>JBBDGP010001335.1:0-2400000 GCA_037952835.1 Lithobates septentrionalis | reverse complement strand
TCTGGTAAAACTACAGTTCGTAATGGAGATAGTACATTCGTCACGCTGCAATTTTTTAAATAGTTTAATGCAGTGCACTCTCTTCTTCTTTAGAATGCTAGAAGAATGAAGTTGTTTTGCTGCTCATATTCACACAGAGTTCTCACAAACTGATTTATTTATTATTTCTCCTGATCTCATGAATAATATTAATTTTGTTTTTCGTCAGATCTCCATAATAATGTTTTTTTTTTCTTTTTTTTTTTCTTTTTTCTATCAAGTTCTGCATTTTTTTTCTAGTGCTCTCCATAATATTATTTCTCATTTTGTGTGTCAAGTTACCACAACACCAGTATTATCTTGTATTTTTTTACCTCAAGGAGGTTGGTTGGTGTCCCTTATTAATTTGACCTTGTTTTTTTTAAATGTACCTACTCACAAACAAACTGTCCTTTTTGAACTAAAACACATAGCCAAGTATTTGTGAAAAAGAAATAGCCATTTATTCTGGATCATAACAAAATAAAGAGGAAGGCAACGCTGGAGAAACTGGTGAAATTTGCGAAGCCTTTGTACCCCAGGGCACACATCAATTATTTTACAGTCAAAAATGGTGGCCTGAAGAGTCCTTATAATAGTGAGCACAATCCGGTCCAGGACTACAAGGGAACAGGAACAGCAGCAGATGACATATCTGTCCCCAGGCTGTGGTCATACAACAGACTGCGTCTTTTGCCAGACCAGACTGAACCCAGGCCATCACTCTCTTGTCTTCCTTAGACACTTCTTTCCAGGCTGTGGCTCTGGTGTTGGAGTTGTGGCAGGAGGTGGAGGAGGAGGACCTGGAGGAGGAGGACCATGGTTCAACTCACAAACATGGCTTTGGCTTGTGAGTACACCCCTCAACCCCTTATTTAGGGCTTGTAACATAACTTCCTCACATAAGAGGCGTTGGCCCTCCTCCATTTCCAGCATTTTGCAGGCTGTCATGTAGGCATAGTCCTCTTGAAGACTGGGGGGGTTTCTGATGGCCGCAGTAGCCTTCAGAAACAGGCCAATTGCTGCCTCCTTCAGGTTACTCCTCTTCCTGGCACTTTTTTGTGGAAGGCCGAGGGGAGGGACCTGTGATTTGGGCAGGCTACTGGGCCTGGCCACCTCCTGGCATGCCACTTTCCACAGCCTGGCTGAGGCTTTCCTGTGTATGAAAAAGGGACATAGTTTTAGTTTTTGGTTCATTAATCACACACACAATTTTCAGCACATGACTGTTGCAAATGAATGTTAATAACTAGAAAAGACTATCATTCTGACCCCAGCATTTTTCATTCTTTTCCCAATCATTTGTGGCCACTACTGTCTGTTGATATGTAAAACACTTTGTGAAATCAGAAATTAGTTATCAAAACTAACATATATTTTACATGTCTCAAGCTGGGCCGCTCCACATGTTGCTGCCTGGATGGCCCAGGTTGGTCGTCATAAGCCTCAGCTGGGGGGGAGGAAGCCTTGAAGAAAGACTGGAGAGGGCTGGCCTGGGTCCAGTCTGGCCTGGCAGAAAATGCAGTCTGTCCTGGCAGAAAATGCAGTCTGTAATAGTTCCACAGCCTGGGTACATAAATGTCATCCGCTGCAGCTCCTGTTCTCTGGGAATCCTGGACCTTCTTGCGCTCCCTAAGATAAGTGCTCTTCATGCCACCAATTAGGGCCTTCAAATAGGGAATGTCTGCCGTGGGGATAAACGGCTTCACAAATTCCAGCAATTGATCCAGCGCTGCCTTCCTCTTTGGTTTATTGATATAAAAGGGGTGGTTTACCTGCCACAGACCGGGTAGCTCCCTGTACATATCAATGAATATGGATAAAGTCCTCATCATTGAATAGATCCATTTTCTTTGCAAGACACAACACAAGACAAACCCTAATGTCAGGTGAAACTCTCCTAATCTTGACCCAATATAGGCCTCAATCTATAAGCAGTATAGTCCACTGATGCACCAACTTAAAATTGTACCTTCGTTATAACGATCGTCGCTTCCGTTACTTCGTCCTCCGCTCACAGATCGCACGTACGACACACGCGTGTTATGCTTTATATACACTGCTCATGCGTGAAACTCTGCCCGCCCCTGACCCCAATTATAAATAATATTTACAGAAAGGGTTTAAAGCTAAACGCATCATTGAGGCCTGGATATTTTAATGCTGATAGATCATGTATCCAACGTGCCTCTCTCTGTAAAAGTAACTTGTCACTGTCATCAGGGGGGATGTGCTCTAGGGCAAAAAAATGCATGTTGCTACTATCAAAATTATGATGTAATCCAATATGCCGACTTATCGGGGTTTCCATTCTTTTTTCATGTATCAGGGCAACATGGTCCCTTATTCGAGAAAAAAAAAAGGTTGTTTGGTCTTGCCAATGTAAAACATTTGATATTCACACTGCATGATGTATACAATGCCTATGGATTGGCATGTTACCGAAAAGTTAGGTTTAAATAAGCGGCCATTGGGGAGCAAAATGGTACGGATGAATCTACAAAAATTGCATTTGTGACAGGGTCTGCTGCCCTTTGTAGATTCGCCAGGAACCTTTGTTTGAATTTCATAATGGCTGTGTACCAGGGTATCTCTGTGAGATCTGGAATGCCTGAAAGTAATTTCAGGGTATGGTTTCAGATGTTTGGAGACTTTTTCGTCTCCCATCAGGAGGTACCAATATTTACTCATAATTTCTCGCACCTGACCTGAGAACCTGGTGATAAGACTAACACCTGGATTTGACTTCTTGGGCTTAGGGTCATGTATGAGAGAGGCTCTATTTTGGTTTTTGGCCCTCAAGTAGGCTTTCTTGAGGCATTTGTTGCTGTAGCCTCGTTTTTGCAAGCAAGACCGAAGCAATTTGGCCTCCCTTTCAAAGTCAGAATCTGCACTGCAATTTTGTTTGGTTCTTAAATATTGCCCATAGGGCACATTTGTTACAAGAGATACAGGATGCGAGCTAGAGGTGTGGAGTGAGGAATTACCTGCGGAAGGTTTTCGATATAGGGTTGTTCCTATACTCCCATCTTTGTTAACCAAAATTTGAACATCCATAAATGTTAAATTCTGTTGGCTGAGTTCAAATGTACATTTGAGATTGTATTTGTTAATCTTTAAGCTATCAAGGAATGAGAGAAGAGTATCCTCAGTTCCCACCCAAATGAAAAAAATGTCATTAATGAACCTTCTCCACACCGGAATCTGTTCAAAGCAAGTTTGCATATCATCTCTAAAAAATAATTCGCGGTCCCACCCCCCCAAATACAGGTTGGCATAGGTGGGGGCACATTTGGTCCCATAGCTACCCCCTGTACCTGGAGGTAGTGGGAGCCGCCAAATAGAAAAATGTTGTTTGAGAGAATGAATAAAAGCAAATCTAGGATGAATTTATTTTATTTTGAATTTTACCAACTGGTGGGGGATGGAGTTGTAGAGGGCTTCAACGTCGAGTGCCACCAACCAAGAGCTCTCGGGAATGAAAATTCCATCCAGAATACGAAGGAGATCACTAGTGTCCTAGTGTCCTGGAGGTAGGACACCATTCCCTCAACATGGGGTCTTAAAAAATCATCAATTAGCTGGCTAGCAGTTTCAGTGAGGCAGCCGTTCCCAGAAACAATGGGGCGGCCGGGAGGTTTAATTGGATTTTTATGAATCTTAGGAAGTGCGTATAGGGTCAGTGTTCGAGGGGAGGTTACATTTAAGAATTCCCAAGTATTTTTGTTGATAAGACCTTTTTGATAGGCCGAACCAATCAAATGTTGATAGCGAGTAGTTGTTAGAGTGAGATGGTTGGGAGATACCTTACGGTACCATTCACGATTGCGGACTATGTTAGAACCCCATTGACGTCTATGGGACTCGAGCGTTCGAAATCAAAAGTGCTCATTTTAAAGGCTAATTTTCATGGTATTGTCCTAAAAAGGGTTTGGGGACCCGGGTCCTGCCCCAGGGGACATGTATCAATGCAAGAAAAAAGTTGTAAAAATGGCCGTTTTTTCAGGAGCAGTGATTTTAATGATGCTTAAAGTAAAAAAAAAGTGAAATATTCCTTTGAATATCGTACCTGGGGGGTGTCTATAGTATGCCTGTAAAGTGGTGCATGTTTCCCATGCTTAGAACAGTCCCTGCACAAAATGTCTTTTTTAAAGGAAAAAAAGTCATTTAAAACTGCTTGCGGCTTTAATGTAATGTCGGGTCCTGGCAATATGGATGAAAATCAGTGAGACAAGCGGCATGGGTACCCCCCAGTCCATTACCAGGCCCTTTGGGTCTTGTATGGATATTAAGGGGAACCCCGCACCCAAATTAAAAAAAGGAAAGGTGTGGGGCCACCAGGCCCTATATACTCTGAACAGCAGTGTACAGGCGGTGAAAACAAGACAGGGACTGTAGGTTTGTTGTTAAGTAGAATCTGTTTGTAATTTTGAACATGTACATTTTTAACGTGTTTAGCTCCAGCCAAAAAATCTTTTTTAAGCTTTTTGGAAAACATAGGGAAGGGTTATCACCCCTGTGACATTTGTTTTGCTGTCTTTCCTCCTCTTCAGAAGATTTCACCTCACTTTTTGTCCCAATGACAAATGTCGGGTTTTTTGTGAAACAAGGATTGGTGATAAAGCATCAGTGGAAAGGAGAAATGTTTTTCCCATATTAACTGTTACAGGAGAGAATTTCCCTTCCTAGGGGTAGATTTCATGTTACTTCCTGTTGTCTCCTTCCGTTTGCAAGTAGGAGTTGTTTGTAAGTTGGATGTTTGAAAGTAGGGGCCTGCCCTATATACTCAGCAGAAATTTGGGCCATAGGTGTTGTAGTGGCCACAACACTGTAAGCCCTCACAGAGCCCTGCTGTGAAATATTAGATCAAGAATTATAATTACATGCCCCTGTTGAACGGGGGCAGAAAAATTGGGCCTTTGGTGGTGGTGCTGGTGCCACTACACTGTAAGTCCTCACTTGCTCTTGGTGGGCGCAGAAACGGGCCCTGCTGTGAAATATTAGATCAAGAATTGTAATTACATGCCCCTGTTGAACAGGGGCTGAAAAATTGGGCCTTTGATGGTGGTGGTGGTGCTGGTGTCACAACACTGTAAGTCCTCAGTCGCTCTTGGTGGTCGCAGAAATGGGCCCTGCTGTGAAATATTAGATCAATAATTGTAATTACATGCCCCTATTGAACAGGGGCTGAAAAATTGGACCTTAGGCCTGCCCTATATACTCAGCAGAAATTTGGGCCATAGGTGTTGTAGTGGCCACAACACTGTAAGCCCTCACAGAGCCCTGCTGTGAAATATTAGATCAAGAATTATAATTACATGCCCCTGTTGAACGGGGGCAGAAAAATTGGGCCTTTCGTGGTGATGGTGCTGGTGCTACAACACTGTAAGTCCTCACTCACTCTTGGTGGGCTCAGAAACTGGCCCTGCTGTGAAATATTAGATCAATAATTGTAATTACATGCCCCTATTGAACAGGGGCTGAAAAATTGGACCTTAGGCACTGGTGCTGGTGCCACAACACTGCAACCCCTCACAGATGCTAAAGCTGGAGCGCAGGAATGAGCCCTGCTGCAAAGTATTGCATCAAAAATTGTAATTACACGCCCCTGTTAAACAGGAGCTGAAAAATTGGGCCTTAGGCACTGGTACCACAACACTGTAACTTCTCACAGAAACTCTAGTTGGAACACAGGAACGAGCCCTGCTGCAAAGTATTGCATCAAAAATTGTAATTACACGCCCCTGTTAAACAGGGGCTGAAAAATTGGGCCTTAGGCACTGGTGCTGGTGCCACAACACTGCAACTTCTCACAGAAACTCTAGTTGGAACGCAGGAACGAGCCCTGCTGCAAAGTATTGCATCAAAAATTGTAATTACACACCGCTGTTAAATAGGGGCTGAAAAATTGGGCCTTAGGCACTGGTGCTGGTGCCACAACACTGCAACCCCTCACAGATACTCTAGTTGGAACGCAGGAACGAGCCCTGCTGCAAAGTATTGCATCAAAAATTGTAATTACATGCCCCTGTTAAACTGGGGCTGAAAAATTAGGCCTTAGGCACTGGTGCTGGTGCCACAACACTGCAACTTCTCACAGAAACTCTAGTTGGAATGCAGGAACGAGCCCTGCTGCAAAGTATTGCATCAAAAATTGTAATTACACGCCCCTGTTAAACAGGGGCTGAAAAATTGGGCCTTAGGCACTGGTGGGGGCGCTCAGAACCAAAAATGTTCTTACAAGCTATCAGCGTGATCATTGAGGAGGAAGAGGATAATTACTCAGGGATAGTCACTCAGCATCAGCATAGGCAGTCTTTGAAGGGATCTGAGATTTCAAAAAAAAAATTGGTTACATCAGCATCAGGTTCTTGGTAGCTGGTGGTGATCCAAGACTGATTCAATTTTATGAAGGTCAGTCGATCGACCGAGTCGGTGGACAGACGCACCCTGTGATTGGTTACAAAGCCTCCAGCAGCACTGAATGCGCATTCCGAAAGAACGCTGGATGCAGGGCAGGCCAGTAGCTCAATTGCATACTGTGCAAGCTCTGGCCAGTGATCCATCCTAAAGACCCAGTAACCCAGAGGATTTTTGGTGGGAAAGGTGTCCAAGTCAGATCTTGCCCCTAGGTATTCCTGCACCATGTAAAACAGACGCTGGCGATGGTTGCTCGAACCAATCATACCTTGGGGCTGCGGACTAAAAAATTGTCTGAACGCATTGGTCAGACGGCCACCTTCTTCACCGCTCCTTCTTTGACTGACCAAAGCCTCAGCAACAAGTTATCCAGAAACAGGAGTTTGTAACCTCCCAGTCTCTGCACAGACATTTCTGCAAGGCCTCCCGAAGAAGTTTCATCCTCTGCTCCCTCTGCGACGGCAAGATAAGGTCCGCAACCTTACCCTTGCAACGTGGATTAAGGAGGGTTGCCAGCCAGTATTGGTCCTTCTCCTTGATACCACGAATACGAGGATCCTTACGCAGGCTTTGCAGGATCAGGGAGGCCATGCAGCGTAGGTTTGCTGAGGCATTCGGTCCGGAGTCCTCTGAGTCACTAAGGATGACATGGTCTGCAGCCACCTCCTCCCAGCCACGTACAAGTCCATGTGTTTCTTGGGACTGATCCCTTAAAGATTGCTGCTGATGCTGAGTGCCAGGCTCCACCTCTATACTGACACAATCCTCCTCCTCCTCCTCTTCCTGTGTGATCGGCAGGCACGCAGGAACACTGTCTGGATAAAGGGGGCCTTGAGAGCTAAGGAAGTCCACCTCTTCCTGCCTCTGTTCTGCCTCAAGTGCCCTGTCCATTATTCCATGCAGTGTGTGCTCCAACAGGTGGACAAGGGGGACAGTGTCACTGATGCATGCACTGTCACTGCTCACCATCCTCGTGGCCTCCTCAAATGGTGACAGGACAGTGCATGCATGCCTGATCATGGCCCACTGGCGTGGGCAAAAAAAACAATCTCCCCTGACCCTGTCCTGGTGCCATAGTCGCACAGGTACTCATTGATGGCCCTCTGCTGCGTGTGCAGCCGCTGCAGCATGGCCAACGTTGAGTTCCACCTGGTGGGCATGTCACAGATTAGGCGGTTCTTGGGCAGGTTAAACTCCTTTTGGAGATCCGCCAGCCGAGCACTGGCATTATATGACTGGCGGAAATGCACACAGACTTTCCTGGCCTGCCTCAGGACATCCTGAAAGCCCGGGTACCTGCCCAAGAACTGCTGCACCTCCAAGTTAAGGACGTGAGCCAAACAGGGCACATGGGTCATTTGTCTCTGTCGGAGGGCAGAGAGGAGGTTGGTGCCATTGTCGCAAACCACCATTCCTGCCTTAAGTTGGCGTGGTGTCAACCACCTCTGAACCTGCCCCTGCAGAGCTGACAGAACCTCTGCCCCAGTGTGGCTCCTGTCCCCAAAGCACACCAGCTCAAGCACCGCATGGCATCTTTTGGCCTGCATACTTGCGTAGCCCCTTGAACGGCTACGGAGCACCGCTGGTTCGGAGGACAAAGCACAGGAAGAGGCCATGGAGGAAGAAGAAGAGGAGGGGTGGAGGAGAGAGGTGTGTCACAATCATTAGTAGTGGCATTTTGGAGGCGTGGTGGCGGAACAACCTCCAACACTACTGCACCTTGTCCTGCATCATTCCCAGCTGCCAGCAGAGTCACCCAATGCGCGGTGAAACTTAGGTAACGTCCCTGTCCAAGCCTGCTGGACCATGAGTCAGCGGTAATAACCGCTGACCGCCCTGTCCAGCGAGGCATGGACATTGCCTTCCACATGGCGGTAGAGAGCCGGAATCACCTTCCGTGAGAAAAAGTGGCGTTTGGGTACCTGCCACTGAGGAACCGCACATTCCACAAACTCACGGAAGGCGGCAGAGTCAACCAACTGAAAAGGCAGCAGTTGAAGTGCTAGCAATTTTGCCAAGCTAGCATTCAACCACTGGGCATGTGGATGGCTGGGAGCGAACTTCTTTTGGCGGTGCAGCAGCTGGGGCAGGGAAATTTGCCTGGTACAATCTGACGTCGGTGTACCGAAAGCAGATTGCCCACAAGTACTTGGCTGTGACACACCTAATTCTACACCTTCATTCCTCTCAGTGCAGGTCTCAGAGAGGACTGAAGGTATAGTGGGGTTGGAGATCTCAGCTGATGAGGAGCAAGGAGAGATCCTCTTTGTTCTTTGGTGTGGGTCTTTTAGATACGCTTGCCAACGAACTGCATGGCAGGTCAACATATGTCTGGTCAAGCATGTGGTGCCCAAGTGGGAGATGTTTTGGCCACGCGTGATACGCTTGAGACATATGTTGCAAATAGCAGCGGTGCGATCTGATGCACTCATCTCAAAAAAGGCCCACACTAAAGAACTTTTTGAATAACGCGCAGAGACTGCAGCGCCCTGCACATGCGGAGCTTTGGGGTGTGATGCAGTCAGTGTGCTGCCCTTAGGCTAGCCCCTGGAGGGCATCCTGCCTCGTTGGTGATGTGCCTCCTCCTCCTCCTCCTCTCTCCTATCAGGCACCCACATTGAGTCAGTGACCTCATCATCCCCTCCCTCCTCATCACTGGAGCAAACCTGGCAGTATGCTGCAGCAGGGGGAGCATGACTGCCAGATTGCTGTCCTTCTTTGGCACCCCCTCTGTCCGTGCTCACGTTACTGACTTCATTTAGCTCAGTATCATCATCATCAGAGCCTTCCAAACGCTGGGCATCCTCCTGGAGCATGTACCCAACACTGTGGTCAAACAGTTCGAGGGACTCCTCAGGAGGACATCGTGGGGCTAGGGAAGGAGTCACTGATGACATTGAGCCGAGGGAAGAGGCCGCTGCTTTGTCAGACAAAGTACCCTGAGCATGGGTGAGAGAGGATGAGGAGGATGAGGACGGCTTGGTCATCCACTCGTCCAAGTCTTCCGCATGTTGCGGCTCAACACGGCCAGCTGCCGTAAAAAAGGCCAAGCGTATCCCACGGCCATGTGCTGATGAGGATGTACCGTCTCCACGACCAGCACTGTTGCCTCTAGACACAGAGCCTGCTTGCCCTCTTTTATTGGCTTGTGACTGTCTGCCTTTCCTTGTTGGCCTTCCAGACATACTAATGGCCTGTAGCTGCACTAAGCTGGGATATATATATATATATATATATATATATATATATATATATATATATATATGTACTGATACTGCAGCTAGCAAACTCAACTGCCTGCCTGTAGTATGAGAACACCACCAACCTTCTACAGGTAGCTTTAGCTGAACACTGTGCAGAGCTCGCAAAAAACTAACTTGTAGCTTATTTAGCTGCCTGCGGTAGTGGTAGGATCAGGAAAACACCACCAACCTTCTACAGGTATCTTTAGGTGAACACTGTGCAGAGCTCGCCAAAAAATAACTTGTAGCTAATTTAGCTGCCTGCGGTAGTGATAGGATCAGGAAAACACCACCAACCTTCTACAGGTAGCTTTAGCTGAACACTGTGCAGAGCTCGCAAAAAATAACTTGTAGGTTTAGCTGAACACTGTGAGGAGGACGCACTACACTAACTTGTAGCTTTAGCTGAACACTGTGCAGAGGTCGCACTACACTAACTTTTAGTCTTAGCTGAACACTGTGAGGAGGACGCACTAAACTAACTTGTAGCTTTAGCTGAACACTGTGCAGAGGTCGCCCTACACTAACTTGTAGTTTTCGCTGAACACTGTGAGGAGGACACACTACACCAACTTGTAGCTTTAGCTGAACACTGTGAGGAGGACGCACTACCCTAACCTGTAGCTTTAGCTGAACACTGTGAGGAGGACGCACTACACTAACTTGTAGCTTTAGCTGAACACTGTGCAGAGGTCTCACTACACTAACTTGTAGTTTTAGCTGAACACTGTGAGGAGGACACACTACATCAACTTGTAGCTTTAGCTGAACACTGTGAGGAGGATGCACTACCCTAACTTGTAGCTTTAGCTGAACACTGTGCAGAGCTCACACTAAACCAACTTGTAGCTTTAGCTGAACACTGTGAGGAGGACGCATTACGCTAACTTGTAGCTTTAGCTGAACACTGTGCAGAGGTCTCACTACACTAACTTGTAGTTTTAGCTGAACACTGTGAGGAGGATGCACTACACTAACTTGTAGCTTTAGCTGAACACTGTGCAGAGGTCGCACTACACTAACTTGTAGTTTTTGCTGAACACTGTGAGGACACACCACACCAACTTGTAGCTTTAGTTGAACACTGTGAGGAGGACGCACTACCCTAACTTGTAGCTTTAGCTGAACACTGTGCAGAGCTCACACTAAACTAACTTGTAGCTTTAGCTGAACACTGTGAGGAGGACGCATTACCCTAACTTGTAGCTTTAGCTGAACACTGTGCACTACACTAACTTGTAGTTTTAGCTGAACACTGTGCAGAGGTCACACTAAACTAACTTGTAGCTTTAACTGAACACTGTGAGGAGGACGCACTACACTAACTGTAAATAGTCTAGCTGCCTGACTGTGGTACTAATAGGATCAAAAGAACACCAGCAATTTTCTTCAGGTAGCTGTAAATACTGTAACAAGACAAGCCTGCCTGTCAGAAGGAAGATAACAGGAATGGATCTAGCTAAACTGAATACAGTGTATAGTCAGAATCATTAGGTTCACTAGTTAATTGCCTAGGAGGACGTGTTTGATTATTACGTCTTCTACCTTTATTGTTGGTTTGGGCCCAATTGTAGGACTGCTTATTGTCATAGGACAATTTGTCCATGACAAATTTCTTTTCTTTAGTTTTTAAAATTTCTGCAACATAAATTTCTAAATTAATTTTCAAAATATTTTCACGTGCAGGGAAGAGCCCATCCGTGGTGATCAATTGATTATCCTCATATAATTTTTTAATTTCTTTATCTAGAGCACATCCCCCCTGGTGACAGGGGAGGTGATTATGACAAGTTACTTTTACAGAGAGAGGCACGTTGGATACATGATCTATCAGCATTAACCACTTGACAACTGGGCACTTAAACCCCCCTCCTGCCCAGACCAATTTTCGGCTTTCAGCGCTGTCACACTTTGTATGACAATTAGTCAGTCATGTAATACTGTACCCAAATGAATTTTTCTTTCCTTTTTTTCATACAAATAGAGCTTTCTTTTGGTGGTATTTGATCACCTCTGGGTTTTTTATTTTTTGCGCTACAAATGAAAAAAGACCGAAAATTTTGAAAAAAAAACGCATTTTTCTTAGTTTATGTGATACAAATTTGCAAATTATTAATTTTTCTTCAGAAATTTTGGCCACAATTTATACTGCTATATATCTTTGGTAAAAATAACCAAAATTAGTGGATATTATTTGGTCTGTGTGAAAGTTAGAGAGTCTACAAGCTGTGGTGCAAATCATAAAAAAATAATCACACCTGATGTACTGGTGGCCATTTCTTGTCATCTCATTTCTTGCGACACGAACAAGCCAGGAAAGTACAAATACCCCCCAAGTGACCCCTTTTTTGAAAGTAGACATTCCAAGGTATTTCCTTAGAGAGACTTCTGACCTACTATACCAATATGTGAAACTAAATAATATTGATGATGCTGCAAAATCAAAAAAAGTGAACACCACTCACTAAGATAAAACTCAAAATATTGCACACATAAATAAATGATATATGCAAGTGATCCTGCGCAACACCTCTAAGATATAAGAGCCTAAAAGTGAATAAAAGGTATGTACTGTGAAATCTCCAATATAATAATGTAAGGTCCGTATGTGAAATAGGTCTTGATAACAAAAATAATAATATGTAAATAAATCAAATCCAATATACAATATCATATAAGTGAATAATAAGACAGTCCAATAGTGATACTATATGGTGAGTATAGTGTTAGTGAATAAAGTTCAACAAAAAAAGGTAACAACAAGGTTGATAGAGGATCTCGTGACTTTTCGTGATAATCACACCACTGCTATGTGCTCCCAGAACTCTCACCTTAATGGCATGACAAATATGCCTAAATGTATCCTCTGAGATGCGGTCCACGCTACAGGAACAATGATGTTTATCCGTGCTGTTTACGGGGATAATCCCCTCCCGGTGGTTGGTGTTATCCACATGAAAAATAATAATTAAGCCTCCAATAGGGTGATAACGTATATGAAAGTGGATTTATTAGAAAATAGCCGCTTACACTGCAGTGAAATCGAATGAGCCAAACATAAACAAGGAAACAGCGTGACACGATACCCGATACGTCACTTCCGGTCCGCACTATGTGATTCCGGTTACGTCCTACGCGTTACGTCATATCACATGACATGTTGAATAGTTTTGTATGTATTCTTTCATTTCTGAGCATGCATAGTCTTGCTCTTACGAGTTCACATCCGACAAAAATGTTATAGTTTGCACATCCAGCTTTGGTCTGACGAAAAATTGAAATCGGCTAATGGTAAGATTTGCGGATGACCGGTCATCATACCACAATTAGTAAGGCCCCTTTCACATGGACGGATAGAATGGTGCTTTTAGCTGCGGATTTTCTAATTTTCTACCGCAGCTAAAAGCACACAATGCTTTCCTATGGCCCCATTCACACACTGCGTTTAGCTGCGAATTTGATACATGCGGTTCTGTGCGGATAGAAAAAATAGAATTGCCTGCGTCCAGGAGCGATTTAGCGCAGCTATCCACACATAACCACAGGTATTCGCAGTGCACTGTGTCAGCTGTGGATAACAGCGCCGAGCCGCTCTTCGGGAAAGGATAAATTATTTTTCCTTTCCCAATGAGCGACAAGCACGGGGATCCGACTCGGATCCCCACCAATGCCCGGCACTGTTTGGTATGAATCTTGAGGGGGAACTCCACGCCAAATTTGGGCGTGGGTTCCCCTCCAGGGGCATACCAGGCCCTTCGGTCTGGTAGGTGGTTAAGGGGAACTCCCTACGCCCAAAAAAAAAGGGGGGTCCCCCCCAAAATCCATACCAGACCCTTATCCGAGCACGCAGCCCAGCCGGTCAGGAAAGGGGGTGGGGACAGGCAAGTGCCCCCCCTCCTGAGCTGCACCAGGCGGCATGCCCTCAACATGGGGGGTTGGTGCTTTGGGGGAGGGGGCACCTTGCGGCCCCCCCACCACAAAGAACCTTGTCCCCATGTTGATGAGGACAAGGGCCTCTTCCCGACAACCCTGGCCTTTGATTGTCGAGGTCTGCGGGCCGAGGGCTTATCGGAATCTGGGAGCCCCCTTTAATAAGGGGGCCCCAAGATCCCGGCCCCCACCATATGTGAATGAGTATGGGGTACATGGTACCCCTACCGATTCACCTAGTGAAAAAGTGTCAATAAAAAAACACTACACAGGTTTTTAAAGTAATTTATTAGACAGCTCCGGGGGTCTTCTTCCGGCTTCGGGGGTCTCTACAGTTCTTCTCCGCGCTCTCCGGGTCTTCTGCCGGGCTCCTCCGCTATCTTCTGCTCTTTTGCCGCTCTTTTTGCTAGCAGAGGAGCCCGGTCTGCTGCCTTCTGCCTTCTTCCCTCTTCTCTTCTTCCGATGTTGACACGACGCTCTCTCCGGCTGGAATGCTCTCTGTGCGCTCCGCTCTGACTTATATAGGCGGAGACCCCGCCCCCTTATGCCGTCACAGTCCCTGGGCATGCTGGGACTGTGATGTTTTAGGGGGTGTGGCCAACATCACCCGGTGACCACGCCCCCTAAAACGTCACAGTCCCAGCATGCCCAGGGACTGTGACGGCATAAGGGGGCGGGGTCTCCGCCTATATAAGTCAGAGCGGAGCGCACAGAGAGCATTCTAGCCGGAGAGAGCATCCTGTCAACATCGGAAGAAGAGAAGAGGGAAGAAGCCCAGAAGCCAGAAGTCCAGACCTCCGTTAGCAAAAGAGCGTCAGGAAGACAGCGGAGGAGAAGAACTGGAACACCGGGAGAAGAGGCCAGAGACAGCGGAGAAAAACCAACCGGACGCCGGGAGAAGAGGAACCGGATGGACCCCTGAAGTCGGAAGAAGACCCCAGAAGCCGGAAGAAGGCCCCCCCAGCTGTCAAATGAATTACTTTAAAGACCTGTGTAGTGTGTTTTATTATTGACACTTTTTCCCTAGATAAATGGGTAGGGGTACCATGTACCCCATACTCATTCACATAGGGTGGGGGGCCGGGATCCGTGGGCCCTCTTATAAAAGGGGGCTCCTGGATTCCGATAAGCCCCCCGCCAGCAGACCCCGACAACCAACGGCCAGGGTTGTCGGGAAGAGGCCCTTGCCCTCATCAACATGGGGACAAGGTGCTTTGTGGTGGGGGGGCCCCGCAGGGCGCCCCCTCCACCAAAGCACCCACCCCCCATGTTGAGGGCATGCGGCCTGGTACAATTCAGGAGGGGGGGCGCTCGCTCGTCCCCACCCCCTTTCCTGACCGGCCGGGCTGCGTGCTCGGATCGGGGTTTGTTATGGATTTTGGGGGGGACCCCACGCCGTTTTTCAGCGTAGGGGGTTCCCCTTAACATCCATACCAGACCGAAGGGCCTGGAATGCCCCTGGGGGGGAACCCACGTCGGTTTTTTATTTAAAATTTGGTGTGGAGTTCCCCCTCAAGATTCATACCAAGCAGTGCGAGTTGGTACCCTGTCGGGTTGCCATGGAAATGGCAAACTGCAGCTAAACGCAACCGCAGCTAATCGCAACTGCAGCTAATCGCACTGGCAACCGCAGCTAATCGCACTGTGCAAATGCAGCTGATCGCAGTGCCTGGAGTCTTGAATTTCACAGGAAGAAAACATGCTTTTAACTGCGGCAGAATAGCCGTCCGTGTGAAAGGCGCCTAATAGTCCAAAAATTAAAGCTTGTCTACGGGCCTTAGACATAGGAAGGAATTCATCAGCAGACTTCATTAACATACACCTGTGGCTGCCTTCCAGTAATTCACAGCCACCCCCAGGTGTACGGTTGTCTAATACAATTAATCAGTGATCACTGGTCTCACTAAGACCCCTTTCACACTGGAGCCTCTGCTAAGTGCCTGAAAACCGCCTCCAATTCATTCCAGTGTGACTTTTCACACACGGGCGGTGCGCTTGCGGGATGTTCCAAAATGTCCTGCAAGCAGCGTCTTTAGGGAGGGTTGGGAGCATTGTATTTAGTGCTCCCAAAACACCCTGCCCACTGGAAAGAAGCGCTTTGAAAGTTCTGCAAAATTGGAGTTTTTAACCCTTTTTTTGTGGTTAAGGCTAGGTTCACACTGCTGCAGTGCGAATTTAACGCGATTTTGTTCCGATTGCGTTGCGAATTTGCATTGCAAATTCTTCATTTGTACTTGTGAATTTACGGCGATTCTATGGCTAACATTGCGAATTGGTTGTTAAATTGGGAGGGTAAAGCGATTTTATGTCTGTCCAATAGAGTACAGTGTTTATGCTGACGTATAAAGAGCTGTATCACTTCCTGTTCTATCCCTGGTTTGTGTAGTGTGTGGAGAAGAGCGTGTGTTTGTGTGTCAGCATGTATCAGCAGTCATTGCCCTTGGTTATGGCAGCAGTTGTAACTGCTACAGCTGCAGTCATGATAAAAAAGAAAAAAGCCAAGTTGAGGAGGAGGAGGATGATGCAGAGAAGTAGAAGATACTGGGTCCACCCTGTAATTGCAAATAGGGAGGAGAGAGGCCAGTTCAGGCTAATCTATAATGATCTACGTGCTCATAATGAGAATTTTTTTAACTACGCTCGTATGTCAGTGAGTAGGTGAGTAAAATTCCTTCAGCCCCCCTACCTACCTCCCCCCTGTATCCCTCCCCCACTAATCCTAACCCTTACCAGAACCCTAACCCTAATCCCAACCCTAACCCCCCAGTATCCCTCGCCCTCCCTAACCCACAGTACATCCCTCTTCTCATCGATTATCTCTGCCTCCCCTCAATAAATGTTTGAGATATATCCTAGCTATCCTCCCTTTCACCCCACTTTCCCATATGATTAATCTTCACATATCTACGCAATCTCAACTCTTTTTGTATATATATAACTTTTAGCTTTGACGAATTGCTACGACTGACCTACAGCTATTTGGAACATCAGAACACCAACTTAAGGAAGAGTGTGGAACCAGCAGAGCGATTACTAGTAACCTTAAGGTAAGATATAGGGGGTCATTTACTATAGCGCCACAAAATTCTCCTGCAGTACCAAAAAATAACTCTCAAAAAAAGGCCAGGAAGAATTCAACTCTCAGAAAGTCAGCGCTAATGCAAATGGAAAGCAGCGCTATTGCGGCAATAATGCCTGTCAGATCACACATGCTGGAATAGTGGAAGTCAGTGGGGCTCGAACCTGCAAAATCCAAAGTTCTCACTGAAGGCTTATATGCAAGTTCTTTGCTATAAAAAGTGTTTGGAGACCCGGGTTCTGCCCCAGGGGACATGGATCAATGCCAATTTTTTTTTTTAAAACGGCCGTTTTTTCGGGAGCAGTGATTTTAATAATGCTTTGAGTGAAATAATAAAGGTGTAATATTCCTTTAAATTTCGTACCTGGGGGTGTCTATAGTATGCCTGTAAAGGGGCGCATGCTTCCTGTGTTTAGTACCCGTCTGACAGCAAAATGACATTTGAAAGGAAAAAAGTTATTTAAAACTACTCGCGGCTATACTGAATTGCCGGCTCGACAATACACATAAAAGTTCATTGATAAAAACTGCATGGGAATTCCCCACAGGGGAACAACCAACCAAAATTTAAAAAAAAAAATGATGTGGAGGTCCCCCTAAATTCCATACCAGGCCCTTCAGGTCTGGTATGGATATTAAGGGGAACCCCGGCCAAAATGAAAAAAAAAAATTGGCGTGGGGTCCCCCTCAAAATCTATACCAGACCCTTCAGGTCTGGTATGGATTTTAAGGGGAACCCCACGCCAAAATTTAAAAAAAAATGGCGTGGGGTACCCCCAAAAATCCATACCAGACCCTTATCCGAGCACGCAACCTGGCAGGCCGCAGGAAAAGAGGGGGGGACGAGAGAGCGGCCCCCCCTCCCTCCTGAACCATACCAGGCCACATGCCCTCAACATTGGGAGGGTGCTTTGGGGGTAGCCCCCCAAAGCACCTTGTCCCCATGTTGATGAGGACAAGGGCCTCATCCCCACAACCCTGGCTCGGTGGTTGTGGGGGTCTGCGGGCAGGGGGCTTATCGGAATCTGGAAGCCCCCTTTAACAAGGGGACCCCCAGATCCCGCCCCCCCTGTGTGAAATGGTAAGGGGATACAAAAGTACCCCTACCATTTCACCAAAAAAATGGCAAAAATGTTAAAAATGACAAGAGACAGTTTTTGACAATTCCTTTATTTAAATGCTTCTTCTTTCTTCTATTTTCTATCTTCTTTCATCTATCTTCCTTCGGTTTCTTCCTCCATCTTCTTCTTCTGGTTCTTGCGGTTCTTCTTGTTCTTCTGGTTCTTCTTGTTCTTCTGGTTCTTCATCTGGTCTTCTCGTCCGGCATCTTCCTCAGCGGCGCCGTCTTCACTTCATCTTCTTTCCTCGGCCCGCTCCGCATACACGATTGGATGGGAGGCTCCCGCTGTGTGACGCTTCTCCTCTTCTGACAGTTCTTAAATAACGGAGGGTGGGTGACCCCGCCCCCCTCTGACGTCACAGGGAATGCCACAGGAAAGTCCCCGTGCGTCAGAGGGGGGCGGGGTCACCCGCCCTGCGTCAGAGGGGGGCGGGGTCACCCGCCCTCCGTTATTTAAGAACTGTCAGAAGAGGAGAAGCGTCACACAGCGGGAGCCTCCCATCCAATCGTGTATGCGGAGCGGCCCGAGGAAAGAAGATGAAGTGAAGACGGCGCCGCTGAGGAAGATGCCGGACGAGAAGACCGGATGAAGAACCAGAAGAACAAGAAGAACCAGAAGAACAAGAAGAACAAGAAGATGGAGAAAGAAACCGAAGGAAGATAGAAGAAAGAAGATAGAAAATAGAAGAAAGAAGAAGCATTTAAATAAAGGAATTGTCAAAAACTGTCTCTTGTAATTTTTAACATTTTTGACATTTTTTTGGTGAAATGGTAGGGGTACTTTTGTATCCCCTTACCATTTCACACAGGGGGGAGGGCCGGGATCTGGGGGTCCCCTTGTTAAAGGGGGCTTCCAGATTCCGATAAGCCCCCCGCCCGCAGACCCCCACAACCACCGGGCCAGGGTTGTGGGGATGAGGCCCTTGTCCTCATCAACATGGGGACAAGGTGCTTTGGGGGGCTACCCCCAAAGCACCCTCCCAATGTTGAGGGCATGTGGCCTGGTACGGTTCAGGAGGGGGGGGCGCTCTCTCGTCCCCCCCTCTTTTCCTGCGGCCTGCCAGGTTGCGTGCTCGGATAAGGGTCTGGTATGGATTTTTGGGGGTACCCCACGCCATTTTTTTTTTAAATTTTGGCGCGGGGTTCCCCTTAAAATCCATACCAGACCTAAAGGGTCTGGTATAGATTTTGAGGGGGACCCCACCCCAATTTTTTTTTTTAATTTTGTCCGGGGTTCCCCTTAATATCCCATACCAGACCTGAAGGGCCTGGTATGGAATTTAAGGGGACCCCCAGGCCATATTTTTAAAAAATTTTGGTTCGGGGTTCCCCTGTGGGGAATTCCCATGCCGTTTTTATCAATGAACTTTTATGTGTATTGTCGGGCCGGTGTTCTGCCGAGAAAGTTCCTCTCGGTGGAAAAGAACCCCCCTCTACTGCGTAGGCGCAGCGCCTACGCAGTAGGAGCCGGCGGAAGAAGCCGAAGCGAAATAGAGAATAAATCAGCTGTACACGGCGCCTGTAAGAAGGTCCCCCGCGGGCTCGCTTCGCTCGCCACGCTTCGCTCGCCACGCTTCAGGCACGGCCTCGCTTTGCTCGGCACTTTTTTATTCCCCCTCTAGGTCCACTTGGATGGTGGGGCTTCAGCCTGGACCCAGGGCGCAGGCACCGTGTACAGATGATTGAAGTTTTTTATCTTTGGCTATTTTCGGCGGCTGCTAGTCGTTGGTACTGCGCAAGTGCAGCACTTGCGTAGTACAGGGGGGATCTTATCCGCCGAGGGAACTTTCTCGGCAAGACACCGGCAGTTCAGTATAGCCGCGAGTAGTTTTAAATGACTTTTTTCCTTTGAAATGTCTTTTTGCTGTCAGACTGTACTAAACACGGGAAACATGCGCCCCTTTACAGGCATACTATAGACACCCCCAGGTACGAAATTTAAAGGAATATTACACTTTTATTGTTTCACTTTAAGCATTATTAAAATCACTCCTCCCGAAAAAACAGCCATTTTTAAAACTTTTTTGCATTGACACATGTCCTCTGGGGCAGGACCCAGGTCCCCAAACACTTTTTATGACAATACCATGCATATAAGCCTTTAAAATTAGCACTTTTGATTATTCATGTTCGTGTCCCATAGACTTTAACCACTTGCCTACCATGCCAATTCTGACATTTCTCTCCTACATGTAAAAATCATAATTTTTTGGCTAGAAAATTACATAGAACCCCCAAATTTAGCAGAGACCCTAGAGAATACAATGGCGGTCATTGCAACTTTTTATCTAGCACGGTATTTGCGCAGCAATTTTTCGAATGCGTTTTTTTGGGGAAAAAAACAGTTTTGGGCTTAAAAAAAAACAAGAAAATTAGCCCAATGTTTTTGTATAATGTGAAAGATGAAGTTACGCCAAGTAAATAGATACCCAACATGTCACGCTTCAAAATTGCACATGCTTGTGGAATGGCGCCAAACTTAGCTAATTGAAAATCCCCTTAGGTGACGCTTTAAAAATTTTTACTGGTTACATGTTTTGAGTTACAGAGGAGGTCCAGGACCAAAATTATTGCTCTCGCTCTAACGTTCGCGGCGACACCTCACATGTGTGGTTTGAACAACATTTTCATATGTGGGTGGGACTTATGTATGCGTTCGCTTCTGCAGGCGAGCTCACAGGGACAGGGGCACTTTAAAAGTTTTTTTTTTATTGTTAATTTTACTTTTTTTATTTTAGCTTGACACTTTTTTTCCCCAAAAAATTTTTTGGATCACTTTTGTTTCTATTACAAGGAATGTAAACATCCCTTGTAATAGGAATAAGCATGACAGGTGCTCTTTACAGTGAGATGTGGGGTAAATAAGACCCCACATCTCACCTCTAGGCTTAGAAGCCTGAAATTATATAAAAAAAACGATCTCTGCTTCCCAGCCGAAGCGGCACCGTTTTTTTAATACAGAGGCCGGGCGTGACGTCATAACATCACGCCCGGCCTCCGAACAATCATAGAGATTCCGGCGACCATCTGGTCCACCAGAAATCTTTATGCTTAACATCCGGGGCTGGCGGATCCTGTGACCGACTCACCGATCGTAGCGGTAAGTCGGTACAAGCACCAGAGGGTGGCGGGGGGGGGGGGGGGGCGTCCCCTCTCACCTCCTGTTAGAATGATCAAGCAGTGGAACAGTCACTATGATCATTCTTATGGTGTGCAGATTTGCAGGCTCTAAAACAGGGGTCTCAAACTGGTGGCCCTCCAGCTGTTGCGAAACTACAAGTCCCATGAGGCATTGCAAGGCTGACAGTTACAAGTATGACTCCCATAGGCAGAGGCATGATGGGACTTGTAGTTTTGCAACAGCTGGAGGGCCACCAGTTTGAGACCCCTGCTCTAAAAGATGATATCTGGATGATGTCTGTAGCTACAGGCATCACTCAGATATCCCCGCTCAAAGCCGAGGACATCATTTGGCGTACGGCGGGCGGGAAGCGGTTTTAATGGTGTTCGCACAAATTTATTTGTCTGTTCGCATGTTCTGCTGCGAACCGAACAAGGGGGATGTTCGGCCCATCCCTAGTTCTCATTAAGAATCATGGGGGTACAACTTGTCAAGCAACTCGGAAGTCCAAAGTCGCCCAACTGTGAAACAAGTCATATATATTTTAATAGAAAGGAGCTCTCATTTATACTTGCATTTACATCAGCAGAACAAATGCAGGAAGTGATGTGTGCACATGGGCCAGAAGCAAATGTGTGGAGATGCCAAACAAATCAATGAACCCCACACCAAATCTAACTACCAAATCCACCCCCGCATTGATTAAGCACAAGTACATATCATACCCTTATCCGGAAAATGAGCCGCACTTCCTCTTTGCTAAAGAGGCACCTCGCCATGTCCACCTAGATGGAGATCTTGACCAGCACAGGGACTTCCAGGTGATGATTACAATGACTTATTTCTGGGTCAGAAGGCGAAACTACACTCTTTTGATCGCTGCTACAAATATTTGATCGCAACCACTATTAGAATTTTATTATTTTTGTTTATTTGCAGATATGCAAATTTGTATTTCTACTTATGATATTTAAAGGCGTTCGATAAGAAATAGTGTCCCTGGGTTAGCAGCAGGAGGAAATCGTTCAGCTGAAATCACACTTTCATTCCCGCATGTCATTCCCGACTGCAGGGGCAATTTCAGAGACATCTGTGCAGGTTTCTGCACTGATATCAATACAAATTGCACCCCAAAGTCACACCAATTAAAACAGTGCAATTGTCACTGCTTTGACATGTCAAATCGCACCAATGTGAACTAAAGCTGACAAACACTGCCTATCCACCAGCTGAATTCATTACCTGCAATTCTCCACAGCTGTTATATATAAAGATTCTACCTTTATCATTTACTTGCAGGTGTGCAGAAGCCTAGGTTTACATTGGAGCAATTTGTCATGCAATTTGAGAGATCAAATCGCATGACTATTGGCAGCAATGGCACTGTTCCAATCGATGCAACATTTTTTTTGTGGCACCGCACCAATTTGCTAAAGTAGTTCCTGCACTACTTTTGCCGATTTCCGGTGCGACTTCAATAGACATTTGTGTATGAAGCCACACAGATGTCTATCAAGTAGCACCTAAAATCACGCTGACCTTGCTACTTTGAAATCGTGCTACTTCAAGTGAAGTAGCGCGATTTCAAAGTAGCATCAATGTGAACCAGGGCAAAGAGATTAGTTTTTTGGTGCACAAATACATATTGAAATAAAATATAAGAGATATTGCACTTTCCCAAAACCACCACCCACAAACTAAAGGGAAGAAAGTAGAAGAAAAAGAAAAAACAAAACACAACAAAGCTCAATTATGGACTTTTATTTTACCAGCAGAAAAACAAAAAATTACATTTACTAGCTTCAAAAATTTTTGGACAGGATATATGGTGCTACATTTAGCAATGGGATTTTAAGGGCCCTGCTCATAGGAGCTTACAATCTAAAATTAGACAAAACCTTAGAGTGGACACAGCTTTAATTTCTGTGTATAATGGGCAACACATCACATTGTTATCTGCAAGATTATAGAAACATACTTAACAGTCATTCTTACAAAGCATTCCCACATAATATTACAAAAGACTTATGACACCCACCACCAGCCCACAATCCACACATACATACATTGGTGACCATGTTCTGCTGGAAGCTGCATTTGGGTTAATCGTTACACGATTAAACGAGATAAAAAAAAAAAGAGTAGGTCAGCAGATGCTTCCAAATGATGTTTGCATGATCAGACAGGAACAATACACACACAACATTGACAGCATGGCCACATAAACCCACTTTTGATATGAAAAAATGCACAATAATTTCATCAAATCTCCCAATAGCATTCCTTCTCCCCCACAAATCACAGCAAAAAACCTGACCTTCTCAGGCCAAACGAACCCCCCTACTGCAGGCCTTTATATAAGAGAGGTTGTATTGTTAGCACAAGGACACACCCAATAGAAGTACACGCCCACCAGTATCTTTCAATCTGTCTCTTCATGTATGTCTAAAGTGATTGCACCTGATGGGCAGGAACACATAATAGTGTTCGCAACTCTGTTAGCCTTGGCTATGTGCATCAAATCTCCAACTACAGGACAAAGATCAAAGTCCATTTGCATCCACATAAACAAAGCAACAGTTTTCTAAGCATATGTACCTGTGCCGTGTAAACCCTAAAATTTGAAATGTCCAAGTCCCTGGGCATGATTTGTGCTAATAAATGTTAACATCAGTCCCTGGCTGCAATGAGCTTCCAATATAAAGTCCAAAATTACCTTTCTTACATTAGAACCTTTTTCGACAGGAGACAAATAAAATGCCTGCATGTCTTTGGATTGTGGCAAGAAACCCACACAGGGAGAACATATAAACTTCAACACAAGGATTAGCATGTTGGGGAATTGAACCAACATCCCAGGTGCTGCTAGACAGAACTGCTACCCACTTAGCCACCAGGCAGCCTCACACATGTTTTCTGCATCTCTGTGGTGTGAACCAGCCCTAAGTCCATAGCCATGCTCAGTGTCACAAGCAATATACAATTTATTGGCCTAAGTATTGGGATGCCTGCCTTTAAACGCACATGAACTGTAATGGCATCCCAGTATTAGTATTGGGTTCAAAACTCATTTGGCCCACCCTTTGCAGCTATAACAGCTTCAACTCTTCTTGTCCACAAGGTTTAGGAGTGTGTCTATGGGAATGTTTGACCATTCTTACAAGTGCATTTGTGAGGTCAGGCACTGATGTTGGACGAGAAGGCCTGACCTACAGTCTCCTCTCTAATTCATCCCCAAGGTGTTCTGTTGTGTTGAGGTCAGGACTCTGTGCATGCCAGTCAAGTTCCTCCACCCCAAAATCACTCATCCATGTCTTTATGGACCTTGCTTTGTGCACTGGTCCAAATGATTTGGTGGAGGGGTAATTATGTTGTGGGGTTGTTTTTCAGGGGTTGGGCTTGGCCTCTTAGTTCCAGTTAAGGGAACTCTTAAGGCATCAGCATACCAAGACATTTTGGACAAATTTCATGCTCCCAACTTTGTGTGAACAGTTTGGGGAAAGCCCCTTCCTGTTCCAACATGTTTGCACACCAGTGCACAAAGCAAGGTCCATAAAGACATGGATGAGCAAGTTTGGGGTGGGGAAACTTGACTGGCCTGCACAGAGTCCTGGCCTCAACCCGATAGAACACCCTTTGGCTGAATTAGAGTAGAGACTGCGAGCCAGGCCTTCTCATCCAACATCAGTGCCTGGCCTCACAAATGCACTTCTGGAAGAATGATCAAACATTCCCATAGGCACACTAAACCTTGTGGACAGCCTTCCCAGAAGCTGTTCTAGCTGCAAAGGGTGGACCAAATCAAATTTTAACCCTACGGACTAAGACTGGGCTGCTATTAAAGTTCATGTGTGTGTAAAGGCAGGTGTCCCAATACTTTTGGCTAAATAGTGTATCTGAAAAAGACTTACAATGGTGGTGGAACCCTCCTACACATAACTACTACATTTAGACATGATTATAGGACCTGGGAGATGAGACAACTTACCCACATGCAGTAACATGGTTGGGATTTGAACCCAGACCCTCAGGGATACTAAGCAGACGTTCTAACCTCTAAGCCATGGAGCTGCCACATGTGAGAGCCTCCCAGTGTTGCCAACCTGCCAGGTTGAAATTTACTGACACAACACCCAAAATTTACTGGCACCGTCAAGTTTTTACTGCCATATCCAAAAGTTACAAAATGACAATTTTAAGTGCAAATTTCAGTATTTAGGCTACAAAACAAGTACAATATGCAAATAGCAATGTGATTTAAGGTAGATATTAAGGCAAAAACATATTTCTTATTTTATTTTCGATATAGTACGGTAAGTAGCTCAGGGACAGGACTCAGGAGGGCAAGAAATTAGAATGGGTGGCACACACACAAGAAATTGACCCCAAATGACACTGACAGCAGTGTGCAGCAGCACAGATGATGATGGCCACCTCACTAACATGATACGCTGTGGCGTCACCTTTAGGGGGAATTACACAGGGGGAGGGTTATATTAGGGGGATTACACGGGGGGAGAGCTGTGCTGATGCACTAGCCTGCTCAGTGCCCCTGATTGCTCAGTGGCCCGGGGGGGTGACACCAAATTTTACCGCACCAGGTGACACCAATCCTATTGACGCCACTGATGACACGTCCCCTCCTGAGTCACAGTGACCCACTCTCTGCATGCCAGGCGGTCCCTTCAGTCCACTCCCGGCTTGCCTTCCTTCCCTTCCACAGACCAGCACATAAGGCTCCGGCTGCTCTGTTCCCTACACTATGACGTCGCGTGACACACTGCCGGCACAGGCGGAACACACTGTAGCAGGCACTTGGATGGTCTCGGTCAAGCTGCACAGCCATATTTTTTACTGGCAACATTTTTCTTTCACTGGCATTTACTGGCAGAAGAAACGTGCCCATTTTTTACTGGCTGCCAGTAAAAATACTGGTGGTTGGCAACACTGGAGCCTCCTACACATAAATACACATAACTACACATAAATACACATAAAAACACATAAATACTGCATTTCTATGGACATACAAGTGATGGAATTACATTACTCAAGAGTTATTCTTCTTGATTTATTCTGTGATATTTGGTGTTTTTTTTGTGGGTGAGAGTAGAATATTACCCTCAAATTTTGGGGAATTACATTTTGATTTCTGATGTTGGTACATATATCACATTTTTTGGGCTCAAATTATGAATATTTGGAAAAAATAGAAAGCACAAAAAAATGTGATTCATTTTAAATTTGCGTCAGCAATGGTATTGCTTGTGGATTATAAAGACTCCTGTGTGAGTTTAGGTTAAAGATTGTTGTGAGATTGAGAGTAACAAGTGAAAGTGACAGAGAAAAATATATTTTATCAAAACATCAAAACATTCCACATTGTAGCATTCTTCAAATCAAAATATTTTAAGTAGAAGCAACAATGTTGCAAAGGAATATTTATTTCACAGAAAGATACATTTCATCTCAACATTAAAAGGTTTTTTTGTGAAAGTTAGAATTGTTCCATTAGAATCAGTGACTGAAACTTCATTTGGACTAAATTAGAGCAGATTTTAACTTCCAAAAAATGTTCTCTAATTAGCTCTCATTTTGGTATTTACTATACCTCCAGGTAAAAAAGACACTTGAGTTAAAATGAGAGTTATTTTCAGGTCTGAGCATGCTCAGTTGTGTTGGCACCTAGTTGTCCAAAACGGGGAATTTTTCACTTTTCAGACTTTTAAAGATATTTCAGTGTAGAAATCACTTTTTCACACAGTTTAAAAGCAGATAATCTTTAAATAATATACCGCATATTTCAGTACCATTTAGACAATTATATCATGTTCTAAACATTATTTCCATGTGCAATTCTCTAGGTTTTAGCAGAGTAAGGGTTTGGGCACTATTTAGATTCAGGGAGCTATAGTAAATTCGATTTTGGAAGAATTTTCTCACCAGCGCTATAGTGAATACCATTTTAGCGCGAATTAGCGCTATTAGCACTAATTCGCGCTAAATTGCCACGAATTAGCGCCGTGGCGCTATAGTAAATGACCCCCACAGTACCTATTCTCATAGAAAAAAGGAAACCAATGCAAAGTATCTTCTAATCCAACATATTTGTTTACGTTTATTTTTTTTAGAAATCAAATAAGCCAAAAAAGGCAGTAAACATTTTTTAGAGAATGTAAAGTATTTAAATAACACAAACTATATTAAATAACATGTAACATAAAACATTTAAAACGATAGTCTTCACAGAAAATTAAAGGTATCGGCACCCTGTCCTGAAATATATTACTTTACCAGAAATATAATATTAACAGAAATAAACCAACACAAAATAAAACAATATTCTTCACAGATTATAATAAGTCTCTGATCCCTTTTTAGAAATATTAGAACTCGGCCCTGGGACCTCTGAGTATTTTGGCAAAGGTGCACTCAAATAATTAGAATAGGTTAGCTGTCTTGATTGGGTGCCATATTGTGAATCAATATGAGGCTCCCCCCGGGTGCCATTCAAGGGATGGTAGAGGCCACTGGAGGATTATTGGAGGACACGGGAGGTAATGTGGTGTAATAGTTGCCGCTACGGGCTTCTGTTGATCTAGAAGGCGGTACAATGTGTACATTGTGTGGTCTGATGTTTAGGGAGATTTGAGAATTGGTGGGGGGCATTGGTGGTGTGAAATTTTGAGGTCTGACAGGGGGGGAAATTACAGTAGGAATAGGTGACGGAATGGGATGTGGGATGTCCGAAGTATTGATGTCATAAATACTTCTTACATTTTCAAAGCTTGAAGGGTAAGGGTTTGTTACATTTTGGGGTGGAGGAGGATGGTTGGATAATGAGGACGGATGTCTGGGAACAGTGAATGAGTATATGCACTGCTGGACAGCCATTCACATTGCAAAATATCTATCCTCTGGAACCTGTTGTACAAGAGGAAGTAAACTCATTATGAATAGAGTGTGAGGGCAGCGCTGTGCCTCAATTTGTTGGGAAATTCCGGACACAATGCTTAGCAGCTGCCCAGTGCCATCATCCTCCTCTTGCAATGGAGCTCTCCTGTTTTTTTTGGGAGCGCCTATTAGATCTTTGCTGTGACTGTGATTGAATAGGAGCCGTTGATGCTTCAGCAGCAAAGGGCTCCTCCGGACCAGACTGCTCCATTGGAGACTGCAGCAAAGGGCTGCAGCCCTCAATTTCCTCCTCAGCAGGAGCTTCCACTTGGTCTTCTGGAACCATAACTTCCTCCTCCTGCCAACTGGATTCGGTGCTGTAACATCTCAAAGTTTATTAAGAAATTATTGTGTAAATAGAGGGTAATTTATATCTCAGACAAAACAAACTAAAATGTAAATGTGGTAGATTGAGGAGGTATAGAGAATGAAGGAGGGATGGTGAGAAGGAGGCTGGAGGGAGGGATAGTTAATAATTGATTACTTCCGCAGTTCCAGGACTGGTTTTAGAAAAGCCAGGTATCCAGCAAAGGCATAGGGCTTTTTTCTGGAGGCAGCTGAGCCACTCTTGCTCTCCCGTAGATTTTTCACATATTTTGTGTATGTGTCACGTAGACTACGCCATCTTGTCTTAAGAGCGAAAACTGAAAAAAAGCAAGAACACTGTTAATTATGCTTCTCTTTCCTTTCAGGTACCTAGCTACCGGGAATTCATTTGCTAGTTTACAATTTGAATACAAGCTGGGAAAATCAACAGTGAGTTTGATTGTGCATGAAACCTGCGCAGCTATATGGCAAGTGTTAAAAGAGTTGGTGATGAAGAAGCCGACTAGGGAAGACTGGGCTAAAATAGCCGAAGTTTTTTGGCAGCGGTGCAATTTCCCAAATTGTGTGGGTGCAGTAGATGGAAAGCACATCCGAATAATCAGCCCAATTCGTAGTGGCTCAAAATACTTTAATTATAAAAAGTATTTCTCATTTGTTTTAATGGCAGTGGCCGATGCAAATTATTCATTAACCTATGTGGATATTGGTTCATATGGCAGTAGCTCTGACTCAAGCATCTTCTCTCATTCATCCTTTGGCAAGATGCTTCGTGAAAACACATTGAACCTTCCAGATAGTCAACCACTTCCTGGAACCAATCAACCTCTGGAGCCTTATGTGTTTGTTGGGGATGAGGCATTTCCTATATCCAAGCATCTTCTACGCCCATATGCCAAAAGAGGACTTACCATTGAAAAGAGGGTATTTAATTACAGACTGACTAGGGCAAGACGTGTAATAGAGTGTGCTTTTGGCATACTTGCTAATAAGTGGTGTTTCTTGCACTCATCTATCTGCCTGAGTATGGAGCACGCCATCAGTGCAGTGCAAGCAGCCTGTGCATTGCACAATTTTGTTCATACTCGGGATGGATACATATTTGAGGACAGTTTGATGCATGACCTTGAAGAGCCAACGTGGATCGGAACCCGTGGCAACTACAGTGGGGAAAATGTTCGCCACGACTTCACAGAGTACTTTATGTCCGAAAGTGGGCAGCTATCATGGCAGCTAGATGCAATTAATGCTTAAAAAATTAAAACACTGTACTCTGATGAACATACTACATGGTGTAAATTAGAATTGTGTGAAATAAAATGTTACATTAGCTACAGTTCACATGTGTGTCTTGACATTATTTTACAGGGTGGGTGTGTGTGTTTGTATTTGTGTACATATAGATCTTAAAATAACATATCATTAATACATATAACCATAACAAGAACCAAGCTAACCCTAACACTAATTGTAATCAGCCTAACCCTAACCCTAATCTCAACCCTAATCTGAACACTAACCCTAACACTAATTGTAACCAGCCTAACCCTAACCCTAATCTCAACCCTACTCTGAACACTAACCCTAACTGTAAACAAGCTAAGCACAGAGTGCAGGTAGCAATTGTACTTACGCAGGTCTTTCTGGACATTAGGTGTCAGGCTGTCCCACTCTGGAAACAGGATCTTGACTATCTCCTGCCATCCTTGGTTCTTCTTCCCAGTATCTTTGTGACGTGGGTCCCTGCAGTCCCAGAGGTATTGCCTTTGTTGGACCAGCCTTATCAGATCTTCATTCTCTATGCCAGTCTTTGTGCGCCTGTTTGCCATTGTGGTATGTGACTGAAAAGCACACCACATGGAGAAAACAGGAAGGGAGTTAGTGAGGGGGAAGGGTGGGGCTGTGAGGGGAAAAGGATGGAAGGAGTTGGAGGGGGAAGCCAAAAAAAAAATATAGCAGTGATGTGAACGTCCTATTGCGTTTTCATTGCAAATTCAATTGAAGTCTATGGAGCTGAATTCGCATCGCACACGGATCAAACTCGCACATGACCTTTTTTTCACGCAGGTTAGATTCGCAACGCATTGATGTGCACGGCAATAATGTTAAGCTATGTAATTTACATGACTTGCGAATTTGAGACATCGCAACGGCTCAAATTCGCAAACAAATTCGCAGCAGTGTGAACCTAGCCTAAAAGCACCCCGCTAGCGGATGAAAAGCGGTGCAAAAGTGCAGCTTAAACAGCGCTAAAGCAACACTAAAACGAGCGGCGCTTTCAGTGTGAAAGCACTCTAAATACACATACTTTTTTTTTTTTAAATTCATCTTGCATTGATCTGTTCATTTGGAGAGTGTAGGACATGAGAGATAAGATACCAGCCTATGTGGATAGAGCTGTAGTATTGAAAACAGGAGAAGCGTGTCCTGAGTTCTGTGAAGCTCAGCATACACTGTGCAATTTGATTGTACAATCTCCTTTAGATCTCACATCAATTATGTTGTGCAAGGGCCTGCCTGATTGGATACAGAGTGATTGGATAGCTGGTGTTTTGGTAGATCTAAAGGAGATTGTACAGAGCTTGTATAATCAGATTGTATAGTGTATGGCCTCCTTTAGCCACCTAAAATGAACTAGTTGCTAACTACTTCTAATCTGTGTTTGCTTTGCAACAACATTTTCAAAATACAAATCCAATTCAGTAACATTTAGAAAGTTAGGAGCAGCTCTTAATTGTGTTCGTGGAACTCTACGTAGCTTTGTGAAGTGAAGTGATGTTGCCTGCCACAAATTAACAAACAAAAAAACAAATTCACATGTTGTAGAAATAGAACTGAATATTCTCATAAAATACAAATTCAACATTTAAAAATATTTGACAGATAATAGAGATGTTACTGTAAATGTTCAAGAAATATGACATTAAGAATAGCAGACATTACTCTGTAACATTCATTAAGAAATGTATTCATTTGCAGAACAGGAAAAAAAAATAAACCAGGAAAGATGATTGATATTATAAAGATCAGCAAAAGATGTAGAGCACATCCCTTATAAGAATGGTTTATTCACATACATGTACACACATGATCATGGCTAAATATTGCAGTGCAGTTCCATATAGGAAACTTGTTTGCAATTGCCACTTGTGGAACCGCGACTATGCCGATTTCACATTTACTAATGCAGGTTCACCTAAATGTACGCGCTTATCCATTTGCCTGTTCACCTAGTTGAGGTCTTAATTGTTTTAATTGGAAGTAATTAGATGTAGAGCAACTGTCGCTTCTCCTTTTTCTTAGTAAATCAACCCCATTGTGTCAATGCAATATAAATTACTACCCTGTGAGCTGCTATGGTACCATACAGACAGTGTACAGTGATGATCCCAACCAAAAAGTTGCCAAATTCACAGATAAATAAATAGTGAAAATAGCTTGCACCTTACCCACTCTCATATATGTGTGTTAGTAACCCTATTTAACCTCCCTGGCGGTTTTCCCGAGTGTGACTCGGAGTTAAAAATCAGGACCATTAGCGGTAACCCCGAGCCACACTCGGGATTACATCGCATAATCCTGGTGTGGCATTGCTTACCTTGTCCCCGGGATCCTGTGACGTCCCCCGCAATGTCCGTGGGCTGTGTCCTCTGCCCGAAGCCTCTCCTTGCCAGGCTCCGTTCCCTGCGAGCGTCGCAACGCACGGGGGCGGAGCCTGGCGGCAAATTAAAAAAAATGTCAAAATCATAAAACATACAGTACTGTAATCTTACAGATTACAGTACTGTATGAAATAATTTCACATCCCTTTTGTCCCCAGTGCTTTGTCCAGTGCCCTGCATGCAGTTTTATGTGATATATACTGTTCTTTCTGCCTGGAAACTGGAGATTGTCCATAGCAACCAAAAAGTGTCTCTTTACGTCAAAAATGGCTTTAGACCACCCAGAAAACAGCGATAGTAAATTAGAACACTTGCAGAATTGAGCGATAGTGAATCGTGGGGAAATTTATTTTATTACTATTTATTTTTATTTTTTTAAATTATTTATTTTTATTTATTATATTATAATTTATGTTTTTGTGTTTCAAACTTTATCATACCTGGGATATCTACTAGACTCTTGTTTGGACAGATTTAAGTGTGTTATTGTTAAGAATTACAGACCTACAATATAAAACGCCAAATTTCCATGCAAAATAATGGTACCGCTTTCAGCACCTAAAATCCGAAATAATCATACCGCCAGGGAGGTTAACCAATAAAGTGCCACGCTAATAAACAAAAAAATAATGTCCCTAAAAGTCTCCTAAACATATATCTTGTGTCTTGTATGATGCTTCTCTGTGATAAATCACTATTGTATGCTCATAAATCATCCAGTTTTCTGTGCTACCGCCACCAGATGTGCTCTCACCTGGAGACCATGACCTTACATAATATGCAGGGTCGAAGACAGCTTGTGGGGTCTTTAATTCCCACCTCTCCAATTTCTCTTAAATACCTCTAAACCTTTTATTGTCTTTCAATGCTCTTTTAGTCCTACCTACATATTGGTTCCCACGGGGACATTGCAGGTCATATACCACCCCTTCTGTTCTTCTGTTCCACAAGAAATAAAGTCTTATATTCTGTATTCTTTACCTGTAACACCAGTTTTGTTACAGGTAAAGAATACAGAACAAAAGACCTGTGTTATTTTAAGTATCCTCTTCCCCTTTTTCTTACTAACACATTATCAATACTGTATTGGTACACTCTTTCATCCTATGTCATTTATCTAGTTGTCCTTCTATGTATGTTTTTTATGTATTTTGCCATTTTGAGCTCTGAAGAGGCTTGCCAGCTTGCCCTCCTTGTGCCCTGGAGGCCCTTTATATGTGGGGGTCCATTGGCTGGGACCCCGGTTTTGTCCCCTGTACTTTTATTGGGCAGGAATTCAGGGGCCCTGCAAAAAATGAGGTGCCTGACCATGTGTTGATTGGAGTGTTTGGCACCAGGAAGTCTTGAATGTTTACCCCTTGTTATGCTGGGGACTCCCTGTTCACAGCTCCAGACAATCTGCCCTTTTCAGCTGTGGTGGCAATGGAATTCCAGTGCTTCTGCTCTTCAGCAGTGCATGTACTTTTCAGAGCCCTGGGTCTTATTCCTTTTTATTGGTTTTGTAGCTATTGTAACAGTTATCTGTGTTTGTGGTTGTGGATCCCTTCCTTGATTCTTTTGCTCTTTTGTAATTGGCTTAGTTGGCTATGGTGACTGTTGGTCGAATTTGTGGGTGAAGTGTAAGTATTTTGGGACATTTTATCTGTACAGCATCATTCATCATGTATATGTATATTGTTTTTTTCATCGGGGGTTGACACCTTCCTTCCTTTTTATTTTGGTTAATTTTTTGTTGGCATATTTTTTCACTTCAAATTCATTTTTTAATATACAGTATATATAGCCTTGAGTTACTATCAACATAATATATTGCTTGGGCTAGATTAGAAATACCTGGGGAGTATCCAAGGGAACTTAGTGCCAGGATGGTGAGTCAGTTTGTTGTGTGCATGGTAAAACCTGTATATTCATTGTACACTATGATGATGCCAGTTAACATATTGTTATTGTTTATAACACTTGTAGGTTTTCTCCCATTCCTCTTGTTCTGCCTCTAGCAGGATATTAAGTTATTTGTCTGCAATATCAGATTTGACCACAAGATGGAGCCAATGGCAAATTGACTTATTTTGCAGAATCTAGAAACTGTTCCCCTTTAACAAAAATACCCATCATATTTAAGTCTAAGGAAGAGAAACAGGTGCATCTGGGAACTCCATCTTGAGATTTAAAGAAGGAACCAGCTATCAGAGTGTCAGAAACCATGAACCAGACCGAGACAGAAGTACAGTAAAATCTCACAGGAAGGGCTGAGCCAGCCCTGACAGTACCCCCCTCCTCAATGACCCCTCCCCCTTGGAGGACCACCAGGCTTGAGGGGAAAACGTCCATGGAAATTACGGAGGAGGGTAGGAGCATGTACAGTGCCTTGCAAAAGTATTCGGCCCCCTTGAACTTTTCAACCTTTTGCCACATTTCAGGCTTCAAACATAAAGATATAACATTTTAATTTTTTGTGAAGAATCACCAACAAGTGGGACACAATTGTGAAGTGAAACGAAATCTATTGGATATTTTAAACTTTTTTAGCAATTAAAAAACTGAAAAGTGGTGTGTGCAAAATTATTCGGCCCCTTTACTTTCAGTGCAGAAAACTCACTCCAGAAGTTCAGCGAGGATCTCTGAATGATCCAATGTTGTCCTAAATGACTGATGGTGATAAATAGAATCCACCTGTGTGTAATCAAGTCTCTGTAGAAATGCACCTGCTCTGTGATAGTCTCAGGGTTCTGTTGAAAGCACAGAGAGCATCATGAAGACCAAGGAACACACCAGGCAGGTCCGTAATACTGTTGTGGAGAAGTTTAAAGCCAGATTTGAATACAAAAAGATTTCCCAAGCTTTAAACATCTCAAGGAGCACTGTGCAAGCGATCATTTTGAAATGGAAGGAGTATCAGACCACTGCAAATCTACCAAGACCTGGCTGTCCCTCTAAACTTTCAGCTCAGACAAGGAGAAGACTGATCAGAGATGCAGCCAAGAGGCCCATGATCACTCTGGATGAACTGCAGAGAACTACAGCTGAGGTGGGAGAGTCTGTCCATAGGACAACAATCAGTCGTACACTGCACAAATCTGCCCTTTATGGAAGAGTGGCAAGAACAAAGCCATTTCTCAAAGATATCCATAAAAAGTCTTGTCTAAAGTTTGCCAGAAGCCACCTGGGAGACACACCAAACATGTGGAAGAAGGTGCTCTGGTCCGATGAAACCAAAATCCAACTTTTTGGCCACAATGCACAACGATATGTTTGGCGTAAAAGCAACACAGCTCATCACACTCAACACACCATCCCCACTGTCAAACATGGTGGTGGCAGCATCATGGTTTGGGCCTGCTTTTCTTCAGCAGGGACAGGGAAGATGGTTAAAATTGAGGGGAAGATGGATGCAGCCAAATACAGGACCATTCTGGATGAAAACCTGTTGGAGTCTGCAAAAGACCTGAAACTGGGACGGAGATTTATCTTCCAACAAGACAATGATCCCAAACATACAGCAAAATCTACAAAGGAATGGTTCACAAATAAACGTATCCAGGTGTTAGAATGGCCAAGTCAAAGTCCAGACCTGAATCCAATTGAGAATCTGTGGAAAGAGCGGAAAACTGCTGTTCACAAACGCTCTCCATCCAACCTCACTGAGCTCGAGCTGTTTTGCAAGGAAGAATGGGCAAGAATTTCAGTCTCTCGATGTGCAAAACTGATAGAGACATACCCCAAGCGACTTGCAGCTGTAATCGCAGCAAAAGGTGGCTCTACAAGGTATTAACGCAAGGGGGCCGAATAATTTTGCACGCCCCACTTTTCATTTTTTTATTAGTTAAAAAAGTTTCAACAATCCAATAGATTTCGTTCCACTTCACAATTGTGTCCCACTTGTTGGTGATTCTTCACAAAAAATAAAAATTTTATATCTTAATGTTTGAAGCCTGAAATGTGGCAAAAGGTTGAAAAGTTCAAGGGGGCCGAATACTTTCGCAAGGCACTGTACGTTTGAGGATGAGACCCAAGAAAACCAGGTACTGTATGAGCCCACGGAACCTACGGGAGTCAGCAATGGATTATACCTCATACTTCTCATGGTTCTCAACCTGTATAGGGTGAGGACGTGGCAGCGAGGTGGTAAAGCGGTTGCAGACTAACGGTTTCAATAAGGAGACATGAAACACATTTGAGAAGCGAATGATGAGACATGTAATTGAAACTTGACAAAAAAAGAGCCCATCGCACCCTTCTGGGAGAGAGGCGTTTAGCCTCAGACAAGAATGTGAGATTTTTATGGTCAGTAAGAATGAGAACCGGCACAGTGGTACCTTCGAGGAGATGTCTCCATTCTTTCAGGGCTAAAATAATTGCCAACAGCTCTCTGTCACCAGTCTCATAATTGCACTCGGCAGGTGACAATTTCTTGGAAAAGTAGCCACAAGGATGCATAGCACTCTCAGAGGTAGGACGTTGAGACAGAAGGGCGCCAACACCAGTCTCAGAAGCATCAACCTCAAGGATAAAAGGTAACGTAGGATCAGGATGTGCCAACACAGGAGCAGAAACAAAGGCAGCCTTGAGACTTTCAAAGGCCTTAATGGACTCCGGAGATCAACTCGTGGGTTACCGTTCTTTCTGGTCATATCGGTCAGGGTCTTGACCAGAGACGAGAAGTTACGAATAAAGTTCTGATAATAGTTGGCAAAACCCAGAAAACACTGCAGAGGATGTAACTCCACGGGTCGAGGCCACTGTAGGACTGCCGAAAGTTTCTCTGGGTCCATCGAAAAACCAGCAGTGGAAACAACATAGTCCAGGAATTTAACTTGTTCCCGATGATACTCACACTTCTCCAGTTTACAATAGAGATTGTTCTCTCTTAATTTCTGAAGCACACAACTGACATCTGTGTAGTGGCTCTCCAGGGACTTGGAAAATATGAGGATATCATCGAGATAAACCACCACACATAACTGCAACAAATTTTGGAGGACATCGTTAATAAATTCCTGGAAAACTGCCGGGGTATTACAAAGACCAAAAGGCATTACGAGATACTCATATTGGCCTGTTCTGGTATTAAATGCAGTTTTCCACTCGTCCTCACAAGATTGTAAGCCCTTCTCAGATCAAGCTTAGTGATAACTGTTGCTCCCTTGAGGTGGTCAAACAACTCTGTAATCAACGGGATCGGGTATGCATTCTTAATTGTGAAACGATTGAGACCCCTATAATCAATACAAGGTCTCAGTTCTTCCCTCCTCTTCTTCACAAAGAAGAAACCAGCACCAGCAGGAGACGAGGATTTGCGTATGAAACCCTGAGAAAGTGCTCCAAGGCCACGAGGGGGAGTGGCACCAGGTTGAAGGTCAATTGTGCAATCATACGGCCGGTGTGGAGGCAAACTACTGGCTTGACCTATGTCGAAGACATTGCTAAAATCACGGTACTCCTCTGGCAGGGAGGAGAGTGAAGAGGTACACAGGACCTTGGCTACCTTCCGGAAGCATGTTTCACTGCATTGTGGTGACCAGGAGAGAACCTCAGCATGGAGCCAATCAAAAGAGGGGTTGTGCCTCTGTAACCAAGGATAACCAATAACCAGCAGAAACTTAGGAGAGGAAACGGAACCGTCTCATGAGTCACATTGGCAGGCTGTAGAGGTCTCCCATCAAGAGCCTCAATGGCAAGTGGAGTGTCACGTAGCTGCAGTGGAATCGAGTGCTTTGATACAAAGGCAGCATCAATGAACAGGCCTGCAGCCCCAGAGTCAATTAGAGTCTGTATCTCGATAGACAACTTAGCCCAAAAAAGGGTGACCAAAACCAGGGGCTTATCCTTCTGGATAACTGGGGATGACACAACACCACCTAAGGTCTGTCCATGACAGGACCTCAAGGTTCGGGTGTTCCCAGGATGGCTAGGACAAGACTTCAAAATGTGACCTGCCTGGCCACAATAAAGGCACAATCTCTCCCTCCTCCTAAAGGCTCTCTCATCCGCAGACATGCGTGAAGCCCAAGTGCATGGGTTCATCTTCACTGACTGACTCGGTACCAGGAGGCATGGGAGGTGAGGGAGGCACGGGTGGGACTGCAAAGCTCAGAGGCAAACGTACAGATGGCTTCCGTAAGCCCCCCTTAAACGAAAGTCTTTCTCTGAGTCTGGAGTCAATGAGGATGGCAAATGAGATCAAGCTCTCCAGCTCAGTGGGTATATCTCAAGCTGCTATCTCATCCTTGATGGAATCGGAGAGACCATGAGAAAAAGAAGCCACAAGGGCCTCATTGTTCCAAGCAACCTCTGCTGCCAGAGTACAGAACTCAATGGCGCAGTCGGCAACAGTTCTCGTACTCTGTTTGATAGACATGAGGCACTTGGCAGCAGAAGCGGAGCATGCGGGAACGTCAAATACCCTTTTAAAGGAGGCCACAAACTCAGGGTAACTCAAGACAACAGGTTTTTGTCTATCCCATAGAGGGTTAGCCTAGGCCAAGGCTCTCTCAGAAAGCAAAGATATCACGAATCCTACTTTGCTTCTGTCCATGGGAAACACCTGGGGCAGCATCGCAAACTTGGTTGAGAAACCCTCTGCATTGAACTGGATCGCCCCCAAATCACCGAGGAAGCGGTGCGGAACCAGACATACCTCTTATAGAGGTAATACTCAAGGCGGGTGCCTGCACAGAGACTGGCACAGCAGCAGGGATGGCCTGCAACTCAGGTTGTACCGGAGCAGCCACAGTGGGGGATTCCAGGTGAGCCGTGCGACTCAGAAGCATTTGTAACGCCATGGCAAACTGATCCATGTGGTGATCTTGCTCATCCAATCTGGAAAAAATGTTACCAACAAGTGGATTGACTGTATCTTCTGAATTCATGGCCTTCGCCTACTGTCAGAAACCATGAACCAGACCGAGACAGAAGTACAGTAAAATCACACTTGTTTATTAATAAAAAATAAAAAGGTAAATAGAGTAAGCGTAGTCAAAGCATAGCCAGAGTCCAGTAACCGGATCGGGTAGTTAGCCAAGCCAGAGTTCAATAACCAGATCGGGTAATCAGCCAAGCCAGATTTCAGTAACCAGATCGGGTAATCAGCCAGGCCAGAAGTCAGGGATCCAAGTAGAGGAACAGCAAGCAGGATAAGGAGCCAGAAGGAATGTCAGAAAAGCCAGTCTTTAAACAGGAACTCAGGAGATGGTTTCTTGTGATGTGACCAAGGCAAAGGCAGGAATGAAATGAGCTGGAGATCTTTAAGTAGGTGGGACTGACCAGCAGATCCACAACAGCTGGTTAACTGTGGAGAGAGATGAGAGCTGGCAATTAGCCGACAGCTGAGCGGCCAGCTCAGAGAAGGAAGGGCTGAGCCAGCCCTGACACAGAGCACATGTTGGACTAAAACTTGCATCCGCTTGCCTCCTCTAAATGCAGCATCATTGGTGAGAATTACTTATCGTCATCTACAGCCTAGCTCATTCATTGTTTTTTGTATACTTGATATACTGATTATATGTATCAGTATTTAAAAAATGGATGAGTGGAGTGGAACTTTGAGTGAGGATGGGGTGCCGTGCTGATCCTATCCTCCATCCCTGGTGTATATTAAAGAAAAAGTTTTTTTGGGGGCGGGACTTTGAGTGAAGCACACGGATGCAGTAGGAAAATAGATTATAAGATGGTTTATTGATTGAGTCAGTTTCAAGAACATAGGTTGGAATTTCATTGCATGTAGTATATCATTGTTTCAAAATAAATCATCACATATAGATACATTATTCAACCAACATTTAAAACAATATTTTACAGATACACAGGTCACGTAGTAACATGATTGATTGTATTGTAAGAGATACTCATAAAAGTAGCTTGCGCATTAAAGCGCCAATAGAAATATTAGTTAAGATAAGATGAGTAGGAAAAATAATATTAAAAAACTTTCGTTATGACTCTATTACAATGTACAGGACAGTATTTTACAGTTGCACGTGTCACATAAGCGCGTGATTAATTGCAAGGTTGATAATACTGAAGCCAAAAAGAAAGAGAGAAAATACTTGGTGGAGAAGAACGGCCGTGGTAGATTCCGGAATGGGTGGTTATAACGGTAGTTGTTAGCTTTACGCGTTTCGGGACCTTTAAGTCACTCGTCAGGAGCAAGACCGTGATAGTCATCTAAAAAAGTAATAAAGATGGGGACATTATGATGGTCTAAGAAAAGAGGGAATGGACAATTTCAGGAGACGTGAAACCCCTCTCACACATCCGTACAACCGTCCTGGGTACTTACATGTGCGTGATCAAGCAAGGGGGGACCAGTGTATCAGTATTTGTTTTTTTTCAATGGTTTCACCCACCCTGTTTTGTGAATAAAGCTTCAAAATGACACTCAGTCTGGCTTATTGCAGAATAGGAGGGTTTAGCTGTATGTCAAGCTACACACAGGGAAACGTGTAGTGGGGACAGAACACCTCTGATGAAATGGGGGGGTGGGGGGTTAAGGTTAATAATTCCCCATTTGAACATCAACAATGTAGAAAAATATCTGAGTTATGAAATTTTGTATTTTTTTTGTTGTAGTATTTTTAGATGTTATGTAATGTCTGAGCACCTTTAAAATTAATTTCTACTATAATTTTTCGCATCTTTTAACCACTTCAGCCCTGGAAGGATTTGCCCACTTCCTAACCAGAGCATTTTTTGTGATACGGCACTGCATTGGTTTAACTGACCAGTGCATGGGCGAGCGACATTGTACCCGAACAAAATTGATGTCCTTTTTTTCCCCACAAATAGAGCTTTCTTTTGGTGGTATTTGATCACCTCTGTGGTTTTTATGTTTTATGCTATAAACAAAAAAAGACTGTCAATTTTGAAAAAAAAAACTATATTTTTTATTTTCTGCTATAAAACACACCCAATAAAAAAAAAATTAAAAAATATAATTTCTTTATCAATTTAGGATATTTTGTATTCTGCTACATGTTTTTGGTAAACAAAAACCCCAATAAGCATATATTGATTGGTTTGCACAAAAGTTATAGCGTCTACAAAATAGAGGCTAGATTTATGGGATTTTTATTATTATTATTTTTTACTAGTAATGGTGGTGATCTGCAATTTTTAGTGGACTGCGACATTGTGGCGGTCAGATCGGACACCTAACTGACATTTTTGACACTTTTTTTGGAAACAGTGACATTATTACAGTGATCAGTGCTAAAAAATATGCACTGACATGGTACTAATGGCACTGGCAGGGAAGGGGTTAACATCAGGGGCAATCAAGGGGTTAAATGTGTTCCCTCAGTGTGTTTAATAACTGTATGGGGGATAGGCTGCCTGGGACAACAAACATATCTATCTTCCTGCATAGAAAGTAAGGATCTGTGTGTCATACCCTCACAGAACGGAGATCTGTCTTGTTTACTTTGGCAGATCCCCATTCTGTCACTGCAGGGAACAATCGCGCGCTGCCGGCGGACATAGAGTCCGATCACCGTGTACAAGCCTGACGTACACAAATGGTGATTTGCACAGCCGAGTCAACCTGCTGCAGTATTCTACTCCCTGAAAAACTGTTATATCCACAGCACTGATCCCTAATAGTGTATTGACTATCATTACAGCTCGTCTCCTGTCTGATCTTGATTTAGACATACTGTATGTGAAGTATTGTCATAGCTGACTCTGCCAGATTTTACAGATAGGTCGCCAGGATGCACATCAAAATTTTGCTATAGGACTGTCAGAAACCATGAAATCAGCCCGAGACAGAAGTACAGTTAAATCACACTTGTTTAATAATAAAAGTAAAAAGAACAAACGTAGTCAAAACATAGCCAAAGTTCAGGAACCGGAATGTATAGTCAGCCAAACCAGAAGTCAGGGATCAATGTAGTGGAACAGCAAGCAGGATCTGGAGCCAAAAGGGATGTCAGCGAAGAAAGTCTTGAACAGGATCGCAGGAGTTTCTGTGATGTGACCAAGGTGAAGGCAGAGCTTCTCTGGACTGGACTGCTTAAGTAGGCAGGACTGACGAACAGGACATCATAGACAGCTGAGTAACTGTGGAGAGATAGGAGCTTGCAATTAGCCGACAGCTGAGCGGCCAGCTCAGAGAAGGAAGGGCTAAGCCCAGCCCTGACAAGGGCCCCATGAACGGTTACACCCCTGCATTATAGTTTTTCTAGTATTTCTTAACTGCTTGCCACCCACCGTCCATCATATGACGGCCAGGCGGCACATTCTGGGAGGGCGTCATATGACGGTCCCCCATTTAAACAGGAAATGCGTGCGATCGTGCGCACGCATCCCTGTTCCTTCGGTGGCGGCGTGTAACTGAGGCACTGCTCACCACTGGGGGGGGGGTAAACAGCCATTGGGCATGGCTGTTTACCACGTGATCGGCCGTGATGAAGTCACAGCCGATCACAGGTGGTACCGCCCCTCTTTGCAAGGCGCATGCGCGCGATCTCAAGCACGCTGCGCGTGCACGTTGGTGGCGGCGTGTTCCTGGGAACACTGATTATCACCGACGCTGGTAAACAGCCATTGGCTGGCAGCAGTTTACCACATGATTGGCTGTGATCCTTTTACAGCCGATCACTAAATGTCAACAAACTGCGGTAATGAGATGTTACCGGGTTGACCTCCTCACACACCGATCGTGTGTGAGAAGGAGATTGTGGTAACATCTCAATACCGGTTACAGTGTACACCAATCACACTGATTGCCCCCCCAATAAAGAGGAGCTGTCACCACCCATCAAAGTACCTGTCACATTTATCTGAGTACTTGTCACAGTTCTCCTGAGTACCTGTCAGTCCATATGAGTATCTGTCACAGTTCATCAGAGTACCCGAGTACCTGTCACAGTTCATCAGAGTACCCGAATGCCTGAGTACCTGTCACAGTCCATATGAGTACCTGAGTACCTGTCACAGTCCATCTGGGTACCTGAGTACCTGTCACAGTCCATATGAGTATCTGTCACAGTCCATATAAGTACCTGAGTACCTGAGTACCTGTCACAGTCCATATGAGTACCTGAGCACCTGTCACAGTCCATATGAGTACCGAGTACCTGTCACTGCCCTTCAGAGTACACGCATACCAGTCACCAGCCCATCAGAGTACCTGAATACCTATCTGTAGCCCATCAGAGTACCCGAGTACCTGTCACCAGGCCATCAGAGTACCTGAGTACCTGTCACCAGCCCATCAGAGTACCCGAGTACCTGTCACCAGGCCATCAGAGTAATCGAGTACCTGTCACCAGCCCATCAGAGTAACCGAATACCTGTCATAAGCCCATCAGAGTAACCTAGTACCTGTCACCAGCCCATCAGAGTACCCAAGTACCTGTCTGCAGCTCATCAAGTTACCCGAGTACCTGTCTCCAGCCCATCAGAGTACCCGAGTACCTATTTGCAGCTCATTGCAGTCCATGCCCCATAGAATATACGTTGGGGTGTTTCCTTTCCAAAATGGGGTCATTTTGTGTGTAATTCCACTGTCCACTGGACCTTCAAAAATGTTATAGGTAGGAATGAAATGAGATGTGTCATTTATGCTCCTAGAACGCCTGAAGGTACTACTTCAATGTTGGGCCTCTTTATGTGGCCACGCTGTGTAAAAGTCTCACACATGTGGTATCGCCATACTCAGGAAGAGTAGCAGAATGTATTTTGGGGTGTAATTTTGCTATATACATGCTATGTGTTAGAAATATCTTATAAACTGACAACTTTGTGTAAAAAAAAAATGCATTTTCATTTTTCTTCCACATTTTCCAAAAACTTCTGGAAAAAAATGAACCGTTCAAAAGACTCATTATGCCTCATAGATTATAAGTTGGGGTGTTTGCTTTCCAAAATGGGGTCATTTTGTGGGCAATTCCATTGTCCTGGTGCTCCAGGGCCTTCAAAAGTGTAATAGGAGAAAAAACACAAAAAAAGCGCCTCTGAGTGCAGGTATTTAATTGGTATAAAAACATGTAATCCACACTTACATCAAGGTAAGGGATAATTACGGGTTATTATGTATTCTATCTCTATATTTTTAAATTTATTTATTAATAATTGTTGTACCAATTTATATGAATGTCATTGTGATATGATACATCGATATGTTAATATTTTTAATGCAGTATAGTTATTATCATTATTATTATTTTTATTTTTTACTATCTCTCATCAATTAGTACTTCTTTTTAATTAATGGCTCATTATTGATTGTAATATTGACATCCAGTTACATATCTGCCTTTTATAGTAGCTTGCCAGCTCGCTGGTTCAGTTCAACAGTTAATCCATCAGCTGTTGCTTTTTTTTTTTCCCAAAATGCAGAGCTTTTTAAATTCCCCCGTCCTTATATTCACTTTACACTTGACAAAGGAGCGTGCATGCCCAGTGTGAGCTTCGCGCATGCTCTGAAACGCGTTGTATTTCTCCATACTCCAGTGACGTCACACGCCAGCGAGCGGCTTCTCAGAGCGGAAGATCCTCATCGAGTTCAGCTGGCCGGCTTCCTTGCGGGGGACTGCGGCTACCCCGACTAGACTATCTGACTGCCGATCAACGCTATGGACGCCAGGGACTGATCCAGGAGTCTTCCCTTCCCAGAGCTTGTTATCCCTTACCTTGATGTAAGTGTGGATTACATGTTTTTATACCAATTAAATACCTGCACTCAGAGGCACTTTTCTTTGTGTCTTTTTTCCTGTTTCAATCAATAGAGCTGAATTTGCTCATATGAAAAGCCTTGCCCTCAGCACTGGTTATACTACAGAGATGCTATATTCATCCAAACTACATAGACTATCTTGTCATGGACATTATCTGATATTAATATTTATTTTATTTGTATTTTCATTATTATCCCTAGCATCTTTTATTTGTAGTTGTATTATTATTATTATCCCCAGCATTTGTATTTGTATCATCATTATTATCCCCAGCATCTTGTATTTCTATGTCCTGTGCGCTGGCATATGTGTATATATTCAAAAGTGTAATAGGTGGTTGAGAAATGAGATGTGTCATTTATGCTTGTAGAACGCCTGAAGGTGCTACTTCAATGTTGGTCCTTTGTATGTGGCCAGGCTGTGTAAAAGTCTCACACGTGTGGTATTGCCATACTCGGGAAGAGTAGCAGAATATATTTTGGGGTATAATTTGTTGTATGCATATGCTGTTTGTGAGAAATAACCTGATAATTTGACAATTTTGTAAAAAAAAAAAAAAAAAATCTTCATTTTGCAAAGAATTGTGTGAAAAAATTACAACATTAAAAAACTCACCATGCTACTTACTTAATACTTTGGAAGGTCATTTGGGGGTATTTGTACTTTCCTTTTTTAGTGTCTCAAGAAATGAGATTCACCTAATGTACTAAAGGCCTAATCAGATGTGATTAATTTTCAGTGATTGGCACCATAGTTTGTAGACTTTATAACTTTCACAAAGACCAAATAATATAAAATAATTTGGGTTATTTTTACCAAAGATATGCAGCAGTATAAATTTTGGCCAAAATTTATGAAAAAAAAAACGAATTAGCAAAATTTTATGACAGAAACAAAGAAAAAGGCATTTTTTTTCACAAAATATACGGTCTTTTTTTATTTATAACACAAAAAATAAAAAACCCACTAGTGATTAAATACCACCAAAAGAAAGCTCTATTTAGGTGAAAAAAAGGGTGCAAGTTTCATATGGGTACAGTGTTGCATGACTGAGTAACTGTCATTCAAACTGTGAGAGCGCTGAAAGCTGAAAATTGGTCTGGGCAGGAAGGGGGTGTAAGTGCACTGTATTGAGGTGGTTAAGGAGCATACCAAAAAATAAAATTTGAAATTTCAAATAGTGACAGCACACATATTACCTAAGCACATGCATATTTAGCCCTATAAAAGTAGCTTGCATTTTTCTTTCTTAATTAGGTGTCAGGAGCCTAGCGCTGGCTGTGTTCATTTTTGGGTGCAAGCACACACAGGCGCTTCCACAGATTCATTGCTGGATGGTGTTCAGTTTCACCTTGTAACTTTTGTTCCTGAAAAGCCTGCTTGATCATGTTACTCAATAGGCTTGTCTGACTCCTCTTTTAATTCACCTTGTCTGTTCATGTCTGCTACTGATCCATGTTATGCCGTGTACACACGGCCGGACTTCCCGACAGAAAAAGTCCAATGGGAGCTTTTGGTCGGACATTCCGACCGTGTGTATGCCCCATCAGACTTTTTCTGTCAGCATTTCCGACGGACTCAGATATAGAACATGTTCTAAATCTTTCAGTCGGAAATGCCGATGGAGTTTAGCCCGTTGGCAAGTCCGCTCGTACGCGGCATTACTGATCCTGGCCTAGACTTTTGATCAGGATTCTTCCTGCTTAATTTGCACCTTGCTGCCAGCACATTGGTGACACCTGCCTTTCTCTGATCTGGACTCTGATCATGATTCTGTACTTATCTGCCTGGCTGTTACAAAACTCAGCTTGTGCCCTGACTCTTTGCTTCTACTCATCTCACCTCAGCATCTCCAAGTCCCAGTTCACTGCGCCAACTTCCTAGCACTTGTGTCCTTCTGCTGCCCTTGCAGTCCCTGTCTCTACCACCATTGGACAGGAATTGTGCAAAAAGCCACACTTGCCATATCAAGCTCCACTAACAGGTACGTGACATCAGGACGAAAACATTTTCCTGACCATTCATCTTTTCATCAGGAAACTTTTCTTTCTAGTCAGAATATTTAATATGCAGTAGGTTATTTTAAAGTGTTTGAAAGTCATGCGAAACTGGCAGAAAAATATACATTGAAATATTCAAAAAGTTTTTAGAAACTGTAATTGTCGATGTCAATCAGTTAGTTTGATTATGGTATGCATACCAACTGAGGTAAATATCAGGCAGATGTGTCTGTTTCATTACTGCAAAATTCCCCCGATGTGATTTATGATGCACTTCCCACAGGAGAACTGTGAACGTATCTTTGAAGGCAGTAAGATCTAGAAAATGCCATATACAGTGCCTTGCAAAAGTATTCACCCCCTTGGCATTTTTTGTGTTTTGTTGCCTCACAACCTGAAATTAACTTGGATTGTTTGAGGATTTGCATAATTTCATTTACAGAACATGCCCACAACTTTGAATATGTTTTTTTTTATTGTGAAGCAAACAACAAATAGGATAAAATAACAGAAAAAGTCAATGTGCATAACTATTCACCCCTCCTAAAGTCAATACTTTGTAGAGCCACCTTTTGTGGCTATCACAGCTCCAAGTGACTTTGGATAAGTCTCTATGAGCTTGCCACATCTTACCACTGGGATTTTTGCCCAATCCTCTTCGCAAAACTGCTCCAGCTCCTTCAAGTTGGATGGTTTGCGCTTTTGAACAGCAATCTTTAAGTCTGACCACAACCCCAATTTTTCTATTGTATTGATGTCTGGGTTTTGACTAGGCCATTTCAACACATTTACATGTTTCCCCTTAAACCACTCAAGTGTTGCTTTAGCAGTGTGTTTGGGGTCATTGTCCTGCTGGAAGATGAACCTCCATCCTAGCCTCAAATCACACACAGAGTGGTATAGGTTTTGCTCAAGAATTTCCCTGTATTTAGCACCATCCATCTATCCCTCAACTCTGACCAGTTTCCCAGTCCCGACTGCTGAAAATGGATGGTGTTCTTTGGGTGATGTGATGTGTTGGATTTGCACCAGACATAACATTTTCTTTGATGGCCAAATAGTTCCATTTTAGTCTCATCAGACCAGAGCACCTTCCTCCATACATTTTGGGAGTCTCCCACATGCCTTTTCGCAAACTCAAAATGTGCCATTTTGTTTTTTGCCGAAAGTAATGGCTTTCTTCTGGCTACTCTGCCATAAAGCCCAACTCTATGAAGCATATGGCTTATTGTTGTCCTATGTACAGATACTCCAGTCTCTGCTGTGGAACTCTGCAGCTCCTCCAGGGATACCTTAGGTCTCTGTGCTGCCTCTCTGATTAATGCCCTCCTTGCCTGGTCCATGAGTTTTGGTGTGCGGCCGTCTCTTGGCAGGTTTGCTTTTGTGCCATGTTCTTTGATGATGCTCTTAGGGATCATTAATGATTTGGATATTTTTTATAACCTAACCCTGACTTGTACTTCTCAACAACATTGTCCCTTACTTGTTTGGAGAGTTCCTTGGTCTTCATGGCAGTGTTTGGTTAGTGGTGCCTCTTGCTTAGGTGTTGCAGTCTCTGGGGGCTTTCAAAATGGTGTGTATATTTAACGACAGATCATGTGACACTTAGATTGCACACAGGTGGACATTATTTCACTAATTATGTGACTTCTGAAGGTAATTGGTTGCACCAGAGCTTTTTATGGGTTTAATAACAAAGGGGGTGAATACATACGCACATGCTAATTATCAGTTTTTTATTTCTGAAAAATAGTTTTATGTATATATTTTTCTAATTTTACTTCACCAACTTAGACTATTGTGTTCTGATCCATCAAATATAATTCAGATTAAAAAACATTAAACTAAAGGCTGTAATGTAACAAAATAGGTAAAAAGCCAAGGGGGTGAATACTTTTTCAAGGCACAGTAAGTATAAAAGATTAAGCCAGGGATCTCTAATCTGATTCGCTAACATTAAAACAATTATCAGGAGTTATAATAGTTATTTTGTAGATTTCATTTTTACATTTGCTGTTTACTGTCTGTCTTGACTGATAAACATGTCAAGAGAGAAACACAGAGGCTGTCAATGCTGAGCAAACCTTATGAAAATGTTAGTTATTTGACTGTCTTGTTGACCCACCAACTTTGGTACATTTAGACTTTGAAGCAAAATAATTATACAGGCAAGGCTCTAGACTTTTCGCATTTGCATGCCTGTGCCGAGAGAGTGATTTAGGAAGTAGGACAGTCAGTTACCTGACATTTTATTAATAAGGCCAAAGTTCAGACCTCACCATTTTCTAATAACAAGTGTACATGTAAGGACAAATTCACCTTTAGGTAAAACCAAGCATCACCCTCCTACCTAGCCCCCTAAACTATCCTAAGCTAACCTGGTCCCAACACCAAGGTGCTTACAGTATTTCCTCTGATGGGGGAGCCTACTGCATTGTTTATGTCTAAGACAGCAAGATCTAGTGTGGCTCTGTCTGAGCCTACACAGAAAAATCTGATAGATTGAATGGTGTGTTGCTCCAACAGTATGGGTACGCCAAATTCAATCTACTATCTACTGTTAGTGGATTGAAGTGTCAATAGTTGTACTAGATTCCCTTGAAAATGTATGCTTGAAAAATCTGAATACAAAAGTAAGATATAATTAAAAATTAATCATTAACTTATAGGGTGTGCCACTTTATTGCAGAACAACACTACCAATCCATAACATTTTATTTATACGCTTATCGAAAGATGCTTGTTCTGCTTTTTTAATTCAAATAATAAAAAAAAATAACCATAATAATATTAATTGATGAATGTACCTTGCCATAAACATTTTCAATTCAAAATGCAGCGCTGTAGTGATAAATGTAATAGCGTACAAATTGAAAACCCAGACTTTGCTATATTATTAAAGCTTTGGAGATAATATCTTTTCCTATCTGTGGTGGTGACAGTTCTTCTTGCCTTTCCAATTAAGTGAGCAAAATGAAATAACATATAGATTATAATTCCAGCAAGTATTGGGCATATGTTTTTTGGCACGTCCTGATATTTTTTCTGAATTACATATAGAAAGAGCAGGACCATTTTCAATGCTGCATGTTAGTTACATTCATTTTCTAGCAGATGGAAAATTGAACTAAAAAAGAGAAGCAAATGCATTTAAAGTAGAAGCTTATTTTATACCTAATAGAACTATATCTGACTAAGTGCTGACAGATGTTTAAAGTTGGGTAAAATAAAAAGCACGGACAGCACAATTCTTTCACTTAAAGCTCAACATGAGGCATGAATGTACATGAATTCGTTTTGGGAAAAAATATATTTTTTAACTTTATGCTCTATATTTTTTTATTTTAAAGCTGAAATCCAGGCAAACAGCTTAATAGACAATTGAAAAATACATATTGGAACTATTTTAATGGCCAAATGATTTGTAATCTTTTCTATCCAGTCTATCCAGTTTTAAGATTTACATAGCCAGGTTGGTGACTTGCCTTTTTCTCTGCTACAGTTAAACACACTTTCCTATCCTAAATTGTTATTGAAGAGTAAAGGATTAGCAGCAAGTCATCTCTCTCCTCTTGTAAACCTGTTCCTTGTTAAAACGTGTACACTGCTGCACATCTGATTGGGGCCTGCAAATATGTCATAATCATTAAATAATAAGAATTTTAGAGTATTTTTTGCTAAAATATCATTTGATATCTTCTGGAGGGTGAGGGTGGGAAGCAGGGCCCTGTCAGGTAGGCAGTATGGGGCCCCATGATTTGTAATAGCAGTCTTGGTTCCTAGTGCTGTGCCTTCTTCTCCCAGTATGAGATTTACTGTACAAGGGATTATAGGGGATTGATAAATTCAGGGACTTATACTACATTTATTAGTTTTTTTCATCTCTGCCTAGAGTTCAGCTTTAATACTAAAATTGTTTTTTTTTTTGCTACTTTGCAAGAATTTTTCTTGTGTCCTTCTTTTCCTATGTTGACCAAAAGTCTGGGAAGAGTACTTAGAGATGCCTAATTTTTTCAAAAAATTGTAGTATGTATTATATTATTTAGTAAGAAAATGTACACCTGTTTGTTACATAGTTACAAAATGACATATTTAGTCTGGTTGAAAAAAGACATCCAGTTCAACCAATAGAAGGGAAAAAATACAATCCTATATACATTATCCTATACCCACAGTTGATCCAGAGGTAGGCAAACCCCCCCCCCCCAATAAAGCATGATCCAGTTTGCTCCAGCAGGGGAAGCAAATTCCTTCCTGATCCCCCAAGTGACATTTTGATATTCCCTGGATCAACTTTACCTATAAATATTAGTATCTAGTTATTTTATGTGTATCTAGGAAAGAATCCAGGCCTTTTTAAAACGATCTACTGAGCTAGCCAAAACCAGCCCTTCAAGGAGTCTATTCAACATTTTCACAACTCTTATAGGGCGTACACACGGTCGGACTTTGTTCGGACATTCCGACAACAAAATCCTAGGATTTTTTCCGACGGATGTTGGCTCAAACTTGTTTTGTCTACACACGGTCCCACAAAGTTGTCGGAAAATCCGATCGTTCTAAACGCGGTGATGTAAAACACGTACGTCGGGACTATAAACGGGGCAGTGGCCAATAGCTTTCATCTCTTTATTTATTCTGAGCATGCGTGGCACTTTGTCCGTCGGATTTGTGTACACACGATCGGAATTTCCGACAACAGATTTTGTTGTCGGAAAATTTTATCTCCTGCTCTCCAACTTTGTGTGTCGGAAAATCCGATGGAAAATGTCCGATGGAGCCCACACACGGTCGGAATTTCCGACAACACGCTCCGATCGGACATTTTCCATCGGAAAATCTGACCGTGTGTACGGGGCATTACTGTGAAGAAGCATTTCTGTATTCGAAGATTAAATCTCTTTTCCTTCAGATGTAAAGAGTGCCCCCTTGTCCTCTGTGATTACCTTAAAGTGAATAACTCGGCATCAAGTTCACTATATGGACCACTTTTGTATTTTTTACATGTTAATCATATCCCCCTTAATCTCCTCTTCTAAAGAGAGAAATAATTCAGTTCAGCTAATCTTTCCTCATAGCTGAGCTCCTCCATGCCTCTTATCAGTTTGGTTGCTCTTCTTTGAACTTTCTCCAGTTCCCCAATATCCTTTTTGTGAACTGGTACCCAAAACTGAACTGCATATTCTACGTAGATGAGGTCTTACTAATGATTTTTAAAGAGGCAAAATGAGGTCTCTCCCTGCTCGCTTTGGAAACCTCAGCTTGGCATTGCATGCTATTATTAAGCCTATGATCTACCAGAACACTCGGATCCTTCGCCATTATAGGCTCCCCCAGCTGTTCCTTTTACTAGTATATAAGATGCATGTTTTTAGCCCCCAAGTGCACAAATTTACATTTACCCACCTCAAATCTAATTTTCCACACAGTTGCCCAATTAAACAGTGCATTGAGGTTGGCTTATAAGTTGGAGACATCCTGTAAGGACGTTATTCCACTGCAAAGCTTTATGTCATCTGCAAACATTAAAATAGTACTTTTAACCCAAGACCCTATACCATTTATTAATATATTAAAAAGTAAGGGTTCCAACACTGAACCTTGGGGTACACCACTAACCTTGGACTATTCAGTGTATGAATCATTAACCACTACTCCCTGAACAGTCTTTTAGCCAGTTTTCTATCCATTTACAAACTGATTTTTCCCAAGCCTATAGATTTTACCTTATACATTAGCTGTGTGTGGGGAACTGTGTCACTTTTGCAAAATCTAAGTATCCTATATCCATAGCCAAGCCTTTGTCTAAAGTTTTGCTTACCTCGTCATAAAAAGAAATCAGATTTCTTCAACAACGTCTGTCTTTCATGAATCCATGCTGTCTGTTGCTAAAAAAATGTTCTTCTAGCAAGAACTCATCCGTGTGGTCTTTTATTAACTACCTCAATACCAGGCACTTACACCCCCTTCCTGCCCAAGCCAATTTTCAGCTTTCAGCGCTGTTGCTGTTTAAATGACAATTGCGCGGTCATGCTACACTGTTCCCAAACAGAATTTTTATCATTTTGTTCCCACAAATAGAGCTTTCTTTTTGTGGTATTTGATCATCTCTGCATGTTTTATTTTTTGCTAAAAAATTTAAAAAGTCCTAAAATGTTTAAAAAAAACGTTTTTCTTTTGTTTCTGTTATAAAATGTTGTAAATAAGGAGTTTTCTCCTTCACTGATGGACACTGATAAGGCGGCACTGATGGGCACTGATAAGGCTGCACCGATGAGGTGGCACCAATGAGGTGGCACTGATGTGCATTGATGGGCACTGAAGATAAGCACTGATAGGCGGCACTGATGGGCACTGGTAGGCAGCACTGATATGCAACACTGATGGGCATTGATAGGTGGCACTGATGTTCACTCATGGGTGGCACTGGTGGGCACTGATGGGCACTGATAGGCGACACTGATGGGCACTGAAAGGCTGTACTAATGGGTACTTATGGGTGGCACTGATAGGCGGCACTACTGGGCACTGATGGGCACTGATAGGCGGCACTACTGGGCACTGTTGGCACTGATACATGGAAATGATTGGCACTGATATGCAGCACTGATAGATGGCATTGATAGGCATCACTGATGGCACTGGCACCGGAAGGCATTGCGGATGGGCACTGATTGGCAGATGCCTGGGCACTGATTGGCAGCTGCCTGGGCACTGATTGGAATTTCCCTGGTGGTCCTGGTGGCATCCTGGTGGTCCTGGGTGGGCATCTGAGGGGGGGCTGCACTGATAAACAATCAGCACAGACTGAGGTATAGGGGGGGAGGTGCTGCGCTAACCAGAAGAAAGTAATACGAATATTCCTGCGCTACCCAATTGGAAAAAGAAAAGAAAACAAGAACTCAGAAAAATTGTAAAAACGCACGTATGCGACTGGACAGCTACATGCACCGAATCAAGGGTCAGACATAAGCCCAAAATCAAACTGAGGTATAGGGGGGGAGGTGCTGCGCTAACCAGAAGAAAGCTGTAAATCTCTGTCTGTGGTCAATTAATAAAATGACATAAAATCGCATAATTATCGCATAAATCGCATAAATAAGTGTTGACACTAACAAACATTCAAGTCTTAATAATCAGCATCATGTGTATGTGAAAAAAGTGCATAAAAAAATCCTTTTCAATTGGTATATACTAAATGACAAAAAAATTGCATGTTAAATCGCATAAATAAGTGTTGACACTAAAAACATATAAATCTAGATAATCATGTGTTGGTGCACAAAGGGACATAAACACTACTTCATGTGAATAATTCTAAATAAAAATACATAGAATAAATCAGAAATAACCATCAAAAACATATCCTTATAAATGGTGCAAAACGTACAAAGTGCCAGTGCTTAAAGGTGATCTAGATATCGCAAATAAAACACATCAATCCAACGCAATATGGATAATAAATAATATAAATAAATGTCCCAATAATAGTGATATAAAATATATTGTGCTGGCCTGTGAAACAAATGACCAATGACATGCCAGTAAGTGCAGCAAACTTAAAGTGCCAGTGTAAAAGTCATTGAAGGTGCAAAAGCAAAGTTCTGGTGTATTCAACAAAACAACAGTGGGGTGTCTGGGATGCAATTCACTCAGTGTCTTCTTCATGCATAAAACACTAATGTAAGCAGTGGCCCCTTACCTAGCGGTGCTAGGTCAACCGCATGAATTGTAGCTAAAACGCCAGGTTCTGAGCCTCAATCGCGTCCCTATATCCACACTTGCCGGTGTTGGGTTATCCTAATGGCAGCTGATTACAAGTGGCTATGGTCCTATCAGGGGTCCTGGACCAGCGCGGATCCTAGCTCAGCCTCCATATCTCAGGTATGTATGTACAGGAATATGCAGGACAAAGGTACTTGATAGTGAAGTATGTATTAACCAGGTAATGCTTTATTAAAAATCTTTAAGTAGATGTACTCACATAAAAACAATGCAGAGCAAACCTCTCTCCTACGAGCAGCAAACTCGTTCTGTGTCTAGCAATGTGAAACAGCCTATTCCGTAATTTTAATAAAGCATTACCTGGTTAATACATACTTCAATATCAAGTACCTTTGTCCTGCATATTCCTGTACATACATACCTGAGATGTGGAGGCTGAGCTAGGATCCGCGCTGGTCCAGGACCCCTGATAGGACCATAGCCACTTGTAATCAGCTGTCATTAGGATAACCCAACACCGGCAAGCGTGGATATAGGGACGCGATTGAGGCTCAGGACCTGGCATTTTAGCTACAATTCATGCGGTTGACCTAGCACCGCTAGGTAAGGGGCCACTGCTTACATTAGTGTTTTATGCACGAAGAGGACACTGAGTGAATTGCATCCTATTGCTTTTGCACCTTCAATGACTTTTACACTGGCACTTTAAGTTTGCTGCACTTACTGGCATGTCATTGGTCATTTGTTTCGCAGGCCAGGGCAATATATTTTGTATCACTATTATTGGGACATTTATTTATATTATTTATTATCCATATTGCGTTGGATTGATGTGTTTTATTTGCGATATCTAGATCACCTTTAAGCACTGGCACTTTGTACGTTTTGCACCATTTATAAGGATATGTTTTTGATGGTTATGTCTGATTTATTCTATGTATTTTTATTTAGAATTATTCACATGAAGTAGTGTTTATGTCCCTTTGTGCACAACACATGCTTATCTAGATTTATATGTTTTTAGTGTCAACACTTATTTATGCGATTTAACATGCGATTTTTTTGTCATTTAGTATATACCAATTGAAAAGGATTTTTATGCACTTTTTTTCACATACACATGATGCTGATTATTAAGACTTGAATGTTTTTTAGTGTCAACACTTATTTATGCGATTTATGTGATTATTATGCGATTTTATGTCATTTTATTAATTGACCACAGACAGAGATTTACAGCTTTCTTCTGGTTAGCGCAGCACCTCCCCCCCTATACCTCAGTTTGATTTTGGGCTTATGTCTGACCCTTGCTTCGGTGCATGCGGCTGTCCAGTCGCATACGTGCGTTTTTACAATTTTTCTGAGTTCTTGTTTTCTTTTCTTTTTCCAATTGGGTAGCGCAGGAATATTCTTATTACAATCAGCACAGACCCCCCCTGTCAGGAGAGCAGCTGATCGTTTCTCCTCTACATGCGTCTGTCAGATGTGAGTGAGGAAAAGCCGATCAACGGCTCTTCCTGTTTACATTGTGATCAGCCGTGATTGGACACGGCTGATCATGTGGTAAAGAGCCTTCGTCAGAGGCTCTTTACTGAGATCAGTGCAGTGGTGTGTCTGACTGACACACCGCACCAACCATCACCGCGATGCACACCCCCAGGTGCGTGCGAGAGTGGTCGTTCTGGGTGGACGTCATATGATGGCCTCCCAGAACAAGAGCCGCGCCGCCTAGCCGTCATTTGATGGCTGGCGGGCCTGAGGTGGTTAAACTCACAAGTTTCTTCCTGACTATAGAAGTTAAACTAACAGGTTGTTCTTCTGAATCCCTTTTTTCTTAGTTTAGCGATGATGCACATTTATTTTTCCCATGGTCAATCAACTTTGGCAACTGTTTTAATATCTGAAAATAATTCTCAAATCTGTCAGATTTTTCATTATATTTGCGACACTGACCTAAATTTTTTATTTATGTCATAACATTTTTTTATTACATTGTAAATAGTAAAAACAGGTTTGAGTTAAGTTCCTCCATCAAATACGTAAAGAGAAAAACAAAAGATAAAAAACAAACCCAGGCAGTATGGTGACCTAAATAAGTCATGAGAAGCCATGGAGAAGATGATAGCTATATTCAGAGGTCATACAGAATTCACGCCAGGAGGACAATATTTTTTTAAATTGCTCCTCTCTATTATAGAGAGAGGTCATCAAGTCTTCCATTTTCATAATTCCATTAATTGGGGCAAACCACTGGGGCAAATTTGGTGAGGAATGGTGGCCCTAGCTGTATTTATCAGATGAAATATTGATGTTTTCTTTTAATTAAAAAAGGGGATACGTACAGGAGGATGGCTAATGGGGCATTGCCCAGATTGACTTCTGTGAGCTTATAGCATAATGGACTGAAGATCAGAAAGCTGTAATGACAGGACAGTCCCAGAATATGTGTAGGAGCATTCCTCTGTGTTTTTTAAATTGCCAACGCACAGGAGAGACATGAGGATTCATTCTATTCAAAAGTAGAAAAAAGAGAGGCTCCCATCATATCACATAGAAGATTCAAAAGATCTGGGCTTCCTGTACCATCCAGTGAGTAATTTATAGCCTGCTTCCTGAATCTTATTGGAGATAGAGGCTTTATGCGCTAAAAGGAGTATACAATCTATTTGGCCTTGTGTAAAAGTATCATTGAGATCTTTTCCCCAAGCTCGAATATATGAAGGGGGTATACAGGTTTCCGCATCTTGAAGAATAGTATATACTAAAGAGAGTGTGTGACTGTGTGGAGAAGAACAAAAAACCCTGTTCTTAACCTGAGTAGTTGGTTCATCTCAGAACAGTGGGACCACAAAAAGCATAGAGCGGGGGTAAGCAACTGCATATTAATGTGGGTGGTTTTGAAAAGGATTGTCCAACAAGCTCATACAGGTGTAGTCATCAGGTGTTCACAAGCCTTTGGCCATATAGGGATTGATTTACCAAAGGTAAACAGGCTGTTAATTTTGCAAGTGAAGTTATACATTGCAGGGAAAATTTCACTTTGCAAGAATACCCAATCATGTGCAAGGAAAAACAAAACAAAAAAAAACATAATTTTTGCTTGAACATGAGTGGATGATGGAAGTCAGCAGAGCTTCACCTAATTTAAAAAACTGGGGAAAACTTCAAAGTACAACTTCCCTTGCAAAGTAAACAGTCTATTTGTCTTTAGTAAATCAACTAAAAGAACATCATATGTACATATTATAGTGCTTGTATGTGGTGTCCATCCAAGGATCACCACCTACTATATCTTGTCAATCCCATGGAAACCTAGGATAGGGGGCGAAGCTCTGAAAACTATCATTATCCAATCATGTTCAAATACAAATGTTGTTTTTTTAAATTTATTTTTTATATCGTTGCATGTAATTAGGCATTCTTTGCAAGTAGAATTTTCACCACATTAACAAAGTTAAGGGACATTCCCTCACAAAGCGAAAATTCCCCTTCAAAGAGCCTATTTGCCTTTAGCAAATCAACCCCATATATAGTTTACTCTTATGCCACGTACACACGAGCGGACTTTCCGGCAGACTTGGTCCGGCGGACCGGACTCCGTCGGATAATTCGATCGTGTGTGGGCTCCAGCTGACTTTTTTTTCCCAAAAGTCAGACGGACCTAGAAATGAAACCTGTTTCAAATCTTTCCGACGGACTCGGATTTCTAGCGTGCAAACCATTTGTCTGTGTGCTAGTCCGACGGACCATAACTGACGCATGCTCTGAAGCAAGTACAAGACGGAAGTGCTCGGTCTGGTAAAACTAGCCTTCGTATTGAAGCTAGCACATTCCTCACGCTGCTAATTCTGTGATCTTTTAATACAGTGCATTCTTTTCTTCTTTATAATGCGAGAAGAATGATGTTGTTTTGCTGCTTATATTCACAAAGAGTTCTCACAAACTGCTTTCTTCATTATTTATCCTCATGTCATGACTAATATTATAGTTTTTAAAAGCCAGATCTCCATAAATAATGTAGAAAATGATTTATTTGACTCATCTTTTTTACTTTTATATTTCAACAATATATATATTTTACAATTTGTGAAAAATTATAAAAAATCTATTGATTTAATTTGTAATGTTTTGATGAGTTTGGTGGTTGGTGTCCCATGTTAATTTGACATAGGGGGTTATTTTCAAAAGGCAAATTCATTTAGCACTACAAGTGCAAAGTGCACTTGAAATTGCACTGAAAGAGCACTTGGAAGTGCAGTCGCTGTGGATCTGAGGGGCACATGCAAGGAAACAAAAAAAAAAAATTTATTTTAGCTTGCACATGATTGGATGATAAAATCAGCAGAGTTTCCCCATCATTTCAGATCTTCCCCTCAGATTTACAGCGACTGCACTTCCAACAAGTGCACTTGCAGTGCAATTTAAAGTGCACTTTGCACTTGTAGTTTGCACTTGAATTGCGAAATGATTTTGCCTTTTGCAAATAACCTCCATAGTCTTTTTGACATGTATCTGCCTACTCACAAACAAAATCTCCTTTTTGAATAAAAACACATACATAGGCGTGCGCACAGGGTGTGCCAGGTGTGCCCAGGCACACCCTAATCACCCGGTGCAGCACAGATCCCCCCCCTACTGCCCTGGTTCCCTTCCCCCTTCCCCCCCCCCCCGCAGCACTGCAGGCTTCCCCCCTCTCCCCTCCCACTGGCTGTTACTGAGGGGATGTTTCAAGATGAGTGGGAGAAGGGGCTGGTAAATATGTACTTTACCGGCCCCTTCCCTTTCTGAATGAGCATCGTGAGTGATCGGTAGTGTGTTTTTGAGCTTTGGGGTGCACACCCTAGTGCAATAGGCTGCGCACACCTATGGATTTAAATGACTTTGAACGTGGCATGGTTGTTGGTGCCAGAAGGGCTGGTCTGAGTATTTCAAAAACTGCTGATCTCCTGGGATTTTCACACACAACCATCTCTCGGGGTTTACAGAGAATGGTCCGAAAAAGAGAAAATATCCAGTGAGCGGCAGTTGTGTGGAGCAAAAATGCCTTGTTGATGTCAGAGGTCAGAGGAGAATGGGCAGACTGGTTCCAGATGATAGAAAGGCAACAGTAACTCAAATAACTACTCGTTACACCCAAGGTATGCAGAACACCATCTCTGAACACACAACACATCGAACCTTGAAGCAGATGGGCTACAGCAGCAGACGACCCCACCGGGTGCCACTCCTGTCAGGTAAGTACAGGAAACTGAGGCTACAATTCGTACAGGATCACCAAAATTGGACAATAGAAGATTGGAAAAACGTTGTGTGGTCTGATGAGTCTGGATTTCAGCTGCAACATTCAGATGGTGGGGTCAGAATTTGGTGTAAACAACATGAAATCATGGATCCATCCCGCCTTGTATCACCGGTTCAGGCTGGTGGTGGTGGTGTAATGGTGTGGGGGGATATTTTCTTGTAACACTTTGGGTCCCTTAGTACCAATTGAGCATCATTTATACACCACGGCCTACCTGAGCATAGTTGGTGACTATGTCCATCCCTTTATGACTACAGTGTACCCATCTTCTGATGGCTCCTTCCAGCAGGATAATGCACCATGTCACAAAGCTCCAATCATCTCACCACTGGACAATGAGGTCACTGTACTCCAATGGCCTCCACACTCACCAGATCTCATCCAATAGAGCTCCACACTCACCAGATCTCATCCAATAGAGAACCTTTGGGATGTGGTGGAAATGGGACATTGGCATCATGGATGTGCAGCCGACAAATCTAATGTCACTATGGAGCAAAATCTCTGAGGAATGTTTCCAACACCTTGTTGAATCTATGCCACCAAGAATGAAAGCAAAAGGGGGTCCAACCCGGTACTAGCAAGGTGTACCTAATAAAGTGGCCGGTGAGTGTAGATTCCCCAAACGCAGATCGCAAACTCAGTGCGTTGCCTGCACAGGATTGCATAGTACTGCAGTACCAGGTGATCTGGTTGCAGTGCCTTTATAACAGTAGACCACGCCCTACTTTTGGCACCATCCAGTGCGATTTCAACCTCTTCAAATTCCTGTTCACTGAATTGCAAAGGAAGGTGGAGCAACTTCCTTCGTGTGAACCGGCACTAAGGTTCGATCAGATTTTTTTAAATCATTTTTTTGCCAACGGAAAGCAAGTTAATAGGGAATGCGATTTATATGCATCTTTGCACATTTTTCACACGTTTTTCAGGCACTCCCACTGAAATCTTTTTGGGGCCAAAAAGCTTGAAGCTCACGTATTTTTCCATGCAGCTCGGGTGTGAACAGGCGCAATTGATAACCGTGGGATTTCAGATGCTGAGCGTTTTGGAACTTAGCTCCGGGGTGAATGGATCCTGATTGGCTGATGGAATCCTGATCGGAGGGTGGCACCGGGCAGGTAGGTAACTTGCTTCTATGTGTAAAAATTAAAGTAAATTGTTAAAAGTCCATTTATGCCGCAACAATTCCTATGGAGCCCATCCGCTGTACACTATGGTGTCAGCACAGCACAGGAAGGCATTCAGGATATATATAGTATTGTTTATGTAGGGTGGACTCTTCCTGCACAGCAGCTTGAAGATCAGCACACAGCAGAGACTATTCCATTTACTGTTTACCGCTGGGACTGGATCCGCAATGAGAAGGGCTTTGCTATTTGGTGTTCTTCATACAGAGGGGACTAATGAAAAGGGGGCAGTATGAAAGGTATCTGCAATGACAGGGGAGTTCTCTGCTCCCATGTCCACACCTACAAACTGCCAGGGCTTTTTTTCAGTGGAAACGCGGGGGAACGCAGTTCCGGCACCTCCAGCGCTAAATGTATGTAATAGCGTGGGGTGTGCTGGAGGGTCTATTGATGTTGGCTGCTGGGGGATCTATTGTCACTGGTGGTGATCTGATTTTGTGTGAGGGTCTATTGTTGCCGATGGGGAATCTATTGTTGCTAGGGGGGTCTTATGTTGCTGGAAGGGATCTACTGTTGAGGGAGAGGTCTAATTTTACTGGCTGCTGGAGGATCCATTGATGGTGGCTGCTGGGAGATCTGTTGTTGCTGCTGTGGGGTCTAATGTTGCTTGGGTGGATATTTTGTTACTGGGTGTGATATTTTGTTGCGGGTGGTTCATTGTTGCTGCAGGGAATCTATTGTTTTTAGGGTGGAGTCCATTGTTGCTGGGGGAGTCTCATAGGTGTGAGCAGCCTATTGCATTAGGGTGTGCACCCCAAATGTATTAAAACATGGACAGTGTCAGTAGGGCAGTGGATGGTGTCAGTAGTTTTTTATTTTTACTTCCTTTATTAATTTATTATTTCTTACAATTTTTTAGGAGCCCTGTTGGGGGCATTGGTAAAATATCAGCAGGGGGAATCTGCGCCGCACTGGGTGATTAGGGTGTGCCCAGGCACACCCGGCACACCCCCTGCACACGCCTATGAACACATAGTAAATAATTTTAGGTAAATAAAATAGCCATTTATTCTGGGAAAAACATAAATGAGGAAGGCAACACTGGAGACAATTTTGGAATTTGTAAAGCCTTTTGTCCCCCAGGGCACACATCAAGTCAGTGGAAATCAAAATTGGGATCTTGCGGAGTTCATATAATAGGGAGCACAATCTGCGTCTTCTGTCAGACCAGACTGAAGCCAGGCAATCACTTTCGACTCTTCCATGGAGCCTTCCCTGAATGCTGCTGTCAGGGGAATGTCAGAATCAGGGCCTGTCAGTATAGGCATTTCCCCATGCGCCTGCGTGGTAGAATTGCACATCGGCGCGTACCGTTTCACAGTCAGCGTGTACGAGCACGTGTCCTGAATGGATCAGCTCACGTGGGTGTACGACGCAGCGCATCAATACGAACGCGTGCACGCACATTGGGACGTTCCCCTGGCGGGCCTATATAAAGACAGCTATGTCCTGTGTTTGTTGCTGGTTTGTCTTTTCAGCTCCTGTAACCCGTTCCTGAATCTGTGTACCTGTGCCTGCCCATTGTGACCTGGATCGACCCCGACTTTGCTTGAACCTCTCTTGTGCTTGACCCTCGGCTGCCTTCTGGACTTCACTACCTGCTTGACTACCTGTGTTTGACCCTCGGCCTGCTCCTGGACTTGCCTCTGCCTTACCCTACTGTGGATTATCTGTCTGCCCGACTACCTGTGTTTGACCCCCGGCCTGCTCTTGGACTTTGTCTCTGCTTCACCCAGTGTTGGACTATCTGCCTACTTGAATACCCGTGTTTGACCCCTGGCCTGTTTCCGGACTTCTGCCTTGTGGTTGACCCTCAGTATCCGGCTCAGCCACCCTGCACGGATCTCTTCTCTACCTGAAGAATCGCCCAGCTCCTCTACTACCTGCTGGTGACCCGTGCTTCTTTGTGCCCAATACCCGCTGTGCCACTCCCAGAGGGTATCGTGCGCTCAGCTGCAAGGGGAGCCTCTCTCAGCAACTCGGCCTTGGTGAGTACCTGACAGTACAAACCAGCCATGAGTGAGGCCGACAGAGCTGGCTCTCCCCTTGAGGTACTCTGCCAGCAGGTTACAGCCCTCACCCAGGCTGTCCAGAGACTCCAAGACGGCTACTTCCAGATTGAGGGTCGTCTGCAACATCTAACCACGTTTCCTAACCCCTCGGACACCGCATCAGCATCTGCCAGTGGAATATCTTCCTCTCGGGATCAAGCTAACCCAGCTCCTGCAGCAGTAATGGTCTTACCTGAACCCAGGGTTCCCATTCCGAAACAATTCTCCAGGAACCGGAAGAAGTACAGGGCATTTAGAAATGCTTGCCTACTATACTTTGCCCTTCAACCCAGGACTTTTTATTCTGAGACTGTGAAAGTGGGGTTCATTATCTCTTTGCTTTCTGACGAACCGCAATCCTGGGCTCACAACCTTCTCGAGCAAAAGAGCCCCCTCCTGGACTCTGCAGATACATTTTTCGACTCCATGGCCCAGCTATACAATGATCCACAGCGTACCGCCACGGCTGAGTCCATCCTGCATACCCTGACCCAGGCAAAAAGACCGGTGGAAGATTACACTGTGGAATTTCGAAAATGGTCAGGGGACACCAACTGGAATGAGGCCGCATTAAAATATCAGTATCGCCAGGGACTCTCAGAGACCCTAAAGTGAATTGGCTCGAGTAGATACCCCCGGTCTCCTTAGAAGACCTGATCCAGCTCGCTATTAAACTGGACAGACGCCTCCGGGAACGTCGCAGAGAGCGTTTCCAGTCTCCAAGACCCACTTGGATGATGCCGCGGGTACCACCGGTTCCTGCACCTTCTACAACTTCTTCGTCATCCTCCCATGGTGAGCCCATGCAACTGGGTCTAGTTCGACCCCCACTCTCTCCTGATGAAAAGCTCCGCCGGCGCCAGGCTAACCTTTGCCTATATTGTGGAGGGGCCGGTCACTTCTTAAACAACTGCCCTGTTAGACCCAGTAAGTACCGCCTACAGTCTGCAACGAACTTTCAAGTCGCTAGTTCAAGCCAATCTCACCTTGTCCTCATGATCTCATTACAGGTGGCGGAAGAGGAGGTCCGGTTGCCAGCCATCGTTGACTCAGGAGCTTGCAGTTGCTTCTTGGATGAATCTTTGGCCCAAAACCTGCACATCCCTCTACGAGTTAAGGAGCAACAGCTACAAATCCATCTGGCAGATGGATCCCTACCCTGTTCTGGGCCTGTCACACAGGAAACTAAGCCTATCCTCACCCACACAGACTCTGATCATTCTGAATTTCTTTGCTTTGACATTATAAGCTTACCTATGTTTCCCATCATTCTGGGGTTTCCATGGTTGCAGGCCCACGATCCTCAGATAAATTGGAGCAAGAAAGAAGTCCTCTTCTCTTCCACGTACTGTTCTCAGCATTGCTTTTCACCAAAATGCGACGGAACGGCTCCATGTCTAACCCTACAACCAGCACCGGATAATCTTCAACATGTCCCCGCAGCATACCATGAATTCCTGGACATCTTTGATAAGAAGAAAGCTGACAGTCTACCACCTCATCGACCCTATGATTGCCCCATCGACCTCCTACCTGGCTCCGAAATCCCTTTCGGCCGCATTTTTCCTCTATCAGAAATCGAGTTAGAAGCCCTTCGCTCCTACATTGACGAAAATCTTGAAAAGGGATTCATCCGTTCTTCTTCTTCTCCAGCTGGAGCGGGAATCTTTTTTGTCGAGAAAAAGGATGGATCCTTGAGGCCTTGTGTGGACTATAGGGAGCTTAACAAAATTACCATCAAGAACAGGTACCCGCTCCCTCTTATTCCTGAACTTTTCCAGCGTCTCCGAGCCGCTCAGATCTTTGCCAAATTAGATCTCCGGGGAGCGTACAATTTGGTTCGGATACGAGAAGGAGATGAATGGAAGACAGCTTTCCGGTCCAGATTGGGGCACTTCGAATATTTGGTGATGCCCTTTCGCCTTTGCAATGCCCCGGCTACGTTTCAACATTTAGTCAACGATATCTTCCGTGAGTATCTAGATAACTTTGTAATTGTTTATCTCGATGACATCCTGATCTTTTCCACCACTTTAGAAGCACATTGCACCCATGTGAAGAAAGTACTCTCGATCCTCAGAAGACATGGTCTATACTTAAAAGGGGAAAAATGTGACTTCGAGAAAGACACCATCCAGTTCCTCGGATTCATTATCTCAGTAGGAGGGGTTGCAATGGATCCGCAGAAGGTTAGGGCCATCCAGGAAGATAAGGGCCAGCTCCCGTAGATAAAAAGGGAATTCAGCGATTCGTTGGCTTCGCCAATTTCTATCACAGATTTATTAAAGGTTTCTCCTCTATCATCTCTCCTATTACTCAACTAACTCGCCAGCAGACTAGATTCCAATGGTCCCCGGATGCTCAAGAAGCCTTTGATGAACTAAAAAGACTGTTTATATCGGCTCCTATTCTCCAACATCCCAATCCAGTTCTACCCTATGTGCTTGAAGTGGATGCTTCGGAGTCAGCAATAGGGGCAATCCTGCCAAAAAGCCTTGCTCCATCCGGTGGCCTTTGCCTCTTGTAAACTCAAACCTCCGGAGAAGAATTATGATGTCGGGGATCGAGAGTTACTTGCTATAAAATTTGCCTTAGAAGAGTGGAGATATCTGCTGGAAGGGGCATTTCAACCCATCATGATCTTCACTGACCACTGTAACCTAGAATATCTTCGAACAGCTAAACGCCTCCGACCTCATCAGGCCCGTTGGGCCTTGTTCTTCTCCAGGTTTAACTTCCATATTACCTATCGACCTGGCTCTAAGAACGGGAAGGCGGACGCGCTTTCCCGTATGTTCCCAGAAACCAGTGGACCGGAAGAACCTGGAACCATTCTAGCTCCTCACAACTTTCTTAGCCTCGTTCAGCCCAATCTTAAGTCAATTATTATACAAGCCTCCAGTCAATGTACAGAACCTGAAATATCCTCCCTAGAAAAGAAAGATGGTCTGTTATGGGCCCAGGACAAGGTATTCGTACCACTCCCGGTAAGACTTCAGATTCTTCAAACCTTCCACGATCACAAGTTGGCAGGACATTTTGGTATACAAAAAACCTCCGAACTAATTAATCGCTCATTCTGGTGGCCGGGGAGGAGAAAAGACTGCAGAAGATATATAAAATCTTGCATTACTTGCCAACGCAATAAGGGATCTAATGCCAAATCGTGGGGACTCTTAAAATCTTTATCTGTACCTGAACGTCCCTGGACAGAGGTCTCTATGGACTTTATTGTTGATCTGCCTCCTTCCGAGAAGTTTACTACCATCTTAGTGGTTGTTGACCGCCTTTCAAAGATGGCCCACTTCCTGCCATTAGTAGGCACCCCTTCTGCTTCCACAACTGCAGAAGTCTTTATAAAAGAAGTAGTAAGACTCCATGGCGTTCCCCACAACATTGTATCCGATAGGGGGTTTCAGTTCACGTCAAGATTCTGGAAGGATATGTGCAAGTCCTTAGAAATCAAGACATCCCTCTCTTCCGCCTATCACCCACAAAGCAATGGCCAGACAGAAAGAACAAATCAATCTTTAGAGCAATACCTTCGATGTTTCTGCTCCTGGTCCCAGGACAACTGGTCTTCCCTCTTACCGTGTGCAGAGTTCACCTACAACAATTCTGTACATTCCGCCATCAACCAAACACCTTTCTGGGCAAACTATGGTTTCCACCCTTCCTTTCTCTCGGATTCTATTCCCGAAGTCACAACTCCCGCAGTACAAGACCGTATACATGTTATCCAAACAAACTTTTAGCAAATTTAGGAAACAATGAAGAAAGCTCAAAAGAGTTATGAAGAGTTCTATAACAGGGGAAGAAGAAGTAACCCAAGTTTCAAGGTTGGAGATAAAGTATGGCTATCAGCCATCAACCTCAAATTACCTTGCCCATCACGCAAACTAGGCCCAAAATTCATTGGTCCTTTTGAGATTAAGAGGGTTGTAAACCCCGTGGCTTTTGAACTGACCTTGCCTAATTCCTATAGGATACATCCAGTGTTCCATGCCTCTTTACTAAAACCGGTCACTCCTAACTCTTTTCCAGGAAGGGAAGAACTACCTCCCTCACCAATCCGGATTGAAGGGGAGGAAGAATTCGAAGTGGAGGCAATAGTAGATTACAAATGGAGGGGGGGTAGGAACAGTACCTAGTTAAATGGAAAGGGTATCACCCGGTGGACAATTCTTGGGAGCCCGCTAGCAATATCCATGCCCCTCGTTTAGTGCGAGAGTTTCACAGAAGACATCCTGGGATCCGAGCTAGGTTGGGCACCCGGAGGTTGCCCCTTGGGGGGGGCACTGTCAGGGGAATGTCAAAATCAGGGCCTGTCAGTATAGGCATTTCCCCATGCGCCTGCGTGGTAGAATTGCACATCGGCGCATACCGTTTCACAGTCAGAGGGTACGAGCACGTGTCCCGAACGGATCAGCTCACGTGGGTGCACGACGCAGCGCATCAATACGAATGCGTGCACGCACATTGGGACGTTCCCCTGGCGGGCCTATATAAAGACAGCTATGTCCTGTGTTTGTTGCTGGTTTGTCTTTTCAGCTCCTGTAAGCCGTTCCTGAATCTGTGTACCTGTGCCTGCCCGTTGTGACCCGGATCGACCCCGACTTTGCTTGAACCTCTCTTGTGCTTGACCCTCGGCTGCCTTCTGGACTTCGCTACCTGCTTGACTACCTGTGTTTGACCCTCGGCCTGCTCCTGGACTTGCCTCTGCCTTACCCTACTGTGGATTATCTGCCTGCCCGACTACCTGTGTTTGACCCCCGGCCTGCTCTTGGACTTTGTCTCTGCTTCACCCAGTGTTGGACTATCTGCCTACTTGAATACCCATGTTTGACCCCTGGCCTGTTTCCGGACTTCTGCCTTGTGGTTGACCCTCAGGATCTGGCTCAGCCACCCTGCACGGATCTCTTCTCTACCTGAAGAATCGCCCAGCTCCTCTACTACCTGCTGGTGACCCGTGCTTCTTCGTGCCCAATACCCGCTGTGCCACTCCCAGAGAGTATCGTGCGCCCAGCTGCAAGGGGAGCCTCTCTCAGCAACTCGGCCTTGGTGAGTACCTGATAGCTGCCCTGCAGCCTACCCTCCACGCTTCTCTGCAGCCTTCCTTGGAGGCTGTGCCTCTGGTGTTGTACTTGTGGCAGGAGGAGGAGGAGGAGGGGCTTCATCAGAAAAATGGCTGGTTTGAGTAAGCTGGCCCCTCAACCCCTCATAAAAAATCCCCTCACAGAGGAGGCGTTGCCCCTGCTCAAGTTCCATCAACCTGGTGGCCAAATAAGTACCATAGGCCTCTTCAGCATGGGGGGGTTACTCAGCATTTGGCTGGCTTCCCGAATGAGGGCAAGTGATTCCTCCTCTGTTTGTGTCATCTTCATGGGCCTATTGGTGGTAAGGCGGAGGGGAGGCACCTGGCATTCGGTGAGGCTTCTACTTCGTCAGGCCACCTCCTGCCTGCCACTGGGCATGGCCTCCTCCTCTCTACCACTGGGCAAGGCCTTCTCCTCTCTACCACTAGTCACAGCCTCCTCCTGGCTGAGCTCATCCTGTGTATAAAAAAAGGGACATAGTTGTAATTTTTGCTTCCTCAATCACACACAATTTTCAGCTCATGACTTGCAAATATAATTTTAAACAAATAGAAAAGGCTATCATTTTGACCCCACCATTATTCTAGCTGTTCACCAATCTTTGAACAAAATTTTTGGCCACTACTGTCTAGTGATATGTATACATAATAATAATTGTGATTAAATCATTGATTTGTAAGCAATTCAAACATTTTAGTTTACATCATTAATATTTAGACAATCTAAAATTACTAAAAAAAGTATACCTGGCTGCAGCTGGGCGCATCCACTTCATCAAGGATGAAAGGGCCCGGTTCTTCCTGGGACGCCTCAGCTGGGGTGGAGGGAAGGGTGAAGGGAAGGGTCAAAAGCGATTGCCTTGGTTCTGTCTGGTCATCCAGAAATCTCAGTTTGGGGTAGTACCACAGCTTGGGGACATAAACCTTGTCTGCTGCTGCTCCTGATTTGAGGGAATCCTGTATCTTCTTGTGTTCCCGTCTGCACATTTTCCGCAAGATCCCAATTTTATTTTCCACTAACTTAATGTCTGCCTGGGGGACTCGAGTCTTTACAAACTCCAGAAGTCTCCCCAGTGTTGCCTGCCTTGCTTGCTTATTGAAATACAAGGGGTGCTTGACCTTCCACAGGTTTCGGTTCTCTTGATAGAGGTCAATAAAATGACTCAAAAAATCCTCCTCCTTAAAGGGATTCATTTCTGAAAGACAAGACACAAGATAAAAACTGTAATGTCAGTCCAAACTCCCAGTATTATTTTTATCACAATATAGGGAGCACACACACACCAAACACATACACAAAACACACATCCACGTTTAAATCTTACCTTCGTTTATGACGCTCGCTACTTCAGTTCGGACATACGTAGGCCAGCATACTAGCTTTATATACACTGCGCATGTGTCATGCTCTGCCTGTGTCGCCCGCGTCACCCACCCCTGACGTTCTTTAGGACGATTTTTCCCTGCCCGTTCACTCTTCGTTGCGCAGTGGGAGTATATAGATAAAGATGGCAGAGAGATTATCAGGAAATAGCGTGGAGAAAAGCCCGGAGCCACAAACATCCAGATCCAGGAGGAGATATGAGGCCACCAACATGGCCCTTGAAGAGATGGTGGAGATGGTGGCCATATTGAGGAGGGAGGACTATGATGGCAAAAAAGAACCGTACACCAGACCCAATATGCGGAAGGACAAAATAATGTCCTCAGTTGTCACCACTATAGAGCAAAAATTTGGAATTAAACAGGCTAAAGACCAATTGAGAAAGCGCTGGTCTGACCTAAAAACTAGGGAGCCAGAACAATATTGCAGAATCCAGAAGGTGCTTAAAAAAGTAAGTACTTCTCGTGTGTCCCTATTGAGATACTTAACTTGCATGCTGATCCATTTGCTTTTCATTTATACAGCATCATTTGTAAAGACCGTTCTTTTGAAACTACATATGATTATAATAAAATGTTCTGTCGTTTGGCAAGAAATACGATGGTACAGGGTTCTACATACATTTAGGTCTTGATAATTTGTCGTAGTAAATATAGTTTAGAATATTGTTGTGTAGATGTGTTTGAAACTAGAATGCTTATTAAAAAATGATTCAGCGTAATGTAAGGACAGGAAACAGCAGCTGTTTCCACATCTAGATTTAGGAGCACTAGTGTACTGTGTGACACCAGAGAACATTTTTGAGGGTAATCCACACAGGGGCTCCAGGGGATACCTGAGGTGTCTCCATCTGTGAAACTTGGACAAAAATGGTAAGTATTACAGTTTTGTTAAAAGGGAATTTGAATCATGTCTTAAAATAGTTTTTTTTTACAAACAGACAATTGTCCAACACTTCAAAGCAAGGGTTCATATTCCTATTTCTGGACTGAAATATCACTGTGTTAAGTATAACTTTTGTTTCATTCTCATAGGGGAGAAAAGAATCAGACAACAGTCAGAGGATCCCAGGACCCCACAAACTCACCAGCCTGAATCGGGAATTACCCCAAGCTCAAGCCCAAGACCACACCTACCCAAGAATCTGGAGGAAGGAGAGGTGGAGGAAGTGGGCAAGATTTCCACCCCACCAAGTGAGTGTCTGACACCCCAGCTAAAGGTAATCTATTTAGGCATGCATATTTCTAAATACATTTTTCTCCTCAAATTTTAGGTGATGTTCTGGTTGTGGAAGGCCAAGCGGCAGACCCATTTAGCACAGACAGTGCACAAAGACTCATTGGGCAGATAATGGTCTGGAATGGCCAAATTGATGTAATGCGCAAACAAACTGACAGCATGAGAAATCAACTGGACAGCATGCAACAGAAATTGAAGAACATGATTGATGTTTTGGGGAGAATATAATCACTTTTTGCCTTAAAAAAATCAATCATGTTCTTCATTTCAGTTTAACATTTTATCTTTTTTATGTTTTTCAAGTTGTTCAATAGAAAAAGCCAAATTTAGCAGATGCACACGGTGTGTCAACATGTGCTATCTGCCATCAGGGGATCTCAATGTACGCGTTTTGTGTTTGCAACCCCTTCCTCATAATGCTAGTCTGTAAGAGGAAGGGATTGCACCCACAAAACACGTCCATTGATCCCCCGTGATGGGAGATAGCACATGTTGACATTACCCATTTGGACTCACAACTTGTGTGCATCTGATAAATTTTGCTTTTACATGGGTGACATCACCAGCACATTTTTTGACATGTTGAACTTTTTAAGTTCCAGAGTTGTGTTTTTTATTATGTGTCAAAAAACTGTGTTGTAAAAAACAAAGCTGTATAAACAAATATTTTTTTTCAAAATATGCATAACATAACAAAAAATTTTTAGATTGATAAAAAAACTAAAAAAAAAATGATAAAAAGAATAAAAATTTAAATGACGTTTTAAAAAAATGCACCTTTGAATGTGCGCACAGCAAAATGTTTTTACTACAACAATGTGTGTGGCTTCTTCTTTCAATACTCAATACCAAAGTGCAGAGAAGGTGTGTAAAATGAGGCCTTTAAAACACACGCTCAGCGCCAGATAAATCCTACAGTTTTATGTGCAGTGTAAAAAAATAAATAAACACTTAAGAGTATTAAATCCCACAATATTATGTGAAGTATTAAATAAATAAATATTCAAAAGTATAAAGCAGATGTTTAAAAAGAAAGAAATGGCATAAATAAGTAGTAAAAAAGTCCAGCAATCAAACCCTGGATCATAAAATAGTAAAAACAGCGCCAAAATAAAAGCCACAAAAAAGTGTCACAGTAAGTGGCCAAAACACAAATGTGAGTCTCTATGTAGAAGGTAATGATGAAGACAGTGCAAGGTTTTTATAAGTGTAGAATCACTGATGTCCAAGTGTGCGCCTTTCACCAGAAAGAAAACATGTTCCACCACGTGATGCACACTCCCCCAGGGGGTAAAACTCACCAGAAGCCACTATTAACCACTTCAGCCCCGGAAGGATTTACCCCCTTCCTGACTAGAGCACTTTTTACAATTTGGCACTGCGTCGCTTTAACTGCTAATTGCGCGGTCATGCAATGCTGTACCCAAACAAAATTTACGTCCTTTTGTTCCCACAAATAGAGCTTTCTTTTGATGCTATTTGATCACCTCCATGTCTTTGGTAAAAAAAATGTCAATAAGCGTATATTTATTGGTTTGTGCAAAAGTTATAGCGTCTACAAACTAGGGTACATTTTCTGGAATTTACACAGCTTTTAGTTTGATTGCCTATGTCATTTCTTGAGGTGCTAAAATGGCAGGGCAGTACAAACCCCCCCAAATGACCCCATTTTGGAAAGTAGACACCCCAAGGAAATTGCTGAGAGGCATGTTGAGCCCATTGAATATTCATTTTTTTTGTCCCAAGTGATTGAATAATGACAAAAAAAAAATTTACAAAAAGTTGGCACTGAATGATATATTGCTCACACAGGCCATGAGCATATGTGAAATTGCACCCCAAAATACATTTAGCTGCTTCTCCTGAGTATGGGGATACCACATGTGTGGGACTCTTTGGGAGCCTAGCTGCGTACGGGGCCCCGAAAACCAAGTACCGCCTTCAGGATTTCTAAGGGTGTAAATTTTTGATTTCACTCCTCACTACCTATCACAGTTTTGAAGGCCATAAAATGCCAGGACAGTTCAAGCCCCCCCCCCCCAAATGACCCCATTTTGGAAAGTAGACACCCCAAGCTATTTGCTGAGAGGCATGTCGAGTCCATGGAATATTTTATATTTTGCCACAAGTTGCGGGAAAATGACAAACTTTTTTTTTTTTTTGCACAAAGTTGTCACTAAATGATATATTGCTCAAACATGCCAAGGGCATATGTGGAATTACACCCCAAAATACATTCTGCTGCTTCTCCTGAGTATGGGGATACCACATGTGTGGAACTGCATACGGGGCCCCTAAAACCAAGCACCGCCTTCAGGATTTCTAAGGGTGTACATTTTTTTTTTTGAGTTTGAAAGTAAAGTTTATTAAGTTTTTGAAAAAATACATCAATCAAGAGAGAGAAAGAGGAGCACAACGCTCATCGAGTACAAGTTATAAAAGTGGTACAGCGGTTATATAGGATGTCAACAGTAAATCTTGAATAGTCATAGACTTGTAACACAAACAAATACGTTGCTATGGGCGTTGGGAGTCTCGGCACCAGAGCCCCTTCTGGGAACTAACTGCTCTGATGAACCGGGAATCCCCGAGCCCACCTCGCTACTAACATGTGGAAAAATGTCTAGGATATAGATACACAGCTTTAGAAACCGGAAAAATAATAAAAAGGGGAAAACTGAAGGGAGCTTGTATCTATATGACAACTGAATACCATGTTAATAACGTATTTATACAATCATTACTTTAATCAAAAAAGCCAACTGGTCAGTCGACCTCTCAGGGTGGATTAAACTTTGGCCGGTTGATCCGGACCGAAGCATGTTATGCTTGGGGGGTAGGGGGGTATTACTTTTGAGAATCTGCCCTGAGAGCCTCCTTGAGGCTAATAACCAAGGTAATAGAAAGTACCGAGAGCCTGAGGGACCAGTATTAAAATAGGGAGAAAGCAGAAGAGTGAGAGGGGGAAAGAAGGAATTTAGGAGAGACAGAAGGGATAGAGGGGGTGAAAGGAGTAGCTGATCGTCAGGAGTGATGGGAAGGAAGTGCACAGGAGACCCCTAAGAGAGAGAGATTGAGAGCCCTCCAACTATGAACCATTCTTATGAACTATCGATCACACATACAGAGGGTGCCCCACTAGATTTGCCCAGGGTTCCCAAATAATTTTGAATTTGTCTAGGGTATCTAGGATAGTGTTGGATATTTTTTCTTGCAGCATGATCCAAGTAATTTTTTGTTTGGCTAACCGAATGGACACTTTCGGTGATTTCCAGGATCAGGTGATGGTCATTTTGGCCCCCACTAGAATAAACTGGATCAGCTTCTGGGTATGTTTGGAGATTTTAGGGATGGGACCATTAAGCAAAGCAATAGTTGGATCTTGTTTCAGAGTACAACCGCATGTTCTGCGGATAAGGGAGAAGATCTTGTTCCGATTTTAGGGCATTCCCATAGTATGTGTAAAAGAGTCCCCACATGACCGCAGCCTCTAAAGCAAAGAGGCGACGTTTGCGGATAGAATTTGGCAAGACGTGACAGTACCAGGTACCAGCGTGTAAGAATTTTCAGCCCTGCTTCGTTTATTGAAGTATTAACCATACCTTTAAAGGAGCGGGCAAAATTAGTATGCCACTTATCCAGGTCCCAGCTGAAGTCAAGATCCCTCTCCCAGCTCGTCATGTATGCTGCTTTTTCCGTGGGTTCCGCCAGGGATGAATAGATGAGAGAGATACCACCTTTGGTGTCTGAGGCCGAAGCACACCATTATTCATAAGGCGTTACCAAAAGATGGTTCTCATTGCTCTTCCATAACCGATTCAAAAAATGTGAAAGTTGAAAGAACCTAAATTTTTCGGCTGAGGGCATTTCAAGTTTGGAAATACAATATGCTAGAGTGAGGGGACCATTGGAGTTGAAGAATTGACCAATTCTATAAAGGCCCTTGTCAAGCCACCATTTGAAGGCTCGAATATCTAAGCCAGGTGGAAAATTATGATTCCTGAAGATATGTGCCAGGGGGTGCCAAGTGGAGATGAGGGGTTTGAGCTTATGAAGGGCGTCACAAAGTTTCATTGAGTGAGATAATGTGGGTGCTAATATAGGGGGACGTTTTTTGGGGATATTCCAAAGCAGAAAGTCTAAGGTGAAACCAGGGACCGCCTCTCCACCCAGTCTGGTTTGGGTCCTTTCATATAAATAGTTGAAAATTGCCTCAATTGCACTGCCTGATAATACCACCAAAGATTAGGAACCCCTAGTCCTCCCTTTTTTCTGGGCCTAAAAAGCACCTCTTTAGAGAACCTGTGGCCTTTTTTATCCCATATAAAGCGGATTATGGCAGATTGTAGGCGTTGAATGTGCGATTTGGGGACTGGGATGGGTAAGGAACGAAAGAGATATAATAACCTAGGTAGGAGTGTCATTTTAACCGCGTTCACTTTACCTAACCACGAGAGCTTATATAGCGACCATTGGGTCAGGTCGTCTGTGAGCTTTTTGATTATGGGGGGAAAATTATGTTTATAAAGTGTATCGATACCGGACGTAAGGTTAATGCCAAGATAAGGAATGGATGCAGAATTCCATGAGAATGGAAATTTACTTTTTAGGGTGTTGACGATGTCTTGAGAAATGGAAACATTGAGAGCGACTGATTTGGATACATTAACCTTAAGTCCGGAAGCTAATTCAAAGTCTTGTAAAAGTTGCAGTATGTTGGGGATGGAGATTAGGGGAGATGTGACGAACAGGAGGACGTCATCCGCGAATAAAGCGCATTTGTGAGTATTTTGCCCACAACGAACTCCATGGATGTCTGGGTGTTGTCTAATCGCGATGGCCAAAGATTCGATAGCCATCACGAAAAGAAGGGGGGAGACGGGACATCCCTGCCTTGTTCCCTTCTGTATAGAAAATTTATCTGATAGATGTCCTTGTAATCTCACCTGTGCCTTAGGTTGGTGGTAGAGGGCTCTCAAGATATTAATAAAGTTTGGGCCAAAACCCCATTTGCTTAAAATTGTGAAGAGGTAGGGCCAAGCCACTGTGTCAAACGCTTTTTGGAGATCTATGGAGAGGAGGAGGCCCCCCTGCGGAGGTCCCCCATCCCACCCCGATCTTATTAGGGAGACTGCATTTATTGCTCTCTGTATCTGGTCCGGTCCCTGTCTCCCCGGTATGAACCCCACTTGGTCCTTATGTATGTAGGTACCTATAAAAGAGGTGAGTCTATTGGATAGTATTTTTGTCATAAGTTTTAGATCGTTATTAATTAATGAGATAGGTCTGTAGTTACTGACTTCGCTGGGGACTTTACCTGGCTTGGGTATGACCGAAATAAAAGCCAAATTGGCATTAGGATCCAGCGGGGATGCTTTGGTTAAGGAGTTGAAGAGGCGGACCAGGTACGGAGAGAGGGTATCTATAAAAGTTTTGTAATAGTGGTTTGAGAAACCATCTGGGCCTGGGGCTGAGTCTTTTCTAAGCCCTTTTATGACTGCTCGGATCTCGGATTCTTGAAATGGGGATTCCAAGATGGAGCGGTGGGATTCAGAAATTTTAGGTAATGGGATTTTCTCTAGAAAAGCATCCAATTTTTGTTGAGAAATTGGGCAATCGTCGGAGTACAGGTTGGCATAAAAGGATTGGAATGATTTAAGGATTTTACTTGGGTTTTGGGTGTGCGACCCGGATTGGGTTTTTATTTTGGGTAAGGCAAATGACCTATGTTTCGGGGTAAGTTTGGCCGCTAACTGGGGGCCAAATTTGTTCGCGCGCAGATAGAAACTGCCGCTGAGCCAATGAAGGTGCTTTTCTGCGTTGGAGGTCAGGGCTGAGTTAAGGGATAGTCTAATAGTATCAAGTTTAGAGAGAATGGTAGAATTGGGGTTCAGTTTATGGGACCTGCTGAGATTTTTGAATTCTTTCTCTAGCTTCATGATATCTATTTGCCGTTCTCGCTTTAATTTGGCCGCAAATTGAATCAGTTTCCCTCTGATTACCGCTTTGTGGGCATTCCAAAGAGTAGTAGGGGAGATGTCCTCAGTGTCATTCATTAGAAAGTACTCTTTAATATCCTTTTCTAGTATAATACAGTGGACGGGGTTAGATAAGATTTTCTCATTTAGGCGCCATGTGCGAGAGCCAGATGGGGACAATGAATTGGATATTCCTAAGATTACCAGGGAGTGGTCGGACTACGGAACATCGTGGATAGAGGCATGGTTAGCAATTTGTATATCAGAGTTCGACATGAAAATGTGGTCGATTCTAGCATATGTCTTAGGGGGAGCCGAGTAGTGTGTATAGTCCCTTGTTGAGGGGTTTAATAACCTCCATGAGTCAATGAGGCCCACCGAGTGAAGAAGTCTGGCAATCTGGAGGCTCTGTTTGGGGGGTTGTTTAAGGTGAGGGATCCCCTGAGCTGCTTTATTTAGGATCTGATCAAATGTGATGTTGGAGTCCCCACCCATAATCACCCTACCCTCAAAGTGGGGTGAGAGATTTGCCAATAAGGAGGAGAAAAATTTAGCTTGGCCTTTGTTAGGGGCATAATATGAAATGATAGTGTAGAGGTTACCTTCAATCAATCCTTTGACTAATATATACCTCCCATCATTATCTTTAATGGTTAAAGTGTGAGAAAAAGGGGTCTGTTTGGAGATTAGGATGGCTACTCCTTTTTTTCTCGCTAGCGTTTGCAAGGAAAAAAGTGGGGTATTTGTTGTGTAGAAAAGAAGGCGAATAGTTTGAGGGGAAATGGGTTTCTTGGAGGAGCACGACATCTACTCCTCTTGAATGATAGCTTTGGAAAGCTTTGCGTCTCTTGACGGGTGAGTTGAGCCCTTGAGTGTTATGAGAGGCAACCTTAAGTGCCCTCTGTAAAGGAAGTGGGTCAGCCATAGTCACAGGGGGAGTAACCCTGGTGTGCTAGGTGTGCACCTACCCGGTTCCCTAATGAAGCAGCGCTGAGTCTGGGAGGGAGCTCTTGCTGTCGCAGCGGAGAGTTCTGGATAAAGCCGGTCTCCTGTGCACATTCCTGAAATAGAGAAAAGGGGAAGGAGGGGAAGAGGGGGAAGAGGGGAGTGAGAAGAAAATGAAAGAAGAAGGGAAGAATCATTAAATAAAACAATCAAATAACTTCAAAAAAGTCTAGGCGTAGGAGCCCAGAAAAGCAATGAACTGGACTGAAAAGTTCAGTTCAAGTCTGAGACCCAAAAACAAAAGGGTCTCAGAAAAACAGGAACAGCCTCAGCCGAGGTTGTTAGTCTGATGTAACCAGTGGGAGGGTCTCCCCTGATCACAACAGAAGGAGTGGCGATGCTAGCCCAGCCGAGCCGCCGGGTCCCCATCTATTGGGGAAATATGGAACCTAAAAAACGTGAAAGTCGAAAATTTTAAATATATACCCAAATAAAAGAAAGAAAACAAAAATGAGGAGTTGAGCCCGACCTCAAAGAGGTACGTGGGCAAATCACTGCCTTAAATAAAAATGACAAAACAAAACCTGCCATAGGAGATATCCTACCAGTAATCGGGAAGGGGAAGGGAGGGTAGGAGTAGGGATATGGAAGGGAGGGGGGGGGGGAAGTGAGATGGGGCACGACTTTATGCCCTGGTGTTCCCGGAAGTCATTATAACCTCAAGTGCGGTCCATTATGAAAACCGAGGATAATTGTCTGAGGATATATAAAAAAAAAAAAAAAAAAAGCGGGGGGGGGATAAAAACAACCCGGGATCATCTTCTTCCATCTTCATTTTGGGGAGGTGAGTGGAGAAAGATCAGGTAAGTGCGACCATTTTCACTGATGGGTATGTAGGATCGGATGGGGTGTACACAATGTACACAAGTACCCCTCGTTCAGGGGAGGGGAAAAGGTAGTCACACAGTCCTTGTAGAGCCGAGTAAAGATGAATTCATCTTGGAGGAAAGGAGTCGCGGTGGCGCTTCGGTTGCTGTTTGTTCCAGAGGGGAGTGATGGGGCTGCCTGGAGGGGGTCTCTTCGAGGAACTTGACTTGGATGGAGGATCCTGGGGGGAAGCTTCTTGAGAGATGAATCCAAGTCGCAGGAGTAAGTGTTCACCTTCTTGGAATGAAGAGAATCCATATGATCTTTCCTTATGTTGAAACTGAAGACGGAAAGGGAAGGTCCATCGATATTTAATTGATTTCTGTGAGAGGATTTCAAGAAGAGGTTTCAAAGCTCTTCTTTTTAGAATTGTAGTTTTGGAAATGTCTGCCAAGACTTGAATCTTGTTTCCTTGTTTCCTTGGAAGGATAGGGTGTCCAGGTTCCGAGATCTTTTCATAACTTCCTCTTTGGTTTCGTAATAGTGGGGCTTAACCACTATATCCCTCGGGAGCCCATCCTGTCTGGGTGGTTGCAGCGCTCTGTGAGCTCTGTCAATCTCTAGTTTGTGGTCAGAGATATCTGGGATAAGTTCTTTCATGAAAAGCTTCACTGTGTCATGAACATTAGTTACAGCTTCAGGGATACCTCGAATTCGGAAGTTACCTCTCCGATTACGATTTTCCAAGTCGTCAATCTTCCCTAGTGCCGTATCAAGTTGTTCCTGCATCAATTGAGTGCAATCAGTATTCTGATTGGTGCGCGCAACAGTATGATCCACGGCTTGTTCGATTAAATCAGTGCGGGCCCCCAAGCTCTGTAAGTCGGCCTTTATAGACGTGGTGATCTGCGCTGCATTTTGGGCCAGGCCTGTGGCCAGCATGTCTGAAAAACAGTTCAGAAGTTGTGCCATGTCTGACTGGTGGGGAGAGTTCAGAGGTGCAGCCTGTTGCATGGCAGGGGATGGGGCGGGAGTGTGCAGTGATGGGATATGGAGCATATCAGATAAGGCCCTGTTAAAAAGGGAGTCTTTGCTAGTAGGGTAAGCTGTCTTGGGGGAGATATTACTCACAGAGGATCCCAGTGTGGTAGTGGCGAGCTGTTCCTCCTCAGGGATGTCTGCCATGAGGTCTCCGTCTCCTGTGTCTGCATGTGAGGAGGCCGCGGCCGCCATCTTAGAAGCAGTGGGGTCGGGCAGGCCGAAGGTGAGTTTCCTGCTAACCGCTGAGCGATGTGAGTGGTTAGGCATATAAATTTGTGCCCACGGACCTCCTCTACCTGTGGGTGTTTAGCAGGGACGGTTCCGCTAAAGATTCCAGTGTCTGGGGACCGCGGAAGGCTCGGCTGTGACGGAGCTCCCGTTCAGAGCGTCTTCCCGGAAGTCCCGCGCATGCGCACTCCAGGGCATAAATTTTTGATTTCACTCCTCACTACCTATCACAGTTTCCAAGGCCATAAAATGCCAAGATGGCACAAACCCCCCCAAATGACCCCATTTTGGAAAGTAGACACCCCAAGCTATTTGCTGAGAGGCATGGTGAGTATTTTGCAGCTCTCATTTGTTCTTGAAAATGAAGAAAGAAAATAAATTTTTTTTTTCTTTTTTCAATTTTCAAAACTTTGTGACAAAAAGCGAGGTCTGCAAAATACTCACCATACCTCTCAGCAAATAGCTTGGGGTGTCTACTTTCCAAAATGGGGTCATTTGGGGGGGGGGGTTGTGCCATCTGGGCATTCCATGGCCTCTGAAACTGTGATAGGCAGTAAGGAGTGAAATCAAAAATTTACACCCTTAGAAACCCTGAAGGCGGTGCTTCGTTTTTGGGGTCCCGTATGTGGCTAGGCTCCAAAATAGTCTCACACATGTGGTATCCCCGTACTCAGGAGAAGCAACAGAATGTATTTTGGAGTGTTTCTTTTTTTTCACACAGTATTTGCACAGCGATTTTTCAAACGCATTTTTTCGGGAAAAAACACACTTTTTTTTAATTTTAATGCCACTAAAACACTATATTGCCCAAATGTTTGATGAAATAAAAAAGATGATCTTAGGCCGAGTACATGGATACCAAACATGACATACTTTAAAATTGTGCACAAACGTGCAGTGGTGACAAACTACATACATTTTTAAAAGCCTTTAAAAACCTTTACAGGTTACCAATTTAGATTCACAGAGGAGGTCTACTGCTAAAATTACTGCCCTTGATCTGACCTTCGCGGTGATACCTCACATGCATGGTGCAATTGCGGTTTACATTTGAAGCGCAAGAGCAGGGGGGACAGGGGTGCTTTTTTTTTTTCTTTTTTATCTTATTTTTAAACTGTTTCTTTCATTTTTTTTTCATTTTTATTAATGGCGCTGTTTACATCAGGTGAAATCTAATTCATGAAATGCTCATAGCTTCCGGTTTCTTAGGCCATAGAGATGATTGGAGCCATTCTGGTCTCTGATCAGCTCTATGGTCAGCTGGTGGAATCACCGGCTGCATTCTCAGGTTCCCTGTTGGGACAGGAGAGCCTGAGAAAAACATGGAAGACGGTTGGAGGGGGGAAAATTCCTTCCCACTGCTTGTAAAAGCAGTCTAGAGGCTAATTAGCTGCTAGGATTGCTTTTACATGAAAACCGACCGCTGGCTGAAAAGAATGATGCCAAGATGATACCTAAACCTGCAGGCATCATTCTGGTATAACCACTCAAAGTCCAGCAACATACCAGTACGTTGCTGGTCCTTGTTGGGCATATATTGTAATCTTTTTTTTTCATGCAGCCTGTGGGCTGAACAAAAAAAAGAGATTGATTGGTGGGTATGCCCACCATTAGAATACCTTCCTTCATCCACCCACTTCTAATGATGGGCATACATGCACCATTAATATATGCCGAAGCATGGGGGCATCCGCCCCAAAAGTTAGGAGCAAATTCTCCTCCGCCCCTGCTGCCCCCATGCTTCGGCATATATCACCTCCGCTGGAGTCACGGCTTTATATATTGTGGGAGCAAACGCTGTTGCTGTCAAGATAAATAAATCCGCGCTGCAGCAGAATGGCGTACCTGAAAACAAAAAAATGGTTAACAATAAAACACAGTAAACAGTAAAGTATAAAAAATTGCATACCTGAAAAGCAAACATGATAAAACATAATAACAATAAAACATTGCAGAATAGAATACAGTAAAAAAGAGCAGAACAATAGAGAGAGAATAGAGAGAGAGAACAATAGAACGACAACTATTTTTGTTTTTTTTATTCTATATTTTTTTTGTGTTTTTTTCTTTTTACACTTTTTTTTGTAACTGTTACGCCCCGTACACACGGTCGGATTTTCCGACGGAAAATGTGTGATAGGACCTTGCTGTCGGAAATTCCGACCGTGTGTGGGCTCCATCACACATTTTCCATCTGATTTTCCGACACACAAAGTTTGAGAGCTTGCTATAAAATTTTCCGACAACAAAATCCGTTGTCGGAATTTCCGATCGTGTGTACACAAATCCGATGCACAAAGTGCCACGCATGCCTAGAATAAATAAAGAGATGAAAGCTATTGGCTACTGCCCCGTTTATAGTCCCGACGTACGTGTTTTACGTCACCGCATTCAGAATGATCGGATTTTCCGACAATTTTGTGTGACCGTGTGTATGCAAGACAAGTTTGAGCCAACATCCATCGGAAAAAATCCTAGGATTTTGTTGTCGGAATGTCCAATAAAAAGAGCAGAACAATAGAGAGAGAATAGAGAGAGAGAACAATAAAACGACAACTATTTTTGTTTTTTTTATTCTATATATTTTTTAGTGTTTTATTTTTTTTTACACTTTTTTTTGTAACTGTTATGCCCCGTACACACGGTCGGATTTTCCGACGGAAAATGTGTGATAGGACCTTGCTGTCGGAAATTCCGACCGTGTGTGGGCTCCATCACACATTTTCCATCTGATTTTCCGACACACAAAGTCGGAGAGCTTGCTATAAAATTTTCCTACAACAAAATCCGTTGTCGGAATTTCCGATCGTGTGTACACAAATCCGATGCACAAAGTGCCACGCATGCCTAGAATAAATAAAGAGACGAAAGCTATTGGCTACTGCCCCGTTTATAGTCCCAACATACATGTTTTACGTCACCGCGTTCAGAATGATCGGATTTTCCGACAATTTTGTGTGACCGTGTGTATGCAAGACAAGCTTGAGCCAACATCCGTCGGAAAAAATCCTAGGATTTTAGTGTCGGAATATCCAATCAATGTCCGACCGTGTGTACGGGGCATTACTTTTATAACTGTAACCGGTTCCAGGTTCGGGTCTCTCAAAATGCAATGGCATCTTGGGAGACCCTATGAAAGTGTGCCTAGTCTGTGCAATGCTGTGCCCTACACTAATACTCAACTAGTGTATGGTAGCGTTCAAAACATTCACCAATGCAAAGACCAGGATTGTCAGGACAGAGGGACAATAATAGTGGGTGTCACACCTATATCCGCGCTTGCTGCAGACACAACATCTTTTTTGGGGGGGTTCGTTGGGTAGGGGTACTCAGGAGGACATAAAGAAAATGCCTCTCATGCAGCCGACTGCATTTGGTTGGGGATGTAAATGGGGGAAGTACGGGTGCTGCAGAAGGGGTGGGTTCCCAATTAGGATTGGCGAATGAAGCAGGAAGGGCATTATGGGCACGACAGGCCTGTGTTTGTCTTCTTGTTCGTGGCAGCGGGACACTACTTGTGCTTGCCACCTCACCTGCTTGAACTGCACTTATGGGACTTGCCACGTCACCAAGTGTTACTGCAGTGCTGGTTTGACTACGACCGGGTTGTACTAGGCCACTGGTGCTTGCCAGTTCACCAAAACGTTACCAAAAAAACTGTTAGCGATCGCAGAGATCGGGCCTGACTCTGCGAATGCTGCAATTATGCGTTTAGTGTTTTGTAAGTGACAGTGATCGATCGATACTGCACTTGGGTGGGGTGGGCTGGGCGGAGGGGCAAAACGCAGGTGCTAGCAGGTATCTGGGCTGATCCCGCTAACACTGCATTTTTGGGAACCCTAAACTGCTGGGGATGCTAGTATAAATCTGATTGGATCAGATATTGATCTGTTCAGATACTATACCACTAAGGGAGGTGTATGGTGCGTGCGTGGGTGTTAGCGCTACTGGCACTAACCTGATGCTGCTTGGGGCTGGTGCTTGCCAGTTCACCAAAATGCTACCAAAAAAACTGTTAGCGATCACAGGGACCAGGCCTGACTCTGCGAACGCTGCAGTTATGCGTTTAGTGTTTTGTAAGTGACAGTGATCGATCGATACTGCACTTGGGTGGGCTGGGCTGGGCTGGGCGGAGGGGCAAAATGCAGGTGCTAGCAGGTATCTGGGCTGTTCCCGCTAACACTGCGTTTTTGGGAACCCTAAACTGCTGGGGACACTAGTATAGATCTGATTGGATCAGATATTGATCCGTTCAAATACTATACCACTTAGGGAGGTGTATGGTGCGTGCATGGGTGTTAGCGGTACTGGCACTAACCTCATGCTGCCTGGGGCGACGCAGACCCTATCTGACCCTAAAACCTAAGTTATATGACCGCCGGGCGATCAGGGGGCTAAACCTTTATTAGGTAATAAACGGCGGGTGCCCTGACACTATAAAAAATAAACGAACTAACCAGCGTCACCTGTAACACTTATACGGTGATCACTGGTGAAAGGGTTAACTGCCCTACCACTTCTAACTGTCACAAACGGACACCAATGCAGTAATGAGAAAAAAAACTGCTCGGTGTCACTGTGACAGGGGGGGGGGTGATTAGGGGGTGATCAGGGGGTGATCGGGGGGTGATGGGGGTGAAATGTATGCCTAGTGTGTTTTACTGTGATGTGTTGTGTTGTGCACTTACTCGGATGTCTTCTCTCCTCGGCGCCGGAACGGAAAATACCGAGCCGAGGAGAGATGACATCACTTCCTCTGCCGCTGTTTACTATACAGCAGCAGATAAAGAATCTCATTCGTTTGGAGCGATCGCGAGGGGGTGGCCACGAATGGGTGGTCTCCCCCTCAGCCTGTATCGCTCCCCTAATGATGCCAACCACGGGAGGCAGATCACGTACCAGGTACGTGATTTTGCCTGCCCGTGCCATTCTGCCACAGTATATCTGCGTTAGGCTGTTGGCAAGTGGTTAAAAGAGCATTGAGTGAGGTATTCAGCATCCACTTCAGTGGTAAGTCCTCATCATCAGCAGGAATCTCTGGTAAAGGGGCTCCATATATATCATAAATCACAAGAGTAACACCGACATAGCGTAATCCTGTTTATTCATGTAAAAATCCCCTATACAACAGTGTTCCCCTTAATCCTAACTACGTACATTGTAACATATTGAAACAAGCAAATAAGTAAGCCCAGAGGGCGCTGTCACCATGTCTAGCCGTCCAGGATGGGATGTGTGTTTCCCTGCAGACACCACACTATCTTCCTGGTAGATGGTAGTAGACAGTGGAGCGCAAGTGTCACTTCTGGATCGCCGTGTAGGCCACGCCCTGACTGGTTTCGTCATCAAGGACTTCTACAGAAGGCGTCAATACCAGTTTTGTAATTTTCTTTGCGTTTACAGTGACAAATAGCCTTATTGACTAAAGGGAAATGCACTTGCCACTACAAGTGCACTAGGAGAAAGCCAAAAATAAAATCAAACAAGAATAAAAACAAGAGATTTGATCCAAATAAAATTTTTTATTAGTTTAAAGTTTAAATATGTTCTGGCATTGCAATGGCCCCCCTACCATTAAAATAATTGACATATCTGTCCCGCACTTGACAGGTTGTTTGGGGGGCCAAGCCAGTACGGCCAGTATCCAGGCCTGTGAGTGCAGATTCGGCACTAAGTCCGGCCTCAGGCCCAACAGAAGTTAGATATGTTTGTGAATGTCTTCTTAAAAAATTATGTAGAATGCAACAAGACATGATCAGATAATTGATTTTATAGTCCGCCATATTGATGGCCGAGATGAACAAACGGAACTGGCTGGCCATAATCCCGAAGGCATTCTCCACAACTCTTGTCGCTCTGCCTGTAGCCGGTAGTTAAATATCCTCCTCTCCGGATTGAGGGGCCTTTGGGGGAACGGTCTCATCAGGTGCTCACCAAGAGCGAAGGCTTCATCTGCGATGAATACATAGGGGAGTCCCTCAATGTTCTCTGCATCAGGTGGCAATCCCAGGCCACCAGTCTAGAGACGCTGGCACAACTCAGTCTGTGCGAAGACTCCTCCATCTGACATCCAGACGTTCTTCCCCACGTCCGCGAACATAAAATTATATTGTGCCGATACCACCGCCATCAATACTACACTATTAAACCCCTTATAATTAAAGTAGTAGGACCCCGAATGGGGTGGTGGCACAATGCGAACATGCTTACCATTAATTGCCCCTACACAGTTAGGAAAGTCCCAACGGTCAGCTAACTGGGAGGCCACAGTTTGCCATTCCTGTGGCATGGAAGGAAACTGTGGAGTCAAACATCAAAAAAATATATATAAGTACTTTTAAACATAACTTTGCAAACAGATTACACAAAAACATTCTTGCACAACAGCAGTATAACATTTTTTAAAAGTATTATTTCAAAAAATCTAAAATATAAGGCCCACTTATAAGATTACTCACCCTCTCTAATGGCCATTAATCAATTTGTATGTGGGGGTGGGGGAGGGTTCTAATTTAGTAGAAGACCACACATGACATTTAGAGACATTTGAGGGGTAGGGGGAGGGTTCTAATTTAGTAGAAGACCACACATTACATTTGGAGATATTTGAGGGGGTGGGGGAAGGTTCTAATTTAGTAGAAGACCACACACGACATTTGGAGACATTTGAGGGGGTGGGGGAGGGTAAAGCAGTACAATGGAGCTGACAATATACATTGTTAAAGGGACTAGGCTATAGGTGTATATGGGCCCAGGATTGCATGGTGGGGAGGTTAGTGAAGGCAAATATGCATGCAGGGCAAAAAATGATTTACCAAAAAAAAACATGCATGCATGAAGATAAAGGGGACATTCACAGCATATCCCAAGCATGGTAATTAGGTAATGATGAAATTAATACAATACATTAGCAAACATTAAAGACATATCATGTAATGTTAAAGAATAAAACTTACCTTAATATAGTCCTTCTGCGGGACCTGAGGTAAAATAAACAAATTTTATTTTTTAGAGGTTAAAAAATGGACTCTTACATTCGTGAATTAAAAAACAAGCTTAACCGCTTCAGATCCGGGCCATTGCCAAATGACGGCAACAGCGCGGATCTAAATTGCCGGGACTATGTCTACTGACGTCGTCCCATGCACGAGAGGCCTGCGCGCCCCCTGCAGGGCGCGCGCGGCGCGCTCGGTGATCAGCGAGTCTATGAGACTGGCCTGATCACAGATCAGAGTAAGGGGTTGGTCCCGACCCCTTACCACATGATCAGCTGTCAGCCAATGACAGCTGATCATGTGATGTAAACAGAGCCGGTAATCGCCTATTTTTCCTCCTCGCGCTGACAGCGCGAGGAGGAAAAAAAAAACCCGATCACGGCGATCTTCCAACACAAGGCAATAGGCAGCAGTGCTGCCTACCAGTGCCCACCAGCGTCACCCATAAGTGCCCACAGTGCCATCAATCAGCGCCACCCATTAGTGCCCACAGTGCTACCCATCAGTGCCCACAGTGCCACCCATCAGCACCCACCCATCAGTGCCACCCATCAGCACCCACATCAGTGCCACCCATCAGCACCCACATCAGTGCAACCTATCAGTGCCCATCAGTGTCACCTACCAGTGCCCATAAGTGCCCATCAGTGCCGCCCATCAGTGCCGCCCATCAGTGCCCCCCATCAGTGCCCCCCATCAGTGCCCCCCATCAGTGCCCCCCCATCAGTGCCGCCCATCAGTGGTACCTATCAGTGCCCATCCGTGCCACCCATCTGTGCCACCCATCCGTGCCACCCATCTGTGCCACCCATCCATGCCACCCATCCGTGGCCATCAGTGCCGCCTTATCTGTCCCCATCAGTGCCGCCTTATATGTCCCCATCAGTGCCGCCTTAACTGTGCCCATCAGTGCCGCCTTATCTGTGCCTATCCGTGCCCATCAGTGCAGCCTATCAGTGCCCACCAGTGCCGCCTCATCAGCGCATATCAATGAAGGAGAAAAATTACCTGTTTGCAAAATTTTATAACAAACTATTAAACATGATTTTTTTTTTTTCAAAAATTTCCATCTTTTTTTGTTTGTTTAGCAAAAAATAAAAATCCCAGCTGTGATTAAATACCACCAAAAGAAAGCTCTATTTGTGGGAAAAAAATGATAAAAATTTCATTTGGGTACAGTGTTGTATGACCTCGCAATTGTCATTCAAAGTGCGACAGCGCTGAAAGCTCAAAATTGGTCTGGGCAGGAGGGGGGTTTAAGTGCCCTGTAAGCAAGTGGTTAAACAATTGCTAAGGCATCTGAACGCCGCTCTCACATTACTTCCGGTATCGCTCAGTCTACGGCCACGCCCTACGCCTTACGTCATCACGTGACTTCTTCAGGGGATGCTGATTGGCTGAGGCGATCATGTTTATATCTCCATGAACCGGAAATGGGATAGAGGCCATTTTGTTGTGGTCCGCTCTATTTATCAATGGCAACCATTTCATTGTAGTCAACCTAATGTTTTTCATAGCAGCCATTTTATTGAAAAAGTGTTCCTCTGCTGACACTTCTAAGCGAGGTGTTCTCTTCTATGGGCAGACGCTAGAAATGTAACTCAATAGCCCGTGACACCTCATCTTACATAGAAACCTCTTCCGTCTATGCAAGAATGAGTATGTCTGGTCCCAAACTATATTAACAGAAATGTTTTAATAGATCCAAAAAGATAAATTAGTTATAATTATTGTTACCATTCATAAATTGTTAAACCGATAGATAAAAGACTTAATAATCAATGGTTTATTAATCCCTAAATAAGACAAACCGATAATAAAAATAAAAAATTAAAATAAATTCATTAAAAAAAATAAAATAAAATAAAAAAATAAAAATAAATACACAATATAAAAAATAAAAAAAAATAAAAAAAATAAATAAAATGTGTTTCTTTTAACCTACTACACTATTGGGGCTTTCTCTCTCTCTCCCACCCTTGTTCATCTCCACCCCCCCCCCCCACTCTGCGGACGATACGAGGCTAGGAGAAGATGTGGATGCGCAGTGTTATGTGAGAGATCTGTTTGATGGAATAGAGGACCCCCTGGTGGAAGAGACTAATATAACGGATGACATTTATGTTTATGGATATATGCTGACACTACAGACAATTACATTGTTGCTTATGAGGGCACGGAGGATCCCCTGGTGGTAGAGGCTGGTACAACATAACCTTAACGGACCTAAAATCATCATCATATGCTAACCTAACATAGATGAAGGTGAGAGCTTTGTGAACTTAATTGATGGGATTTTAACTCCTCCCTGTCCACCCAGTCACACATTGGATCTCCTTTATTACATTTTTGCTTTTTTTGGACATTTTCTTTGGCTAATGTGGTTTAGAGACTAACAATATTTCAATATCATCTGCCCTGTGATTTCTATGGATATATGAATTTATTATTGTGTACACTTTTGCCCGGTGATTTTTATGGGTATATGAATTTATTATTGTGTACACTTTTTTACAATATATATTTTTTTTTAATTAATTTGACACGTTATTGATTCACTTTTTTAGCTAATAGTCTTTACACTGTAGCGCGGAATCACTTTTCAATTATTATTTATGGAGAGTGGATTGTGATACACTGTAGATTCTGCTGCAGGCAGTTTTTGTTTAATTATTTGAACACACTTTAATGCAGTATATGCACTTTGGTATCTGATCACGTTGAGATACGTTTTTATTAATTTAATATATTCACCATATATTGTAGTAGCGCAAAGGCTTCATAGTTCCACTTTCTGATTTTTTCACTGAATACACCTTTGCTGCCACTATGGATCTATTCACATATATGGAAAATAGGAATATTAATTTGGATGAGATTTTTAATGCACATAACAAAACACGAAATACAGATTTGGAGAGTACGATTAAAAGATTGGGGCATTTGATGGAAAAGAAGGTGAATCTGTGGTGGGACACCAACACGTTTGAAAGATATCTAAGGGAGAATATAGCCCCTAGACGTCTGAGATGGGAGTTACCACCTAATGATGGACTGGCTGATAAAGAAGCCATGGAGGAGTGGTTTGAATTTTTTAATAGCAGAAGTTTAGACTGTGTAAAATTAGTTCTAAAGAGGAAACAAAGGAAAACTCAACTGGTGGAAACTCAGATTGAGGAAATTAAAAATAAGCTAGAACCATATAAAGAATCCGCAGATTTTAAAAAATTGGCCTTACAATTGAATAAGGATTTGATTGCTAAGGATCTGGAAGTGCAACAAAGGAAGATGAAAAAGTATTTACGGGATATCACCGACTACAAAATGGGTCGGGTGTTCAAATGGCAGACTAAAGTGGAACCAACACAACCTACCTGAACATTTTCTACACCAGAAAGGGAGGTGAAGATTGTAGACCCTACGGGCTCACACCCCCCAGATGGATCAAGGTGGGAAAGAAACAATGAACAAAATCAAACATCTAGACCCCCATATGATCAACAACGGATGGATCGTGGCAATACTCCAAGATAGCAACATGATCCACGTGATAGAGCTCAATATATGACACCAAGGCCTTACTATGACCAACGAAATACAGGAAATTATACACAGACCCCCAGAAGGGGATGGAAAAAGGGTTTTAAGAAACCCTTTAGAAAACCATACAATAATTGGCACCAATTCAAAGGGATGATAGAAGCTATCCGCAACACTATGAATAATCAGCAAGACATGATAGGAGCCCCATACCAACTTATAATCGCTTTGACCCCATCAGGAATCATCATGATGATTATCGGGAGGATCAAGGCTACTACCATAACCCACAGGAAAGAGATACTCAGAGGCCTTTTTTAGATAGGGAGAGGAGGGAATACTCTCCCAGAAGACACCCCCAAGAAATTCATCGCTCCCCCAGAAGAAGACAGGAGGAGGACAGGGCAAGGCACAGCCCGGAAAAAAGAGAGGATGCAGAGCGGGGAAGAGAATCCAAACGCAAAAGAGAATAGTAGGAGAAGGAGTGGTAAATCTGAGCGGAAAAACGATTACTGCACAGGAATTAGCGGTATTGGACAAAGGACTTAAACATGCCCCAGTGAGAAATCTTAATAAATTCAAGACTTATATAGGGATTCAGAAATACATTAGAAAGATCAATATCAAAAAATATCTGATTGGCAATCCTCCCAAACCGATACATGAAGATAGACAGAATCAAGGGCTGCCTCTATACAGCACATTGCGGAATAATTCCGTATTTAATCCTCAAGTACCAAACAATCAACATGTTGAAGTATTTAAGAAACTGGTGTTACAAGATTTAGAAACGTTGAAACCGAAGCAAATTTATGATCCGATACACATAAAGGAAGGGATCAAAAAACTAACTGAAAGACAAGACATTGTGATACGTCCAGCCGACAAGGGAGGGGCTGTTGTGATACAATCAAAGGAGCAATATTTACGGGAATTGGATCGACAACTACACAATGAAGAGACATATATTAGGCTTCCAAGTAACCCTACAAGAGAGTTTAAAAAACAATTATAATCAGTAGTGAATTTGGGTAGTAATAAATGTATACTGAATAAAAAAGAATCTAAGTACTTGATACCTGAATCATGCAGAATACCAATAATATATACCAAACCGAAAATCCACAAAAATCGAGAAGAACCACCAGGCAGGCCGATTGTGAACGGCATAGATTCATTAACTTCCAGAATGGGGGAATATATTGATTATTTTATTTAACCGGCTGTTCAGAAAACAAAGGCATACATAAAAGATACCAAGCATACGCTCCAACTATTGGACACAATATCGGTACTGGAAGGGAGGACTTTCTTGGCCACCGTGGATGTGTCCTCACTATATACTATTGTGCAGCATCATGAGGCATGCACAGCGGCAAAATGGCTTTTGAGGACGTATAGCACATTAGAGTGTAAACAAAGAAAATTTTTAATCAAATGCCTCGACTTCTGTTTAAAACACAATTATTTTTGGCATGACCAGGTTTATTACAGGCAAATAACTGGCATAGCCATGGGGGCAAAGTTTGCACCCAGTATAGCTAACGCTTTTATGGCATTTTGGGAAGAAGAAGCGATATATGAGAATATGCCAGCCGAATTAACCCTATATGGAAGGTATATAGATGACATTGTGATCGTCTGGAATGGGAAGAAGGAGTTATTAGAAAAATTTCTAGAAGGATTGAATAAGAATGAGAAGAACATAAAATTGGTATGGAAAATAGATGAAAAATCTGTAGATTTCTTGGATCTCAATATCTCTTTACACAAAGACAAAGTAATCACCAAAACACATTTTAAGAGTGTTGACACCAACAGTTATCTGTCCGTTAACAGTTGCCACTTTAAACCCTGGCTATACAACATTCCGAAAGGGCAATTGGTCAGAATTAAGCGGAATTGCACATATGAAGAAGATTACAAAATTCAAGCAGATCTGATTGGTGGAAGATTTACTGAAAAGGGTTACGATGGTACATGGATCAAGGACCAAATAGAACAGGTCAATAAAATGGATAGAACCTTGATGCTACAGAATAATCTGAAAAAGAAAACATATCAGGCAGAAGCACCATGCCTTATACTGGACTACAACGCACAGCATAAAGAGGTAGCCAAACTTATTAAACGACATTGGCATGTGTTGAAAAATGATAAAGATTTAAAAGATATTCTGCCTGACACACCAAATATCGTTTATAAAAGAGCTCCAACCCTGAAAGACATCATTGTTAAATCCATAGTTGAACCTCCCTAGAAGAATACGTTTACGTTTTTTTCTTTGCTCCATGCCAGCATGGATGCGGAGCGGCCCGGAGAAGAAGATGAAGAAGAGAAGAAGAGAAGAAGAGAAGAAGAGAAGAAAAGAAGAAGAAGATGAAGAAGAGAAGAAGATAAAGAGAAGAGCGGGAGCCTCCCCCCATGCCATGGGTGCGGAGCGGCCCGAGGAGAAAAAGATAGAAGACGCCGCGGAGGAGATGCTGGACGAGAACGCTGGAGGAAGAACCAGAAGAGCCAGAAGAACCAGAAGAAGAAGAAGAAGATGAAGGAAGATAGAAGAAAGAAGAAAGAAGAAGCATTTAAATAAAGGAATTGTCAAAAACTGTCTCTTGTCATTTTTAACATTTTTGACAGTTTTTTAGTGAAATGGTAGGGGTACATTTGTACCCCCTTACCATTTCTTTTTTTTTCCACTTCAGCAATCGCCGCCATTTGGCTTAATCAGCGTGATGATCATTTATTGTCGCTGACTTGGATTTACATCATTGTGGTTTTCTTCCCTTCCCCCCCCCCCGTTGCTTTTATCAACTATTACACCCATAAACATATAGAGCTTTATTGAGTACTCTCCCACAGTAGCTCTTAACCTAATTATCCTCAAGCTGCTTAAAAAAGCCCCCCTTGAACCAAACAGGTTGTATAAATCCTATTCCTCTCACCCCAGAATATCCAAGGTGCATCCACGCTCGCAGCGCTGCTTATAAAGGAAAAGGATTAACAAGAAAAAGAAAAAAAAAAAACAAAAGAAGGAGAGCTAGGAGAAAAACGCTTATAAGGAGCTAGGCTTATGGGGTCCCCACCCCCATAGCCCCTTGTTGGTGCTAGTAGTGGACTGTTAAGTGTTTTATAATATATTATAATATCCCCCACCCCTTCCCCTGCACCCCCCCTCCATTCCCATAATCTTCCCATGCAGAATCTTACTCATCTACAACATTTAGTATTCCTATTAATAGCTAACTACCTTTAACCACTGGTGATTCTAATTTTCTTCGTGCATCCAACCGGTTCTATATTCCTCTAGTGCGTGTATATCTGAGTTATTAATCGAGTCCCTTACACTCCAAGTTTACTCCTTAATCCGACCACCCTATCCAGCCATGGCTTCCACATTTCTTCAAATTCCTGGAGGTTCCCCCTTTTAATGTACTCCAATCTCTCTCTACCAACAGCAGTGTCCAATGTAGCTATCCAGTCGTACATTGCCGGGGGGTCCTTTGATTGCCACCTTAGCATTATCATTTTCCTAGCCTGAAATAAACTTCTCAGGATTGCTTGTGTAATACATCTCCTCTCTCCCCTTACCCTTCTATAACCCAGAATACATTCCACCGCTTCCCTTTTTACTGACGCACAATAAATATCACCCAGGGAACTAATTACTCCCTCCCAATATTGGAACAGCTTGGGACATCTCCAAAGTAGATGGATAAGATCCCCAGACTCCTGGCACCTACGGCATCTATCATTAGGCCTTCTACCAAACCCAAAGAGCCTCTTTGGAGTATAGTAGGCACTATTAACCACTTCAGCCCCGGAAGATTTTACCCCCTTCCTGACCAGAGCACTTTTTACAATTCGGCACTGCGTCGCTTTAACTGCTAATTGCGCAGTCATGCAATGCTGTACCCAAACAAAATTTGCGTCCTTTTCTTCCCACAAATAGAGCTTTCTTTTGATGGTATTTGATCACCTCTGCCGTTTTTATTTTTTGCGCTATAAACGGAAAAAGACCGAAAATTTTGAAAAAAAAAATGATATTTTCTACTTTTTGTTATAAAAAAAATCCAATAAACTAAATTTTAGTCATACATTTAGGCCAAAATGTATTCAGCCACATGTCTTTGGTAAAAAAAATGTCAATAAGCGTATATTTATTGGTTTGTGCAAAAGTTATAGCGTCTACAAACTAGGGTACCTTTTCTGGAATTTACACAGCTTTTAGTTTATGACTGCCTATGTCATTTCTTGAGGTGCTAAAATGGCAGGGCAGTACAAAACCCCCCCAAATGACCCAATTTTGGAAAGTAGACACGCCAAGGAAATTGCTGAGAGGCATGTTGAACCCATTGAATATTTATTTTTTTTGTCCCAAGTGATTGAATAATGACAAAAAAAAACAAAAAAAAATTACAAAAAGTTGTCACTAAATGATATATTGCTCACACAGGCCATGGGCATATGTGGAATTGCACCCCAAAATACATTCAGCTGCTTCTCCTGAGTACGGGGATACCACATGTGTGGGACTTTTTGGGAGCCTAGCCGCGTACGGGGCCCCGAAAACCAAGCACCGCCTTCAGGATTTCTAAGGGCATCAATTTTTGATTTCACGCCTCACTACCTATCAAAGTTTTGAAGGCCATAAAATGCCAAGATGGCACAAAACCCCCCCAAATGACCCCATTTTGGAAAGTAGACACCCCAAGCTATTTGCTGAGAGGCATGGTGAGTATTTTGCAGCTCTCATTTGTTTTTGAAAATGAAGAAAGACCAGAAAAAATTTTTTTTTTCTTTTTTCAATTTTCAAAACTTTGTGACAAAAAGTGAGGTCTGCAAAATACTCACTATATCTCTCAGCAAATAGCTTGGGGTGTCTACTTTCCAAAATGGGGTCATTTGGGGGGGGGGGGGTTTGTGCCACCTGGGCATTCCATGGCCTCCGAAACTGTGATAGGCAGTGAAGAGTGAAATCAAAAATTTACGCCCTTAGAAAGCCTGAAGGCGGTGCTTGGTTTTCGGGGTCCAGTGCGCGGCTAGGCTCCCAAAAAGTCTCACACATGTGGTATCCCCGTACTCAGGAGAAGCAGCAGAATGTATTTTGGGGTGTAATTTCACATATCCCCATGGCATGTTTGAGCAATATATCATTTAGTGACAACTTTGTGGGAAAAAAAAAAAAAATTGTCTCTTTCCCGCAACTTGTGTGTCAGGTCCCACACTTACCAGACGGATGAGTCCACTTGGGCAGAGGGTAGGCTCCCTTACGTATCCGATTCGGGGCCCCTGGTAGAGTAGACAGGAGGCCCGCGAATGCTCCGCGAATGCGGAGTGGTATGAGGGCCTGAAGAGTCCTGGAGCACGGTGGTCTGGCAAGCAACCGGTGGATCTTCAGGCTTTGGTAGAGCAGATGCTGAGCAGGAGCTAATCAGGCTGGACACACACAGGCAGAGGTCGGCAACGGGCTGGCGACAACGGTACAAGGGATTAGGCAGAAACAAGGTCAAACGAGCCGGGGTCGGGTTCAGGCAGCAGTCAAGGAAGGTCCAAAGGCAAGCCGGGTCACAACGGGTAAACACTACAAGGATACAGGAACACAGGATGATCACTGAACAAGGTACAGAGCTGTTTGATCAGGCAGCACCAGGTCAGCGTAGAGGCAGGCTTCAAATAGGCTGATTGGCGCCAAAACGCCACGCTCGTGCACGCGCCGATTCGCCAAGGCGCGCCGCGCCCCGCATGTGCCCCCGCACGCCCCCGACACCGGCGTGCACGCCCACACTACCGGGCATGTCAAAAGGTAACGCACGCAGGCGGACGCGCGCTAGCGCGAACGCGCGGACGCACGAACGCCCGGACGCCACCCCGCATGCCACGGCCGGTCAGCCCAGACACACTGGCGCCCCCAGGGACACGCGCCCCAGCACGGACAGGGACACGAGCGCCAACGTGCCCCGGCGCGTCCCGGCGCCCAACCAGGTAACCTCTCTGACATTGTGTCACAATATAAAATATTCCATGGACTCGACATGACTCTCAGCAAATAGCTTGGGGTGTCTACTTTCCAAAATGGGGTCATTTGGGGAGGGGTTGAACTATCCTGGCATTTTATGCACAACATTTAGAAGCTTATGTCACACATCACCCACTCTTCTAACCACTTGAAGACAAAACCCTTTCTGACACTTTTTGATTACGTGAAAAAATTATTTTCTTTTGCAAGAAAATTACTTTGAACCCCCAAACATTATATATTTTTTTAAAGCAAATGCCCTACAGATTAAAATGGTGGGTGTTTCATTTTTTTTTTTTCACACGGTATTTGCGCAGCGATTTTTCAAACACATTTTTTGTGGAAAAAGCACACTTTTTTAAATTTTAATGCACTAAAACACACTATATTGCCCAAATGTTTGATGGAATAAAAAAGATGATCTTAAGCCGAGTACATGGATACCAAACATGACATGCTTTAAAATTGCGCACAAACGTGCAGTGGCAACAAATTTAATACATTTTTAAATGCCTTTAAAAGCCTTTACAGGTTACCACTTTAGATTTACAGAGGAGGTCTATCTGCTAAAAATACTGCCCTCAATCTGACCTTCGCGGTGATACCTCACATGCATGTGCAATTGCTGTTTACATTTGACGCCAGACCGACGCTTGCGTTCGCCTTAGCGCGAGAGCAGGGGGGACAGGGGTGGTTTTTTTTTTGTTTTTTTTTCTTTATTATTTTTTTGCTTTTTTATCTTATTTTTAAACTGTTCCTTTCATTTTTATTTTTTTAAATCATTTTTATTGTTATCTCAGGGAATGTAAATATCCCCTATGATAGCAATAGGTAGTGACAGGTACTCTTTTTTGAAAAAATTGGGGTCTATTAGACCCTAGATCTCTCCTCTGCCCTCAAAGCATCTGATCACACCAAGATCGGTGTGATAAAATGCTTCCCCAATTTCCCAATGGCGCTTTTTACATCCGGCAAAATCTAAGTCATAAAATGCTCGTAGCTTCCGGTTTCTTAGGCCATAGAGATGTTTGGAGCCACTCTGGTCTCTGATAAGCTCTATGGTCAGCTGGCTGAATCACCGGCTGCATTCTCAGGTTCCCTGTTGAGACAGCAGAGCCAGAGAAAAACCCGGAAGATGGTGGGGGGGGGCATTCCCTCCCACTGCTTGTAAAAGCAGTCTAGAGGCTAATTAGCCGCTAGGATTGCTTTTACATGAAAGCCGACCGCTGGCTGAAAAGAATGATACCAAGATGATACCTAAACCTGCAGGCATCATTCTGGTATAACCACTCAAAGTTGTGAATGGCGTACCTGAAGACAAAAAAATGGTTAACAATAAAGCACAGTAAACTATAAAAAATTGCATACCTGAAAAGCAAACGTGATAAAACATAATAACAATAAAACATTGCAGAATAGAACACAGTAAAAAAGAGCAGAACAATAGAGAGAGAATAGAGAGAGAGAGAGAACAATAAAACGACAACTATTTTTTTTTTATTTTTGTTTGTGTTTTTTTGCAAACTTGTAACTTTTATAACTGTAACCGGTTCCAGGTTCGGGTCTCTCAAAATGCGATGGCATCTTGGGAGACCCTGTGAAAGTGTGCCTAGTCTGTGGAATGCTGTACCCTATGCTAATACTCAACTAGTGAATGGTAGCGTTCAAAACATTCACCAATGCAAAGACCAGGATTGTCAGGACAGGAGGGACAATAATAGCGGGTGTCACGCTTATATCCGCGCTTGCTGCAGACACAACATCTTTTTTGGGGGGGGTTCGTTGGGTAGGGGTACTCGGGAGGACATAAAAATGCCTCTGATACAGCCGACTGCATTTGGTTGGGGATGTGAATGGGGGAAGTACGGGCGCTGCAGAAGCGGTGGGTTCCCAATTAGGATTGGCGAATGCAGCAGGAAGGGCACTATGGGCACGACGGGCCTGTGTTTGTCTTTTTGGTGGCAGCGGGACACTACTTGTGCTTGCCACCTCACCAGCTTGAACTGCACTTATGGGACTCGTCACGTCACCAAGTGTTACTGCAGTGCTGGTTTGACTACGACCGGGGTGTACTAGGCCGCTGGCGCTTGCCAGTTCACCAAAACGCTACAAAAAAACTGTTAGCGATCGCAGGGATCAGGCCTGACTCTGCGAACGCTGCAGTTATGCGTTTAGTGTTTTGTAAGTGACAGTGATCGATCGATACTGCACTTGGGTGGGCTGGGCTGGGCCGAGCGGAGGGGCAAAACGCAGGTGCTAGTAGGTATCTGGGCTGATCCCGCTAACACTGCGTTTTTGGGAACCCTAAACTGCTGGGGACGCTAGTATAGATCTGATTGGATCAGATATTGATCCGATCAGATACTATACCACTAATGGAGGTGTATGGTGCGTGCGTGGGTGTTAGCGGTACTGGCGCTAACCTGACGCTGCCTGGGGCTGGTGCTTGCCAGTTCACCAAAACGCTACCAAAAAAACTGTTAGCGATCGCAGGGATCAGGCCTGACTCTGCGAACGCTGCAGTTATGTGTTTAGTGTTTTGTAAGTGACAGTGATCGATCGATACTGCACTTAGGTGGGCTGGGCTGGGCTGGGCGGAGGGGAAAAACGCAGGTGCTAGCAGGTATCTGGGCTGATCCCGCTAACACTGCGTTTTTGGGAACCCTAAACTGCTGGGGACGCTAGTATAGATCTGATCGGATCAGATATTGATGCGTTCAGATACTATACCACTAAGGGAGGCGTATGCTGCGTGCGTGGGTGTTAGCGGTACTGGCGCTAATCTGACGCTGCCTGGGGCGACGCATATCACCGCCGGGCGATCAGGGGGCTAAACCTTTATTCGGTAATGAACGGCGGGTGCCCTGACACTATAAAAAATAAACAAACTAACCAGCGTCACCCGTAACAGTTATACGGTGATCAGTGGTGAAAGGGTTAACTAGGGGGCAATCAAGGGGTTAAAACATTTATTAGGTAGTATAATGGGGGTCCCTGTCGCTATAAAACGCTGATGGCGAACCTAAATATTTACCTCCCTAACTAGCGTCACCAGCGACACTAATACAGCGATCAGAAAAATGATCGCTTAGCAACACTGTTGACAGGGGGTGATCAAGGGGTTAAAACTTTATTAGGGGGGGTTAGGGGGGTACCCTAGACCTACAGAGGGCTAATACTCACTGCCCTAACACTTCTAACTGTCACAAACTGACACTATGCAGTAATCAGAAAAAAAAAAACCTGCTTGGTGTCAGTTTGTGACAGGGGGGGGGGGGATTGGGGGGGGATCGGGGGGCGATCGGGGGGGATTGGGGGTGTTTAGTGTGCCTGGCATGTTCTACTGTGTTGTGTAGTGTTGTGCACTAACTCACATGTCTTCTCTCCTCGGCGCTAGAACGGAACTCCCGAGCCAAGGAGAGATGACATCACATCCTCTGCCTCTGTGTACTATACAGAGGCAGGGGATGTTTCTCATTGGCTGGGAGCGATTGCGAGGGGGGGGCCACGATCAGATGGCCTCCCCCTTGTCTCTCAACTCTCCCAGCCAAATGCCGACCGCCGCTGGCACCGGGGGGGGGGTCCGATCGGACCCCCCGCCCGCGGAAAGGCAATCACGTACCAGGTACGTGATTTTGCCTGCCCGTGCCATTCTGCTCACGTATATAGGCGTGAGGCGGTCGGCAAGTGGTTAAGCAGCATCAGATGGGAAATCTTCTGTGGGGGGGATACTGAGACCTGCGACACCATCTCAAATATTCTCCTCCATTGTTCCTCAGAGATAACCCCCAGTTCCTCCTCCCATTTAGCTCTTACCTTCTGAAGTGTCCTCATTCTATTCTCTGGGTTGCTTAGTTGTTCATAAATTTTGGTTATCAGACCCCTAGTGGGTGCTACTTGTAACAACTGGCGAGCTAAGGGCATTTCCACCCAACCCTGGGTCTGATCACCAAATTGGGCCCTAATGCCGCGTACACACGAGCGGACTTTTCGACGTACTTTCCGACGGACTTTGTGAATGAACGGACTTGCCTACACACAATCCACCAAAGTCCGTCGAATTCGTACGTGATGACGTACGACCGGACTAAAACAAGGAAGTTCATAGCCAGTAGCCAATAGCTGCCCTAGCGTGGCTTTTTGTCCGTCGAACTAGCATACAGACGGCGGACTTTTCGACCGGACTCGATTTCAACGGATAAATTTAAAACAAGTTTCAAATCTAATTCCGTCGAACTTTTGAGAAAACAAAGTCCGCTGGAGCCCACACACATCGAATTGTCCGACGAAATCCAGTCCGCCGGGCAAAGTCCGCCGTAATGTCCGCTCGTGTGTACGCGGCATTAGAGCGTGTTTTATCTGTCGGTAGAAAAAAAGGGAACTCTGGGGGATCTTGAATTCCCTAACCAACTCAGGGAATTCTTTAAGGGTGTTACCTGAGTAGAGCTGTCTCAGCGTCTTAATACCGCCAACCTCCCACCCTCTACTCTTTCCAATTTTTAGAACTTCCTGTAGATTCCGGTTATTCCAAATAGGGGAGTATTCTGTAAAGCCCTCATACCCCATTAATTTCTTAACCGAGTTCCAAAGCTTAATCAGTACCCTGAATGTCGGGAATTCATGGTAGAACATATCTGCCTCCAAGGCCTCAATGAGCGTGTTATGTTGAGCATTTAACAGGATTAACTTGCCATTAGGGGTGCCGCCCTCCAATACTCCACAGCCCATTAAGTGCTGTAATTGGGATGCAAGGAAGTAACGCTCCGGATGAGGGAGAGCAAACCCCCCCTCTTTAGTAGGGAGCTGGAGTACTTGCAGCCGAAGCCTAGCCTGCCCCCCTTTCCATATCAGGTCCCTAAATAGGGTCTCTATTTTCCTAAACCAGCTCTTACTGATCCAAACAGGGGAGTTGTGTAAGATGTACAGCAGTTGGGGCATCCAGACCATTTTTATCAGACTACATCTTCCCGCTACTGACAAGGGGAGGCGTCTCCATATGCTTGTCTTTTGTTTAAATTTGGCTAGGAGAGGTGCCAAATTCTTACTAGCATATTGGTTGGGGTCTTTCGTTAAAACAATCCCCAAGTACTTCAATGCATCCACAATTGCCACCTGGGGTAGTCCAGGTACAGTTGGTATTCCCAAGGGGACTAGCGAAAGGAGCTCGGATTTCTCCCAGTTTATTTCCAAACCGGAAAAGTTGCCAAATTCCTCCACTATTCTCATTACACCTGTCACTGAGCTCCTATTATCATCTAAGAACAGCAAGATGTCGTCTGCATATAACGCAATTCTTTCCTCAATCAACCCCCTCTGGAATCCCTTTATCTCATGGCTCGCTCTAATGGACATAGCCAGGGGCTCCATTACCAGAGCAAAAAGCAGAGGGGACAATGGACACCCCTGTCTTGTCCCCCTCTCTAATACGAACCATTCTGAAAATTCATTATTTATTTTTACTCTTGCCTTAGGGCTATTATAAAGCATCTTAATCCATCCGGTAAATGATGGACCGAAACCAAACTTTCCCAGCACGTACCACATATACTCCCACTCCACGCTGTCGAAGGCCTTGGAGATATCCAAAGTCAGCAGGGCTCTTGAACTCTCACTCTCCGTAGGAGACTGCAAGTTCAAGAAAGCCCTTCTAATGTTTAAGCTTGTGGATCTATTGGCCATAAATCCCGCCTGGTCCTCGTGTATTAATTTATGTATGACTCTGCTCAATCTGGCAGCCAGGACCTTGGCCAGGATTTTAGCATCTGTACATATTAGGGAAATTGGCCTATAAGCCGCCATGTCGAGGGGGTCTTTCCCCTCTTTCTGTAGGACTATAATTGTTGCGTCTAGCATTGATACAGGCAGACACCCCCCCTCGTGCGCATCCCCTAAGGCCTTCAGTAGTTCTGGGATTAGCACCTCCCCATAGTGCCTGTAGACCTCAATTGGTATTCCATCGGGGCCTGGCGATTTAAGGCATGCCATACTTTTAATTGCTTGTTGTAGGTCTGTAATTGTTATTGGGGATTCCAACCAGTCCCTTTCCTCCTGCGATAGGGACGGGGTTGATAGCTTCCCCAAAAAATCCTCCATCTCTGTCTCTTTACCTTTTTTCTGAGAGGTGTACAGCTTTTTATAGTAGTCTCTAAAAGTTTGCACTATTTTTGGGGAGCTTGAGAGAATCTCCCCATCTTGCGCTCTAATAGCAAGGACAGTTGAAGGAGCCTTATTGGATTTCACCAACTGGGCTAGCACTCTTCCCACTCTCTCACCCTCCACTAAAGATACCTGACACTGGAGGAGCCGCCTGGTCTCAGCCTTCTGCATAGTAATCTGTTTATAGCCCCGTTGTTTCTCTTGCCAGGTCTTTTCCTTTTCAGGGGTTGGATCTCTTATAAAATTGTTTTCAGCCTCCATTACATCCCTTATTGAGTTCTCCACCTCCCATTTCTCTTCTTTATTGAATTTAGCCATCTGTTGTATTAAAACCCCCCTAAGGAAGGCTTTGCACGTATCCCAAAGTACTACAGGTGACACTGTTCCCTGATTAAAGCTAACGAACTCCCTCAGTGTAGATGTAATTCCGTCCCCCTTCCTAATTACCTCAAGCCAATGCGGACTTATTCTCCATTCCTTTTGTGGGCTATGTCCCCCTACCTTCAGTGAAATCACTATGGGAGAATGGTCTGAGACCCCTCTTGGCCCATAGATAATCTCACCTATTAACTGGAATGATCTGTCATTACCCATGGCCATGTCTATCCTCGAGAGGGTTGAGTGCGATGCTGAGCTACAGGAGTATTGAAGCACCCCCGGATTCCGCACCCGCCATAGATCCACCAGTCCCACTTCCTCTATAAACTGACTCAGACGGCTTTTAGCGGTATGCTCCGATACAGTTCTCAACGGGAAGCGGTCCAATTTTCTGTCTAACACTTCATTAAAGTCTCCCACTACTATGATAGGGACTTCCTTTTTATCTACCAAGAATTCATTCAACTTGAGCATGACGTCTAGATTGAAGGGACGGGAGATATATATATTTGCCAGAACATACGTGGCGCTATTAATAGAGCAGAATAAGAAAATGAATCGACCCATTTCATCGATCCTGGCTTGCCTGCACGAAAATTTAACCCCAGTTCTCACCAGAATACTCACCCCTCTACTATAGGAGGAGTGAACCGCGTGGTATTGATGTTGAAATTTATGCATCCGTAAAAGTTGTATTGTATCTCTGGTGAGGTGGGTTTCCTGCAGGCAGACCAGGTCTACCCCGTAGTTCTCCATCACTGATAACACTACCAGTTTTTTAATGGGGGTCCCTAATCCTCTAACATTCCAAGAACCGACTTTCAACATTTCAGCCTGTACCTATCGCTAACTGAGGAAATAGGACGGAAGGACTGAGAGCAAACCATACATTTCCTATTACCAAAACTAAACTTAATTACTATTTAGTGAGTTACACACTGTGTCTACTACCCATAGGGTCAAAAAATAACCCCATAATAGTTCCATCTTATTTTTAAGAGGGATCCCTAGTCTCCTAACATTCCAGGAACCGACTTTCACCATTTTAGCCTGCATCCGTCATTATTTAAAAAAATACAGTGAAGGACCAGAAAATAGTCCATATAAAACCCCTTACCAGGACTTAACTTAATTACTATTAGGTGTGTTTTGCACATTGCATATTGCATATAAAAACCAAAAAAACCATAATAATTCCAACTTAGTAACATTGTGAGCTTTTAAACATGTGTGCAGATGCTTTTAAGGGCCAATTTCCTGTCATTGTGTCTAAGTATATATCTAAATATAAATTGCTGGTTCCAACCCAGGTGTTTTCCATCAATGTGTAGATTTTCTGTGTTAATTTTTTCAAGCAAGCTTCTCCTCCCATCCCCCCTACCCCCCCAACACCCACCCCCCTCCCACCTTCCTGCCACCTACCTAGGTGAACCCCCTGGGGGTTAACCATGACCAGTACCCATCCAACTCCAACTACTACCATCCACTTCATCCCATACTTATTTCCCATTCACTTCTCCTTCCCTACACCTGTGTAGCCCTCCTCCCCCCACCCCCCACCCCCAAGAGAAAAAGGAGAGAGAGAAAAAAAAAGGAAGGGTTTCCCAAACCATCCATATCTCCCAAGCCCCTTATACTAGATTTGCAAATTTTTCTCTATTCTCCTCCAGCCACTTCTCCACCCCAATAGGGGAATCAAAGAACAAAGTTCCCCCTAGGGCTGATATACGTAATTTTGCCGGGTACAGAAGGGCATAAGGGAGATTACGTTTTTGTAGGGTGCATTTTGCTTGAATAAACTCTGCCCTTCTTTTCTGCAAGTCCGGTGAGAAGTCGGCATAAAAGGACACTCTAGCCTCCTTGAAGAAAACAGTCCCTGCTTCTCTAGTCTTTCGAAGCGACACCACTTTGTCTCTATAGTTAAGGAACCTTATGAGTAGAGGTCTGGGAAATCCCCCCGCCGGAGGAGCTCTGAAGGGCACCCTATGAGCCCTTATAACTGCAAAAGAGGCAGAAAATGATTCTCTCCCAAATAAATCCGCCAGCCACTTTTCAACAAACTCAGACGGGTCAGAACCCTCGCTTTTTTCCGGAAGTCCCACCAATCTCACGTTATCTCTTCGGCTCCTGTTCTCCATTTCATCTAATTTGGAGGCTTGTCTGGATAACTGCTCCCTCAATAGTTTCATTTCTTTGATCAAGGGATGTAAATCATCCTCCAGCAAGCCTACTCTTTCTTCCAGGGCTGTTGTTCTCTCAGCGGTTTTTTGAAGGTCTTGCCTGACCAGTAAAAGATCCGCTTTTACTCCCCTCATCTGGTCACAGAGTTCTTTAAGCGAGGAGTTACACACCCCCACTGCCATAAATACGTCTGTAAGGGTTGGTTCCTTCTCTGTGGGCAATGTTGCGTCAATACTAGTCTCCGTGTTCATATTTTGGTCATTTATCCCTGATCCTTTTGGGTTATGGGTTTTGGATAGTTGGGTCGCCTGCGGCCCACCTAATAACGTAGCTTGTTGCTGACCTTGGCTTTTCCTGTCGGGGCCCCCCCCCCTGATGTGTTTTCGACTGTGTCCCCTTTTTTGGAGGAGTCACAGCTGAAGCATGAGCGTATTTCTCCAGCTTTGCAGCTGCTGACGCTGCTGCTGATAGTTGCGGGTTTTTGTCTTTAGCAGATCGCAGGTTCTGCATTGTGCGTTTCTTAACCCTGTGCCTAAGCACCTACCCCGCACTTATTCAGAGGCGGAGTGCAAAAGAGAAAAGAAAAGAAACCAAAATGCAAGTACTATATGAATTATATATTATTTCCTCATTAATGATATTTCCTCAATATACTCCGCTATTTACACCTAGTGGGGCCGCACATAATATGCCCCCTACTCGGTAACACGATATTTCCGCCAGGCAGTTTTCTCCCCGGTTGGCATGGACTCCAGAAATTGCCACGAGGGGTATCTATTGCCCGATAGGCTGGGCGCCCTACTAGTACTGTTAACCTGAGCCACTGAGCGGCCTGCCGTGTCCACCTGCTGACCCCCAATCTACCGAGCCTTCTTTGAGCAGTATAACTATGCTGTAAATACTGCCCTGATATAAATGAATCCCCCCGGGGGGGATCTATGAAGATATAGGGCTACAAGTTCAACATGGATGTTGCGTGGGGGGTATTTTCACCCTGATGGCCAGGCCTACCAGCATATCAGTGTTACTGAACATCCCTCCAGACGGACCTCCAAAAAAGTCCACAATCTCACAGTACGCCAGCCCCCTTATTGTGCCATGTAGCTTGGTACAAAGTCCTTTTTTTCCCCCTCCTATAGCCGTAGATAATACAATCTTCTTAGCTTTATATAAGGTTCAAAAGGAAAGAATAAAATACAAAGCAGCACCGCTGACAATCCAGTCTTTCCCCTATTTGCCTTTATATTACCTGATATGCAGCGTGGGCTTGTATGTTTCTGGACTACTTACTATACCCCTCCACCTGTAGTTCCCCGGGTATTTGTCTTCTGATGTACTCAGCTGAGGAGACCTGCGTGGTTCCGAGTATGACCAAACGCCTCTCGCGCCCCGCTCTGTGTTTCCGGATGGTCCCGAGCTTTACCCTGTAGCCGCAGGGCACGTGTCCTCCCTTCACGCTGCCTGCCCCCCGCGGGGGGGGGCTAGGGGGAGGTGGAGAAGATAGCCAAGTGCCCGAGGCTTCCGTTAGCTTCCATCCAGGTCAGGAACGCCAACAAGGTACATGCCAAGCTGCACGGAGGAGTAGAGCAGGGGGTGGGGAGAGCAACACAGCATCCCTGTTCACTCCATCACACAGCACCACACAGCGCCGCACACACACCCACCCATCCGGCCACCAACTTCCCCCTTACAATTTCACACAGGGGGGGGGCGGGATCTGGGGGTCCCCTTGTTAAAGGGGGATTCCAGATTCCGATAAGCCCCCCGCCCGCAGACCCCCACAACCACCGGCCAGGGTTGTGGGGATGAAGCCCCTGTCCTCATCAACATGGGGACAAGGTGTTTTGGGGGGCTACCCCAAAGCACCCTCCCAATGTTGAGGGCATGTGGCCTGGTACGGTTCAGGAGGGGGGGGGTGCTCTCTCGTCCCCCCCTCTCCCTCTTTTCCTGCAGCCTGCCAGGTTGCGTGCTCGGATAAGGGTCTGGTATGGAATTTAGGGGGACCGCCACGTCATTTTTTTTTAAATTTTGGCCGGGGTTCCCCTTAATATCCATACCAGACCTGAAGGGCCTGGTATGGGATTTAGGAGGACCCCCACGTCATTTTTTTTTAAATTTTGGCTCGGGGTTCCCCTATGGGGAATTCCCATGCCGTTTTTATCAATGAACTTCTATGTGTATTGTCGGACCGGCAATGCAATAGCCGCGAGTAGTTTTAAATGGCTTTTTTCCTTTGAAATGTCATTTTGCTGTCAGACTGTTCTAAACACGGGAAACATGCGCCCCTTTACAGGCATACTATAGACACCCCCCAGCTACAAAATTTAAAGGGATATTACACTTTTATTGTTTGACTTTAAGCATTATTAAAATCACTGCTCCTGAAAAAACTGCCATTTTTAAAACTTTTTTTGCATTGATCCATGTCCCCTGGGGCAGGACCCAGGTCCCCAAACACTTTTTATGACAATAACTTGCATATAAGCCTTTAAAATTAGCACTTTTGATTATTCATGTTCGTGTCCCATAGACTTTAACGGTGTTCGCGTGTTCAAACAAACTTTTTTCCTGTTCGCATGTTCTGGTGCGAACCGAACAGGGGGGTGTTCGGCTCATCCCTATCCCTGACATCCTTGGTTGCTATGACACCAGTGGCTGCGCAGTTATTTAGTGCACTGTAACAACCAATAAAGCAGTGCAAAAAAATCCCAGAGGGAGCTCACCCCAAAATCCATTCATATTTGATGAATGATGTCACCCTGGATACCCAATCCCTTTGTTTGCATTCAGCCAGGAACAAAAACATGTAATTCATGGTGAGAGTCTGCGGGGAGCGCATTGTTTTGGTGGGTCTGTGGGTATCGTTCATTGCGAATAATATGAATCTACATTACTGGATGATGTAACTGACAAGTAAATTACACCATGGCACTTTTTTTTAAATAAACAACTTTGTCAGGTGTGTTGTGTGTTTATTTTGTATCTTTTTTGAATAAATAAATTAGGGTTATTTTTTTGCCTGGGGTGCCCCCCAAAAATAAATACCAGGCCTTCAAAAAGAATAAGAGTCTTGTATAGATATCTATTTTTTTGTTGGGTCTCCCCATACAATCCATACCAGCCCCACATTTAGAGTCTTGCATCTATGTTGAGGGGATTACCGAATGCATCACTTTCAAACAAAGAGGATGGGACTCTCCCCTATGTAATTTAAATGGTACTTTTACTTTGGTACATCTTGCATGTGCATCATTTCACAAGCAACTAAATTACAGACAAGCTATTTAAAGGAATTGTGTATTTTTAATTTTGCCCTTCAAGCCTTAATGAAATAGCTTCTCCCTGTTAAATGGAATTTTTTAAAACATTTTTTCTTTGCATTGGTATGTTTGCCCCCAGCAGTACCCAGCTCCCCATACCCTTTAAGTAGGTCATAAGTGCAGCACAAAACAGAAATTCAAAACATTGGTGAACTACAAATCCAAAAATTATATTAATAATTTTCAATAAAATAATGGAAAAAATGATGAACAAATGATGAAAAAAGTCACAGTCCCTCCACCTCCAGTCTAATTATCTACTCTCACCTCAGGGTATGGACTCCTGAGCTAACAGGTATTCATACAGTCAGATCCCAATATAACAAATGGGTTGAAGCAGATCATATACTCATTTCCAGATTCCTCAGAAATAGATACAGGCGCCCAACCATAAATGATAAAAAGGAAAGGATCTAAGTGCTCACTGTATGTTAATAAAAGATTTTTAATTTGTCCAAGCACGGACTACTCACATTTCAGCAGTTTGGTACAAGCATAAAAACACACACATGTGTCGATCTGATCCTGAAGGGCAGCAGTGAGTGACGTCAGATGCAGCCTTCCCCTGTAAGCGTTACGTTCCTGTGAACTTCCTCAGCGGGGCGTGGCTATGACGTCACCCGTCAGTCTATTTATAGGAGGCCGCTGTTATGGCAACAACCGACGCTATTCACAGCGGAGCAGAGCCACGACGTAAAGCCGTCAGCCCAGTCCAAATGCGCCGCTGTTATGGCAACGGTCGACGCCACACAAAACGGTAACCAATATACCTCCCCAGCCAATGCAGAGAAAACTAGCCAAATAAAAAACTTTAAGACTATCGTCTTATCTAAAGTTTCATTCCTATACAGTTATAACTTCCCATGTACTTCTACACAGCAAGAAAATGTATATAAATCTATATAAAAACCAAAGCATATAGGGCTAGAACACTGCCCTCATGTGGATGCTAATAATATCACAATTGTAAATTCAATATTAACATCACCCGATGCTGTCCTTTAAAACCTATAACAATCACATCATTACCAATATATTTGGAATAAAAAAATATATAAAAAATATATACCTTCAAAATTAACAAAATAAAAGATAAAAAATATACTAAATTTGAACCTTAAAATGTAATAATTAAAATGACATATAAAGAGATAATAACTATAAAATGAATAAAAAAAAACTGAAGAGGGGGAATTTATTGTCAGAGATGAAGCAGTTAAGGTCAAAGTCGACATACCCATACCCTTTGTTTGACAATTCCTTGCCAACTAGCCTTTAACCACTTCTGGATCGCCCGCTGTCATTATATGGCGGTACTTTGAAGAGGAATATCGTTGTTATGGTAGCAGCTAGCTGCCATAAGCCCAGTATCCTCTTCTTCAGTGGGCAGTCCGCTTTCAGATAAAAGTGGTCTCTGTGGCGGATTCGCCGTGAGATCACTTTCATCGCGATGGGAGAGGGGCCTCCCCAGCCGCGCTCCGGTGCCCTCTGCCGCTTACCGGAGCTGCCGGCAGCGGCGGAGGTGACTGGGTCCTCTTCCATGTTAGGTATAGAGCTGAGTGAGGGGAAGATGGCCCCCACCCAGCTTCATACCATTGCAGGGCAGAAGCGACGTCAAAACGTCACTTCCGCCCATAGCTCTTAAAGCAGAATTTTTCTTTTTTTCTTTTTTTTAAATTGCATTTTAGTGTAAATATGAGATCTGAGGTCTTTTTGACCCCAGATCTCATATTTAAGAGGTCCTGTCATGCTTTTTTTCTATTACAAGGGATGTTTACATTCCTTGTAATAGGAATACAAGTGACACCATTTTTTTAAAAGAACAGTGTAAAAATAGAAAATAAAAGGTAAAATAAATAAGAAAAAAAAAAAGTTAAATGTGCCCCGTTCCCCCAGACCTCACGTGCAGAAGTGAACGCATATGTGAGTAGTGCCAGCATATAAAAACGGTGTTTAAACCACACATGTGAGGTATCACCATGATCGTTAGAGTGAGAGCAATAATTCTAACCCTAGACCTCCTCTTTTACTCAAAACATGCAACCTGTAGAATTTTTTAAACGTTGCATATGGAGATTTTTAAGGATAAAAGTTTGTCGCCATTCCACAAGTGGGCGCAACTTTAAAGCGTGACATGTTGGGTATCAATTTACTCAGCGTAACAACATCTTTCACGATATAAAAAAAATTGGCTAACTTTACTGGTGTCTTATTTTTTAATTAAAAAAAGTGGATTTTTTCCAAAAAAAGTGTGCTTGTAAGACTGCTGTGCAAACACGATGTGACAGGAAGTATTGCAGTGATCACCATTTTAGTTTCTAGGGTGTTAGAAAAAAATATATAATGCTTGGGGGTTCTAAGCAATTTTCTAGGAAAGAGATGAATTTAACTTGTAAACAACAAGTTTTAAAAATAGTCCGGTCTTAAAGTGGTTAAAATTGAGATAACTGATTTAAAAAAAATTACTCCCATTCGCTTCAGTGAGGTTCTCTGAACTTGTCCATGAATTAAACCCAGGCAGATTCACCCAGATTCACCCACCACTAGTCATATACAGGAAACATTGCTCAAAGTTAAATGGAGTTTTCACAAAACCCATGGATGGGACTGTAGCATTTTACAGTTATTTTTACATCCTTTCCCTCCCAGATGTATATATTTTTTTTCATGCAATGGTTCCTGTAGACTGCAGTGGGGATAGACAAGGTGTCCTAGCCTGAAAAGTGTTCCCAGAACATCAGGTTGGCCGGCCAGAGGGTCACATATCAAGGTTGGATGGTGCATTCAAGAATAGTCATAATATAATTTCTGTATGTTCTAAAAATATACCAATTTATTGTGGCTAAGAAGTGAAAGAATTTTTTTAAACACTGAAAACACTTTTTTGAGGGTTCAATTGAGTCTGAACTATGCTCATATAACCATTGCAACTAAAAATATTCTACAAGCATTGATCACAGAGTTAAACAGAATAAAAACTAGATAATTTAGCTTGGGCAATTTAATCCTTAAGATGTCAAAACAATAATAATATATTGACCTGTTTGTTGTCCAAGTATTTTAATGTAACTGTGATTCTAATACTAAAAGCAAACAGGCATTCACAGGTCAATTGAGTGTTTAATTATTTTAATGATGGCAATGTGTCTGATATGCAAAGCTATCAAAATTTTGGAAAGCAATTGAGTTTTACATTTTTACAAGATATACAATTTGATATAGCCAATAGCATCACTTTTTACTGTTTAAGGATGGTCTCTTAAAAGAAGGATATGCCTAAGTTCATGCTTTAAATAAATAAAGCGATGCGCTCGTATTATCTTATTGATATCCTGCTATCTCATTGTGCTGACAAAACACATCCTAAAAATAAATACATAGTTTCAAACTTATTGCAAAACATAAGCAGTGAAAACCACATCAAAACATATAAGATAAATATCTAAATACAATGTGTTCGGAATTTTCATGTGTGACTTCCTTATTAATGAAAGACATCCCGGGGATTTTATTCCACAAAAGATATTTTATAACCAGTGTTCTTGTGAGTTAGTGATAAAAATAAAATATAGAAATAAATATGGGTTTATATGTAATCCAATACACCTCAAATAAAATTGTGATTGGTTCACTAATTAGAAGCAAAAATGATACCCCCTCGTTTTAAATCAGGGTTTTGTGAGGATGAATCAGCGGTGGATAGGCTTAGTCCCTTTCATCCGCTGGCTTGGATCGGTTACTCTCCGGTTCTAGTGCTCTCCCCCATATGAAACACAAGAATGGGAAAATACCATTGTGCACATATCAGCCAGTACATACATGAAGCAAAGACCCCAATAGATTCACTCACATGATCTCTATATCATAGATCGCATTCTCCAGTTATATGGTCAGTTTACACTCAGCTCCGTGCTGCTCCGTGCTGCTGCTATTTGGATCACTTGCAGACTGCACACTGACAAGAGCGTCACAGGCTCCTTCTCCCCACGCGTATCATCACTGGGCACGTGACTTTTTCAAGGGTGCTAGTGAGGCCGCTCTGATCGATATTTATGGGTTGTATATTGGTCCTTCTTGCTGATGAACAATTGCAAAATATTCTACCGGAAAAACCACGGTTCATTTATAGGAAGGCACCCACGCTAAGAGCCAAAATCGCAAAAAATGTTATAGATCCACCAAAACCACATGAATTCGCTTTTTTTGAAAAGAAAGGCTTCTATCCTTGCAAACGATGGTATGCGTGCGTAAACACAAAGCAAAATGGGCACAAATGCACCAATTTTAAATCGACCAGCAATAATACAGAATACCAGATTGAAGAGTTTATGACATGCAGGACAGAGGGGGTAGTCTATGTTTTACAATGTCCGTGCTCACTTCAATATGTGGGTAGAACCAAAAGACCGATGTGGAAACGCATCAGGGAACACATACAAAACATTATTAAAGGCTATCCAAAGCACAGTGTGTCACGACATTTTTTATCACACCATGAAAAAAATCCAGCATTATTAAAGTTCTGGGAAGGGGACAGGATGGAACGTTATACATACAACCTGTTGGGACAGATTAGCACGCCACCCCATACCGGTCGCTGTTGCCCCGTTCATCTCTGCTGTTTTAGTGTGGCGCCCTTAAGCGCCTTGTTACTGTGAGTACCCATTGCGGGATTTGTTTATGATTTTAATAAATTTAGTACATACTGCACCATGAAGTCCTTTTTATGTTGATATATTGAGGTACAAACGGGACTGCTGTGAGGAACAGAGGCACCAGTGCAAATCTATCCAGGACCCTGCATATAACATCGAACCCAGAGAGGTTCTAAGGCGCATTCTGACCAAGCTTAATCGCAAGGTCGCACACCCTAAGGTGAGGGACTATCACCTGGGGGGGAGCACTTGTATGAGCACACAGCACTTTAGTTTGTGTTCACCATAACACATGAATGGATTGTGGAAGATCTGTGGACTGTTAATTTGATCATTGCACAGCAACACAGCACTGAATTGCATAGAATCACATGGATGCAACACCAAATCGCATGGATGTGTTTTTTTGTATTTTTTAACTTTTTATTGTTTGAACATTGCACTAATACCATATTGTATAGATGCAGCACTGAAATGCATGGATGCAACACTAAATCGGACTGTTAATTTAATCATTGCACAGCAACACAGCACCGAATTGAATAGAATCACATGGATGTAGCACCAAATCGCATGGATGCGTTTTTTTTGGATTTTTTAACTTTTTATTGTTCGAACATTGCACTAACACCATATTGCATAGATGCAGTACTGATATGCTTGGATGCAACGCTAAATCGCATGGATGTTTGTGTTGAATTATCTATTATTGTTTTAAAATTGCACAAGCTTTGTGGAATATTTGCAATACACAGGCTTATTGGAGCACTTTTTTTTTTTTTGTGCTACTTCAGCGAGTTCATTTGAGAGGATTAAATCACTATAATTAGCTCATTTTCATCCCGTCTCATTATCTTCACATCATAGTAGCGTTTTCTTTGAATTTTTTATACATTTGCTAAATCAACAATTCCCCACATTAACTTAATTAAATTTTTCCCCTCCCCTCCTCCCCCTCCCTCCCTGGCCCCTGCAGCTGTCCCTATCGCCTCTTCAGACTTTGGCGGTTGCTAATGCTCCAGGTCTCGTCCTACAATGTGATTACTTCCAAATAGCGCTCCGACTTTCTAAATTTGGTCCAGCAATCCCATTTACCCCCTTGTGTATCGTAGTCACCTCCTATATCTCTTACTTCGTATCGCTCCAGCGCATATGTTTAATTAACGCTAGCGACCCACTCTCCTATCCTCGGCGCTTCTTGCTTCTGCCAATTCTTAGGGATGATATTTTTAGCTAAATTTAATAATACCGGGGTTATTGAGTTTTTATATCGTCTCGCTCCCCCTTCCGACCTGTGTGTAGTCCCACGGGTCGAAGGGAGTCTCCTTGCCTGTTATTTCCGCAATTATTTTGATCACTTCCTGCCAGAAATTTTTTATTTTTGGGCATTCCCACCATAAATGCGACATAGTTCCTGGAATTGCACAGCCTCTCCAGCAATTCGGAGACTTATCTGGAGAGAATGTGCTAACTCTGACCGGGGTCATATACCATCTAGACAGACACTTGTAGTTGCCCTCTCTGGTTTTCGAGTCCACTGCCGTTCCATGTGTTGCCTCCAATATGTACTTTACTTCTTCACTGTCGACAGAGGAGCCCAGTTCCTCTTCCCATTTCCCAGCTCTCTTACCAAAATTCTATAAATTGCCGCTATTTTACCCTTCTTCGGATCTTTGCTAAAGAGTTTTTCTATCGGTCTGTACTCTGCTTCCTCCCTTAAAGGTCTAGGGAGACTAGCAATAAAGTGTGCTAACTGTGCATATCTCCACTCATTTAGGATCCATGCCCCCTCTTGTGCTGCTATTTCGTGAAAAGTGATTATTTTACCCCGTTTAATTATACCCCTTACCTGTGCCTCCCTATCTAATATCCAATTACCCCCCACTATCTCCATCCCCGATGGAAAGAGCAAATTCTCTTTTAAATACATTAAGGGGGAGTTATAATCCCATTTATTTTTTAAGTGGATCTGATCCCAAATTTTATATGTGTATTGTGTGATATAATGTGTATCCTCATCCAATCCCCTAACGTGAGGGGGATTCCACATCACGTGGCTTAATTGTGTTTTACTCATCCTTTCTTCTAAACTCACCCATCTTTTAGTTTCTCTACTATGTGTCCAATCAAGTGCTCGTGCTAGTACCGCGGCTTTATGATATAACCTAAAATCAGGGAGGGCGAGCCATCCACTTCCTTTTTCTCTCCTCAGTATCTTTAGAGCGATCCTGGGATTTTTATCATCCCAGACATATTTACATATAAGACTGGATAATACTCTGAAAAAATTCTCCGGGAGAGGTATCGGAAGCATCTGCATCATATACAGGACTTTTGGGGCGAGCACCATTTTTACAAGATTAATTCGACCTACCCAAGTTACGGGGCAATATTTAATTCTATTTATTACCCTTTTTATTTCATTTAACAAGGGAATAAAGTTCTGCTTATATAGTTTCACCTTATCACTTATTAAATTTACCCCTAAGTATTTTAGGGATTTTTGCCATGGGAAATGGAACACTTCCCCCAGTCTGGACGCCTCCGTTTTGTTGATATTTATTTTTAATGCTTCTGATTTTTCTAAAATTATTTTGAAGTTTGAGAGCTCGCTATAATTCCTCAGACTAGTTAGAAGGTTAGGGATCGTGATTCTAGGGTTACTGACATAGAGAAGCACATCGTCCGTGAAAGCGGCTAATTTGTGTTCCTCCCCACTGACTCTGCATCCGCTTATATCCGGGTTTTTCCTAATTGTAGCTAGGAGGGGTTCTAAGGCCAGGACAAACAGAAGTGGCGACAAAGGGCAGCCTTGCCTTGTCCCGTTTTTTATGACAAATTGTGCTGAGGGAGTCTTATTGACCTTAACATAAGCCGCAGGTTGGTTGTATAGAATTTTTATCCAATTTAACATTGTGGGTCCAATCCCCATTGCCTCCAGTGTATGAAACATGAATCCCCAGTCTACCCTGTCAAACGCTTTTTCGGCATCAATTGACAGGAGTAGACTGGGGACCCCACTCGTTCTAAATGCCTCCATTATCAGGAGAGATCTCACCCCATTGTCCCTTCCCTCCCTCCCATGGACAAATCCCACTTGGTCCGGGTGGACCAAGAAGGGCATTTTCTCTTTCAACTAAGCTGCCAACACCTTCGCGTATAGCTTAGTGTCCGCATTTAAGAGCGCGATCGGCCTATAACTCGAGCACAAGGTCCTGTCCCTTCCCTCCTTAGGTATAAGTGTCACAGCTGCCAGCAGGGCATCTCTGCAGAGATCTCCCTGCTTCCCAAGACCATTCCAAATTTGGCACAGCCTGGGGACCAGGGATCTGCTAAATTTCCTGTAAAAACTATTTGTGAAGCCATCGGGCCCAGGACTTTTGCCCGTAGGGGTAGACTTTAATGCCTGATAAATCTCATCTTCCGTTATCTGGCGTTCTAGCTCTAATGTGTCTTCTTCCAACAACGTGGGAAGTTCCACCCCTTTTAAATACTCCTTTGTCTTCTCATCCTTGTTTCCCTTGATTTTCCCTTCACTACCACCCGAATAAAGCGCTGCATAAAACAGTCTGAATTCCTCTGCTATATCTTTAGTAGTATGTCTCATTACTCCTTTACTGTTTTTGATCTTCTCTATATAGTTCTCATCTTTTTTTTTCCTCGTAACTGTCACTAGATGTTTCCCCACCTTATTGCCCTGCATGTGGAACCTTTTTAATTGTGTAGCCCTAAATTTCGCCATCTCTTCTTCCATTAACTCCCTAAGTTCTTCTCTTTTTAGTATCAGTTCTTTAAATATAGCCTCGTCCTTTCCTAGTGAAGCTTTATGTAATTGTTCCAGCTGGTAGATTTTGGCGATACGTTTTTCTTTCTTCAATCTCCCCTCCCTCTTTTCCCCCGAGTCTATAGAGATTATAATCCCTCTTATGTATGCCTTGAATGCCTCCCACAGAACTCCCCCCATTATCTCGCTCGACTCATTGTGTGTGAAGAACTCATCTATTTCCCTCTGTATTTTCTCAACCACTGAATCTTTCATAAGGAGGGCCTCATTGAACCTCCAAGAGAACGGGGCCCTCAAAAGCCCCCCAAGCTTTACTATCATGGAGATTGGGGCGTGGTCCGATAGGGTAATAGCTTCTATTTTTGAATCTGCTATGCACTCCAATAGGCTGTGGTCAGCCAACAGGTAATCCAACCTTGAATAGGTCCCATGGGCCGGGGAAAAAAAGGAATAGTCTCCCACTTTGGGGTGTTGTACCCGCCAAACATCTATGAGCTGACTATCGTACAGATTTTTCCCTAATCTCATCAGTGATCCTTTCCCCATGTCCCGGGTCCCAGAGGACCTGTCCAAGGCCGGATCCAAACAAAAATTCAGGTCGCCTGCTAGGATTGTTACCTCCTCTTTAAATAAATTCAGTCTCCTTAGGGTCCGGGAGAAGTATTTTATCGGGTCTCTATTGGGGCAGTATACGTTAGCTAATGTGTATTTCCTGTCCCCTAGAATAATTTTTACAAACAAAAACCGCCCCTCTTCATCCGCCAACTTCTCAATCAGTGTGAATTTAATCCTTTGCGAGAACCCGATAGCTACTCCCTTCGCCCTTTTAATAGGTGAGTCACCATATACCCATGCTGGAAAATTCCTTGAATTAAGCTTGATGTTTTCCTCCTGCACCAGATGGGTCTCCTGCAGGAAGACCACATCAGCATCATAACTCTGTAATTCATTCAGAATTTTCCGCCTCTTTCCTGGTGAGATTAGACCTTTCACATTGTAGGACATACACTTAACTTCTATCCCAGCCATCAACCACCTTTCTCGCTATTGGACAGCTGCAGGGGTACCTCTCCTCCCCCCTCCCCCTTTCTCCCCCCCAACCCTGACCTAGATCTGACATTAGAAATTTCAGTTTTGATTGAATTTTCCAACTTAATGAGCATATCTTGCATCTCGTGTTTAGTTGGGGGGGCCTCTGCAGCGTGTTCGAATTCCATGCTTGGGCCTGGTTCTACCACGGCCTGAGCCTCTGAATTGTGGGTCTCCCCTTGCCCTCCTTTATTCTTAGCTGTGACCTTTTTTTTTCTTTGGTCTCTTGTTGTTTATTCTCTGGACCTGGGCTTTTTAGATATTTTTGTATTGTACTTCAATTCAGACTCTCCCTAGGCTTGCTGGGCTCTGTTTGCTTTTGAGAACGACCTCTCATGTTCCCTGCTTCTGGCTTATGCCAATTTTTGGGCTCAGAGAGAGCGCACCCCCAGTCGAAAGGGTGAGGAACAAAACGGAAGCAAGCTCAGTACATGTTTTTCAATGTTCCAGTGTCCCCCCAGGCTTTCCTTTTAACTTCTGGACTAGGGACGCAGGGAAACTCTCGTGCAGCTCTTCTCCCCCCATCTCCCGATTACTGTTATCCCCCCTGTCCACTGGGGCTACTGGGGCTGCTGGGGTGCCCACTTTCCCTCTGGTTTCTTAAATAAACAATAATCGACACACCGGACAGTTCATTTATATGTCGCAGATCCCCCTCCCCTTGAGTTCTTGCATTTACTCACATGGATCATTTACAGTCCCAATAATGCACAGGCTGGGTGCCTTCACCACTTGTTTCTCCCTTAAGAACAGGAAAGATCCTACCTTGATCCTGCAGTCCTCTGTGGACCTAGGCTGGGTTACCGGTGTTCATCCTGGGGTAGGCAAGGAGCTCCGCTCTCACTGTTGCTCCTTCCCCATCCGTGTTCTGGGGATCGTTCCACCGCTGCTTTAATTCTGAGTATGCAGACGGTCAGAGCAGCGGTGTCTCTTGGATCCTTCTCCCTTCACGCTCGGCCGTCTCCACTGGCTGCGGGGAAAGCTGGAATAGGTGGAGGGGGCATGCGGGAGGTATGAGCAGGGCTCCGGGGTCCAGGATGGTCCAGGATGGAGCCGAGCCGCCACAGGCAAGGAGGCTGCAGACGGGGGGCACCGTGGTAGCGACTGCTTCAGCAGCCGTCCGATCCGCCTCACCTGCTAATACACTAAGCGCTGTGTTTATTTATGGAGATGGCTGCCCGGTTCACTCCTCCGCTGCTTTGGCTGGGAACCATGCGCGGTTCATCTGGGCTCTCACCCCACGCTTAAACCGGCGCCGCCATCGCTCCGACCTCTGCCCTCTGCCTTCCACAGCCCCACCACCAGGCCCCTCCCCTTCTCCGAGCACGTCACATCCTCTCCCCTGAGTCTGTGTCCATTATTATTGGAGCACTTTTACCTATTTATTCATTCATTGAAATTTATTGCACATTAATGTATAGTATAGTATTAATAGTTATTAATAGATTTTGTAAATGTTAGGCACAATATCACTTTATTAATATTTTAGTGGAAATTTCTTATTTTTTATTTTGATAAGCGCAGCGTGTGTACAATTTGGTTTAACTATTTTGCATGGTTATGAGACATGCGTAACGTTAGCAGCTGATCATTTGCAAAGATATACTATTTTGGAGACCAGATTTGGTTAATTACCTGGAGGCTCACAGGACTACAAATTAGCATTTTGATATAGCCAATAGCATCACTTTTTACTGTTTAAGGATGGAAAAGAAGGATATGCCTAAGTTCATTCTTTAAATAAATAAAGTGATGCGCTCGTATTATCTCATTGATATCCTGCTATCTCATTGTGCTGACAAAACACATCCTAAAAATAAATACATAGTTTCAAACTTATTGCAAAACATAAGCAGTGAAAACCGTGACGATACGCGTGGGGAGAAGGAGCCTGTGACGCTCTTGTCAGTGTGCAGTCTGCAAGTGATCCAAATAGCAGCAGCACGGAGCAGCACGGAGCTGAGTGTAAACTGACCATATAACTGGAGAATGCGATCTATGATATAGAGATCATGTGAGTGAATCTATTGGGGTCTTTGCTTCATGTATGTACTGGCTGATATGTGCGCAATGGTATTTTCCCATTCTTGTGTTTCATATGGGGGAGAGCACTAGAACCGGAGAGTAACCGATCCAAGCCAGCGGATGAAAGGGACTAAGCCAACCCATCGCTGATTCATCCTAACTCACAAAGCCCTGATTTAAAACGAAGAGGAGGTATCATTTTTGCTTCTAATTAGTGAACCAATCACAATTTTATTTGAGGTGTATTGGATTACATATAAACCCATATTTATTTCTATATTTTATTTTTATCACTAACTCACAAGAACACTGGTTATAAAATATCTTTTGTGGAATAAAATCCCTGGGAGGTCTTTCATTAATAAGGAAGTCACACATGAAAATTCTGAACACATTGTATTTAGATATTTATCTTATATGTTTTGATGGGGTTTTCACTGCTTATGTTTTGCAATAAGTTTGAAACTATGTATTTATTTTTATGATGTGTTTTGTCAGCACAATGAGATAGCAGGATATCAATGAGATAATACGAGCGCATCACTTTATTTATTTATTCATTTACAAGTGGGGTGTCACTGATTGATTGCAGCTGAATTATCTTGATATTTATTTATTTATATATTTTACTTTATTCTCACATAATTTATAGATATATTTTCACTTCAGCGCTTTAATAATTATACCACTTAAGTTCATTCTTTACTTTCCTTATGCATTAGAAACTGTAGGACAGAACTTTGCTTTGAGTTTAGTGTACACCAATGTCAAACTCTGAAGTCAAATGCAGCAAGCTTTTTAGATGCTTCCAGGGAATAAAATTGAACCCTGAGCTATCATTTAATGAGTCTATGTCAGAGCAAAATAAAAACAAATCTGGTTCAGTACATCTCCCTAATAACTGTACATTTTCTCATGTTTATATTTGAACATGCTACACGTACAAAAAAGTGCTAATAATCCACTGTGCTCCAAATTTTTGTTTAAACTAAAAACAAATGTGAAGTCCCCACCAGCATTTCAGCCCTGCCTACAGGACTAGGGACCTCCAACTATTGATTTTTTCCTAGAAAAATAACACTGCTGCCTTGATACCCAGAAGCCTTACCACATGCTGTTTGCAGGGAAAAGGCTTTTAGGAAATGTAGTTTTGGGGACATGCCCATATCAGTAGGAACATACCTCCCAACTCCCAGATGAAAAACCCCTCTCCTCCTCTAGAATCTATAATTGATGCAGTATGTGGGTGATTCCATCAAAAAGGAAATGCCAACATCCCTCTAAATTCCAACCACACCAAAATTGTATGGGATTTTCTCAGCCTCACAATCCAATAAACTCATTGAAATGTAATCATTTGTTTGTTAACAATGCATTAAAAAACTATTATATTAAATACACAATATTAACTGACAATGTATTGTACATATACACTCCCATTGGTATAATGCATCTATCGTCCCACCAATTCCACATAGGGGTCATTTACTATAGTGCTGCAGTGCTAATTAGCGCTAATTACCGCAAGTTAGCACTAATTGCACTAATTAGCGCTAAAACAGTATTCAATATAGCACTGGTAAAAAAATACTCCCAAAATCTAATTTACTATAGTTCCCTGAAAACAAATAGTGCCCAAACCCCGTACACACGGTCGGATTTTCCGACGGAAAATGTGCGATCGGAGCGTGTTGTCGGAAATTCTAACCATGTGTGGGCTCCATCGGACATTTTCCATTGGATTTTCCGACACACAAAGTTTGAGAGCAGGCTATAAAATTTTCCGACAACAAAATCCGATCGCGTCAATTCCGACCGTGTGTGGCCAATTCCGACGCACAAAGTGCCACGCATGCTCAGAAGAAATTCTGAGACGGAACAGCTCGGTCTGGTAAAATTATCATTCGGAATGGATACAGCACTTTCGTCACGCTGCAATGTTTTAAATTGTTTAATACAGTGCACTCTCTTCTTATTTACAGTGGCTTGCGAAAGTATTCGGCCCCCTTGAACTTTTCAACCTTTTGCCACATTTCAGGCTTCAAACATAAAGATATAAAATTAGAATTTTTTGTGAAGAATCACCAACAAGTGGGACACAATTGTGAAGTGGAACGAAATCTTTTGGATTTTTGAAACTTTTTTAACTAATAAAAAAATGAAAAGTGGGGCGTGCAAAATTATTCAGCCCCCTTGCGTTAATACTTTGTAGAGCCACCTTTTGCTGCGATTACAGCTGCAAGTCGCTTGGGGTATGTCTCTATCAGTTTTGCACATCGAGAGACTGAAATTCTTGCCCATTCTTCCTTGCAAAACAGCTCGAGCTCAGTGAGGTTGGATGGAGAGCGTTTGTGAACAGCAGTTTTCAGCTCTTTCCACAGATTCTCGATTGGATTCAGGTCTGGACTTTGACTTGGCCATTCTAACACCTGGATACGTTTATTTGTGAACCATTCCTTTGTTTCAGGTCTTTTGCAGACTCCAACAGGTTTTCATCCAGAATGGTCCTGTATTTGGCTGCATCCATCTTCCCCTCAATTTTAACCATCTTCCCTGTCCCTGCTGAAGAAAAGCAGGCCCAAACCATGATGCTGCCACCACCATGTTTGACAGTGGGGATGGTGTGTTGAGTGTGATGAGCTGTGTTGCTTTTAAACAAACATATCATTTTGCATTGTGGCCAAAAAGTTCGATTTTGGTTTCATCGGACCAGAGCACCTTCTTCCACATGTTTGGTGTGTCTCCCAGGTGGCTTGTGGCAAACTTTAGACAAGACTTTTTATGGATATCTTTGAGAAATGGCTTTCTTCTTGCCACTCTTCCATAAAGGCCAGATTTGTGCAGTGTACGACTGATTGTTGTCCTATGGACAGACTCTCCCACCTCAGCTGTAGTTCTCTGCAGTTCATCCAGAGTGATCATGGGCCTCTTGGCTGCATCTCTGATCAGTCTTCTCCTTGTCTGAGCTGAAAGTTTAGAGGGACAGCCAGGTCTTGGTAGATTTGCAGTGGTCTGATACTCCTTCCATTTCAAAATGATCGCTTGCACAGTGCTCCTTGGGATGTTTAAAGCTTGGGAAATCTTTTTGTATCCAAATCCGGCTTTAAACTTCTCCACAACAGTATTACAGACCTGCCTGGTGTGTTCATTGGTCTTCATGATGCTCTCTGTGCTTTCAACAGAACCCTGAGACTATCACAGAGCAGGTGCATTTCTACAGAGATTTGATTACACACAGGTGGATTCTTTTTATCACCATCAGTCATTTAGGACAACATTGGATCATTCAGAGATCCTCGCTGAACTTCTGGAGTGAGTTTTCTGCACTGAAAGTAAAGGGGCCGAATAATTTTGCACGCACCACTTTTCAGTTTTTTAATTGCTAAAAAAGTTTAAAATATCCAATAGATTTCGTTCCACTTCACAATTGTGTCCCACTTGTTGGTGATTCTTCACAAAAAATTAAAATTTTATATCTTTATGTTTGAAGCCTGAAATGTGGCAAAAGGTTGAAAAGTTCAAGGGGGCCGAATACTTTCGCAAGCCACTGTATAATGTGAGAAGAATGAAGTCGTTTTGCTGCTCATATTCACACACACTTCTCACAAACATCTTTCTTTATTATTTATTGTGATTCCCTCAATATATTTTGATTTGTCACATCTGACCAAATTTCTTTTTTGTTGTTTTATTTTTGTTTTGTATTTTTTTCAAGGCTGATTATTTTTTTTTTTTTGTGTTTGTATTTTTTTCCAGGCTGATGTATTTTTTTTGGGGGGGGGTTTACTCCATAATATTTTTGTGTGTGTTTTGTGTGTCAAGTTACCACAACACCATTATTATCTTGTATTATTTAATCTCAAGGAGGTTGCTTGGTGTTGGTGTCCCTTGTTAATTTCACATTGTATTTTTGAAATGTACCTGCCTCCTCACAAACAGTCCTTTTTGAAGGAAAACACACATAAGCGAGTATAATTGAAACAAAAATTCCTTTATTAAGGGCTCAGAACCAAACAAAGAGGGAGGCGATGCTGGAGAAACAGCAGAAATTGATGAAGCCTTTGGCCCCCAGGGCACACATCAATTCTTTTTCAGCAAAATTGGTGGCAAAATTGGTAGCCTGAGGAGTCCATATCTAAGGGAGTGCAGTCTGATCCAGAAGTCCCAGAGATCCTGAAAGCAGCAGATGACATCTGTGTCCCAGGCTGTGGTCATACAAGAGCCTGCATCTTTTGTCACACCAGACTGAACCCAGGGCCATCACTCTGGTCTTCCTTCCACGCTTCCTTCCACGCTGTGGCTGTAGTGGTGTAGTTGTGGCAGGAGGAGGAGAATGGTCCAACTCAATCACGTCAGTATTGGGTGAGATTTCACCACTCACCCCCTTAGTTAGGACTTTATAAAGAAGTTTCTCACACATGAGGCGTTGACCCTCCTGCATGCCCTTCAGTTTGGTGGCAGCCATGCAGGCAAAGGCCTCTTCAGGAGTGGGTAAGGCTCTGAGGGATGCAGAAGCCTCCTGAATGAGCCTGAGTGCTGAATCCTGCATGTGACTCCCCTTCCTGGGTCTTTTGTTTGGAAGGCGGAGGGGAGGAACCTGCGATTCGGTCAGGCTCCTACTGGTCCCAGGCTTCTGCTGGCTGCCACTTAGCCCCGCCTCCTCCTGGCTGCCACTAACCCCCACCTCCTCCTGGCTGCCACATTCCACAGCCTCCTCCTGTGTGCCACATTCCAGAGCCTCGTCCTGGCTGAGGTATTCCTGTGTATGAAAAAGGGACATAGTTTTAGTTTTTTCTTCATCAATCACACACAATTTTCACCTCATGACTGTTGCATTTGAATGTTAACAAATATAACAGACTATCCTTCTGAGCCAAGCATTTTTCATTCTTATCCCAATTATTTTTGCCCACTACTCTCTATTGATATGTAAAAAACTGTATTAAATCAGCAATTAGTGATCAATAATACCATCTAGTAAACATCATTTATTTATTGACCAGAAATCTGTAGAACAATGCTATACTTGGCTCCATCTGGGCTCCTCCACTTCTTCCTGGCTGGAAGTCCCAGGTTGGACATCGGAAGTCTCAGCTGGGGTGGGAGGAAGAGTGGAAGGAAGGGTTGAGAGGGATTCCCTGACACCAGTCTGGTCTGACAGAAATCGCAGTCTCTCATAGTACCACAGCCTGGGGACATAAACGTCATCTGCTGCAGCTCCGGATCTCTGGGAATCCGTGACCTTCTTGCGCTCCCTAAGATAAGTGCTCCTCAGGCCACCAATTTTGGCTTTTAAATAGGGGATGTTTGCTCTGGGGACCACCGGCTTCACCAACTCCAGCAGTTTCTCCAGCACTGTCTGCCTCTTTTGTTTATGATTATAAAGTGGATGTTTCACCTGCCACAGACAGGGCAGCTCCCTGTACTTGTCTATGAACAGGGGGAGGAAGTTGTGGTCATTGAAGCCATCCATTTTATCTGCAAGACACAACACGAGACAAACCCTAATGTCAGGCAAAACTCTCCTAATCTTGTTACAATATAGGCCTCAATCTAGAAGCATTATAGGCCCAAGTTTAGATCTTACCTTCGTTATCATGATCGGCGCCTCCGATACTCCTTCCTCCGCTCACAGATCGTACTCACTACGCACGCGTGTTACGCTTTCTACACACTGTGCATGCGTGTAACTCCGCCCGCCCCTGACGTTCTTTCTAGTCCAGTCCCCGCCCCTTTTCGTTCGGCGCAGTAGGGGAAGAGCACATGGCTGAGACACAACAGGTGCATGCTAATTACAGCAACGAGGAGGAGGGGGAGGAAAGCCCAGAGCCTGAAACGTCCCGATCCAGAAGGAGAAGATTTAAGGCATCGAATATGTCCTTTGGGGAGATGTTGGAGATGGTCGACATTCTGAAGAAGGCCGACTATGAAGGGAAGTATGGACCTTACCCCAACCCCAATGTCAGAAAGGCCAAGATCATGGCGAAAGTGGTCAAGAGTCTGCACTGGAATTTCGGGGTATGACAATAATCGATAATCGAAAGATCAGCTCAGGAAGCGGTGGTCGGACTTCAAATTAAGAGAGCATGAGCAGTACTGAAAGATCCGGAGAGTGCTGTAAAAAAGTAAGTAGTTGTCCTGTGTTCCTATTCTTTATGTTTATTACGTTCGTGCTGCTCCATGTGCTTTTCTTAACTGTTATCCAGTTTCAAAAGGCAACTTTCAAGTTCATGGGCAAATTATTCGTTCGTATAAAACATTGTTCGTTCGGCCTAGAAAACACCATTGTTTTGGCCATATGCATTTGCCCACATTTTTTAGGGCTGAATGTTTTGATGTTTTGGTAAAATATATTTTTCTCTGTTACTTTCACTCTCCATCTCACAACAATCTTTACCTAAACTCACACAGGTGTCTTTACAAACCACAAACAATACTATTGCTGCTTGGGGCGGCACAGTGGTGTAGTGGGTATCACTCTCGCCTAGCAGTAAAAAGGGTCACTGGTTTGAATCACAACACTACCTGCCTGGAGTTTGCATGTTCTCCCTGTGCCTGCATGGCTTTCCTCCAGGTACTCCAGTTTCCTCCCACACTCCAAAGACATGCTGGTAGGTTAATTGGCTTCTGTCCAAAATTGGCCCTAGTATATGAATGTGAGTCGGGGACCTTGGATTGTGGGCTCCTTGAGGCTAGGGACCTCCTTGAGGGTAGTGTGTGATGTATGTGTGGAGCTTTGCGTAAATTGATAGCACTATATGGGTACCTTAAATAAATAATATATAATAGAGGAGCATCTTAATGAGACACAATGTACAGGGATAGGGACTCACTCAGGATGGACTGGTGTCTTTATTCAACCTTACTAACTATGTAAATTTAAAATGAGTCACAATTTTTTGTGCTTTTTATTATTTCCAAATAATCATAATTTTAGCACAAAAAATGTGATATGTGTAACAACATTAGAAATCAAAATGTAATTCCCAAAAATGTGAGGGTAACATCACTATTCTACACTGACCCACAAAGAACCACCAAATATCACAGAATAAATCAGGAAGAATAACTCTTGAGTAATGTAATTCCATCACCTGTATGTCCAAAGAAATGCAGAATTTATGTGTATTTATGTGTAGGAAGTTTACACATGTGGCAGCTCCATGGCTTAGAGGTTAGAACTTCTGCTTAGCATCCCTGAGCATCTGGGTTCAAATCCCAAATGTGCCGCTTCATGTAGAGAAGTTGTCTCATCTCCCAGGTCCTAAAACTATGTCTAATTGTAGTATTTATGTGTAGGAAGGATCCACTGCCTTTGTAAAGCTTGCCAGATACACTATCTAGCCAAGTGTATTGGGACGCCTGCCTTTACACACACATGAACTTTAATGGCAGCCCAGTCTAAAGCCTCGTACACGCGATCGGATTGTTGGCCAACAAAACCGTGGACTTTTGTCCGAAGGGTGTTGTCCCAAACTTGTCTTGCATACACGCAGCACACAATTGATGGCCAGCAATCACGTACTGAGTGACGTACTACATGTTTTTTCAGCTCTTTAGAGCCACTCTCTACGAAAAATTTTGTGTTAGTATAAGTTTGGTGAGTGTTGATTCACGCTTTTCATTTCCCGCTTTTCATTGCGTGCTTTTCAGTTCATTTCTGAATGGCCGTTCGTCAACCAGACATGTTGCGGAACTGGAGGAGATAATGTGTTATTTATTATTGGCCTTGGAGTTATTGCTTTGACATTATTTTTTTGGTTGAGAAATGGTTTGATTTGGTATATTTTCTATATTTTTGGATGCATAGAATGCACTTTTTGATTAAGTTCTATTGGCAGATAGCATGTCAAATTTTATTTGTTTTCTTTTTTAAATGCACAATAAAAAAATTGTGTAGAATAATACTTGGCTATGTGTTTTAATTTTAAATTAATAAATTTCGCGCAATATTAAAATAGTAAAATAATGTGTAGATATGTTGTGGAACACTGTTGTCTATTAGGTGGTGGTATTGAAATCTCTCTTATGTACTACTAAAAGAGTGAAACTAGAATCACAGTAATTAATGAAATGATCCTTATAATTAATAAAATGATCCTTATACCACCCTCTTTTTAGCATGCATACATATGTGATGACATTTGCGTACAAATAAGTGCATAAAAATATGTGCATAAAATATTCCCAGTAGTGAATCGTGTGCATAAAAATAATTCCAGTAGTGAATTGTGTACGATCTAATTAAAAACCACAATCAAAATCTGTGCCATAAGACATGTGTGCACCCTTTAAATAGTGTATATATAACAATCCAATAGTGTAAAAAAATGTGTTGTGTTGCTACAATTTCTGTAGATCTTCTATTGCCAAAGTGATTAAAATATAGATGAATAAACAAATCGGTGAATAAAAATTGAAAATAAAAATATCTGTGAATAGTTCTTCTGATGTTTAGAAAAAATAAATAGTGAAAGTCTATCTTTCTGCTGCTGGTGTTTCTCAGTATGGTCTCTCAGAACTCTCACCTTACATTGGTGGTAATCAGGCATTCAGTATTAGGTCTTTAAAGTTTGGAGTTGGTTTCTGGTAGCTTTCTCTTTTAGTTTCTCTCCTCCAGCGTTCCCTCTCTGCTGCTCCGCTCTAGTGAACTCAGTGTGGGGGAATAAGAATGGGGAGGGGGGAGAAGAAAGAGGCTCCACTAGTGCATTAAACTTTTTAAAATCAAAGGGGGAATATTTATTAGCTAATGCTCTTACATTTCACAAAATAAAAACAGGCAAAGTGAATAAAAACGATCTGGCGTTCTCAGCGCCCTCTCACTTGTGCTTCAGATTCAGTGTATTGCTCCAGCCAATCCCTACGCGTTACGACACCGTCACGTGTCTTCATCTGGTTCATCTGACGGTGTCGTAACGCGTAGGGATTGGCTGGAGCAATACACTGAATCTGAAGCACAAGTGAGAGGGCGCTGAGAACGCCAGATCGTTTTTATTCACTTTGCCTGTTTTTATTTTGTGAAATGTAAGAGCATTAGCTAATAAATATTCCCCCTTTGATTTTAAAAAGTTTAATGCACTAGTGGAGCCTCTTTCTTCTCCCCCCTCCCCATTCTTATTCCCCCACACTGAGTTCACTAGAGCGGAGCAGCAGAGAGGGAACGCTGGAGGAGAGAAACTAAAAGAGAAAGCTACCAGAAACCAACTCCAAACTTTAAAGACCTAATACTGAATGCCTGATTACCACCAATGTAAGGTGAGAGTTCTGAGAGACCATACTGAGAAACACCAGCAGCAGAAAGATAGACTTTCACTATTTATTTTTTCTAAACATCAGAAGAACTATTCACAGATATTTTTATTTTCAATTTTTATTCACCGATTTGTTTATTCATCTATATTTTAATCACTTTGGCAATAGAAGATCTACAGAAATTGTAGCAACACAACACATTTTTTTACACTATTGGATTGTTATATATACACTATTTAAAGGGTGCACACATGTCTTATGGCACAGATTTTGATTGTGGTTTTTAATTAGATCGTACACAATTCACTACTGGAATTATTTTTATGCACACGATTCACTACTGGGAATATTTTATGCACATATTTTTATGCACTTATTTGTACGCAAATGTCATCACATATGTATGCATGCTAAAAAGAGGGTGGTATAAGGATCATTTTATTAATTATAAGGATCATTTCATTAATTACTGTGATTCTAGTTTCACTCTTTTAGTAGTACATAAGAGAGATTTCAATACCACCACCTAATAGACAACAGTGTTCCACAACATATCTACACATTATTTTACTATTTTAATATTGCGCGAAATTTATTAATTTATATTTAGTCATTAAGTGTTTGGTGTGGACACCCATATTTTGCGGCAATATTTATTATTTATTAATTATTCTACACGGCACTTTAGCCCACTTGATCACTTTACCATCGAAAATCCGCCAGCGCGAAGGATAATTTTATATTTTTGGCTATGTGTTTTACTTCAAATGACAGTTTGGGAGTAGGCAGGTATATTTAAAAAAAAAAATACTATTTTTTGTATACAATTGACAAGGAACACCAACATAGTTGAATCTTTGATCTTAAAAACTATGGGATAATGGTGTTGTGGTAACTTGCCAAAAAAAAAAATATTATTCTTAATATCACTAGAAAAAAAAGCATTTGAAAATTTGTTTGCAATAACTCTATCAGTATCACCAGCAAAGAAGCTTCATTATTATCCCATTAAAGAAGAAGAGAATGTGTGCTGCATTTTGAAATATCATAATTTGCCATGCCACGAATGTTAATTCTCCATTACGAACGATAGTTTACAATAAGGATGAGCCGAACACCCCCCGGTTCGGTTCGCAGCAGAACATGTGAACAGGCAAAAAATTTGTTCGAACATGCGAACACCATTAAAGACCATGGGACACGAACATTGATAATCAAAAGTGCTAATTTTAAAGGCGTATATGCAAGTTTTTGTCATAAAAAGTGTTTGGGGACCTGGGTCCTGCCCCAGAGGACATGTATCAATGCAAAAAAAAGTTTTAAAAAGGACGTTTTTTCGGGAGCAGTGATTTTAATAATGCTTAAAGTGAAACAATAAAAGTGAAATATTCCTTTAAATTTCATACCTGGGGGTGTCTATAGTATGCCTGTAAAGTGGCGCATGTTTCCCATGTTTAGAACAGTCCGAGAGCAAAATGACATTTCTAAAGGAAAAAAAAGTCATTTAAACTTGTTGCTATTATGAATTGTCGGTCCCGGCAATACACATAAAAGTCATTGAAAAAAATGGCATGGGATTCCCCCACAGTTTATTACCAGGCCCTTTGGGGCTGGTATGAATATTAAGGGGAACCCCGAACCAAAATTTAAAAAAAAATTGCGTGGGGGTCCCTCCAAATTCCATACCAGGCACTTCAGGTCTGGTATGGATATTAAGGGAAACCCCACGCCAACATTTTTAAAAAAATGGCATGGGGGTCCCCCTCAAAATCCATACCAGACCTGTATGGGTTTTTAGGGGAACCCTGCACCAACATTTTTTTAAAAATGGCATGGGGGTCCCCCCAAAAATCCATACCAGACCCTTATCCGAGCACGCAACCTGGCAGGCCGCAGGAAAAGAGTGGGGATGAGAGAGCGGTCCTCCCCTCCTGAACCGTACCAGGCCACATGCCCTTAACATAGGAAGGGTGCTTTGGGGTAGCGGCCCCCCCAAAGCACCTTGTCCCCATGTAGATGGGGACAAGGGCCTCATCCCCACAAACCTTGGCCGGTGGTTGTGGGGGTCTGCAGGCGGGGGGCTTATCAGAATCTGGAAGCCCCCTTTAACAAGGGGACTCCAGATCCCAGCCTCCCCTGTGTGAAATAGTAACGGGGTACAAATGTACCCCTACCATTTCACAAAAAAAGTGTGAAAATGGTAAAAATGACAATACACGGCTTGGGACAAGTCCTTTATTAATAAATAAAAAAATAAAAGTGTCCCACAAAGTCCATTCATCTTCTTCTTCTCTCGCTCTGACAGGCAGAAAAAGAAAAAAAAATGCCGCCCCCGATCTGCCTCCATGGGAGGCACCTGCCGTAATGACTGGCCTCCCAGGTGACAGTTCTTTTATAACTGAGGGTGGGGCCACACGGTGATGTCACTGGGTGACCCCGCCCCCCTCTGATGCACAGGGACATCCTTATGGCTTCCCCATAGCATCAGAGGGGTGGGGCCACCCGGTGACGTAAGCTTCATTGAGAGTTGCAAATATTTTACAAATGTATCAGTTCTAGAAATATACAAAGAGGCACATCAGAAAAAGAGCATCACATTCTAGAGGTGAACAGTGAAAAAATCCTGGGACCAAAAGAGCGGGGACATTCATTGGATAGACGTATATTACTGGCTATCTCCTAAGTGTAACCATACAAACAAGATTTAAATGAATAAATAAGGTATCAGGGGGAGGGAGACGCATAAGGTTAGGGATGTATTTCCGCCTGGTAAAGACCTACCTCTGGATGTCCAGGTCTGGTATGGGGTGCCTTCCAAGTGCCAGAGCTCACAGGGACCTACATGTCCCTTTGTTTTTATACATTGTCGCTGAACGCCGGCGCCTGCGCACACGGGATGGAGCCGCACTGTGCATATGTGAAAAATTGGAAACATAATACACATCTAGTTTCTCCAGTACCTGGGCCTGCTGTCCATGAAACATTTCATTTGACCAAGGGGTCCTAAGTGCTACCTGAACACAGAGTCATATCATTGGGTATGTGTCACCTCAACTTGTATTCTTTCACTTATAACCCAGATTTAGTCCTTTTTCATGTTTTGCATGTTCATTGTGGTTTTTTTAGTTACCTTTTTAGTCATTTGCTTATTATATACATTCTTTTCATATACGTCTATCCAATGAATGTCCCCGCTCTTTTGGTCCCAGGATTTTTTCACTGTTCACCTCTAGAATGTGATGCTCTTTTTCTGATGTGCCTCTTTGTATATTTCTAGAACCTATACATTTGTAAAATATTTGCAACTCTCAAACCCCTCATGAAGGTATCAGAATACTGGAAACACGTCGGGCATCGGGGTATACCACCCCTAGGAGAGTACATCTAAATATTATCATTTGTATACCTCTTGTTCTGATTCTGTATGGAATGCAATTTTTGTATTTTTGTATGTTACAGACTTTTTCACGCCTTTTTATAGTATACCATAATAAAATACATTTTTTTATCATAAGAGTTGGTGGTCTATTAAAGTCCCACTAAGGGGTGTATTCTCTCTTTTTTGGTCTCTAACGCAAGGGATGGGACCACCACACTCTACATTTGTAATGATGGAAGCCTCTTTCTTTCTTACTTATTTTGGGTAGAAAATACCCGACCCCCCGTATCTCTGAGACTTCCACCATTCCACATTGTGTATTTGAATGTTACTTAGTGGTTATATACAGATCGACTTTTGAGGTTAGGATATATAGTTTTTGAATTTTCTTTTGTTTATGCTTTTCTTCTTTTTCCCATTTTGTTTTTTTCTTTCTTTCTACTCTGAGACTATCAGTACATCACATTTGACGTGAATAAGTGTTTGCTCTGGGATTTGGTTTATCCTTACCCTTCAACATGTTCAGAGGTAAAGAATTTGACACCCTGATGGGTCACTATAGAGAACATGGGCTTAAGGAAGCGAGGGGATCAGAAATTAATTCCCTATTCCTCCAATTCAAAACTCTAGTGGAGAACAAGGTCTCCCTCTTTTGGCAAATTGAGAATTTTGAACATTATATCCAGGAGGATATCAACCATCTGGGATTAAGGGTTCAAATTTTTCCCACACTAGATAATCTAGATACTACTTTGAAAAAATGATGGGAAAACAATCTCCAACAGTGTACCAAAACAATGATGTGTTTACTTGTTGAATAATACCGTAAAAGAACTGCTGCTCTTGAGAAAGAAATTGAAGAGGTATACACTAAATTAGAACCCTTCAAGGATGTCTCGACTTTTGGGGAGCAGGAAGAATGCATTAAGGGTCACATAGACCTAGTTGTTAAGGAACTAATCACAAATAAAGAGCAGAAGTTGTGGAGGGATAAGATAGCATTCAATGAAGGGAAGGCATATCGTTGGCAACAGTGCAACCCACAAGGGCACCAACAAAGGAAGAATAATTATTAAAAACCCCCCAAAAGAATCCCAACAATGACAGGTGCTCTAATTCATATTTAAATTCTCTTTCTTCTGCGTGTTCACAGACTTCAGGAAAGACCTCCAGGAAACAAAAATGGCGTTCACCGCAAACAGGATCAAACAATAAGAGACATATGACTGAGGCTACGCTATCTACACAACCTTCCTCTATGGTGATGTGCAATGAGCACCTAAGTAAGACAGGTATCCCACGTGGTGGCACTTCGGGGCAGACATATTCAACCATGGATCCCTCTCTGGCTTCTACCAGGGATGGATCCACGGAGAAACATTGACATAAGGCGCTGTGTTCAACAGAAGGTGAAGGTTTAAATATTATCAATCTATCGGATTATAGGTGATGACGAGATTGCCGTACTAAGCAAGGGCCTCACTTTTTGTCCATCTTTAAACATGTATACCTTCGAAACTATTAAAGACCTGCATTTATTTGCACGCAAACTAATACTAAAGAGTTTGTACACTAAGCCACAACAGGGCAATGAACAGTCTAGTAAAGAAAACCAAGCATTGGATGACCTGGTCTCCTTATTAGAGGATCAGGAACAGAAAGATCTCATCGATAGTATTGACATAGAATCATTGCTAGCTATGCATACTACTCCAACCACCGGGGGTATTCAAGGAAGATCCTTGCTTAAGAAAATATCTAACAAGTTTCCCTCCTTGAATTCGAATTCTAACTTAAAAGCATTTATAGCAATTACAACAAGGGAGATTATGAACTTAAAGAGGGATCAATCATCAGATAACCTATCCGACACTGAGAGAAAGGCACTTGAATCATTAAGCAGTCAATGCCAATTAATAATAAAACCCTCTGATAAAGGGAGGAATATTGTAATCATGAATAACCCTCAATATTTATCTATGTGCAATAAAATACTCTTGAACAAAGAATGTTATCGACCGATATCGAAAATAACCATTGAGAAATTTGATAATGAATTTTTTACCTTAGTGGATCAGGCCTATTTGGACAACATCATTACCCAGGAAACCTGGGAATTCATACGTACTAGCCAGTCCAAAATCCCTACCTTCTACAGTCTCCCCAAAGTCCACAAAAATCTCAACAACCCCCCGGGTAGACCTATTGTCTCCGGCAGGGGGAACATCACTGAGAACCTGAGCAAATACATCGACAAACAACTACGCCCTCTAGTTACCAACTCACCCTCATACATCAGGGACACATCCCAACTACTACAAAATCTTGAAGATCTTTGCATTCCACCTGATTCAATCCTAGTGACAATAGATGTGGAGGCATTGTACTGTTCTATCCCACACAAAAAGGGAATTTAAGTTGTGGGATGTTTCATTTCCCAGTCAGACAAAGATGAGAAGCCCCTGCACCAATTCATCTTACGTGCACTGGAGTTTATCTTATTACACAACGCCTTTGCATTCAATGGCTCTCATTTCCTCCAGATACAGGGGGTAGCGATGGGGACATGTTGTGCCCCATCGTATGCCAACCTGTATCTGGGGGAATGGGAGAACCCCTTTTTGTCCCCGGATAACCCCTTTGTAGACCAAATACTAACCTGGTATAGGTTCATAGACGATATTTTCTTTATATGGAACGGATCATTGGACTACCTGAACGACTGTGTGACAGCCATGGGCACCAATGACCTTAACCTCAAATTCACCATGACATGTGACATCCAGAGAATCAAATTTCTTGATGTCACCATTTTCAAAAACCTAGAAGGTCGACTGTCCAGTACGCTCTATCGCAAGGAAACAGCCGGCAACACCATTCTACGCGCAACCAGTTTTCATCCAGCACCACTTATCAAATCCATCCCCTACACACAGTATCTTCAGACCCGTAGGAAATGCTCAGATGAGAACATGTTTCTCATCGAAGCCAAAAAATTACAAACTAGATTGCTCCAACGTGGATATTCCCCCATGGGTCTAAAAAAAGCTTTTAGAAGGGCCAGAGAAAAAAACTGACAAAATCTACTCTTTGACAAACCACAGAAAGGACCCGTTAATTCTCAACAGACACAAACCAGGATTATTACTACTTTCAGCAAAGAACACAAAGCCCTCAGAAAAATTCTACAGAAACACTGGCACATTCTCCTCATCGACCCCACACTGAATCAATTTATAACAAAGGATCCCCTAATTACCTTTAAACCCACGAAATCCCTTAGGGACAAACTAGTAACTAGCGAATACACGGGGGAATTCAGAGGGGATCCCTGTAAACGTTGGGGCACTTTTACCTGTGGGGGATGTTCCAAGTGTCAATTCATTAACACTAATAAAAACATCATTTTACTCAATGGAAAAAGGTATAGACCCTCCCATTTTGCAAACTGCTGCACATGTGGGGTTGTGTACTTGCTGACATGCCCTTGCGACTGTTTCTACGTAGGGAAAACAAAACTGGAATTAAGTACAAGAATGGGCAGGCATATCAAAAGTATGCGGACCTGTAACCCTGATTTACTCCTGGGCAGACATGCCGAGACATACATCAGGGTATTTTTCCAAAAATCAAATTCTTGGTACTCGACCGAGTACACCCTAACAACAGAGGGGGCGACTGGAACAAAATCCTACTGCAAAAAGAGACCAGATGGATAATGGCCTTACAAGCCACTTTGCCACCGGGTCTGAACGATTGCATCAGTTATCGTCCATTCTTGGAGGGATTTACATCTGGCACGTTGGAGGGTCTGGGATCAATAATATGCCCAGGATATACACTATGAGGTTTTCTTCCCTCTTTTCTTCTTTTTTCTTTTTTTCTCCCCCCCTCCCCCTTCCTTATCCACACCATGGTCCTAATCCTCTGGGTGGGTCGACATCTATAATACACTCTGTCATGACTATCCGTTACAATCACCCCTTTTTTTTTGACCCAGTATATATAAACATTTATGTTTCGAAAATTCACTCTACATGGACCGTAGACAATACATGATCTGCAACCCATAAAAACGTGTTTTCTCTCCCCTGTTTTAATTTTGACACATCACATAGTAAACATGCGGACTACCTGTCACACACTCACAAACTTTACCCTGAGTATTTTTATTGACCCACTACTGGGTACCCATGAATTTATCTAGGTATAATTAGTGAGTATGACAGCTACTTATTTCAACAAGATTCTTATGATTCACCAGTCTTTGTGCACTATTGCCATATGAGATGACTATGTGTTCTATTAGCATAATGTTTCTTATTGTATCACCACTTTGTCCTCACTAGATGGCGATAGACCATTGACGTATTCTGGGCCCCACACATATGCTTTACATTTGTCTCTGTTCCATTCTGATTCTCCTGCCCAATTTCACCAACAGATCTTCTATCCCACACAGGTCATGGGTGGCAGTTTGTATGGGCAAGTGGATGGAATAGTATGGTCCGCTCGGACCTCAGCCTATCCCCGCTGGTTCCCAATGCTGCATGTACGCTGTGCCCCACCGAGGTCAACGTCAGGGGGCGCGGCCATCTAACTACTGGCAAATTGTCACTTTTTTTACACATGCGCAGTGCATGTATAAAAACAAAGGAACATGTAGGTCCCTGTGAGCACTGACACTTGGAAGGCATCCCATACCGGACCTGGACATACAGAGGTAGGTCTTTACCAGGCGGAAATACATCCCTAACCTTATGCCTCTCCCTCCCCCTGATACCTTATTTATTCATTTAAATCTTGTTTGTATGGTTACACCTAGGAGATAGTCAGTGCGGGACCATCTTGGATACTGATCCACCTGTTAGGCAGCCTCTACTACACAGGCTCTAACGACTGTTGGTCCCAATTAGACTGGTTCAACACATCCTGATAAATATAGTATCCTTTCAAATACTTCTGTTTGTCACTACAATTCTATTGGTGCTTTGGTACATCTGTTTCCTCTACCATGCTTACTCATGATCAGCCCTTTGGGTAACACCACTGTGATATGCAGTTTCTTACTCCCCATTAGGGTCCCATGCTATTTGAAGGGGATTTTTCTCACAGCAATTTAGGGCTCTATACCAGTGGCCTTTTTATACTACCTCTATTTCTTATACTTTTCTGCACCGTTTATTTTTTCATATTTTCCATCCCCTTCTTTCTCCGTTTGCCTGGTGTGGGAGTACTACAACCATTCAACATATATACTTTTTTCATAGACATTGGAAACATAATACACATCTAGTTTCTCCAGTACCTAGGCCTGGCGTCCATGAAACATTTCATTTGACCTTGGGGTCCTAAGTGCTACCTGAACACAGAGTCATGTCATTGGGTATGTGTCACCTCAACTTGTATTCTCTCACTTATAACCCAGATTTAGTCCTTTTTCATGTTTCACATGTTTATTGTGTTTTTTTAGTTACTTTTTTAGTCATTTGCTTATTATATACATTCTTTTCATATACGTATATCCAATGAATGTCCGCGCTCTTTTGGTCCCAGGATTTTTTCACTGTTCACCTCTAGAATGTGATGCTCTTTTTCTGATGTGCTTCTTTGTATATTTCCAGAACCTATACATTTGTAAAATATTTGAAACTCTCAAATCCCCTGATGAAGGTATCAGAATACTATAAACGCGTCGAGCATCGGGGTATACCACCCCTAGGAGAGTACATCTAAATATTATCATTTGTATACCTCTTGTTCTGATTCTGTATGGAATGCAATTTTTGTATGTTACAGACGTTTTCACATCTTTTTATAGTATACCATAATAAAATACATTTTTTTTTATCATAAGAGTTGGTGGTCTATTAAAGTCCCACTAAGGGGGGCATTCTCTCTTTTTTGGTCTCTAACGCAAGGGATGGGACCACCACACTCTACATTTGTAATGATGGAAGCCTCTTTCTTTCTTCCTTCCTAATATATTGTATATTGCTTGTGACAGGCTGCCCGCTGGCTAAATGGGTAGCAATTCCATCTAGCAGCACTGGGGTTGCTGGTTCAATTCCCAAACATCCTAATGCTTGTGTTGAAGTTTATATGTTCTCCCTATGTGGGTTTCTCACCACAATCCAAAGACATGCTGGTATCTTATTGGTCTCCTGTCGAAATAGTCTCTAATGTAAGAAAGTTAGTTTTGGACTTTAGATTGGAAGCTCATTGCAGCCAGGGACAGATGTTAATGTTTGTTAGCACTAATCATGCCCAGTAGGGATGAGCTTTATGTTCGGGTTGAACATGAGTTCGACTTGAACATTGGCTGTTCACCCGTTCATTGAAAACCAAACATTATGGGGCGTTTGCGCCAAACTTGAGCTAGTCTCGTGTATATATATATATATACACAGCTAGTCTCGTGTATATATATATATATATATATATATATATATATATATATATATATATATATATATATATATATCTACTGCATCCAGTTTAGCTATATCTGACTGCGGGCCATTCCTGGTGTACTTTTTCTAATATACTTCAGGCAGGCAGGTTGTTCAGTTAGCTGCAGTGCATTTCATATATATACAGTATATATACAGCCACTCTCATATATACAGTGGGGATGAAAAGTATTCAGACCCCCTTAAATTTTTCACTCTTTGTTATATTGCAGCCATTTGCTAAAATCATTTAAGTTCATTTCTTTTCTCATTAATGTACACACAGCACCCCATATTGACAGAAAAACACAGAATTGTTGACATTTTTGCAGATTTATTAAAAAAGAAAACTGAAATATCACATGGTCCTAAGTATTCAGACCCTTTGCTCAGTATTTAGAAGAAGCACCCTTTTGATCTAATACAGCCATGGATCTTTTTGGGATGATGCAACAAGTTTTTCACACCTGGATTTGGGGATCCTCTGCCATTCCTTCTCACAGATCCTCTCCAGTTCTTTTAGGTTGGATGGTAAACATTGGTGGACAGCCATTTTTAGGTCTCCAGAGATGCTCAATTGGGTTTAAGTCAGGGCTCCGGCTGGGCCATTCAAGAACAGTCACGGAGTTGTTATGAAGCCACTCCTTCGTTATTTTAGCTGTGTGCTTAGGGTCATTGTCTTGTTGGAAGATAAACCTTCGGCCCAGTCTGAGGTCCTGAACACTCTGGAGAAGGTTTTTGTCCAGGATATCCCTGTACTTGGCCGCATTCATCTTTCCCTCGATTGCAACCAGTCATCCTGTCCCTGCAGCTGAAAAACACCCCCACAGCATGATGCTGCCACCACCATGCTTCACTGTTGGGACTGTATTGAACGGGTGATGAGCAGTGCCTGGTTTTCTCCACACATACCGCTTAAAATTAAGGCCAAAAAGTTCTATCTTGGTCTCATCAGACCAAAGAATTTTATTTCTCACCATCTTGGGGTCCTCCAGGTGTTTTTTTTAGCAAACTCCATGTGGGCTTTCATGTGTCTTGCACTGAGGAGAGGCTTCCGTCGGGCCACTCTGCCATAAAGCCCTGATTGGTGGAGGGCTGCAGTGATGGTTGACTTTCTACAACTTTCTCCCATCTCCCGACTGCATCTCTGAAGCTCAGCCACAGTGATATTTGGGTTCTTCTTTACCTCTCTCACCAAGGCTCTTCTCCCCCGATAGCTCAGTTTGGCCAGACGGCCAGCTCTAGGAAGGGTTCTGGTCGTCCCAAACGTCTTCCATTTAAGGATTATGGAGGCCACTGTGCTCTTAGGAACCTTGCAGCAGAATTTTTTTGTAACCTTGGCCAGATCTGTGCCTTGCCACAATTTTGTCTCTGAGCTCTTCGGGCAGTTCCTTTGACCTCATGATTCTCATTAGCTCTGACATGCACTGTGAGCTGTAAGATCTTATATGGACAGGTGTGTGGCTTTCCTAATCCAGTCCAATCAGTATAATCAAACACAGCTGCACTCAAATGAAGGTGTAGAAGCATCTCAAGTATGATCAGAAGAAATGGACAGCACCTGAGTTAAATATATGAGTGTCACAGCAAAGGGTCTGAATACTTAGGACCATGTGATATTTCAGTTTTTCTTTTTTAATAAATCTGCAAAAATGTCAACAAGTCTGTGTTTTTTTGTCAATATGGGGTGCTGTGTGTACATTAATGAGGAAAAAAAATTAACCTAAATGATTTTAGCAAATGGCTGCAATATAACAAAGAGTGAAAAATTTAAGGGGGTCTGAATACTTTCCGTCTCCACTGTATATATATATATATATATATTTATATATATATACACTGCATCCAGTGTAGCCAAGCCTAAACTGACTGCAGGCCATTCCTGGTGTACTTTTTCCTAATATACTTCAGGCGGTGTACACAGTACACAGTACCGTGCACCCATAGTGCAGTTGCTACTACTTTTCTGGTGGTGTACACAGTACACAATACATACAGTGCACCCATAGTTGCTATTAGATTTCTGGTGGGGTACACAATACCGTGCACCCCTAGTGCAATTGCTACTACTTTTCTGGTGGTGTACACAGAACACAATACATACAGTGCACCCATAGTTGCTATTAGACTTCTATTGGTGTAGACAGTACCGTGCACCCATAGTGCAGTTGCTACTACTTTTATGGTGGTGTAAACAGTACACAATACAGTGTAGTGTTGCAAACCAAAATCCCCATCATGCCTGGAAGGCCACCAAGGAGAGGCAGATGCTCACAGGCCACTAAAAAAGGGCAAGTAGGCTTTGTGTCTACAGTCAACAGTGCTGGCCATGGACATGGTGCATCTTCTGCAGGTGGCCATGGGGCACGCTTGTCCTTTTTTTCTGCTGCTGGGACAGGGGCAGAAAAATTGGGCCTTTGGTGGTGGTGGTGCCACAACACTCTAAACCCTCACAGATACTCTTGTTGGGCTCAGGAACAGGCCCTGCTGTGAAATATTAGATCAAAAATTGTAATTACTTGCCCCTGTTAAACAGGGACAGAAAAATTGGGCCTTAGGCAGTGGTGGTGGTGCCCTAAACCAAAATATTGTTGGAAGGTAGCATCATCAAGATTAAGGAGGAATAGGATAGTCACTCAGCATTGGCAGTCTTCAAGGGATCCCACATCCATAGAAAAATCAATCAGTTACATCAGCATCAGGTGCTTGATAGCTGCTGTTGATCCAAGACTGATTCATTTTTATGAATGTGAGCTATCAACGGAGTCTGTGGACAGGCGCACTCTATGATCCATTACAAACCCTCCAGCAGCACTGAATGTGCTTTCAGAAAGAATGCTGGATGCAGGACAGGCCAGTATCTCAATTGCATATTGAGCTAGTTCTGGCCAGTGGTCCATTCTCAAGACCCAGTAACCCAGTGGATGCTCTGTTGGAAAGGTCTCCAACTCTGCTCTTGCCCCTAGATATTCCTGCACCATGTAATGCAGACGCTGGCGATGGTTGCTTTAACCGATCAGACCTTGGCGCTGAGGACTGAAAAATTGTCTGGAAATGCATTGCACAAACCTTTCCTCAAGGCCTCCTGAAGATGTTTCATCCTCTGCTCCCTCAGCGAAGGCAGGATGAGTTCTGCAACCTTACCCTTGTAACGTGGATCAAGAAGGGTTGCCAGCCAGTAATGATCCCTCTCTTTGATACCACGAATCCTAGGGTCCTTACGCTGCATGGCCTCCCTGATACTGCAAAGCCTGTGAAAGTTTGCAGAGGCATTCGATTCTGAGTCCTCTGGGTCACTAAGGATCACATGATTCGTAACAACCTCCTCCCAGCCACGTACAACTCCTTGGGTTTCTGGGGACCTTGAGAGGTAAGGAAGTCCTTCTCTTCCTCCCGCTGTTCTGCCTCAAGTGCCCTGTCCATTATTCCATAAAGCGTGTGCTTCAACAGGAAGACAAGAGGGACCGTATTACTGATGCATGCATTGTCGCTGCTCACCATCCTCATGGCCTCCTCAAATGGTGACAGGACAAGGCATGCATCCTTGATCAGTAGCCACTGGCGTGGCAAAAAGAAGCCAAGCTCCCCTGACCCTGTCCTGGTGCCATACTCACACAGGTACTCATTGATGGCCCTTCTGCTGTGTGTGCAGCCACTGCAGCAATGCCAACATTGAGTTCCACCTGGTGGACATGTCACAAATGAGGTGGTTGGTGGGCAGGTTGCATTCCCTTTGAATGTCAGCTAGCCGAGCACTGGCATTGTATGACCGGTGGAAATGACCACAGACTTTTCTGGCCTGCCTCAGGAGATCTTGTAAGCCTGGGTACCTGCTCAAGAACCGCTGCACCACCAAATTCAGTGTGTGTGCCAAACATGGAACATGGGTCAAGTGTCCCTGTCGGAGGGCGGAGAGAAGGTTGGTGCCATTGTCGCATACAACCATTCCTGGCTGAAGCTGGCATGGTGTCAACCACCCCTGAGCCTGCCTCCCAAAGCACCCTCCCCATGTTGAGGGCATGTGGCCTGGTATGATTCAGGAGGGTGGGGCGCTTGCTCGTCCCACCCTTTCCTGATCCGCCAGGTTGCGTGCTCGGATAAGGGTCTGGCAATGATTTTGGGGGGACCCCTATGCCTTTTTTTGCAATCTTGGCGTGGAGTTCCCCTTAATATCCATACCAGACTAGAAGGACCTGGTATGGACTGGTGGGGGGAACCTACACCATTTTTTTCTTTGATTTTTACTCTATATTGCCGGGAACCAGCAATTCATTACAGCCGCAAGCAATTTTAAATTACATTTTTTCCTTTAGAAATGTCATTTTGCAATAATAATAATAATAATAATAATGCATTTTTACAATAATAAACAAGGGAAAGATGCACTACTTTACAGGCATACTAAGGACATCCCCAGGCACGATATTTAAAGGATTTTTTAATTTTTATTGTTTCACTTTAAGCATTATTAAAATCACTGCTCCTGAAAAAATGGCAGTTTTATAACATTTTTTCCAATTTATACATGTCCCCTGGGGCAGGACCCAGGTCCCAATACACTTTTTATGGCAAAGAACTTGCATATAAGCCTTCAGTGAGAACTTTGGATTTTGCAGGTTCGAGCCCCATCGACTTCCACTATTCCCGCATATGTGATATGACAGGCATGTTCGCCAGCAATAGCGCTGCTTTCCATTTGCATTAGCACCCAGTTGAAGTCTTAATTGACCTTAATTGGGAGTTATTTTCCAGGACTGCAGGATCATTTATGGGCACTATAGTAAATGACCCCCATAGTGTATGGTTATAGTTGTCGTCAAGTGGGTGTGGATGTGAGAAGTTCCCAACATGTTTCAAATTTCCTCAAGGGAGAGAGACTGCATTCACAATATAAAAATGTACATGTTCTGTGCACATTTAACTGCAATATCCACCATGGCATTGTGAGCTCCAAAAATTACATTTACAACTTAAAAGCGACCTTATCACATGCCAGCTATAAAACAAGAGTATTGCTCCAGAGCCTTGGTAAAATCCCTACAGCAAACGCCCCAGAGAGATGTGTCACAAGAACCTACTGGCATCAAAGAAATAAAAAGTAGGAAAGGGCCAAACCATCTATGGGGCTCACTGCGCCCACCAAAAAAAGAGTAAATATATAAGTTTCCCCATTGTGGATTATACCACTATGTCTATACTCAGTATTTAGCAACGCATTCTAGGTAAATAGCATATTAGATATCAGTATAGTGCCCCAAAAAGGAAAAGCCACATTATGAACTCAAGGTGATCTCAAAATAAAGTAACTTATATGCAAAAATGATCATTCTGGTCAGGAATTCTGCAAAAAATATGGATATTCAATACTAAGACAAGAAGGAAAGAGAACATTTGTTGACAAAAAAACATTCTCTTATGTTCTTAAAATTTAATAAAAATATAATTAAAAAAATTCTGACGTTTCATTATACCTAATGAAACTCTCTAGGGACTTGAAAAAAAATGAGGATACAGTTGAGATAAACCACCAGACATAGCTGCAACAAATCTTGGAGGACATCGTTGATAAATTCCTGGAAATCTGCCGGACCATTGCAAAGGCCAAATGACATTACGAGGCACTCATAATGGGCTGTTCTGGTATTAAACACAGTTGTACATTCGTCGCCCTCCATGATGCTCACGAGATTGTATGCTCCTCTCAAATCAAGCTTTGTGAAAACCGTTGCTCCCTTGAGGCGGTCAAATAACTCTGTAATCAACGGAATTGGATAAGCATTCTTAATCGTGAAACAATTGAGACCCCTATAATCACAACAAGGTCTCAGTTCACCACTCTTCTTCTTCACAAAAAAGAAACCAGCACCAGCAGGGGACGAGGACTTGCAGATGAATCCTTGAGAAAGTGCGCCTGCAACATACTCCTCCATGGCCTTATCCTCCGAGACCAACAGAGGGTAAACCCGGCCACGAGGGGGTATGGCACTGGGTTGGAGGTCAATTGCACAATCATATGACCGGTGTGGAGGAAAACTACCGGCTTGACCTTTGTCAAAGACTTTGCTAAAATCGCGGTACTCCTCTGGCATGGAGGAGAGTGAAGAAGGTGCATAGGACCTTAGCCACATTCTGGAAACATGTCTTGCTGCATTGTGACAACCAGGAGAGAACCTCAGCACTAGGGATGAGCTTCGAGTTTGAGTCGAACTCATGTTCGACTCGAACATTGGCTGTTCGCAAGTTCGCCGAACAGCGAACAATTTGGGGTGTTCGCGGCAAATTCGAATGCCGCGGAACACCCTTTAAAAGTCTATGGGAGAAATCAAAAGTTCTAATTTTAAAGGCTTATATGCAAGTTATTGTCATAAAAAGTGTTTGGGGACCTGGGTCCTGCCCCAGGGGACATGGATCAATGCAAAAAAAAGTTTTAAAAACGGCCGTTTTTTCAGGAGCAGTGATTTTAATAATGCTTAAAGTCAAACAATAAAAGTGTAATATCCCTTTAAATTTCGTAGCTGGGGGGTGTCTATAGTATGCCTGTAAAGGGGCGCATGTTTCCCGTGTTTAGAACAGTCTGACAGCAAAATTACATTTTCGAAGGAAAAAACCCATTTAAAACTACTCGCGGCTATTGCATTGCCGACAATACACATAGAAGTTCATTGATAAAAACGGCATGGGAATTCCCCACAGGGGAACCCCGAACCAAAATTTAAAAAAAAATGACGTGGGAGTCCCCCTAAATTCCATACCAGGCCCTTCAGGTCTGGTATGGATATTAAGGGGAACCCCGCGCCAAAAAACAAAAAACGGCGTGGGGTCCCCCCAAGAATCCATACCAGACCCTTATCCGAGCACGCAACCTGGCAGGCCGCAGGAAAAGAGGGGGCGAGGGTGCGCCCCCCCCTCCTGAACCGTACCAGGCCACATGCCCTCAACATTGGGAGGGTGCTTTGGGGTAGCCCCCCAAAACACCTTGTCCCCATGTTGATGAGGACAAGGGCCTCATCCCCACAACCCTGGCCGGTGGTTGTGGGGGTCTGCAGGCGGGGGGCTTATCGGAATCTGGAAGACCCCCTTAACAAGGGGACCCCCAGATCCCGCCCCCCCCTGTGTGAAATGATAAGGGGGTACTTACCCCTACCATTTCACTAAAAAACTGTCAAAAATGTTAAAAATGACAAGAGACAGTTTTTGACAATTCTTTTATTTAAATGCTTCTTCTTTCTTCTATCTTCCTTCATCTTCTTCTTCTGGTTCTTCTGGCTCTTCTGGTTCTTCCTCCGGCGTTCTCGTCCAGCATCTCCTCCGCGGCGTCTTCTATCTTCTTCTCCTCGGGCCGCAACGCACCCATGGCATGGGGGGAGGCTCCTGCTCTTCTCTTCATCTTCTTCTTCTCTTCTTCTTTTCTTCTCTTCTTCTCTTCTTCTCTTCTCCTCTTCTTCTCTTCTTCATTTTCTTCTCCGGGCCGCTCCGCATCCATGCTGGCAGGGAGGGAGGCTCCCGCTGTGTGACGGCGTCTCCTCGTCTGACAGTTCCTAAATAACGGGGGGGGGGCGGGGCCACCCGGTGACCCCGCCCCCCTCTGACGCACGGTGACTTGACGGGACTTCCCTGTGACGTCACGCTGGACGCTGCCGGAGGAAGAACCAGAAGAGCCAGAAGAACCAGAAGAAGACGATGAAGGAAGATAGAAGAAAGAAGAAGCATTTAAATAAAAGAATTGTCAAAAACTGTCTCTTGTCATTTTTAACATTTTTGACAGTTTTTTAGTGAAATGGTAGGGGTAAGTACCCCCTTACCATTTCACACAGCGGGGGCTGGGATCTGGGGGTCCCCTTGTTAAAGGGGGCTTCCAGATTCCGATAAGCCCCCCGCGCGCAGACCCCCACAACCACCGGCAAGGGTTGTGGGGATGAGGCCCTTGTCCTCATCAACATGGGGACAAGGTGTTTTGGGGGCTACCCCAAAGCACCCTCCCAATGTTGAGGGCATGTGGTCTGGTACGGTTCAGGAGGGGGGGGCGCACTCTCGTCCCCCCCTCTTTTCCTGCGGCCTGCCAGGTTGCGTGCTCGGATAAGGGTCTGGTATGGATTTTTGGGGGGACCCCACGCCGTTTTTTTTTGTTTTTTTGGCGCGGGGTTCCCCTTAAAATCCATACCAGACCTGAGGGGTCTTGTATGGAATTTAGGGGGAACCCCACGTCATTTTTTTTTTAAATTTTGGCCGGGGTTTCCCTTAATATCCATACCAGACCTGAAGGGCCTGGTATGGAATTTAGGGGGACTCCCACGTCATTTTTTTTTTAAATTTTGGTTCGGGGTTCCCCTGTGGGGAATTCCCATGCCGTTTTTATCAATGAACTTCTATGTGTATTGTAGTAGTTTTAAATGGGTTTTTTCCTTCGAAATGTCATTTTACTGTCAGACTGTTCTAAACACGGGAAACATGCGCCCCTTTACAGGCATACTATAGACACCCTCAGCTACGAAATTTAAAGGGATATTACACTTTTATTGTTTGACTTTAAGCATTATTAAAATCACTGCTCCTGAAAAAACGTCCATTTTTAAAACTTTTTTTTGCATTGATCCATGTCCCCTGGAGCAGGACCCAGGTCCCCAAACACTTTTTATGACAATAACTTGCATATAAGCCTTTAAAATTAGCACTTTTGATTATTCATGATCGTGTCCCATTGACTTTAATGGTGTTCGCGTGTTCAAACAAACTTTTTTCCTGTTCGCATGTTCTGGTGCGAACCGAACAGGGGGGTGTTCGGCTCATCCCTACTCAGCACAAAGCCAATCAAAAGAGGGGTTGTGCCTCTGTAACCAACGATAACCAATAACCAGTGGAAACTTAGGTGAGGAAATAACTTGGAATTAGATTATGTCATGGTGAAGAGCCCCTACGGCCATGGACAATGGAGCAGTCTCATGAGTCTCATGGGTCTCATGGGCAGGCTGTAGAGGTCTCCCGTCAAGAGCCTCAATGGCAAGTGGAGTGGCACACAGCTACAGCGGATTCGAGTGCTTAAATACAAAGGCAGCATCAATGAACAAACCTGTAGCCCCAGAGTCGATTAGAGCCTGTATCTCGACGGACAACTCAGACCAAGACAGGGTAACCAGGACCAGGGGCTTATCCTTCTGAATAACTGGGGACAAAACAATGCCATCTAAGGTCTGTCCATTACAGGACCTCAAGATTCGGATGTTCCCTGGACAGGTAGGACAGGACTTGACGTGACCTGCCTGGCCACAATAAAGACACAATCTCTCCCTCCTTCTAAGGGCTCTCTTATCCACAAAGAGACATGTGAAGCCCAAGTGCATGGGTTCACCTTCACTGACCGACTCAGGACCAGGAGGAGTGGGAGGTGAGGGAGGCAAGGGTGGGACTGCAAAGTACGGAGACAAACATTCAGGAGGCTTCTGCAAGCACTCTGTCAGGGGATGTTATACACAACATCCAATGCAGGTGATCAGATCGCAGGGCTGCACCAAGGAATCAGGGACAAACGAGTAAATGAATAAGAAGGTATGTTTATTGTTAATGATAAAGACACACGTGAAAACAAGACAGCAAACCAAAAACAAGTAAATGGTGAAAACACAGCAAACCCCCAAACCCACCTAACTATCTATCTAACTAATATAATACACGAGCAAGGAAAACAACATGAAATAAAAAAGAAGGCATGAGCCAAAGCGACAAGGGATCAGAAACCAGGAATAATGAAGCAGACCAAGGAGCAGGGAACAGGAAACAGGGTTCAAGGTCAGGATACACAAACGGGGTTCAGGAACAAACAGGAACAAACAGGAACAGGCTGGAACAAGAGCAGGTACTGGCAGGGACAAGGGCTTAGCAGAGGAATTCTGAAGCACTGAGGTTAGTTCAGGGCGGGTTTATATAGTCCAGCAAAACCATGACAGGTGTGCTTGATGACAAGTCTGCAGTCCAGGCATGGAGACCCCCGCTGGTGGCCACTGGAATTACACCCTTTTGGTGCTGAATGTAATAGTGCCACCAGCAGGAGAAACCGGAGATGACACCGTTCCTGACACACTCCTTAAAAGAGTCTTTCTGTCAGGAAAGGTTCCCTCTGCTGTTAATATCTATCATTTGGTGTGCAGTACTGAGGTCCACCAGCAGGTGTCTCATGGCAGTTTGGAACTGTCAGGAGAGCCTTTCCCTGCTGGTATTATGTAATCTTTGGGCCGCAGTACTGGCGTCCACCAGCAGGTGGTTCATGGCAGTGTGGAACCGACATTACCTCTAGCAATCATGCATCACTTGAGTTTAATTGAAATGTGTATAAATACCCAGCAAGTGCGCACACACCTTGTCTTGGTGTTGTCCTTGTGCCCTGACCTGCAGCCTGTTTATCTGTTATCCTGATCCTGGACCCGAACCCTAATTCCTGTATCCTGAACCATCTTGTTCCCTGTCTGCCCCCCCATCTGCTGATCTCCTGTTTATGACCCTGGTCTGGCTTGACTATGATTCTGGTACTCCCTTTTGCTATATATACTGGTTGTTTTATTATCACTGTTTGGTTGTTCAGTTTGTTCACACTGTTTGTATTGGTGGTGTGTTCACATTTATATGCATTTGCTTTAATAAACTTACTTACTTTCACCTATTAATGTCCGGTTCGTTCTGTCGCAGTCATACAGTTCTGACACTTTCTCTGAGTCTGGAGTCAATAAGGATGAAAAATGTGATCAACTTCTCCAGCTCAGTGGGTATATCTCGAGCTGCTATCTCATCTTTGATGGTATCTGAGAGACCATGAGAAAAAGTAGCCATGAGGGCCTCATTGTTCCACGCAACCTCTGCTGCCAGAGTACGGAATTCAATGTCTTAATCGACAACAGTTCTCGTACTCTGTTTGATGGACATGAGGCACTTGACAGCAGAAGCGGAGCATGCGGGGACGTCAAATACCCTTTTAAAGGAAGCCACAAACTCTGGGTAACTCAGGACAACAGGTTTTTTCATCTCCCATAGAGGGTTTGCCCAGGCCAAGGCTCTCTCAGAAAGCAAGGATATCACAAAACCTACTTTGCTTCCTTCTGTGGGAAATGCCTGGGACCGCATCTCGAAGTATGTCTCAACCTGATTGAGAAACCCTTCGCATTGAACTGGATCACCCCGAAATCGCTGGGGAAGCAAAGTGGAACCAGACATACCTCTTATAGAGGTAATACTCGAGGCAGGTGCCCGCACAGAGACTGGAGCAGCAGCAGGGACAGCCTGCAACACAGGTTGTACAGGAGCAGCCACAGTGGGAGATTCCAGGTGAGCCGTGCGATTCAGGAGTGTCTGTATCGCTAAGGGAAATTGATCCATTGATTGATCCATACATTGATCCTGCTTATCCAACCTTGAAAAAATATTACCAACAAGTGGACTGAGTGCATCTTCTGAATTCATGGCCTTCACCTACTGATAGAAACCATGAATCAGATCATGACAGAAGTGGAGTTAAAATCACACTTGTTTAATAATAATAATAATAGTAGAAGGTAAACATCGCAATATAATCAAATCATAGCCAGAGTTTGGTAACCGGAATGGATAGTCAGACAAGCCAGGACGTCAGGGAGCCAGAGATCAGCATACTTAAGGGCAGGCTAGAAAATCAGGGAACTGGAGAATCAGCGTAGTGGAAAAGCAAGCAGGATCAGGAACCAGAAGGGACGTCAGGCAAGCAAGTCTTCAACAGGTACACAGGAGAGAATCTCTGGATGTGTTGGCCAAGGTAAAGGCAAAGATGATCTGAACTGAACAGCTTTACTAACTAGCAGGACTGACGAACAGGATATCATCAACAGGTGAGTCACTGTGGAAAGATTTAGAGTTAGCAATTAACCGACAGCTAAGCGGCCTGCTCTGAGAAGGAAAGACTGAGCCCAACCCTGACAGACTGGACCTCCTCTTCAAGAAAAGTGACCTTGTGATTTTCATATATAATTGTAAACTTCTAATTGAAGTCATTGATGTTCAATTAAGAAAGAAATCATTCTAATAGACATTCTGGGTCCTCCCATGTGGCAAATACATAATTCATATAACAATGCCATGATATCATGTGGTTGGTATATGTGGACAGATCCTCATCTGCAAATAGCTGATGTTCCCACTTCCCAGATACAGGTTGGTGTAAGAAGTGGCACAACATATGCCCATATCCACTCCTTTGTATCTGGTGGAAGTGGGAACCATCAAAACTAAGGCTGGGTTCACACTATTGAGAATTGGATGCAGGTTTCCCCGCATCCAAATCGCATTGTAGGAGATTGAGCCGGTCCACACATCTCCAGAGCTGCTCCAGTTTGAATTGCACAGGAGTCCTGTATGTCTTCTGGTCCATTTCAGGTCCGAATTCAGCCAAAAATTCGGACTGAAATCGGACCTAAAACAGTGAACAGGAATGCACCAGACCCCTGCTGTGAGCAGCTCCATGCGGCAGTGTGAACCCAGCCTAAAGATGTTGCAGTAAAGAAATATATACCAAGACTTCCATAATAAACTGATTATATGGCCAACGTTCCCTGCTTCTTTGACAAAGCACCATCTCGATGGTCCTGAGGCCTTTGTCATGAGGTATATTACTGTAAGGTGCCTCTACATCAGTGGTGAACAAAACGGCATTCTTGGGGAATCATAAATCTTCCACAATTTTCAGAAAGTGAATGGTGTCCTTGAGGAATGATGGGATGCTGAAAATTTGGGCTCTCAAATGTGCGTCTACAACATGGCTATACTTCAGATTCCATCAGGATGCCCCTATTGGAGACAATTGGTCTACCAGTGCGATTTTTGATATCTTTGTGTGTCTTAGGGAGAACGTAAAAAGTAGCCACCTTGGGGAACTGCACTCTCATAAATCCCCAGGTATCCCTGGAAATGATGTCATTGTAGAATGCTAAATGCTAGTATTGTTATGAAACTCTCTATTAAATTTCTCAATCAATGACATGGAGATAGGTTTTTACCATTCTCTTTTTTTTTGTAAAATCCTATAGCACATAGTTTTAGTTCCATGGCAACCACATTTCTCCCCTTGTCAGACAGTTTAATAGCGATGTTATAATTACTGCTAAGCCTCTCCAAGGCCTCTCTTTGGAGAACAATCTAAATTAGGATAATGGATAGCAGAGGCGTTGCTAGGTCTACAATAGATCTGGGGCCAGAACCCATAGCAGCGTAGTAAAGAAAGTCATACGCTTGGGCAGGGATACACATGTATATAGAGTAATATATGTGTGTGTATATATCTCCAGAGAGCCCCCCACTTACATCATGTTCCCCAGAGAGCCCCCCTTACATCAGGGTCTCCAGAGAACCCCCACTTACATTAGGGTCCCCAGAGAGCCTCCCCCTTGCATCAGGGTCCCCAGAGAGCCTCCCCCTTGCATCAGGGTCCCCAGAGAGGCTCTCCCTTGCATCAGGATCTCCAGAGAGCCTCCCCCTTGCATCAGGGTCCCCAGAGAGCCCCCCACTTACATCAGGATCCCCAGAGAGCCTCCCCTCCCCTTGAAGACCTCTGCAGAGACTGGGGGCTGTGGGCCCCAGATTCGGGGCTATAGCCCCAAAAGCCACCCCTTAGCCACTGATGGATAACCTGAATAAGCATTGATGTAATTTTCTTAATCACTTGTTGAAGAAAAGTATAAATATTTAGGTTAGTGTACATTTTTTTGGACTTGTTTTTAAAGGAATCAACAGGAAAATCAAATACATCAGATTCCTTAGCCTATAGGAGGAGGTCCTCCAAATCAATGTTATCAATCTCCTTTTTATGTCATAATTTTCCTCTAAAAGGTTTAAAAGGTCTCAGAAGGCCATGGAATCCCATATGGTGTAACTTGACCAATGATTTTTTTTTTTGAGTCACCCTGGAAAGTATTGTCCTCGTGATGTCAAACCAAGTCATATAAACATTTGTTCCCTCAGGAGTTAAATTGTATTAAGACAGATTAATTACTTTCAAGCAATTTTCTCTGTTCTCAACTATGACATATGGGTCCCCCCACTCCCTTTCCAAGCCCAGGAAACACTTGAAGCCTGATAAACATGCAAAAACACTTTGACTAAGCTTGTAAAATACTTTGAAAATGCCCAACAAAAATGCTTAAAAAATGCAGCCCTAGGCATATTTTATTTTTAACTATTTCAAATGTTGATGAATTAACTTACACATTACTATGATCCTTGATGTTGTAAAGTTTTCTTATTTACCTGAATCAGATGGCCCTCAAAGTGCCAGCCATGATATTCCAATTTAGGATGATTCCTTCACCTTACAGGGTCCTTTGGAGCCACCCCTGCGTGCATGCACCCAGATGGCTGTATGCTACTATTCTGTGTGCATCCATGCAAACACATAGATTGCTAAGGTCGCAGTAAACAAAAAACCTGGAGCATTTAATCTTACTGTAATGAAAACATGATACAATTTTTTAATACAGGTAGATATTTCCCTTGTTGTTTAGAGAATTGAAATATGTTTGGATTTGAATGGATAAAGCACACTGAAAATGCCCGTAAGACCTATGTGCTGGTGGTAATGGGGTTTATTTGTATAAGTAACAGGCTTGTAGACCTCGGGGATATCTGCTGGGGACCTTTCAGTGTAATATGTTCATTAGTAAAATAACAAATGGTCTGAAAGGAACGGAATGCAATTTGCAGATGACAAAAAGATCTATAACAGGGATTACTAAGGTGTGGAGGAGTAAACAAAATGATTAATGAGTGAGAAAATTGGAAAAAAATGAGCAAGAATGTGGAAGCTGCAAGTTAATGCCAATAAATGTACAATAAGGCACAGAATTCTAAAAACAGGCTATAGGATTAATGTCACTCCATTGTCAGATAAAAACAAATAGGACAAGGGAGAGAATCGTTATTTCAGATGAATTGGAAGCTGGTATCACAATGTAGAGGTACTTGAAAGGTAGAATGTTGGCAATATAAGATGTGGAAATGTGGAAGAACATTTTATGAGTAATTTACAAGACTACCTCTTTAACCCACTTTAATAATGTAGATAATAAGATAGAACATACTGTATGTGTGTAAAACCAAACATATGGTTTCCTATAAAAGATGGAGCCTTTATGTATTCATGTTCTTAAAGTATATGCAAATTCAATTGCTAAAATTTCATAAAAAACATGAATGTATTAATGTAATTTCAGGAATAATTTTCAATATTATTAAATCTGCAGCTTTTACAAAATAAGCAAAAAAAGACAGGAAGTGGCAGCAAAGAGGCTCCAGGAGATCAGAAACACCGAAATAAAAAAAAGATGAAAAAAAAAGGTGAAACCAAGCATTTTATTTCTAAAATTGGTTTGGATTTACATCTACTTTACCACTTTTCTACATTTTCTACTAATTTTTCACAAGTGCTATCTGCAATTTTGCTAGAAAATTACTTTAAACCCCAAAATAATTATATATTAGCAGCGATCCGGTAGATTAAAATGGTGGTAGTTGCAATTTTTAATGTTGCTAAATATTTTTTTTTAATTGTTAATCAAACACATACTGCATTTTCAGGAAAAAGTACACTAAAATAAATTTTAGCGCACATAACACAATATAATACCTAATACCTAGTATAACTGTGGCTGCTGGTCGGCTAGTGGTTAAAGGGTAACTCCACTTTCATGGGGAAAAAAAATAGCAAACAAAAAAAAAAAACAATAATAATAGAGCGTATACAATTGCTACCCAAGTCATGTTGAAATTGTATGTTATTAAAAATTACCTTTCCTTTTCAATCTACAGCTTTGTAATTTTCTGTAAAATGCAATATGGCAGCCTGGAGGTGTTCTGTACATAGATTATATACAGAATGCCCCCCTCCCCCCCCGATATGTAATTTCCTGCTTGTGTGAATGGCTCACTGATTTTGCCAGAAGTCTACACTAAGATACAAGTCAGATTTTGGTAATCCCCTGCAACAAACATGTCATTTTTGGTGAGATACTCCCAATAGGAAATCACGGCTAAAGGGATGCAGATCCTACAATTTTTCTCATTAGAGCCCTGCAGGTACAGCAGCTGATTGATAATTATAAAATCACTCCCATACACATTCACTCTGTATATGGACACAGAAAACAGCTAATTCTTCACAATAACAAAAGATAGGACTCTGCAACAAAAATCCCTGCAATGTACATAGATCATCCAGAGGGGAATTTTTTTTTTTCTCAACAAAAGTGGAGTTACTCTTTAACTTTATTGCTAACAAGTCCTCTATGTGATAGCATGGGCAAGTCCTGTTAATAGAGACATCAGGGGTCTATTAGATGTCTCCCCTGCACTTCACTGCAGCTAATCAAGCACAGATCATGCCTTGTTAGCTTCTTCCCTGGTACAGTAACTGGGGTTTACTGCTCTGAGCCTGGAAGTGACACCATACATGGGCAGTGGGAAAGCGAGTGGGTGGCACCTTCAGAGTCCTGTAAAAGGGATCACCTTTACTTGAAATCCAAAACTATTCAACTATATATTTTAAAGAAGATATGGCTGCTGAGATAACATATGATCTTTAACAGATCTGGGGAAATATATGTAGAGTTTATTCTGACTGATTAATTTATTCAGAGTTCAGAGTGAGCTGCCCCATAACATAGATAATAACCAAAGTGATTGTTTTAAAACAGAAACACTGTCAGTAGTGGTAGTCATACTGCTAAGTTTTCCATGTTGCCAATTCAGTGTCCAATGGGAATATTAATTGGATGTGCTGGCTGCATGAATACAATAGCTGGCACTGCAGATATGTCCATCCACACACTGTTTAGTGTGAATGAGGGAATTAAGTTGTTTCACTCATAACATGTAAGCCAGCTTTAGGCTTGTTCAATCCATGAAATGATTTATAGAAAATACTGCAGCGCAAAATGGGTCTATATCCACATAAATGAATATCTCATACACTAACTACTGCTGCTGGAAAAGCACAGTGTTCACAGTGTGCTAGAAAATGTATAAGGTTACTGTGCCTGTGTGCAATATAAATTACCAATCTTTGTCTGTGTAATTCTAACAGTGTGCAAAATTCATACAAGAGAATGAAAATCATAATATACAATGCATATCATAACGTGCTGTTCAAAGAAAATGTGCAGTCCTTACATGTGCAAATCTCATATATTCAATATAAAGTGCACTGCGTGTGAATATAATAAAAAATATATAAAAGTATATATATATGTACATATATATATATCTATATATCTATATATATATATATATATATAGATATATCTATATATCTATATATATATATATAGATATATAGATATATCTATATATATTGGTGACGAAAAGTATTCAGACCCCCTTCAATTTTTCACTCTTTGTTATATTGCAGCCATTTACTAAAATCATTTAAGTTCATTTTTTTTCCTCATTAATGTACACACAGCACCCCATATTGACAGAAAAACACAGAATTGTTGACATTTTTGCAGATTTATTAAAAAAGAAAAACTGAAATATCACATGGTCCTAACTATTCAGACCCTTTGCTCAGTATTTAGTAGCAGCTCCCTTTTGATCTAATACAGCCATGAGTCTTTTTGGGAAAGATGCAACAAGTTTTTTACACCTGGATTTGGGGATCCTCTGCCATTCCTCCTCGCAGATCCTCTCCAGTTCTGTCAGGTTGGATGGTAAACGTTGGTGGACAGCCATTTTTAGACCTCTCCAGAGATGCTCAATTGGGTTCAAGTCAGGGCTCTGGCTGGGCCATTCAAGAACAGTCACAAAGTTGTTGTGAAGCCACTCCTTTGTTATTTTAGCTGTGTGCTTGGGGTCATTGTCTTGTTGGAAGGTAAACCTTCGGCCCAGTCTGAGGTCCTGAGCACTCTGGAGAAGGTTTTTGTCCAGGATATCCCTGTACTTGGCCGCATTCATCTTTCCCTCGATTGCAACCAGTCATGCTGTCCCTGCAGCTGAAAAACACCCCCACAGCATGATGCTGCCATCACCATGCTTCACTGTTAGGACTGTATTGGACGGGTGATGAGCAATGCCTGGTTTTCTCAACACATACCGTTTAGAATTAAGGCCAAAAATTTATAACTTGGTTTCATCAGACCAAAGAATCTTATTTCTCACCATCTTGGAGTCCTTCAGGTGTTTTTTTTTTAGCAAACTCCATGTGCGCTTTCATGTGTCTTGCACTGAGGAGAGGCTTCTGTCAGGCCACTCTGCCATAAAGTCCCGACTGGTGGAGAGCTGCAGTGATGGTTGACTTTCTACAACTTTCTCCCATCTCCCGACTGCATCTCTGGAGCTCAGCCACAGTGATCTTTGGGTTCTTCTTTACCTCTCCCACCAAGGCTCTTCTCCCCTGATATCTCAGTTTTTATTATAGTCATATACAGTGCACTTTATATTGAATATATACATATTTGCACATATAAGGGCTGCACATTTTTTTTGATCAGCACTTTATGATATGCATTGTATATTATGATTTTCATGTTTTTTGTATGCATTTTGGAGAGTCACTTTATACATTTCAATCCATGGAATGACAGGTTGTCTCCAAAAAAGCCTGTGTATTAAATGACGTTCAAATGTATTGATGTATTTTGTTATTTTTGTATTTAATCAATATAGGGTACAATATAAGAAAGTTATTTTTGGATCTGCTTTGTGCACTGTTACTAAATGGTGCCTGCCATCTTTTGTCTTTTCATGTTATAATATTTAATTTTAATATACCATACATCACAGTAATCATTAAATCCAAATACAGTATATAATTTATATATCTATAAAATTATTATCTGTTGGATATCATATATTCCATATATTTGATTTTCCTGATTGTGATTGAGCTCATACCTTACTAAGGGATTGCAGACACTGAGGCTTTGCAAATTTACCTTTAATACCAAATAACCATTTTAGCTGCACCTAATGACCAGGTGACAACTTTTTCTTTGGAAGTCAACTTACTATAGCAGGCATTTATTATAAATAACAAATACAAAGTAGTTACAAAAACATGTTATATATAATACAGCTGACCTCCTTACAAGTCCAAGGTCTTTGGATGTGCGTTTTATGAGTAAACTGACTGTAACTGCCACAAATATCCACGCCAAGGCCCCCAATTGTCACTGGACTGCCTCAGGAACATTTTATTGCCAATGTAACCCAGACTGGGATAAAAATCACTACCACATTACCACTATAGCTTAATTTGGAAAGGTAAATCCGTATCTCAAAGGATCCTTATCCATCATTTTTCAAATTTTACCAGCCATCTCCACCTTTTAAAGACCATGAGATCCCTGCCCATCTGGCATGGCAGTCCCAATAAAAAGAAAAGTGATCATCTGTCATAAAGCAATTCAGTGGTTTGACATAATGTTTGATTAGATGATGAAAAAAATGAAGAAGAATAGAACTTTAGTAAGAAAAATTAAGAGATTAAGTACTTACCGCTTCTTTTTTAGAAACATTTATTTAAGGTGATTCTAAAGGTTGTCTTTAAAAAAAAAAAAACATGTTATACTTACCTGCTCTGTGCAATGGTTTTGCACAACGCAGTCTTGATCCTCTTATTTTTGGGTCTCCCGCCGGCAGTCCTGGCTCCCCCCCTGCTGAGTGCCCCCAAAAGCAAGCCTCTTGCTATGGGGCCACTTGAGCAGGCTCGCTCCCAAGGCACGCTCCTGTGAATGGACATTGTCTATTCACACACTGAGCGTGGCTCGGCCCCGCTCCCTGCTCTACACTCATTAGCTCACTGGCTGTGATTGACAGCAGCAGGAGGCAATGGCTCCTGCTGCTGTGTGAGACAATGAGGAGAGAGAGACCAGAGAGAACCGCTTCTCTCATGCACATCGCTAGATCGCGATGGGGTTCAGGTAAGTATAAGGAGGGAGGGCACCGCACCCAGAAGGTTTTTTTACCTTAATGCATAGAATGCTTTAAGGATAAAAACCATCTGCCTTTATACCCACTTGAACCTTGATCTGATCCCAAGCTCTAGCCATCTTGTCCTTTCACTTAACTTTACTTTTATCTACAGGCCTATTCTTTCCAATAGTTTGCTCTCTAGATTCTATCATCACACTCTTATCACATAAGCTTGACTCATCATCCACTATAAATTCTGACCTTCACATTGGGCCCTCTGTTAAATGATGGGTTACATCTACTTAATATGCTGTAGAGCACACACTAAATGAAATGCTGATGCATACATATATTTTATGAATGATAGTAGAGAGCAGTACAGTTTTGATGTGCTAGGATCTATTAGCCATGCTTAAAGAAAGGTCCTTTTTAACAAATGCTCCATTAATAACAAACTAGAACTTTGCAAATACTTTTCAAGCTGCAGCCATAAATCCTATGTGTTCCTCGTTATTGCTGGTGATCTCATTAAGTTCATTCATTGTAAAAACTGAACGGTGTCATAGGGTATATTTCAATAGAATCCAGAAAGTGATACAAAACAATCTGTTAGAAAGACAAAGAGGACATGCAATCAAAAAATAGGTTGTTGAAGCCTTAATTTGTTCCCTTGGGTCAGGCAGGAAAGATGTCATAACAGAGCCGCAAGGAGACGACCTTTCCTTAACTCTAGTTCACCTGTTCTTGTCTAAAAGTAGCACCTTTATAACTGTTTCATTCTGATTTTATATGATTTATATTTAGACACTGTATTGTTATACTATATACCAATGACTGTTGTTAAATCTTGTATTTTGAATAGCTGTATCAAAATGCCATAAAGCATTTTTTTGTGTTTTTTTCTCAAAGATAACAGCTTGGCTTTATGATGGTTTACAATAAGCTATGTAAAAGTAGAACATGTTTGGGGTCTCTGTGTATATTGAACCCATGCACACTGTGTATTCGCATGGTTTGATTATAGCACTAAAACAATAGATTACACTCCAGGTACAACCTAATATATCCTGTTATCTGTAGCTCTCATTATGAAAGTAAAGGTCCATCTGGGATATTATTGCTTCAAAGACGGCACCTTTATGTCCTGGTGTCCTTTTATGGCACCAGACTGTTTGCAAAAGCAAATCAAGAACTGTAAAAAATATAGCCACAAAGAGACCTTTTTACATTGAACAATTTTCATGTAGTTGTGGTAATACAGCACATTAAAGCCCCATACACACTATCAGATTTTCTGCTGATTTTTGTCTTCAGATTTACCAAAACCATGTAGTAGAAGGGCCGGCCTGATTGCATACAAATGGAAACTCCCAAGGTTTGACCTCATATTATATGGTTTTGGTAAATCTGAAGGAAAAAATCAGCAGAAAATCTGATAGTGTGTATGGGGCTTGAGTGTATGTTCTCTGTGAACCTTACTACCAATAATTCAATTACTGTAATGGCCAGCTACTGGAAAAAAATAAGTTATCCAGTCTATAAACAGATTCCATCAGAATATGTATGTTGCATGTCAACCGTGCTCCCATGCTACCTCAGTGGTGTGCATGCATTTTTCTAAATGGGGCTTTCATAATCATAATAGTAGATTTTGAAAAGTAAATTCCATTATTAACACACCAGCTAAGTTTATAAACAAAGGTCTGAATAGCCGGCAACTTCTACAAAAGGGTATTTACAACAATGACAGTTGACAGCAAATTCATGGAAATTATCTTTTGGTTGTAATGATCAATGGTCTTCTGTCTGTGAAACTCAGAAGTGGCATCTGCAAAATCTTACTATTGCTCATTTATCTCTCTGTGATTAATCCAGTTCAGAATATTTTCATCTCATTTCCTCTGTCCTGAAAATGGCAAATTCATGATGAACGGGAGAAATGGGATCACCTAGTCATTCAGAGTAAGATAAATGATGGAATTATATGCATAATACATCTAGTACTTTGCTATAATGATATGCTGACAATCCAAACATTCGAACCAGACCAAGCTCAAGTCAAATAATTCAAGCAATATTTTCTTTGTTACAAAACAAAATTCCACAGTACATCTCAATTGTATGTTTTATTGCTAAAAATTGTAATTATTTTGAAAGCATTTAAATGTGAATGTTTACCACATGACCATTAGTAGCTAACCCAGGCAGTATGCAGATAATTACAAAAAATTCTGTCTGTTGAATTTAGACTCAAGATGTATGTAAAGCCAATTTTCTTTCTGGGTAAAGTGGGGAATGGTCTGAACCCGTCAATTTTTTATGTATTTGTCTCCACTATTGGCTACTGTCACTGAAACAAAAAAATGACAGAAGATCCACTATTTTGCAATTCCCCTAAAGGAATAGAGGTAATATTCCTATAGGGGCAATTGTTCTGGGGACATGTGTCTGAGAGGGGGAATCCCCCCTACTTAGTACAGATTAACTATCACTTCCTATTCCATATTCATGTAAGGTAGTGAAGGGAAAATTTCCTCAGCAAGACACAGACAACCAATTACCAACAGTGGCTCTAATCTATTTCCTGCTCTATCCAAAATGAAAAACAAAGTTTGCGTATACATACACTTTAAGACATGGCAGCACACATGTGATAAAGCTCCACCCCTATATCCACCCACAGAACCTGTTTAAATCTATAAAAGGAAAGCTGGCGCAACCTCCCTCGTTCTCATTTTTGTCCTCAAGATCTACACCCACAAGACCATGATGTTGTGACTAGTCCTTACCTGCCGACTGTGTCAGTGTCCATCTTGATTCAGCCTCTCCCAGGCGCAGTCACACATCTTAGGCTGCTAAATGCACCAACAACGTAGGTAGCCCCTTCTGGTGGTCTTTTTGGGCTGAAAAATTATCTAACTAGAGATGTCAGAACCTCATGTGTTTCAACCAAGCCGGTGTTTGGTTATCTTTCTCCCACAGGTATGTGCAATCCCTTTTTGTTTTTCCTCCCTTGCCTTTACCGCTATTAGGATTCATCATTTTTCCTTTGTGGGAGCGATTCGTTTTTTTTCTTTTGTCTGCAGTTTTTTCCTTTCATCTCTGGCTTTTCCTGTGACCAGCATGCATACACAAATCGGGTCCAGATTTTGTGGCTCTTTCTGATCTTAGGGCCAGCTATGGAGTCCATGCATGCACTGTGCAGAGGGCCTTATGTGGCGGCCATCTTTGTTATAGCATGTCCAGGCTCTCGCATGTGTGAGGTGGGTTTTGCACTGGAAACATCTTCTGTTTCTCCTTGCTTATGCTTCAGGTGAATGGGAGGAGGAGGAAGGTGATTTTGGTACATGTCTATGATTTGTTTGCTTCCTTCTCTGAGTCTCCTTCCTTTTTCTTTCTGCACAGTCCTGACATGCTTGCTCCAATAGGAACTTTCTGACACATAGCCAATACCTCCATGTGCTCAGGTGGGGACCATCAGTTTGGTAAGTAAGAAAAGGAAAAAGAGTGCTTTTCCATGAGGGTTGCCTAGCTTAAGGTCAAGCTAAAAGACCATTGCCATGTCATGTCCAGTATAGACAGTGGCTCATTCAGCCCTGCAGGTCTCGCCCATGAGGCGCAGAAAGTTATCAGTGAGTATTGACATTTTTCCTCCCCTGAGCATTACCAGTGACAAAAGGGTAAAAAGTGCTGGCCTGCGGTGTGGACCTATTACCAGACACGTCTATGGATATTGCCACTGAGATCTCTCAAAGCATGCTGTGAGCCAGCAAGTCATGGCCCCTAATGGGCAAGTAATTAATGAGTCTCTAACTGAGTTATCCAGCCCCTTATGCCAGCGGACCCTAGACACAATTTCAAGAACGCAACCCTGCAGATAAATTCAGGGTATCACAATTAGCCCTCCTAACCAAGCAGGCCCCAAGCCCATTACAGGCTCTGAGGGCAGCTTTATCCAAGCCATTCACCCTTGCCTTACACCTGGCTACACCAGGGGTAGAAGAGGGTCAGTCATCCTCCTTGAAGAGGCTAAGAAAGTTTTTTGAATTCTTCTTGGGTCCAGCCATTCATAATTAGGGCGGTTAAGCAAGCCCAGCATGGGATGACCCAGATGACTGCCTTCGAAGTCAGAACATAATTCAAGTTTTCAAGACAGGGCCTTCCATACCCCCCAATGATTGGAAAGGTAAAGAGATTGATTTAGAACATGTCGCAGTAGTGAAATTTTATATTATTATACCCTACCCCAGAGAGAAATGCTGATTCTCTGGTCAAAAGAATGGCACTGCATCATGCTAATGAACTTAATATGCATTGCAGTAATACACACTTTGCCGCACTTTACCCTACTGCAAAGGTATGGACCATTATGCATTTGGTCAGGAGTGTTATTCCTACCAGGGAAGATTAAGTTTCCATTGGCTGTCGCCTCGATTAATGAATTGTTGCATATCTGAGAGATTCATGTTGAGAGGCAGAGGGCGCTTGTAAGCCAGTAAACGCAGGACTTGATGGGAAGCACAAAAAAGTCAGGACCCAGAATCTCGAGGTCACCATCACCCATGAATTGCTGAAACAGCAGATTATTAGTGCTCTTGGTGAGCTTAAGTGCTCAGATGATTTTGTGGTTGAAGTAGCATTTGTTGTTATGAATGTTCCCCTAAGGCAGTGCTGCATTCAGTGACAATGAAGAGGCCTTTAAAGCCAAGGCTTTGGTCAACAAACCTGTCCTCAGGCAGGGTGGTCGTAAGTGCCTGTATGAGGACAAGTCTTGCCCTTTGACCAGAAGTTATGACTATTCCAAGAGACTTACTGCTGCTCAACCCTGGATGTCCTAATTTTGCTGAGCAGATGCATGGTGCTTGTAGTCGGCTCTTGATTGCTGTATAACAGTGTTTAAGTTTGAGTGACACACATCCTTGGAATGTCAAACATACTCTTTATTGGTCACAATTAAAATTCACATGTACATCCCAATGCTAAGCACTATTCCAAGAGCAATCGGTGGTTAGTCTGGCCTTCCCCCACATAGGAGTTGAGGCTTTGGTGAGTTCTCTCTGCTAGTTTGGCCCACTCTACATTCCAGGACTTAAGATCCTTTTGCCAGAATGGAAAACATTCAAGAGAGAATGGAAGAGAGTGCAAGGACACCTTTCTGAAGGATGCAAGGTCTTGTTGAGCAGAGACCTCCCTCGGGGTCAGATGGTAAAGCACATTTTTGGGGATCATTGGGTGTCTTCTACGGTAAAACTCTGTTGATTTGGTGCTTCAGACATCACCCTCCAGAACATTTCTTCATCCTGACCAGAATAGCACATTCCATTCAGGAGGTGGATGTCCTCTCTGATTATATCAATATTATATGACTGCAATGGAGAATGGTTCGAAGTCCTCCCTCAGACATATTTACAGGCTTTTATTTGTCTCTGTGTCTCTTACAAAGAAGACTGGTGTTGAATTTAAAATAACTGAGTATTGGTGGGAGATGGACATTTTCAGTTTGTGTGTCTTCCTTTCAGGGCTCTCCACCTCACCGATGACCTTTATGGAAGCCCTAATCTCTGTGTAGCCACTCTGAGGAAATGGGGGTGCTCCAAATCCATCATTACTTGAATGGTATTCTATAGGGACGAGCTTCGTGTTCGGTCGTTCATTAAATTACGAACGTTATGGGCCGTTCGCGCCAAATTCGTGTGTTCGCGCCAAATTCGCGGCATCGCAGTGCATTGCTGGCTGATGATTGGCCAAACATGCACTATGACCCGCATGCTTGGCCAATCCCAGCGCCGTGTGTACAGAGAGCCGTAATTGGCCAAAGCCATGGAGGCTTTGTCCAATTATGGCTCAGGGGGTTTAGTACACGCCCCACACTATATAAGGCCACCTGCACGTCGGCCCTGTGTAGTGTGTTGTGGTGGAGAGAGATAGATAGACAGAGAGACAGTGTCATTTTATTTAAGTTAGATGGAGTAGGCAGGTTGAGTCAGTTAGCTGCACTTGCAGTGTATTGTGTATATATATGCATCCCAGGTGATATATATATATATATATATATATATATATATATATATATATATACACTGTATTCAGTTTAGCTAGATTTGTTCCTGACAGGCAGGGAGGTGTTTTTACAGTATTTCCAGTTAGTGTACTGTGTACCCTGCACAGTTGCACCTACAGTATAGCTACCTGAAGTCAGGTGCTTGTGTGCTTCTTCTGATACTATTAATAGCACAGGCAGGCTCTTGAAGTATTTTCAGTTAGTGTACTGTGTACCCTGCACAGTTGCACCTACAGTATAGCTACCTGAAGCCAGGTGCTTGTGTGCTTCTTCTGATGCTATTAATAGCACAGACAGGCTCTTGAAGTATTTCCAGTTAGTGTACTGTGTAACCCTGCACAGTTGTATCTACAGTATAGCTACCTGAAGCCAGGTGCTTGTGTGCTTCTTCTGATACTATTAATAGCACATGCAGGCTCTTGAGGTATTTCCAGTTAGTGTACTGTGTACCCTGCACAGTTGCACCTACAGTATAGCTACCTGAAGCCAGGTGCTTGTGTGCTTCTTCTGATACTATTAACAGCACAGGCAGGCTCTTGACGTATTTCCACTTAGTGTACTGTGTAACCCTGCACAGTTGCACCTACATTATAGCTACCTGAATCCAGGTGCTAGTGTGCTTCTTCTGATACTATTAATAGCACAGGCAGGCTCTTGAAGTATTTCCAGTTAGTGTACTGTGTACCCTGCACAGTTGCACCTACAGTATAGCTACCTGAAGCCAGGTGCTTGTGTGCTTCTTCTGATACTATTAATAGCACAGGCAGGCTCCTGAAGTATTTCCAGTTAGTGTACTGTGTAACCCTGTACAGTTGCACCTACAGTATAGCTACTTACGGCCAGGGGCTTGTGTGCTTCTTCTGATACTATTAATAGCACAGGCAGGCTCTTGAAGTATTTCCCGTTAGTGCACTATGTAACCCTGCACAGTTGCAACTACAGTATAGCTACCTGAAGCCAGGTGCTTGTGTGCTTCTTCTGATACTATTAACAGCACAGGCAGGATCTTGAAGTATTTCCAGTTAGTGTACTGTGTCACCCTGCACAGTTGCGCCTACAGTATAGCTACCTGAAGACAAGTGCAGGTGTTCTCATACTAATAATACTACAGGCAGGCAGTTGATTCTGCTAGCTGCATTATTATCGGTGTATATATACATCCCAGTTTTGTGCAGCTACATCTCACTGCAGGCCAAACGTATGTCTGGAAGGCCAACAAGGAGAGGCAGACAGTCACAAGCCAATAAAAGAGGGCAAGCAGGCTCTGTGTGTGCATATTTATCAGCACGTGGCCGTGGGACACGCTTGGCCTTTTTTTCGGCAGCTGGCCGCGTTGAGCCGCAACATGCGGAAGACTTGGTCGAGTAGATGACCAAGCCGTCCTCATCTTCCTCATCCTCTCTCACCCAGGCTCAGGGTACTTTGTCTGTCAAAGCAGCTGCCAACGCGGCCTCTTCCCTCAGCTCAATGGCATCAGTCACTCCTTCCCTAGCCCCACCATGTCCTTCTGAGGAGTCCCCAAACTGTTTGACCACAGTGTTGGGTACATGCTCCAGGAGGATGCCCAGCGTTTTGAAGGCTCCGATGATGGCACTCAGCTAGAGGAAGGCAGTGACGTGAGCCCAGACAGAGGGGGTGCCCAAGAAGGACAGCAATCTGGCAGTCATGTTCCCTCTGCTTCAGCATACTGCCAGGTTTGCTCCAGTGATGAGGAGGGAGGGGATGATGAGGTCACTGACTCCACGTGGGTGCCTGATAGGAGAGAGGAGGTGGAGGAGGAGGTACATCACCAATGAGGCAGGATGCCCTCCAGGGGCCAGCCTAAGAGCAGCACACTGACTGCATCACACCGCAGCGCTCCGTATGTGCAGGGCGCTGCTCTCTCTGCACGTTATTCCAAAAGTTCTTTGGTGTGGGCATTTTTTGAGACGAGTGCATCAGATCGCACCGCTGCTATTTGCAACATATGTCTCAAGCGTATCTCGCACAGCCAAAACATCTCCCGCTTGGGCACCACATGCTTGACCAGACATATGTTGACCTGCCATGCAGTTGTTGGCAAGCGTACCTAAAAGACCCACACCAAAGAACAAAGAGGACCTCTCCTTGCTCCTCCTCAGCTGGGTTCTCCAACCCCACTATACCTTCAGTCCTCTCTGAGACCTGCACTCCAGAGGAATGAAGGTGTAGAATTAGGTGTGTCACAGCCAAGTACTTGTGGGCCATCTGCTATTGGTACACCAACATCAGATTGTACCAGACAAACTTCCTTGCCCCAGCTGCTGCACCGCAGAAAGAAGTTCGCTCCCAGCCATCCACATGCCCAGCGGTTGAATGTTAGCTTGGCAAAATTGCTAGCACTTCAACTGCTACTTTTTCAGTTGGTAGACTCTGCCCCCTTCCGTGAGTTTTTGGAATGTGCGGTTCCCCAGTGGCAGGTTCCCAAACGCCACTTTTTCTCATGGAAGGCGATTCGGCTCTCTACCGGCATGTGGAAGGCAATGTCTTGGCCTCGCTGGACAGGGCGGTCAGCGGTAAGGTGCATATTACCGCTGACTCATGGTCCAGCAGGCATGGACAGGGACGTTACCTAAGTTTCATGGCGCATTGGGTGACTCTGCTGGCAGCTGGGAAGGATGCAGGGCAAGGTGCAGTAGTGTTGGAGGTTGTTCCACCACCACGCCTCCAAAATGCTACTACTGGTGATTCTGACACACCTCTCTCCTCCACCCCCTCCTCTTCTTCTTCCTCCATGGCCTCTTCCTGTGCTTTGTCCTCGGAACCAGCATTGCTCCGTAGGCGTTCAAGGGCTATGCAAGTACACAGGCCAAAAGATGCCATGCGGTGCTTGAGCTGGTGTGCTTGGGGGACAGGAGCCACACTGGGGCAGAGATTCCATCAGCTCTGCAGGGGCAGGTTCAGAGGTGGTTGAGGCCATGCCAGCTTAAGCCAGGAATGGTGGTTTGCGACAATGCCACCAACCTCCTCTCCGCCCTCTGACAGGGACAACTGACCCATGTGCCCTGTTTGGCTCACATCCTTAACTTGGTGGTGCAGCGGCTCTTGAGCAGGTACCCTGGCTTACAGGATGTCCTGAAGCAGGCCAGGAAAGTCTGTGTGCATTTCTGCCAGTCATATAATGCCAGTGCTCATCTGGCTGACCTCCAAAAGGAATTTAACCTGCCCAAGAACAGCCTAATCTGTGACATGCCCACCAGGTGGAACTCAACGTTGGCCATGCTTCAGCGGCTGCACACGCAGCAGAGGGCCATCAATGAGTACCTGTGCTTCTATGGCACCAGGACAGGGTCAGGGGAGCTTGTTCTTTTTTCCCCACACCAGTGGGCCATAATCAGGGCTGCATGCACTGTCCTGTCACTATCACCAAGGATGGTGAGCAGTGACAGTGCATGCATCAGTGACACTGTCCCCCTTGTCCAAATGTTGGAGCACACGCTGTGTGGAATAATGGACAGGGCACTTGAGGCAGAACAGAGGCAGGAAGAGGAGGACTTCCTTAGCTCTCAAGGCCCCCTTTATCTAGTTAGTGTTCCTGCGTGCCCGCTGATCACACAGGAAGAGGACGAGGAGGAGGAGGAGGATTGTGTCAGCATGGAGGTGGAGCCTGGCACTCAGCATCAGCAGCAGTCTTTAAGGGATCATTTACAGTCCCAAGAAACCCATAGACTTGTACATGGCTGGGAGGAGGTGGCTGCAGATCATGTCGTCCTTAGTGACCCAGAGGACTCCGGACCAAATGCCTCAGCAAACCTACGCTGCATGGCCTCCCTGATCCTGCAAAGCCTGCGGAAGGATCCTCATATTCGTGGTATCAAGGAGAGGGATCGTTACTACCTGGCAACCCTCCTTGATCCACGTTACAAGGATAAGGATAAGGACCTTATCTTGCCATCGCAGAGGGAGCAGAGGATGAAACATCTTCGGGAGGCCTTGCAGAAAGGTCTGTGCAATGCGTTCCCAGAGACTGGGAGGTTACAAACTCCTGTTCCTGGACAACGTGTTGCTGAGGCTTCGGTCAGTCAAAGAAGGAGCGGTAGCCATCTGACTGATGCGTTCAGATAATTTTTTAGTCCGCAGCCTCAAGGTATGATCGGGTCCAGCAACCATCGCCAGTGTCTGTTTTACATGGTGCAGGAATACCTAGGGGCAAGATTTGACTTGGACACCTTTCCCACCGAAAATCCTCTGGGTTACTGGGTCTTGAGGACGGATCACTGGCCAGAGCTTGCACAGTATGCAATTGAGCTACTGGCCTGTCCTGCATCCAGCATTCTTTCGGAACGCATATTCAGTGCTGCTGGAGGCTTTGTAACCGATCACAGGGTGCGCCTGTCTACCGACTCGGTCGATCGGCTGACCTTCATAAAAATGAATCAGTCTTGGATCACCACCAGATACCAAGCACCTGATGCTGATGTAACTGAATAAGTGACTTTCCTGTTATGCTGAGTGACTATCCTATTCCTCCTCAATGATCATGCTGATAGCTTGTAAGAATATTTTTGGTTCTGGGTGCCGCCACCAGTGACTAAGGTGCAATTTTTCTGCCCCTGTTTAACAGGGGCGTGTAATTACAATTTTTGATGCAATACTTTGCAGCAGGGCTCGTTCCTGCGCTCCAACTAGAGTATCTGTGAGGGGTTGCAGTGTTGTGGCACCAGTGCCTAAGGCCCAATGTTTCAGCCCCTGTTCAACAGGGACATGTAATTACAATTCTTGATCTAATATTTCATAGCAGGGCCCGTTCCAGTGCCCACCAAGAGTAACTGTGAGGACTTACAGTGTTGTGGCACCAGCACCACCACCACCATCACCAAAGGCCCAATTTTTCTGACCCTGTTCAACAGGGGCATGTAATTACAATTCTTGATCTAATATTTCACAGCAGGGCTTACAATGTTGTGGCAACACCAACACCTAAGGCCCCAATTTCTGCAGAGTATATAGGGCAGGCCCCTACTTTCAAACATCCAACTTACAAACGACTCCTACTTGCAAACGGAAGGAGACAACAGGAAGTGAGATGAAATCTACCCCTAGGAAGGGAAATTCTCTCCTGTAAGAGTTAATATGGGAAAAGCGTTTCTCCTCTCCACTGATGCTTTATCACCAATCCTTGTTTCACTAAAAACCCCAAATTGGCAAAAAACAATTGTCATTGGGACAGAAAGTGAGGTAAAATCTTTTGAAGAGGTGCACAGACAGCAGAAGTAATGTCACAGGGGTTATAACCCTTCCCTATGTTTTCCAAAAAGCTTAAAATAGATTTTTTGGCTTTAGCTACACTTTAAAAATGTACCAGTTCAAAATTACAAACAGATTCTACTTAACAACAAACCTACAGTCCCTGTCTTGTTTGCACCGCCTGTATACTGCTGTTGAGAGTATATAGGGCCTGGGGGCCCCACGCCTTTCCTTTTTTTAATTTGGGTGCGGGGCTCCCCTTAATATCCATACAAGACCCAAAGGGCCTGGTAATGGACTGGGGTTGGGGGGTACCCATGCCGTTTGTCCCACTGATTTTCATCCATATTGCCGGGACCCGACATTACATTAAAAATGTCATTTTGTGCAGGGACTGTTCTCAGCACGGGAAACACGCGCCACTTTATATATAAAGGAATATTTCACTTTTTTTTCACTTTAAGTATCATTAAAATCACTGCTCCCGAAAAAACATCCGTTTTTAAAACTTTTTTTTGCATTGATACATGTCCCCTGGGGTAGGACCCGGGTCCCCAAACCCTTTTTAGGACAATACCATGCAAATTAGCCTTTAAAATTAGCACTTTTGATTTTGAATGTTTGAGTCCCATAGACTTCAATGGGATTCTAAAGTTCGTGCAAAGTTTTGGTCCGTTCGCAAGTTCTGGTGCGAACCGAACCAGGGGGTGTTCGGCTCATCCCTAGTATTCTAATGTTGGCTCAAAGTCCAGATGATCTACTAGTTCAAAAGGGGATTCTTCTGGCCAGCCTGAGAAGATTTGGCTGGATAAGTGTTGTCAAGACTGTTGGAGCAGACCTGACTAGAGGCCCAATTCATTGCTTAAGCAAGTACTTTTCTCCTCCTTCTTTGAATGGGCCAAGCAGTTGTCAGCTTCCCAATGCAGGGGTCTGATGTAAATGATGATGTCTTGCATGTCTTGCATCCCTATGCTATCCTGGGCACGCTGCATTCTCTAGACATTCCAAGGAATTTCCTTTTTTTGACACAGAATGTAGCACTTGAGCTGATTCAAAGTGCTTCTCCTAAGATGCACAGGAGCCACTGGTGATGGGTATGTCAGGGGACCCTCATTTGATCCCGTCCAGTAGGTTCATTATCCTGGACCATTGTCACCACTGATGCCAGTGCTTGGTCCCCAATGAATGGGTCTTTAATCGGAAGATCTTGCCCATATCACTCAAGTATGGGGCCTCCCTCAGCTGAGTCTGTTTGTATCACCATTTACAAGGTGCCACTCTTTCTACCCTCACCCGTTGGTGGGGGCAGTGGATGCTCTCACTCACCCAGGGAATATTTACCTAGCAGATGCCTTTCCTGTACTGTGTTTGGTCATGAATTTCCAGGGGAGAATGTTTCCATTAGGATCTCCCTGTGATAGCAAGCATGCCGATTGGCCTACAGGCCTTGGGTTTGGCCTAGCCATGGAACCTAGTCAGGACCAAGCACTTCAGCTACCAGTGTTTCCATAACACCTGTCTCAGAATGGATTGGATATTGAGAGGGAAGGATTGAGAACTTGGGCTGTCCTATGGAAGTTGTTCAATCCTGTCTTTGCAGCTGAGCAGAATTTTGATCCTTGAAACCCCAAGGTTGCCCAGTTGCTATCATTTCTTCACATGGATCTGGATTTGGGGCTCAACCTAGTTCCGTAAGGGTTCAAATTGCAGCCATTTCAGCTTTCATCAGTGAAACTGGGCGTGTGCCAGGGGAACATTTCAGGAGGTTGGTCCTGAGACTTTGCCTGAAGAGGAATAACGTTCCCCAATAGGTTTTTATTCTGGTCCTGGACTTCCTTGCCAGGACTCTCTTTGCATCATCAGAATCAGTCCTCAGTGGGACATCACTTGAGAGGCAGTGTCCCTCGATAACTTCAGGCTTTAACTTCAAGGAGAAGAGTATCGGATCTGCAAGTACTTGGGGTTACAGAGACCTACATCTTACTCGTTCCAGATAAGTTGGTGCCTATGCCCCTTGAGCACCTTTGTTCAAGGTGGCTTTTATTTTCATTTAACAAACAAAGTGGTGGTTCCCTCCTTAATGGCAGAGACTGATTTAACCTACACTGGATGTACCAAGTGTCTAAAATTCCTACCTTCAAACATCTCCCCACTTAAAATCCTCTGGATGGCTATTTGTGTTTCCATTAGGTAAGTTCGGGAGGAACCTACAGCAAAACCTGGCCATCTTGGAGAGTCAAGGTCATTCAGAAAACTTACAATGCGGCCAGGCAAGAGCCTCTAGAAGTGATAGGGGCTCATCCAGCTAGGTCAATTTTTACATCTTTAAGTGTGAACATTAGACATATGCAATGCATTTCATAACAAATCGAAATTCGGCTGAATTTTGCATCTTTCGGACATTTGGAGGCACCCGAATGTCCGTATAAAAGAATAACAAATTTCAACTAATACGAAAGAAATTATAGCGAATATAAAGAATGAAATCGACATGATTCGGTAATTCGTTAAAGATCTAATGAAACAAAAGGTCAACTCAAAGTAAATCTTACAGTCCAATCAGCTGATTAATTTTGTGCTGGAGGTTGGATTACTTGCAAAGTGCATTACTGAGAACTGAGTGAGAAGGGTGTTGTATTGTATTTGAGCAGAGGAGAATAGATATTGTCATTGTGTGTGTTAATAGATTCAATAAACAAACGACTTTCCAAACTACGAATCATTATCATGAATATATATACATACATAAATATTGAATTTTAACTAATACGAAAGAAATTATAGCGGATATAACATGAATTTGACATGATTCGAGATTCAGTATAACGAATATCGACACTCTACAGAAATAACGAATTATCTGAAAACGAATTAACGTAACATAACGAATATAACAGAACAAAATTATGTATTTTACGAATGACAACAAACTGAAACTAAAGGAAATTTTCCGTTGTGCACAAGTCTATCGAACAGCACATTCAAAATGCCTATGTAGACGTCTACAAAGCAGGAGGATGGTTGGTGCAGTGTACCTGCCTCAGGCACTACAGGGAAGATCCAGGGGCTTGTACATCAATAGACTTAGATGGAACGGTGGTCCAGACTTCCATGTCCATTGTAATAAAGTTTGATTATAAATTATAGCCCTGTTTAACTCATTATGTATTACATGTATGTTGCCATGTTGGCGTCAGGAAAAAAGAAAATTGTATTAACTACTTACCGTAATTATTCTTTACTGACTCCAATCCAAGGCAGTATACGAACTCTCCCTTTTTTTATCTTGTTATTTTTTACGGAGAATGGGGGAGATTGCTCTATTTTCCTTTTATAGATTTAAACAGGTTCTGTGGGTGGATATAGGGGCACAACTATATCACAAAAGTGAGTACACCCCTCACATTTTTTAAAATGTTTTATTATTTCTTTTCATGTGACAACACTGAAGAAATGACACTTTGCTACAATGTAAAGTACTGAGTGTACAGCTTGTATAACAGTGTAAATTTGCTGTCCCCTCAAAATAACTCAACACACAGCCATTAATGTCTAAATCACTGGCAACAAAAGTGAGTACATCCCTAAGGGAAAATGTCCAAATTGGGCCCAATTATCAATTTTCCCTCCCTGGTGTCATGTGACTCATTAGTGTTACAAGGTCTCAGGTGTCAATGGGGAAGCAGGTGTGTTAAATGTGGTATTTATCGCTCTCACTCCCTCATACTGGTCACTGAAAGTTCAACATGGCACCTCATGGCAAAGAACTCTCTGAGGATCTGAAAAAAAGAATTGTTGCTCTACATAAAGATGTCCTAGGCTATAAGAAGATTGCCAAGATCCCGAATCTGAGCTGCAGCATAATGGCCAAGACCATACAGCGGTTTAACAGGACAGGTTCCACTCAGAACATGCCTCACCATGGTCGACCAAAGTAGTTGAGTGCATGTGCTCAGCATCATATCCAAAGGTTGTCTTTGGGAAATAGACCTATGAGTGCTGCCAACATTGCTGCAGAGGTTGAAGGGGTGGGGGGTCAGCCTGTCAGTGCTCAGACCATATGCCACACTGCATCAAATTGGTCTGCATGGCTGTCTTCCCAGAAGGAAGCCTCTTCTAAAGATGATGTACAAGAAAGCCCGCAAACAATTTGCTGAAGACAAGCAGACTAAGGTCATGGATTACTGGAACCATGTCCTGTGGTCTGATGAGACCAAGATAAACTTATTTGGTTCAGATGGTGTCAAGCGTGTGTGGCGGCAACCAGTTAAGGAGTACAAAGACAAGTGTGTCTTGCCTATAGTCAAGCATGGTGGTGGGAGTGTCATGGTCTGGGGCTGCATGAGTGCTGCCGGCACTGGGGAGCTACAGTTCATTAAGAGAGCCATGAATGCCAACATGTACTGTGACATACTGAAGCAGAGCATGAGCCCCCTCCCTTTGGATACTGGGCCGCAGGGCAGTATACCAACATAATAACAACCCCAAACACACCTCCAAGATGACAACTGCCTTGCTAAAGAAGCTGAGGGTAAAGGTGATGGACTGGCCAATCATATCTCCAGACCTAAACCCTATTGAGCATCTGTGGGGCATCCTCAAATGGAAGGTGGAGGAGCGCAAGGTCTCTAACATCCACCAGCTCCATGATGTCGTCATAGAGGAGTGGAAGAGGATTCCAGTGGCAACCTGTGAAGCTCTGGTGAACTCCATGCCCAAGAGGGTTAAGGCAGTGCTGGAAAATAACGACGGCCACACAAAATATTGACACTTTGGGCACAATTTGAATATTTTCACTTAGGGGTGTACTCACTTTTGTTGCCAGCAGTTTAGACATTAATGACTGTGTGTTGAGTTTTTTTTTTTTTAATAATCTTTATTTATGAAAACATTTTTACAAATTTTTATAAAACATGTACACATCCAAGATATTATTTATAATCTGTTAAATTTATCCTATATTTCTTTATCAGAACATCATTCATATCTCCTCTTAGCTAGTCACATAATAAGTTCAAAGATGTATACCCCTTACTACCTTAAACAACCCCCCCCCCCCACCACCACCACCACATTCATACATATTCACCCAAACAACATAACAAAAAAAAAAAAAAAAGAAGTACCCATCCTATTATTGCTCTAATCAGCTCCTATACCTCCCTCAAAAGCAACGAGGAGGCGCTAAACTCTTCCCATTTAAAACAGGTTCTTAGTATCTGTTTTTTTAGCCCTTCTTCCTTGTCAAAAGAAGTTTATTGAGTATACAATATTATAAAGATACATAAAGTAAGTTTACAAGGATCTATAAAGTAAGCTCATTGTTTTACAGGGTTTATATAGGTAAATATCATGAAATTTCAAATATTAAACCTTGGGTTCACGTAAACCTAAATTAAAAATATATATCATTTCCTTAGTTACTTTTGTAGGTATTTAAATGATTTATACCTACTATACATATTGTTTACAGGTAGAGGGTATATAGGTCAAATAAATTCTGATAATGAGCTTTAATTGTAAGGTGGAGAAAAGGAAAGAGAAAGAAGAAAAAGGGTAGAAAGGCAGAGGTATGGTCCACAAGGTTGTCCCGCTCCTCAGTTTATTATTCTTTTTAGTTCTCTTTGAAGCCTTAGAATGGGTGTCTCTGTAAGTCATTTAATCTGTTACCATGGCAACAGGACAGAGTCATTGAAATTTGACAGGAACTGTTGTATTATCCAAGGATGCCAAAGTTTTTCAAATTTTGGAATTTGATTTTGATCGATGGCTACCATCTTAGCATGGGACATTGTATTATTCATTCTGTGAATTGTTTCTGCTAGTACCAATGTAGGAGATTTCCATGCCTTGGCCACTGTTTGTTTTGCAGCCGTTATTAGTTGGATCATAAGTTTGAATTGAGAGAGTGTTAACCATTCCGGTTTTAGATTAAGTAAAGTTATATATGGATCTGGTTGTATTATTTTTTTAAATATTTTAGATGCAATCACGAAGACTTCCTTCCAGAAGGTTTGGATTACTGGGCACGTCCACCATATGTGTAAATGTGTGCCTATTTCTGGGCATCCTCGAAAACAAAGAGCTGAGGTATTAGGTGAATATTTTGCCACTCTAGCAGGTACAAGGTACCAGCGAGTTAGGACTTTATAATTTGTCTCCAGTGCTAAGATGTTGGGTGAAGATGACTTAGATGTGAGCCATATGTTAGACCAGTCCGTGTCTTCTAAAGTTCGTCCCAGGTCCTCCTCCCACCTCTGAATGTAAGAGGGTCTATTAAGATTTACTACTCCATATAATTGATTATAAAGTGATGAAATTGTACCTTTAGCAAATGTATCTTTTGTACAGATTGATTCAAAAATGGATAATTGGGATAATGGTGTATCCCCCTTTAGGAATGGTGTATAGAAATTTTTGATTTGGAGATATCTAAATATCTCAGAGTTTGGTAGATCATATTTTTCTCTAAGCGATGGGAATGAAAGGAATGATTTAGATGCTATAAAGTCATTTAGTGTCTGAATGCCTGATGTTGTCCAAGCTTTAAAAGAATTTGGGTAGATCCATGCCGGATAAAAGGCCGGATTTCTGATAAAAGAAAGGAGAGGATTGTGTGGAGATTGTAACTGATATTTGGTTTTTAGTTTATCCCAGAGAGATAAGAAGTGTTTAGTTATGGGATTATGAATTTTAAAGCGGTCTTTAGGATCAAGCCATAACAAGTTTGATATTAATAGAGGGTCATTTTCTGAAGCCTCTATAAATACCCATAATGGGATTTCCTGTTTTGCATGGCATTTGGACAGACTGGCCAAATGTGCTGCTCTGTAGTAGTTAGTAAAATTAGGGTATCCCAGGCCTCCTTTATTTTTGGGAAGATGTAGTGTGTGTATAGGTATACGTGGTTTAGAAGAGCCCCATATAAACGAAGTTGCTATTTTTTGTACTATTCTCAAAAAATAGGAAGGAATTGGAATAGGGAGGACTCTGAATAGATAAAGCAATTTGGGTAGAATAGTCATTTTGATTGCATTAATCTTCCCTATCCAGGATAAAGGAAGCTGTGACCATTGTTTTATTAGATTTGTGATCTGTCTTAATACAGGAGGATAATTGGTTGAGAATAAGTCAGAATGAGATGCTGTTAAATGAATTCCAAGATATGGGATTGATTTTTCTGCCCATGTGAATGGGAGTGCAGCCCTAGCCGGGATCAATTCCATGTTTGTGAGCGAAATATTAAGCACTAGGCATTTCTTAGGATTAATCATAAGGCCGGATAGGGCTGCAAATCCATCAAGAGCTGGTATTAAGTTAGGACCAGAGACCTGTGGTGATGATAGAAAAAGTAATATATCGTCTGCAAATATACATAATTTGTGTGTAATACCTCCTACTTCAATGCCAGTTATAGTTTGGTTTGTTCTGATGTATTGGGCCATGGGTTCGAGTATAAGGGCAAATAATAAGGGAGATAATGGGCAACCCTGTCGGGTACCTCTTTCGATATTAAAGGCATCAGATTTGTATCCAGCATATTTTATATAGGCTTTGGGTTTATTATATAATGCTTTGATCCATGTTAAAAAGTGGGGTCCAAAACCCCATTTTTGTAATGAATATTACATATATTGCCAGGATACTGTGTCAAATGCCCTCTTAATATCGAGAGATAGAAAACATAAAGGGATTTTCTGTTTTTTAGCAATATGTGCCAATAACACTGCCCTGCGTATATTATCGCCTGCCTGTCTATTTGGCATGAAGCCTACTTGATCTCTATGTATTAATTTTCCTATAATGCTATTGAGGCGTTTTGCTATTATTTTTGCTAATAATTTAATATCAAGGTTTAACAGAGAGATAGGCCGATAATTCACACAGGAAGTATCATCAGAAAGAGGTTTTGGGATCATACAAACAATTGCCATTAGTGTTTCTTGCCGAAAAGAATGTCCTTCTAGAAGTTTGTTAAAAGTTTCAGTGAGAATGGGAGAGAGTATTTCTGAGAATGTTTTATAGTATAAAGCCGAGTAGCCGTCTGGGCCTGGTCTTTTGTTAAGTTTTAGGTCTTTTATGGCGTTAGCAACTTCATCTATAGTTATAGGCTCATCCAAACTGCTTTTTTGATTCTGAGACAACTCAGGTAAGGTTATTTTTGAGAAGAAGGATTCAGCCTCTGTAGGATTAAATTCATTGTTTGTCTTGTATAAAGTTGCGAGATGTGAGTGAAATTTATGGACTATTTTAACTGGATTACAAGTATAAACATTTTTTGATAATTTCAAACGTATTGGTTTGAAAGATTTGTTAGTTGAATTTAATGCCCGAGCCAAATATGTACCTGGTTTGTTTGTATTCACGTAGAAATTGTGTTTGGAGCGTTTGAGGGATTTATCAACCGACTCAGTGAGAAATAGATCGTATTCCAATCTAGATTTTTCCAGATGAGATTTTGTACTCTGCGATGGATTATCTTGGAATGATATATAGGCTGCATTAAAATTGAGTTCTAGTTTTTTTGCTAGATTTTTGCGTTCTCGTTTAAATAGTGCCATTTGTCTTTGTATTCTACCACACAAGACAGGCTTATGAGCTTCCCACAGTGTTATTGGGGAAATGTCTGTTGTATTATTAATTGATATGTATTCCTTTAAACCTTGTTCAATGGCCATCTGATGTAGTGGGTGTTTGAGCATTATGTCTGGTAAGTACCACGTTGGGTCATGCGCTTTTGGTATGGCTGAGGCTATAGTAGTGTATACTGCATTATGGTCAGACCACGGAATCGGAATTATATCTGATGCAATAATTTCTGGTATCATTCCTATTGTTAGAAAAATATGATCTATTCTGGTGAAGGTTTGATGAGGGTGCGAGAAATAAGTGAATTTCTTTTTCATTGGGTTACTTTCTCTCCACGAATCTACCAGATTGTATTTGGAAAGAAGTTGAGAAAAAGGTAATCTAGAGGTTATTTTGGATGGTGTAAAAGGTGATTTATCTAGAAATGGGAGGAGGACCTGGTTCGAATCCCCGCACATTATCACTGTTCCTATTTTGTGTGTATTAATCACTTGTAATATATGTGAGAGGAATGGTGTAGGTTGTTTGTTAGGAGCGTAGTAGGAAATCACTGTGATTGCTGTATCCATTATATAACCCATGAGTATCAGGTATCTACCTTCTGGGTCTTTAATTTCTGATGATAAGGTGAATGGTGTGGATCGGTGAAATGCAATTAGAGTACCCCTTTGTTTGGTACAGGCAGAAGCCGTGTAAATTTGTTGATAAAAAGGAGAAATATATTTGAGTAGAATCTTTGGTGAAGTGTGTTTCTTGGAGGCATACTATGTGAGCCTTCTTGTTATGGAAAGTACGGAAGGCTTTGGTCCTTTTTTGAGGGACATTTATTCCCTGAGCATTCAGGGAAAGTATATTCAGTGGTGCCATGGCAACAGATCAAATAGTTTTGACTTACTTTTTGTTATGCAGAGGTGACTGCGCAGATCAACCTGTGTGGACTGAAGAGATGAAAAGATAGAAAAGAAACCAGTGAATTCTGGAGTAAAGAGTAAACAAAAAACATATGAGATTAGATGATACATTGTATAAATTATTTTTTGCAAGTAATCACAATTTACCCGTGAAAGAGAATAAATATCTCTCTCAGGGGAATAAGTGCCTTTGTCACACTCCCACATAATATGGTTGGGAGAATGAGGAGGGCTAATGGGGGTACACGGATCTTCCGCTTACAGGAGAGAAGTGCTATGTCAAAAGACATCAAAATGATGATTCATTAATTGGAGTGCAGAATATAGTTTTTGTTGAAATTATTTATTCCAGGGTGGTTGTATATGGTTAGTCTTGCCCTAGGCTAAATAATTCAGTTAGAAAGGTACTGTTAATAACTTTGGTATTGATGAAGATAGTTTGAATTATTTTGGGATTTTAACCCTTTTAGAGTAAACAATTACATATTTTATTCATATGTAACTGTTTAGATATGTTAACTCATAAAATTGAGGTTGTATTGCTTCAGATTAGAATAAACAAAAACATAGTTCTAGGAACTAGTTAGGTAATAATATATTTGTTTTAAGAAAAGAAAGAAAAAGCTTCCATTACTTCTGGATTATTGAACATATTTGTCCTAAAAAGTAATAAATCTATTGTTATTACCTGAAAATATATAACTGAACAAGAATTTCCTTATTTCACTTATATATTCTAAGGCTATATGAATCAGAAGTAATAAGAAATATAACTGGAATGTAACATGATCCCACACAGTGTGTGACTATCAGAATGCAGTTACATTCAGTTATAAATACAGGTTTTTTATAGCGAACCATCTCTTAGCATAATAAATGAAGAGATATCAGGAATTAGGATGTCAGTCCATTGAATCTTCTTGGTCCATGGATGATGTGGCATAACGGCCTCTTTTGTGAGAATGATGATTCACATTTTGTTCTGAAATTTTCTGGGTGCTGCCTGAAGGTGAAGATGATGCCATTCTTCTGCGTGTGGGAGAGTTGCTGCTTGTGGGTTCTGTCAGATTTCATTTTAAAAGGGTTTGTTGTAGTTCATCTGCTGATCTGCTTCTGTAAATTGTACCTTGGTAGTTAAATCTGACTGAAAAGGGGAAGCCCCATTGATACATAATGTTGTGGCGTTGCAGTTCCATTAGTTGGGGTTTCATGGATCGTCTTTTAGTAATAGTAAGTTGGGATAGGTCAGCAAAAATTTGATAATTGTGTCCTTGAAAAACAAGTTCCTTTTTTTCTCTTGCAGCAATTAGTATTTGTTCTTTCGTTCTGTAATAATGAAATTTTGTGATTATATCACGTGGGGGTCCATCTTTCTTTTTGGCTGTGAGGGCTCTGTGTACTCTGTCCAGTTCTAAACGTTCAATAGGGATATCTGGCTTTAGTTCTTGTAATAGAGCAGTAATAGTAGATTGCAGGTCTGTCACAGTTTCAGGTATTCCCCTTATGCGCAAGTTTGAACGTCTGGCTCTATTTTCGTAATCTTCAAGCTTAGTTTGAAGTATTAAATTCTCTTCTTTTAATTGTTCCAATTCTGTTATATTTTCTTGGGTTGTAATTTCAATTTCATCCATTTTTATTTCTAAGGCTGCGGTGCGGTTTCCCAGCTCTCTTATTTCTTTGGTTAGGCTGTTTGTTATTTGGTCTGAGGTTTGTTTTAAAGCCTTATGAAGCATCTTTTCAAATTGTAATAATATTACTGGGGATGCTGAGGAGGCTTGTGGAGAAGTTTGTGAGAGGATTTGTTCTGTATCTGACTCAAATGGAGAGTCTTGCTGTGACATTTTCTGTCTGTGAGAGCGCCCTGATGCTGTATATTGTGAGGTGACTGGAGCTGCTTTAGTTGCAGTGAGTGCCTGTGAGCTCTTTGTGAGGTGATCTTTATTTCTGCCACGGCTTCCTCCCAGTACCATATTTCCTGCCCAAACTTTCACAGTTTGTTCCCTGGGGCAAAAAGGTTCAAATGGATACCTTTTGAGCCTGCAGGCTCCGCTTTGTCCTTCTCTTCTCTCCTCAGCGGTGTGGAGCTCTAACAATGCATGTCTGCTCCGCTAGGCTCCGCCCATGCACCTCCCTTTTTAGCCCTTCTTCAATCACCATTCTTTCCTCCAAGGCACGCATTTCCGCCATCTCACATTCCCACTCCACTATAGAGGGCGCACATGGGCTTTTCCATTTTCTAGCTACAGTCAGGTCCATAAATATTGGGACACCGACACAATTCTAATCTTTTTGTCTCTATACACCACCACAATGGATTTGAAATGAAAAGAACAAGATGTGCTTTAACTGCAGACTTTCAGCTTTAATTTGAGGGTATTTACATCTAAATCAGGTGAACGGTGTAAGAATTACAACAGTTTGTATATGTGCCTCACACTTTTTAAGGGACCAAAAGTAATGGGACAATTGGCTGCTCAGCTCTTCCATGGCCAGGTGTGTGTTATTCCCTCATTATCCCATTTACAAGGAGCAGATAAAAGGTCCAGAGTTAATTTCAAGTGTGCTATTTGCATTTGGAATATGTTGCTGTCAACTCTCAATATGAGATCCAAAGAGCTGTCACTATCAGTGAAGCAAGCCATCATTAGGCTGAAAAAACAAAACAAACCCATCAGAGAGATAGCAAAAACATTAGGTGTGGCCAAATCAACTGTTTGGGACATCCTTAAAAAGAAAGAACACATCGGTGAGCTCAGCAACACCAAAAAGACTCGGAAGACCACGGAAAACAACTGTGGTGGATGACCGAAGAATTCTTTCCCTGGTGAAGAAAACACCCTTCACAACAGTTGGCCAGATCAAGAACACTCTCCAGGAGGTAGGTGTATGTGTGTCAAAGTGAACAATCAAGAGAAGACTTCACCAGAGTGAATACAGAGGGTTCACCACAAGATGTAAACCATTGGTGAGCCTCAAAAACAGGAAGGCCAGATTAGAGTTTGCCAAACAACATCTAAAAAAACCTTCACAGTTCTGGAACAACATCCTATGGACAGATGAAACCAGGATCAACTTGTACCAGAGTGATGGGAAGAGAAGAGTATGGAGAAGGAAAGGAACTTCTCATGAACCAAAGCATACCATCTCATCAGTGAAGCATGGTGGTGGTAGTGTCATGGCGTGGGCATGTATGGCTGCCAATGGAACTGGTTCTGTTGTATTTATTTATGATGTGACTGCTGACAAAAGCAGCAGGATGAATTCTGAAGTGTTTCGGGCAATATTATCTGCTCATATTCAGCAAAATTCTTTAGAACTCATTGGACGACGCTTCACAGTGCAGATGGACAATGACCCGAAGCATACTGCGAAAGCAACCAAAGAGTTTTTTAAGGGAAAGAAGTGGAATGTTATGCAATGGCCAAGTCAATCACCTGACCTGAATCCGATTGAGCATGCATTTTACTTGCTGAAGACAAAACTGAAGGGAAAATGCCCCAAGAACAAGCAAGAACTAAAGACAGTTGCAGTAGAGGCCTGGCAGAGCATCACCAGGGATGAAACCCAGCGTCTGGTGATGTCTATGCATTCCAGACTTCAGGCTGTAATTGACTGCAAAGGATTTGCAACCAAGTATTAAAAAGTGAAAGTTTGATGGATGATTGTTAATCTGTCCCATTACTTTTGGTCCCTTAAAAAGTGGGAGGCACATATACAAACTCTTGTAATTCCTACACTGTTCACCTGATTTGGATGTAAATACCCTCAAATTAAAGCTGAAAGTCTGCAGTTAAAGCACATCTTGTTTGTTTCATTTCAAATCCATTGTGTTGGTGTATAGAGCCAAAAAGATTATAATTGAGTCAATGTCCCATTATTTATGGACCTGACTGTATAATAGTTTGTGCTGCCGTCAAGAAATATTTCAATATTCCCTTCTTTATACTTTTCACCGATCCTGGGATCATAGATAATACTGCCACTTGTATATCTAGCTGTAAATCAATCCCAGTCGCGGCCTTATATATCTCAAATATTTTTTGCCAAAATGGTTGAACTTCTGGACAAAAGTACCAGATATGTGACATTGTGCCTTGTGCTTCGCGACACCTCCAGCAAACATCCTCATTATTGGGATTTATTTTGTGCAAATCCACAGGACACCTATACCATCTGGCTAAGATTTTATAGTTTCTTTCCTGATGTTTGGCAGATATTGAAAGTTTGTGAGTTACTATAATTGCCTTTTCCCATCTTTTCCTAGGGATATCCATCCCTAGATCCTCCTCCCATTTTTTTATATAGAGTACCTCATGTTCCTTATTTTCTGAAATCAGATATTTATAAACATTAGATAAAGTATGCATAGGTCTATGTTCTTGTAGAAATATTTTTTGTGTTGAGTTATTTTGAGGGGACAGCAAATTAACACTGTTATACAAGCTGTACACTCACTATAAAAAGGAGGGTTGGGGGAAGGGAGAACCCAAAGAAATGGGTTCAGAGAAAGGGGTTACTTGGTGCAACAATAGAGTCTAAGGTTGGTATAGTGATACAATCAATTTATTTATTCATCTTTCACATAAAACCACAATTATTGAAACTATAAATATCAAAAAATATGGTGCAATTAGGCCTCAAACAAACCAGACAAGACAGACTTGACAAACAGTACATTTAAGAAACATATAATGCTACCCAGTCAGGGCATATTGCATAATGCCACATTGGCCTAGTGGTTTAGTCAATTGATCATATGGTGGTAAATTATTGTCAGCCCAAAGTATTAGGTATCAATTTGGAATTTAAACTCTAGTATGGGCCCCTGTGGCAATATGCAATGGGAGAGTGGTAGATGCAGTGGAAGAGAAACACCTATGCTGTGATAGAGCAGGATTAAGATTCCTATTTATTATCTTTATGGTAGAGGTTTAAATATTCCTCTAAGTTAAAGTAGGGGGTAGTATGGACAAATCGTCCTGTAACAGTGCTAGCCCCTATGCATTTATCTGGAAGTCCTTAATCATCCTGCAGGGGTGTTAAAGATGCTGGTTCAGGCTGGTATCAGGTATGTGATGGAGCCATAAACCGTCAGTCAGCTGTTAGCAAGGTGTTCAGGTGGCGATGTAATCACTGAATGGTCTAGTAATGTAATTTACGGTGCAATTGCAGTTATACTTGGCTGTATTATTTATAGCTGTACATTACCACCATCTTCCGCGCTGCTCCGATCAGGGGTGCTGTAGTCCGCTGGTCCTAAAAAGCCGTAGCGTCCGTAGCGTTCCGTTTCAGACACGGGATATCCTCAAAGTCCTACAGTGGGTTGCGGTGAGTTGCGGTGTCCTGCTTGTTAGTTAGCACTTAGTTGGCTCGTCCACTGTAATCCCAAACACGGAGGGGGGGGATTCCCGTAGCTGGGACACGTCTGGCAGGCCTTTTGTTTCCCCTTCCGGAGCTGCGATCATGTATTCCTCATGTCAGCTGGTTGCTGTGCATCTCCCTCAGTGCCCTGAGCGCACGGACTGGGTAGCGCAGTGACGTCAACGCGTTTCGCCGTGATTCAATGACGTAGCTTCATCTCTGGACATTCATTGGTCGGTTACCACACACCCTTCTTATAGTGTCTTTCGCTGGGGGTCGTCGCCAATGGGAAATTTTGAAAAATTTGAAGGGATATTAGCCAATCATAGATGGCTGATTGTTCGGAACAGCCTTTCGGCTTATGAGAACATTGTGGTTGTTTTTAATGCAAAAACCGCTTGGTCATTCCTTTTGGAAAAGTATCCTAGCGCATATTTGAAACCTCCTTACTTTTGGTGGAGGTAATGGGGAAAGTATGGTCTAATGTAGGTGATTAGAGGATAGGCATAAAGAGGGGATTAGGACATACGCCGTAGTTAGTACTTGACACCATAGAGGAGACAGGGAAAATATACAACACCAAAGTGGCATGCTGAGTGATTACATGTATACATATATACGCCACTTTAGGCAAAATAAATGACAACACTTCAAAAAGGGGTTTATAATTATTCTTGAAAGGAATTAATTTCTGTGCACAGTATGACTGCGTATGGGTGACGCCAAACTATCATAAAGTATAAGGTGGCCTATACTTTGGCCATGAATCATTTTAGTCTAACTCAAACATGTCATCTTTACTGTCACCTCCATGTTTAGTTAAACTGGTTGAAGGTAGTAGGTAATTGAGAGTGAACGACGACACTGTACAGGAAACAGGCCACCCACCCCAGGATGTATTTAGGGGAGGTGCTCACTGGTGGTGGGACTTGGATTGGTTTCAGGGTTCCAAGAACACTTGTAGGTTCAGTTCGGTGTTTAACCCCACCGGCACGAGGGACTTCAGCCTGTATACCCACCACTTCTCTTTTTGGAGGAGTACACGGTCAAAGTCTCCTCGTCTGGTGGGTAACTTCAAGGCGTATATCCCCTTAATTGTTAAACCCTCAGAGGATCCTCCATGACACAGGGCAAAGTGTTTGGCCAGGGGTTTTTCTGGTATCTTTCCTTTGGTGTTGATTTCTCGTAAATGCTCACCAAAACGTATTCTCAGGGGCCTCTTAGTTTTGCCTATGTATATCTTGGGACATGGGCACGTAATTAGATAGATCACTCTTGATGTTGAGCAATTAATGAGATCACATATTTCATATGTCCTCTCATTAAGGGCATCAGTGAAGGAGGAGGTTCGATGAACATAAGGGCACATTTGGCATTTGTTACAAGAAAACATACCCTTTGCTCGTGGGTACTCTGATAGCCAGGTGGGATCTGGCTCTTTTACAAATTCGGACTGGATCAGCATATCACCCAAGCTTGGGGCTCGACGAGCGACCATCTTGGGCGAGGTGCTGACAATCTTAGCCAGTTCCGGGGTGTTGGTCAAAATTCCCCAGTGTTTTTTCAGAATGGAAAATACATTATTCCACTGGGAGCCAAACGCTGTTATAACCCGTACTGGTTCATTTGTTTGTATCAGTGGCTCATTTGTGGTTTTTGTCCCCTGTAGCAAGCTTTCCCTATCCCTAATGGCTGCCTTCTTTCTAGCCCTCCTGAGTTGCCCATGAGAGTACCCCCTTTCACGAAATCGTGTATAAAGTTCACTACTCTCCCGTCTGTAGTCTGCTGCATTGCTGCAGTTTGTTTTTATCCGAAGGAACTGTCCTACTGGTATTCCATTTTTAAGCCAATGGGGGTGGTGACTTGTTGCTTCCAATAGTGTATTAGCGGCCATTTCCTTACGGAACGTGCTAGTGTCATGTTGGCCCTCATCCAGTGTGATCTGTAGATCACGGAAAGACAGACCCTTTTGATCAAAGTTATACGTTAATCGTATATTACGATCATTGTTATTTAGTTCATTCATGAACAAATGTAGATCGTCGAGACTGCCCCCCCAGATCATCAGGACATCGTCAATGTACCGCAACCACGTTTTTACGTGGCTGTGGTACATCGGCGAAGGGTAAACGTCCACTTCCTCCCAAAGGCCTAAATGTAGGCACGCATAGGCTGGTGCTCATGCAGCACCCATGGAAGTACCTCGTATTTGATGGTAATATGAACTCAGGAACTGAAAAAAGTTATTTGACAAAGTAAAGTCCAAGAGCTCGACCAAAAACTCTTTTTGTGGTTCGGACTCTGGGTAGGTTTCCATCAAGAACCATTCTCCTGCTTGAAGTCCCTTGTTGTGAGGTATTGAGGTATAAAGTGACTCAACGTCTACACTAACCAAGAGTATCCCTTCTGGATGCATAGTCTTATTGATTTCCGTGATTTTGGCCAGTACGTGTCTTGTATCCTGAACAAAAGATTTCAGGTTTTTCACGATATCCTGTAAAAGAGAGTCCAAATAGCGTCCCACTCTTTCCAAAGGGCCCTGGCAGGCAGATACAATTGGTCTGCCTGGGGGATTTTTTAGATTTTTGTGGACCTTTGGGATAATGTAAAATGTGGGTACGTTGAACTCTCTCACCAGGAGATGCTGGAACTCACGATTTGTTAGTAGTCCCTCATCCTTTGCCTCCAGTAGTTTTCTATTTAATTCGGACACCAACACCAGAAATGGATTATTTTCAAGTCTTTCATATGTGGTGGTATCATTTAGAAGTCGCTTTGCTTCCCTCTCATAATCTTGTTGGTTTAATACAAGGTTGCGTCTTTTCTGGAGATCTAAGAGGGCAGCCCTTTCACCTGCTGTCAAGTTGTCTGGTGATCTTTTGGTCCAGTCTATTTTAGTCAGGTCAGTTTGCACCATGTCCAAGAACAGCTTCAACCACCTGTTCTTGGACAGGGGGGGGCATTTTTTGTGATCTTATTCTTAAGTTAGCCTGTCTCCGTATTGGAGCGGCTGTCGTTGGTGGTCCTTCGTTCTCTTCTAGTAGGGAGTTAAGTATCTCAATTGCTTTTTGATCATCTACTTCCAGGGTTACTGCCGGAGTTGTTGTGCTTTTTTCATAGAGTGAACGTAAGAAATCTTTCCTCAGGAATAGTGTAATGTCCTTGAAGACCGTAAATTCATCCATATTACTAACTGGAGAAAAGGTCATACCCTTTTGTAGTAAACTAATGTGGTCTGTGGTAAGTACCATGTCCGATAGGTTGACTATCTTCACATCATTCCCATTGGAGGGTACCTGTCCTATGGTTAATTTAGTTGTTATCGTTTTTGACTTCTGGTGTACGTTCGTTCCCTGACTGTTTTGTTGGGCTTTAAGTTCTTGGGTCCTTTTTTGATTTGTGGAGGCGGACTCTGATCTTTGGTTTGTTCCTCCCCCTCCTGTTCTAAAAAAGTCACGGCTTTGTGCGTGTCGTCATCTGACCCACTATGCGACTTACTACGTTGTGGTCTAGATTGCCTACGGGGTCCTCGTCTCTGTGATCTACTACGAGCTCTACGTGTTGTTAGGTCGAACACCTCATCCTTCTCAAAGTCGGCTAGGTCACGGCAAAATTTTCCCTGTTTAGTGATCTTTAAGTTAAGTTGCATTTTTTAAATTTCTTTTTTAAGAATTTTGTTTTGTTTGACAAACTCTTCACTTTCCTTAAAGGTCTCTAAGCCACGGGCACTTTCCTGTATTTTTTCCTGAATACTTTTAAGTTGAATATTCCCTTCCTCAACTATTAGTCGCATAACCGCCAAACCATGATTAACACACAGTTCCTTCCATTTTGGAAGGAAACTGTCCGTATGGAGGTGTTCAGCTGGAATCGTCTTTTCACGTAAGCCTCTTGGGACAATCCTATGGGTTATATAAGTTTCCAGTGATGACACATCCCACTTTCTATTTAGATGTTTCACCAGGAGCTTCTTATGTTCTTTAAATTTGTTTTTTATTTCTTCACCTTGGTGAACAGCTTGGGGTGTGTCGGTCTGGAAGGCCGTCCTTATTTCCTGTTCAAAATCCTCACCTAACATAAAGGCCATATCCCTATTGATTGGTAAGTGTATGTTGATAGTTCACTGATTTCCTGATGGTGTACTCACTAGAAATGACCTTGGTAGTCAAAATTACTTAAACATCAAAGGTAGGATACGGGGGGGGGGGGGGGGGGTTGGGGGGATTGGGGAATGAGCAAAAAAAGGAAAGGGGGGGTGGGGGCTGGCGTGAGTACACCTGTACTGGATCGTAAAATTACGTATGTACTGGCATACGTAATTTTACGATCCAGTACAGGTGTACTCACGCCAGCCCCCACCCCCCCTTTCCTTTTTTTCCTCATCCCCCAATCCCCCCAACCCCCTCCCCCCCCCATCCTACCTTTGATGTACACTCACTACTTTACATTGTAGCAAAGTGTAATTTTTTCCGTGTTGTCACATGAAAAGATACAATAAAATATTTACAAAAATGTGAGGGGTGTATTCACTTTTGTGAGATACTGTATGCTGCCATAGACTGGCGTCAGGAAAGGAATATTACAGTAAGTATTTGTTGCAATTTTCCGTTATTTGACCACTTCATCTCTTAAACCTGTACACCACATACAAACCAGAGCAATTTTAAAATGTTTGCTATGGGCCTATTTATTTATCAATAACTTTGTCATTACTGAAAATAAAAATTATGCATCATTTTTAGGACAAACAGTGCTTTATTTTGGTAATATTGGTTTGCTAAAAGGATTTTATTTTTGATGCAATCTGTAGACAAAAATGTAACAACACTAAAAAAAATTCTTTCTAGTTTGAACACACAAACCAATCATGTTACTGAAGGTAAAAAATATACATTTTATTCTATAATGTGTGCATTTGAATTTACACTAAACTAGCATTGAAAAGTTATTTAAAAATGAAATAAAGACATTTTCTCATTTAAATTTTTTTACGCCATGTTTAAAAAAGTGAAGGAAAACAAAATGTTATCCCTGAACAGGAACTGGGTACAGAGAGCCATACACTCTACGCACTCCTCTTATGCCAGGGGAGTGGCTATTTTAATACATAAAAACTTACCATGTGTTATAGAACATGTAATAACAGATCCCTATGGGAGATATGCAATTGTGGTCCTTGCCATTGACTCTCAGTTATTGGCAATAGCGAATGTATATGTTCCACCCCCCTTCAAAAACGAGGTTCTGTACCTGGTTTTAGAGAAGATTGCCACCTTTGGCCCATTAAAAGTGCTAGTGGCGGGCGATTTTAATAACATCCTAGACTATGGGCTGGACACCTCTAACCCGACTCGGGTGCGGAATCTAGAACTGGGTCACTGGGCAGACACGGCGGCATTGGAGGAGGTGTGGAGGTGGAAACATCCTGGTGAGCGCAGTTATTCTTACCTTTCCCACGTCAGTGCCTCCTCATCCCGTCTTGATCTGGCTTTTGCTAATTCAGCACTGCTGCCACAGATTGTGGAAGCCGTTTACCTGGCGGGGGGGCTTTCCGATCATACCCCCTTACAGGTAATGTTGAGCCGATCATCAGACAATAGTCGTAGGAGTTGGAGGCTGCATCCGGGGTGGGTGAGTGAGCCCTCGGTTGAGGAATTGGTCTCCCCACACATACAGGAATACTGGGACAATAATGAAGGTTCAGCAGATGGGCTCACGGTTTGGGATGCGTTCAAGGCATCCACCCGTGGGGTATATATATCTGCCATTAAAGCCGCTAGGGTGGAGAAAAATTCAGAGTCGGAGATGCTTTAGGCCCGTGAACTACGCTGTGCGAAGCTCCATGCTAATGCGCCCTCTTCCTCCACCCTGGCGGAGTTACAGATGGCCAGAAGGGCCTTGTTGGTCCATTTTCAAACTCATACACAATGTACATTTAAGAGAAGGGCGGAGGAGCTATTTGAAAAAGGGGATAAGAATGGGAAGCTGTTGGCCTACTTGGCGGCAGACACCAGAACGCACACAGCTATCCCGTGCATTTATTCAGCTGGAGGTAATCTAGTGAGAGATGGAGAGGGTATTATGCGGGCTTTTGTCTCGTACTACTCAGAATTATATACTGCTATACCCAAATATGATGACCAAGTGCTAATGGATCTGTTGGGCTCCCTTCGGATCCCGGAGCTGCCGGGGGAGGTGGCGGCGGAGTTGGAAGCTCCTTTTACTCTTAAGGAATTGGCTTCGGCCATTGCCTCCTTCCCCAATGGTAAAGCTCCGGGTCCGGATGGGATACCAGCGGAATGGTATACAACTTATATGGAGCTGCTGTCTCCCAGACTCTTGCAACTTTATGGAGAATGCTTTGAAACAGGGAGACTGCCACTCTCGATGTATGAGGCTCATGTGGTGTTACTGCCCAAGCCTGAGAAAGACCTTCTTCAATGCTCCTCCTACAGGCCCATAGCACTGTTAAACATGGACCTCAAAATTTTGACCAAAATGATTGCCAATAGATTGATGAGGATTCTAGAGCACTTGATATCACCAGATCAAACAGGGTTTATGCCCAACAAAGCAACTGACATTAACATCCGCAGAGTGTACACCCACACGCAAATAGATGAGGAGATATCTTCTGGAGGGGCTCTGGTGTTTATCGATCTGGAAAAGGCATTTGACTCCATAGATTGGGGATATATGACCCAGGTACTTCAACGCATGGGATTTGGTCCTGTATTCCTCAAATGGATATCAATGCTCTATGAGCAGCCGGTGGCAGCACTCCGCCTTAATGGAGGGGTGTCTGAAAATTTTCCAGTATCCAGAGGCACCAGGCAAGGGTGTCCATTGTCACCGGGCTTATTTGCGTTGGTCATGGAACCTCTGGCGATTGCACTGCGCTCCTCCTCTCAAATTCAGGGTATTGGGGTGGGTACTCTTACCGAGACTACAGCCCTTTATGCAGATGACCTAGTCCTTTTCATTAGAGATACTGGACCTTCTCTACAGGCTGCGCTGGCGCTACTGGAGCGATTTACAGGGGTTTCTGGACTCCGGGTCAATTGGAATAAATCTAAGATACTTCCGCTACGTTCTCACCGGGCGAATAGACAGGCAGAACCAGGTAATCCCTTGCAATGGGTAACACAAATTAAATACCTAGGTCTTCAAATTACGAATTCAGTGACGGAATTCATTAGTCTTAATGTGTCCCCATTACTAGACATCATCTCTAAAAAATTACATTCTTGGAAAAATCTTCCATTGTCACTTATTGGGAAGATAAATCTGCTTAAAATGAAAATACTACCATTACTCCTGTATACCCTTAGAAATTCTCCAGTGTGGATACCAAAAACAGTTTTCAAGTCAATAGACAGTATGATCTCTTCCTTTCTGTGGCAGGGAGGAGTCCCCCGCATTAAACTGACCATTTTGCAGCAGCCGTGGGGGGAGGGAGGCCTAGCCGTACCAAATTTCCAAAAATATTTTTTAGCCGGCCAATTAACGGTGGCACACCGTTGGTTGACCACGCCTTCGGATGACGCTGCTGTGTCGTTGGAGGCGGCATGTGTGGGTTCATATGAAGCACTATCCCACTTGGTATATAGGGGTTTACGGGCTCCCTACTCACTGACGCCCTCCATGCGCTCTGTAATTAGGGCATGGTCCATGACTCAGGGGCTCCGGCCTTCTAGTCCTAATAAATTTTCTCCAAATCTCCCCTTGTGGAGGAATCCTGGTCTGCCGCACTTCTTCGATTACCCGGATCCCATAGTGTGGACAAAATACGGAATTAAGACATTAAATCACATTGTAGTGAATGGCACCCTAATGTCCTTCGACGTGTTGAAATCGCGTTATGAACTACCAAACTCGCATTTTTTCCGGTACATTCAATTAAGGCATGCCTTTCAATCCCAATTTGGAGGAGAACCTCTTGACCTTGAGCCCAGTGATCTAGAACTGCTGACCCGCAGTGACTCGTTGTCTAAACCAGTGTCCAGCATATACAGAGATCTCTTTCAGGAAACAACAAAACTGTTAGAACCCTGCAGACAAGCATGGGAGGCTGTGACCTCGGGGTTGGATAGAGATGACTGGGATGATGTATGGGGAATTGCAATTCAGACTTTGGTCTCCACTAGGGACAGACTAATTCACTTTAAATTCCTGCATAGGATTTATCTGACCCCAGCCAGACTTGCTAGGATGTTTGGGAACCAGCATTCATCTTGCTGGAGGTGCTCCACGCCGCTAGCGAATTTTATGCATATCTTTTGGGAATGCCTACAGGTCAAGGCATACTGGCAAGATGTAGCGGGCTGCATAAGGTCGGTCACCTCTATTTCGATTCCCATGACAGTTGAGGTATGCCTACTGCATTTGGTGGAGCCCCTAGCTACTACCAGGGCTATTAGAACTCTTCTTACTTTATTGTTGTTTTATGCCAAAAAGAGGATTATTCTCTCCTGGAAGAGTTCCTCAGCCCCAACCTTGGAGTCCTGGAAGGCATTGGTTAACAAGGCAGTACCATTTTATAAAGCCACTTATTTGAGTAGGGGGGCACTGACCAAATTTGACAAAGTGTGGGGTGGTTGGATGGCATCGGTGGATACGGTGTCAGACTAATTACAGATAACTTATCGCTATTGATATTGGTGTACGAGGCCACAAAGGAGGATGTATATGACTAACATATAGGAGTAATATTGACAATTCTGCATTAGGACATATGGTCACTTGTGGGGGGGGAGAGTTACTTATCCATGCAAAATTCTTAGTACTGGGGGGGGGGGGGGCGGGTCATGCCTTCTGTAATTAGCATTAAGACTCAAGTTGTTAAACAATGAGGGTGCGGTGTCTGCTAGTGCCTTCCTCCAATCTGGAGGCCAACTTGGACAGTATATATCTGGGCAAAAGATTCGTTGTTTGGGGGGGAGGGAGGGGGGAGTTCTAAACGTATGTATGTGGTTTTGTATGTAAATGTCCACCGGCAATTGTGTTATAGTCGGTGGCTGTCGGCCGTATGTGGCCTGTTATTTGTATGCCTTTTAAAATGAATAAAAAAGAATTTCCAAAAAAAAAAAAAGTGAAGGAACAAAATGAATAAAAAATAAAATAAAAATAAATATTAGTGGTTGGGAAACTAAATAAACAAAAATAATCAGGAAAATAATATCTATGGGGAGAAGGGGAAAAAGGAGTTAATTGGGATTTGGGTAAACTAATGCCCTGTACACACGATCGGAATTTCCGACAATCAAACCGTGGATTTTTTCCGCCGGATGTTGGTTCAAACTTGTCTTGCATACACACGGTCACACAAATCTTGTCGGAAATTCCGAACGTCAAGAACGCAGTGACGTACAACATGTATGACGAGCCGAGAAAAAGGAAGTTCAATAGCCAGTTTTACTCTTCTGCTTGATTCCAAGCATGCGTGGAACTTTGTGCGTCGGAATTGTGTACACACAATGGGAATTTACAACAACGGATTTTGTTGTCAGAAAATTTTAGATCCAGACCTAAAATTTTGTGTGACGGAAATTCCGATGGAAAATGTCCGATGGAGCCTACACACGGTTCGACAACAAGCTCCCATCAAACGTTTTCCATTGGAAAATCTGACCGTGTGTACGGGGCATAAGAGTTAATAGGTGGTTAAAGTGAATGCAAACTTTTGAAAGGATAAATGAACAAAGCACATTCTCATGTAAAGTGTATTTGCCCGAATCCTTAGCACAGAGTGTAGATTCTGGTTACTCTCTCCTTCCACTGGAATCTGCACTTCTCACAGTTTCTGTGTATTTTGGAAGGCTCTGGAGGATAGAGTGCTGCAAATAAACAGGTACAGTAAAGATTATGTATAAGAATTTGCTTAATCACTTATGGGCTTATGTAAGGGTTTATTATCATTTTAAATAGAAACAGATTTTATATATTTTAAAAATTATTTATTTCAGGCACATCCCAACACAGACACTTCAGGCTTAATGCACAACATATTGAATCAAGCATAGTACATTGAAATAATAGTGATGCACAAAACAAACCTGGGTTTGGTTCTGGTCATTGCTAAAGTTTAGAGAGCCAAATGTTATCAAATAGTAACTGCTATTTTCTAGTAAGGATGAGCCGAACACCCCCCCCCGGTTCGGTTGGCACCAGAACTTGCGAACAGACCAAAACTTTGCAAGAACGTTAGAACCCCATTGAAATCTATGGGACTCGAACGTTCAAAATCAAAAGTGCTAATTTTAAAGGCTAATTTGCATGGTATTGTCCTAAAAAGGGTTTGGGGACCCGGGTCCTGCCCCAGGGGACATGGATCAATGCAAAAAAAGTTTTAAAAACGGCCGTTTTTTTGGGAGCAGTGATTTTAATAATGCTTAAAGTCAAACAATAAAAGTGTAATATTCCTTTAAACTTTGTACCTGGGGGGTGTCTATAGTATGCCTGTAAAGGGGCGCATGTTTCCCGTGTTTAGAACAGGGGTCTGGTATGGATTTTTGGGGGTACCCCACGCCATTTTTTTTAAATTTTGGTGTGGGGTTCCCCTTAATATCCATACCAGACCTGAAGGGGCTGGTATGGAATATAAGGAGGACCCCAGGTCATTTTTTTTTTAAATTTTGGTTCGGGGTTCCCCTGTGGGGAATTCCCATGCCGTTTTTATCGCGACTATTAATGAATTGCCGGTCCGACAATACACATAAAAGTTCACTGATAAACACGGCATGGGAATTCCCCACAAGGGAACCCCGAACCACAATTTAAAAAAAACGTGGGGGGTCCCCCTAAATTCAATACTAGGCCCTTCAGGTCTGGTATGGATATTAAGGGGAACCCCGCGCCGAAATTTAAAAAAAAAATGACATGGGGTCCCCCCTAAAAATCCACACCAGACCCTTATCCAAGCATGCAACCTGGCAGGCCGCAGGAAAAGAGGGGGGGACGAGAGCGCCCCCCTCCTGAACCGTACCAGTCCCCATGCCCTCAACATTGGGAGGGTGCTTTGGGGTCCCCCCTAAAGCACCTTGTCCCCATGTTGATGAGGACAAGGGCCTCATCCCCACAACCCTTGCCCGGTGGTTGTGGGGCTCTGTGGGCGGGGGGCTTATTGGAATCTGGAAGCCCCCTTTAACGACTTCTTCTTCTGGTTCTTCTTGTTCTGGTTCATCCTCTGGTGTTCTCGTCCAGCATCTTCCTCTGCGGCGTCTCCTTCTCTTTATCTTCTTTTCTTCAACTTCTTCTCCGGGCCACTCCGCATCCATGATGGCATGGAGGGAGGCTCCCACTGTGTGACGCTTCTCTATTCACCTTATTCTATTCATCGTCTTCTCGTCATCTTCTTGTCTTCATCTTCTTTTCGGGCTGCTCCGCATCCATGATGGCATAGAGGGAGGCTCCCGCTGTGTGACACTTCTCCTCTTCTGACGGTTCATAAATAACGGAGGGCGGGGCCACCCGGTGACCCCGCCCCCCTCTGACACACGGGAACTTGACAGGGACTTCCCTGTGGCATTCCCTGTGACGTCAGAGGGGGGCGGGGTCACCCGCTCTCCGTTATTTAAGAACCGTCAGAAGAGGAGAAGCGTCACACAGCGGGAGCCTCCCATCCAATCGTGGATGCGGAGCGGCCCGAGAAAAGAAGATGAAGAGAAGAAGGCGCCACTGAGGAAGATGCTGGACGAGAACACCGGAGGAAGAACCAGAACATCCAGAAGAACCAGAAGAAGAAGAAGATGGAGGAAGAAACCGAAGGAAAATAGAAGAAAGAGGATAGAAGAAAGAAGAAGCATTTAAATAAAGGAATTGTCAAAAACTGTCTCTTGTCATTTTTAACATTTTTGACAGTTTTTTTGTGAAATGGTAGGGGTACTTTTGTACCCCTACAGAAAAAGAAAATGACTCCTGCGCACAAGTGGTCAACCAGATAGATGAAAAAACGACACAGGCCTTGCTGCCCTCAAGGATGGGGAATCCTAGCAGACAAAGAAATAAAAAGAGAGAGGGGCGCACCAGCCATGTGCATTATCTTTTGTAAAACATTTATTGAATAAAATGATGAAGAATGGATGTGCCCTTCCAAACGCGTTAGCGGGTAGTGATGCCTATATGTTCCTCTAAGACCTTTGGAAGGCTTCGCTCATCATTATAACCACTTGCTGTTAGTTGATGCTCGAGTTTTACGGCACCTGATTTTACTACTGCTTGTGAGTAATTTCTTTTACCATTTTATTCAATAAATGTTTTACAAAAGATAATGCACATGGCTGGTGCGCCCCTCTCTCTTTTTATTACCTTTGTACCCCCTTACCATTTCACACAGGGGGGAGGGCCAGGATGTGGGGGTCCCCTTGTTAGAGGGGGCTTCCAGATTCCGATAAGTGCCCACCCGCAGACCCCCACAACCACCGGGCAAGGGTTGTGGGGATCAGGCCCTTGTCCCCATCAACATGGGGACAAGGTGTTTTGGGGGCTCACCCAAAGCACCCTCCCAATGTTGAGGGCATGTGGCCTGGTATGGTTCAGGGGGGGCTCTCTCATCCCCCCTCTTTTCCTGCAGCCTGCCAGGTTGCGTTCTCGGATAAGGGTCTGGTATGGATTTTTGGGGGGACCCCACGCCAATTTTTTTTACATTTTGGCACAGGGTTCCCCTTAAAATCCATACCAGACCTGAAGGGTCTGGTATAGATTTTGAGGGGGACCTCACGCCATTAAAAAAAAAATTGGCCGGGGTTCCCCTTAATATTCATACCAGACCTGAAGGGCCTGGTATGGAATTTAGGGGGACCCCCACGTCATTTTTTTAAAATCTTGGTTCAGGGTTCCCCTGTGGGGAATTCCCATGCCGTTTTTATCAATGAACTGTTATGTGTATTGTCGGACCGGCAATTCATTAATAGTCGCGATAAAACGGCATGGAAATTCCCCAAAGGGGAACCCCGAACCAAAATTTTCAAAAAAAAATGACGTGGGGGTCCCCCTAAATTCCATACCAGGCCCTTCAGGTCTGGTATGGATATTAAGGGGAACCCCGCGCCACAATTTTTTAAAAAATGGCGTGGGGTACCCCCACAAATCCATACCAGACCCTTATCCGAGCACGCAACCTGGCAGGCCGCAGGAAAAGAGGGGGGAGGAGAGAGCACCCCCCCTCCTGAACCGTACCAGGCCACATGCCCTCAACATTGGGAGGGTGCTTTGGGGTAGCCCCCCAAAACACCTTGTCCCCATGTTCATGGGGACAAGGGCCTCATCCCCACAACCCTTGCCCAGTGGTTGTGGGGGTCTGCGGGGGGGGGCTTATCGGAATCTGGAAGCCCCCTTTAACAAGGGGACCCCCAGATCCCGGCCCTCCCCCCTGTGTGAAATGGTAAGGGGGTACAAAAGTACTCCTACCATTTCACAAAAAAACTGTCAAAAATGTTAAAAATGACAAGAGACAGTTTTTGACAATTCCTTTATTTAAATGCTTCTTCTTTCTTCTATCTTCCTTCAGTTTCTTTCTCCATCTTCTTCTTCTTCTGGTTCTTCTGGTTCTTCCTCCGGTGTTCTCATCCGGCATCTTCCTCAGCGTCGCCTTCTTCTCTTCATCTTCTTTTCTCGGGCTGCTCCGCATCCACGATTGGATGGGAGGCTCCCGCTGTGTGACGCTTCTCCTCTTCTGACGGTTCTTAAATAATGGAGGGTGGGTGACCCCGCCCCCCTCTGACGTCACGGGGAATGCCACAGGGAAGTCCCCGTCAAGTCCCCATGCGTCAGAGGGGGCGGGGTCACCGGGTGGCCCCGCCCTCCATTATTTAAGAACCGTCAGAAGAGAAGCGCCACACAGCGGGAGCCTCCCTCCGTGCCATCATGGATGCCGAGTTGCCCAAAAAGAAGATGAAGACAAGAAGATGAAGAGAAGACGATGAAGAGAAGAAGATGAAGAGAGAAGCATCACACAGCGGGAGCCTCCCTCCATGCCATTATGGATGCGGAGTGGCCCGGAGAAGAAGATGAAGAAAAGAAGATAAAGAAAAGGAGACACCGCGGAGGAAGATGCTGGACGAGAACACCAGAGGAAGAACCAGAAGAAGATGGAGAAAGAAACCGAAGGATGAAGGAAGAAAAAAGTTAGAAGAAAAAAGATGGAAAGAAGAAGCATTTAAATAAAGGAATTGTCAAAAACTGTCTCTTGTCATTTTAACATTTTTGACAGTTTTTTTGTAAAATGGTAGGGGTACTTTTGTACCCCCTTACCATTTCACACAGGGGGGAGGGCCGGGATCTGGGGGTCCCCTTGTTAAAGGGGGCTTCCAGATTCCAATAAGCCCCCCCACCCGCAGACCCCCACAACCACCGGCCAAAGGTTGTGGGGATGAGGCCCTTGTCCTCATCAACATGGGGACAAAGTGCTTTAGGGGGGACCCCAAAGCACCCTCTCAATGTTGAGGACATGTGGCCTGGTACGGTTCTGGAGGGGGGCGCTCTCTCGTCCCCCCTCTTTTCCTGTGGCCTGCCAGGTTGCGTGCTCGGATAAGGGTCTGGTATGGATTTTTGGGGGGAACCCCACGCCAATTTTTTTATTAATTTTGGCGCGGGGTTCCCCTTAAAATCTATACCAGACCTTAAGGGTCTGGTATGAATTTTGAGGGGGACTCCTACGTCATTTTTTTTTAATTTTGGCACAGGGTTCCCCTTAATATCCATACCAGATCTGAAGGGTCTGGTATTGAATGTAGGGGGACCCCCACGTCATTTTTTTTTTAAATTTTGGTTCGGGGTTCCCCTGTGGGGAATTCCCATGCCATTTTTATCAATGAATTTTTATGTGTATTGTCGGACCAGCAATTCATTATAGCCGCGAGTAGTTTTAAATGACTTTTTTCCTTTGAAATGTCATTTTGCTGTCAGACTGTTCTAAACACCGGAAACATGCGCCCCTTTACAGGCATACTATAGACACCCCCCAGGTATGAAATTTAAAGGAATATTACACTTTTATTGTTTAACTTTAAGCATTATTAAAATCACAGCTCCCGAAAAAACTGCCGTTTTTAAAACTTTTTTTGCATTGATCCATGTCCCCTGGGGCAGGATCCAGGTCCCCAAACCCTTTTTGACAATACCATGCATATAAGCCTTTAAAATTAGCACTTTTGATTTCTCCCATAGACTTTTAAAGGGTGTTCCGCGGCATTCGAATTTGCCGCAAACACCCCAAATTGTTCGCTGTTCGGCGAACTGGCGAACAGCCGAACAGCCGATGTTCGAGTCGAACATGAGTTCGACCCGAACTCAAAGCTCATCCCTATTTTCTAGACTAATAGGCAAGGGATTGTCAAACAAATGGCATAGGGAAGAGGACTGGGCAAAAGCAAAAAAAATAAATAAGTAAATAAATAAAAATTCTGTGTGGCAGGGAGTAATGATTTTAGTAATACTTAAAGCTAAAAAAGCAAAATTCCTTTAAATAACATGTCTGGGGTGCCCTGACCTTGCCTGTGACACATCTGTGTGATGTATACAACCTACTACAACAAAATTAAAGTTTACAAATAAAAAAACACTTTAAAATACAGCCAATTCTGACATTTCTCACATACGTATAAAAAAATCAGCATTTTTTGCTAGAAAATTACTTAGAACCCCCAAACTTTATATATATTTTTTTAAAGCAGAGGCACTGGAGAATAAAATGGTGCTTGTGCATTTTTTTTACGTCACGCAATATTGCGCAGCAAACAAATTTTCAGAAAAGAATACATTTTGATGAATTTTAGTGCATGTTAACACAATGAGATACCAATTTTTTGTAAAAAATAAGGGGTGATGTTATACGTATAGTATATATACATACCTAACATATCACGCTTTAAAATTGCGTTGTAACGCCAACAAAATATCCACAGGCAATGCTTTAAAATAAATCCAAAAAACATAAAAAAGTAATCCGGGAAAAATTTATCTGAACCTTCACCGTAAAACTTGCCCGCAGTCCCGTGCCTTCACTATATAGTAGAAATGCACGCTCACCAAACCATATTGCGGTCTATGAATAGAACAGCCAAACATACTCAATACTCATACTCAATATATATCCTTCCAGGGATATACTACTCAATTCCTTCAATCTCCAGTGTAGACTGTGGTGTTGTTTCTCTCTCCAATAATATATCTCACAATTCCATTCTTGAACATGTATGGTGCTCACATCCGAACCGAACCACCAGCAACAAAGAAAATGCTTATAGTGCAATATTTATTAGTGACTCAAATCGCAAATACATGATAAAACCAAGTAAAAAACCTACACTCAAAGCCGCCAATCTAGTATAGAGTGGCAGCAGGACCTTTGGCAGATAACCTCGCTCAACATCTTTTACGCATGATCACTTGTCCTCGGGAGTGTGTATACATAGCGTATAGCAGGCATCATTATGTAGCCCATAGCCGGAACGCATAACATTGTTTCCAGTTTCGGCCAGAGTCCATAATATCACTCACGGCCATGGGCGTAGCATAAGGGGTTGCAGGGGTCACAATCACAACTCCGCCTCCAGCTCCAGGGGGCCCCTGCAGCCTCCCTGTCATATTATCATATCCTTCACAAAGTCCAGCTCCGATCTGCTCTAGGGCCCCACAGCCACGCTCCAGTACTGGGCTTCCACTTTGCCTTCCACAGTCCACATCCCTCTGTTCTCATTGGCTGGGGAGAAGCTGTGAGCCATTTTTTGAATGAAGAGGAGCATGGGGTGAGAACAGCCCAGGATGGGGAAATAGGGAAGTGTCTGTGCTGTGTGCTGGCAACATGGAATGGTAACCAAGCCCAGCGAGTTAAGAGGAGGAGAGTGCCGTCCTATAGCCATGATTGAATTAATGTCACCGGTGATGTAAGACACAGCTCAGTGTCTTCTAGTCACTAGCTGGGATTCTCTTTACCCCCACCCGGGGATGTCTGCTTATCCCACTTCCCTGACAACTGGGAAAAAGATACGCACCTCCGGAAGGTGACCTTCCCCCAACACCTGCCAATACTGACGGAGAAACCTTCAGAAATTGCTAAAACAAATACCTTAACTTAACACCTCCTGAGGAGCCCCTGAGGGGCTGCAGGCACCAGATTTCGTATCACGTGGCTTTGCCCCCCCAGATCTAAGTTGCGCCCCCCTAAAGCCCCCTGACTACCCCCTCCACCCTGAATGCTATGCCTGCTGCTGAACTTCTTTCCCTGTACAGAACTCTATACTGCTCCTCCTCCGCAGGGCTGAAATCACATTCCTTTAAAACACAGCCAGTCAGCCACGATCTGCACAGGGTGTATCCGCCTGCTGCAACTACACTGCCGTTCCGACCAGAGAATTTCACAGGTCAGAAGGTCAACATAAAAGCCAGATACACCCTGTGAAGACTGACACACTGTGTGTAAAGGAATGTGATTTCAGCCCTGTGTATTGTTGGGGGGGAGCTGTTTACAGTGCTGGAATGGGAAAGGAGCTCTGCCAAGTGACCTGCCAGGGGGTCCCTGTCCTCTGATTCTCCAGAGGTGATCCCCGTCCTCCTATTTCTCCAGGGGTGATCCCTGTCCTCTGATTCTCAAGGGGAGATCTCTGTCCTCTAATGTAAGGAGGAACTCTGGGAACTCTAAACTCTTAAGACACTTTGAGTATCTTGGCATGCGGTGGGTGTATTTGCACACACAGTGTAAGTGGTGGGTGTTAGTGGGGGCCCAGGTCAACTTTTGCATCAGGGCCCACAAGCTTCAAGCTACGCCTCTGCTCGCTGCATTTTGTCATAGACCACAACAGACAAGAACAAAAACGGCCACATTTTCCCAGATAGAAATGGGAAAAGAAACAGTCAAAACTGGAATGTTAATACTCATAAAAAGGTAATAAAAACCTACATGAAAAAACTACCATTATGTCTAGCTAGCAGTTTCATCAGGGAAAATGGCGGCCTGGTCTGGTGGCTGGCGTGGATTTGTTTGGGGTAAAACTCTTTTTTTTATTTTTGTGTGGGGGAACCGCACACCAGTTTTTGTTTTTATTGCATGGGGTCCTTAAAAATCATGCCAGGACTGAAGGGCCTTGTATGAATTATGGGGGGACCCCCATATTGTTTTTATTTTTTAGACTATACCCTTTTAGTGCATGGCTGGGGATTCCTGGCCAGTAAATTAAGAAGGCCACTGGTTGCTAAGGAAATGGTGAGTGCAGCACCCACCTCTTCCTTAACCACCTCAAGACCGGGTACTTTCACTCCCTTCCTGCGCAAACCATTTTTCAGGTTTCAGTGCTGTCACACTTTGAATAACAATTACTCAGTCATACTATACTGTACTAAAATGTAATATTATTATACAGGATTTATATAGCGCCAAAGTTTAAATTACGTTATTATCTAATTTCTTGACTACCTATTACATTTTTTAAGGCCCTGGTGCACCCAAACAGTGAAACACCCACAAAATGGCCTCATTTTGGAAAGCAAATACTCTAAGGTTTTTTCTGCCACACATTTTAGGAAAATACAGGAAAGTAAATGATTTTTTTTTACACAAAGTTATCAATTAATACAATCCGTAAGAATAATCCTGATGATTTCAGGAATTATTTCCAGATGACGAACCCCGTTTTTCACCATTTGTTGGCTTTGCTGTCCCCTTATATTATGAAGTAGGACACCTGCATGCAGCAAGTCATCACTGCGGAACAAAGGCTAGTCGCCACCTTACGGTACTTGGCGACGGGGAGAAGTCTGCAGGACATCAAGTTCTTGATAGGCATCTCCCCCCAGGCTCTGGGGATCATTATTCCAGAGACCTGTTCTGCTATCATTCAGGTCCTGTAGAAGGACTATATTAAGGTAAGTTTTCTCCTTTAACATCACATTCTATGTATTTAATGTTTGCTAATGTATTGTATTTATTTCATCATTCCATAATTACCATGAATGTAATATGCTGTGAATGTCCCCTTTGTCCTCATGAATGCTGGAAGTTTTTAAAATTCCTTTTTTGTCCTTCATGCATATTTGCCTTCACTAACCTCCCCAGCATGCTATCCTGGGCCCATACACACCTAGCCTAGTCACTTAACAATGTATTTTGTCAGCTCCATAGTAGTGCTTTACCCTAAACACCCCCTAAAATTTGTCCAAATGTTATTTTTGTCCTTAAATTCAGGCAGAGTACCAAAGGCTTTTTTTGGGGGGTCCCAAACTCATTTGGGACCCTCCATCCCCCCAACTGCTAAGTCAACCAATACCAATCCTCTATCTGCTGACTTTTCCAAACCCATACACAATATACTTACCTCTTTTGTGGTCAGATTTATGGATGAATTCACCAAAGCATGTAGTGCAAGGGCCTGCCTGAATACTTTCAAATGGTACTGTTTCAAGTTTTGTTCTCCTATTATCTTGATAGGTAATTGCAGAATGTAAAATTGTGCTTCAATTTGTACAGTATGTATTTATATTTTTGTATTATGACACTTCTTACCTGTCCAGTGGGCTGCCAATAGTGTAACTAAGGAGGGCCTGGACAAAGTAACACACATTATGTATGCATTCAGCTCTCAATGAAGTGGACAGGGTTATCTGTCCAAAACATCTCCCCCCCTAAAATTTTTAAATGGGCCATCAGAGGGGGTGAAGAATATGATAAGTGGACCTCATACTTTTGTCTTTAAATACTTCTTAAAATAAATGTTATACTGATGTTGGCCAAGAATGTTTGTGTCTAATCTGTTTGCAATGTTATGTGCAAAAGTACTATTTTTTTTCTTGTTTGACTCGACAGTTTCCTTCAACGCCACAGGAATGGAAGACTGTGGCATCCCACTTTGCCCAGCGGTGGGACTTTCCCAACTGCGGAGGGGCAATTGATGGGAAACACGTCCACATCGTGCCACCGCCCAACTCGGGGTCATACTATTACAACTAAAAGGGGTTTAATAGTATAGTGATGTTGGCGGTGGTGTCGGCGATATATGAGTTTCTCTATGTGGACGTGGGGAAGAATGGGCGGATGTCGGATGGTGAAGTCATCACCCAAATCGAGTTCTACCGACGGCTCCAGAGTAGTGGCTTGGGATTGCCACCTGCAGAAAACAACGTGGCTGGTCTACCGTTCGTCTTTGTCGCTAATGAAGCATTTGGGCTTGGTGAACACCTGAGACGGCCATTCCCCATGAGGACCCTCACCCCGGACCAGAGGATTTTTAACTACCGGCTGGCCAGAGCCAGAAGAGTGGTGGAGAATGCTTTTGGCATAATGGCCAGCCGGTTCTGTCTATTCCTGACGCCAATTCACATGGTGGAATATAAAATAAACCATATCATACTTGCATGCTGCATTATGCACAACTCTCTAAGGAGAAATGTTTCGAACTATGTGGCCTCAGTTGGGCCTGAGGCCAGATTGCCAGATCAGTCAACCCTGATGGCGTTTGAAGCTGTCCATCCTGGCTTGCCTCCCCAAAGTGCCCGCAAAGTCCGTCAAAAATATCTGGAATACTTTGCAGGTAGGGGGGCCATTGATATGCCAGCAAATGTTTGAGAAACATTTTTAAAATACATTTTTATTTTAAACTGAAATAATATTTAATTTGATTTACTGCTTGTGTTTCTTTTAGCTGTCTCCTAGGTTCTCCAATGGGCTTTTCTTTTTGGCCATTTTCTTCAATAGTGCAAACGTAATTTATTTGATACATGAGGTGACAATCTCTTCTTCAGCTAACTATTATGTTGTGGGCCTGCTACACACACACTTTGTTTTTGTTTTAATGTATGTAATGCATTCATGCTAAAAAAAACACATCCTTTTTAGCACCATAAATTATTAATTGCTTTGAGTTCTGAAAATAGCCTGATCGTGGCAAATTTTAGAGCACTGTGGGGTTATTTACTAAAGGCAAATAAACTTTGCAATCCAGGTGCACTGCAAGTGCACTTAAAACTGCACTGAAACTGCACTGAAAGTGCACTTGTAGTGCAAAGTGGATTTGCCTTTAGTAAATAACCCCCATTGCCACTGCAAACACCAACTTACTCCAAAAACTGGTATTGAGCATTGAAAGAAGAAGCCACACATTGTTGAGTATAAAACATTTTACTCTGTGCAAATTCACATGTGCGTTAGAAAGGGTTTTGAACAAATCAACATTTGTTGTATAACATTTTTAGGTTTGACAGTACAAATAGCCTTTTCTGGGTTAAACGGGCATGTTTAAAACCATAAAACATACACAACTCAGGAACTTACAAAGTTCAATTTTAAAAAAGTGAACGCAATATCAGACATTAGTATGTCCAAACTGTGTTGATATTGCCTTCATCAGGTGATCTTTTCTCCCCTATGTGAGTTAAAAAATAGGTATACTTAGCACACCGATATTTGAGGGCAGAATTAGGAATATGAAACATTGCTTGGATGTGTCGTACAATTGTCTGTTTGTCTGTGAGTTCCAAGCTGAAGACATTATTTTTTTCCCTTTCTAAAGCTAAAATACTTACCTGTTTTGTGCAAGTTTCACACATGGAGACACCCCTAGTATCCACTGAAGCACCTGTGTGGGACACCCTAAAAAGGTTGTTCTGGTGTCCCCACACTAGTGCTCCTGCGTCCAGATGTGTAAACAGCTGCTGAGTGTCCTCTCCTTACACTGAATCAAGTTTGCATTTCATTCTAGTTACAAACCCATCTAGACAAACTTCTTTTAATACAAATAGGCATGAACAAATGTAGTTAACCTGCATCTGCCAAAAGCATCGTATTAGTGGGCGAACGAATGATGTTTACTATGAACAATTACTGTGCCCACAAACCTGAAACTTGCCATTTTAAACGCCATTTTAAACTGTACAACAATAAAAAAGCACATGGAGCAGCAGGAAAGTAATAATAATAGTAATAATAGGAACACACGACAAAATACTGGTACTTACTTTTTTGCAGTACTTTCTTGATTCTTCTGTACTGATCCTGCTCCCTTAATTTGAGGTCTGACCATTGTTTCCTTAGTTGATCCTTGGATCGCCGTACTCAAAATTCTTCTGCAGACTTTTCACAACTTTAGCCATGATCTTGGCCTTTCTCACATTTGGGTTTGGGTAAGGTCCATGCTTCCCATTATAGTCGGCCCTCTTCAAGATGTCCAACATCTCCACCATCTTTACAAAGGACATATTTGAGACCTTAAATCTCCTCCGGGATCAGGAAGTTTGTGGCTCCGGGCTTTCGTCATCCTCCTAGTTGCTGCTCTCCTCTGCATGCACTTGCTCTTTCTTTGCCATGTGCTCTCCCACTGCACCAAAAGAGAAGGGGCGGGGAATATACTAGAAAGAAGGTCAGGGGCGGGAGGCGTTTCATGCATGCGCAGTGTATATAAAGTGTAACATGCATGCATCGTACGTACGATCTGTGAGTGGAGGACAGAGTAGCGTAAGTGCCGATTGTGCTAAGGAAGGGACAATTTTAACTTGGGGCATCGTGGCCTATATTGCTTATAGATTGAGGCCTATATTGGGACAAAATTAGGAGAGTTTAGCCTGACATTATGGTTTGTCTTGTGTTGTGTCTTGCAGACAAAATGGATAGATTCAATGATCATGACTTCCTCCCCAACTTCATTGATAAATACAGGGAGCTGCCCTGTCTGTGGCAGGTGAAACACCCTTTTTATAATAATAAAATAAAGAGGAAGGCAGTGCTGGATCAATTGCTGGAATTGGTGAAGCCGGTGATTGCCACCGCAACCAACCATATTTGAAGTGCAAAATTGGTGGCCTGAGGAGCACATATAATAGGGAGCGCAAAAAGGTCCAGGATTCCATGAGATCAGGAGCAGCAGCAGATGTCATTTATGTCCCCAGGCTCTAATACTACGACAGACTGCGCTTTTTGTCAGACCAGACTGAAATCAGGCCATCACTCTCAACCCTTCCTTCCACTCTTCCTTCCACTCTTCCTTCCACATCAGATGAGGCTTCCGACGTACAACTTGGACCTTCCACCCAGGAAGATGTGGAGGAGCCCAGCTTGAGCCAGGTATAGCATTGCTGAACATATTTCTTGTCCAAAAATTGAATGATGTTAACTAGATGTTAGTATTGATCACTAATTTTGGAATTAACAATGTGGTTTACATATCAATAGACAATAGTAGACAAAAATGATTGGGACAAGAATGAAAAATGCTGGTGTCAGAATGATAGTCTTTTCTATTTGTTAACATTCAATTTGCAACAGTCATGAGCTCAAAATTGTGTGTGATTGATGACCAAAAAACTAAAACTATGTCCCATTTTCATACACAGGAAACTCTCAGCCAGGAGGAGGCCGTGAAAAGTCTCAGCCAGAAGGAGGCCATGGAAAGTCTCAGCCAGGAGGAGGCCGTGGAAAGTCTCAGCCAGGAGGAAGGCGGGGGCAAGTGACAGCCAGGAGGTGGCCGGGCCCAGTAGCCTGAGCGAATCCCAGGTTCCTCCCCTCCGCCTTCCAACAAAAAGTACCAGGAAGGGGAGGAACGTGGAGGAGTCAGCACTTTCTTTGATTCGGGAGGCTACTGCGGCCCTCAGAACCACCCCCAATATTCAAGAGGCATATGCCTGCATGGCTGCCAGCAAAATGCAGGAAATGGAGGTGGGCCAACGCCTCATTTGTGAGTAAGTGATCTATCTGCCCCTAAATAAGGGGTTGAGGAACGAACTCACACGCAAAACCCATCTGTGTGAGTTGGACCATCCTTCTCCTCCTCCACCTCCTGCCACAACTCCAACACCAGAGCCACAGCCTGGAAGCAAGCATGGAAGCAAGCATGGAAGGAAGACAAGAGAGTGATGGCCTGGGTTCAGTCTGGTCTGGCAAAAGACGCAGGCTGTTGTAAGACCACAGCCTCCAGACATATATGTCATCTGCTGCTGCTCCTGATCTCTCAGAGTCCTGGACTGGATTGTGCCCCCTGTTAAATGGACTCCTCAGGCTACCAATTTTGTCTGTGAAATAGTTGATGTGTGGTATCACCAAACTTGGAAGGAGTAGCAGAATGTGTTTTGGGGTGTAATTGTAAGTATGCCTAGGCTGTGTTTTAGAAATATCTCATTAGTTGACAACTTTGTTTAAAAAAACTACATGTTAATATTTTTAATTCTGCAATTTCCAAAAACCTGTGGCAAAAAAGAAGTCTTCAAAAAAGTCACCATGTCTTTTAGAACTTATCGTGGGGTGTTTCCTTTTCAAAATGTGGTCAATTTGTGGGTGTTTCCACTGTCCTGGAATGTGGTATTGTTACACTTGGAAGGAGTAGAAGAATGTGTTTTGGGGCATAATCCTAATGCTGCATGCACACAATCGGAATTTCCGACAACAAATGTTCGATGTGAGCTTGCTGTCGGAAATTCCGACCGTGTGTAGGCTCCATCGGACATTTTCTGTCGGAATTTCCAACAAAAAAAATTTGAGTGCTGGATCTCAAATTTTCCGACAACAAAATCTGTTTTTGTAAATTCAGAGCACGTGTAGACAATTTTGACGCACAAAATTCCATGCATGCTCTGAATCAATTACGAGATAGAAGCGCTCGGTCTGGTAAAACTAGCGTTCGTAATGGGGATAGCACATTCGTCATGCTGCAAAGTTTTTAATCTTTTAATGCAACGCTTTCTCTTCTTCTTTTTAATGCTAGAATAATGAAGTTGTTTTGCTGCTGATATTCAAACTGATTTCTTTATTATTTCTCGTGATCTCCTGAATAATCCTTATTTTTTGTTGCCAGATCTCCAGAATAATGTTTATATATTTTTTTTATAGTGATCTACTTTTTTTTTGGTCAAGATCTCCTGATTTTTTTTTCTAGTGATCTCCATAATATTGTTTGTCGTTTTGTGTGTCAAGTTACCAAAACACCATTATTATCTTGTATTTTTTAACCTCAAGGAGATTGGTTGGTGTTGGTCCCTTTGGTGTAGAAAAGTTCTAGTACTCAGCTGTCCTATCTGTGGCTACTGCTCCCAGTACCACCTCTTCAGGCACTGCCAGCTCACCTGGCTGCAGCTGCCCCTTTCTTCTGCCCGTTCCACCACAGTCCTCCTGATTGACTCTGCATCTATCCCAGAATGCTCTCACCCAGTTCTCTCAGGTTGCCTCTCATTCCTTCCGACTGTGTGTCACTCACCAGCCCACCTGGCTGTCTTCCTCCCTGGAGATTTGCCCGGCAGTGTCCTCCTGTTGTCCTCCCCTTGCTCCCATACTTCCTCATCAGGATCGCTCTGTGTGTTATGAGAAGGGTCCCTTCTGCACCCTAGACCAGGCCTGAGTTCACCCCCTCAGAATAGGGGGGTACTCTCAAAGGCCTCCGACAGCTAACACTCCATCTCCAGCTTCCACCAGTACTTTACTGCCCCCAGCTGGGCTGACCCTGAGTATTTGCCTCCTGCCAACCCATCTGTTGGGGATTGGTCATGGCCCTCATGAATACTCCAGGCAGCTCCACCTTACTTCCCCTCCCATTCTTGTAGTAATTTCCAGTAAGTTCTAGAAGTAGGGGGGAGGTTTCAGTGATGCTGCTTGTGAGTCACCCAGACCTCCCTGGATCTCTACCCAACTCAGGAAAAACACACAGGCTTGGCTGCCAGCCAAGCCTGCACAAATTTACCTACACTCAACAAAACCCTGACTCTAGCACCCTAGGAACACTAGGGGGTGCTACATGTGAACTGTCTTATCAGCCAAAATATTCTGTTAGGCCACTTTTAAGATTCATACACTACTGACAAACAACACAGCCAAGAGGATGACACCATTTTCTGATAGGGTTGAGAAAAACAGTGGTGTCACCTTCCCACCTGCTTTCTGCTGATTGACCAATGATGGCTCAGCAACATACCAATAGGTCATCGACTCTGCGCTCTCCTTCTGTCAGAATTAGAGATCAGTGGAGTTCAGGTACTTATGAAATTTGTTTGTATTTAATTATTTGTAAAAATTAATTAATACTTTATAAAGGGATACATTTTTAAACTGATACTTATATCACAGCGAATAAGTAGACAATATTAACTAAGTACAAAACTTGCCTGTCCTTCCCATCAGTCCCTGCACTTCCTCTTTGAGCATCTGTGCTGGTAGAGTGCATGGTCTGCCAGCAGTTAGTTAGCATTTTTTGACCAGTGTTGAACCACAAATGTACGCTTGTGAGCTTACAGACCCCTTGCCTTTGGAATCCCAACCTGTACACTTGGAATTTTAAGCATTATCATTTGGGGATGAGAGATACACATGGGCTAGCACAAAGGAGACAATGCTACAATAAAAAACCAACACACCGTAAATTCTTTATAACAACTCATTTATTTTGGAAATTAAATTTTGGCCACGATGTTGTTCAAGGGGTAACCTTATAATGCAATGAACTTCAAATAATTATAAAGCCATCTTGGCTATAATACATCACTCAAATTTACACTGTGTCCATCCAGACAATGCTGGACGACTATTCCCCCACTAAACAACACCATGACTGATAAGAAAATTGGGGAGGGCGGGTGGGAGTCCCGGTCCGGTTCCACAGGGTCTGCTTGTTAACGGCCGGACTGCCCCTTTTATCTCCTCCAGGAAGCAGGCTATGCAAACCGCCAATTTCCTCCAATCAGCTGCTTGTTGCTGTGCAGCAGATGCTGCTGCTGTAACCAATAGCAAACCTGTAAGAAACATAAGGAAACCTGCATCCCCTTTGAGCTCTCCCATGTTGGTCCTGCATATTGCATGGACCTGTCATGGGCTAGCACAAAGGAGACAATGCTACAATAAAAAACCAACACACCGTAAATTCTTTATAACAACTCATTTATTTTGGAAATTAAATTTTGGCCACGATGTTGTTCAAGGGGTAACCTTATAATGCAATGAACTTCAAATAATTATAAAGCCATCTTGGCTATAATACATCACTCAAATTTACACTGTGTCCATCCAGACAATGCTGGACGACTATTCCCCACCGACCGAAGCCAATAGAGAAACCTTTGGCTGAGGTCCCCCCAACAACGTGGCCCTTTCAATTAAAGTTTGCAGTCCCATGTTGAAAATGTCCAGACCTATGTCTGACAAGTGGACTAAATCCTTCCTAAATAACCCCGGAATGAAACCTTCCAGCTCCAAGTGGCGGAAGGACACACCTCCCGAAGACACTAAGAAATTATGTATTGTCCTATTTAACCGTCTCCGAATCTTATCCAAATAAAATAGATTCCCAGAAGGGGACCAAAGGAGTCTAGGAACCATTTCAGAGAAGGCTAAATTGGTATTTGGAAACAAAGTTTAATGGAATAAATATCCTTCTTCATCTCACAAAGGAGTTCCCATGTTCTAACTTTACCAACATCGTTTGCTCCAACATGAAGCACTAGCACTTGGGGAGAAGGCCAAATTGCGGATAATTGAATTAAGTGGTCTTTAAGATTACGCCATCTGAGGCCCCCAACTCCAGACCATAACACCTTAAAGACATTGCTATCCAAACCTAAATTGTTCGTATAGATCCTGGATGCAGCCTGATTTTCAGCCCAGAAAATGTAGGAGTGGCCTACTATCCAGATTGTGCATATAGAAGAATCTGAAAATAGAAAATCAGACAATTAATAATTCAGGGCGAACATAAATTTTATATCTACTACTAACCCACCTACCAACCCGTTTTTGACCTTCAGGAGAGAAACCCAACAAATTGGCTGTGGTGACGGCCCCGATTCTAAACGAATGTGAAGAGAATCTGAGACCCCCGAGGTTGAGGCGCTTGAGACATGCGGATAGAACCGCTGAGAATTGGTAACGAGTCAAAGGGGACAAATCCTGGTGGATAAAAAATGAACTGTTAGAGAAAGGCCTCACTGACATATAACTAGCCGTATGTGACACCGGGCAAATCAAGTTATTGGGGGATTTTCCTAGATATATCCACTGACCATTGCCCAAACCAAACGTTTCGGACCGGCAGATAAACAAACTTAAGCAATCGGATTCCAACAACACATGAGAAAATAGCAGAAAAGATGAAGATGACCTGTTTTGGGCAGTAAGTTCTCCAACTCTGAGGGCACCAAAAAAGGTAACCGAAAAGGCTGCCCTGAAAAGCAGAAGTTCAAATTCGGTAAAACAGATCTCTTCCAATATAGATAGTAATTGGATTAGTAAATTAACTGAAATGGGACGTATGGATTCCTGGGTAGGGTGTGAATTCTTGAAACCTTTGAGGACCTGGCTGACCTGAAAAAAGGAAGATAGGGCTGGTAAACCTGCAAATTTTAGAAAAAAGGAAACACCAGCCAACACCTTGCTAATAGAGGCAGGCCTAAGACCAGACTGAATCATAAAGGACACAAAAGCTAAAGAAACATACGCGTTCACTTCCAATTCATCTATACTCCTGCTAGAGCAAAAAGAACACCATTTGGACCAGGCCAGACTATATTCCAGCCATGTCTTACGTGCTACAGAGTTCCTAAGATGCGCAGAGATCAGTCCCAGATCAAGCTCCAGAGGAAATCCGGGCACGGGGTTCCACACTGATCCGCCGATGGGGCCAACTCCCGGAATCTCCGCAACTGTAAACGAGATAAGGCGTCAGCTATGTTATTATCAATCCCAGGAATATGCTTGGCTTTTAACCAGATATTAAATCTCATGCAGTGCAACACCAAAAAAACGTAAAAGTTTGATAACTAGCTCTGATTTGGAAGAAAGCATATTGATAGCAAATAGAACACCTTTATTATCCGTATTAACAATGATCCTACGATTAACAAAGTGTTCTTTCCAAATCACAATAGAAACTATAACCGGGAATAACTCGAGGAGGACTATATTGCACAAAATGTCTTGCTGTAACCAACTGGAGTGCCATCTAGAGGCACACCAGTGGCCATCAAGAAAAGCGCCAAAACCAGATGAACCGGCGGCTTCTGTAAAAAAGTTTAACTGAAAATCATTAGTAAAAGATTGCTGCCATACTGTGGACCCATTGAAATTGCAGAGAAAAGAATCCCAAATTTTAAGATCCTCTTTAACACTCTTAGAGATGCGGATATGAGAATCAGGGTTCTTAAAACCTCTAATAGCTAGAGCAAAACGTCTGGAAAAAATTCTAGCTATGGGAATAACCCTAGCCGCAAAGGCAAACAGACCCAAAAGGGATTGGGCCTCTTTTAATAAAACTTTGCGTTTTGACAAAAATAGGGAGATCATTATTCTCATACGGTGTAATTTATCCTCGGGCAATCTGAACTCCATTGACGATGAGTCAATAGTGATGGCCAGAAATTCTAAAGAGGATACCGGGAGTACCGTCTTCTCATGGGCAATGGGAATACCGAAGGAGTCACAAATATGAAAAAATGTTTCCAGCAATACTGAACATACTGGGGAGTCTGCTGGACCTAAAAATAAAAAATCGTCCAAATAATGCAGAATACCCCCAATAGGGGAACATTCAGACAGAACCCAATGCAAAAATTTTGAAAAGGACTCAAAATAAAAGCATGATAATGAGAAACCCATGGGCATACATTTATCAAAATAAAATTGGTCCTGAAAATGAAAACCCAGGGAATTGAATCCCTGTGGATGCACCGGTAGCAGGCGAAAGGCAGATTTGATGTCTGCCTTAGCCAACAGCGCACCATGCCCAAAGTGACGTAAAAGTTCTAGTGCTGCATCAAAGGAGGAGTATGACACTGGGGCTATAACCTCTGCAACCTCATCATTGAGTGAAGCATCCACAGGATATGATAAATGGTGAATAAGCCTGAAACTACCCCGCTCTCTTTTAGGAACAATGCCCAATGGGGATATGCGAACATTTTTAAAAGGTGGGCAGGAAAAGGGGCCAGCTACTCTTCCTTCTGACACCTCTTTAAAGATTTTCTCTTGTACAATTTCAGGATGACACCTAGCAGAGCGCAAATTTTTAACTAAAGTGCATCCAGACCCTGAAAAGGAGGGAACCAAAAAACCATCCTTGAAACCATCAGATAGCAGCCGCGCCATTGTGCGGTCTGGGTAGAGATCTAGCCACGGTTGCATGCTTAGCAGGCTCACTGGGGTCCTGGCCTTTTCCACCAGCATCGCGTGGAAAGGATGGGAGGGAAGCAACTGATGATTTTTTGAAACATCTATTCGCCGAATAGTTGCAGAAGGAGCACTCATGCCTATATCTGCAGTTAGATAAAAATCTGCACTGTCCTTCATTAAAGGCAAAACAGAAACCTTTATGAAAGGCAGTCTGTGGGCTAGGCCCAATTCTAGGTGTGAACTGCAGTTTTTGTGGAAGCATGAGATTCAACCATAAACCCACATCCTTACATCCCCATTGCAAGGAAGGGTGAACTGCTAATTTTTGTCTGAAATTCTCATCATAGGTGAACCAGGCTGAACCGCCAAAATTACGAAATGCTTCAGAAACTATATCCACGTGTTGAAAAAGGCCTGAGCATTTCTCAGGAAATTGCTCTCCCAACACGGAAGCAAAAATGCAAAAGGCCTGCAGCCAGTTCTGAAAGGTTTTAGGTACAGCCCTGCGCCTATCCTCTTCTGTGCGCTCATCTGATTTCTTGTCAGATTTAACTAGAAATTCCTTGGAAGCTGGCAATAAAGACAACAGATCAACAAATTCACCTCCCCAAATTTTTTCTTTGACAGAAGTGGATAAGTGGAAGCCCAGCGGTGATATTTCACATGGCATAGGAGCCTTAAAGGAGGACTCTGCAACCAAGGAATGCGCAGAGCGTGCAGAAGGCATAACAGCTTTACGAACCTGAACCGGCTTGCGGGCCGTACCACCTGTATTATGTTTAAAATTCTCACCCAGGGGGTTCTCTATCACATTATGCCAAATTGTACTTATGTCATCACTTTCATACTGTTGTAAAAAATTCTCAGCTTGCTGTGAAAAAGCACCATGTAAATGTGCCCCTTTTAAATCATTAATAGTATCAGCCTCATACAAAGCACCAGAAAACTGTGCACCTTCAACCTCCTCAGCAAAAGCACCAACTGTGTGTGCCCCTTTAAGCTTTTGCAACATACCAGATAACGATTTAACAAGAGCATTAAATTCAGTGACATTAACATCTGAGAATGTCTCACCAGCAGGCAGACTCCTATTTTGCTCACTTCTGGCCGCAGCAGCTGCAGACTGAGTAGCAGTACTTTCTCTCTTTGGAGGTGCATTCCTGTGAGGAACGCTGCCAGCTCTCTCCTTTCCTTTAGGCTGAGAAGAAGCCTCCGTTCTCTGTCTCTTCTTTTTCCTCCCTGGCTGCTGGCGCGCACTGCGCATGACCTCTTCTGGCTCCTCCATCTTTACTTGGGCTGTGACATTCGACGGGCCGGGCGGAGACTCAGCACGTCCATCCTCCAGGCACTGCATAAGCCACTCCTCACCTCCTGAGCCCTCGGCTTTTTCTATGAGGCGGCGGAGCAAGCTCTCTCTTCTCTCAGGTGAGCGGCGCTTCATGCTCCTGAGTCCCGGTCCGGTTCCACAGGGTCTGCTTTTTAACGGCCGGACTGCCCCTTTTATCTCCTTCAGGAAGCAGGCTATGCAAACCGCCAATTTCCTCCAATCAGCTGCTTGTTGCTGTGCAGCAGATGCTGCTGCTGTAACCAATAGCAAACCTGTAAGAAACATAAGGAAACCTGCATCCCCTTTGAGCTCTCCCATGTTGGTCCTGCATATTGCATGGACCTGTCATTGGGGTTGATTTACTAAAACTAGAGAGTGCAAAATCTGGTGCAGCCCTGCTTGGTAGCCAATCAGCTTCTAACTTCAGCTTATTCAATTAAGTTTTGGAAACAAAACCTGGAAGCTGATTGGTTACCATGCCCAGATGCACCAGATTTTGCACTCTCTAGTTTTAGTAAATCATTGTTTTATCATTTTACTTTTGTTTAAAAAAACAAATCCAGCTGGAATGTATTGGTCAATTGGGCTATTGGCTATATTGGGATGTTTTCTTCATAATTAGTTGCAAAAATTCCCTCTTTCCATTTTAGAACCTCCTCCTGGTCAGCTGAAAAGCTGAAAGGCCTGGTGTTCATCAACACTGAAAGTGATCTGACAGGTGTGCTTTTGTTTTCAGAACTCTCCTTAAAGCATCTGTCCTAATGCTGAAGGTCAAAGAGCTTATATTCAGAATAGTAGGAGGGCTTATGTGGATACATGTGGATAGATAAAGGGATAATAATGTATATATTGTGAATGCTTTTTATATTACAAAGTACACAACATGACTTTACGGTTACCATCTACATGGAATAGGAACACATAAAAGACTGACAATATATACTGTTTCTTACGTGACACTTTTTTCTTCTTTTGACTTCTTTGAATTAATTGAAGATTACAGTACCCGGACTGCATGACTTTGCTAGACCTAATTATCATATGCATTAATTTTGAAACTAGGATTCCACAGGATATTAACACACAGATTTCTATATAAGATAGCAGGCAAGAACATACTGTCTGAGCAACACAGTATTAAAAAAGCAGTAGACTGGAGAGACAGGAATGTTTAGTGGTTGTTAACAGTGATAATCAGTTTTAGAATAATATATAGGGGTGGTTTACACATAAAATAATTGTGAAATATTGTTTATGTTTTTTCACAAGTTCTTTCTTTTTCTACAAATTGCAATAGCGCTATAAGATCTGTATATTAACATAAAAAACTCCAGAAAAACTACAATATTTTGTAATAAACATGCTGATTTAATAGGCATGTACATTAGTCTTTTTGTTTGTTGCTTATTGCACTGTGATGTTTCATGCTGGTTTTCAAACGACATGTACATTTGCCTTTCACTAGCTCAGCTTATACACGCACTTAAAGAGGAAGTAAACCCCAATGGGTTTTACTTCCTCTTTTGCTCCCCAAAATGCCTGCAAATTAAAAGCATAATGGGCTAGTATGCATCACACGCTTGCACTACACATGTAGCAACCCTGGTACCCAACATGCTATCTTATGTTAAAGTATATATAAAATCTCATATACGCTTTAACTTATTAATGCCATTTCAGAAGTAATTTTCAATATTTTAAAGCAGCAACATCTACTAAAATAACACCTGGAGGCAGTTCCTGTTTTAGAGTGACAATGTTATATTCCTGTCTCCCAACTGAGCTTCTACATTTTCACCCTATCACACAAACTTTCATTGGAGACCATATGTGGCTGTTGCAACACACGTTACTGTCAATCTTGTTTCTGTCTGTGGATCGATACAAAGGCTCCTACCCGCTGTTCCCAATATTTTGTTTGAAATTCTGGCTGCTGGGGCTCTCTCAAGGTTAATCAGTCAGGTGGATTAATTTGATGTAGTGGCTTTGCAATTGTATCAGGGTGGGAAGAGGAAGAAGCTGCAATGCCAGTAAGTGCGAGAAAAGCAGGACATGCATGTGTGTATGTACAGTATGTGTGCATCTGGGTGTGTATATATACAGTATACTGTATATCGGAGCCTTTGTTTGTGTGTGTATGTACATATATATTTATATACAGAGGTGGACTGACAACACTCAGGGCCCCCACCCATGACCCACCCCTAACCCCGCCCCTACATTTTGCACAAAGTACAACTTCTGTTTTTTTTTTGGGACCTGGAGGGGGTCTCTATCTAACAGTGTCCATTAGACAGTCTGTTAGAAAGGGTCCCATCCAGGCCCCATTAAAGTCTACAACAGAGTCTAATGGGACCTGGAGAGGGGGGTCTCTCTCTAACAGATGCCCTTTCAGTGCCCATTATAGACTCTGTTAGAAAGAGTCCCCCCGGTCCCCCATTAAAGACTACAAAGGGGTATAATGGGACATGGAGGGGGGCCTCTTTCTAACAGAGTGTACAGTGAACACCTTCATTCCTTCTGGTCCTCACGGGATCCCCTCCTTGTGCAATGACTCTCACCCCTGCCCCAACTTCTTACAAAGTAGATATACAAATGTATACCTTAACTATGGGTACTGTGGCTGGCTCTCACATCCTCTGTGGCTGGCTGGCTCCTGCGTCCTCTGTGGCTGGATAGCACCCTGCTGTGCCTGGCTGGCTCCCTGGTGTGGGTGGGTCAATGTGGGTGGTTGGCTGGCATCTGCTGTGGGTGAGTCACCGGCATGGGTGGCTGCCTAGCTCGCACCTTGGCCTTGCTGTGACTGGCTGGTGTGTCCTCTCCTCTTCTGCCATTCCGGGCACAGTTTTCCAATGTGAGGGAGGGACTTGAAGGGAGGCAGCAGTCTTTGCCCTATCCGGGTTGGTAGAGCTAGGTTTGCAGCGGGCCCAGTGCACGGAGGCCCACAACGTAATGATGTTGTGTGCGGGTCCTCTCTGTGTCCATTTGAGAGTCTATGTTGGAAAGAGCCCCTACAAGTGCCCATCAATGCAGCCTCATCAGTGCCCCTCAATGCAGTCTCACTAGTGCCCATCAATGCAGCCTTACCAGTGCCCATTAATGCAGCCTTAACCAGTGCCTATTAACACAGCCTCACCAGTGCCCATGATTGCAGCCTCACTGTGCCCATGATTGCAATCTCACTGTGCCCATGAATGGAGCCTCACTATGCCCATGAATAGAGCCTCACCATGCCCATGATTGCAGCCTCACTGTGCCCATGAGTGGAGCCTCACTGTGCCCATGAGTGGAGCCTCACTGTGCCCATGATTGCAGCCTCACTGTGCTCATGTTAGCAGTCTCACTGTGCCCTTGTTAGCAGCCTTACTGTGCCCATGATTTCAACCTCACTGTGCCCATGATTGCAGCCTCACTGTGCCCATGTTAGCAGCCTCACTGTGTCCATGTTAGCAGTCTAACTGTGCCCATCAAATGCAGCCTCACCATTGCCCATCAAATGCAGCCTCACCAGTAGCCATCAAATGCAGCCTGACTGTACCCATCAATAAATGCAGCCTCACTGTGCCCATCAATTGCAGCCTCACTGTGCCCATCAAATGTAGCCTCACTGTGCCCATCAATTGTAGCATCACTGTGCCCGTTAATTGCAGTCTCACTGTGCTCATCAATTGCAGCCTCAATGTGACCATCAATGCAGCCTCACTGTGCCCGTCAATTGCAGCCTCACTCTGCCCATCAATTGCAGCCTCACTGTGCCCATCAATGCAGCCTCCCTGTGCCTGTCAATTGCAGCCTCACTATGCCCATCAATGCAGTCTCACTGTGCCCATCAATTGAAGCCTCACTGTGCCCATATTAGCAGCCTCACTGTGGCCCTCAATGAAGCCTCATTGTGCCCATCTTAGTGGCCTCACTGTGCCCATGTTAGCGGCCTCACTGTGCCCATGTTAGCAGCCTCACTGTGCCCATGTTAGCAGCCTCACTGTGCCCATGTTAGCAGCCTCACTGTGCCCATGTTAGCAGCCTCACTGTGCCCATGCTAGTGGCTTTACTGTGCCCAAGATAGCAGCCTCACTGTGCCCACGTTAGCTGTCTTACTGTGCCCCTCAATGCAGCCTCACTGTGCCCATGTTAGCAGCCTTACTGTGTCCCTCAATGCAGCCTCATTGTACCCATGTTAGCAGCCTCACTATGCCCCTAAATGTAGCCTCACTGTTCCCATGGGGTTAGGGAGGAGAGCTGCCGGATCACACAGAGCGGATCTCTCCCGCTCTGCCACCTGACGGCCATTGTCGTCCGATGATAGATGTCAAATGTCCCTCAGCATTGGACCAGTGTGGCATCTGTCGAAGGACATGAGGCGGGACAGCCGATGACAGTGGTCGCCGGGTAAGCGGGAGATCCCTGCTCTGTTTTGTTTTGGATTCAGAATAAAAGTTCTGAAATTATTATATCTACCGCTTTATCAAAGTAAAGCATGCATGCTGTTAAGAAGTGATCACGCTCTGACACTTAGTTCAGAATAAAAAAAACTTCTATTTTTTAAGTTTATTTCCGCTTTCTTAGTTGGTTTTTATACCCTTGCAAAACAGTACAGTATATGCAAAGCATGTCGTTATGACAATTCATAAGATTTTAACAATGTCAGCAGTTTTAGCAATAATTTCAACAAACTTAACAATTAATCAAAGCTATTAATATATGCTGACGTCATGTCTGGTCTTGATGCAATTTCTGGGAGATGAATGAGGAAGTAGCAGAAAGCTACAGGAAGCTACAGTCTATTGATAACTCAATGCGGTCTGGCTCCAGACAGAAAAAGAGGAAGTAGCAAAATATCTGGAAAGTATTAAGTTTTTTAACATTCAATGTTTCTGATACAGATATAAAGCGTTTGGAATAGACATTTTAATATACCTCACCTAGTAACCTAGTAACACCTGATATCTTTATCTTTATTTATATCTTTTATTATTCACATCCATTACAGTTCCCCCCTTGAAAATGTCTATTTAAGAATCTGTCCCTCACACTAAAAAAAAAAACCTACCCCACCCGGCCCATTTACCTCTGCAACTCTTTTATGCTGTATGTAGAGAATGGGCAGGGACTAGCTCCCCACCCCCCCCTCGATACAACTGGTGAAATGTGGCCAGGTGCTATGTATCCCTATAGCCCTACGGTGTTGCAACTCGAGGGGAGGTGACTGTAACGGAGTGCATTTCATAATTTTCATCTGGTATTTCCTGATTCACAAAAGCGAAAGAACATTGGTTAGTAACTTTCCCTACCCACTTTTTAAAACGGGGAGAATGCAGCAAACTATGACAGCCAAGGTCACCAAGATTATTAGGATGGTTTCTCCTATCTGTGTTAGTAATCCCTGCCACCCTCCCCTAACCCAGGTGAAGTATTGATCCCAAGGGTTGGTGAGCCCTAAATTCTTTTTTAATTCTTTGGACAAATCCTCAAGTTTCCTGATGGCCAAAGTCACCTTACCGCTTGGACCAGTGTTGTCTGGGATGTAGGTACAACATGTACCTGTTTTAGGCACCATTTTACACACACCCCCCTTTTCAGCTAGGACCATATCTAAAGCCATGCGGTTTTTGGAAAGTCATGTGTGACACGGCTTCTAGTTGTTCGGCTAAACCTTGGAGTGCATCTCTGGTGTAATTGACAAACCTTTGTTGGTTATAGTAGATGTAATTTATCCAGTCTACATTTTTATTTACAGTGATGATAGGGATCAAAGATTCAAATCCTGCTGCTATTTGGTCTCTTGCTTTGAACTCATCGGGGACCCCTCTAGGGACCCCTATGTTGTTTATGTATACATGAGGGTCAAAGCTTCCTGCTGGGGCACTCCTATGCCTCCTGTTAAGTCTGGGTATGTCGTTTAAATCTGGTTCTATTTGTGGAGTGGCCTCTGGAAAAATGTGTAGAGGCATTAAGGCCTTGGCCAATGCACATTCTCCTGTCCACTGCTCTGTTAATCTGCTTCTGATTTTCATGTCCCCGCAAATCCAGTATATGTCTCCCAAGGACTGGACTTGATTTTGTACTAGATCTACGGAGGCCTCACTATAAGATCCACAGTAACCCCTAATGAAATTCCCAAAGGGTTTCCCCATTCCCCTGATACCGTCCATGGCATGTGTAATTGCCAGGGTATATGGCGATACCTTCTCCTGTCTTGGGAGTTTTGGTGACTATGGGATATTCCTCCCTCCAATGTTCACACAGGGAGTGGCGTGGTTAGTGGTTGTGTTTGTAAACAGGCTAAGGAAACATGTCTTATGTTCGGGGGGTATGTTTAGCGGTACTGTTGCCAGAAGAGGCCTAGCCCCTCCACATACATAACAATTGGTCTTGTTATGTTTTTCTGCATTGTACCTCATACATTATAGCCACAAGTTGACGTCTGAGAACCCAGTTCCTGCAGCCATCATTTCTTTAAAGGTAGGGTCTGCTATGGCCACAATGTCCCCTAACTTCTGTATATGGGGCCTCAAGGGGTTTGAGCTAGATGTGGATTGGGGAACTCACTCAGGATTATTGAACATATCTTTCAGTTGGAAAGGCTTTCTAAAACCGGGATGCCCATCTCCCCACCATAGGCCCAGAACATAGGTCCCACTGTCTTCTGGGCTAGGATTCTCAATGGTCAGCCTGAACTCTTTGGTGTAAGGCTGATCTGTGTGTTTGTTGATTGTCATTCTATCTAAGAGTGACTTCCCATTTTTATCTTTCCTATTTTGGGCGTTCTCAGGTTTGTACCCCCAGTTTGTACCCCCGGTGTTCCAACCCACTGCTCCCCAAGAATCACAGTTGTCGCCCCAATAGGTGTCAGTGATGCATACATACACAGTCATGGGTCTCACTGCTTCGTCTCAGGGCTGGATTTTGTACATAGTACCTGGAATTATTTGTTCATAAGAGGATATAAAAGTGGCAACATGTGTATTGGATGAGTTATACCATAATTGTGTTACACCATCTTTTTGCTTAAAGGCTACCTCCTGTGCCTGAATAGTAGTCACAATGAAAACGATATACAGAATCATTTGGTTCCTTTGGCCTCTTCCTCAGGTACAGGAACTTTCTTGCAGTGGAGTCATGCATTCACGTGTTCTTCCCGGCCACCTTGACTGATGTGGCACTTGTTAGGAGAACCTGGAGAGGACCATATCTGGGTTCAAGGGTGTGCTTTCTCACAAACTTCTTTAACAGGACCCAGTCTCCGGGAACCAACTTATGTAATCCTGTATCTCACGCCGGATCTTGAATGGAGGAGAATACTTCCAAATGGACATAGATTAATTCTCCAGATAAAGCAGTCACATAATCAGTAATACATCAGATTGGAGCTGCAACTATTGTAGGAAATAACAACCTAGTCTGGGGGCTAAACCAAATATTATCCCATAGGGTGACAGACCATGGTTTCCCCTTGGAGTGTACCTAACACTGAATAAGGCTATGGGCAGGCTATCTGGCCAACTCATCCCTGTTTCCTGAGACATTTTAGCATCTTTAGCATTCTAAATTTCATTGTGCCTTTAATCTTTCCACCTTCCCAATGCTCTAAGGGTGGTATGGGGTGTGGAAAGATAATGTGACTCCTAGAGCTGCCTATATTTCCTTGGTTACTGAGGCCGTAAAAGCCGGCCCCTGGTCACTCTCTATAACCTCTGGGACACCATACCTGCCCACTGTTTCTGTTAAAAGTCTTTTTGCCGTGATTTTTGCTGTCAATCAATGCATACTCATATCGGCCAATCTTTGGCATCTGGATGTGGTTGATCTGAATCCTTTGAAAGGGGTACTGGGCCTTTGCTAGATGCTTCAAATGTATCCTTTCCGTTCTTCCTGGGTTACATTTAGCACAGATAGCACATGACTTGCAAAAGTTGTTGGTGAGTGGTGTAATCCCTGGGGCTAAGTAGTATTTATTGATCAGGGCATTCATCAAAGTTTTTGACAGATGAGAGGCACCATGGGCCCACTGCACTACTGCAGGAAACATTGATCGTGGCAGACACGGCCTCTTGTCTAATTCCATGATCCCTTCAGTTTCTGTGGCTCCTTTCTTGATTCATACTTCTTCTTCTTCATCAGCTGCTTCTTGCTGCTCCTTGAGATGGGTCCTGCTCACAGGAAGGTCTTGTAGATTCATGGTGGTCTGTACCGTTTCTTCAGGGGTACCCACTGTACCAGCCAGGATGGGTGCATCCACTCCACTGACAACTTCTTGTGTTCTGTTTGCAGCTTGTTCTGCAGCAGTATCTGCCAGGTGATTGCCTTGTGCTTCTTGGGAATCCAGCCTGAAGAACTGTAACTTTGGTGGGGACTGCATGGTCCTGTGTGGCACCGTCCAATGCTGTCAGCATACCTAGACCCATCCACAAAGATTGTCCCGTCAGGATTCTCAAGGGCTGTTTCACTGACTGTCGGCAAATGTGAAGTCTCCATTTTCATCACCTCAAAACAGTCATGAGCGGTGAGACGAGCATCTTTCTCTAAAAAGGATCCCCCCCTCGAGAAGTGGAAGTAGAGTGGATGGGTTGAGAGTATCACATCGGAGGAGAGTGATGTTATCAGGGATGAGCAAGACACAGTGGAGTTTGTGGTGTCTTGCTGAAGACAGGTGCTTGGGCTGTACTTGGTTTAGTATGGCAGCTACGTCATGAGGGGCATTGTACTTCAAAGACGGCTCTGAAGCCACTGAGTCCAGTTGACAGGAGTAATACCCAATGGGTCTGAGTCTGTTGCCATGGGTCTGAACCAAACACTCCTGTGGCATGTTCTTGTCTCTCTGAGACAAACAGTTTGAAAGTCTTTTAGTCCCAAAGCGGGGGGCTGTTGAAAGGATCTCCTTCAGAGTTTCAAACTAGTCCACAACTTCTGGAGAAAGCAAGAAAGGGCATCATAGAGGGGTTGCATCAAGAGAAAGGCTTCTGGGATTCATTCTTGAGGCAAAGGGATGGCTTTGATTGCAGCAACTCCTTCTTCAGTGAGATGTCGTGTACCTTGGGAGATGCAGAGGCCTAGGAAATTCACTTTCTCTCTGGACTTTTTGCTTCAAGGCCTTGCATCCTTGCTCTGCCAAGTGTTGGAGGAGACTTTGGGAAAAGATTAAGGGCGTTCTACATACTGAAGGAGTATAACTCCTGGGTGTAACTTCATCCAGTAGTCCAGAATGAGGGCCATTACCTTGGTGGATTGGGAAGGGGAGTTCTGGGCACCTTGTGGCTTAACAATCCAGCTAAGTCTTCTACTGTAAAGTATTTTGCTGTGGGCAGTATTCCTGCCAGCAAGGTGTGTGGGTTTCCCACCCAGGGACACCATAAGTGTCTCCAATACAGTAACTTCATTCACAGCCTTAAGGCCTTGTACCATTCTGTGTTTTTCTGGCTCTCCTTTTGCAATTTGTTTCTTCACTGGGGACAGTGGTATGTAGCACGGAGATGTGCAGGGTATCAAAACTCCATTTGACAAAAGGGTTTTGATCTACTTTGAAATTGATGCAGCTTGAGCTAATTTCAAGGGGTACTGTGGTCTTTTGGGCAAAGGGGGCCCCAGGCTTTAGCTGCACACAGGCATGTAGGGACTTGATCCAGAACCTCTTTTGGGATTCGGGATTCCAACCTCAAATTATGCATCCAATGATAACAAAAAGGGGAACAGAGCACAGTGCTGAGGCATCATCGAAGGTCAGCGGTGGGGAGACCAGAACACCACCATCGGGTTGGAAGGAAATGGAAGCCTGGAGTCTGGATAAGACATCAGCCCCTAAAAGATTTAAGGGGCATGTAGAAGAGACCACAAATCTTGCTAGTAGATCAGGAAAGTTGCCCACCTGTAAAGGGCGTGTAAAGGGGTTTTTCCTGGGTGTTCCATCCACCCCTACGCATGTTATGTCAATGTCTGATAAGAACAAGGTATCGGATAGTTCTTCTGTCCTAATTACACTTCTGGAAGTTATTTTTTGCAAGAGGACCTCCTGAATCTTCAGAGGATACCATTGTAGGGGTAAGTGACACAGGTTTGCCAGAATCCTAGTGAAGAAAGTCTACATGGTCTGGAGGGGGGTGGGGAAGGAATGTGTCATATCTCCTATTGGACGTCTTCACGTGGGTCACAGTTGGGGCCTGTGGGCAGGCTTCTGCTGTCTTCGGTATTCTCTTCTGGAACGGCCAGGTCTTCCTCTTGAATGGCCAGGTCTTCCACAGTTGTAGCAGACACGTGGAGTTGGTACTAATGGGCGCAGATAGGGTGTGTCAGAGGCCATCATGAGAGGAGCTACTCTCTACTGCTCTGTGAGGACTCTAGACCTAACAACTACTAACTCCATTAGTTCCCCTAGCTACTAGCGTCTCAAGCTCCATTAGCTCTATACTTTATACTCAGACCCTTTCGGATTAACTCTTTAAGATCTGAAATAAATTAAAATTAATATGTATCTGTTCAACACACTAAAACCCAAATCAGTAAACTTCTTGTGCTATTTCTCAACAAATTCGCCTTTCCTCGTCTGATCTCCTATACACATATAGGCGTCAGACGTTTCAGAGTGCATATATGAATACATACAGAGTAAATGATGTTTTCTTCTTCCTTTTTTTTTTTTTTTTTTCAAAATACTCAAATGTGAATGAGCCTCGAATCTAGATACAGATTTGAGTGAGGAAAACACTTCCTCTTTCCCTTTTCTCCTGGCATAACGCCCAGAGCATAAACTTCCTTTTACTGTTAAATATATTCTCAATTGAATTTGAACATTTTAAACTTCATTTTAAAACCAGTTATTGCTAATACAATTGCATAACTACAATTTGCATAAATATAGCACATTTGCTACATTTGCTACATTCACTGTTTTTAGAGAAACTCCTTAAAGTCAGACTCTCAGACTCTCAGTTTCTCAGTCTCTTGGTGATGAAAGGAAAGGACCGTATTGAAAATGGCCCTTCATATAGATATACATTTTTGGGTACTTTAAATATATCCCCAATAACTCTGATCAGGCTCTGCTTCCTCCCACTGTTCCTCCCACTGTGTGCTGGCCTGGATCCCACAGCAGTTCTTTAAGCTGGGGATTGTGGGTAGGGGGGGATCCTTTTGGGGTTTTTGTCTTTGGTGGTGTGAGGGTCCAGGAACCCATTCAAAGGGGGTTCAGGGAAAGTACTGGGTAATGGTTGCTGGATTACAAGGGGTGTAAGAGGGGCTGTAAACGTATGTGTCACGAAGATCCTGCCAGTAATCAGCGTCCCAGGCGCACGGGAACCCAGCCACGGGTCCCATTGCGCATGCGCGCGCGTTCACGGGTGCGGTCACGCACGGGCACGTGCGCGCGCACTCCCGCTGGTGTCAGGCGGGCTATTTAAACCTGCCTGGCACACTCCATCCCCGCTGTCTGCTCTACAGCGTTCTGTGAGTGTTACCTGATCTGATCTGTGTTTCCTGTTATCTGACCCGGCTTCCTGTTTGACGATCCTGCTATCTGCCTGCACCAGACCCTCTTGGCTTGCCTGACCCTCCCTCTGCATTACCCCTGGTACCTCTGCTGTCTGAACGTTACTGACTACCGGCTTGTTGACCCTCCGCTGTGTTTATCAGCTTCCAGTCTGCTACTGCCTGCTGTTGTTCCTGGTTCCAGTCCAGCTTCCAGTCTGCTATTACCTGCTGTTGTTCCTGGTTCCAGCTCGGCGTTCCAGGCTACCTTCCGCTGTGTTCCAGTCCAGCGTTCCAGGCTACCTTCTGCTGTGTTCCAGCCCAGCGTTCCAGGCTACCTTCTGCTGTGTTCCAGCCCAGCGTTCCTGGCTACCTTCTGCTGGGTTCCAGTCCTGCATTCCAGTCTACTCCTCAGGCTACTGACTCCAGAGGGTGCCACCACTACTGGACTTTCAGCAACTGTTGATCCTGCCAGGCACCCATACCACTCTTCACTCCTGGCCCTCTGTCTCCATTCCAGGGGAACGGGAGTGGGAGCTGTAAGGGAGGTCTTTTCCTGCACTTCAGGCTCACAACCTACCAGGTACGTGACAGTAGCAGACACCCATGTCTGAGCCTGAGCAGGGAACGTCTCCCATGGAGGAACTCTGCGCACACCTGGCAGGATTGACTGAAGCAGTCAAGAATTTGCAGCAAGGATACACCAGACTGGAGGAACGAGTGTTAACCCTGTCTAACCCCGTTGGGGCCCAGGGAGCTACCTCTGCTCCTGCTCCTTCAGTTGGGCCTTCCTCAACGGTGGTGATGCTCCCTCCGGAACCTAAGGTTCCCACACCTGAACGTTTCTTTGGAAATCGCCATAAGTTCAGAGCCTTCCGCAACTCCTGCAAACTGTTTTTTGCTCTTCAGCCACGTAGCTTTTCCCTGGAGGCTACAAAGGTGGGCTACGTGATTTCTTTACTCTCTGGTGACCCCCAAACCTGGGCCCATCGCCTCTTAGAGCAAAAAGACATATCCCTGACCAACCTCTCCACTTTCTTTGATGCACTAGGCCAGTTATATGATGACCCCCAGCTATCTGTAACTGCAGAGGCGGCTCTACACACCCTTCAACAAGGTCGCAGAGCAGCAGAGGATTATGTGGCCAAATTCAGGAAGTGGAGTGCGGACACTAATTGGAAAAATGCGGCTCTCCGTTATCAATTTCGGTTGGGACTCTCTGATCCTCTGAAGGATGAACTGGCCAGGGTGGGTACACCACAGACTTTAAATGCTTTAATCTATCTAGCTATTCAGATCGATCGACGCCTACGGGAGCGCAGGTCTGAAAGAGCTATGGGGTCTTCTCGTCCAACTTGGGTTACCCCTAGAGTTCCCCATCACCCATCTTCAACACCACCTGCCTCCACGCTTAACTTACCTGAGCCAATGCAATTAGGAGTCCTGCGGCTTCACTCACCCCAGAGGAACGACAACATCGTCAAACAAATAACTTGTGCCTGTATTGTGGGGAACCCAGGCACTATGTCAGGAACTGTCCCCTCAAGCTTCGTAAGTGTTTATCCCTATCTACTGGCTATGTGACATCTCTGTTTAAAAATACCACTCACCTTGCTCTTCCTCTTCTGCTACAACTTCCAGGGAAGGATCTACAAATCACCGCCATTATTGATTCAGGAGCCTGCAGCTGTTTCATGGATTCTCGTTTTGCCAGCCAACACCAAATACCCCTGTCACCTAAAGCCCATGGACTTTCTATCCATCTAGCTGATGGGACCGCTATCAAGTCTGGACCTGTCACCCAAGAGACTATGCTAATACCCGTTTTCATTTCCAACGTCCATCAGGAACAGCTACGTCTGGACATTATTGCTTCACCCCTGTTTCCCATAATTCTCGGCATGCCATGGTTACAGGCCCATAATCCGGACATAAATTGGATCACGGGTGAGGTGACCTTCCTCTCTCCTTACTGCCAACAGTTTTGCAGAACCCAGAACACCCAGGAGACCCCTACTCTGTTGTGCCTAGATACAGACCCTAGTTTACTTCAATCCATTCCTTCCGCCTACCATGATTTCCTGGACGTATTTAGTAAACAGAGGGCAGAGGTGTTACCCCCTCACCGGGCCTATGACTGTCCCATTGAGTTACTTCCTGGTGCTGAAATTCCTTTTGGAAGAATATTTCCCCTGACTGAGGTGGAGCAAGGGGCATTGAAGGAATACATTGACGAAAACCTCAAAAGAGGCTTCATTCGTCCATCCACGTCCCCCGCAGGTGCAGGCATCTTCTTCGTGCAGAAAAAAGATAAAACCCTCAGGCCGTGTGTGGATTACCGCGACCTAAACAAAATTACTGTGAAGAATCGGTACCCTCTCCCCTTAGTACCCGAGTTGTTTCAGAGACTGGGAACGGCTACCATATTCACCAAACTTGATCTCCGTGGGGCCTACAATTTAGTTCGTATCAGGGATGGAGACGAATGGAAGACTGCTTTTCGTTCCCGTTATGGACATTTTGAGTACCTCGTGATGCCTTTCGGCCTGTGTAATGCCCCTGCCACATTTCAATACTTTATTAATGATGTGTTACGTGACTTTTTAGATCTGTTTGTTATCGTCTATTTAGACGACATATTGATTTTCTCTTGTTCCCTTGAATCCCATCGCAGGCACGTCAGAAGTGTATTGGGCCGACTTCGACAACACGGTCTATATGCAAAGGCTGAAAAATGTGAATTCGAACAGGAAAGTATTCCATTTTTAGGGTTAGTCATCTCCAGTAAGGGCATTAAAATGGACCCCCAGAAGGTCACGGCCGTTCTAGATTGGCCAGTCCCGACTGATAAGAAAGGAATCCAGCGATTCGTTGGATTCGCTAATTTTTATCGCAAATTTATTAAGGGGTTCTCAGCCATCATTGCACCCATCACACAGCTTACCAAACAGGGTACACGCTTCCATTGGTCGGCCGAGGCTCAAAAGGCTTTTGAGACTCTCAAGGGCCTTTTCACCTCCGCCTCTGTACTGAAGCATCCAGATTCCTCTCTGCCATTTATTCTAGAAGTGGATGCATCTGAAATTGCTGTGGGAGCAGTATTATCCCAAAGACAGGGAACCAAAGCCCTGCTGTATCCTGTGGCTTTCTTTTCTCGTAAATTATCCACGGCAGAGAGAAATTATGATGTAGGTGACAGAGAGTTGTTGGCAATCAAGTCGGCATTGGAGGAGTGGCGCTATCTGTTGGAGGGTGCCGCTCATCCAGTTTTAATCTTTACAGATCATAAGAACCTGGAGTATTTGAGGTCTGCAAAGAGGTTGAAACCACGTCAGGCCAGGTGGGCTCTCTTTTTCTCCAGGTTCTCCTTTCATGTCACTTACCGTCCTGGTTCCAAGAATACCAAACCTGACGCCCTGTCTAGGATGTTTCACAAACCTCAAGAGATTTCCCCTCCAGACACCATTTTGTCTTCAGGGAACTTTCTTCTACTTCAGGGAAACCTGCTTTCCCAGATTAAACAGGCCTCCGCAGAAATGGAATCTTCCATTAAGACAGAGCTCCAGGCCAAGGACGGGTTATTGTGGCATGAGAGTAGGATCTTTATACCTGAAACATTACGAGTTCCAGTACTAGAGCTTTGTCACGATCATGCGCTGGCTGGGCATTTCGGTGTAGCTAAGACCACTGATTTGGTTCAGCGCACCTTCTGGTGGCCTCAGCTGCGCAAAGATTGTAAAGAGTTTGTTGAGTCCTGTACCACCTGCCTTAGGAACAAGGGGCACAAAACAAAGGCATGGGGTCTACTAAAACCCTTGCCTGTCCCAGATAGACCCTGGAGAATGCTCTCTATAGATTTTATTGTAGAACTACCCCCGGCCGGGGGCTTCACTTCAATCTTTGTCATAGTGGACCGGTTGTCGAAGATGGCGCACTTTGTCCCAATGAAGGGTACCCCTTCAGCTACAGAAACAGCACAGGCATTCATTAAAGAGGTCGTCAGGCTCCATGGGGTACCAGTTAACATCGAGGGCTTTGTGTAAAACCTTGGACATTGAACTCTCATTTTGATCAGCTTATCACCCCCAGACTAATGGGCAAACAGAAAGAACAAACCAGACCCTTGAACAATATTTGCGCTGTTTTTCTTCCTTTGCCCAAGATAATTGGATTGCTGTTTTACCATTGGCCGAATTCGCTTATAATAATTCTATTCATTCTGCTATCAAGCAAACCCCGTTTTTTGCGAATTATGGTTTCCACCCCTCATTTTTACCAAACTCTCTTCCAGAATGCACAGTACCCGCAGTCCAGGAGAAATTGGATTTCTTTACCTCTAACAACCAAATTTTACAGGACACCATGACCAGAACCCAGGAGTACAACAAAGCAACCTTCGATAAAAAGAGGCGAGGTGAGCTCTTACTTGCACCTGGGGATCAGGTATGGTTGTCCACCATAAACCTTAAGTTGGCCTGCCCTTCCAAAAAATTGGGTCCCAAATTTCTTGGACCATTTCCTGTTAAAAGGAGAATTAATGAAGTTGCATATGAACTTGAACTCCCGGATTCACTAAAGGTACACCCAGTTTTTCATGTGTCCTTGCTTAAACCATCTATTACTAACCCATTTCCAGGTCGAAGTACGGATCCTCCTGATCCAATCCTGGTAGATGGGGAAGAGGAATTTGAGGTGGAGGCTATCATGGACCACAGGAAAAGAGGTAACCAAAATCAATTCTTAATAAAGTGGAAGGGGTTTGGCCCAGAGGAGAATTCTTGGGAGCCAGAGGATAATATTCATGCTGAAAACCTGTTACAAGCCTTTAAAACAGCCCATCCAGAGAAATTTTTTCAAAGGGGCATCCGGAGGCTGCCCCTTGGGGGGGGGGCAATGTCACGAAGATCCTGCCAGTAATCGGCGTCCCAGGCGCACGGGAACCCGGCCACGGGTCCCATTGCGCATGCGCACGCGTTCACGGGTGCGGTCACGCACGGGCACGCGCGCGCGCACTCCCGCTGGTGTCAGGCGGGCTATTTAAACCTGCCTGGCACACTCCATCCCCGCTGTCTGCTCTACAGCGTTCTGTGAGTGTTACCTGATCTGATCTGTGTTTCCTGTTATCTGACCCGGCTTCCTGTTTGACGATCCTGCTATCTGCCTGCACCAGACCCTCTTGGCTTGCCTGACCCTCCCTCTGCATTACCCCTGGTACCCCTGCTGTCTGAACGTTACTGACTACCGGCTTGTTGACCCTCCGCTGTGCTTATCAGCTTCCAGTCTGCTACTGCCTGCTGTTGTTCCTGGTTCCAGTCCAGCTTCCAGTCTGCTATTACCTGCTGTTGTTCCTGGTTCCAGCTCGGCGTTCCAGGCTACCTTCCGCTATGTTCCAGTCCAGCGTTCCAGGCTACCTTCTGCTGTGTTCCAGCCCAGCGTTCCAGGCTACCTTCTGCTGTGTTCCAGCCCAGCGTTCCTGGCTACCTTCTGCTGGGTTCCAGTCCTGCATTCCAGTCTACTCCTCAGGCTACTGACTCCAGAGGGTGCCACCACTACTGGATCTTCAGCAACTGTTGATCCTGCCAGGCACCCATACCACTCTTCACTCCTGGCCCTCTGTCTCCATTCCAGGGGAACGGGAGTGGGAGCTGTAAGGGAGGTCTTTTCCTGCACTTCAGGCTCACAACCTACCAGGTACGTGACAGTATGTCACCGTATAGGTGGTCGAATGGGACGTTGGACAATGGCACAAAGGAACCCATTCCCCCAGCTTATGAGTCATACATGGGGATGGATCCAATGCAGGGTGTGCCTGTTCCAGCATCCCTGTCAGCTTGGTGCATCCTGGCAGGGCCGGCGTGACCCTGGTCGGGACTTTAAGAGGAGGGACCGGGTTGTGCCTAAAGTTGGGTCCCCTAGTCTATTAGCATTAGGTCGGGTAGAGTCTGAGTCCTTAGTACTAGGTCTATTAGGGCAGGAGGGCCAAGGGGGGGACCTCCTGAGGCTTGAGTGTCTGTGTTTCCCCCCTTGGGAGCTGTCCAAGTCTTTCCCAGAATGTACACTTGTCATTACTGGGGTAGGTTGGGCTCTGTAATACGATACCAAGGACTGGTCTATCACCGGATGTATGTGGGTAGGTTCCGGTGGGGGCAGTGGTACAGTTTGGGTCGGGCGTGTGCGACAACAACCACCTGAGCCGTATAAAGACAAGTGCACATTGTCTATTATTAAGCACGGTGGAGGAGGTGTCACAGACTCCCCTGTCACTTGTAGCAGAAGGGCAGTAACGTTTTGGGAGTGTGTACTTCCTGGGGTCCAGACACCATTATAGGGCTGTGGCTGTCTGTCTGTCTTAGCTTTTGACCCCTTTTCTGGCTTCTTGTACACATACATAATACAACCATTCAGAAATATTTCATGTTCTATCCATCCTTCTTCATGAATGGCTTTGGCAACTTTAAACCAAGCTTCTGCTGTTTGCAGCAGCCCATGGCCCCATAGCAAACTCCTTTCCCTTCTTAAAAGAGTACACCATTCATTCGGCTCTAGCCACCCAAATGCCTAGTGACTCCACACACTTTTGCCAATCTCTTCCCTTCCTTGATAGCAGCCTCTCTTTCTCGCTCTAATACCAGATCACAAGCCAAACTACCCTCTTTAGGTCTTTCTAACTTCTGCCCCATCGTTAGCTATTGGGAAGTTTATGTGTCCAGGCTCAGGATTTGTATGGCGGCTTTATGAAGCTGTCCTGGACTCGAGGGTCCGACAATCCTCTGACCACCACCTGTCCTCTTTCGGACCACTTTCCAATATATAACACTATCTCACTATGTTCTGTCTTGATGACTGTGATATTTATGTATGTCTGCTCAGGATTTTAACGGGTCATGAGGCTGTCCTGACTCAAGGATCTGACAATCCTCTATCCGTCACCTGGTACCAGTTCAGACCATATCACAGTCTCAAGTTAACGAGGACAAAAGACAAAATGGATAGAGAGAGAGAGAGAAAAGAACGTCTACAGTGTTCGACTGCTGTGCAAGTCTCCTTACACGCATTTTCCCAAAACGTAGACCATTCACAGCCCTGTCCACTTCAGGTGGCCACAGGTAAGGGAGCGGGCGGGTAATACGTGACTACTTATTACCCTCAACAAGACAATTAACAAACAGATAAGGAGTACATTAATTAATATTCAATGCACCACTTTAAATCTCATTTACATGTCCCAACTCAATACCCAAACTTCTCACTCTGTCTCTTTCCCCTTCTTCTAACCCTTCCGGTTGTTCAGGTTGCAAGGGGCACCTTTCGGCTGCACGTCCTGTTATTCTAGTTTGAGCCTCTATTACTTCCAGTGATTTGCCAACAACAATTTTTACTGGATAATTCACATTCAATCTGTATTTCAATCTCTCTTTATTAAATTTTCATTTCATATAAACAATCATAAATATCACAACTTCATAAAAGGTAACTTTCAATTAAACAAGACGTTTCACAAGTTCTTCATATTTCTATTACATAAAAGATTATTAATTTTAATTATAAACGTCTGTATCCTTCATCACCAGATTTCCTTATCCTAAACCCCTAAAAGTCTACCATCCCTTACCCATCCCACCCTCTACCTATCACCTATCTCTTCCATACATAACGCACTCGTACCAAGACAAGAAAAAAAAAAAAAAAAAAAAGTTCAATCTGAACACCAATAAATGCAGGGTATGTGGCAGTAGAGGTTTGTAACCAAGAGACTCAACTCTATATCCTGGCTCTACCACTTCAATTAACCCCCAGCCCTCTTCATGTATCCCAAATAACAGACCACAAACACATTTAGGCCATGACATAATCAACCAACAACAAAATGTGACCAACAACCAACAACAAGATATGTGACGGCTGCAATGGAGTACAGGATCTCTCAAACTGTCACGGGATCCCCACGCCACTGTGCGTGTTCCTGATGCCCCACTGAGGTTTCCCCGGTTGCCTGTACTTCCTTACTTATTGTACCTGTGCTTTACCTGCACAATTATTTATTTTTATCCCCTCAGGAGGAGTTTAACCACGTCCTGATGCCTTCTCCTAGTCCCAGGAGAAGTTTAACCACGTCAACTAATTTCATCCGTCATCAATGACTATATAAGCAATCCCCAACTCCCAACAGCCATCACAAAACACAATGATCGATCAACAAAACAGAACAGAACAAAACAGGCGGTAGATATAATTTGCAGGTTCTTTAACTTATCAACAGACTCGAGGCAAGATTAATACCTGTCTTTGAGGGTCGTAGGAAGCCGATATGGGCACAGAGATTGACCAGCCACGGATACAGGATAAACAGTAGACTAGATATACAAGTTATCAAAAGTGTCTTACCATTTCTAGAGTCGATCAGTCTCCTCCTGCATCCACGTTGGCTTTTCCTGGTCCCTTCTTGAGATCGGCCACCTGGGATCCTAGCCTCGAGCTCCACGTTGGGCGCCAAAATGTTTTGGATTCAGAATAAAAGTTCTGAAATTATTATATCTACCCCTTTATCAAATTAAAGCATGCATGCCGTTAAGAAGTGATCTGGCTCTGACACTTAGTTCAGAATAAAAAACTTCTAGTTTATTTCCGCTTTCTTAGTTGGTTTTTATACCCTCGCAAAACAGTACAGTATATACAAAGCATGTCGTTATGACAATTCATAAGGTTTTAACAATGTCAGCACTTTTAGTAATAATTTCAACAAACTTAACAATTAATCAAAGCTATTATTATATGTTGACGTCATGTCTGGTCTTGATGCAATTTCTGGGAGATGAATGAGGAAGCAGCAGAAAGCTACAGGAAGCTACAGTCTATTGATAACTCAATGCGGTCTGGCTCCAGACAGAAAAAGAGGAAGTAGCAAAATATCTGGAAAGTATTACGTTTTTTAACATTTAATGTTTCGGATACAGATATAAAGCGTTTGGAATAGACATTTTAATATACCTCACCTAGTAACCTAGTAACACCTGATATCATTATTATTCACATCCATTACAGTTTGATCCGGCGGCATTCACCCTCCCCCCACCACCCAAGGCAGTGTGGGTGCCCTGAGCATTCCAGCAGGTGGCGCTGGCAGGCCGGGCCTTTAGACCACGGCCAAATTGACCAGCCAGTTCGCCTCGTATATATACTGTATATAAGATAAATCCAGAGGATTGCTGCACTTAAAATTTTATTCATCCAATCTGTTCAAACAAAGTAAAACATGCTATAGCATTCAATGATTTCTGTTTCGGTCTTAAAAAGCTTACGCCCTTCATCAGATCAGAACACACCTAAATTAATAAGCACATCTATGTCAATTTAAACACTTTCAAACAACACATTTGGAATCAATCATATGGCTAATGACTAATTAATACAATTCAGTTCCTTCACTTATACAATTTTCTGACCACTCGTACAGAAATGGTTAGCAGAACAGGTATTCCTCTCATCATTCCATCAGGAACCATCACTTGTCAATCTGTTAAATAAAACCACATATACATAGTATATCACCACCCCATCATCAAAAAAAATGACTTTACCAATAATCAACAGTCCTCCATCCCCAATAACTTAAACAAATAAATATAAATCCATATATAAATTTGCTTTTTTTTAAAAAAATATGGGGATATTTATTATAGAAAAAGTACAAAATATTGTGTTTTTTTCAAAATTGTTGCTCTTTTTTGTTTATAGCGCAAAAATTAAAAACCGCAGAGGCAATAAAATACCACCAAAAGAAAGCTCTATTTGTGGGGAAAAAAAGGACGTCAATTTTGTTTGGGTGCAGCATCGCACAACTGCGCAATTGGGTCTGGTATGGGTTTTAAGGGGAACCCTGCACCAAAATTAAAAAAAATGGCATAGGGCCCCCCCAAAATCCATACCAGACCCTTATCCAAGCACACAACCTGGCAGGCCACAGGAAAAGAGGGGGGGTTGAGAGAGAACCCCCCTCCTGAACCGTACCAGGCCACATGCCCTCAACATGGGGAAGGTGCTTTGACCATGTTGATAGGGACAAGGGCCTCATCCCCACAACCCTTGCCCAGTGGTTGTGGAAGTATGCGGGCGGGGGGCTTATTAGAATCTGGATGTGAATGGGTAACCATTGTACACTGTACCCCTACCATTTCACAAAAAAAGTGTCAAAAATGGTAAAAAAGACAAGAGAGACAGCTTGGGACAAGTCCTTTATTAAAAAATAAGAAAATAAAAATGTCCCGCAATGTAAATCCACGCTGTCCGACGGACCAAAAAAAAAAACGCAACCGTTCCGCCTCCATGGGAGACTCCCACACACTGACACCACTGACCTCCCTCTGACGCCACTGGGGCTTCCCTGTGGCTTCCCCGTGGCTTCCCTATGGCTTCAGAGGGGGCAGGGTCACCCGTTTACGTCACTGGGTGGCCCTGCCTTCAGCTATATAAGAACTGTCACCCAGAAGAAGCGTCAGTCGGCGGGAGTCTCCCGTGGAGGCAGAACAGTTATGTTTTTTTTTCTTTATCGGTCCTTCGGGTGGCGTGGATTTACATTGCGGGACATTTTTATTTTTTTATTTTTTAATAAAGGACTTGTCCCAAGCTGTCTCCAGTCTTTTTTTTACCATTATGACACTTTTTTTGTGAAATGGTAGGGGTACAATGTACCTCGTTACCAATTAACATGAGGGGTATCTGGGGTCCCCTTGTTAAAGGGGGCTTCCAGATTCCAAAAATCCCCCCCGCCCGCATACCCCCACAACCACCGGGTAAGGGTTGTGGGGATGAGGCCCTTGTCCCCATCAACATGGGGACAAGGTGCTTTGGGGTAAGACCCCAAAGCACCCTCCCCATGTTGAGGGCATGTGGCCTGGTATGGTTCAGAAGGGGGGAGACACTCTCTCATCCCCCCTCTTTTCCTGCAGCCTGCCAGGTTGCATGCTTGGATAAGGGCCTGGTATGGATTTTGGGGGGACCCCATACGACATTTTTTTTTAATTTGGCGCAGGGTTCCCCTTAATTTCCATTCCAGACCTGAAGGGCCTGGTATGGATTTTGGCGGGACCCCCACACAATTTTTTTACATTTTTGGTTCGGGGTTCCCCTTAATACTCATACCAGACCCAAAGGGCCCGGTAATGGACTGGGGGGAACCCATGCTCTTTTTTTTCAATGAGTTTTATCTATATTGATGAGACCCGACAATTCATTACAGCCGCGATCAGTTTTAAATGACAATTTTTCCTTTAGAAATGTAATTTTGCTGCGGTACTGTTCTAAACCTGGGAAAAATGCGCCACTTTCAGGCATACTATAGACACCCCCCAGGCACAATATTTAAAGGAATATTTCATTTTTATTGTTTCACTTTAAGCATTAAAAAAATCACTGCTCCCAAAAAACAGCCATTTAAAAAAAATTTTTTTGCATTGATACATGTCCCCTGGGGCAGGACCCAGGTCCCCAAACACTTTTTATGACAATAACTTGCATATAAACCTTTAAAATGAGCACTTTTGATTGTTCATGTTAGTGTCCGATAGACTTTAACGGTGTTCCGGCGGCTTTTGAATTTCCCCCGAACACCGCATATTGTTCGGTGTATGTAGAACATCTGAACAACCAATGTTCAGCCCGAACTTATGCTCGGGTCGAACCGTTTTCCCATCCCTGGTGGGGATGCTTTTCTTCAGCAGGGACACGGAAGCTGGTCAGAGTTGATGGGTGGGAAGATGGATGGAGCCAAATACAGGGCAATCTTAGAAGAAAACCTGTAAGAGTCTGCAAAAGACTTGAGAATGGGGCGGAGGTTCAATGTCAGGGACGCGCTGCCCGCATTAGGAGACATGTGCCAATGCACACACGCAAAGACGCGCTTTGTGCCTGGTGGCCTATAAGGATGCTTCAGGGGCGCTAGGTCCTTGCTGTTTGATCTGCAGCTGTCCCCTGATTCCTGACTCCTGTGCTTGTATCCTGTTCCAGTATTGACCCAGCTTCTTGACAATGCTACTATCTCTAGTCCTGACCTTTGGCTTGTTTGACCCTGCTTCCTCCTGTCTGCCAGCCTAATTATCTGTTGCCAAACCCAGCCTGGAATTTAACTACTCTCTGTCTGCTGTTTATGCTGATTGCTCTTCTGTCTATGACCTGGCTTGTCTGACCCTGCTCCAGCCTGCTCTCCTGCATCCGCTGCTCTGCATCCGCAGCATACCTCCACCTGCTGACCTGCATCTGCTGATCTGCATCCACAGCATACCTGAACCTGCTGACCTGCATCCGCTGCCCTGCATCCGCAGCACACCTGCACCTGCTGTCCTGCATCCACTGCTCTGCATCCCCAGTACACCTGCACCTGCTGTCCTGCATCTGCACAACTCCTGCACCAGCTGTTCCGGCTTCTCATCTGGCACCACCACTTCCAGCTAAGAAATCCCTGCAGGCACTGTCTCAACTCCAGTGGTCTCTGAGCGGGGGTTATACGAGAGGTCCCCCTCTGCACATCAGGCTCACACTTAAGGTACATGACATTCACCGTCCAGAAGGACAACGACCCTAAACATACAGCCAGAGCTACAATGGAATGGTTTGGATCAAAGCATCAAAGTCCAGACCTAAATCCAGTTGAGAATCTGTGCCAAAACAGGAAAATTGCTGTTCACAGATGCTCTCCATCCAATCTGACAGAGCTTGAGTTATTTTGCAAAGAAGAATGGGCAATAATTTCACTCTCTAGATGTGCAAAGCTGGTAGAGACATACCTAAAAAGTCTTGCAGATGTACAGTAATTGCAGTGAAAGGTGGTTCTACAAAGTATTAGCTCAGAGGGGCTGAATACACATGCACGCCACACTTTTCAGATATTTATTTGTAAAAAAAATTGAAAGCCGTTCATCATTTTTCCTCCACTTCACAATTATGTGCCACTTTGTGTTGGTCTATCACATAAAATCCCAATAAAATACATTTACATTTTTGGTTGTGACATGACAAAATGTGGAAAATTTCAAGGGGTGTAAATAAATACTTCTTTCGAGGCATTGTATATAAGCACCTACAAAAAGTTATAAAACAATATTTCATATGTGTACTTTCAATTAATTAAAAAAATATCCACCATGCAATAACTCAAGTCCATTCATTTGAAAAGTATAAAAGTTGATAAATACTTCTTTCACCACCAGACAAGTCCAAAAATCTTATAACAACACCTCCTGCCTCACATGCTATGGATAGCAGCGCACCCCAAAGCAGAATGAAACCCTGATATATATATATATATATATATATATATATCATATATACACATATCATATATACACAGTATCTGACAAAAGTGAGTACACCCCTCACATTTTTGTAAATATTTTATTGTATCTTTTCATGTGACAACACTGAAGAAATGACACTTTGCTACAATGTAAAGTAGTGAGTGTACAGCTTGCATAACAGTGTAAATTTGCTGTTCCCTCAAAATAACTCAACACACAGCCATTAATGTCTAAACCGCTGGCAAAAGTGAGTACACCCATGTCCAAATTGGGCCCAAAGTGTCAATATTTTGTGTGGCCACCATTATTTTCCAGCACTGCCTTAACCCTCTTGGACATGAGTTCACCAGAGCTTCACAGGTTGCCACTGGAGTCCTTTTCCACTCCTCCATGATGACATTATGGAGCTGGTGCATGATAGAGACCCTGCACTCCTCCACCTTCCGTTTGAGGACTCCCCCACAGGTACTCAATAGGGTTTAGGTCTGGAAACATGCTTGGCAAGTCCATCACCTTTACCCTCTGCTTCTTTAGCAAGGCCGTGGTCATCTTGAAGGTGTGTTTGGAGTAGTTATCATGTTGGAATACTGCCCTGCAGTCCAGTCTCGGAAAGGGAGGGGGTTCTCCTCTTGTCAGGGCTGGGCTCTCAGCCCTTCCTTCTCTGTGCTCAGGTTGCTCAGCTGTCAATTAAATTGCCAGAACTCATCGTTCCACAGTGGCTCACCTGTTAATCATCTCCTGCTCGTCAGTCAAGCCCACAGCCAGCCCCTCCTGGCTATTTAAACTGCCTGGTTCATTTCCTCGATTGCCTTCATCTTAGTCAAACATATATAGAGATTCACTGCTGTGTTCCTGTTGAAGACTTGCCTGGCTGACGTCCCTTCTGGTTCCTGATCCTGTCTGCTGCCTCTGACTACGCTGATCTCTGGCTCCCCAATTTCCTGGCTTGTTCTGACTACCCGATTTGGCTTCTGAACCCTGGCTATGTTTTGACTACAAAAACTGATAGTAAACAAGTTGAGCCCTCCTATACTTGTATTACACTCACTGCGCTTTGGAATCAAAGAAAATATGTGTTGTGAAAACCTAAAGCTGCCACTTAAATAAATAAACTGTAATGTGTCCTCTATTAACCCTGCATGAATAGTGAAACCATAGTGGCACTCAAACTAATCAAAAAAAATATATAAATCAGTGAATACACATATGTGATGAACCAAATGTGTACGTGGAGCAGCACTTCTAAGTGTACCCCACACCCTCTGAAAAGTGATCAAAACTGATAAATGACTGAATATAGAACTCAGTCTAAAAAAGGAAAGTAGCAAAACAGTCAATAGTACTAATTTGATCTGCAATAATAATATCACCCTGTGATAAGTGCAAAATCAAGAAAATTAAATAAATAAAGACAATGTCCTTGACGTGAATAGTTCCAGAAAAAGTCCTTATAAGAAAGACAACCCAATGAGGTAATCCAGTGATTATTCTATTACTTCCACCACATCTCCGTGGAAGTGATTCCACTCCCTGTAGAAAACACACTCACCAGCTACACATGCCTCCGACTCTCATGTTTCGCTAAATCACTTTTAAACCACATGAACGGGGTTTATTACGATCTCCAATCTCCAGCCATGAAATTCCAAAATTGCTCCACATGTAAATAAAAAAGTGCTCCACTAGTGTAATAACGCCAAACCAAATTTATTAAAATATAACGTGATCCAACTCTATTGCACTCACATGAATCAAGCGTAAACTCAGCAGAAATATATCACAGCAAGTGCAACATCCATGCAATTCCAAAATAATGTAATGTGGTAGCGGCAGACCCAAGGTATGCAGTAGCCAGATGATGCTCTCACCCGCTCCTCAGGCCCAAGATGCCACTTCCTGGTGCGGAGGTCTCCAGGTCACACTGCACAGGTGGGAATATTGCTGGTCAACATAGTGACACCGACTTCTTGTTATTGATTTTATGTATTAAAATCACTCCCGGGAATTAGCTGTAAGAGTGCTGTATTGCGGGAATGGGGACACAAGATTAGTGCATGCGCGGGGGAGTTATTTCCGCCTGCGGCAGACAAAATGTGTTTATATAGTTTGATTGTCATGCCGTGCAGCAAATCCCATGAGCAAGTCATTTGAGAAGAAACATGTTGGGGGTGTGGCTTCACGGCAATCAACTACGTGTGACGTAATACGGGACGCCGCACCAGGAAGTGGCATCTTGGGTCTGAGGAGCGGGTGAGAGCATCATCTGGCTACTGCATACTTTGGGTCCGCCGTGACCACATTACATTAATTTGGAATTGCATGGATCACGTTATATTTTAATAAATTTGGTTTGGCGTTATTACACTAGTGGAGCACTTTTTTATTTATATGTGGAGCAATTTTGGAATTTCATGGCTGGAGATTGGAGATCGTCATAAACCCTGTTCATGTGGTTTAAAAGTGATTTAGCCAAACATGAAAGTGGGAGGCATGTGTAGCTTGTGAGTGCATTTTCTACAGGGAGTGGAATCACTTGCACGGAGATGTGGTGGAAGTAATAGAAAGAATATTCACTGGATTACCTCATTGGATTGTCTTTCTTATAAGGACTTTTTCTGGAACTATTCACGTCAAGGTCTTTGTCTTTATTTATTTAATGTTCTTGTTTTTGCACTTATCACAGGGTGATAGTATTATTGCAGATCAAATTTGCACTATTGACTGTTTTGCTACTTTCCTTTTTTAGATTGAGTTGTATATTCAGTAATTTATCAGTTTTGATCACTTTTCAGAGGGTGTGGGGTACACGTAGAAGTGCTGCTCCACGTACACATTTGGTTCATCACATATGTGTTTTCACTGATTTATGTTTTGACTACGTTTACCAGTTGTACCATTTTTACCATTGTATTAAAAAATTTGATTTTTACTACATTTTCTATCTCTGTCTGTTTTAAGGTTTCTGCCAGCTCTGCTTCAGTATGTCACAGTACATGTTGGCATTGATGGTTCCCTCATTGAACTGTGGCTTCCCAGTGTCGGCAGCACTCATGTAGCCCCAGACCATGACACTCCCACCCTCATGCTTGACTGTAGGCAAGACACACTTGTCTTTGTACTCCTCACTAGGGATGAGCTTCGTGTTCGAGCCAAACGCATGTTCAACTCGAACATTGTGTGTTCGATCGTTCACCGAATTACGAACGATTTGGGCCGTTTGCGCCAAATTCGAGTGGCGCGTCACAGCCCATAATTCACTGCGGCATCGCAGTGCATTGCTGGCTGATGATTGGCCAAGCATGCACTATGACCCGCATGCTTGGCCAATCACAGCGCTGTGTGTACAGAGAGCCGTAATTGGCCAAAGCCAAGGAGGCTTTGTCTAATTATGGCTCAGGGGGTTTAGTACACGCCCCACACTATATAAGGCTGCCTCCGTAGTGGCCTTGTGTAGTGTGTTGCGGTGGAGGGTGGAGACTGGAGAGAGAGAGATAGACAGAGAGACAGTGTCATTTGATTTTAGTTAGATAGAGTAGGCAGGTTGAGTCAGTTAGCTGCACTTACAGTGTATTGTGTATATATATGCATCCCAGGTGTTGTATATATATATACATACATACATACATACATACATACATACATACATACAATGTATTCAGTTTAGCTAGATTTGTTCTTCTCTTCCTAATATACTGACAGACAGGCAGGTGTTTTTACAGTATTTCCAGTTAGTGTACTGTGTACCCTGCACAGTTGCACCTACAGTATAGCTACCTGAAGCCAGGTGCTTGTGTGGGCTCTTGACATATTTCCAGTAGGGATGAGCCGAACAGCCCCCGGTTCAGTTCGCACCAGAACCTGCGAACGGACTGAAAATTTGCACGAACGTTAGAACCCCATTGACGTCTATGGGACTCGAACGTTCAAAATCAAAAGTGTTCATTTTAAAGGCTAATTTGCATGGTATTGTCCTAAAAAGGGTTTGGGGACCTGGGTCCTGCCCCAGGGGACATGTATCAATGCAAAAAAAAATTTTTTAAACGGCCGTTTTTTCGGGAGCAGTGATTTTAATGATGCTTAAAGTTAAAAAAAAAGTGAAATATTCCTTTAAATATCGTACCTGGTGGGTGTCTATGGTATGCCTGTAAAGTGGCACGTGTTTCCCGTGTCATCAAGACGTCATCTGAGGCACCTCAGATGACGTCTTGATGACGATACGCGTAAGGCGTGGCCACGTGATACGCATACGTCTTGTCCTGTGTAGTTGACTTCCGGGTTGAGTAGCAGGCGGTGGAACGCACGCCACACCGCGCTGCATTTCCTACACCTTTGACTCTGTATCAGTCAGCGGAGCACTGTTCGCTCCTTTTTTAAATCCACTTGTTTGTAATAAAGCTGAGTTTTTTCGGATTCACACGATGGGGCTTATTTTTGTTTCATAACATATGGATGTTCATACCGGGGAGTGATTGGAGGTGATCAGGACACCAGAAAAGGAGAGGAGAACGGAGGACTGTCACCACGGACTTCTGCTGCAGGATACAGTCTACAGGCTTGATACCCCTGCAGGGGTGAATTCTTCCGGTGAGTGAGGGCACAAAAGGGGGGTCCTTTGGAAGGCTGGGAGCATTTATCTCATCAAGAATATTGCTATGTGAATGAAGAGACACGTTACTGCACTTTAAGAGGAACGCTCTATGGATTTTTCTTTTTTGGGGACACTTGTTTTTATGGACTGATTATTCACTTTTTGCTTTAAACACTATTGTATGCACATATGAACTAAAGCCTTTTATCAATATGTTTTAGCACTATTGTATGTACACATCAGCACAGGAGTTTACCAATAAGGGTTTTTTAAGTATTTTTGGTATCATTTTTCTTACAAATATTTATTCACCTTCTTTTGGGATGATTTAATCTTTATCACTCAATTTTTAGTGTTTGTAATATATGCGATAAGACACACTGCACTTTATAGATTGTGGGCAATTTTTTATACATAAATTTTTACCCACACATTTGGAATTGTTACCATTCCTATACACAAAAAAAATGTATTTTGTATTTTACACTTATATATGTTTGTGCACATCATAGTGGACCTAGTCGAACAGCGCCAATCACCCCAATTTGGTACTCTATTCTATTCGTAAGTTGGATGTTTGAAAGTAGGGGCCTGCCCTATATACTCAGCAGAAATTTGGGCCTTAGGTGTTGTTGTGGCCACAACACTGTAAGCCCTCACAGGGCCTTGCTGTGAAATATTAGCTCAAGAATTGTAATTACATGCCCCTGTTGAACAGGGGCAGAAAAAATGGGCCTTTGGTGGTGGTGATGGTGCTGGTGCCACAACACTGTAAGTCCTCACAGATACTCTTGGTGGACGCAGAAACGGGCCCTGCTGCAAAGTATTGCATCAAAAATTGTAATTACACGCCCCTGTTAAACGGGCTGAAAAATTGGGCCTTAGGCACAGGTGCTGGTGCCACAACACTGCAACCCCTCACAGACACTCTAGTTGAAACACAGGAATGAGCCCTGCTGCAAAGTATTGCATCAAAAATTGTAATTACACGCCCCTGTTAAACAGGGGCTGAAAAATTGGGCCTTAGGCACTGGTGGTGGCACCCAGAACCAAAAATGTTCTTACAAGCTATCAGCGTAATCATTAAGGAGGAAGAGGATAATTACTCAGGATAGTCACTCAGCATCAGCATAGGCAGTCTTTGAAGGGATCTGAGATTTCAAAAAAAATTATTCGGTTACATCAGCATCAGGTGCTTGGTAGCTGGTGGTGATCCAAGACTGATTCATTTTTATGAAGGTCAGTCGATCGACCGAGTCGGTGGACAGATGCACCCTGTGATCGGTTACAAAAAGCCTCCAGCAGCACTGAATATGCATTCTGAAAGAACGCTGGATGCAGGACAGGCCAGTAGCTCAATTGCATACTGTGCAAGCTCTGGCCAGTGATCCGTCCTCAAGACCCAGTAACCCAGAGGATTTTTGGTGGGAAAGGTGTCCAAGTCAAATCTTGCCCCTAGGTATTCCTGCACCATGTAAAACAGACGCTGGCGATGGTTGCTGGACCCGATCATACCTTGAGGCTGCGGACTAAAAAATTATCTGAACGCATCAGTCAGATGGCCACCTTCTCCACTGCTCCTTCTTTGACTGACCGAAGCCTCAGCAACACGTTGTCCAGGAACAGGAGTTTGTAACCTCCCAGTCTCTGGGAACGCGTTGCACAGACCTTTCTGCAAGGCCTCCCGAAGATGTTTCATCCTCTGCTCCCTCTGCGATGGCAAGATAAGGTCCGCAACCTTACCCTTGTAATGTGGATCAAGGAGGGTTGCCAGAGAGTATTGGTCCTTCTCCTTGATACCACGAATACGAGGATCCTTAAGCAGGCTTTGCAGGATCAGGGAGGCCATGCAGCGTAGGTTTGCTGAGGCATTCGGTCCGGAGTCCTCTGGGTCACTAAGGACGACATGGTCCGCAGCCACCTCCTGGCAGCCACGTACAAGTCCATGTGTTTCTTGGCACTGATCCCTTAAAGACTGCAGCTGATGCTGAGTGCCAGGCTTCACCTCCATACTGACACAATCCTCCTCCTCCTCGTCCTCTTCCTGTGTGATCGACGGGCACGCAGGAACACTGTCTGCATAAAGGGGGCCTTGAGAGCTAAGGAAGTCCTCCTCTTCCTGCCTCTGTTCTGCCTCAAGTGTCCTCTCCATTATTCCACGCAGTGTGTGCTCCAACAGGTGGACAAGGGGGACAGTGTCACTGATGCATGCACTGTCACTGCTCACCATCCTCATGGCCTCCTCAAATGGTGACAGGACAGTGCATGCATCCCTGATCATGGCCCACTGGCATGGGGAAAAAAACCAAGCTCCCCTGACCCTGTCCTGGTGCCATAGTCGCACAGGTACTCATTGATGGCCCTCTGCTGCATGTGCAGCCATTGCAGCATGGCCAACATTGAGTTCCACCTGGTGGGCATGTCACAGATTAGGCGGTTCTTGGGCAGGTTAAACTCCTTTTGGAGGTCACCAGCCGAGCACTGGCATTATATGACTGGCGGAAATGCACACAGACTTCCTGGCCTGCCTCAAGACATCCTGTAAGCCCGGGTACCTGCCCAAGAACCGCTGCACCACCAAGTTAAGGACGTGAGCCAAACAGGGCACATGGGTCGTTTGTCCCTGTCGGAGGGCAGAGAGGAGGTTGGAGCCATTGTCGCAAACCACCATTCCTGCCTTAAGTTGGCATGGCATCAACCACCTCTGAACCTGCCCCTGCAGAGCTGACAGAACCTCTGCCCCAGTGTGGCTCCTGTCCCCCAAGCACACCAGCTCAAACACTGCATGGCATCTTTTGGCCTGCGTACTTGCGTAGCCCCTTGAGCAGCTACGGAGCACCGCTGGTTCCGAGGACAAAGCACAGGAAGAGGCCATGGAGGAAGAAGAAGAGGGGGGGAGGAGAGAGGTGTGTCACAATCATTAGTAGTGGCATTTTGGAGGCGTGGTGGCGGAACAGCCCCCAACACTACTGCACCTTGTCCTGCATCCTTCCCAGCTGCCAGCAGAGTCACCCAATGCGCCGTGAAACTTAGGTAACATCCCTGTCCATGCCTGCTGGACCATGAGTCAGCGGTAATATGCACCTTACCGCTGACTGCCCTGTCCAGCGAGGCATGGACATTGCCTTCCACATGCCGGTAGAGAGCTGGAATCGCCCTCCGTGAGAAAAAGTTGCGTTTGGGTACCTGCCACTGAGGAACCGCACATTCCACAAACTCACAGAAGGGGGCAGAGTCTACCAACTGAAAAGGCAGCAGTTGAAGTGCTAGCAGTTTCGCCAAGCTAGCATTCAACCGCTGGGCATGTGGATGGCTGGAAGCAAACTTCTTTCGGTGGTGCAGCAGCTGCGGCAGGGAAATTTGCCTGGTACAATCTGACGTCGGTGTACCAAAAGCAGATTGCCCACAAGTACTTGGCTGTGACACACCTAATTCTACACCTTCATTCCTCTCAGTGCAGGTCTCAGAGAGGACTGAAGGTATAGTGGGGTTGGAGATCTCAGCTTATGAGGAGCAAGGAGAGGTCCTCTTTGTTCTTTGGTGTGGGTCTTTTAGATACGCTTGCCAACAAACTGCATGGCAGGTCAACATATGTCTGGTCAAGCATGTGGTACCCAAGTGGGAGATGTTTTGGCCACGCGAGATACGCTTGAGACATATGTTGCAAATAGCAGCGGTGCGATCTGATGCGCTCGTCTTAAAAAAGGTCCACACCAAAGAACTTTTTGAATAACGCACAGAGACTGCAGCGCCCTGCATGTGTGGAGCATTGGGGTGTGATGCAGTCAATGTGCTGCCCTTAGGCTGGCCCCTGGAGGGCATCCTGCCTCGTTGGTGATGTGCCGCCTCCTCCTCCTCCTCCTGTCTCCTATCAGGCACCCACGTTGAGTCAGTGACCTCATCATCCCGTCCCTCCTCATCACTGGAGCAAACCTGGCAGTATGCTGCAGCAGGGGGAGCATGACTGCCAGATTGCTGTCCTTCTCATGTTACTGCCTTCATCGAGCTCAGCATCATCATCAGAGCCTTCCAAACGCTGGGCATCCTCCTGGAGCATGTGCCCAACGCTGTGGTCAAACAGTTTGAGGGACTCCTCAGGAGGACATGGTGGGGCTAGGGAAGGAGTCACTGATGACATTGAGCCGAGGGAAGAGGCCGCTGCTTTGCCAGACAAAGTACCCTGAGCATGGGGGAGAGAGGATGAGGAGGATGAGGACGGCTTAGTCATCCACTCGACCAAGTCTTCCGCATGTTGCGGCTCAACGCGGCCAGCTGCCGAAAAAAAGGCCAAGCGTGTCCCACGGCCACGTGCTGATGAGGATGCACCGTCTCCACGACCAGCACTAGACACAGAGCCTGCTTGCCCTCTCTTATTGGCTTGTGACTGTCTGCCTCTCCTTCTTGGCCTTCCAGACATACTAATGGCCTGTAGCTGCACTAAGCTGGGAGATATATATATATTTCTATATGTACTGATACTGCAGCTAGCAAAATCAACTGCCTGCTTGTAGTATGAGAACACCACCAACTTTCTACAGGTAGCTTTAGCTAAACACTGTGCAGAGCTCGCAAAAAACTAACTTGTAGCTTTTTTAGCTGCCTGCGGTAGTGATAGGATCAGGAAAACACCACCAACCTTCTACAGGTAGCTTTAGCTGAACACAGTGCAGAGCTCACAAAAAATAACTTGTAGGTTTAGCTGAACACTGTGAGGAGGACGCACCACACTAACTTGTAGTTTTAACTGAACACTGTGAGCAGGACGCACTGCACTAACTTGTAGCTTTAGATGAACACTGTGCAGAGGTCTCACTACACTAACTTGTAGTTTTAGCTGAACACTGTGAACAGGACGCACTGCACTAACTTGTAGCTTTAGATGAACACTGTGCAGAGGTCTCACTACACTAACTTGTAGTTTTAGCTGAACACTGAGCAGGACGCACTGCACTAACTTGTAGCTTTAGATGAACACTGTGCAGAGGTCTCACTACACTAACTTGTAGGTTTAGCTGAACACTGTGAGGAGGACGCACCACACTAACTTGTAGTTTTAGCTGAACACTGTGAGCAGGACGCACTGCACTAACTTGTAGCTTTAGATGAACACTGTGCAGAGGTCTCACTACACTAACTTGTAGTTTTAGCTGAACACTGTGAGCAGGACGCACTGCACTAACTTGTAGCTTTAGATGAACACTGTGCAGAGGTCTCACTACACTAACTTGTAGTTTTAGCTGAACACTGTGAGCAGGACGCACTGCACTAACTTGTAGCTTTAGATGAACACTGTGCAGAGGTCTCACTACACTAACTTGTAGGTTTAGCTGAACACTGTGAGGAGGACGCACTACACTAACTTGTAGTTTTAGCTGAACACTGTGAGCAGGACGCACTGCACTAACTTGTAGGTTTAGCTAAACACTGTGAGGAGGACGCACCACACTAACTCGTAGTTTTAGCTGAACACTGTGAGCAGGACGCACTGCACTAACTTGTAGCTTTAGATGAACACTGTGCAGAGGTCTCACTACACTAACTTGTAGTTTTAGCTGAACACTGTGAGCAGGACGCACCCCACTAACTTGTAGTATTAGCTGAACACTGTGAGCAGGACGCACTGCACTAACTTGTAGTTTTAGCTGAACACTGTGAGCAGGACGCACTGCACTAACTTGTAGCTTTAGATGAACACTGTGCAGAGGTCTCACTACACTAACTTGTAGTTTTAGCTGAACACTGTGAGCAGGACGCACTGCACTAACTTGTAGCTTTAGATGAACACTGTGCAGAGCTCGCAAAAAAAAACTTGTAGGTTTAGCTGAACACTGTGAGCAGGACGCACCCCACTAACTTATAGTTTTAGCTGAACACTGTGAGCAGGACGCATTGCACTAACTTGTAGTTTTAGCTGAACACTGTGAACAGGACGCACTGCACTAACTGTAAATAGTCTAGCTGCCTGACTGTGGTACTAATAGGATCAAAAGAACACCAGCAATTTTCTTCAGGTAGCTTTAAATACTGTAACAAGACAAGCCTGCTTGTCAGTAAGAAGATAACAGGAACCAATCTAGCTAAACAGAATACAGTGTGTATATATATATATATATATATATATATATATATATATATATATATATATGCGCGCAACACCTGGGATGCATATATATATATATATATATATATATATATATATATATATATATATATATATATATATATATATACACTACCGTTTAAAAGTTTGGGGTCACCCAAACAATTTTGTGTTTTCCATGAAAAGTCACACTTATTCACCACCATACGTTGTGAAATGAATAGAGAATAGAGTCAAGACATTGACAAGGTTAGAAATAATGATTTGTATTTGAAATAACATTGTTTTTACATCAAACTTTGCTTTCATCAAAGAATCCTCCTTTTGCAGCAATTACAGCATTGCACACCTTTGGCATTCTAGCTGTTAATTTATTGAGGTAAGCTGGAGAAATTGCACCCCACGCTTCTAGAAGCAGCTCCCACAAGTTGGATTGGTTGGATGGGCACTTCTGGCGTACCATACGGTCAAGCTGCTCCCACAACAGCTCAATGGGGTTCAGATCTGGTGACTGTGCTGGCCACTCCATTACCGATAGAATACCAGCTGCCTGCTTCTGCTGTAAATAGTTCTTGCACAATTTGGAGGTGTGTTTAGGGTCATTGTCCTGTTGTAGGATGAAATTGGCTCCAATCAAGCGCTGTCCACTGGGTATGGCATGGCGTTGCAAAATGGAGTGATAGCCTTCCTTATTCAGAATCCCTTTTACCCTGTACAAAGCTCCCACCTTACCAGCACCAAAGCAACCCCAGACCATCACATTACCTCCACCATGCTTAACAGATGGCGTCAGGCATTCTTCCAGCATCTTTTCATTTGTTCTGCGTCTCACAAACATTCTTCTTTGTGATCCAAACACCTCAAACTTGGATTCATCCGTCCACAACACTTTTTTCCAGTCTTCCTCTGTCCAATGTCTGTGTTCTTTTGCCCATCTTAATCTTTTTCTTTTATTGGCCAGTCTCAGATATGGCTTTTTCTTTGCCACTCTGCCCTGAAGCCCAAAATCCCGCAGCCGCCTCTTCACTGTAGATGTTGACACTGGTGTTTTGCGGGTACTATTTAATGAAGATGCCAGTTGGGGACCTGTGAGGCGTCTGTTTCTCAAACTAGAGACTCTAATGTGCTTATCTTCTTGCTTAGTTGTGCAACGCAGCCTCCCACTTCTTTTTCTACTCTGGTTAGAGCCTGTTTGTGCTGTCCTCTGAAGGGAGTAGTACACACCGTTGTAGGAAATCTTCAATTTCTTTGCAATTTCTCGCATGGAATAGCCTTCATTTCTAAGAACAAGAATAGACTGTCGAGTTTCAGATGAAAGTTCTCTTTTTCTGGCCATTTTGAGCGTTTAATTGACCCCACAAATGTGATGCTCCAGAAACTCAATCTGCTCACAGGAAGGTCAATTTTGTAGCTTCTGGAAGGAGCTAGACTGTTTTTAGATGTGTGAACATGATTGCACAAGGGTTTGCTAATCATCAATTAGCCTTCTGAGCCAATGAGCAAACACATTGTACCATTAGAACACTGGAGTGATAGTTGCTGGAAATGGGCCTCTATACACCTATGTAGATATTGCACCAAAAACTAGACATTTGCAGTTAGAATAGTCATTTACCACATTAGCAATGTATAGAGTATATTTGTTTAAAGTTAGGACTAGTTTAAAGTTAGCTTCATTTAAAAGTACAGTGCTTTTCCTTCAAAAATAAGGACATTTCAATGTGACCCCAAACTTTTGAACGGTAGTGTATATATATATATTGTAGCAGAGCGTCCCAGAGAGAGCCAGGAAAAGTCCTGTTCGGGGTTTATACATCTCCCAGGCTCCTCTCATACAGGTTCAGGGATCTCTGATCCATGGTCCAGTTCAGTTCTTGGTCCTCTCCCCCAGGCTAATTTAAGCTCACCTGAGCAAGACAGCCCTTGCTCTTGGCCTGGGATACTCAGAACTTCTGTGTAAGAGAGCAAAAAGGTATGTGGAAGCTGACAAGCTGTAGGCTTGCTCAGCTTAATAGTTAGGATCTGTAAATATTGTTTAGTTAGTGCCGAGACACGGCTAGGTTTTGTTTTGGCTATTTTTGTTCCTATTTGTTTCTTTTGGAACACTGTACAGCACCTGTATATAGACTTGTAAATATCACAAATAAACACCGCACTGTTTGTCACTATTCCACTGGATTTGGTATCTGTGCCTGAAAGACCACTCATCCCAGGGAGCTTTGTGCCTGCTACCTGTCCCCCAGGTTACATATGGTGGAGACTGCGACCAGCTGTAGTAAGTTACTACTTAAAAGGCCAGTACCTAGAGTGACTAAACATGGAGGAAATCCTAAAACAATTGGTGATATCCAATGCTGCACAGCAACAATCCAATGCTGCACAGCAACAAGCAAACGCTGCACTGCATCAAGCAAACGCTACACAGCAGCAAACAAACGCTATCGCACAGGAGCAAACCAAGGCGCTGTGCCAACAGATTGGTGCTGTACAGGAGCTATCGCAGAGGCTGTTTGAACAGCTAGCCACTGATGCAAAAGAGGATAGGAAAACCCTGGCTGCGGTTGTAGAGACGCTTGCACAGTGGTCACCTGCTAAAGTTAATGTTGTTGGAGACAAGCCCTCAGCCATCCATGTGGGTCGTTTTCTTTCCAAGATGACTGCAGATGATGATCCAGAGGCCTTTCTCTTAACCTTTGAACGGACCGCTGAGAGGGAAGGTTGGCCCAAAACCCAGTGGGCAGGACTGGTCGCCCCCTTGCTGTCTGGAGAATCGCAGAAGGCCTACTATGATTTGGAGTCAGCAGAAGTAGGAGACTATGAAAAGGTCAAGCGGGAAATCCTGGCGCGACTTGGTGTCACCTTGGCAGTTCGAGCACAGCGGGTCCACAGCTGGTTCTTCCAAGACGAGAGGCCCCCAAAATCGCAGATGTTCGACCTAATTCACTTGGTGAGGAAATGGCTACAGCCAGAGTCCCTGTCTGGGCCACAAATAGTGGAGCGTGTGGTCATGGACCAGTTCCTGAGGTCACTACCAGTTCCCCTGCAGAAGTGGGTGAGTCAAGGAGACCCCAACTCGGCGGACAACCTCGTGGAACTTGTTGAAAGGTACTTTGCTGCAGAGAACCTGGTCACCACCCCTACAGCCGCACGGACTTTCCGCCCAAAGCCATGGTCTCCCCAGGCAACCGGTAAGACTGTTCCAGGGGAAGTGGGTGGTAAGCATGGCAAGGAAATAGGGGGGAGGATTTTTGGTGCCAGGACTGAAGTTTGGCGTCCCAAACAAGGGAAGCTACTGCCTGTCAGCAAACCCAACTGGGGAAACATCAGGTGTTTTCGTTGCCAAGAACTGGGACATGTTGCAGCAAACTGTCCATTGACAGATGAACCAATGCAGTGCGATCTGTCCATTAGAAGGCAGTCTATGTTTGCTGCTGTTTCATGCGCTGCAGCACCAAGTATGGGAAAACACATGTGCCAAATGACTGTTAATAATAAGCCTATTACGGCCTTGCTAGACTCTGGAAGTCTAGTGACTTTGGTTACAGCTGAGATGGTTGACACTGTGAATTTGCATGCTAAAAAAATTGCTGTGATCTGTGTACATGGGGATACCCGCGAGTATCCTATAGCCACTGTTCAGTTTAAAACTGGCTTAGGTACGGTGACCCATCCGGTCGGACTTGTGCCCCACTTGGTGCACGAGGCCATTATTGGTAGGGACTTCCCTAAGTTTTGGGAACTGTGGGATCGTCCCGACCCGGTCGCAGTAGCTGACTCAGTGACAGAGCCAGAACTCCTGGCCGCTACTGAAAATGTGGGTACAGGGGACTCTTCTCAGTGCTCCCCGGGTTTTCCTTTCTCAGTTATGGCAGGAGAGCTGGAGGAGCCTGAGGAGGTCCCCACAACCAGTGGAGCTGGACAGCCATCTGCTGAATCTGAGCCTACGTTGGAGTTTGCTGACCTTAATGTACACAAGGAAAATTTTGGTACCGAGCAGAGAAAAGACCCAACCCTTGCCAGGGCCTGGGAAAATGTAATGGTGATTAATGATGTACCTGTCGAATCAGGGGACAGGCTCTGTTTTCCTTATTTTAGCAGCAATGAGGATTTATTGTATCGTGTATGTAAAAAAAATGATGAAGTGGTGGAACAGTTGGTGGTCCCTAAGCCATACAGACGGGTGGTGTTGGAACTTGCCCATGGGCACTTGCTAGGAGGTCATTTAGGGGTTGAGAAAACTACTGAAAGGGTGTTGCGCAGGTTTTATTGGCCCGGAATACAGAAGGATATTGAGAATTATTGTCAATCCTGTCCTGTGTGTCAGATGTCAGCCCCACTACAACACTTCCGAAGTCCTTTAGTGCCCTTGCCCATTATTGAAGTGCCCTTTGAGAGGATTGCCATGGACCTTGTGGGTCCACTCCCCAAGTCTGCCCGAGGTCATCAGCATATCCTCGTAATCATGGATTATGCTACCCGTTACCCAGAGGCAATTCCCTTACGCACCGCGTCTGCTAAAAACATTGCCAAAGAGCTGTTTATGGTGTTCAGTCGTGTTGGAATCCCTAAAGAAGTCCTTACAGACCAGGGCACCCCATTTATGTCACGAATAACTAGAGAGCTGTGCAAGTTATTTAAGGTGACGCAATTGCGAACCTCGGTGTACCATCCTCAAACGGATGGCTTGGTGGAACGCTTCAATAAAACATTAAAGAGCATGTTAAAAAAGGTTGTTGACAAGGATGGGAAAAACTGGGACTTCCTGATACCATACTTGATGTTTGCCATCAGGGAGGTTCCCCAGTCCTCCACGGGGTACTCTCCCTTTGAGTTGCTTTATGGGAGACACCCTCGGGGACTCTTGGACATAGCCAAAGAAACTTGGGAGGGGGAGCAGACACCCCATAAAAGTGTCATTGAGCATATCGCTCAAATGCAGGACAGGATTGCAGCAATCATGCCGTTGGTAAAAGAACACTTACTGCAGGCCCAAACAGCTCAACAGAGGATATACAACAGGGGGGCCCAACTCCGTGTTTTCTCACCTGGTGATAGGGTCCTGGTGTTAGTTCCCACTGTTGAGAGCAAGTTCCTGGCTAAGTGGCAGGGTCCCTTTGAAGTAATTGAAAGAGTTGGGGAGGTCAATTACAAAATATATCAACCAGGAAAAAGGAAGCCCGAACAGATTTACCACATAAACCTGTTAAAGCCCTGGAAGGATAGACTGGCGTTAACTGCGAGGTCCCTCCCGGTAACGCCTAAGGGTACTGAGTCTCCTCTGATCCCTGAGGTCACGATTCCAGACACCCTGTCATATTCTCAAAAGCAGGAAACTAGAGAATTCCTGATAAGAAATAGAGAGAAATTTTCAGAGTTACCTGGCACGACTTCAGCAGTTCAGCATGATATTGTTACTGAACCTGGGGTCCGTGTCAAGCTAAAACCATACCGAATTCCTGAAGCGAGGAGAAAGGACATCAGCGAGGAATGTTAAAAGAATGTTGGAGCTAGATGTCATTGAGGAATCCAATAGTGACTGGTCTAGCCCCATCGTGTTAGTCCCAAAACCGGATGGCACTTGGAGGTTCTGTAATGACTTCAGGAAGCTTAATGCAGTGACAAAGTTTGACACGTACCCAATGCCCAGAGTGGACGAACTTATAGACCGACTTGGCAAGGCTCGCTATCTGACCACTTTGGACTTGACAAAAGGTTATTGGCAAATACCCCTGACTGGTAGCGCCAAAGAGAAGACTGCATTTGTGACCCCAGAGGGTTCCTTTCAATATAAAAAAATGCCTTTTGGGTTGCAAAATGCCCCCGCCACATTTCAGAGGGCCATGGACAGGACTCTAAGACCCCACCGACAATATGCAGCAGCATATCTAGATGACATAGTGGTACATAGCACTGACTGGGAGTCTCACTTGCCCCGGGTCCAGGCTGTCCTCGATTCCCTCTTCAAAGAAGGTTTTACAGCAAATCCAAAAAAATGTGCCATTGGTCTAGAGGAAGCCAAGTATTTGGGCTACACTATTGGGCGTGGTGTAATAAAACCTCAAGTGAATAAAATAGAAGCCATCCAGGAATGGCCACGTCCTGCAAACAAGAAGCAGGTCAGGGCCTTTCTTGGCATTGCGGGGTATTATAGAAGATTTATCCCAAATTTTGCAACTATAGCTGCCCCACTGACAGACCTTACGAAAGGGAGAGACTCTGTAATGGTGAAATGGTCCTCAGTAGCAGAGGAATCTTTCCAAGTCCTGAAGAAGGCTCTTTGTGCACAACCAGTACTGTACTCCCCCGATTTCTCCAAAGATTTTTTGGTTCAGACGGATGCGTCTGATGTTGGTATCGGGGCAGTACTATCACAGGTACACAATGGGGAAGAACACCCTGTGGTGTACCTAAGCAGAAAGCTCAACGACCATGAGCAAAGGTATGCAGTCATTGAAAAGGAGTGTTTAGCCATAAAGTGGGCCGTGGACGCACTCAGGTACTATTTGTTAGGACGCCAGTTTGAGTTAATAACTGACCATGCTCCTCTGAAATGGATGGCCCAAAAGAAGGAGACTAATAGACGGGTGAACCGGTGGTTTTTGGCTCTACAGGATTACTCATTCACTGTAAAACACAGACCAGGTGTTGAGATGGGGAATGTAGATGCCCTGTCCCGTGTTCACTCCTGTTGGGCTACAGGTGTTCCAACCCTGGGGTTGAAACAAGGGGGGAGGATATGTAGCAGAGCGTCCCAGAGAGAGCCAGGAAAAGTCCTGTTCGGGGTTTATACATCTCCCAGGCTCCTCTCATACAGGTTCAGGGATCTCTGATCCATGGTCCAGTTCAGTTCTTGGTCCTCTCCCCCAGGCTAATTTAAGCTCACCTGAGCAAGACAGCCCTTGCTCTTGGCCTGGGATACTCAGAACTTCTGTGTAAGAGAGCAAAAAGGTATGTGGAAGCTGACAAGCTGTAGGCTTGCTCAGCTTAATAGTTAGGATCTGTAAATATTGTTTAGTTAGTGCCGAGACACGGCTAGGTTTTGTTTTGGCTATTTTTGTTCCTATTTGTTTCTTTTGGAACACTGTGCAGCACCTGTATATAGACTTGTAAATATCACAAATAAACACCGCACTGTTTGTCACTATTCCACTGGATTTTGGTATCTGTGCCTGAAAGACCACTCATCCCAGGGAGCTTTGTGCCTGCTACCTGTCCCCCAGGTTACAATATATATATATATATATATATATATATATATATATATATATATATATATATATATATATATATATACACACACACAATACACTGCAAGTGCAACTAGCTCACTGATTGTCCTGCCTAATCTATCTAACTCAAATGAAATGACACTGTCTCTCTGTCTATCTATCTCTCTTTCAACGCCGGAACACACACTACACAGGGCCACCATGCAGGCGGCCTTATATAGTGTGGGGCGTGTTCTAAACCCCCTGAGCCATAATTGGCCAAAGCCACCCTGGCTTTGGCCAATTACAGCTCTCTCTACCGACGGCGCTGTGATTGGCCAAGCATGCGGGTCATAGTGCATGCTTGGCCAATCATCAGCCAGCAATGCACTGCGATGCCGCAGTGAATTATGGGCCATGACGCGCCACACAAATTTGGCGCGAACGGCCCAGAAAGTTCGGAATTCGGCGAACAACCGAACAGCCAATGTTCGAGTCGAACATGGGTTCGACTCGAACACGAAACTCATCCCTAGTCCCAGCAACACTCTGTACAGTTCTAAAGATGTGTGTGTAATATTCAAATAAACTTCTGGGTGTCAACCCTCTCACCACACAGAATCCAAGCAGGTGGATGTCTCCGGTTCAGCAGTTCTCAGTTCTGTATGGAGGTACCACCACGCCGTCACACTGTTCCGTTCATAAACAACCAGGAGTTCTCGGTTAACTCCTCACGGGTCTTCCGGAACAATCACGTCTCTTGCCCAGCTCACTGCGATACGATGGCAGGATACTGCAGCTGCTCCGCTCCTTCGCAAGGTAGGCTGCAACCCTGTGGGACACACACACCCACAGAGTTCTGCTGGCAGGCCACGCGTCCCAGGAACAAGAGACCTAAAATGGCCACTGCTTACCCTTTTATATCCTCCCACAATGCAGTTCAGTTCTGACTTTGTCCAGGAGCATTGTGGGTGGATCAGAGCTACAGTTCCGAAGTAAACAATGAATCACTTCCATGTCACCTAATCCTGAGACGTTAACCTACTGTACTTTATCAATTGTCCACAAGATGGCACTAACACAACTATTGTACTGAATAATACACATAAAGCTAGAAACAACAGTTGTCAGCACTACATTAGAATTGCTCAAGTCTCTCATTTTGGAGGCAGCTTCCAGTTTGGAGATGAAAGGGCTCACCCGGGGTCATGGGGCCCCAGCCAGAAGCCATGAGAAAGAGGTCTCATCGAGGGGTTAGAGGCCCAGCCAGAAGCCACGAGACAGCAGGTCTCGGTCCCAGGAGTCAGGTCAGCTCCTATCAGGGGTGTCAGGAGAACCCCAATCCTCAGGCCAGAGGTGGGCCACACAGCAGGGCACTGCGACTGAAGGCTAGAGAGCCAAGTGTTCTGGGAGAGCTGAATGACACAGTCAAAGGACTGGTAAGAGGAGCAGCCGTACTGCCAACACGTAAGCCAAGTGGCTTGGTATTTTCGTTAATTCATGTTATGTGGAAGAATCCCCTGTGTGGGTAACTGATGTATGAGTGATCTTTCCTTTTTTCAATGAAAGTGGGCTGCCACGCCCTAAAACTACAGTTTGGACTGGTGCAGCTTATTGTAAATGCACCTGCTACTTGAGTTTAATTCCCAAATCTCACATATACATTATATATATATATATATATATATATATATATATATATATATATATATATATATATATATATCTCAAAAGTGTTGGAGCGCCTGCCTTTACACGTGCATGAACTTTAACAACCTCAATACAGGGCACTTTCGACCCCTTGCTGCCCAGGCCATTTTTTAGCTCTGAGCGCTGTCACACTTTAAATGACAATTGCGCGGTCATGCAATACTGTAACCATGTGAAATTTTTATCATTTTCTTCACACATAGAGCTTTCTTTTGGTGGTATTTAATCCACTGCTGGGTGAAAGACCGAAATATAAATAGTTTTTATTAGTTTCTGTCAGTAAATTTTGTAAATAAGGTAATTTTTCTCCTTCACTAATGGGCACTGACAGGCTGCAATGATGGGCACTGATGAGGTGGCACTGATGAGGCGGCACTTATGGGCACTGATTAGGTGGCACTGATCAGGAGGCACTAATATGCCACACTTATGGGAACTGATATGTGGCACTGATGAGCACTGATAGGTGGCACTGATGGGTGGCACTGATGGGCAATGATACATGGCACTGGTGGGCACTGATAGGCAACACGGATAGGCGGCACTTATGGGCACTGATGGGCGGCACTGATGGACACTGGGCATTAATGGGTGGCACTGATGGGCAGCACTGACTGGCATCACTAATGGGCACTGATTATTGGCACTGGTGGCGCTTTAGTGTAATCAGGGCCCTGATGATCAGTGCTCTGATTACACTCCAAAGACATGCTGGTAGGTTAATTGGCTTCTGTCCAAAATTGGCCCTAGTATATGAATGTGAGTTGGGGACCTGGGATTGTTGGCTCCTTGAGGGTAGGGACCAAAGCGAGTGTGCGATGTATGTGTGGAGCGCTTTGTAAATTGACGGCACTATATGGGTACCTTAAATAAATAGGGATAATTGTAGACATGCACCCACACTCACTCAGGTTGAACTGGTGTCTTTATTCAACCTTACTAACTATGTAACTATGTCTTGTTGTCCCCTGCGAGGAGATGCCACTGACTGGCTCTCCACGCCACACACTCTGCCAGTGTAAGGCAATGAGAGCCGATTAGTAAATAGTGTAACCAGCGCGCATCATATCTTAGTGTGTATTAAATATAAGTGATCCTCATAGTTATGACTACTATTGGTATACCACACTTAAAGCCATTTCAATCCGGCCAAAAACTCATGAAAAACGTTATTACTATAGACATATATTTAAAAAATCGTGAAATTGACTTATTTTTCTATATTAGGAACATTTAAATCCTATACTCACACCACGTGTTCAACAGTGAAACAAAACATGTGTTATTAATTACAATGTTACTTATGAAAATCAATCCGCAACAATGTAGTGAGCACCCTGAAACATATGTTACTAGTAACAATGTTACTTGTGACTATCAATTCGCAACAATGTGGTGAACACCATACATATCCAAATTAGTGCTAAAAATGTTTATCAGTGGGACACTTATTCCCCTTGAACATCTTAGATGTAGAAACAATGATCAGTCCTTGATGGAAATATGCTAGGTTGATATTAGCACCAATCTTCTTTATAGAAAGAGACACACCGATATTCCTCCTTTTCACAAATATGGTAAAAAAGGCTGCTTACCGGATCAGATGGATCTCAGGTTAGTGAGATCAGATGAGAGATTTCCTCAGCCACTGTGCTCCAATTCACAGGCAGATCTGGGCGTTTTCCTGGGAGATTTCCTCAGCCACTGCGCTCCAATACACAGGCAGATCTATCCTCACTGATACAATGTATCCAGTTTCAAAATATTAGTTCATCCATACAGAAGATACACCTCAGTGGGAATAAAATGAAAAGGGCTCCATAGTGCAAATGTGTTTTATAGATTTATTCAAAATCTCTTTCACAGTCACTTTAAAACAATTTTTTCCACTGCAAATGTTCACAGCAACACTCCACTGCAGATCAGGAACTACAAATCAAAAAAACTCCCAAGTATACACCAAACAGAACTCAGATAAAAAATGGGAACCAGATAAAAATTAGCTAAAAATCAGCATACATGCAGAGCGGGAGCAAACCGGCTGACTGCATGGAGAAAGACCAGACAAACGTGATGGCGTCACAGCCTCTAGCTCCACCAGGAAAACGCCCAGATCTGCCTGTGAATTGGAGCACAGTGGCTGAGGAAATCTCCCAGGAAAACGCCCAGGTGATAATCTAAGGCCAGCAGGCTAATGCAACATGCTCATCTGATCTCACTAACCTGAGATCCATCTGATCCGGTAAGCGGCCTTTTTTACCATATTTGTGAAAAGGAGGAATATCGGTGTGTCTCTTTCTATAAAGAAGATTGGTGCTAATATCAACCTAGCATATTTCCATCAAGGACTGATCATTGTTTCTACATCTAAGATGTTCAAGGGGAATAAGTGTCCCACTGATAAAATTTTTAGCACTAATTTGGATATGTATGGTGTTCACCACATTGTTGCGAATTGATAGTCACAAGTAACATTGTTACTAGCAACATATGTTTCAGGGTGCTCACTACATTGTTGCGGATTGATTTTCATAAGTAACATTGTAATTAATAACACATGTTTTGTTTCACTGTTGAACACGTGGTGTGAGTATAGGATTTAAATGTTCCTAATATAGAAAAATAAGTCAATTTCACGATTTTTTAAATATATGTCTATAGTAATAACGTTTTTCATGAGTTTTTGGCCGGATTGAAATGGCTGTAAGTGTGGTATACCAGTAGTAGTCATAACTATGGGGATCACTTATATTTAATACACACCAAGATATGATGCGCGCTGGTTACACTATTTACTATTTATTTTTTGGGTCTTTTGTATTTATGGACTAACACGAGCAGCAGCACAATTTATTTATTTTTTGTATGGTTAGCGCAAAATCACGTTTCTTTATACATAATGAGAGCCGATTACCGTCACTTACTGTATTTACATGTGTCCAGCTGTGATTGGACACAGCCGATCACAGAGCCACGTTAAAGAGCCACGTTAGCGGCTCTTTACAGAGATCGGGGACGCGCCGTGTCCTAGCAACATGGTGTGGCTGCGATCGCCACGCTGCGCACCCCCCAGGGGCGCGAGGGAGTATGGGAGAACGAGAGCCGCAACATCCCTCTGTCGTTTGACGGTGGGCGGGCAGCAACTGGTAAATGGTATCCCAGTCTAAAGCCTCGTACACACGATCCGATTGTTGGCAGGGGATTGTCCGTTGACAGACTGTTGTCCTAAAATCTGACCGCTAGTGCTCTCCTTCTGACAATTGTTGTCCAACTTTTGGCCAACAAATGTTGGATGGCAGGCTAGTAAATTTTCGGCGGACAACAGTCTGTTGTCTGATTTTTGTATTGTCAGTACACAAGTCCATCACACAAAAGTCAACAGTACAAACACGCATGGTCAGTAGCAAGGGAAGAGCCGGAAGCGGTCGGTCTTGTAAACTAGCATTCGTAATGGAGAATTAACATTCGTGACGTGGCAAATTATGAAATGTCGAAATGGAGCCCAAATTCTCTTCTTTAATGGGATAATAATAAAGCTGCTTTGGGGGTGATACTGATGGAGTTATAGTAAACATATTTTAAAATGCTTTTGTTTTCTGGTGATATCAAGAATATTATTATTATGCTTGTTGTTTTTTTTTATTTATTTTTTTTTAGGCAAGTTACCACAACACCAGTATCTCTGTTTTTTTAAGATCAAAGATACAACTATGTTGGTGTCCCTTGTTAATTTTACATTGTATTTTTTAAAATATAACTGCCTACTCCCAAACTGTCATTTAAAGTAAAACACGTAGCCAAGTATTATTCTACAAATTTTTTTTTTATTGTGCATAAAAAAAAAATTGCTATCTGCCATCCACGTACAAAGAACTTAACCAAAAAGTGCATTCTATGCATACAAAAAAATATACAAAATATAACAAATAAAATATAAAAAGAAAAAAAAAGAGAATTTGATAAGTGGTGAAGGGTGATAATCCCTAGTCCAGTGGGCTTGTTGGGGGTCTTGTGGCTGTAATTGCCACTGACCTCCATGCTGCTGTGGTGGGTGCGTTGGCTGTGCAGGTGGTGGATGTGTGGCCACAAAACCACACAGGTGTGTGTTATCTGAAATGTGGCCCCTCATCCCCTTGTTAAGGAGCTGCAGGATGAGTTCCTCACACCTGCTCCTTTGCTCACCGACCATCTGCCTTAATTTATTGGCCATCATGCACCCAAATGTCTCGGCCTCATCTGCATCTGTAGTGGCCTGGCTGAGAAAGGAAGCTATGGCCTCCCCCAGATTCTGCTCTTCCTGGACCTTTTAGCAGCAGGAGGGCGTAGGGGAGGGATCTGCGACTCCATCTAGCTGCTGCCTCCTCCAGACTGACACTTTCCTGTGTATGAAAATGGGACATAATTAGATTATTTTTTAGGGTTTGATCATCAATCACACACAATTTTGATCTCCTCATTGTTGCAAATTGAATGTGGAGAAATAAAAAAGACTATCATTCTGACCCCAGCATTTTTCATTCTTGTTCAAATCATTTTTGGTCACTACTGTCTATTGATATGGAAACCACTTTGTTAAGGCAGAAATATTTTAACAATAACGTCTAGTTATCATCATTGTATTTTTTGATACAAATATGTTGAACAATGTTATACCTGGGTCAAGCTCCTCCACATGTTCATCCTGTGCAGCAGGACCTATGTGGACATTTAGGAGCTGTGGCCTCAGCAGATGTTGATGGGGGTGTAGACAACGATGGCCTGGGTTCTGTCTGGTCAGTCAAAAACCGCAGGCTGTTGTCAGACATGGGGGTAAGTCACATATGTGCAAGTCACAAGCAAGTCTCAAGTCTTAACCTTCAAGTCATAAGCAAGTCCCAAGTTACTGTTGCGAAAAACAAGCAAGTCAAGTCGAGTCCCTGCTAGAAGTCAAGCAAGTCAAGTCAAGTCATTTATTTTGGTCAAGTCACAAATTAAGTCAAAATACTGATCTACCCCATTTGCACCTTTAACCACTTGCTGACCACCTAACGCAGATATACTGCAGCAGAATGGCACGGGCAGGCAGAATCACGTAACCATACGTGATCTGCCTCCCGCGGGCGGGGGGTCCGATCGGACCCCCCCCCCCGGTGCCGTCGGCATTTGACTGGGAGCGTTGAGAGGCGAGGGGGAGACCATCTGATCGTGGCCCCCCCCTCGCGATCGCTCCCAGCCAATCGGAATCCTCCCCTGCCTGTGTGTAGTACACACAGGCAGAGGATGTGATGTCATCTCTCCTCGGCTCAGCAGTTTCCGTTCCGGCACCGAGGAGAGAAGACATGTGAGTGCACAAAACACACACACACAGTAGAACATGCCAGGCACATAAAACACCCCCGACCCCCCCCCCCCCCCGGTCCCCCCCCAATCACCCCCCCTGTCACAAACTGACACCAAGCAGTATTTTTTTTTTTTTTTCTGATTACTGATTGGTGTCAGTTTGTGACAGTTAGAAGTGGTAGGGCAGTGAGTGTTAGCCCCCTGTAGGTCTAGGGTACCCCCCTAATAAAGTTTTAACCCCTTGATCACCCCCTGTCACCAGTGTCACTAAGCCATCATTTTTCTGATCGCTGTATTAGTGTCGCTGGTGACGCTAGTTAGGGAGGTAAATATTGAGAATAATAAAAGTATACACTGCGCTAAATTCAAAAAATATATGGTGCGGAGCAGCTACATACAGGGTGACAACAACCAAAAAATCATGTGAAAGTAAAATGTAGCGCATAAATTGTGCAAAAAGTCTTCAATCAACCCGCTCGAGTGACTCCCTGTCGCTGACAAGGGAGTCCAATGTATCTGGTAAGAGATTCTTACACACAATCTTTACCCAGTCACATGCAGTTGTGAGATACAGCTTTGGGATGATCTGATGATTTACCCGTGTTAGAGCATTTGCCGTCTCACATCCACATACCATTTCCAGTGGGACATTCCATGTATATTTGTTTTCTATTCACTCACTGGACTTTATTCACCTTCATTGAGAGACTTATAAGTTTTATCATTGCTGTGTTTACCATTCATGGATATTTGTTTTTCAGTTGTTTTCTTGATTGAAGACTTTTTGCACAATTTATGCGCTACATTTTACTTTCACAGGTAAATATTGAGGTTCGCCGTCAGCGTTTTATAGCGACAGGGACCCCCATATACTATCTAATAAATGTTTTAACCCTTTGATTGCCCCCTAGTTAACCCTTTCACCACTGATCACCGTATAACCGTTACGGGTGACGCTGGTTAGTTCGTTTTATTTTTTATAGTGTCAGGGCACCTGCCGTTTATTACCGAATAAAGGTTTAGCCCCCTGATCGCCCGGCGGTGATATGCGTCGCCCCAGGCAGCGTCAGATTAGCGCCAGTACCGCTAACACCCACGCACGCAGCATACGCCTCCCTTAGTGGTATAGTATCTGTACGGATCAATATCTGATCCGATCAGATCTATACTAGCGTCCCCAGCAGTTTAGGGTTCCCAAAAACGCAGTGTTAGTGGGATCAGCCCAGATACCCGCTAGCACCTGCGTTTTTCCCCTCCGCCCGGCCCAGCCCACCCAAGTGCAGTATCGATCGATCACTGACAAAACACTAAACGCATAACTGCAGCGTTCACAGAGTCAGGCCTGATCCCTGCGATCGCTAACAGTTTTCTTGGTAGCGTTTTGGTGAACTGGCAAGCACCAGCCCCAGGCAGCGTCAGGTTAGCGCCAGTACCGCTAACACCCACGCACGCACCGTACACCTCCCTTAGTGGTATAGTATCTGAACGGATCAATATCTGATCCGATCAGATCTATACTGGCGTCCCCAGCAGTTTAGGGTTCCCAAACACGCAGTGTTAGCGGGATCAGCCCAGATACCTGCTAGCACTTGCGTTTTTCCCCTCCCCCGGCCCAGCCTACCCAAGTGCAGTATCGATCGATCACTGTCACTTACAAAACACTAAACGCATAACTGCAGCGTTCGCAGAGTCAGGCCTGATCCCTGCGATCGCTAACAGTTTTTTTGGTAGTGTTTTGGTGAACTGGCAAGCACCAGCGGCCTAGTACACCCTGGTCGTAGTCAAACCATCACTGCAGTAACACTTGGTGACTTGGCGAGTCCCATAAGTGCAGTTTAAGCTGGTGAGGTGGCAAGCACAAGTAGTGTCCTGCTGCCACCAAAAAGACAAACACAGGCCCGTCATGCCCATAATGCCCTTCCTGCTGCATTTGCCAATCCTAATTGGGAACCCACCGCTTCTTCAGCGCCCGTACTTCCCCCATTCACATCCCCAACCAAATGCAGTCAGCTGCATGAGAGGCATTTTCTTTATGTCCTTCCGAGTACCCCTACCCAACGAACCCCCCCCAAAAAAGATGTCGTGTCTGCAGCAAACGCGGATATAGGCGTGACACACGCTATTATTGTCCCTCCTGTCCTGACAATCCTGGTCTTTGCATTGGTGAATGTTTTGAATGCTACCATGCACTAGTTGAGTATTAGCGTAGGGTACAGCATTGCACAGACTAGGACACACTTTCACAGGGTCTCCCAAGATGCCATCGCATTTTGAGAGACCCGAACCTGGAACCGGTTACAGTTATAAAAGTTACAGTTACAAAAAAAAAAACACATACAAAAATATAAAATAAAAAAAAATAGTTGTCATTTTATTGTTCTCTCTCTCTCTCTATTCTCTCTATTGTTCTACTCTTTTTTACTGTATTCTATTCTGCAATGTTTTATTGTTATTATGTTTTATCATGTTTGCTTTTCAGGTATGCAATTTTTTATACTTTACCGTTTACTGTGCTTTATTGTTAACCATTTTTTGTCTTCAGGTACGCCATTCACGACTTTGAATGGTTATACCAGAATGATGCCTGCAGGTTTGGGTATCATCTTGGTATCATTCTTTTCAGCCAGCGGTCGGCTTTCATGTAAAAGCAATCCTAGCGGCTAATTAGCCTCTAGACTGCTTTTACAAGCAGTGGGAGGGAATGCGTCTTCCATGTTTTTCTCTGGCTCTCCTGTCTCAACAGGTAACCTAAAAATGCAGCCGGTGATTCAGCCAGCTGACCATAGAGCTGATCAGAGACCAGAGTGGCTCCAAACATCTCTATGGCCTAAGAAACCGGAAGCTATGAGCATTTTATGACTTAGATTTCGCCGGATGTAAACAGCGCCATTGGGAAATTGGGAAAGCATTTTATCACACCGATCTTGGTGTGGTCAGATGCTTTGAGGGCAGAGGAGAGATCTAGGGTCTAATAGACCCCATTTTTTTCAAAAAAGAGTACCTGTCACTACCTATTGCTATGATAGGGAATATTTACATTCCCTGAGATAACAATAAAAATGATTTAAAAAAAAAAATGAAAGGAACAGTTTAAAAATAAGATAAAAAATAATAATAATAATAAAGAAAAAAAAAAAAAGCACCCCTGTCCCCCCTGCTCTCGCGCAAGCGTCGGTCTGGCGTCAAATGTAAACAGCAATTGCACCATGCATGTGAGGTATCACAGCGAACGTCAGATCGAGGGCAGTAATTTTAGCAGACCTCCTCTGTAAATCTAAAGTGGTAACCTGTAAAGGCTTTTAAAAATGTATTTAGTTTGTCGCCACTGCACGTTTGTGCGCAATTTTAAAGCATGTCATGTTTGGTATCCATGTACTCGGCCTAAGATCATCTTTTTTATTTCATCAAACATTTGGGCAATATAATGTGTTTTAGTGCATTAAAATTTAAAAAAGTGTGTTTTTCCCCAAAAAATGCGTTTGAAAAATCGCTGCGCAAATACTGTGTGAAAAAAAAATGAAACACCCACCATTTTAATCTGTAGGGCATTTGCTTTAAAAAAATATATAATGTGTGGGGGTTCAAAGTAATTTTCTTGCAAAAAAAAAAATATTTTTTTATGTAATCAAAAAGTGTCAGAAAGGGCTTTGTCTTCAAGTGGTTAGAAGAGTGGGTGATGTGTGACATAAGCTTCTAAATGTTGTGCATAAAATGCCAGGACAGTTCAAACCCCCCCCAAATGACCCCATTTTGGAAAGTAGACACCCCAAGCTATTTGCTGAGAGGCATGTCGAGTCCATGGAATATTTTATATTGTGACACAAGTTGCGGGAAAGAGACAATTTTTTATGTTTTATTTTTTTTTTGCGCAAAGTTGTCACTAAATGATATATTGCTCAAACATGCCATGGGAATATGTCAAATTACACCCCAAAATACATTCTGTTGCTTCTCCTCAGTACGGGGATACCACATGTGTGAGACTTTTCGGGAGCCTAGCCGCGTACGGGACCCCAAAAACCAAGCACCGCCTTCAGGCTTTCTAAGGCCGTAAATTTTTGATTTCACTCTTCACTGCCTATCACAGTTTCGGAGGCCATGGAATGCCCAGGTGGCAAAAAAACCCCAAATGACCCCATTTTGGAAAGTAGACCCCCCAAGCTATTTGCTGAGAGGTATAGTGAGCATTTCGCAGACCTCACTTTTTGTCACAAAGTTTTGAAAATTGAAAAAAGAAAAAAAATATTTTTTTCTCGTCTTTCTTTATTTTCAAAAACAAATGAGAGCTGAAAAATACTCACCATGCCTCTCAGCAAATACCTTGGGGTGTCTACTTTCCAAAATGGGGTCATTTGGGCGGGGGTTTGTGCCACCTGGGCATTCCATGGCCTCCGAAACTGTGATAGGCAGTGAAGAGTGAAATCAAAAATTTACACCCTTAGAAATCCTGAAGGCGGTGATTGGTTTTCGGGGCCCCGTACGCGGCTAGGCTCCCAAAAAGTCCCACACATGTGGTATCCCCGTACTCAGGAGAAGTAGCTAAATGTATTTTGGGGTGCAATTCCACATATGCCCATGGCCTGTGTGAGCAATATATCATTTAGTGACAACTTTGTGCAAAAAAAAAAAAAAATTGTCACTTTCCCGCAACTTGTGTCAAAATATAAAACATTCCATGGACTCAACATGCCTCAAAGCAAATAGCTTGGGGTGTCTACTTTCCAAAATGGGGTCATTTGGGGGGGGTTTATGCCATCTGGGCATTTTATGGCCTTCAAAACTGTGATAGGTAGTGAGGAGTAAAATCAAAAATGTACGCCCTTAGAAATCCTGAAGGCAGTGATTGGTTTTCGGGGCCCCGTACGCAGCTAGGCTCCCAAAAAGTCCCACACATGTGGTATCCCCATACTCAGGAGAAGCAGCTAAATGTATTTTGGGGTGCAATTCCACATATGCCCATGGCCTGTGTGAGCAATATATCATTTAGTGACAACTTTCTGTATTTTTTTTTTTTTTTTTTGTCATTATTCAATCACTTGGGACAAAAAAAATTAATATTCAATGGGCTCAACATGCCTCTCAGCAATTTCCTTGGGGTGTCTACTTTCCAAAATGTGGTCATTTGTGGGGGTTTTGTACTGCCCTGCCATTTTAGCACCTCAAGAAACGACATAGGCAGTCATAAATTAAAGGCTGTGTAAATTCCAGAAAATGTACCCTAGTTTGTAGGCGCTATAACTTTTGCGCAAACCAATAAATATACACTTATTGACATTTTTTTACCAAAGACATGTGGCCGAATACATTTTGGCCTAAATGTATGACTAAAATTGAGTTTATTGGATTTTTTTTAGAACAAAAAGTAGAAAATATCATTTTTTTTTTCAGAATTTTCGGTCTTTTTCCGTGTATAGCGCAAAAAATAAAAACGGCAGAGGTGATCAAATACCATCAAAAGAAAGCTCTATTTGTGGGAAGAAAAGGACGCAAATTTTGTTTGGGTAAAGCATTGCATGACCGCGCAATTAGCAGTTAAAGCGATGAAGTGCCAAATTGTAAAAAGTGCTCTGGTCAGGAAGGGGGTAAATCCTTCCGGGGCTGAAGTGGTTAAATGAGTTTTTTTTTGGCATTTTTTCTATTGCAATTGTCTTGAAGTGAAAAGGCAAAGGAAAAGTAATAGAACAAAAGAAAGGGAAAGGGAAAGAACATATTGAAATAAAACGAAATAAAATGGAATAAAACGCGAAAGTAAATGAAAGTAAATGAAGGCGAAAGAGCTGAAAAAGTAGAATCAAGTGAGCTAAGAAAAACAATAAAAACAGGGGAGAAGGAGAAGGTGAATGAGAGACAAGCCAACGGAAGAGTTGTCTCCCAGCCCCCACCTGCTTGCTGCTGCTGCTGCTGCAGTAGCTCCCTTTCTTGTGATTTTTTTTTTTTTTTTTTTTGGTCTTTGTTTGTTTTGGTTTTTTGCAAATGGTATTAACTATAGGCTCGATAGTATAAACTATAGAATAAGAAGAAATTTCATAGTAACAAAATGTGGAACATATAAGCTCATACTGGAACTATACTGCTGAATATATAAATCATCTTGCTGAATACTTGAATTAGATTGCATTATACCGCTAAAACATTTGAATTATTTTTATGAGCACCTGGGCCCTCATGCACATGGGCTGTTGGGAGAAAGTTGTGAAAACGCCAGTGTCTTTGCAGTGACCTTTTTTTTTTTTTTTTTTTAACTTTTTTTTAACTTTCCTCAGCGTTTTTGCAATAGCGTCTGTGAGCGTTTTTGAGCGTTTTTTTTTTTTTTTCTCCTCTTTTGGCTCTTTTCTATTGCAATTGCAATTGTCTTGAAGTGAACAAGCAGGGGAAAAGGCGAAAGAGCTGAAAAAGTAGAATCAAGTGAGCTAAGAAAAACAATAAAAACGGGGGGGGGGAACAGGGGAGAAGAGAAGGAGAAGGTGAAAGAAAGACAAGCCAACGGAAGAGTTGTCTCCCAGCCCCCACCTGCCTGCTGCTGCTGCTGCAGTACCCCCCTTTCTTGTGAAATTTTTTTTTTTTTGCAAATGGTACTAATTATAGGCTTGATAGTACAAACTATAGAATAAGAAGACATTTCACAGTAACAAAAATGTGGAACATATAAGCTTATACTGGAACTATACTGCTGAATATATAAATCATCTTGCTGAATACTTGAATTAGATTGCATTATATCGCTAAAACATTTGAATTATTTTGCTGAGCACCTGGGCCCCCATGCACACGGGCTGCTGGAAAAGCGCTGTGAAGACGCCGGTGTCTTTGCAGTGACTTTTTTTTTATTTTTATTTTTTTTTAACTTTTTCCAGCTTTTTTTAGCATTTTTGCAATAGCGTTTTTGAGCGCCTTTTTTTTTTTTTTTTTTTTCTTTCAGCTTAAGAACGCTTAAACAATTGAACAGCAACAAGGAATGCTTAATGTACTTAAGGTAGTAACATAACTTCTGGAAAACGGGGACTACTCATATCTCATTAATTATTTCTATTATTGGATTGTGGGAAGGATGCCGGGTATGAGAACGGAATAAAAGAAATATTAGTAAAAATAAGTCAATTTAAAAAGGCTGGGAGATTTTTTTCATCATTAAGAGACCCCAATCAAGGGGTATTCTGGAAGGCAGCTTTGAAGATCTTATAAATCCAGCCATAGAAACAAACATGAAGGGGAAAACAACAAGAAGTGCGGGAGCAATACCGAAATCACCTAGGACCAGCCTAGGCCCAAGTCCAGGCCCTATGAACAGGTATATACAGCAAGGAATCGGAGAAGGAGAGAAACAAGTGGGTTCAAAGGGCAGACAAACAGATACAAAAGAGAAGGACAACAAGGATAAAAAAGGCCAGTATAAAGTACAAACAGAAACCAGCCACCTCTCAGAACCCAGAATGGAGCCAGAAATGGGAGAGGAAGACAGAGGAAAGGAGGAAGGACAACAAGGACCACAGTTGCCAACAAAACAGGATATGGAAAAAATGTTCGCGGCACTAGAGAATTCCCTAAAAGCAGAGATGTCAACACTCCATAAAGATATGGGATATATGTTAAACAGAGTGGAAGAAGTAGAGATCAAAGTAGACCTACATCAAAAAAACATAAAGGAACTAGAAGACGAAATAAAGAAATTAAAACGGGAACAACAGGAACAATCATATAAAATAGAAGAGCAAGAAAATAGAGATAAAAAGAAAAACTTGAGAATACGTGGGTTACCGGAAACAGAACAAGCAGAAAATCTAATAGAAAAAATGAACAATCTCTTCAACCAAATCTTGGGAAAGGAAACAACTAACACAATAGGAATAGAAAGTGTCTTTCGAGTAAAAAAACCTCAAAGGTTCGCAAGGGAAACACCTAGAGATGTAATTGTACGCTTTGAAAAATGGGAAGAAAAAAAACAGATCTGGATAAACCTAAAGAGGAAAACACAAATAGAGTTTGCGGGAGGTAAATTACAAATATTTCAAGACTTATCTCAAGAAACGTTGAAAAGACGACGGATACTAAAGCCATTATTAGAAATCCTCCGGGAGCAAGAAATTCAATACAACTGGGGTTTTCCAGCATGTCTAATAGCAAGGAAAAACGGAATAAGTGCGAGGCTAAGACATGTGGAGGAGATTCCGGACTTTAGCAACAAACTAGAAATCCCCTCCCCAGAACTGGAAAAATATGCAAATAGTCAGGAGCGAATAACGGCAAGAGATGACCTACAGTGGCAAGTAAATTCAAGGATCAGACATCAAGATGTGGACTCTCGAGGAAATTAATATCTGAGAAAATACCACACAACGGTGCAAGGGGCCTTAGAGTGGAAAGGGGGGGGGCTGGGGTTGACGGGATGGGAAAAAAGGAAAGTGAAAGGATTGGTAAAACACAACAAAAACGCAGGGAGAGGGAGACAGGGACTCACGGAGTGGACAGGGGGTCGCCCTATTAGTGCTTAGGCAGGGGGGGAATAGGGTGTCTTACAGAGCTCCGCCTCACAATAAATAGAGCAGAGGGGGCAGAGCGTGCCCCACAAAACAAAGTAAAACGCTCTCAGCTCTAGAGAATATGGGGGTAAAAAACCCATATCAAAAAAAGGGAGGGGGGGTGGGAGGGGGGAGGGGAGGGGGAGGGAGGGTGGGGAGGGAGAGGTCTGAGTCACATGAGTGGTTACATAGGCACACCTATTCTGAGACAAGAGATGAGGAGACCCCGTGCGTCCGCTGGGTGTCCCCTCCATCCGGTCTCCTAGGGGGACCGCGTGGGGGGGAGGGCCGGAGGACGGGCGGGGAAGAAAAGGCACAAGAATGGAAAACGTAAACAGCATAAAAATAATCTCTTACAATGTCCGAGGACTAAATTCCCCAGGGAAGAGAAACATCATCCTCCGAGAACTAGAAAAAAGTAAAGCAGAAATAATTTTCCTACAGGAGACGCATATAACCCAAAACTCAAGTGCCAAAATTTATTCAAGAAACATACCAACATGGTATCAGGGAGACTCGCCAATAAGAAGGGCCAAAGGAGTAGCCATCGGTATAGGGAAAAATGTTCGTTTTCTAATAGATCAAAGGAAAATAGACCCGGAGGGTCGATATCTTTTTATTACAGGAACTATACACGGGGTAAAATATACATTGGCCAATGTCTACTGTCCTAATAAGAACCCTAAAAAATATTTGATAGATATAATTAAAATACTAATGGAATTCAAGCAAGGAAAATTAATACTAGCTGGAGACTTCAACTTCAGCATGGACAATAAAATGGACAGTACCTCAAGAGTAAGGGACAAAGAGGTAAATCAACTAAAGAAATTAAAAAGAATATTATATGAACAGCAACTAATAGACCCTTGGAGAATTCAGCACCCCAGCACAAAGGACTACACATTCTACTCAACAGTACACAAAATTTACTCCAGATTGGATTACATCATGGTCGAACATAGAAACTTGGAAGAAATAGAAGAAACAAAAATAGGCATAATAACCGCCTCAGATCACAGCCCAGTAATGTTGAGAATGAAAATAAAAGGAGAAGTCCTTGAAAGGGGTCCATGGAGAATCAACGAAACTTTATTAGAAGACAGTGAGACCAAAAAAAGCATCATAGAAGAAATTAAAAGATATTTTGAAGAAAACGACACACCAGAGGTATCGAAAGCAACAATATGGGAGGCGCATAAATCTGTTATTAGGGGCAAGTTAATAGCTATAGGGGCAAGAAAAAAACAGGAAAGGAAAACAAACATGCAACAAATAATTAAAGAAATTTATGAATTGGAATGAAAACACAAAAATCAAGTAAACAACAAAATCTTCGGCCTACTATCTCAAAAGAGAGAGCAATTAAAAGACTGGATGGAACAAGAAGAAAGGAAGGACTACAACAGAGTAGTACAAGAAAAATATAAATGGGGTAATAAACCAGGAAAATACCTAGCAAATCTGGTAAAAAAAAAAGAAGTCTTTGAATTACATTGAGAAGATCAAAAATGAAAAAGGAGAAGTGGTAAATAAAACTACAGATATAGCGATAACATTTCAAAAATACTTCAGCTCCCTTTATGCAATAAAAGGACAGGAAAGTTGGAAAGAAGCGAATACAAGAACAAAGAAGATACAAGAATATTTAAAAAAAGCAAACTTACCAAAACTAAAAATAGACCAACTAGAAGAATTGGAAAAAAATATTACGCATGAAGAGGTAAAACTGGCATTAAAGGAAACTCCCGTAGGAAAAAGCCCAGGACCAGACGGGTTTACGGTCAAATACTATAAAAAATTTGAAGAACAGCTGACTCCAAAACTATTAGAATATATGAATTCCTTAGGGGAAGATGAAGAAATAAGAAGTGAATCGTTATTAGCTCATATTACAATACTACCAAAAGAAGGGAAAGACAAAGTTAACTGCTCAAGCTACAGGCCAATAGCCCTATTGAACGCTGACACAAAGCTGTACTCCAAGATCCTGGCCACTAGGATAAAAAAACTAATCCCACTGTGGATCAACCCGGACCAAACTGGTTTTGTCCGGGGAGAGAGGGGCGGGACAACAGCCTAAAATCATTATTGATGTTGCACAAGAAGGTGCAGAATGAGACCCCAGTTCTATTCCTGTCATTGGATGCAGAAAAAGCATTTGACAGGGTAGACTGGGGTTTCATGATGGATACATTGCGGCACTTGGGTATTGGGACAAAAATGATGAAGTGGATAACAAATTTGTATAATGGCCCGACAGCAGTCGTAAAAGTAAACGGTAGACTCTCTCCAAAAATTAAGATGCAGAATGGAACACGGCAAGGCTGTCCACTGTCTCCACTATTATATGTATTGGCCTTAGAACCACTATTAGCAACACTCCGCAATAACAAAGAGGTAGAAGGAGCGAAACTAGGAGGAAAAGAGCATAAGATCGCTGCCTACGCGGACGACATCTTGATGTACGTATCCAACCCAGGAGTGTCACTCCCAAACATATTGAAAGAAATTAAAAAATACGGAGAACTGTCAAACTTCAAAATTAATCCAATAAAAACGGAAATATTAAACATAGGTCTAGAGAAAAAGGAAGTTCAGTTTTTACAAAAAGAATTCCCATTCACTTGGGTAAAAGAACTAAATTACCTTGGAATTAAAATAACTCCTAGAGTCGAAAAAATTTATCAGGCAAACTTTATTCCACTGATCAATGAGGTCAAAGAAGAAATGAAAAAGTTAAGAATACAGCCACTTTCATGGATTGGAAGAATAAATATGTTTAAGATGACGATATTACCTAAAATAAACTACAGATTACAGATGTTACCAGTAAAAATCCCGCAGAGCTTTTTTAAAATAATTAAAACAATCCTGCTAAAATACATATGGCTTAATAAAAAACCAAGAATTAAATACACGCTGATCACAAGGAAAAAGGAGCATGGGGGTCTTGCCGTCCCAGATATAAGTAGGTACTATAAAGCCATAGTTTTAACACGAATGTTAGAGTGGACAAATGAGAAAAATGAAAAAAAATGGGTGGAAATGGAAAACACAATAAGTGGAGCCACACTACATAAGAATATTTGGATTCCACGGAAATATAGAATATTGGACACCGACACGCACAAAATAACAAAAAATGTATTTAAAATTTGGGACACCATTCACTTAAAGAATGAATGGAAATATAATTCACCACTATTAGCACTCACAGGATCGAATCTCTTCACCCCTGGGAGGGAAATATTTGAAATCCAAGGAATAGGTAACCCACGACTGAAAGATATCACTAGAAATGGCAAAATAAGAACACGAGTAGAAATAGAGGAAAGGAATGGATGGAAGATGAATGAATGGAATTATACTCAAATAAGGCACCTAGTAAGCACAATACCACACCCACTGAGAGATGAAACAAAATTAACTGCACTGGAAAAGCTATGTAGCAATGAAACACCATTAAAAAACGGAACATCAAAAATTTATAGTATACTGACAGATTTGGAAGCACAAGAAAGACCAGAATATATAAATCAATGGGAAAAAGAAATGAATTTAAAAATAAATAACCAAAAAGTGGAAAAAATGATAGAAATGGGATATAATAAGGCTTAGGACATGAAGACCATAGAAATGAATTCTAAACTAGTATCAAGATGGTATATGACCCCAGTAAGAATACACAGATTCCATCAAGATAGAACCTCCTTGTGTTGGAGAAAATGTGGCCAAATAGCAACGATCACACACATATGGTGGGAATGCCCAATAATAATGGAGTACTGGAAGGAAGTGTTAAATAACATAAAGGAAATAACTGGAGAAGAAATAGAACAAAATATTTGGACTTGCCTCTTCCATATCTACAATAAACCTAAGAAACAATATAGAAAATCAATAATACCTAACCTCCTGAATGCGGCCAAGGCCTTAATTCCCAAGAATTGGCTAAAAAGTGGAAAACCAGACATTAGAAACTGGCTAAAGGAAATAGATTATCACTACAAAATGGAAGGAGGAGATAAAGGGGATAATAGTAGATGGGAAAGTTGGAAAAACTACAAAGTCTCGGATATTTATTTAGATAGGATAAAAGAAAGAACAGGTGCAGAGCCAAGCGGATAAATAAATAACATAAAGGAACGGACCAGACACAGGGGAGGGGGAGGGGGGGCGGGGGGAAATAAGAGGGACTGAGAGAGACTAAGATAATAATAGGGTTTATAATTATAGAAGGCGTTTTGTCGCCGGTTTTTAAAAATATTTAAGAATTTAAAAAAAAAAAAAAAAAAATGAGTTAAAAGTCAGTTTTCAGGAAAGGTTTTGTTTTATTTTCAACATTAACAAAACTGCTTAGTGCTTTTTTCTTGGCATATTAAAGAAACACTTTGAATGCCCAAATAGCAGACAAGGAGCAGAACACTCAGCAATTAAATGGCCAACAAGCCTGAAAAAATGCAGTCCTTGCTGAGGGGGAAAATAACTAAGCTCAAAGTTTGAACTTGACACAATGCCAACATCTGGACACTTGAATGGTGATGAGAATAATAGTATTCTCATCACCATTCTTCAAGTGTCCAGATATTGGCAATTTTGCATTGTGTCAAGTTTAAACTTTGAGCTTAGTTATTAGAATATAAAAAAGAGGGAGAAACACCCGTGCAATGGGATGCATGCCAGGGCCCTGCTAGCTGCTACATCACTAGTGCAGATTTGCAGAAGCTGCAGGTCTGTTTGATGCAGTGCCAAGCAAGCTAATGCTTCCCTGCAAAGTTTGCAGGGAAGTTTTCAGGGAAGCATTTGCTTGGCACTGCATCAAACAAACCTGCAGCTTCTGCAAATCTGTTTCCTCCTCCTCGGCTCTGTGCTTTTTCTTCTGCGCTGCGACGACCACTGCACTGACCCCCATTCTCAGACCAGTTCCTCCCTGAGTCGTGTGACTGTCCCTGCTCCAGTGCCCCCTCAGTAGAAGAAAAATAGTCTACCATGACTTACTCTATGGCTGCTGGACTGGACTCCATTCAGATTCAGTCAGTCGGCTAGGCTTGGCTGGCTCCTTGGGCAACTTCCAGTTCTTTCTTCCTCCCCCACCGTGAGGCCCGCGACTCACGCTGCTGGCTCTGCAACACTTGCACAGAAGCCCAGCCCCTCCCTCAGAGATCACTCCGCAGCAGGAGGGGGGCGGCGCCGCGGCCTGGCTGGACGTAATACAGAGACCTGTACAGCCTAGGAGGAGAGACTGCAGTGCAGTCATCATCAAATAGAAAAAAAGTCTGCGGCGGCCGCGAACACTGAAAGCGCCGCTCGCGGACACCTATTTGATCCCCGCCCACAATGTTAGCAAGCTGTATTTGTGCGGGCAGAAGCCGGGACTCGGGGGAGCTTTCTTTTGTGGGGGGGCGGCTTTTGCCTAGGCCAAGACACAGCACTGGTGGTGCCAAGTCATTGCAAGTCATTGCAAGTCAAATAGCCCAAGTCAAAGTCAAGTCGCAAGTCATTAGTGGCAAGTCAAAGTCAAGTCGAGTCATTTATTTAATTTTGTCAAGCAAGTCGCAAGTCCTCAAACAGGTGACTTGAGTCTGGCTCGAGTCAAGTCATGTGACTCGAGTCCCCCACCTCTGGCTGTTGTAAATACCACAGCCTGGAGACATATAGGTCATCCAGATCTCTTGTCCATGACCTTGTTTAGCTCCCTTTTGAATGTACTCCTCAGGTTTGAAATTTTTGTCTTGACATAATTGATGTCTGCCCTGGGGTACATTGGTTTCACCAACTCGAGCAGTTTCCCTAAAGCTGCCTTCCTCAATGGTTTATTGGAGTAGTCTCTACTCTTGACCTTCCAGAGACAGGGCAGCCCCCAGTACAGGTCAATGAATTGGGGTAGAAAATCAGGCAAGGTAAATTTATCTGCCATGATAAATTATATGATGCCTGCAAGACAGAACACAAGACAAACCATAATGTCTGGCTTAACTCATAAGCTGGTCCCAATATAGGCCTCAATCTAAGCAGTATAGGCCACTACTAGACATGTGCATTTCGTTTAGTTCCGAATCGAAATTCGGACGAAATTTTCATTATTCGGACATTCGGATGCATCCGAAATACCGAATTACAATACTAACGAATTTAAACGAATCCGAAATGTTTCAAATCGTAAAAAACCACGGCCGAAATTCAAATCGAATTCGAAACCAAGTTCGAAATATATTCGATTCGAAAACATATTTGAAATCTATTCGACTCAAATTCGAAAACAAATTCAAATCGAATTAGAAAAAATATAAATTGATTTCTAAAAAAAAATACAATAAAATAGAATATAAAATAATAAAACAATAGAATAAACATAAAAGAATAGAACAGAATTTAATAAAATTTAATAAAATACAACAGAATATGACCATCTTCTGAAATTCGAATTTCGAATAGTATAAATTCGAAAATAGATTGGAAAATAACAATTTATATATATATATTCAAATTCATTCTATATGAAATTCGCATTTCGGAAAATGGTTATATATATATATATATATCTCCATTTTCCGAAATTCGAATTTCATATAGAATGAATTTGAATAGAAAAGATTAGACTAGACTAGACTAGACTAGACTAGAAAAACAATAGAACAGAATTGAGTAAAATATAATGTGTATATATATTATATTTTATTCTATTCTGTTCTATTTTTTTTCTATTCTAATCTTTTCTATTCGAATTTGAATTCATTCTAAATGAATTTCGAATTTCAATAGATGGTTATATATAAATAAATATCTAATATATATATATATCTATATATATATATATATATATATATATATATATATATATATATATATATATATATATATAACCATTTTCCGAAATTCGAATTTCATATAGAATTAAATTGAATTTAAATAGAATAGAAAATAATATCATAGAAAAACAATAGATCAGATCGGGGAAAAAAAAAATATATATATATATATATATATATATATATATATATATATATATATATATATATATATATATATATATATATATATATATATATATATATATATATATATATATATAATATATATATATAACCATTTTCTGATATTCGAATTTCATATAGAATGAAATCGAATTTGAATATAAAAGATTAGAATAGATTAGAAAATAATAGAAAAGAATAAAAGAATATCATAGAAAAACAATAGAACACATCAGGAAAAAAAAAATTATATATATATATATATATATATAACCATTTTCCGAAATTCGAATTTCATATAGAATGAATTTGAATTCGAATAGAAAAGAAAATAGACTAGAAAAACAATAGAACAGAATAGAATAAAATATAATATATATATTAGATTATTTTCTGTTCTATTGTTTTTCTATTCTAATCTTTTCTATTCGAATTTGAATTCATTCTATATGAATTTCGAATTTCAAAAGATGGTTATATATATAAATACTTTATATATATATATAGTAGTATATATATATATATATATAGTGTCACACGCTCTAAGGTGAGCGCAACCACTGTGGGGGGGCACTGAGGCACATCACGGTTGTTTATGGCACTGGAATTCAGCACATTGGAGGATTTGGATGTTTATTGAAATTTATGGATACGGAAGCACTTTTTATTTTGGGACACTAATATGAGAACTGTGGATTACATCTATTTAAACGCAGTGTGCGTTTATGCTTAAGATTTCAATAGATGTTTGCATGTTGCACGTTATAAGAGCATTGCATGTTTTATTTTATGTTTTTGTCACTACATTTGATATATAACTTATGCACAATTATATTTTTTGGCACCATTTAGGGTGCATGTATGCACTTTATATTTAACTGTTCACAGGTTTATATATATACTGTATGCATATTGCATGTGAGTGATGTAAACTATTTTTAGTTTCACATGAGTATTTGGATATTTCCCGTATGATATATAATCAAGCTCAATGCAAAAAAATTTTATTTTATTTTTTATATATATATTTATTTTTTTTTGCACAATTATGCACAATATATGTGAATAGTGAGATATATATATATATATATATTTTTTTTCACAAGTGATTTTGGATATTTCCCCGTATGACATCAAGCGCAACGCAAATCTTCTTATGTTATGTTCTTTGCACGGTTATGAGTACGCGAACTGCGTCTGCTGCTAGATATTTATCTTCGATATATTCTCGGTATATAACAACTCGTTACTGTTTGTATATTGAGCATAGGAGCATTGTGGCTCGCAAGACTTCTATCTTTTGAATCAATAAACGCTTATTGCGATTTTTTTTTTTTTACCAAAAATATGTAGAAGAATACGTATCGGCCTAAACTGAGGAAAAAAAATGTTTTTTATATATTTTTGGGGGATATTTATTATAGCAAAATCTAAAAAATAATGCGTTTTTTTCAAAATTGTCGCTCTTATTTTGTTTATAACGCAAAAAATAAAAACCGCAGGGGTGATCAAATACCACCAAAAGAAAGCTCTATTTATGGGAAAAAAAGGACTTCAATTTTGTTTGGGAGCCACGTCGAATAACCGCGCAATTGTCAGTTAAAGCGATGCAGTGCCGAATCGCAAAAAGTGCTCTGGTCAGGAAGGGGGTAAATTCTTCCGGGGCTGAAGTGGTTAAAGACTTGTAGTTTTTTTAGCTGTTTTTTTTTTTTTTTCTTTTTGACAGGGGCACAGTTTCAGTGCTTGCCATAGGTGCCATTTTCACTAGATACGCCTCTGGGAGACACAGAGAGAGAGAGAAAGAGAATGTAATCATTTTTATTTACCAATGACGGATGCAGTCTGGGGTGCGCTCAATCCCTCTCACAGCTTTTACTGCCATGGTGACGCAAAACCATGCAGCGTTCTTCTGGTTTGCTGAAGAGGAATATTATCTGAATATTATCTAAATATTATCAAATTCGAAAATAGAAATATTTTCGAATGCGATTGAAATAATTTCTAATACAGTTGAAATAATTTTGAATGCTGTTGAAATATTTTCGAATGCGGTTGAAATATTATCGAATCCGATTGAAATAATTTTGAATAAAGTTGAAATAATTTCGAATGCGGTTGAAATATTATCAAATTCAGTAGAAATATTTTCGAATGCGATTGAAATATTATCGAATACGATTGAAATAATTTCTAATACAGTTGAAATAATTTCGAATGCTGTTGAAATATTTTCGAATGCGGTTGAAATAATATCGAATCCGGTTGAAATATTTTCGAATTCGAACGATTTTCGAATTCGGTCGAAAACGAAACTGATTTGAAAAACGAATTTAATGAATTTAACGAATCTAACTAAACTAAATTAATTAAATAACGAATTAAAACGAAACAAATTTTTTCATTTTACACATGCCTAGCCACTACCCACCTATGCCCAAAATTCCAATTGTACCTTTGTTTTGTGGCTCCTTTAGTGCGTTGGCGATCATTCGTCCTCCACTCCAAGATCGTTCTTACGGCCATTTCATCAACTGTGCATTCTGGCTTTATATACACTGCGCATGCGTGAAACTCCACTCTGTGTGTTATGACGCTGGGGCATGACCATCTCTCTTCTGCATGCGCCACACACGAAAATTCGGGAGGGACAACATTGTGGATTTGGAGGATTATAGCAAGCCTCATGGTGGTGGAGCTCATAGGAGGCACAAAGCAACCCCCATGAGCAAGGGTGAGATGGGGGAGATGGTGCGCATCCTAGAGAAACACTATTACGACTGCAAGCTGCGCAATTATGAGCGGCTCAACAGCTGAAAGGACATCTTTTTGGAGAAGGTTATCCCCATTTTGCAGTGCAAATTTTCAGTAGAACGATCGAAGGACCAAATCAGAAAACGATGGTCTGATCTCAAAAACCGTGAACAAGACCAGGTGGAGTACATACATCAGATCATAAAAAAAAAAAAAGCAAATATTTGTATATAACCAATTTGTATATGTGTAAATTAGCTGTCTGTATATGTTCTTTCTCCAAGTAGCTCTAGAGAATTATATATAAGGTTTTCAAAAATCATGGTATGACTTGGTATTCTAAAGATGAGGTAAATATAAAGCAGATATGAACATTCTTATTTGGTCATGTTTTGGACCTTTCTTTATTTTTGTAACTAATTTTTCTTCTTCTTTCAACAGGAAGGCACCAAAAAAGGAGGCTCCAGCCAAGCCACCACAAAGGATGAAGGGAGGCTACCCTCGCTCGGGCCCCAAAAGGAGAGGCAACAAGGCCATCTTCCCCCCCAAAAAACATAAGTGCCAACTTCTAACACACTCATTTAGCTACCGACAGGGGTGTTTCTAGGTGGGCCAAAGGCCATGGGCTTAGGGCAGAACTTAAGGGGTAAAGAACATTTTCTGGTTGCTGCCTGGCTCATCAATGCACATTAATGCAGCCTTGGCAGTGTATACATGGGTAGAGGAGAGGCCCCAGGGCTCCCAGTCACACAGAATCACGCCTGCTAGGATGGTCATCATATATCCCGTATCCCATAGGAGGAGACAAGAGGGGTGGGGGGCAACTGCAGCACTTTTTCAATGTTGGCACTTGTCAAGTGTTTGCCCTCTGGAAAATGACATCATCTTCCCTTTTCTATGCATTTTTCACAGAACAAAAACAGTGCAGCATGGTGGAGTCCACTAGTCAGGAGCAAACATTGACATCAGACCAAGTGCAAGGTTGGTCAACTAATGTAGTAAAATGGATGCTAGAAACAGATGGGACTTGGGGTGGCTTAATGAATGGTGCATTGTTTCTTTTTAGAGGAAAGTAAGTGTGGTGAGCTTACCCAAGATGTTTGTTTGGAGCTATGGGATCTGACTCCTGGACCCAGCACAGACCTTGCCATTGTGGACAGCAAATCCCATGACGCGAGTCACACTGAGGGCCAAAGCAACCCAGAAGAGGAAGAAAATATTCAGGAGCCTCTTGTTTGTGCAAGTAAGTATTCTTGGAATCTGGCTGCAAATGTGTATACATGTTGAGTGTTTAGATGTCCAAACACACATTAGCAAAGTATGTAGTGCCTTAACATTAGCATGGCGAAGGAAGCGGTGGAAGGAGCTGGCAGTGTTGCTAGGTACCCGAGTTATGGAGACCCAGGCACCAGGACCAAGATTATAGTTGCAGTGTGTACATTCCTAGTAGTGTAGGTGTCTGAAGAGCAAGCAGGTTGCTACCAACAATAGACCAGGTAGGTGAGTATTTCCTAAATTTGACTAGTAACTAAACCATAATGCCGCGTACACACGACCGGTTTTGCCGTCGGAATAAACTCTGAAGGTTTTACCGACGGAGTTCCGCTGAAACTGTCTTGTGTACACATGATCACACCAAAGTCCGATCGTCAAGAACGCGGTGACGTACAGCACATACAATGGGACTAGAAAAAGGAAGTTCAATACCCAGTGCGCCACACTTTGGGCTCCTTCTGCTAATCTCGTGTTAGTAGAAGTTTAGTGAGAGACGATTTGCGCTCAGACTCCAGCTTTTTCCAATCGTTTTACTGCTGTTAAGTTTGTGCTTGTGGGTTTGTATCTGCTTTTCAGTGCATGTAGTCAGTCCGTATCTGGTTTTCAGTGCGTTCTTGTCTGTTAGTTGCCGATTTTCAGCTCACTCTTCACAGGCCTTGCTGTTCTTCAGTGCGTTCTCTTAAGTTCGTTCTGACCAGCCGATCATTTTGAAACCATGGTGCGGGTACATACTCGTCGTAGCGTTCATGCTGCATGGGGGCTTGGTGTTGGGGTTCATACTTTTGACCCAAGTCCAGTCCATGAACAGGGTGAGGAGGAGTTTGTGGACCAAGAATTGGTTACTAAATTCTCGCACATGCCTTTGCTTCATGAGATCCAGGAGAATAATCCTGATGATTTCAGGAATTATCTCAGGATGACGGACCCCGTTTTTCACTGTCTGTTGGCTTTGCTGACCTCTTATATCAGCAGGCAGGATACCTGCATGAGGCAAGCCATCACTCCAGAGCAGAGGCTAGTCACCACCTTGCGGTACTTGGCGACTGGGAGAAGCCTGCAGGACCTGAAGTTCTTGACAGGCATCTCCCCCCAGGCTCTGGGGATCATTATTCCAGAGACCTGTTATGCTATCATTCAGGTCCTGCAGAAGGACTATATTAAGGTAAGTTTTCTCCTTTAACATCACATTATATGTATTTAATGTTTGCTAATGTATTGTATTTATTTCATTATTCCCTAATTACCATGATTGGAATATGCTGTGAATGTCCCCTTTATCCTCATGCATGCTAGAAGGTTTTAATGCTCCTTTTTTGGCCTACATGCATATTTGCCTTCACTAACCGCCCCAGCAGGCTATCCTGGGCCCATATACACCTATAGCCTAGTCCCTCAACAATGTATATTGTCAGCTCCATTGTACTGCTTTCCCCGAAACGCCCCCTAAAATGTGTAGAAATGTTATGTGTGTCCCTAAATTCAGGCAGAGTGCTGGAGGCTTTTTTTTGGCTCCCAAAGTCACCTCAACCCCCCCCCCCATACAATTTTATCAATGGGCCATCAGAGGGGGTGAGGAATCTGATAAGTGGGCCTTATATTTTTGTCTTTAAATACTCCTTAAAAAAAATGTTATACTGATGTTGTGCAAGAATGTTTTTTTGTGTAATATGCTTGCAATGTTATGTGCAAAAGTACTTATATTTTTTTTTCTTGTTTGACTCCACAGTTTCCTTCAATGCCACAGAAATGGCAGACTGTGGCCTCTGATTTTGCTGACCGTTGGGACTTTCCCAACTGTAGAGGGGCTATAGATGGGAAGCATGCCTACATTGTTTGTGCCACCAACCCATTTGGGGTCTTACTATTATAACTATAGAGGGTTTAATAGTGTAGTGTTAATGGCGGTGGTGTCGGCACACTATGAGTTACTCTATGTGGACGTGGGGAAGAATGGCCGGATGTTAGATGGAGGAGTCTTCGCCCAGACTGAGTTTTTCCAGTATCTCCAAACTGGCCACCTGATGCGGATAACGTGGAAGGACTCCCCTTCGTCTTTATTGCAGATGAAGCCTTCGGTCTGGGTGAGCACCTGATGAGGCCATTCCCCCAAAGGACCCTCACCCCAGAGAGGAGGGTTTTTAACTACCCACTGGCCAGAGCGAGAAGAGTTGTTGAGAATACCTTTGGGATAATGGCCAACCGGTTCCACCTGTTTCTGACAGCAATCCATATGGCAGACTACAAAATCAACCATATCATCCTATGACGCTGCATACTGCACAATTATTTAAGAAAATTCACATAATTATATAGCTTCAGTTGGGCCTGAGGCCGAACTTATTACAGAGAATCCCCTGACGGGCCTGGATACTGGCAGTCCTGGCTTGGCCCACCAAAGCGCCTGTGAAGCTCGAGAGCAATATGTAAATTATTTTATGGGTAGGGGGGCCATTGCTATGCCAGACAATGTCTAAAAATTTTTGGAATAAAAAAATATTATCTGATAAAATCTTGAAATTTCTTTATTGTGTTTCTTTTTGGCTGTCTCCTAGGTTCTCCTAGTGCACTTGTAGTGCCAACTGGATTTTCCTTTAGTAAATAAGCCCCATTGTCACTGTAAACACAAAATTAATTACAGAACTGGTATTGAGCATTGAAAGAAAAAGCCACACATTGTTAATTCTCAATTTTTACTCTGTGCACATTCACATGTGCGTTAGCAAATTTTTTTTATATATATATATATTTTTTTATAAACAGACATGTTTTAAAACATAACATACACAACTCTGGAACTTGCAAAGTTCAACGTATAAAAACTGAAGGCAATATCAGACATTATAGTGTCAAAAATATCTTGATATTGCCTGTATCAGATGGGGTGATGTCACCCCTGTAAAAGCCAAATTTTGAAGATGCGCACAAATTGGGAGTCAAAATGGGTATTTCCCTCCTGATCCCATGCCTAATGTCAACATGTTCTATCTCCCATCCTAGGGGATCAATGGACGTGTTTTGGGGGTGCAACCCCTTCCTCTCACCTACTAGAGTTACGAGGAAGGGGTTGCACCCACAAAACGCATACATTGAGATCCCCTGATGGCAGATAGCACATGTTGACACACCATGGACATCTTCAAAATTTGGCTTTTAAAATGTACAAAAAAAATTTTGTTTAGTCCAACAAATGGGAAAATGGATGGGATTTGAAAGAAATTTTATATTCTCCCCAACAAATATCTCTTGTGTTTTTCATTTGTTGTTCCATAACATTCAGTTTCTTCCTAATAATAATGTCGATTTCCCCATTCCACATCATGATGTCTTGGATGAGCCTTTGGGCACTGTCACTAGTGAAAGGTTCAGCTTGCTGTTCCACAACCAGCACATCACCTAAAAATTGGTTAAAAAAACATGTATTAGAAATATGCAGGCATACATATATTACCTGAAGCTGGGGTGTCAGACACTCACCTGTTTGGGTGTCAATCTCGCCCATTTCCTCCACCTCTTCTTCCTCCAGATCCTCGGGGGGTCTTGAGCTGATTTTCCCTTCTTGACTTGGTGAGTTGGGGGTCCCTGGTGTCCTCTGAGTCTTTTCTCCCCTTTGAGAATGAAACAAAAGGAATACTTAGCACACAGATATTTCAGTTCAGAAATAGGAATATGAAACTTCTGGGAAGTGGGGTACAATTGTCTGTTTTGGGCAGAGTTCCAAGCTGAAGACATGATTTTTGACCTTACCAAAGCTGGACTACTTACCTTTTTGTGACAATTTTCACACATGGGGACACCCCAAGTATCCCCTGGAGCACCTGTGTGGGACATCTTAAAAAGTTTGTTCTTGTGTCCCACTCTAGTGCTCCTGAGTAGGGATGGGCTTTATGTTTGGGTCGAACATGAGTTTGACTCGAACATTGGCTGTTCGCCGAATAGCGAACAATTTGGGGTGTTCGCAGCAAATTCAAAAGCTGCTGAACACCCTTTAAAAGTCTATGGGAGAAATCAAAAGTGCTCATTTTAAAGGTTAATATGCAAGTTATTGTCATAAAAAGTGTTTGGGGACCTGGGTCCTGCCCCAGGTGACACGTATCAATGCAAAAAAAGTTTTAAAAACAATAGTTTTTTCGGGAGCAATAATTTTTAATAATACTTAAAGTGAAACAATAATGCCCCGCACACACGGTCGGATTTTCCGATGGAAAATGTGTGATAGGACCTTGTTGTCGGAAATTCCGACCGTGTGTTGGCTCCATCACACATTTTCCATCGGATTTTCCGACACACAAAGTTTGAGAGCAGGCTATAAAATTTTCCGACCACAAAATCCGTTGTCGGAATTTCCGATAGTGTGTAGACAAATTCGATGCACAAAGTGCCACGCATGCTCAGAATAAATAAAGAGATGAAAGCTATTGGTTACTGCCCCGTTTATAGTCCCGACGTACGTGTTTTACGTCACCGCGTTCAGAATAATCGAATTTTCCGACAACTCATTGTGACCGTGTGTATGCAAGACAAGTTTGAGCGAACATCCGTTGGAAAAAATCCTAGGATTTTGTTGTCGGAATGTCCGAACAAAGTCCGACCGTGTGTACGCCCTATAAAAGTGTAATATTCTTTTAAATTTTGTACATGGGGGGTGTCTATAGTATGCATGTAAAGTGACGCATGTTTCCCGTGTCTAGAACGGTCTGACAGCAAAATGACATTTCTAAAGGAAAAAAAATAATTTAAAACTACTGGCGGCTATAACGAATTGTCGGTCCGGCAATACACAAAAAAATTCATTGATAAAAACGACATGGGATTCCCCCACAGGGGAACCCCGAACCAAAATTTAAAAAAAATGCATGGGGGTCCCCCCAAATTCCATACCAGGCCCTTCAGATCTGGTATGGATATTAAGGGGAACCCTGTGCCAAAATGTAAAAAGAAAATGGCGTGGGGTCCCCCAAAAATCTATACCAGACCCTTATACAAGCACGCAACCTGGCAGGCTGCAGGAAAAGAGGGGGGGACGAGAGAGCACCCCCCCAAACCGTACCAGGCCACATGCCCTCAACATTGTGAGGGTGCTTTGGGGTAGCCCCCCAAAGCACCTTGTCCCCATGTTCATGGGGAGAAGGGTCTCATCCCCACAACCCTTGCCCGTTGGTTGTGGGGGTCTGCGGGTGGGGGACTTATCGGAATCTGGAAGCCCCCTTTAACAAGGGGACCCCCAGACACCAGCCCCCTTGTTTGAAATGGTAATGGGCACATTGTACCCATACCATTTCACAAAAAAAGTGTGAAAATGGTAAAAAAAAAAAAACACACACCGTGGGAGAAGTCTTTTATTAAAAAATAAAACTGTCCCATGTAGTCCATTCACCTCCGCTGATGGACAGAAAAAAATAAAAATAAAGAAGATCTGCCTCCATGGGTGGCACACGCCATATGATGCGCCCTCGCAGGTGACAGCTCTTTTAAAACTGTGGGTGGGGCCACACGGTGTTCGCGTGTTCAAACACATTTTTTGTCTGTTCGCATGTTCTGGTGCGAACCAAACGGTAGGGTGTTTGGCCCATCCCTACTCCTGAGTCCAGATGTGTAAACCGCTGCAGAGTGTCCTCTCCTTACATTACACTGAATCAAGCTTGCATTTCATTCTAGTTACAAACACATCTAGATAGCAATGTAAAAAAAATAATTGTATACAAATAGGCATGACCAAATGTATTTAACCTGTATCTGCCCAAAACATTGTATTAAATGAGCGAACAATGTTTCCTACGAGCGATTACTGTGCCCACGAACATGAAATTCATGAAACAGTAAAGAAAAGCACATGGCGCAGCATACAAGTAATAATAATAGGAACACATGACAAGTACTTACTTTTTATAAGCACTCTCTTTATTCTTCTTTACTGATCCAGCTCCCTCAATTTCAGGTCCTACCAGCGTTTCCTTATTTGCTCCTTGGAGCGTTGTACCCCAAAATTCTGCCGCAGACTCTTCACAACTTTAGTCATGATCTTGGCCTTTCGCAAATTAGTGTTAGAGTTTAATAAATTTTTATTAAAGAAAAATATAGCAAAGATACAAGTAAAAGTCAAAATAGAGAGTGTTTCCATTTTTACAATAACACAGGAAACAGTACTCACATATCACACCGATTAGAATAATTCCATAATTGCCTCTAGGGAGACACATAAAGTCAGCGCACTAGCTGATTGGGCAAAGGATATAAACTATGTGAGCACTATGAACCAAACGTAGTTGAGTAAAAACATATTGCTTTGATTTATTGAAAATAAACACTAAGAAAGAGTAGTGGGAAAAAAGTGTAGAAAGAAAGAGAATAGAAGAAAGAAAAATGGGAAAGAGTATAAGAGGAAGAAGTGAAGGAAAAAGGTAAAGAGGGAGGGGAAGGGAGGTGGAGGGTTGCCGGCACGCAGGGCCATGTATTGAAAAGAGGGGTACATTAGTGAAATTAAATGCAATGCTAGGTGGCTAAGTTTGAATGATAGGTTTAAGGGGTTTATGTAATAAGATTTTTATATGAGGAAGTGGTCTGAAATTTTTTCCAAGGATCCCAAATTAGAGAATGTTTCTGAGAGGTCCCTCTGATATTGTGGGTGATACTCTCCATGAGGTGTACATTGTCAATCATTTGTAGCCAATTTCTTATAGAAGGAATTACTGGTTGACCCCATAAAGTGGGAATTAAGGCCTTGGCAGTATTCAATAGATGAGGAATGATTGAGCGTTTGTACGACCTTATGGGAGTTTTTGTAACATGAAAAAGGATAGCCCACGGGTCATTTGGTATGTGAACATCAGCAATCTGAACAATCAGATCACGAATGACATCCCAATATGGACAGATAAGTGGACAAAACCACCATATGTGTGCATGAGTAGCTTTGTTCCCACAGTTCCTCCAGCACAATGGGGAACTGGCGGGGAACATTTGGTGCAATCTAACTGGGGTGTAATGCCATCTAATGAGCAATTTATAGTTAACCTCTGACATTTTTGAGGCTAGTGACGAGGTGTGGGCTAATTGTAGGATCCTATCCTTTTGGTTGTCAGTCAGGAAAAGATCAAAGTCATTTTCCCATTTAGTCAAGTAAGGTGGGAAGCCGGGGTTTTGAAGAGTGATAAGGGCTTTATAAAATAACGAAATGCTATGTAGAGGAGGGTCTTTTGGATGAAATATAACTTCTATAACGTTTAAATCACTGACACCCCTAAGTGGAGTAGGAAGAGAGCTTAAGAAGTGTTGTATTTGGTGGTATCTCCACTTATCTAGAAACGTGACAGGTTTAGGGGCGAGGATCGCAGGTAATGGTTTTAGTACATTGCCATTTAGAATATGATGGAGCAAGAGAGGCTCTTCCGGCCTCCATGATTTAAAGCCTGGATCCAGATGACCTGGCAAAAAGTATGTATGATTGAGGAGAGGCAATAGGGGGGAGTCATAAGTCCAAGAAAGTTTTTTATGTAAGGCGTCCCATACATCTAAAGAGGATATTGTGAGAGCCGAGGTAGTACAAGCAAGGTTCCTGTGAGAGCGGGGTATCCAGGGAGCCATTGAAAGATCCATGCCACTTAAGGAATACTCAATTTGTACCCATAACTTCGAGTTAAGAGCATATTTCCAATCAGCTAGTCTGGCCAATACAGTCGCTTGGTAATAAGCTTTGAAATTGGGAAGTGCCAGACCACCTGAGCATTTGGAACAAAACAATAACTCTCTGGATATTCTAGGATGTCTGTCCTTCCAGATGAAGCGAGAAATCATGGATTGTAAAATAGTAAAAAAAAACACTGGAACACTCAATGGTAGCATTTGAAAGAGAAAGAGGATGCGAGGTAAAATATTCATTTTAATTATATTTACTTTCCCTAACCAGGTGTGGGACAAGTTAGACCAATTTCGTAAATCAGTTCTGATCCTGTTTAACATGGGAATATAATTATATCAAAAAAGGGAGTGGAGATTGGAAGTAAGATAAATACCTAAGTATTTCATACATTTTGGTTCCCATTTAAAGGGAAAGAGGGGTTTGAGAGAGAGAGCCTTGGACTTAGGGATGTTAATGTTTAAAATTTTGGATTTAGATAAAAGGTTTATTTTGAAGTTAGAAATTGAATGAAACGTGGAAAATGCAGACATCAAATTGGGAATCGAAATACGTGGTTGTTGAATGAAATATAGAACATCATCTGCATAAGCTGCGTATTTATGGGATTTGTTGCCTATTTGATATTAGCATTATTCCTAACTGTAGCTAAGAAGGGTTCTAAGGTAATAGCAAAAAGGAGAGGGGAGAGGGGACATCCTTGCCTGGTTCCATTATGTAGAAAAAAGGGGTCACTTAGCGTCCCATTAATTCTAATTTGTGCTGAGGGATCAGAATAAAGGGATGAGATACAATGGAACATTTTAGGTCCCAGACCAAGGTGGCGTAAACGCAAATTAGTGTTTAGGTACGGTCCATGCTTCCCATCATAGTCATTCCTCCGCAAGCTGGACACCATCTTCACCATCTCTTCAAAGGCCATATTGGAGGCCTTAAATCTCCTCTTCCGGGATCGTGTCGTTTTGGGCTCCGGGCTTTCCTCCTCCTCCTTGTTACTGGAATAATTTCCACACACCTGCTCTTTATCCATCATGTTGCTCCTACTGCGCACCAAAGAGAGAAGGGGCAGGGAATCCTCGAGAAAGAACGTCAGCGCATCGCGGGCAGAGTTTCACGCATGTGCAGTCTATATCACACATGTGTCGTACGTACGATCTGTGTGTGGAGGAAGGACGAACAGAAGTGGCGAGCATCCTAAGCGAAGGTACAATTTGAGCTTGGCCCATCACAGTGGCCTATACTGCTTCAAGATTGAGGCCTATATTGGGATATGATAATGAGAGTTTAGGCTGACATTAGTGTTTTTGTCTTGTGTATTGTCTTACAACAAAGATGAATCACTTTAAGGACCCAGAATTAATGGCCAGTTTCATAGACAGATACAGGGAGATGAGGTATTTGTGGGAGGTGAAACACAGCTTATATTATAATAAACAAGTTAGGAGGTCATCGCCTGAGAAACTTCTGGAAATTGTGAAGATTCGGGTCCCCGATGCAAACATGGAGTTTTTGGAAAATAAAATTGGGATCTTGAGGAACATGTATAAAAAGGAGCAAAATAAAATCCAGAAATCACTCAGATCAGGAGCATCAGCAGAGAACGTTTATGTCCCCAGGCCGTGGTACTTCAAAAAACTGTGGTTTCTGGACGACCAGACTGAAGCCAGGGAATCTCTTTCGACCCTTCCCTGTAGCCTTCCCTCCACCTCCACCATTCCCTCAACCCCAGCAAAGGCTGATGAGGAACAACCTGGGCCTTCCATCCCGGAAGAAGTGGATGCGCCCAGCTGGAGTCAGGTATATTATTTTTAGACATATTTATTGTCCTAATATTAATTTTGTTAACTAGATGTTATAATCAATTACAAATCAATGTTTTTAACCAAAAAATAATGTATATATATCACTAGACAGTAGTGGCCAAAAATGTTTGTGACCAGCTTGAAAAATGCTGGGGTCAGAATGATAGTTTTTTCTATTCATTAACATTCAATTTGCAAGTCATGAGCTGAACATTGTGTGTGATTGATGAAGCAAAAACTAAAACTATGTCCCTTTTTTATAAACAGGATGAGCTCAGCCAGGAGGAGGGTCTGGAAATCATCAGCCAGGAGGAGGCTATGCCCAGTGTTAGCCAGGAGGAGGCCGTGCCCAGTGGCAGTCAGAACGTGGCTGGGCCCAGTAGGAGCCTCACCCAATCCCAGGTGCCTCCCCTCTGCTTTACCACCAAAAGGCCCAGGAAGTTAACGATGAGGAGGCAGCACTGGGCCTCGTTAGGGAAGCCAGTGATTTCCTCAGGAGCCCCCCCCAACGCTGAAGAGGCCTATGGCTGCTATCTAGCCACCAGGTTGCTAGAATTGGAGAAGGGCCAACGCCTCCTCTGTGAGAGAATCTTTGGTGATGCCCTTCAGAATGGGTTGAGGGGCCAGCTGACGAGAACAGCCACATATATGAGCAAGCCCATCCTCCTTCTCCTGCCACAAGACTACCACCAGAGCCACAGCCTCCAAGGAAGGCTGCAGGGAAGGCTGCAGGAAAGCGTGGAGGGAAGATTGCAGCGAATAGAAGAAAGTGATGGCCTGGGTTCAGTCTGTTCTGACAGAAGACGCAGGCTGGTGTAGTACCACAGCCTGCGGACAGATATGTCATCTGCTGCTGGTCCTGATCTCTGGGATTCCTGGACCAGATTGTGCTCCCTATTATATGGACTCCTCAAGCTTCTAATTTTCTTTTCCACAGACTTGATGTGTGCCCTGGGGGCCAAAAGGCTTTGCAAATTCCTAAAGTTTCTCCAGCGTTGACTTCCCCTTTATTTTGTTACCCAGAATAAATGGATATTTTCTTTTCAGAAAATACTTTCCTATGTGTTTTTCGTCAAAAAGGACAGTTTGTTTGTGAGTAGGCAGGTACATTTCAGAAAGACAATATATATATATATATATATATATATATATATATATATATATATATATATATATATATATATATATATATATATATTTGGGTGGAAGACACCCCGCTCCCTCGGTGACCAAGTCGCACCATCATTAATTAATTTTTACTCATCCTTAGTTCAAATATCCTTTTGTATCTTTTTCCTAACTCCGTTACCAATTTTTCAACATAGTCTCGGTCTTAAACGGTCCGTGATTATATAACATATTTTTACATGTGGTCCCTTGAGTTTATTGAGAACTATTTGTATTAATTCCAAGGTTTTTATTCCCTGGTATCCATTTATTGATTCAAATCCAGCATATGGGCTGGAGTGCTTTGATATTTTGCAGTCTCTCTGTCCGGGGTTGCGATGCGCTCAGCTCCCTCCCCACCTCCCCTCATTTATTTCGGGGCGGCTGGGGCCCGATCTCAACGCATCGGCGCCATGCACAAATTGGCCCCCCGAGCGACGTCAATTGACGCCACAAGGTGGGAGCCGGGTTTTTTTTTTTTTGTTCCATCTGACGCCTACAGCTGTGATGAGCAGACATCCACTGAGGTACTCTCAGCTGTGATTGCTCTCTCGTCTCTCAGCTGCCAATGACGTCATGCATGACGCTGGCAGGGACCCGCCCAGGGCCAGAGTATATCAGCTGGGACCGACAGACTGACGGTTCACTCCCTCACTGTGCTTCGCTAGGAAAGGACCGCTCTGTTAAGCAGCCATTATTCAACACATGGGTAATTAATATATATATTTTTTAATCTTTTTTCCTGCTTACAGTACACACATTTCCATCTTCTCACCTATTTATTCAGTGCACGACACCCTCTATTTTCACACATTTCCTATGGTTTCCTATCCTATCTTTTTTCACGTGCATTTTTATGCATCCAACTTATTTTCATTCCCCCTCTATCTCATTTTATTTTTTCAGATGCACCAAGTACACATTCCTTTCAGCCATTCTATCCATCCAACACGTTCAACTCTAGATTTACTTTCTTTGACACATCCCATTTTTTCTAATTTTCTGCAGATTTTCCCATTTACAACTCATTGATCAGTATATTGAGGGCTTAGGAATCAGTCGGCTGTGGTTTTTCCTGGCCCACCCTCCAATCACTTTGGGAGGATGGTCGGTGCCCTGCCTCAACCCCGGTTGAGACGGTTATATCGCACACCCTAACAGATCCCATTGCTGGTAACTCTTCTTGACTTTTGGGCTATTGTGTAAGTAGCTTTTCTATTCAAAGTAGACAATTTGGACATTTCTGATGCAATTTTCTCTGTTGGCCGGAGGTTCCACATGTATCAATATTTATGATATTCCTTTGTTTTTCTCAGTTAAATTATGCATCTCACCCCTGATGACTGCCAAGAAGCCAAGAAATGCGTCGGGTTCTCAAACTAAGGATGCCCTATCAAGCCTAAATCTATTCCTGACATTTATCAATTTTTTATCGAGTTTTTTCATTTCATGCGATTTTGTGATTTTGATTGGCGATTTTAATTCATGTATTTCTGTTATGAATTGCATATATGTATGTCCATTGATTTGTTTACACTACTGAGTCTTCAATGATTGTTACTGCTAAATATGCGTATATATTAAGTCATGCGACTATGTCTGTATCTATACTACTTTATTGGTACTGTATGCATCAAAATCATGGACTTGGCTATAAATTAAATCCAATCATTTTACCTAATCACATGCATTCATTATTATACTTTCAATTGACATGCTTCATTTAAAGTCCCACTTGCCCCTCTCTTTTTCTTGTATATTCAAAAAGACAATGTCAAATTAAAAAGGGACACCAACCTTCTTGAGGTCAATAAAAAATACAAGATAATAATGTTATTGTGGCAACTTGACACTCAAAAAATTCAAACTATATGGAGATCACTAGAAAATAATTTTTAAGTAATCCTAAAATAAATCTTGATGAAATAAAAAATTATAAAAGATGACTATAAAAAACAATTGTAAACATTAGTAGAAATGGGGTAGTACTAAGTAATACCAAAAAAGCAGACTTTTTAGGCTGAGAAACAATGGAGAAGAGACATACTATAAACAATCAAATTTATTGAGATTAACAAAACATAGAGTAGTCAAAATAGATAAAATCAAGCATATATGCATCTAAGCTGTAGTGCAGTGAGCCCTTGTGCATCTACACGTTTCGCTGTTGGGCTTCTTCAGGACACGGCCAAGGTTCAAAGACGAAAACAGATAAGAGAATGTACTTCTCTATCTGAAATGAGATACAATGTCAATAAAACACAATACAAAACTGCTTAAAATAAAAATCATGTGCTGAGCACTAGGGATGAGCCGAACACCCCCCGGTTCGGTTCGCACCAGAACCTGCGAACGGACCAAAAATTTGCACGAACGTTAGAACCCCATTGATGTCTATGGGACTCGAACGTTCAAAATCAAAATCAAAAGTGCTCATTTTAAAGGTTATTGCATGGTATTTTCCTAAAAAGGGTTTGGGTACCCGGGTCCTGCCCCAGGGGACATGTATCAATGCAAAAAAAACTTTTAAAAACGGCCGTTTTTTTGGGAGCAGTGATTTTAATGATGCTTAAAGTAAAAAAAAAAAGTGAAATATTCCTTTAAATATCTTACCTGGGGGGTGTCTATAGTATGCCTGTAAAGTGGCACGTGTTTCCCATGTTTAGAACAGTCCCTGCACAAAATGTCATTTTTAAAGGAAAAAATCTCATTTAAAACTGCTTGCGGCTTTAATGTAATGTCGGGTCCTGGCAATATGGATGAAAATCAGTGAGACAAACGGCATGGGTACCCCCCAGTCCATTACTAGGCCCTTTGGGTCTTGTATGGATATTAAGGGGAACCCCGCACCCAAATTAAAATAAGGAAAGGTGTGGGGCCACCAGGCCCTATATACTCTGAACAGCAGTATACAGGCGGTGCAAACAAGACAGGGACTGTAGGTTTGTTGTTAAGTAGAATCTGTTTGTAATTTTGAATGGGTACATTTTTAACGTGCTTAGATCCAGCCAAAAAATCTTTTTTAAGATTTTTGGAAAACATAGGGAAGGGTTATCACCCCTGTGACATTTGTTTTGCTGTCTGTCCTCCTCTTCAGAAGATTTCACCAATGACAAATGTTTTTTGAAAATTTGGGGTTTTTTGTGGAACAAGGATTGGAAAGCATTAGTGGAAAGGAGAAATGTTTTTCCCATATTAACTCTTACAGGAGAGAATTTCCCTTCCTAGGGGTAGATTTCATCTCACTTCCTGTTGTCTCCTTCCGTTTGCAAGTAGGAGTCATTTGTAAGTTAGATGTTTGAAAGTAGGGACCTGCCCTATATACTCAGCAGAAATTTGGGCCTTAGGTGTTGTTGTGGCCACAGCACTGTAAGCCCTCACAGGGCCCTGCTGTGAAATATTAGATCAAGAATTGTAATTACATGCCCCTGTTGAACAGGGGCAGAAAAATTGGGCCTTTGGTGGTGGTGGTGGTGCTGGTGCCACAACACTGTAAGTCCTCACTCGCTCTTGGTGGGCGCAGAAATGGGGCCTGCTGTGAAATATTAGATCAAGAATTGTATAAAGGGGTTGAGGGGCGGGACTTTGAGTGAAGCACACGGATGCATTCTATTCCAGTGCACTTCATTCACTGGCTGTTTTTTCTCCAGCAGGTTCCCCTGCCTGGGGCCATTCACTTCTCCCATGCACCATACCTCCCATTCACCTTTTTCCCGTCACTACTTGGGGATATTGCCGCTGCTGGCTGCGCTGCCGGGTCGGGCCCCCTCCGCTCCGGGGAGTGGCATCCTTGGCCAGATTGTCTTGTGCGGCGATGATCTCTCCCATGCGTGGTCACGCTCATGTAAGTTTGTGGGACAAATGTATGGATATGTGTGGAGGTTTTCACATTTTCTGCATTTGCCCATGCATTTTTTCAGATAACCACCCATGTCCCTATTTTTCATCATTTTAGATAACCAATACGGTTTTGCTCTTGATGAGCGACTTTAAGGTCCCGAAACGCGTAGAGCTAACAACTACCGTTACAACAGTGCATTCTTGAACCTACCACGGCCGTTTCTCTTCACCAAGTATATTTTCTCCTTTTTTCCCAAGTGATGCTTTAATGCATCCATTTTTGTTTTCCAGTATCATTTACACTGCAATTAATCACGCTCTGAAGTGACCCGTGCAACTGTAAAATACTGACATATATCTTCTAACAGAGTCATTATGTATGTTTTTAGATTATTTTTCCTACTTATCTTATCTTTACTATTATTTCTAATGGCGCTTCAATGCGCAAGCTACTTTTATGAGTATTCCCTGCAATGCAATTAATCATGTTATTACGTGACCCGTGTACTTGTAAAATACTGTTTTAAACCTTGGTTGGACAATGCATTAATATGTGATATGTAATTTGAGGTATTGATATACAATTTATGTACTGAACTGTATACCCCCAACCTATGTTCTAAGAAATGACTCAATCAATAAACCATTTTCTAAATTCATTTCTCTAATGCATCCGTGTGCTTCACTCAAAGTCCCGCCCCTCAACCCCTTTATACATACTTATATGGGTTGGAGGATGGGATCTGTACGGCCCCCCTTCCTCACACAAAGTCCCACCTTTTGTTATTTTCCTAATTTTTGTTCAACCTACAGGGATGGAAGCACACGGCTGCAATGCTAATTTAGCCCTAATACTTGTTATGGCTGCTTCTCAGTCGTTTACACTATTCCCTTATTTCCTTTCCAGTTCTCCCTGTGCAATAGGTGGTCATTTTCACATACTACTGGAACAACGTACCTCACCACCCCACCCCCCCATCCATCTCAATAATACTCTTTATACTTTTTCTAATGCCATTTTCCTATATGTGTAGTGTGAGCACGCATGGGGGTCACTGTCCGTCATTGGGCATTTCCTGTGTCACTCCTGTTACTTCCCGGAGCTGTGACTAGCACTATGGGTTTTCCCACCGCCCCCTCCTCCCATAGGGTGGGCGGGATTTCCCCCACTGCTCGTCAGCGTTATGCAATCAGTGTCAGCTGTTTGGTGTCTACTCGGCACCTATAAATCAGCTGACCAGCTTCTCCATCTCCAGCAGTGGGGAGACCAGGTTGACGCCCAGGGCTGGCTATGCCGGGCTCCTTTGGTGTGTTCCCTGTTCCTCACTTGGCTACAGCATGGCGTTGGAGGTCGGATCTGGACGGCTCACCCGGCTGGGGTTTTTCCCCCCCAAGGTGTGATTGGCATCTCTGTCTTTGATGCCTAGTTTTATCCTCACACCACTTTCCTTGGCTTTCTTGTCCAATTTCACTGTGCAGCAGGCAATCTTTTTTCACTTTATTTATTCTCATTTGCTTTTCCCCCTTTTCCTCCCCCTTCTCTCTTTCCTCCTCTCTTCCCATTGCCCATCTTTCCTCTCCCTTTCCTTTCTTCTATTCACTTCTCTTCGTCTCCTCACTATGATCCTCATCATTTCTCACTCTCCATCACTGCACATTCCCCCATATTCCTTTTCTATTCCAGTGCACTTCATTCACTGGCTGTTTTTTCTCCAGCAGGTTCCCCCGCCTGGGGCCATTCACTTCTCCCATGCACCATACCTCCCATTCACCTTTTTCCCATCACTACTTGGGGATATTGACGCTGCTGGCTGCGCTGCCGGGTCGGGCCCCCTCAGCTCCGGGGAGTGGCATCCTTGGCCGGATTGTCTTGTGCGGCGATGATCTCTCCCATGCGTGGTCACGCTCATGTAAGTTTGTGAGACAAATGTATGGATATGTGTGAGGGTTTTCACATTTTCTGCATTTGCCCATGCATTTTTTCAGATAACCACCCATGTCCCTATTTTTCATCCTTTTAGATAACCAATACGGTTTTGCTCCTGATGAGCGACTTTAAGGTCCCGAAACGCGTAGAGCTAACAACTACCGTTACAACAGTGCATTCATGAACCTACCATGGCCGTTTCTCTTCACCAAGTATATTTTCTCCTTTTTTCTAAAGTGATGCTTTAATGCATCCATTTTTGTTTTCCAGTATCATTTACACTGCAATTACTCACGCTCTGAAGTGACCCGTGCAACTGTAAAATACTGACATATATCTTCTAACAGAGTCATTATGTATGTTTTTAGATTATTTTTCCTACTTATCTTATCTTTACTATTATTTCTAATTGCACTTCAATGCGCAAGCTACTTTTATGAGTATTCCCTGCAATGCAATTAATCATGTTATTACGTGACCCGTGTACTTGTAAAATACTGTTTTAAACCTTGGTTGGACAATGCATTTATATGTGATATGTAATTTGAGGTATTGATATACAATTTATGTACTGAACTGTATACCCCCAACCTATGTTCTAAGAAATGACCCAATCAATAAACCATTTTCTAAATTCATTTCTCTAATGCATCCGTGCTTCACTAATGTGCTTCACTCAAAGTCCCGCCCCTCAACCTCTTTATACATACTTATATGGGATGGAGGATGGGATCTGTACGGCCCCCCTTCCTCACACAAAGTCCCACCTTTTGTTATTTTCCTAATTTTAGATCAAGAATTGTAATTACATGCACCTGTTGAACAAGGGCAGAAAAATTGGGCCTTTGGTGGTGGTGGTCCTGGTGCCACAACACCGTAAGTCCTCAGTCGCTCTTGGTGGGTGCAGAAATGGGCCCTGCTGTGAATTATTAGATAAAGAATTGTAATTACATGCCCCTGTTGAACAAGGGCAGAAAAATTGGGCCTTTGGTGGTGGTGGTGGTGGTGCTGGTGCCACAACACTGTAAGTCCTCACTCGCTCTTGGTGGGTGCAGAAATGGGCCCTGCTGTGAAATATTAGATCAAGAATTGTAATTACATGCCCCTGTTGAGCAAGGGCAGAAAAATTGGGCCTTTGGTGGTGATGGTGGTGGTGCTGGTGCCACAACACTGTAAGTCCTCACTCACTCTTGGTGGGTGCAGAAATGGGCCCTGCTGTGAAATATTAGATCAAGAATTGTAATTACATGCCCCTGTTGAACAGGGGCTGAAAAATTAGGCCTTAGGCACTGGTGCTGGTGCCACAACACTGCAACCCCTCACAGACACTCTAGTTGGAATGCAGGAACGAGCCCTACTGCAAAGTATTGCATCAAAAATTGTAATTACACGCCCCTGTTAAACAGGGGCTGAAAAATTGGGCCTTAGGCACTGGTGCTGGTGCCACAACACTGCAACCCCTCACAGATACTCTAGTTGGAACGCAGAAATGAGCCCTGCTGAAAAGTATTGCATCAAAAATTGTAATTACACGCCCCTGTTAAACAGGGGCAGAAAAATTGGGCCTTAGGCACTGGTGCTGGTGCCACAACACTGCAACCCCTCACAGATACTCTAGTTGGAACGCAGAAATGAGCCCTGCTGCAAAGTATTGCATCAAAAATTGTAATTACACGCCCCTGTTAAACAAGGGCTGAAAAATTGGGCCTTAGGCACTGGTGCTGGTGCCACAACAGTGCAACCCCTCACAAATACTCTAGTTGTAATGCAGAAACGAGCCCTGCTGCAAAGTATTGCATCAAAAATTGTAATTACACGCCCCTGAAAGGCTGAAAAATTGGGCCTTAGGCACTGGTGGTGGCGCCCAGAACCAAAAATGTTCTTACAAGCTACCAGGGTGAAGATTGAGGAGGAAGAGGATAATTACTCAGGGATAGTCACTCAGTATCAGCATAGGCAGTCTTTGAAGGGATCTGAGATTTAAAAAAAAAATATTCGGTTACATCAGCATCAGGTGCTTGGTAGCTGGTGGTGATCCAAGACTGATTCATTTTTATGAAGGTCAGTCGATCGACCGAGTCGGTGGACAGACGCACCCTGTGATCGGTTACAAACCTCCAGCAGCACTGAATATGCATTCCGAAAGAACGCTGGATGCAGGACAGGCCAGTAGCTCAATTGCATACTGTGCAAGCTCTGGCCAGTGATCCGTCCTCAAGACCCAGTAACCCAGAGGATTTTCGGTGGGAAAGGTGTCCAAGTCAGATCTTGCCCCTAGGTATTCCTGCACCATGTAAAACAGACGCTGGCGATGGTTGCTGGAACCGATCATACCTTGGGGCTGCGGACCAAAAAATTGTCTGAACGCATCATCGGTCAGACGGCCACCTTCTCCACCGCTCCTTCTTTGACTGACCGAAGCCTCAGCAACACGTTGTCCAGAAACAGGAGTTTGTAACCTCCCAGTCTCTGGGAACGCGTTGCACAGACCTTTCTGCAAGGCCTCCCAAAGATGTTTCATCCTCTGCTCCCTCTGCGATGGCAAGATAAGGTCCGCAACCTTACCCTTGTAACGTGGATCAAGGAGGGTTGCCAGCCAGTATTGGTCCTTCTCCTTGATACCACGAATACGAGGATCCTTAAGCAGGCTTTGCAGGATCAGGGAGGCCATGCAGCGTAGGTTTGCTGAGGCATTCGGTCCGGAGTCCTCTGGGTCACTAAGGATGACATGGTCCGTAGCCACCTCCTCCCAGCCACGTACAAGTCCATGTGTTTCTTGGGACTGATCCCTTAAAGACTGCTGCTGATGCTGAGTGCCAGGCTCCACCTCCATACTGACACAATCTTCCTCCTCCTCCTCCTCCTCGTCCTCTTCCTGTGTGATCGGCGGGCATGCAGGAACACTGTCTGGATAAAGGGGGCCTTGAGAGCTAAGGAAGTCCTCTTCTTTCTGCCTCTGTTCTGCCTCAATTGCCCTGTCCATTATTCCACGCAGCGTGTGCTCCAACAGGTGGACAAGGGGGACAGTGTCACTGATGCATGCACTGTCACTGCTCACCATCCTCGTGGCCTCCTCAAATGGTGGCAGGACAGTGCATGCATCCCTGATCATGGGCAACTGGCGTGGGGAAAAAAAACAAGCTCCCCTGACCCTGTCCTGTTGCCATAGTCGCACAGGTACTCATTGATGGCCCTCTGCTGCGTTTTTTGCAAGCTCTGCACAGTGTTCAGCTAAAGCTACCTGTAGAAGGTTGGTGGTGTTTTCATACTACAGGCAGGCAGTTGATTTTGCTAGCTGCAGTATCAGTATATATAGATAGATAGATAGATAGATAGATAGATAGATAGATATATCTATATATATATATATATCCCAGCTTAGTGCAGCTACAGGCCATTAGTATGTCTGGAAGGCCAAGAAGGAGAGGCAGACAGTCACAAGCCAATAAGAGAGGGCAAGCAGGCTCTGTGTCTAGTGCTGGTCGTGGAGATGATGCATCCTCATCAGCACGTGGCCGTGGGACACACTTGGCCTTTTTTTCGGCAGCTGGCCGCGTTGAGCCGCAACATGCGGAAGACTTGGTCGAGTGAATGACCAAGCCGTCCTCATCCTCCTCATCCTCTCTCAACTCATGCCCAGAGTACTTTGTCTGGCAAAGCAGCGGCCTCTTCCCTCAGCTCAATGTCATCAGTGACTCCTTCCCTAGCCCCACCATCTCCTCCTGAGGAGTCCCTCAAACTGTTTGACCACAGTGTTGGGTACATGCTCTAGGAGGATGCCCAGCGTTTGGAAGGCTCTGATGATGATACTGAGCTTGATGAAGGCAGTAATATGAGCATGGACAGAGGGGGTGCCAAAGAAGGACAGCAATCTGGCAGTCATGCTCCCCCTGCTGCAGCATACTGCCAGGTTTACTCCAGTGATGAGGAGGGAGGGGATGATGAGGTCACTGACTCAACGTGGGTGCCTGATAGGAGAGAGAAGGAGGAGGAGGCGGCACATCACCAACGAGGCAGGATGCCCTCCAGGGGCCAGCCTAAGGGCAGCACATTGACTGCATCACACCCCAAAGCTCCACATGTGCAGGGCGCTGCAGTCTCTGCACGTTATTCAAAAAGTTCTTTGGTGTGGGCCTTTTTTGAGACGAGTGCATCAGATCGCACCGCTGCTATTTGCAACATATGTCTCAAGCGTATCTCGCATGGCCAAAACATCTCCCACTTGGGTACCACATGCTTGACCAGACATATGTTGACCTGCCATGCAGTTCGTTGGCAAGCGTATCTAAATGACCCACACCAAAGAACAAAGAGGACCTCTCCTTGCTCCTCATCAGCTGAGATCTCCAACCCCACTATACCTTCAGTCCTCTCTGAGACCTGCACTGAGAGGAATGAAGGTGTAGAATTAGGTGTGTCACAGCCAAGTACTTGTGGGCAATCTGCTTTTGGTACACCAACGTCAGATTGTACCAGGCAAATTTCCCTGCCCCAGCTGCTGCACCGCCGAAAGAAGTTTGCTCCCAGCCATCCACATGCCCAGCGGTTGAATGCTAGCTTGGCAAAATTGCTAGCACTTCAACTGCTGCCTTTTCAGTTGGTAGACTCTGCCCCCTTCCCAAATGCCACTTTTTCTCACGGAAGGCGATTCTGGCTCTCTACCTGCATGTGGAAGGCAATGTCCATGCCTCCCTGGACAGGGCGGTCAGCGGTAAGGTGCATATTACCGCTGACTCATGATCCAGCAGGCATGGACAAGGACATTACCTAAGTTTCATGGCGCATTGGGTGACTCTGCTGGCAGCTGGGAAGGATGCAGGACAAGGTGCAGTAGTGTTGGAGGTTGTTCTGCCACCACGCCTCCAAAATGCTAATGATTGTGACACACCTCTCTCCTCCACCCCCTCCTCTTCTTCTTCCTCCATGGCCTCTTCCTGTGCTTTGTCCTCGGAACCAGCGGTGCTCCGTAGCCGTTCAAGGGGCTACGCAAGTACGCAGGCCAAAAGATGCCATGCGGTGCTTGAGCTGGTGTGCTTGGGGGACAGGAGCCACACTGGGAGAGGCAGAGGTTCTGTCAGCTCTGCAGGGGCAGGTCCAGAGGTGGTTGACGCCAGGCCAACTTAAGGCGGGAATGGTGGTTTGCGACAATTTCACCAACCTCCTCTCTGCCCTCCGACAAGGACAAATGACCCATGTGCCCTGTTTGGCTCACGTCCTTAACTTGGTGGTGCAGCGGTTCTTGGGCAGGTACCCGGGCTTACAGGATGTCCTGAGGCAGGCCAGGAAAGTCTATGTGCATTTCCGCCGGTCATATAATGCCAGTGCTCGGCTGACGGACCTCCAAAAGGAGTTTAACCTGCCCAAGAACTGCCTAATCTGTGACATGCCCACCAGGTGGAACTCAACGTTGGCCATGCTGCAGCGGCTGCACACGCAGCAGAGGGCCGTACCTGTGCGACTATGGCACCAGGACAGGGTCAGGGTATTTTGTTTTTTTTTCCCCACGCCAGTGGGCCATGATCAGGGATGCATGCACTGTCCTGTCACCATTTGAGGAGGCCACGAGGATGGTGAGCAGTGACAGTGCATGCATCAGTGGCACTGTCCCCCTTGTCCACCTGTTGGAGCACACGCTGCGTGGAATAATGGACAGGGCACTTGAGGCAGAACAGAGGCAGGAAGAGGAGGACTTCCTTAGCTCTCAAGGCCCCCTTTATCCAGACAGTGTTCCTGCGTGCCCGCCGATCACACAGGAAGAGGACGAGGAGGAGGAGGAGGAAGATTGTGTCAGTATGGAGGTGGAGCCTGGCACTCAGCATCAGCAGCAGTCTTTAAGGGATCAGTCCCAAGAAACACATGGACTTGTACGTGGCTGCCAGGAGGTGGCTACAGACCATGTCGTCCTTAGTGACCCAGAGGACTCCGGACCGAATGCCTCAGCAAACCTACGCTGCATGGCCTCCCTGATCCTGCAAAGCCTGCGTAAGGATCCTCGTATTCGTGGTATCAAGGAGAAGGACCAATACTGGCTGGCAACCCTCCTTGATCCACGTTACAAGGGTAAGGTTGCAGACCTTATCTTGCCATCGCAGAGGGAGCAGAGGATGAAACATCTTTGGGAGGCCTTGCAGAAAGGTCTGTGCAACGCGTTCCCAGAGACTGGGAGGTTACAAACTCCTGTTTCTGGACAACGTGTTGCTGAGGCTTCAGTAAGTCAAAGAAGGAGCGGTGGAGAAGGTGGCCGTCTGACCGATGCGTTCAGACAATTTTTTGGTCCGCAGCCCCAAGGTATGATCGGTTCCAGCAACCATCGCCAGCGTCTGTTTTACATGGTGCAGGAATACCTAGGGGCAAGATCAGACTTGGACACCTTTCCCACCGAAAATCCTCTGGGTTACTGGGTCTTGAGGATGGATTACTGGCCAGAGCTTGCACAGTATGCAATTGAGCTACTGGCCTGTCCTGCATCCAGCGTTCTTTCGGAATGCACATTCAGTGCTGCTGGAGGCATGGTAACCGATCACAGGGTGCGTCTGTCCACCGACTCGGTCGATCGACTGACCTTCATAAAAATGAATCAGTCTTGGATCACCACCAGCTACCAAGCACCTGATGCTGATGTAACCGAATAATTTTTTTTGAAATCTCAGATCCCTTCAAAGACTGCTAATGCTGATGCTGAGTGACTATCCCTAAGTAATTATCCTCTTCCTCCTCAATGATCACGCTGATAGCTTGTAAGAACATTTTTGGTTCTGGGCGCCACCACCAGTGCCTAAGGCCCAATTTTTCAGCCCCTGTTTAACAGGGGCGTGTAATTACAATTTTTGATGCAATACTTTGCTGCAGGGCTCGTTCCTGCGTTCCAACTAGAGTGTCTGTGAGGGGTTGCAGTGTTGTGGCACCAGCACCAGTGCCTAAGGCCCAATTTTTCAGCCCTTGTTTAACATGGGCGTGTAATTACAATTTTTGATGCAATACTTTGCAGCAGGGCTCATTCCTGCGTTCCAACTAGAGTGTCTGTGAGGGGTTGCAGTGTTGTGGCACCAGCACCAGTGCCTAAGGCCCAATTTTTCTGCCCTTGTTCAACAGGGGCATGTAATTACAATTCTTGATCTAATATTTCACAGCAGGGCCCATTTCTGCACCCACCAAGAGGGAGTGAGGACTTACAGTGTTGTGGCACCAGCACCACCACCACCAAAGGCCCAATTTTTCTGCCCCTGTTCAACAGGGGCATGTAATTACAATTCTTGATCTAATATTTCACAGCAGGGCCCATTTCTGCGCCCACCAAGAGCGAGTGAGGACTTACAGTGTTGTGGCACCAGCACCACCACCACCACCAAAGGCCCAATTTTTCTGCCCCTGTTCAACAGGGGCATGTAATTACAATTCTTGATCTAATATTTCACAGCAGGGCCCTGTGAGGGCTTACAGTGTTGTGGCCACAACAACACCTAAGGCCCAAATTTCTGCTGAGTATATAGGGCAGGACCCTACTTTCAAACATCTAACTTACAAACGACTCCTACTTGCAAACGGAAGGAGACAACAGGAAGTGAGATGAAATCTACCCCTAGGAAGGGAAATTCTCTCCTGTAAGAGTTAATATGGGAAAAACATTTCTCCTTTCCACTGATGCTTTCCAATCCTTGTTCCACAAAAAACCCCACATTTTCAAAAAACATTTGTCATTGGGACAAAAAGTGAGGTGAAATCTTCTGAAGAGGAGGAAAGACAGCAAAACAAATGTCACAGGGGTGATAACCCTTCCCTATGTTTTCCAAAAAGCTTAAAAAAGATTTTTTGGCTGGAGCTAAACACGTTAAAAATGTACCCGTTCAAAATTACAAACAGATTCTACTGAACAACAAACCTACAGTCCCTGTCTTGTTTGCACCGTGTGTATACTGCTGTTCAGAGTATATAGGGCCTGGTGGCCCCACACCTTTCCTTATTTTAATTTGGGTGCGGGGTTCCCCTTAATATCCATACAAGACCCAAAGGACCTGGTAATGGACTGGGGGGTACCCATGCCGTTTGTCTCACTGATTTTCATCCATATTGCCAGGACCCGACATTACATTAACCCCGCAAGCATTTTTAAATTAGATTTTTTCCTTTAAAAATGACATTTGGTGCAGGGACTGTTCTAAACACGGGAAACATGCGCCACTTTACAGGCATACTATAGACACCCCCCAGGTACGATATTTAAAGGAATATTTCACTTTTTTTTTTACTTTAAGCATCATTAAAATCACTGCTCCTGAAAAAACAGATGTTTTTAAAAGTTTTTTTGCATTGATACATGTCCCTTGGGGTAGGACCCAAACCCTTTTTAGGACAATACCATGCAAATTAGCCTTTAAAATGAGCACTTTTGATTTCGAACGTTCGAGTCCCATAGACGTCAATGAGGTTCTAACGTTCGTGCAAATTTTTGGTCCGTTCACAGGTTCTGGTGCGAACCGAACCGGGGGGTGTTCGGCTCATCCCTATACACAATACACTGTAAATGCAGCTAGCTCACTGATTGTCCTGCCTAATCTAGCTAACTCAAATGAAATGACACTGTCTCTCTGTCTATCTATGTATCTCAACGCCGGAACACACACTACACAGGGCCGCCGTGCAGGCGGCCTTATATAGTGTGGGACGTGTTCTAAACCCCCTGAGCCATAATTGGCCAAAGCCACCCTGGCTTCGGCCAATTACAGCTCTCTCTACTGACGGCGCTGTGATTGGCCAAGCATGCGGGTCATAGTGCATGCTTGGCCAATCATCAGCCAGCAATGCACTGCGATGCCGCAGTGAATTATGGGCCGTGACGTGCCACACGAATTTGGCGCGAACGGCCCATATCGTTTGCAATTCGGCGAACGGGCGAACAGACGATGTTCGAGTCGAACATGGGTTCGACTCGAACACGAAGCTCATCCCTACTGAGCACCTATGGACAGAGATCAAAAATGAGCAACGAAAAGCTACCTTAATTTGAGATATAGTATCATATACACCCACGGTAGGATGAGCGATGCATATATAGATTATGAACTAAAAGGAAAAATGAATAAATACCCACTGCACACAGGGCTATGTTAATAAGAGAGACTATTTATATCCTAGTGTCGTGGATATTCCACTACACTCTTGTGCTAATAAGCACCCATTTCCGTCTTAATGATATAATGTATCTTACCTAAAAACCCATGCATCCAAGTAATCAGACAACAGCACCATTCCTTACGTTCTCATCAACCAAATAACGATGACTACAGTTCCCCGTGGATGGGAGATTATCTGCAGGTGTACGTCATGGCACCCCAAATATGTTGATTAGGCATACAGGGGTGACAAGAGCGCACATCCACTAAACCGATAATGTCTTTTCAGAGCAAACACACCCCCACCAGACGATCGTTCTGTGCATTGCACAGGGGCCCTTCACTAGCGGACATGGCCTCTCTCCGCAAAAACCTCTCTCCAAACAACAGGAAGTTTTCCATTACCTAACAGGTCTCAACCAGCGTCAGTCTGCCCCAGTCAGCTCTTCATAGCGGGCTGCGAGAGAACAAACACTGGGAGACTCTTATGACAATACATTAAAATACATCTTCATAAAATTTTCCACAACACTAGGGACGGTCACAGCTGATCGTTGAAGGACGTCATGTGATATAGTAATGACGAGGGCTGGGACCACTGGGACTTATGGGTATTGTAGGAAAGTTAGGTAAGGGTGTCCTCTGCGTGTGTGCAGATGGTTGAGGAACAAAGAGAGGCATATGAGAGAGCATCCCCTCACACGGTGCAGTGTGTGGGATAAGTGAGCTCTGCGCATGCGTCGTATAGGCTGGGAACACCTAGGGGCATTATGGGAAATGTAGGAAAAGGTTCAACGGTCATTCACTATTGAAATACATACGGCCGGGAGCAGCTGACAGCAGTACAAAGAGAGCAGTGTAGATAGAAGATCTGAACCACCAAATATTGAATCCAATAGTTTAGATATACGGTTCTACGGAAAATCAAATTCAATATTGAACATGGTTTATTGACAATTATGTTAATTTAACTGAAAAGGGGTTACTTGAGTGTCATCTACAAAAAGCAAGGATGGGGGATCTTTTTGGCCATGACATGCTGACATAGTGCTGCATATCCTGGCAGCATATATAAAGGGGGATATAGAAACAAGATACCCTGTATAGCAGGTGTATCCTCTCTGAACTCCACCAGTGAGCAGCACATGATAAATCATTAAAAACAAAGCAGAGATGCACATTTAGATATTCAAAGAATACATATATATTATACAAGTCAATACCATTGCCAATGATAATGGATATATTGCAGCATATCAACAAAGATAACAATTGTTACAGGGTATTAACCAATATTAATACCAGCATCCTTATTAAATTCACATAATAAGTGTTGCAAGTGATGAAAATTTAGAATCGATTTTATGTGAATATCTTTAATGAAAAGGTTTACATTAAGCAAGAATTTATTAAAAAGGTGGGGGGGGAAGGGGAACAACCTGGAAAAGGTAAAACAAAGGACTGTGCACAAACATGTCGCATGATAAGCAGATGCGATATATACATTAGAGAAATGGTTTGAAGCTGATCATGTCATTCAAACCTAGATATACCATGGCCTGTAACTTATGTATCCATTGAGTTTCTCGCTTGAGTACTTTTTTTTATCAAAGTCACCGCCACGAGGATTTGCATAGACAATGTCGAGGGCAGCAAATTTAAACACAGTTGGATGATACATGTGTTTGAAAGCTATATGATGACCCATTGTGGTATTTAGAAGACCATTTGTAGCATAGTATACATGGTCCTTTATTCTTCTCCAAAAAGGCCTGATGGTTTTACCAACATAGAAGGCACCACATTGGCAAAATATGATGTAAATAACTCCATGAGTTTGACAAGTGATGTGGTGCCGTAAAATATGCGTATGACCATTTGGGAGAAGAATCGATGGTCCTGTCAGTAAAAAGTCGCAGAAGTCGCATCTATCACATTTAAAGAGACCTGTGGGGGATTGTGACATGGGAATAGTTTTTTTTACAGTAATGGCTACGTACCAGACAATCTTTGATGGATCTAGCTCGCCGAAAGGTGATCTCGGGTCTCGTCCCTATATATTTGCTAATGGTGGGATCTGTCGTTAGAATATGCCAGTGTTTTTGGATTGTGGAACGCACCGTTTGGTGCTGATCAGAATAAGTAGTGATGAATCTTACTATATCTGGGCTGGTTTGTTTAGTTTCCGGGAAAAGGAGAGTATTCCTAGGTCTAGCTAACGCTTTTTTGAAAGCTTTTTTAAGACTAGTTCTACTATAGCCTCTTGTTAAAAGACATTGATAAAGAAGATCTGCTTCATGCCTAAAGTCCACGTCCATAGAACAGTTACATCTTAAGCGTATATACTGACTAAAGGGAATACTTTGAACAAGAGGACGTGGATGTGCGCTACGCGCATGCAGAGTTGTGTTACCCACTGTGGGTTTTCGAAAGAGTGATATAATGATTTGACCCTCCTTATTGATCTTAATGGTAATGTCTAGGTATGTAATAGTGGTAGAGCTAAACTGCATAGTGAATTTCAAATTATAGTCATTCTGTCTAAGAATGGCCATAAAATCATTGAGTGCTGCTGGTGGCCCTGCCCATAGTAACAAAATGTTATCTATATAGCGGAACCATCGCAGCACAAAGGAAAAAAGATTAGAATGTCTATCGTTGGCAAAAAGATCCCGCCCCAACCCCCCAGGTACAGATTCGCATAGGAAGGTGCACAGCATGTGCCCATAGCGACCCCCTGTACCTGGAGGAAGTGGGATCCATCGAAAGAAAAAACATTTTTTGTAAGAATATGTGATAAGAGTCGTAGTACGAAGCCATTCAGGTCCATAAAAGTCGGTCCTCTTTCATTCAAAAATCTGGGCACTGTAGTCAGGCCTAGTTCGTGTGGAATAGATGAATAGAGAGTTTCCACATCAATGGTTACCAATAGGCAATCATGAGGAACCGTTAGACCCTCCAGGTTTCTTAAAAGGTCGGGAGTATCTTTGACATAGGAGGGAAAAGTTGTAACATAGGGCCGTAAGTACTCATCCACAAATCTACTTGCTCTTTCAGTTTTTGAGCCTACACTAGAGACTATTGGGTGACCTGGTGCTTTAGTGGGGGTGTTTATGAATTTTAGGAAGAGAATAAAAAGTTGGTGTTACAGGGTGGGGGACCTGAATGCCTATAAAGATCTCTGTAATCAAGCCGTTAGCAAGGGCAGATCATAGAAGGTCGTCATACTGTTGATCAAATTTAGTTAGGCTATTGATAGAGATTGGTTTGTACCAGTGTCTATTTTTTAGGATGTCCCAGCACATATTTCTATATGAGAGCGCATCCATAAGTACCACATTACCCCCCTTGTCCGAATGTTTAATTACCAGATCGGGGTCATTGCTTAAGTTAGCCAGAGTCGCTTTATGGGCCTCGCTAAGATTAGAATTTGATCTCTTCCCCATTGGGATGGATTCAATATCCTAATGGTCTGGACTAAGAAAGTCCATACATTGGAGTTAATGTGTAAGGAAGGAAAATTAGAAGATTTTTTCTTAATTGCCTCCCCTAGTGATTTAATATCCTTTAAACACAGGGTTGTTTGTATACGTTGACCATGGCTTTGATCAGATTCAGGAATATCCTGAGTTGTTGGAATGGATTCATTCTCTTCTAAGAGCAAAACTAGGTTTTTTAAAGCTCTGAATTCAGCTACCGAGAAGTCTTTCCAAATCTCTTGATGGGAGATTTCGGCTTGTTTGCTCCGTCTGTCATTGTCATACATGAACTTAAGTGTAAGCTTCCTCGCAAACTAATACAGATCTTTAATGATCTCAAATTTGTTTGGTAGGGAATTGGGACAGAAGCTCAGGCCGAGTTGTAGTAGTTCACGTTCTACAGCGCACAAAGGATACGATGATAAATTAATGACTTCTAATTCACATTTATTTGGGGTAGAATTTTTTCCATCATGTTCTACTGTTGCTGGTATATTCAGAATTGGATCAGGGGAAGACATACTAATAGAATTAGTGCTAGAAGGTTGTGATGTAGTGGTAGGAAAAAATGGATCTATGCGTCATTTTTCCTTGTCAAAAGAAGTTTATTGAGTATACAATGTTATAAAGATACATAAAATAAGTTTACAAGGATCTATAAAGTAAGCTCATTGTTTTACAGTAGGGTTTATATAGGTAAATATCATGGAATTTCAAATATTAAACATCGGGTTCACGTAAACCTAAATTAAAGATATATATCATTTCCTTAGTTACTTTTGTAGGTATTTAAATGATTTATACCTACTATACATATTGTTTACAAGTAGAGTGTATATAGGTCAAATAAATTCTGATAATGAGCTTTAATCGTAAGGTGGAGAAAAGGAAAGAGAAAGAAGAAAAAGGGTTGAAAGGTAGAGGTATGGTCCACAAGGTTGTCCCGCTCGTCAGTTTATTATTCTTTTTAGTTCTCTTTGAAGCCTTAGAATGGGTGTCTCTGTAAGTCATTTAATCTGTTACCATGGCAACATGACAGAGTCATTGAAGTTTGACAGGAACTGTTGTTTTATCCAAGGATGCCAAAGTTTTTCAAATTTTGGAATTTGATTTTGATCGATGGCTACCATCTTAGCATGGGACATTGTATTATTCATTATGCGTCATTTTTTACAGTCTTTCTGGATTGCTCCAGCTGCTGCAGTGCTAATGGGTCTAGATGACACTAGGCTTTTTGCACAATCTATAATCTGTAGTCGGGTGTTCTGTTCTGTTCTGTCTTAGAGGTCACAGATGAGAGGACAGAGGAAGTATCAGAAGGAACACCCAGTGCTTGGTTCGGAAACATAGATAGCCCTGTATTAGCCACGGAAGAGGAGTCAGTACTTACAGTGTTTCTATTGATAGTGGGGGGATTTAATTCACCCAGTGCTCTTTTTTTGTCTGTACCTGTTTGGTGCCCACTACCAGTTTGTGTTCTCTTCCTTGAGCCTCTGCCTCTCTGTCGACCCTGATCAGATGTCCTAGAACCTTGTGATAGATAAGAATTAGCAGAGGAATCAGAATCGCTTACTCTATCATTTAGCTTTCTTCTATTTTTCTGTGTATTGGTAAATTTGCAGTTCCCTCGTTTGCCATTGGTTTGTGGCCAGTTATATGCGTATTTACCCGCAAAAGCCAGTTTGTCCCGTGCGAGTTTATGCTCTTTTTTAAGTAACAGGTCTTTAGTAAAGGTTTGAATATGCTCTTTCAAGCGAGTGTCATAGGTTGCAAAATCGGAATTGTTTAATATGATGGTGTTTTCGTCATAAATACGTTTTATCTCACAGTCTACTAATTTCAGTTCTTGCATGTAGTATTCTATCATCGATTCCATCATTTTTTTGGAACAGTCCTGGTGATTCTGTTCCCATCAGGTTCCAAGGTCATGGTCAACAGCCCAAATATTGGGGAAGACCTGTACCCTAAGACCTTTCGGGTTCAGATTCTCCAGGATATATTGTTCGAAGTACTTGATGTGCCAAAATAAACTCACTTTGCGTTCGAATACTTGTAATAGTTTGTGATAAACAATATCTATTTCAACATTATTATTTTTCAAAGAGGAACATTTTTGCTTGATATCCAGCATAAAACCCTCCCAATTATTTCCTGCCAGATCCGCCATGTTAGTAGAACACTTGCAAAAAAATCAAATCAATCAAGATTACAGCCAATTAGAGCAAGAGAAGAATGAAAATTTAGAACATATAGGTGCACTCATAGATAAATTGGTGTTTACCACCCATTATGGGGCAAAAGAAAAGGGGAAGTGCACAGGGTAAAAGCCATGTCCGTAGAAATTGAATTAGTAGAAATGGGGTAGTACTAAGTAATACCAAAAAAGCGAACTTTTAAGGCTGAGAAACAATGGAGAAGAGACATACTATAAACAATCAAATTTTTTGAGATTAACAAAACGTAGAATAGTCAAAAATAGATAGAATCAGGCATATATGTATCTAAGCTGTAGTGCAGTGAGCCCTTGTGCGTCTATGTGTTTCGCTGTTAGGCTTCTTCAGGACACGGCCAAGGTTCAAAGACAAAAACAGATAAGAGAATGTATTTCTCTATCTGAAATGAGATACAATGCCATTAAAACACAATACAAAACTGTGTAAAATAAAAATCATGTGCTGAGCACCTATGGACAGAGATAAAAAATGAGCAACGAAAAGGTACCTTAATTTGAGATATAGTATCATATACACCCACGGTGGGATGTGTGATGCATATAAAGGTTGTGAACTAAAAGGAAAAATAAATAAATATACCCAGTTTTAGTGAATTGAGTCTGTGTTGCAGCCAGATGGTAAGAAAAGAAAAAACAGAACAAATTTACTAGATCATATAAAGCTGAGTATTTAAACAGGGGCAGGAAGAGTTTTGTCTGAAGGAGGCAAAATAGGGGGGCCCATAAGGCGTCCAGTATATAAATCCTTACTTGGGTTTCAGTAGTAATGGTGGCTATATAAAGCCTAGCAGGATAGTGCTGTATCTATAAACCTAGAATAAAATGAAATAAAATGAATAAAAATTACCAGGACGCCTAAGATGATATATAAGGGCTTTAAACCTCAGTGTTAAGCAAAGTAAATTAAGTACTTACATTCAGAATTTCAGTAAAGGAACATGCCCGTGGGAGACATCAATCCACTGACTATTCTATGTTTTGTTAATCTCAATAAATTTGATTCTTTATAGTATGTCTCTTCTCCATTATTTCTCAGCCTAAAAAGTCAGCTTTTTTGGTATTACTTAGTACTACCCCATTTCTACTAATTCAATTTCTACGGACGTGGCTTTTACCCTGTGCACTTCCCCTTTTCTTTTGTCCAATTGTAAACATTATTAGGGAAATTGGGCTTTTAAAAAAAGGAATATTATTCATGAGATTAGGATAAATGAAGATGAAGAAATAAGTTTGTGCGAACTCTGTGTGAATATGAGCAGCAAAACAAATTCATTTTTCTAGCATTATAAAGAAGAAAAGAATGCGCTGCATTAAAAGATCACAGAATTAGCAGTGTGAGGAATGTTCTAGCTCCAATACGAATGCTAGTTTTACCACACCGAGTGCTTCCATCTCATACTTGCTTCAGAGCATGCGTCATTTTTGGTACGTCGGAACAGCATACAGATGAGCGGTTTTCCCGATAAGAATTGGTTCCGTCGGAAATATTTAGAACATGTTCTATTTCTAGGTCCATCAGAATTTTCGAAAAAAAAAGTCAGATGAGGCATACACACGATCGGAATATACAATGAAAAGCTTCCGTCTGACTTTTCCTGTCGGACATTACGCTCGTGTGTACGCGGCATAACTCACTATGTAGGGCCTCAGCCACTTGACCATCATTCCCTTAATATTTTTTACTCTTCTTACTAGGTCATGATCTTCCACGATGCACTATTGGCAGAATGAGTGCAGATATGTTGCATTGTTAGAACAATCTGGAGCAAATCAAGGAGGTTATCACTGCTTTACAGCAAAGAATCAGAGATTTTGTGGACATGCTTGCCAAATTTTAATTTTCTCTTGCATGGTCTGAAGTTTATTGTTGAACTTGTTGGCTTCTGTTTGCCCTTTTATTTTTAACATGTTTTTATGACTTTGAAATGTGAACGTTTAGGGACAGAACTCAGTGTTTCTCCACTGTACTACTCTAGGTGCACCACCATGTCATGTTTTGTGTATTTTCCTCAGTTTAAAAACTACTGTGCGAATTACTAACAGTTAAAATGACAACATCACCTGTGCCAAATTCTCAAAGTATAGAAAACATGACCTGGGTTTGCATCTTGAGGAGGAGAGCTGGGAAACACTGTCCTAACTAATGTGAATTGTAATGTTTCTGTGTTTTTAAAAATATAAAACGCCAAATTGGAAGGTGCCCCCAAATGGGGCCTTAACATTCTTATTTCCCTCATGATCCCATGCCTAAAATGTGTGTATTTCCATACATCTAGTTTGTAAAAAGCACCAAAACACACAGTGTGTCAACATGTGCTATCTACCACCACTGGGTATCAATGGATGTGTTTTGGGGGTGCAACCCCTTCCTCGTAACTAAGGTAGCTCAGAGGAAGGGGTTGCACCCCAGAAACACGTCCATTGATACCCTGTGATGGGAGATAGCACGCTGTGTGTTTTGTTGGTTTAGACAAAAAGATGTTTGTAATTACACACAATTTCGGCATGGGGTCATAAGGAAAATTTAATTGTTATGCCTCTACGTGTACGTGGCTTCAAATTTTGGCTTTTAGAGGGGTAAGATCACCCCATCTGAGGAAGGCAACATCCACACAGTCTTGGGATACTAATGTCTCATTTGGCCTTCACTTTACCAAACTCGAACTTTGTAAGTTCCTGAGTTTGGGATGTGTATCTAATGTTTTAGAACATGCATGTTTAGCCACAAAAAAGGAGAAATAATGCAAAACATACATGTTATACACCAAGTTGTTGGTTTGTTTTAAAACCTTAAAATGCACATGTGAATGTGCTTTGAGTAAAATGCTTTTTACTAAACAATCTGTGGCTTATTATTTCAATGCTCAATACCAGTGTATTTGTTAAGTTGTGTTACAGTGAAAATGTGCTCCTAAATGTGGCCAACTCCTGCAATTTTTAGGCCTCCAAAAGATTAAAGGAGTTGAAAAGACATAATGTTTTTGAACTTCATGCATTAGATCCATTGAGAAAAAAAACATTGTGTGTGTGTAGCAGACACAGAGCACACCATAATAGTTAGCTGAAGAAGAAATTGTCACCTCATGTAGCAAATAAGGTACATTTGCACTATTAGATATCAGATAAGATAAGAAAACAGTAGTTCAAATGAAATATGAGTTTATGATCTCAAAAAAATATTAGACATGATAAGCCACAATTTGCTGTCAAGCCACTTCCCCTCTACCCACAAAATAATCAAGGTATTTCTGCCGTAAATTTGTTAGGGCAATCCAGCATGGGCATTTTCAATAGCCATCAGCACGCCCACAGACGGACAAGCTGCAGCCTCTTCAGCTGGGCCTGCCACTGCAGGGTCCGCATCACTTGGCAGTGAGGCTAGGTAGCTGGTAGCATTCCTCCTTAAAAGATGATGTAGGATACAGCAGCACAGGACCACATGGTTTATTTTGTAGAGTGCCAGGTTAATTGGAGTCAAAAACAGCCTGAAAAGACTCGATAGGATGCCAAAGGCATTTTTAACCACCCTTCTGGCACGAGAGAGACTGTAATTGAATATTCTCTGCTCTTGGGTGAGGTTCCTCATAGGAAACAGCTTCATCAGATGTTCCCCCCCACAGGAAAGGCCTCATCTGCAACAAAAACAAAATTGGGGCCCTCAACATTCTCCTCAGCTGGTGGCAAGTTTAAGGTGCCATTCTGGAGCCGCTTGAAGAACTCTGTCTGCATAATCACTCCTCCATCAGAGTTGCGGCCGTTATTCATCCAGATACAAAAAACTCATAGTTGGCAGACACTACAGCTAGCATGACTATGGTGCAAAAACCTTTATAATTAGAATAATATGAGCCAGAGTTGGGTGGTGGGATAATCCGGACATGCTTGCCATCAATAGCACCACCACAGTTGGGAAAATCCTACTGATGCTGGAACTGAGCTGCAACGTCCTGTCATTGCTCTGGGTTGGAAGGAAACTGGGGATTAAAAAAAGAAAAAGATATTAATACTTCTGCACATAACATTGCAAGCGGATTTGACACAAACATGCTTAGCCAACATAAGGAGAAAACTTAAATGAAAAACATAAATGAGTATTTAAAGACAAAATTGTAAGGTCAATTTATCTGATTCCTTAACCCCTCTGGTGGCCCATTAGACAAATTCTAGGGTGGGGGGGAGGTAATGGGTAGATGTTTTGGACAGGTAACCCTCTCTATTTCCATGAGAGCTGTTTGCATAAATAATCTGTGATACTTTGACCAGCCCCTCCTTACTTACTTGGCAGCCCAGTGGACAGGTAAGAAGTGTCATAATCTAAAAATCTGGATACACACTGTCCAAATTGCAACACATTTTGACATTCGGAAATAGCCTATCAATATAATAGGAGACAAAACTTTCTACGTTACAATTTGTAGGTAATCAGGCAGGCCCTTGCACTACATGGTTTGGTGAATTTTTGCATGTGTTTTTGAGCTTTGGAGTGCACACCCTAATGCAATAGGCTACAGAGGCCTATGGAGACGCATTGTATGGCATCCTGGCTTCTAAGTGTGGCCTGAGATCACCAGTTCTGCACTGGCGATGGGGAATACACATCAAATAAGTTGTTTTAATGTTATAGTGATAATTATAATTTTATTAAATTGGTACTTTGCACTGTGCAAGATGTTATTCCATTGTTTATCTATTATATCCAGGGCATCCAAAAGGACCTACCCCATAAGACATAAGATATAGAATACTCCACCCTAGGCTGATTTTACCTAACATTAAAACATATTTTTTTTAAGTGTTCCTTGAAAACATTGTATTTTTCTTTTACAAATGGTTTTATTAATATTCATTTCAACATAACAGTACATCACATTGATGGTCACATCGTAGAAAATATATAAAACTTAAAAAAAAAACAAAATAAGCTAGATAGACATGGTCCCAAAGGTTCCAAGAGTAGTTATACACACCACTTGGGAGATTGATATAACCATCTGTATCCTCAGAATTCTGCACCAGATATAGGTAAAAACGTTCTTACAGCTTTATGAGTGTAGTGGCTATCAAACCATATAGTCAATAAGTATAATTTTTAAGATATAGCATATATAAATGTTAAAAATGTACCCTGTAACCATCCAAAGCAGGCATATGCCTGGTGGCCCAATGAGTCAAGAGGAAAATGTAAGGGAGGAGATGAAAGGAAAGAAAAGGAAAAGAGGGGTAGTATAAGATCAGGAAGGAGGAAAGGAAGTCAATGGGGTGGGGGATGGAGACATATTAAATCGAAAGAAGCACTACATCAAATCTAGAAGGTTAAATGTAGGCAACCAATGGTTTGCCAGACCCATAGGAATTCATCATGGGGTGTCGGAGTATAGCTGTCAGCTTTTCGTTCACCATAATATCATTCATATGTTTTTTTACCGCCTGAAAACATTGTATTTTTCACCTTACACAATGTAATGTTTATTGAATAAGTCAATTTAATCTATTCCTTTTTTTTTGTGTATCCACCTGCCCTGTTTTGTTTAAACAAAGGGAGAAATGCGGCATTCAACTAGCCATACACATTGAACCAACACCTACTTTATTGACTACACCCACTTTTTTGTCCAGGTCCCCAAGTGTGCAGTGGGTGGTACACAACACTAGCTCCCCCAAATACACTCCCAGCACCAGTACAGCAACCCCCCCCTCCAAAAAAAATGCTAAGGGACTGTAAAAAATGAGTCTCTGAATTTAGAGCCCACATATTTGTCTAATACTGTTCTCATCTAAAAGATTACATTTGCTCTAAATTTCTGCATTTTGCTGGGTTTTATAATAACTGAGCATTATAGAAGGTAAACCTACTTTTCTAGATTTTACTGCAGCCTTGTGGGCTGTGTGACAGAAATATAGGTAAGTAACTTGACTTGTGTCTATTTAATGCCAGCATATTCCATAGATCCTTACAAAAGTTTATCTGGTGTTTAGACACACAAGCACACATACAGGAAAATGCATGTACATTAAGAACAGTTTTGGATAGAAAATAGATACATCTTTGGACTGTGTATGTAAATTGTACATTTAAATTAAATAATATAAAATTTACTTTTTGGGACCTCATGAACATTTTTCTCCAAGGGTTAGTTGGATATTAGGACAGTTTGTATTGTAATTATGAAAATATGCTAAAAAAAAAAACAATAAAAATTGTGTTTGATAGTAATAGCTTTACCATTTTCAGTCATTTATGTAAAGTACTAAATTGCTTGCCTCTTCTTTTGTGAATTTATCATAACCTCACTGTTATACCATATATTCTGTGGTTCAGTCACTTTTTAATCAAGACTCCAATACATTCATTAAAACTGTGCATGAAGCATTTTTTTTACAATCCCTGTAGGGGAGTCAGTCAAGGACAAAGAGCTATTTTTAAAACTGGATCGGCCTGCCTTCTTTACAAACTGGAGCAAAGTACTCAATTTAATTTCCCATAATATAGTACAAATAAGTACTTTTTATTATATATACAAAGTAAAGGGAGAAAGTACAATTACAGTATACTTAAATGCAAGAGGATTAAGAAGGTCCTGCTTGTGAAAGCTTACAATCTAAAAGGGGGGCGCGTAAATGATACAAAAAGTACTAACAGTGACGGATGAGATGATAGAGGAAGAAGCAGTACAGTATTTAGGTGGAGGTAGGATGGGTTACTCTGAAAAATGAGTTTTCAGGGATCGCCTAATAACAGACAGTAGTAGCTACCCAGGCAGATTGGGGTAGGGAGGTGTAGAAAACATGAGAAGCTCTGGAGAGGTCCTGGTGCATGTAAGGAAGTAATTAGGGAACTAGACAGCAGGAGGTCTTGGAAGACGTGAAGAGGAAGGTATAGGTGATATTTGAGATAAGGTTGGTGATGTCACCTGGGACAGATTTGTGGATGGCTTTGTATGTTGTTGCTATACTTGGAATTTTATGTGTTGGACTAATAGAAACCAGTAGAGGGGTTGGCAGAGTGGGGCAGTGGCCACTGAAGCAGTGTAAATATCCATACCAATATGTGTCAGGAACATGGTGCTAGCCATCAAGCTAATGTGCACGCACATAAACATGTACACTGTCTGGCTAATGAGCGTGCACATGAGCATGCACATTTCTGTGAGCATAGCCAAGCAGCCTCTTTACATCTGAACTCTGCACAAGCTCTTTGCTGGTCTTCAGTCTTATTCCTCTTTTCCAACTTGTGATATGCATCTTGATCCCAGTTTCCCCTCTGACCTTGCTCTCAGATTCTCCTTGACTGCATACAGTATGTTCACTTTCTCCATCTGCTACCGACTTCAGCCTAGACTTCTGACTACACTTTTGCCTGGTGAATCTGTACTTCACGGCCTACTTGTTGCAAGGTTCTGCCTTTTCCTGACTTGGATTTTGCTTATACCCTGGTGTACCTCCACTCGGCTACCATTCAACCAGGTTTGGGACCTTAACCACTTGACGACCGCTCACTGTATATGTACGTCATTTTTTTGAAGATGGATATCTCGGTAACGGCAGCAGCTGCTGCCACAACCGAGGTATCCATCTTTACAGTGAGCGGTTCTGTACAAGATAATGGTGGTCTCTGCGGCGTGCGTGCGCCGCGAGATCACCGTTATCGGCGGCGGGAGAGGTGCCACCCCCCTCCCGCCGCTCTCCCGCGCCCTCCGCCACTTACCGGAGCCGTCGGTAGCGGCGGAGGAGATCGGGACCTGTCACTGCTGAGGTACTGAGACGAGTGAGGCCAAGATGGCCCCCACCCGTCTCTATACCATGTGACGGCCGGAGCGACGTCATTATGACGGCTCCGCCCACTTCTCTTAAAGGCACAATTTTTTTTGTGTCATTTTTTTAAACGACTTTTTTTTTTTTTTTTTTTTCTGCATTTTAGTGTAAATATGAGATCTGAGGACTTTTTGACCCCAGATCTCATATTTAAGAGGACCTGTCATGTTTTTTTCTATTACAAGGGATGTTTACATTCCTTGTAATAGGAATAAAAGTGATCCAATTTTTTTTTTTTTTTTAAACAGTGAAAAAATAAATAAAATAAAGTAAAATAAATAATAATAATAAAAAAAATATTTTTAAAGCGCCCTGTCCCGACGAGCCATACCTGAGTAGCGCCCACATATGAAAACGGTGATCAAACCACACATGTGAGGTATCGCCGCGACCGGTAGAGCGAGAGCAATAATTCTAGACCTCCTCTGTAACGCAAAACATGCAACCTGTAGAATTTTTTAAACGTCACCTATGGAGATTTTTAAGGGTAAAAGTTTGACGCTATTCCACGAGCGAGCGCAATTTTGAAGCGTGACATGTTGGGTATCAATTTACTTGGCGTAACATTATATTTCACAATATAAAAAAAATTGGGCTAACTTTACTGTTGTCTTATTTTTTTATTCAAAAAAGTGAATTTTTTCCAAAAAAAGTGCGCTTATAAGACCGCTGCGCAAATACGGTGCAAAAAAAAGTATTGCAATGACCGCCATTTTATTCTCTAGGGTGTTAGAAAAAAAAAACATATATAATGTTTGGGGGTTCTAAGTAATTTTCTAGCAAAAAAAACTGTTTTAAACATGTAAACACCTAAAATCCAAAACGAGGCTGGTCCTTAAGTGGTTAACTGGTCTTGGCAGCTGCACTGCTGCTCATCAGATATGAGCGCTCCGAAACTTCTTTCCTCAGTGCCTACAGCTTGGCACTTGTACCTTTTCTTTTGCCAATGCAGATCCTGTCTCAACATCCAGGGGAGCTTGGATGGGAACTGTTCAGGAGGCCATCCTGGTCATCTCAGGCTCCGCATATGGGTATGTGACAATATGTCAGTTAGTAAACTAATGATGTGTGAGAAGACTGAAGGGGTGATGTGAGAAGTAGAGAGATAGAGTTGGGTATCATCCGTGTAGACCTAGTATTGCATTACAGACATTTTACTTAAATTGCAAAAGTACAATTTTTTCTTCTAAAAATCAGGTCACATGATCCAGCTGTACTTCGTTCTGATGGAAAAGATTCTGCCAAGGAGAACAGAACTGTACAAATGCTTAAGTCATTAACTTATGTGGTCAATGACACCAAAAGCAGGTTTTCTCTTTAAAATAGTGAGTAGTCAAAACACAAGGATATACTATGCTACCAATCAGACTATATAGGCAAAGGGGAAGGTGGAAGGGTTTTGATATCACTGGAGGGTCCCATTTTCAATATACTTTCTGAAAATGCAGGCAATGGAGATAACAAAGTATATTTAATTCTATTACAGTGTCACCTCTACAGCCTATAGGATCCCTATGTAGTATCAAACTTATTTAGTACTGCATGCCCAGTTCAAATTGTTTTAAGGAAAGAACCAAGTCAAAATTTCAAAAGAACCTAGACAGTTCCTAATGGTTGAGTATGGATTGTCACCAGTGCTTAGTGTGAGCTAGCATGCACCCATTGCTTCACAGAGATGTGGATAGTGCACTTCCAGTTCATTGCCCTTGGGTTTCCTGGTGTTCCTTGAAAGCTTCATTATGCATGTGTCAAAATCAATACAACTGATTAAACTCCACTATTATCCTACTTTTAACAAAATGTCACCCTACATTCAACACCTTGCATCCAATACCTATTCCATACAACCATACCCTACATCAACCAGAACATAATGATGCAAATGTCTCAGGTCTGGAAAGACCTGACAAACATCTCACATCCAGAGATTGACATAGCAAGCATGTCTGTTTCATTGGATGTATGATTGTATTTCACCTGACACAGGATTAGGTTTTGTCATATGCTGGTTGATGTTTTGTCGCAATATAAATATTATGCATAAACATTTGTAATAATTCTTGCTTGAGAAATGAGATTTAATTATTCTGCTCAGTTCATAGACACAATTTGCCATTTTGATAAATTCACAACTTACTAATGATCTATAAATACTATGAAAATGTTGACTATAACAATGAGCAAATATGCTGTGTTATCTAAAGTATTTTCTAGAGGAAAATGTGTTAGGTGCAAAAATATGCACATTTAACTGAATCATTCACAATTTTCTAATCACAATAAGCTCATAGAAAAAAAACTGCCTTGTAAATTCCTAGCTTTTGCAATGAGTCATTAACTAATTAATTTAGTATTAGCACCATATGATTTTTTATTGAATAAGGTTTTATAGTATACCATAATTGGAACATTTAGCAAATTAATCTGTGGAAATTTAGATCCATGGTATGTATGCTTAAAAACAAATGCCTGCCCACACAGATATAAAATGCCCAGACAATACTGATCGTTGAACAAAAAAATAGAACTTTTTGACAAGATTTGTTGATAAAGTCAATTTGATAGCTATAGTCATGCGATCAAATCTTTACAATTTCTGATGGACCTTAGACTGTCTTTTTTTACAAAAAGTGGCAACCACCCCAACCTATAACTGGCCTTTCCAGCAAGGTACACATGGAAGGGCAATGTACATCCTTAAAGGCACAAGGACATATGTGATGCCCAGCAAAAGCACAATGGCAGTGAAGACATCCAGTGCATCCCTGCACCCAATTCAACCAACTGTACAAAAAAAAGTGGCGACCACCCCTACTATAACAGGCATTTGCAGCAAGGTGCACATGCAAGGGCAACGCACATCACAAACAAACAACAGATTTCTCAGCACACTTACTTGAAAGCCTGCAAAATAACCAAACTGTGCACATGCCAAGGGACCTCCTATATTATGTGGTCTTAACTCAAAATTCTCAGAGTCTCCATAGTAGGAGCAAAATAAAGAATAGATACATTAGGGCATGCCTGGAGGCTGTTTTTTAAGTGCTCTTGCTGGGCATCCTGTCCATCCCTGTGCCTTTAAGGAGGGATCGGCTTCCTCCAGGCAAATTCTTTTGTTTCTTTGTGACGTACCTTTGCGATTTGTGTAAACCATAGAAAGGAGTGCCAGAAAAATCAGATTAAAGAGTCTGAAATAATTTAATTGTTGATAAAAAAAGTCTTATAAAAACAGCCAACACATTTCAAGGGCAAACCGCTCCCTCTTCATTAGGGCTCAAACTTGGATGAACTCTGTGACTTCACAGATTTATATTAGAGACAGTATTGAACTCTCCTCGTGGAGAAACAACTCAACAGCAATCACTAAGCAGCAACGGAGGGTGTTTTCTGTTTGTGCATCATGGTCAGAGCTCACTTCAGTAGATTTATTTTTATATTGTAATTATAGTATATAATTTAGAGACAGGTCATCTTAATATACAAACATATTTTTTTTTATATCAATAGGTTTTTATTGAAATTTTACAGGTATTTTAACAGAGGTAAATAATAAAAAGGAAAATAATAATATTTAAACACATATGAACAAGATTGTATGACACAGTTACAAATATTATAATGTGGGCATGTATCCCATTGGTCTATTATTTGTAAATCAAGTTCTCAAAGGTGAATAGACTAACATGTTCAACTTAAGGGTAATCAAACCAACCCATATATTTGAATAACTCAAGTATCTATTTATTGTTTTTTTGTTTTTTTTTTTACATAAAAGTTTATTAAAGCATTAAACTTGTATACATACAAATCTGTATAGAATAAGTTGAAAATGCGGTATAAAGTACAATACAGTGAACAATCCAATTGAGTACAGTTACGTTGTCTTGGATATCAATAATGATTGGCAAACATATAATGAAACCAATTTACCAATTATGACACATGGTGATGTCAAAGGCAGGAAATGTAAGTGGTCACAATATCACTATACAAATCCTGTCGTTATTGTAAGCTTGATAACTCGCCATATGATCTACCATTTTTACCAATACGTACTCCAGTTCTTATTAAAAGGGGGAATGGGACGAGTGAAAAGAGAGAAAGTACAGAAGATAATTGAGAAGGATGGGATATGTGAGAAGAAGAGGAAAAAAAAAAAAAAAAAGGAAAAAGGGGGACATTGAAATAATGGAGGAGGGTACCTTGGGATACATTGTTAGGGAGGATCTGTTGGATTGATCTATAATATTTAGGACAATTCTACCATATACAAAACAACATAATGTTTCAAATCACTAGGGATATATCCAGGAGTTTGTGAATCATCAAATCAGAAGGAAAGTGTTCGGACCCTCTACTTATCTCATTAGTTGTTCAAAGGCCTGAGAGTACTTGAAAACAAACCACGGAGACCAAGTTTTATGATATTTCTCTATTATTTCAGATGATTGTGCTGCTGTATCTTCCATCTCGCAGATATATGCAACTTTATGAAGCCATTCTTTTAGTGTAGGAGTGTGAGTGGATTTCCAGTAAAGTGGAATAAGTGAATTGGCTGCATTAATCAAGTGCTTAGAAAGAGATGTTTTATATTTTTTAAATGAAAAATTTGTTACATGAAGCAAGCAACATGCCGCATCTAATTTTAGTTTGGTCTCCGTGATCTGTTGGATGACTTTCCTCACCCCATCCCAGAAAACCTGGATCAGGTCACATTGCCACCAAACGTGAAGCAACGTACCTCTGGCCTTATTGCATCTCCAGCATAATTCGGTAGTTTGAGGGAACCATGTATGTAGTTTATCAGGGGTGGCATACCAGTGAGTCAAGATCTTATGAGCCGTTCCCTGCATCCGTGTGCTTATCGAACCTTTATGGGACAGAATACAGGCTGCCTCCCACTGTTTATCAGTGAACTGTACATTCAGTTCCTTTGACCATCTCTCTCTGAACCTGTCCATGTCATCACTCTTCAAATTCTGTAGCAAAGCATATGAAAGGGAGGTAGATTTTTCCACTATCTCCCCCTTCATACATATCTGTTCAAATTCAGTGGGGTCTCTTAGGAAATTATTCCTGTGGATAGCGGAATTGACAAAACTACGTACTTGGAAGTATGTCCACATAGGTATGTGAGGTGTTTTGTTATCTCTCCTAAATTGGGAGAGATCTTTTATTGTCTTGTTTGTGAAGCATTGCCCTGCCAGTATAGGCATTTTGGTGTCTGTTGTTGTCAGAAAGTGATTACCCATACCCGGTGGAAAGTCTGGATTATCTTTTAGCGGTGTGAGCGGGCTTAGCGGGGAAGAGAATTTAGACTGCTTTGCTAGGCTGTGGAAAATGTCTAGGGAAGTACCAATAAGTGGATGAGTCTTCACTGTGTGGGGATATTTCAGTTTTGAAACCCAAGGTAGAAATTGAAGTGGGATAGAACACACGTCGTTTTCTATAGTGACCCAGTCCTTACTTTTTGAGTGGCAATGCCAATCAATGATACGGGCAAGATGTGTGGCATGGTAATAACTTTTAAAATCAGGTATCCCCAAACCCCCCAATTTTTTGGGTCTGGTAAGGAGTGAGGCTTTAATGCGGGGCGGTTTGTGAGCCCAAATGAATCTCATATGCAGTGCGTGTAGCTTTTTGAAAAAGCTATGGGGAATCTTTATAGGTAAAGTGCGTAATAAGTATAGGATTTTTGGCAAAACAGTCATCTTACATATGGCTGCCCTGCCGAACCATGAAAAATATGAAGTGTGCCAGTTTTGTAGGTCTTTTTCAATAGTTTTAAGAATAGGTGGAAAATTACGTTCAAATACTGAGGAGAGTTTAGGTGTCAGCCAGGTACCCAGATATTTTATTGCAGTGTTCTCCCATTTAAAGGGGCTGTTACTCTGAGCTCTATTCAATTTATCAGTCGGCAGCGTGATGTTCATGGCTTCGGACTTCGAAAAATTAATTTTAAGGTTGGAGACATAGCCATATATGGAAAACTCTTTCATTAATGAGGGGATAGATATGTGCGGGTCTGTCAAGAAAAATAAGAGATCATCTGCGTAAGCAGCAACTTTGAATTCTCTGTCTGTTAAATTGAAGCCTCTAACAGAGCTATTTAATAGGATATGTCTAATGAACGGTTCCAGTGATATGATGAAGAGCAGCGGAGACAATGGACACCCCTGCCTAGTCCCGTTTTTTATACTGACACTTTCTGATAATGTGCCGTTGATTTTAATTTTGGCTGAGGGATTTTGATACAGAGCCGAGATCCGCGTCAACATATGTGGACCCAGTCCTATGTGCTCACAGGTCTTCATCATATAATCCCAAGCTACTCGATCGAAGGCCTTCTCCGCATCGGTGGACAAGAGAAAGCCCTCGATCTTTCGCTGATGAGCTGCATATATCAGGTCTAATGATTTTGTGACATTATCTTTAGCTTCCCTATTGGGGACAAAGTCCACCTGATCTGGTCCAATTATGTCATGTAGTAGGGGTTTCATCCTATTAGCACTAATTTTGGCTAGTAACTTGGCATCAAGGTTCAATAGTGAGATCGGGCGATAGCTGGCGCAATGTGTTGGGTCCTTGCCTGCTTTGGGAAGTACTGTTATGTGTGCTGCCAAGAAGTCGTGGGGGACGGTTCTCTGGGTAGATAGTGAATTCAGTGCGTTTGTTAGAGGGGAGATCAGGATATCTGTAAATGTTTTGTAATAAATGGCGCTAAAGCCATCTGGGCCTGGACTCTTTCCTGTTTTCAACTCTTTGATAGCGTTATGAATTTCTGAAGCTTCTATTTGTTTCTCCAATTGTGCAATGTCTTCTGTAGCTAGAGGTGGGAGTTTGGATTCTTTTAGATAGTTTTTTATGGCCAGATCCCTATCTCTCATTATGTTGTTGGGTTTGTGTTGGGGTGGGAGGTTATATAATGCCGTGTAGAATGCGTGAAAATGTTGTGCAATTTTATCCGTTGCTCTATCTGTTTTACCTGATTTATTTTGAATGCCTAAAATTGAGTGTTGGGATATTTGACCTCTTAGTGCTTGTGCTAGAATTTTCCCCGTTTTGTCCCCATGGTCATAGTAGATCTTTTTTTTAAAGAAGAGAAATCTCCTGGATTTAGTTTCCAGAATGTCTTTGAGGGACTTTCTTGTTTCCAGTAATAATGCCGCTGATTGAGTAGTAAGTGATTGCTTATGCAGGGTCTCTAATTCACGTATTTTGTTAGTCAGTTTAGTTATTTCCATCTCTGTTTCTTTTTTCTTTCGTGTGCCCATTTGGATCAGTTCCCCTCTGATATAGCATTTGTGTGCCTGCCAGACCATTAAGGGGTCTGCTGCTGGGGTGGCGTTAAGTGTAAAGTATTCTCTTAATGATGACGTCAGTTTTGGTAGTAAAGATAGGTCTGTTAAAAGTGATGAGTTTAATCTCCATGTGTTGGATTTCACAGTGGGTTCTAATATGTTCAATGTAATGGCTACTGGGGCATGGTCCGAAATGGTCTGTATGCCTATTTTCGCCTCACTTAATGTGTCAAGGTCCCTTTGTGAGACAAATAAGAAGTCTATTCTCGCATGACAGTTATGTGGTATCGAGTAAAAGGTGTAGTCTCGATCCTCTGGGTGTAAAAATCGCCATGTGTTAACCAATGACAGAGAATGTATCAGATTTTTAATTTTTTTGAGAATTTTATATGTGAGATATGTTTTCCCAGTGGAGGTATCTTCAGAGGGGTTGAGAGGGACGTTAAAGTCCCCTCCCAGAATCACGGGCCCTGTATGGAAACTTGTCAGCGCTGCGATCATTTTCTGGCAAAATTAGATTTGCCCTGAATTTGGGAAGTATTCTGGGTCCACTAATTTATCTGTTAAATCAAATTTTGCGTCTTTACTGATTAGAATTGAGACCCCTTTGGATTTAGAAGTATTGTTTGTAGCATGGTGTGCCTCTGTGACGTAGCTGTCAGTTAATCTTGGTATATGGTTCGTTTTGAAATGTGTTTCCTGGAGGAAAACAAAGTTGGGCCTACCTTTTTTCAGTTCTCTGAGGAGAGAGGATCTCTTCTCAGGGATGTTCAGACCCCTCACGTTGTGTGAGATGATTGTAGGGTTGCGTCCTAAACCTGAGTAAGCCATGGTAAGCAATCAGAGAGAGATGCTCCAACACTCCCTTGTACCCTGCTTAGTAGAAAATACAAACAAACAAAAAACAAAGAAAAAATAATTAAATTAACTGAAATTAAATTAAATTAAATTAACTAAAATTAATTACGATAATAGAAAATAGACAATGAAAAGTTATATACCAAAAAATGAGGAATATGTGGATAACAGACACACGACTGTTATCTGAGGATTTTATCACTCTATACAGGTATAATTATGTAAAATAGATATCCCAGTTAAAGATAGGAAAAGAAGTAAGGAGTTAGAGTAGAGAAGTAAGAGTGGAGGAGGTATAGGTACTTCTTCCTCGAACGAGATAATACATCCTAGAAGATCAAGTTTAGTGTGGGCCAATGGGCACAACCGTTGCCCACCGCGCCCACTACTGTGGGGTTGGGGAAGAAACCCAGCGAGGGGGACCCCTGAGAACAAACACCTATCCACGAGTAACGTAGGTGTCTATACAGTCTGTGGAAATTAGGTGTTATTCAACAGTGGGTGAACCAAGCCTGGCCAGACTAAGGCCTAAAACTCTCATTTAATGTGCTGAAAGGTCTGATCTGCACTACAAAACTAATTGAACAGTAATTAAAGAAAAAGAACTTAATAATAATAATCAGTCATCTATAGGCTCATTTTTGCCACCTTGTTAAGCAATTAGGTTCTGCTATTTAAGGAATATTTGTAATAATATTATGGTTATCTATAACTATGGCTGAGTTCTTTGTTCCTCTTGGGAAGTTGTAGGGTGAATATGAAGCCCTCCATTCTTCACATATGCGATCTGAGTTTGAAACGAAGCCTATGTGAAGCGTGATATGGACTGGGCCTCATTTCCCCAACTGTCTCTTGTCCAGAGGAGGGGGACACAGCCACCAAGAACTTCGTAAACGAAAAGTAAAACCAAAATGGACATAAAGAAATATAAAAACAAAAACCGATCCAAAAACACTACTGCTTTTCCTTAATATTCAGATGTATCTGTTAGGTATATTTCAATAAGCAGATAGTCTACTCCTGAAGACCACATTGGTGTCCTGAAGTATGCTAAGCAAACTGAGATTGGTCATATTTATCCAGGATCCGTAAATGTCAATGAGATGTGAGTGCAACTCGGCTCAAATTGGATCTGGTGGCGTCAGGGTTTGAGGCAAAAAAGAAAAAACAGAGGGAGAAAAGGAAAAAAAAAACATAGAACAGAACCGTATCTCCCAGAAATGAACCAAACCGCTTGTATGGAAGCCATCCGGGGAAGACATTAGTACAAACAGTTTCCTCAAGCATTTCTATGCAGAGGTGTAGCTGTTGCTGTTATTCCCGGTCCTCCATCACGTTTCCAGCGGGATATGGGCGACTGCGCGGTGTGCCATTTGACTGTGTCTCTTGACGAGAATGCTTCTGTTTTTTTGTATGTTGTTTTTCAGGTGTGTTTAGAGGAGAGCGTAGAGGGCTCCGTTCTTGGGGTGGAATGATAAATTCCTGGTACCAGTCCGGTAGCTCAATTACTCCAAGTTGGAGTGCATCACAAAAATCCAGGAGATCTTCTGGCATGCGAAGCGTGTGCTGTCTGCCATCAAAAGTGACCAATAGGGCAAAGGGAAAGTGCCAAGTATATCTAATCTCTTTCACCCTTAGTTTATCCAGTAAAGGTCGCAAGGCCCTGCGATTTTTAAAGGTGATCTGGGATAAATCTTGAAATAGTTTAATGCATTCGCAGTTGAAAATGATTTGGTCATTTCTGCGAGCTTTAAACATTATTTCCTCCTTGAGTGCAAAATTTTGCAGGCAGCAGATTATGTCTCTTGGGGGTAAAGTGTCTGGACCCCTGGCTCTCAGTGCTCTGTGCGCCCGAATAAACTCAATTTCTGTGTCTTCTGGCTTCTCTAAGAGGCTGTTGAAGACTCTTTGTAAGACTGAGGGGATTTGATCAGCCAGGACAGATTCAGGGATGCCGCGGACTCTTATATTATTGCGTCTTCCCCTGTTGTCGAGATCTTCTAAATGCCTGTTCATTTCTATGAAATGGCATGCATGAGAGGAAGTGACTTTATCAAGTCTATGGATTCTAGTGTCCCTCTACTTCCCTGCTGTTTCCTCTGCGGCCATCTTTTCTTGTAATACTAGTAGGCTGGTTTTGAGATCTGTGATTGCAGCAGAAAATGAAGCCTTAATGTCGGCTGCAAAGCCTGACATGTCCTCATATGTAAGGGGGTGACCAGCTCGTGAGCCTCTCCTACCGTACTCCTCTGCTGCCGACTGAGAGTCTTCACTGAACTCGTCGTCCGCGTGGACCGGCGCCATCTTGCCCCCCTCTATGTCTCTCAAAGCCGCGGCCTGATTCCTGAAAATGTCAGAGATATCTCTCCCAGCGCTTGAGGCCATAGATCTCCGCGATCGGGTGTGATGAGGGTGTTTGTTTTGTCTGCTCATCCTCAGTGCCGAGTGCAGAAAAGACGTGCTTGGGCCGAGTATCTGGCGGAGCTCTGAAGTTAAGCTGCCATCCTCGCTGCGCGCCAAGCCACGCCCCCTTATTGTTTTAATATTGTTTATCTTCGTAAGGAGTACCCAGAGACCCCCGCCCCGGTGCCCCTCAAGGGAACTCACTGTGCCTTCAGGTGGAGGTAGCCAGGCCCCTTTTAAAATCGAGAGACATCATTCTAAACAACATAATTTATAGCATAGTTCAACTTGACCTAAGTTGTATTCAAACCTTAGTCATTAACCATTCAATAAGATTAGTTAATCTTAAGTATATAACTATGTGTAGAACACCGTTAATAAGAAAAAGAAGAAGAGAAAGGATGTGACTTGAAGCAAGAGAATTTTAACGTGTATATAAAGGATGTAGTATTGATTAATCTTTATTCTTGGCATACCAGTCTAGCCATGGTTTCCATTCTTGCTGTTGTGCGTGACGTTTACCCTGCAAGGTAGCAAACATTATTTCATATGAGATGTGTAGATGAGATGTTTTTAAGACTTCTGCTATAGTTGGAACTTCCTTTTTTTTTCAGCCTCTAGTTATTTATTTATTTTTATTTTTCAATCAAGTTTTTATTGGAATTTTCAAACAAGAGTCAACATGTTACAGAAGAGTTGTAAGAAATTGCTTGTAAATGCAGTAATGCGGACGCAGCCGCTTTGGTAGTAAGATTTAAACAGTAACGTTACAGATAGTTTATGCTTTGAGGAATAGAAAAAGCAAAGGGATACAACTTTTGTTACAATAAACCTGGGGACGTTAATGTGTGTTCTTATTGGCAACAGATATATTACTGTATATGGATAAAAGTATAAGTACATCATTATATCTCAGTGGGTACTGCATTAGGGTTAGTTCGGGGTAAATTCAGCATTGTAGATAGTGTATATAGCTATGGCGTCTGTTGCTGGGGCACCGGCTAGAGTTGGGACGGGATATGTAAGAGGCCTACGAGGTACGTAGGTGGGGGAATTTGGTATGATAAGTCAACAGAGTGGTGTAGTATTTAATATTCTAGTTTATGGTTACCGGTGGATATTGAGTGGTATTGGGGTGGGGAGTGGGAAGAGAGGAAAAAAGGAAGAGAACAAGAAGTTCGTGGTGAGGGGGGTAGGTGGAAGCATGGAGGGGGAAGTCTAGGGATACAGTGGGATAAGGGGACCGGTAAGTACCTAGTTCCTGCCACAGCCCAGTGAAGGTATTTATGTTATGTATTGTTGGTATACATCTGTTGTGGTAAAGTGTATCCAAGATGTCCATGTTTTGGTGAACCTTGCTTGAGTGTCATTGGATTGGTGGATGAGATCTTCCATTACTTGTGTATGACGTATACAATGGAACCACTCCTTCATGGTAGGTGGTTCAGGTGAGCGCCATTTAGGGGGTATGCACATTCTTGCAGTGTTCACCAAATGCATGGCCAGAGAACGGTGATAAGCTGGTATGTGAGAGGAAGAATGATGTAGTAGGAACATTGCGGGGTCGAAGTCTAGGGTGTAAGTAGTGATTCGTGTGATGAGGGTGTGCACTTCTTTCCAGAAAGGTTGGATTTTGGAGCAAGACCACCAAATATGTATGAGTGAACCTGTGTCTGCGTTACATCTCCAACATGTTTGGGGAATTGTTGGATTAAAGCGATGCAACAGGAGTGGAGTTCTATACCATCTGGAGAATAGTTTATATGCAGATTCTTGGACTTGCACGTTCATCGAACCTTTGTGGATTAAAATGTGGACGTTAGCCCATTCTTGAGCACTTAGTTGTATTGGGAGGTCTCGTTCCCATTGTCTATTAGTCCAATGTGTTGTCAAGTTGTGCTCATTGAAGAGGAGGGTGTATATTTGTGAGATCAGGTGCGTTTGGGTGCAGTTGTTTAGACATAAGTTTTCAAATGGGGTCGTGGTTCTGGACCAGTTCGGTTTGGGTTTTGGTTTGTTGAAGAAATTACGTAGTTGGACGTATGTCCAAAAAGGGAAGGAATCTATTTTTAGTTTGGAGGCTAAAGCGGTTTGCGATAGGAGGTGGCCTCCCTCAAAGAAATGTTCGGCTCTGACAGTCTGGTGGGGCCATATAGATGTCAGGAATGAAGCATGCATTCCCGGGGAGAAATCAGGGTTTTGTCTAATAGGTGTCATCGGTCCGTTTACTGAAGAGATTTTGTGTTTGTTACAGGTGTTCCTGAAAGAGATCAGTGTAGGGTTGATGAGTGGATGTTGGGAGTATTCAAAGAGCGATGAGTGGGATTTAATCCACGGTAAGTTTTGAATGGGTACTGTTGAGAACGCTTGTTCTAAGTGAACCCAATCTTTATGTTCGGAGTGTACATTCCAATCAATGATTCTAGCCAGGTGACATGCTTGTTGGTACTTGCGTATGTCTGGGGTACCTATGCCTCCTAGTAGTTTGGGTTCGGTCAGTCTTGAGAAGCTCAGTCGTGGGCGCGTTTTACCCAATATAAACATCGTGCAAGCTTTTAGGTAGATAGTAAAGAATTTGGGTGGTATTTTGATCGGGATTGTTTGTAGGAGGTATAGAATTCTGGGCAATGTGTTCATTTTAAAAATAGCTGCCCTACCGAACCAGGAGAAGTAACCGGAGGACCATTTCTTTAAGTCAGCTTGTATTTTTTGGAGGAGTGGGGCATGGTTCAGGGTGTATAGATTGGTTAGAGAGGTCGGCACCTGAATGCCTAAGTACGGAAGTGCATGTTTCTTCCAGGCGAACGGGAAGTTGAGTTGGCATTGTTGACAAATATCTGGGGGTAGGGTGATGTTCAGGGCATTGGATTTTGAGAAATTGATTTGGAGATTGGAGAGGGTATTGAAGGTTCGGAAGTCTTTAAGCAGGTTTGGGATTGTGGTAAGCGGGTCTGTGAGGAATAGGAGGATGTCATCCGCGAATGCTGCTAGTTTATAAGTGCGGTGTTTAATTTGTATTCCTTTGATGTCTGGATTGGAATTAAGGCGTCGAAGAAGAGGTTCAAGAGAAAGAATAAAGATTAAAGGGGAAAGTGGGCAGCTTTGACGTGTTCCATTCGACACGGAGAAGGCATCCGACAGGTGACCGTTAACTTTAACTTTTGCAGTGGGACTGGAGTACAGAGCTGATATGTAATTTAGCATCATTTGGGGAAGGCCTATAGTTTTAAGTGTTTCTTGCATGTAGTCCCAAGCCACCCTGTCGAATGCCTTCTCCGCGTCGAGGGAAAGCATAAATCCTTAGTTTTTGGTGGATGTAAGCCAATGGTGGATATTGAGCGTTTTGAGAGTGTTATCTCTCGCTTCTCTTCGGGGACAAAACCTACTTGTTCAAGGCCAACTAGTTGGGGGATCAATGGTAGGATTCGGTTTGCTAAGGTTTTTGCAAACCATTTGAGGTCAACATTGAGAAGTGAGATAGGTCTGTAATTGGTGACTAAGGAATGGTCTTTGTCAGGTTTGGGAATTACAGCTATGTGGGCTGAAAGGAGGTCTCTTGGGGGTTCGGTTGGTTGTGCGAAAGAGTTGAATGCTTGTAAGAAGGCGGGTATAAGCAGTTCTGCGTATGTTTTGTAGTAGCCTGCAGTGAGGCCATCTGGGCCAGGGCTTTTGCCCGTTTTCATCTGTTTTAGAGCCAGTTCGATCTCAGTGCGGGAAAGTGGGGTGTTTAATTCCTGGGCTATGGATTCCGATATAGGGGTTGGGCTGTATTTTTTTAAAAATTCGGATATCATTTGAGCGCGGGTGGAGTCGCCAGGGGGGGAGTGGGTTTGTCTAGGTTATATAGTTTACTGTAATATTTTAAAAATTGTCGGGCAATATCTGGGGTTTTGTGTAGTTTATTGCCTGCGGGGTCTATGATATGATGGATTGACGTGTTGGATTTATATATTTGTAGGGCCCTGGCTAGCATTTTGCTTGCTTTGTTGCCAAATTCATAGAATTTTCTCTTAGATATGATATATTTGCAGTTGCCACCATAGGAATTGGATATTCAATATCCCTAAAGGCCAGATAATGCGACTACGACGCAATTGCACCTTAGAGGAAGATTTCCAAGCACAGGCTAAGTCTATTGGAATGAGGTTCATTGACAAAGGATATGATCAGGATTTTATAGAGGAACAAATAATAGAGGTAGGACGGATGTCAAGACAGGAACTACTTGAGGATAAAACACCCACCTGCCAATTAGATTAAGTTCCCTTAGTCTTAGACTATAATTTTCAACATAAAAAAATTGAGAACATTGTATCTCGCCACTGGCATATCCTCAAATCAGATAAAGGCCTGGGAGAATTATTACCAGAGAAACCTAAATTTATTTATAAAAGAGCCTCCACCTTGAGAGACCGTCTAGTTAAAAGCGTGATCGATCCCCCCAAAAGATTATTCTCTTTCTTTACCGGTAAAGGATTCTATCCTTGTAAACGCTGCTACGCCTGTACCCGAACCAAACATCCTAATGAAAAAGTCTTCTCTTTTCAATCCAATAGTAACGGCACTACCTTTGATATTAATGAATTTATCGGATGTAATACCGAGGGGGCCGTGTACGTGTTGGAGTGCAGCTGTGGCCTCCAATACGTGGGCCGCACCAAAAGGCTATTAAGAATCCGCATTAAGGAGCATGTTCAAAACATTATTAATGGTTTTGACAAACATAATGTTTCTAGGCATTTTGATAAACATCACAATAGAGACCCTAGACACTTGAAATTTTGGGGTATCGAACCTTATACTAAACCATGGCGAGGAGGGCACAAAGTGAGGATTCTGAGTAAACTGGAGTCCAAATGGATATTCTCCTTGGACACTTTGGCCCCAAGGGGACTCAATATAGAGTTTGATTTAAATTGCTTCTTAAGCGATTTTTAGCTATGCCCCTTGCCTCCCGCTTTTCTGTCCTTTTTCTTTCTCCACTTCCTTAAAATGTATTTATTTTCTCCCACATCCGTCAGTTAGCACCATATATTGTAAACCACATATTGTATTCATCCAGTCTTTGGTCTTTATATACTATTCTGTGGCCTAGTATGTGTTATTTTATATATTTTTTTCAGCATGTTTGTACCAGTGCATTTTTTATCTGTATATTACATTATTACTGGTTCAGATGGTGTGTGACACCTCCCGAGCTCCTGTTTTATATATATTTTTTACATATACCGTTTTTTATATTTTTTATATTTTTATTATTTCAACTTTATATGTTCTTCATGTCCCATGCGTTTTTATTTTGACACTCTAGAAGTTCACATCTTTATGGCAGTGATGATTTTTTTTTTCCACACCCATATATAATGGTCTATTTTTATCTAGTATTAAAAAATATTTCCTTAAGACCTAATAATACAGTCCATTTAGCTATTTAAATATTACCCTTTTCTGTTGTAATTAGCCCCCTGCCTTAACAAATTTTTGTCACGGCTGCGTTCACTGCATCATCATGTCATTTTGCCTGTTTATATATGAGTAGCCTTGGGAAAATGGCCGCCAGTTGCTGCATCACCATATACTACTGGCGGTCTCCGGGAAAATGGCCGCCGTGTGTCCATCACACAGGGACCATTTAAAAGCATGGGCTTTCTATCCCGTGTTATCCTCTGAAGAAGTCACGTGACGTGACGATATGCGTTAGGAGCACGGGACGTTGCCTACACAACAGCTGATGTTACGAGCACGGCGCTCGCGGAACTTTTTACCCCCCAGCTGTCACCTTTTGTAAGTTTTTAGCGATCTTATTTATGTTAATAAAAGTGTTTTTTACGGGATTACACTATATGCGGTTTTCTTGTCTTGATACCACACTGCCTATATGACGTATGACGGGCGGTGAGCCACAGGAGGAGTGAGATGGTAGAGGGTCCTTTGGCCAGCGTTTTGGATTATACGAGTTCGGCACTCGTGGTTTGAGGCTTGCGCTCATCTGTCACAAGTGAGTGCAACCCCCCTTCCCCCCTCCCTCAGCCTGCCTGTTTCTATTTCTCAAACGGTATCACACTATATGCTGTTCATCTTTATTTCTTCACATATGATACCACTACATTTGTGAGCTATACCATCTGATGCAACTTCCTGGATTCCATCACCCTCTGGGCGCTTAATACTTATGCTGTATACCTTACAGCTGTAAGGTAAGGGGCCTGTGCACACTGAGGTGCCCCCATCGCAGATCACCCCTCTACCCCTGACACATCCATTGTTGTGGTTTTGGATTTTAACTCAGAAGTGTCACATTGGTGGCGGGGACTGTTCTCTTTTTTTCTTTTTTTATATATTTTTATATATTTTCATTTTGTATTTTTTCACATGCTTTAAGTTTTTTTATCATGTTTATTAATGGGATCTATTTATATTACTCTATTCACCCATGTACTTAATATTGTATTCACCCATTGTTCACCATTCGTTATTATCTCATTGGCTTGCTTGCATTTTTATTATGTGCATTATTTATTTGGATGCCATTCTATTCCCTTCATGTTATACACTTATTTAGTGGTTATTTTAATCGTTCATCACAGGCACTAGTCAGTGGGCTACTGTTATTTTGTGTGTTATAGACCCCTTTTTTTTGGGTCACTTGGCATGTGTGTTACATACACTCCAGTTTAGTATAGTCCCCCCGATCCCCTACCCTTTCCCCATCATAGCGCAACCACCACCCCCCCTATAACCTAGTTTTGTTTTGTCTGTTTGGAGCAGTACTATAGGTGTTGCAGCAGTGTCCCCTTGTTAGTTTAGGAGTCCGCCAGCAGCGCAGGAGTTTTTCTTTTGTTTTCACGCTATTCCTACTCCTTTTTTAACCCCTGCTGCAGCCATGGATGTTTTCACTTTTATAGAACGTAGAGAAGTTGACCTTGATACAGTTTTCAATAGCGATGAGAAAATACCAGACAGTACCATTGAAAGTCTGGTACGTAAGTTAGGTCATAATATGGAGAAGAAAATTAATATATGGTGGGATGTTACCACCTTTGATAGATACATTAAGGCAAAGATTGTACCCAGACGCCTTAGGTGGGATGTCCCTTTAAATGATGGTCTTATAGATCAAGAATCCATCGACGAGTGGTTTAGATTCTTTAACGAGAAGGGAATTGAATTGTTGGAATTTTTGCTGAAACGTAAGCAGAAAAAAATCAGAAAGGTTGAACAAAACATAATGGACCTTAAATCACAGCTTGAGATATACAAAGATACGGACGAATTCCAACGTCTTACCGCACAATTAAATAAAGATCTCTCCAAAAAAGACGTAGAAGTCCAACAGAGAAAAAGTAAAAAATTCTCGAGAGATATTGGTGACTTCAAAAAAGATCTAGTCTTTAAATGGCAGAATAATCTTGGACAGACGGAACCGATATCAGCATCATCTACCCCTGATAAAACGGTCAGAATAAATCCGGGCCAAGTCGATCTGTCACCCATACCTAGATCATCTAGGGGAGATACTCCCCGAAAACAGTCGGGGAATTATACCCCTAGAAATGATCCTTCAAGACACTTCGATAATAGACATAGACATCCCAGTAACAACACCCCGTACAATATCCGGAGACAACCTTTTTATCCACCACGTACTCCGCAACAGGGATGGAAGAAACCTCAAAACAGAAGAAACAATAACAGGAGACCTTATTGGACAAGACCTCAAAATGCGCCTAGAGATGCAAGAAGACCACCACAAGAACCTTACAGACAAGATAGACACCCACCGTATCCCCAAACACATTATGAAACAAGGGAGTATCAGTATGGGCAATATGACTATTACAGGCCCCGTGATAGAAGCCCGGGCCCAAATCACCATTATGATTACCGTGAAGAAAGAGGACATTATGTAACTCACAGACCTAGGGAACACAGTCCTATTCCTACCTCCAACTACTATGCCCCTCTGAGAGACCTCCAAAACCCCGATAGAGAGGCAAGACATCATTATGACCATCAATATGAATATGGTCATAACAGATCTTTTTTAGAGAGAGGAATGGAACACCACCCCCCGAGAAGAATAGAAGAAACAAAGAAGAAAAAAAGCCCAACAAAAAAAGAGGCTGTAGAGGAGGAAAGAGAAAACAAAAGAAAAAGGGCAACATAGGAGAAGGTATTTTTAATCTTACAGATGTACCCTTGACCCAGGAAGAACTTACGGTACTAGACAAGGGACTCAAATATGCACCTGTAAAGAATTTGAATAAATTTGAAACATACATCAGTATTCAAAAATATGTAAGAAAATTAAACATTAAAAAATATTTGTTGGAGAAACCCATCAACACTGTCGCCACCCAAAAAGATCCAGTAGTACACAGCAACTTGAGGAATAAATCCACCTATAATCCCAAACCCAAGAATAATACCCACATAGGGGTATTCAAAGACCTGGTTACGGAAGAAATTAAGAACCTCACATACACAAAGAAAGAAGAACCTAGAGCGATACGTACTGGAATTCAAAAGCTCACAAAAAGAAAGAATCTTGTTATCAGGCCTTCAGATAAAGGTGGCGGTATTGTAATTTTAACCACCGAACAATACCATAACGGCATGCTTAAGCTGCTAAGGGACCAGAGTACATATGCCACACTTCCTAATAATCCCACATTCAAATGGAAGAAAGAATTAGAACAAATAGTCCAACTGGGCCTTGAGAAAAGTATACTAAACAAAAAGGAAGCCAAATATTTGGTCCCTGAGGCATGTAGAACACCAATCATTTATGCTTTGCCGAAAATCCATAAAGACAAAACTGACCCTCCCTTCAGACCAATTGTCAACGGTATAGAATCAATTACAGCGAGATTGGGAGAGTATATTGATAAGTATCTCCAGCCTGCTGTACAGAGCACAAAAGCTTACCTGAGAGATACGAAACAAATGCTTCAAATACTGGATGGGAGAAATGACACAGGTACCATCTGGATGGCCACAGCAGATGTGTCATCATTATATACCATCATACCCCACTTTGCGGCTTGTGAAGCCGCAAAGTGGGGTCTGAAGAAATTCACCAAGCTTCCTCGGTATCAAAGAAAATTTCTTGTTAAATGTTTGGATTTCTGTTTAAAACATAGCCATTTTTGGTATTCTAAACAATTCTACCATCAAAAAACAGGAGTTGCTATGGGGGCGAAATTCGCCCCAAGCGTAGCAGGATTGTTCATGTCCCAATGGGAGGAAGAAACAGTGTTTCGAGAGCCCCCGAAAGAGCTTCTGATGTTTAAAAGATACATTGACGATATCTTTATTTTATGGGAGGGTGACAAGGATCTTTTAACGACATTCTTTTCCGAACTCAATAACAATACTAACAATATTGTATTAACCTGGCAAATTGAAGAACAGTCCATTGCATTTCTAGATTTAGAGGTCTCACGCATCAACAACCAATATATCACCAAGACCTTCTTTAAGAATGTTGATCGCAATAGTTACTTGCCTACAAGCAGTTGCCACCATAGGAATTGGATATTCAATATCCCTAAAGGCCAGATAATGCGACTACGACACAATTGCACCTTAGAGGAAGATTTCCAAGCACAGGCTAAGTCTATTGGAATGAGGTTCATTGACAAAGGATATGATCAGGATTTTATAGAGGAACAAATAATAGAGGTAGGACGGATGTCAAGACAGGAACTACTTGAGGATAAAACACCCACCTGCCAATTAGATTAAGTTCCCTTAGTCTTAGACTATAATTTTCAACATAAAAAAATTGAGAACATTGTATCTCGCCACTGGCATATCCTCAAATCAGATAAAGGCCTGGGAGAATTATTACCAGAGAAACCTAAATTTATTTATAAAAGAGCCTCCACCTTGAGAGACCGTCTAGTTAAAAGCGTGATCGATCCCCCCAAAAGATTATTCTCTTTCTTTACCGGTAAAGGATTCTATCCTTGTAAACGCTGCTACGCCTGTACCCGAACCAAACATCCTAATGAAAAAGTCTTCTCTTTTCAATCCAATAGTAACGGCACTACCTTTGATATTAATGAATTTATCGGATGTAATACCGAGGGGGCCGTGTACGTGTTGGAGTGCAGCTGTGGCCTCCAATACGTGGGCCGCACCAAAAGGCTATTAAGAATCCGCATTAAGGAGCATGTTCAAAACATTATTAATGGTTTTGACAAACATAATGTTTCTAGGCATTTTGATAAACATCACAATAGAGACCCTAGACACTTGAAATTTTGGGGTATCGAACCTTATACTAAACCATGGCGAGGAGGGCACAAAGTGAGGATTCTGAGTAAACTGGAGTCCAAATGGATATTCTCCTTGGACACTTTGGCCCCAAGGGGACTCAATATAGAGTTCGATTTAAATTGCTTCTTAAGCGATTTTTAGCTATGCCCCTTGCCTCCCGCTTTTCTGTCCTTTTTCTTTCTCCACTTCCTTAAAATGTATTTATTTTCTCCCACATCCGTCAGTTAGCACCATATATTGTAAACCATATATTGTATTCATCCAGTCTTTGGTCTTTATATACTATTCTGTGGCCTAGTATGTGTTATTTTATTTATTTTTTTTCAGCATGTTTGTACCAGTGCATTTTTTATCTGTATATTACATTATTACTGGTTCAGATGGTGTGTGACACCTCCCGAGCTCCTGTTTTATATATATTTTTTACATATACCATTTTTTATATTTTTTATATTTTTATTATTTCAACTTTATATGTTCTTCATGTCCCATGCGTTCTTCATGTCCCATTTCCTTAAGACCTAATAATACAGTCCTGTTAGCTATTTAAATATTACCCTTTTCTGTTGTAATTAGCCCCCTGCTTCATATGCTTGAGTGCTTTCACACATTTATTATTATTATTAATCTTATCATCATTATTTGTATTTTTATTTTGTTTCTCCCACATTGCACTGTGTTAGCCCCCTATAGTTGTGTGATTTGAAGATTTGGGAGTCATTCTCCCTTTCCTGCCTTAACAAATTTTTGTCACGGCTGCGTTCACTGCATCATCATGTCATTTTGCCTGTTTATATATGAGTAGCCCTGGGAAAATGGCCGCCAGTTGCTGCATCACCATATACTACTGGCGGTCTCCGGGAAAATGGCTGCCGTGTGTCCATCACACAGGGACCATTTAAAAGCATGGGCTTTCTATCCCGTGTTATCCTCTGAAGAAGTCACGTGACGTGACGATACGCGTTAGGAGCACGGGACGTTGCCTACACAACAGCTGATGTTACGAGCACGGCGCTCGCGGAACTTTTTACCCCCCAGCTGTCACCTTTTGTAAGTTTTTAGCGATCTTATTTATGTTAATAAAAGTGTTTTATACGGGATTACGCTATATGCGGTTTTCTTGTCTTGATACCACACTGCCTATATGACGTATGACGGGCGGTGAGCCACAGGAGGAGTGAGATGGTAGAGGGTCCTTTGGCCAGCGTTTTGGATTATACGAGTTCGGCACTCGTGGTTTGAGGCTTGCGCTCATCTGTCACAAGTGAGTGCAACCCCCCCTTCCCCCCTCCCTCAGCCTGCCTGTTTCTATTTCTCAAACGGTATCACACTATATGCTGTTCATCTTTATTTCTTCACATATGATACCACTACATTTGTGAGCTATACCATCTGCTGCAACTTCCTGGATTCCATCACCCTCTGGGCGCTTAATACTTATGCTGTATACCTTACAGCTGTAAGGTAAGGGGCCTGTGCACACTGAGGTGCCGCCATCGCAGATCACCCCCCTACCCCTGACACATCCATTGTTGTGGTTTTGGATTTTAACTCAGAAGTGTCACATTGGTGGCGGGACTGTTCTCTTTTTTTTTTTTTTTTATATATTTTTATATATTTTCATTTTGTATTTTTTCACATGCTTTAAGTTTTTTATCATGTTTATTAATGGGATCTATTTATATTACTCTATTCACCCATGCACTTAATATTGTATTCACCCATTGTTCACCATTCGTTATTATCTCATTGGCTTGCTTGCATTTTTATTATGTGCATTATTTATTTGGATGCCATTCTATTCCCTTCATGTTATACACTTATTTAGTGGTTATTTTAATCGTTCATCACAGGCACTAGTCAGTGGGCTACTGTCATTTTGTGTGTTATAGACCCCTTTTTTTTGGGTCACTTGGCATGTGTGTTACATACACTCCAGTTTAGTATAGTCCCCCCCCTCCCCTACCCTTTCCCCATCACAGCGCAACCACCACCCCCCCTATAACCTAGTTTTGTTTTGTCTGTTTGGAGCAGTACTATAGGTGTTGCAGCAGTGTCCCCTTGTTAGTTTAGGAGTCCACCAGCAGCACAGGAGTTTCTCTTTTGTTTTCACATATATTTGCATTGTATTTGTTTGTCTAGTAGTTCTAGAAGATCCTTTCTAGCTTGTATTAGGTCATTGAAAGTGGTGTGTGCTTGTGCTTGTTTGTGTACCCTTTCAAGTTTGCGAATCTTGTCTATCAGATCTGAGTGTTGTTTTCTTCTCTCTTTGTTTCGTTTTGCTGCAGCTGCGAGAAAGGTGCCCCTAATTACGCTTTTGTGTGCTTCCCAGTTGATTAATGGGGATGTGTCTTCTGGGTTATTTTCTTTAAAGAAGTTTTGTAAGGTGGAGTCTATTGCCACCGTGACGGAGGGATCGGTGAGTAAAGAGGGGTCTAACCTCCAAATTCTCGAGTTTGGTGTTGTTTCGGGGAATTGGAGCGATAAAGAGACAGGATGATGGTCCTAAATGGTCATGGGTTCAATGGATGTTTGATGAATCTGATGCAGGTCATTTTGTGATAGAAAAATGTAGTCTAATCTGGAATATCTGGCGTGCGGTGTAGAATAGAAGGTGTAATCTTTAGTGTCTGGGTTTACCGTACGCCACGCGTCATGAAGTAGTAGTCTTGTAAGTAGGGATTTGATTTCTCTGAGGGCCTTATAGGAAAGTGTTGAGGATCCTGTTGATGTGTCTTTGATGGGATTTAGTGGGACATTAAAGTCGCCGCCTAATACAAGAGTGCCTTCTTTGAAGGTTGTGAGAGCATTTGCTACAGACCTAAAGAAAGGGACTTGGTGCTTGTTTGGTGCGTATATGTTCGCTAATGTTATTGTTTTGTTATGTAGAGAGCCTTTTAGGAAAAGATATCTGCCATCTGTGTCTAGAAGTGAGTCTTGGATCTGGAAGGGGCAGTTTTTTGCAATGAGAATCGAGACTCCTTTTGTTTTGTGTAGGGGGTTTGTGGCATGTAACACTGTTGGGTACTGAGCATTACATAATTTCGGAATATTATTGGAATGGAAGTGTGTTTCCTGTAAAAATATGATATTAGCTTTCAGTCTGTGCATGGTAAGGAGGAGTTTGGAACGCTTTTCTGGTGTATTAAGTCCCTGAACATTAAGGGATACTATTTTGAGCACTGGTTTATCGTTTGTTATTGTTTTTGGTAACATGTTAACGGTAATTTTTATGTATTCTTACAGCGTGGTGTGGGCTGTGGCAGGAGGATGGATGTGGGGTGGGGTAAGATCTGGGTAGTAAGGTAAGGGAAATCTTACAGAGGGGACAGGTAAAAGGGGCCGGTACTGTGTGGCGTTCTGGTCACCTAAACGGTGTTCCAAGCCACAAATATGTATTCACCAGTAAAATTCAGTGGTTACAGTCGTATAATAAGGTGTGTAGGGGTTAGGTGAAATATGTTTGTCCACTGTGTGGGGGTTGGTTTGTCAAATGAGAGATATGGAGTCTGAAGAAAATATAGAAAGAATAAAAAAGGGGATATATAGATTTGAACATAGTGGTCCATCTCACCAGCAGCCATATGTCATGGGACTGGGGGTACATGTGTGACGATGGATATTAGTATGTGGAGTGTGTACGGAGCAATCACAGGGATGTGTTGGCTCATATGTAGAGAACGGGTGTGATAAGTGCAGTAGGTTGAAGTTTTTAGGTCGTTAAGTAAGGTAGTGGTAGTATAGGGTGTGACTCTGCCTGGGATACCTGTGAGAAAGCAAGTTGGTGTGTGGGGTTGAGAGAGGGGTACTTGCATATAAAGCAGCATGTAACATTCGTTAATATTGATCTAAACTGGGACAGTGGATGACCGTTTTATTTGTGACATTTAAGCATTTCCGACAAAGCGCACAAGAAAGTCATGCATATGCAGTCAGTTATAACAATTTTTTATAACCAGTAAAATACATTCAAAGTGTAGTAAAATAAAAGCGGTTTAACTGAATATAAAATATTCAACGTGGCTTCTGTGGCTTGGTTTTCATCTGTTTGTGAAGAGTATTAGAGTGGGTGTTTAATGTGTGTACAACATTGTCTCTCTGTGTCTGGTATATGGTGATTGATGGGGGTGGTACGTTGAGCGCCAGTTATATAGAGAGCATACAATCTATAACCATGAATACAATCAATCACAGAAAATGTGTTGGCATGGGCAACGAATAAATGTATGCGTGTCTACATGCTTCCATTTCTGTTAATCTACAAGGGGTGTTGTATATTTGGCAGTAAGAGGAGTGCAATATAGTATAGCAGTAGCTAATGTGTCTCCCAAGGGGTATAGTGGAGAAAGCAGCGTGTGTACGTGGTAAAACTTTCATGTCTCTAACTCCAGCTGTGGTTGGTGTTGTTTGCTGTATGTTCTGTGTGATAGGGTGTTAGATCCGTTAACCTCCCGGTTGTTGGTAGGTATGGGGAGCAATGTGTAGCTAGGGGATGTGTGTCTCTACAGGGTACCGTGTGTTTAGCCTTATCTATCTGTGTAGGAAGTGAAGGTGGTGTTAGTATAGGTGCATTGTAAAACGATGTGTTGTTGGTGTTATGGGTTCTGAAAGGGTGAAATAGGAGAACAATGTGGTAGATCGGGAAGGGCGGTGATCATGTAGTCCTCCATACCATCAGGGGGATATCCTAAGTGTAAGATGTCTGCGTGTATGGTGCTGTCTGAATATTAACCCTTTATGTGAAGTGAGGCATGCTATAGAACAATAAAGTTCATGTAGGCAGAGCAGGTGAAACATACGTCTCTGTAGATGGGTTTCGGTTGGTAGATATTCAGTGATTCGTCTGTCGGATGAGATAAGAGGGGTGAAGCTGGTATTTAAAGTGTAGGATAGAAGGCCGTCGGTGTTCAAGTGAAGAGAAATGTCTTGGTGCAGTGTCTTTTTCTGTGGTCGGGACTTGTCTGTTCTTCCTTCGTTGGTGTCATCTGCGTGTGTGTCGAGGGTCCGGTATATGTTGTTCGGTAAAGAAGGGGAGCCAGTCTTCGTAGCGGTGTACAGCACGGGCGGGAGATGCGGTAAAGGTCTCTTTCCTGTAGAGGTGAGGGTCCTTAGCGGTCTCGGAGGGCTCGGCGAGGCAGGGGTGCCGTCATGGGGCTGGATGGTGGGAGACGGGAGCCTGAAGAGGAGTCGGTTCTGACGGCTGAGGGTGAACGTCTCCTGCGGAAGCTGGTGTTGAGCGCATCCATCGGTTCTTCTGCCTGAGGGAGTCGATTGGGAGGTTGTAAGTCGAATTCAGAGTACCAGTTGGGGACTGGGGTGTATGGTGTATCCAGCGTACGCCAGAAAGCATCCAATTCCTCTGGAACTCTGAGGAGAGCTGTGCGGTCTTGGTGTGAGGCAGAGAGGCCGAAAGGGAACTTCCAACGATAGCGGATGCTTTTCGCTCTCAAGACCTCCAGCAGAGGGCGCAGATCCTTGCAGTGTCGCAGCATAATGGCAGAGAGGTCCTGATATATATGGATGGGGTAGCCATCATATTCCAGCGTTGTTTTTTTGCTGGCTTTTTGTAGTATTTCTTCCTTGACAGAAAAATCACATGGCAGATAATGTCCCTTGGGGGGTCAGTGTCTCTCCCTTTTGGGCGAAGCGCTCTATGTATGCGCTCCATAGTGATTGGTGTGAGCTCTAGAAGGTGGTTAAAAAGTCCTGTCACTACTGGGAGAATTCTATCTTGATCAACTGATTCAACTGTATACCTCTTACCCGCAGGTTGTGTCTTCGGCCCCTGTTATCGAGATCTTCAACATGGCGTTGAAGATCTCTTAATTGCATTGTGTGGAAGTCTACTTTATTGTGAATGATCTTCACTGCGGATTGTTGATGGGCAGTTTTGTCTTCCACACGCTGTATGCGGCCTGTGATGGCCTGCAGCTCATGACGCAGGTCTGTGATCGCAGAGAATAGGGTGTCCTTTATGTCAGCCGCCACTGCCTGCAGGTCCAGGAGGCTCGGTTGTCGGTGAGAGAGCGGAGACGGTTCTTGTAGAGAGTGGTTATGATCGGTAGGGGTTAGAATGATGTCGGCAGAAGGTAGAGGCGAAGTTGTGGTGGGTGGATGAGACGCCATTGTAGTCCGCTGTGACCGGAAGATCTCCGGTATTGTTTGATTTGTGCGGTTAGCAAGTTCTCTCGGGGACCGGGATCTGCTGTGTGATGTTCCGCGGGAAGATGTTCCCATTATTGAGGGGCGGATGTCGTCTGGGAACCCCGTTAACAGCGAATTGTAGGCTGTGGTGAGAGGGAGCCAGAGGATCAAGTAGCCATCTTCTCTCAAGGCAAACCACGCCCCCTCTAGTTATTTCTAATCTGGTACTCAATAGAACAGGGGAAACAATCTTCCTAAATCGGAATGGGAATACTTCTATTCCTAGAGACAGAATAGCCAATCCTGGGTTCAGAGGTATGCGGATATTTGTAATAGTAGCTATTGTGCTAAAGACTGAGGACCAAAGGGTTCGCAATGAGGGACAATTCCAAAATATATGTATCAGTGAACACCTGTCGCCACAATTCCTCCAACATAGTGGGGAGGCTTGTGGTAGGAAATTTGCTAATCTCGTAGGTGTTAGGTACCACCTTAATAGTATTTTTTGGTATAGTTCCCATAAATTAGCACTTTTTGTGGCTTTATAAGTAGAAGACAATGCTATTTGCCATTGATCATTTGAGTATGACACTGAAAGATCTACGTTCTCATAGATGGGGTTTTGGTGAATATAGTTTTTTGGTTTAGGATATTGTACATTAGTGAAATTCCTTTGATGAAAGACGTAGGAATTGTGAGATATGTAAACACTCTCCAGGGTAAATTTATAGATATGTCAGGAATTGTTGATAATAAGTGTGAAGTCTGAATATAAGTGTACACATCTTCGGGCCCCAAGCCAAACTCTAGTTGGGATGCTCTGAAGGTCTTAGTTGCCGGGCCAACTTTCAGATTTGTGATATATGTAATACCTTTAGCTATCCAATGTTTAATTTTTAAATTCGAAATCAGGAGTTGAAGACTAGATATAGTCAAAGGGATAGATTTAGAAGGTGTATCACCCATTGGGGTATTTAGGAGAATTTTCCAAGCTTGAATTGTTGCATACATAGGCGGTGAAATACCTGTGGGGGTCTTGGTCATAAATCTACTAGTTAACAATAAATCAGATAAATTATTGTGTGGGCATTGATGAATCTCCTGTTCGCGCCACCTAGATGTGTTGTTATGTAGGAACCACTGTCTGGCCTGTGCTAAGGAGGCAGCTAGATAATAGTCTTTTAAAAGAACATGCCCTACACCTCCAGTCTTCTGTGCCTTAATTAGCTTTTGGAAAGCGCATCTAGCTTTTTTCCCTTGCCATAGAAAGCTATTCACCATAGATTGTGCTTTAGTAAAAAATGAATCAGGGACAGGAATGGGAAGGGTTCGGAATAAGTATAGAAATTGAGGAAGTATGGTCATTTTAAAGGCGGCCAATCTTCCAGACCATGCCAACTCTATTTTGGACAGGGTCTGTAGCTTGGATTTAAGTTTGGCGAGGAATGAGGTATAGTTTGCTTCAATCAATTGGTCAGTAGTTGCTGTCAATGTTATACCCAGATATTGTATCCCTGTAGCACTCCAAGAATAAGGGTATCGCTTTTCCAGCTCAGTTTGCATGTGAGAATTAATTCCTAGACCTAGTATGTGAGATTTGCTATCATTGACTTTATAATATGAAATACGATTGAACATAGCCAGTGTATCGTGTGCTGCAGCCAGGGAAGACTCCACTTCTGTCATAATCAAGATTATATCATCTGCAAATAAACTGATACTGTGGGTCTCTTCACCAGCCGCAAAGCCTTTGATATGTGGGTGGTTTCTTATATAAATGGCTAGTGGTTCCATCAAAAGGTTAAACATTAAAGGGGACAGTGGACACCCCTGCCTGGTTCCATTAGATATTTTAAAAGGCTTAGATAGTACCCCGGACATATATACCCTGGCGGATGGATTAGAGTATAAAGCCAAAATGGTCGTAAAATTTTTTCCAGCAAAGCCGAAGGAATTTAACACCCTGGCTAAGTATTGCCAGTGTATGCGATCAAAGGCCTTCTCTGCGTCCAATGTCAGGAGCAGAGAAGGCCTCTTCTGTGCTTCGGCCATATGTACAATGTTCACCAGCCTTCGGGTACCATCCGATGTTTGTCTATTTTGGGTAAAGCCCGTTTGGTCGGGATGTTTAAGTGTGGGGATGATAGAAACCATACATAAGGCTATCAGTTTTGCATAAAGTTTCACGTCCATATTGAGGACTGAAATCGGTCTGAAATCTAAGGGTGAATGTGGATCCTTCCCTGGCTTTGGCAATGTCACAATTAATGCTTCCAACATTTCTGGCGGGAAAGAAGCGGCAGCGGCAGTGTTGAAAATTTGAATTAAATGTGGGGATAGGAGGTTTTTAAATTCTTATAGTACTCTCCACTGAAGCCATCTGGGCCAGGTGATTTATTTGAGGGGAGTGCTTCAATAGCTTTATAAAGTTCCAGGTCAGTAAATGGTAAATTTAATGATTGAAGCTGATCCTCTTTTAATTTGGGTATAGATATAAATTGTATAATGACCCATAATAAAAACTAAAAGTGTCTGCTATTTTTTGTGGATGGTATTCTTTTTGCTTAGTGCCAGGGTGGACTATATACGGAATTTTTGTTTTGTGTCTTTTGTGCTAGAAGCTTGCCAGCTCTGTTGCCATGAACGTAATAATTCATTTTTAATTTTCTGGAAGTTTTTTCAAAGTTGTCTAATAATAAAAGTCTAAGGTCATACCTTAGTTGTGATAGTTTTTTAGACAAGATCTGTGTGGTATTGATTTTGTTTTGGGCTTCTAAGTGTGTGATTTCTTGTGTGAAATCGGTTAATTGCTTTTGCCTCCGCTTCTTTGCCTTGACCCCAAGTTGTACCAGAATGCCCCTCATGAACGCCTTATGGGCGTTCCACAGAATAAAGGGGTCTTGTACAGAGCCCACATTGTTAGAAAAAAAATCTTGTAAATGAGTCTGTAGAATTTCTTTGAATTCCGGTTGTTGTAACAAGTATGGATTAAGTCTCCATAGTGGACAAAGCTTGGTTGAGGATGTGTCCACCAAGGTCAGAACTACAGAAGCATGATCAGACCATGTTATCGTGTTTATAACAACTTTTTTGGTCATTAGGAGAACTCGCTGGTCAACTAAAAAAAGGTCTATTCTTGTATAAACCTGGTGTGGTATTGAAAAAAAAAGTAAAATCTTTTCCTGACGCATCATGGCAGCACACACATTGGGTTGTGACTCCGCCTCCACAACCTGATAGAATTGGTTAGCAATAAGATTTGAAGAGGAGTCCACCTTGCATTCTCCTTTTTTTCCTCACCTGGATGGATCGACTGGTTACAGCTTGGAAACCCCTTGCCGATTCGCCCCAGCTAGGTTCAAGCCTCTCCTAGCTGGAAGCCCTGACTGTACAGCCTCTAAACGAGCTTTATGCAGGGAACCCCACTTTGGTGGTCTCAGGGGTATGTCCTAATTATATTTTTTTCAAAAGCCTTAAACAGGTTTTAAAAGTGTTCAGCGGTCTCCACCTCTTACCATCAAATTCCACTCTCTACCACCTGGTAGGTCACCACTTTAGTTATAGTGAAATTCTTATTTTTCATCCTGTTCCGTTTTCCCCCTCTGTACCTTCGTCTGGGTCCGCTGGGCCCTGTAGTCCCTCGCCTTGCCTGTCCCATCATGGCGGCCGGCTCGGGCTCACGGCGCCAGGAAATGACAGCATGAATGCCTGGATAGTCAATTGCCAGCACCCAAAATGTCAATTTAGAGATCAGTCTCTAGAGGCAGCGGCCTTTTTAATGCACAAGCTGTCATATACTCATATTTCATTGGCCTGCTACAAAAAAATAATAAATACATAATTAAATCAATGCTGTAATGCCTTGAAATGTGGACATTTGAAAACATTAATGGTATTTTGGAAAAATAAATAAAAAATAATTTTTAACCAGAACAGGCTTTCCTGGTGCCTACATGGCTGCAGACTAATGAGAGAGCTCCACCCCTATCCCCACCTACAGGACCAGTTAAAATGTATACATGTGAAAGGCTCACGCCCCTCATCATTCTTCTTTTAGTTCTCAGTAGGGATGAGCCGAACACCCTCCGGTTCGGTTCGCACCAGAACCTGTGAACGGGCCGAAAATTTGAACGAACGTTAGAACCCCATTGACGTCTATGGGACTCGAACGTTCAAAATCAAAAGTGCTAATTTTAAAGGCTAATTTGCATGGTATTGTCCTAAAAAGGGTTTGGGGACCCGGGTCCTGCCCCAGGGGACATGTATCAATGCAAAAAGAACTTTTAAAAACGGACGTTTTTTCGGGAGCAGTGATTTTAATGATGCTTAAAGCAAAAAAAAAAAAAAAGTGAAATATTCCTTTAAATATCATACCTGGGGTGTGTCTATAGTATGCCTGTAAAGTGGCACATGTTTCCCGTGTTTAGAACAGTCCCTGCACCAAATGTCATTTTTAAAGGAAAAAATCTAATTTAAAACTGCTTGCAGGTTTAATGTAATGTCAGGTCCTGGCAATATGGATAAAAATCAGTGAGACAAACGGCATGGGTACCCCCCAGTCCATTACCAGGCCCTTTGGATCTTGTATGGATATTAAGGGGAACCCCGCACCCAAATTAAAATAAGGAAAGGTGTGGGGCCACCAGGCCCTATATACTCTGAACAGCAGTATACACGCGGTGCAAACAAGACAGGGACTGTAGGTTGTTAAGTAGAATCTGTTTGTAATTTTGAACGGGTACATTTTTAACGTGTTTAGCTCCAGCCAAAAAATCTTTTTTAAGCTTTTTGGAAAACATAGGGAAGGGTTATCACCCCTGTGACATTTGTTTTGCTGTCTGTCCTCCTCTTCAGAAGATTTCACCTCACTTTTTGTCCCAATGACAAATGTTTTTTGAAAATTTGGGTTTTTTGTGGAACAAGGATTGGAAAGCATCAGTGGAAAGGAGTAATGTTTTTCCCATATTAACTCTAATGCCGTGTACACACGAGCGGACATTACGGCGGACTTTGCCCGGCGGACTTTTCGACGTACTTTCCGACGGACTTTGTGAATGAACGGACTTGCCTACACACAATCCACCAAAGTCCGTCGAATTCGTACGTGATGACGTACGACCGGACTAAAACAAGGAAGTTCATAGCCAGTAGCCAATAGCTGCCCTAGCGTGGCTTTTTGTCCGTCGAACTAGCATACAGACGGCGGACTTTTCGACCGGACTCGATTTCAACGGATAAATTTTAAACAAGTTTCAAATCTAATTCCTTCCAACTTTTGAGAAAACAAAGTCCGCTGGAGCCCACACACATCGAATTGTCCGACGAAATCCAGTCCGCCGGGCAAAGTCCGCCGTAATGTCCGCTCGTGTGTACGCGGCATTACAGGAGAGAATTTCCCTTCCTAGGGGTAGATTTCATCTCACTTCCTGTTGTCTCCTTCCGTTTGCAAGTAGGAGTCGTTTGTAGGTTAGATGTTTGAAAGTAGGGGCCTGCCCTATATACTCAGCAGAAATTTGGGCCTTAGGTGTTGTTGTGGCCACAACACTGTAAGCCCTCACAGGGCCCTGCTGTGAAATATTAGATCAAGAATTGTAATTACATGCCCCTGTTGAACAGGGGCAGAAAAATTGGGCCTTTGGTGGTGGTGGTGGTTCTGGTGCCACAACACTGTAAGTCCTCACTCGCTCTTGGTGGGCGCAGAAATGGGCCCTGCTGTGAAATATTAGATCAAGAATTGTAATTACATGCCCCTGTTGAACAGGGGCAGAAAAATTGGGCCTTTGCTGGTGGTGGTGCTGGTGCCACAACACTGTAAGTCCTCACTCGCTCTTGGTGGGCGCAGAAATGGGCCCTGCTGTGAAATATTAGATCAAGAATTGTAATTACATGCCCCTGTTGAACAAGGGCAGAAAAATTGGGCCTTTGGTGGTGGTGGTGCTGGTGCCACAACACTGTAAGTCCTCACTCGCTCTTGGTGGGTGCAGAAATGGGCCCTGCTGTGAAATATTAGATCAAGAATTGTAATTGCATGCCCCTGTTGAACAAGGGCAGAAAAATTGGGCCTTTGGTGGTGATGGTGGTGGTGCTGGTGCCACAACACTGTAAGTCCTCACTCACTCTTGGTGGGTGCAAAAATGGACCCTGCTGTTAAATATTAGATCAAGAATTGTAATTACATGCCCCTCTTGAACAGGGGCTGAAAAATTAGGCCTTAGGCACTGGTGCTGGTGCCACAACACTGCAACCCCTCACAGACACTCTAGTTGGAACGCAGGAACGAGCCCTGCTGCAAAGTATTGCATCAAAAATTGTAATTACACGCCCCTGTTAAACAGGGGCTGAAAAATTGGGCCTTAGGCACTGGTGCTGTTGCCACAACACTGCAACCCCTCACAGATACTCTAGTTGGAACGCAGAAACGAGCCCTGCTGCAAAAGTATTGCATCAAAAATTGTAATTACACGCCCCTGTTAAACAGGGGCTAAAAATTGGGCCTTAGGCACTGGTGCTGGTGCCACAATACTGCAACCCCTCACAGATACTCTAGTTGGAACGCAGAAATGAGCCCTGCTGCAAAGTATTGCATCAAAAATTGTAATTACACGCCCCTGTTAAACAGGGGCTGAAAAATTAGGCCTTAGGCACTGGTGCTGGTGCCACAACACTGCAACCCCTAACAGATACTCTAGTTGTAACGCTGAAACGAGCCCTGCTGCAAAGTATTGCATCAAAAATTGTCATTACACGCCCCTGTTAAACAGGGGCTGAAAAATTGGGCCTTAGGCACTGGTGGTGGAGCCCAGAACCAAAAATGTTCTTACAAGCTATCAGCGTGATGATTGAGGAGGAAGACGATAATTACACAGGGATAGTCACTCAGCATCAGCATAGGCAGTCTTTGAAGGGATCTGAGATTTCAAAAAAAATGATTCGGTTACATCAGCATCAGGTGCTTGGTAGCTGGTGGTGATCCAAGACTGATTCATTTTTATGAAGGTCAGTCGATCGACCGAGTCAGTGGACAGACGCACCCTGTGATCGGTTACAAAGCCTCCAGCAGCACTGAATGTGCGTTCCGAAAGAACGCTGGATGCAGGACAGGCCAGTAGCTCAATTGCATACTGTGCAAGCTCTGGCCAGTGATCCATCCTCAAGACCCAGTAACCCAGAGGATTTTTGGTGGGAAAGGTGTCCAAGTCAGATCTTGCCCCTAGGTATTCCTGCACCATGTAAAACAGACGCTGGCGATGGTTGCTGGAACCGATCATACCTTGGGGCTGCGAACCAAAAAATTGTCTGAACGCATCGGTCAGACGGCCACCTTCTCCACCGCTCCTTCTTTGACTGACCGAAGCCTCAGCAACACGTTGTCCAGAAACAGGAGTTTGTAACCTCCCAGTCTCTGGGAACGCGTTGCACAGACCTTTCTGCAAGGCCTCCCGAAGATGTTTCATCCTCTGCTCCCTCTGCGATGGCAAGATAAGGTCCGCAACCTTACCCTTGTAACGTGGATCAAGGAGGGTTGCCAGCCAGTATTGGTCCTTCTCCTTGATACCACGAATACGAAGATCCTTACGCAGGCTTTGCAGGATCAGGGAGGCCATGCAGCATAGGTTTGCTGAGCATTCGGTCCGGAGTCCTCTGGGTGACTAAGGACGACTTGGTCCACAGCCACCTCTTCCCAGCCACGTACAAGTCCATGTGTTTCTTGGGACTGATCCCTTAAAGACTGCTGCTGATGCTGAGTGCCAGGCTCCACCTCCATACTGACACAATCTTCCTCCTCCTCCTCCTCCTCCTCTTCCTGTGTGATCGGCGGGCACGCAGGAACACTGTCTGGATAAAGGGGGCCTTGAGAGCTAAGCAAGTCCTCCTCTTCCTGCCTCTGTTCTGCCTCAAGTGCCCTGTCCATTATTCCACGCAGCGTGTGCTCCAACAGGTGGACAAGGGGGACAGTGTCACTGATGCATGCACTGTCACTGCTCACCATCCTTGTGGCCTCCTCAAATGGTGACAGGACAGTGCATGCATCCCTGATCATGGCCCACTGGCGTGGGGAAAAAAAACAAGCTCCCCTGACCCTGTCCTGGTGCCATAGTCGCACAGGTACTCATTGATGGCCCTCTGCTGCGTGTGCAGCCACTGCAGCATGGCCAACGTTGAGTTCCACCTGGTGGGCATGTCACAGTTTAGGCGGTTCTTGGGCAGGTTAAACTCCTTTTGGAGGTCCGTCAGCCGAGCACTGGCATTATATGACCGGCGGAAATGAACACAGACTTTCCTGGCCTGCCTACGGACAAGCCCGGGTACCTGCCCAAGAACCGCTGCACCACCAAGTTAAGGACGTGAGCTAAACATGGCACATGCGTCATTTGTCCCTGTCGGAGGGCAGAGAGGAGGTTGGTGCCATTGTCGCAAACCACCATTCCTGCCTTAAGTTGGCGTGGCGTCAACCACCTCTGAACCTGCCCCTGCAGAGCTGACAGAACCTCTGCCCCAGTGTGGCTCCTGTCCCCCAAGCACACCAGCTCAAGCACCGCATGGCATCGTTTGGCCTGCGTACTTGCGTAGCCCATTGAACGGCTACGGAGCACCGCTAGTTCCGAGGACAAAGCACAGGAAGAGGCCATGGAGGAAGAAGAAGAGGAGGGGGTGGAGGAGAGAGGTGTGTCACAATCATTAGCATTTTGGAGGCGTGGTGGCGGAACAACCTCCAACACTACAGCACCTTGTCCTGCATCCTTCCCAGCTGCCAGCAGAGTCACCCAATGCGCCGTGAAATTTAGGTAACGTCCCTGTCCATGCCTGCTGGACCATGAGTCAGCGGTAATATGCACCTTACCGCTGACCGCCCTGTCCAGCGAGGCCTTCCACATGCCAGTAGAGAGCCGGAATCGCCTTCCATGAGAAAGAGTGGCGTTTGGGTACCTGCCACTGAGGAACCGCACATTCCACAAACCCACGGAAGGGGGCAGAGTCTACCAACTGAAAAGGCAGCAGTTGAAGTGCTAGCAATTTTGCCAAGCTAGCATTCAACCGCTGGGCATGTGGATGGCTGGGAGCAAACTTCTTTCGGCGGTGCAGCAGCTGGGGCAGGGAAATTTGCCTGGTACAATCTGACATTGGTGTACCAAAAGCAGATTGCCTACAAGTACTTGGCTGTGACACACCTAATTCTACACCTTCATTCCTCTCAGTGCAGGTCTCAGAGAGGACTGAAGGTATAGTGGGGTTGGAGATCTCAGCTGATGAGGAGCAAGGAGAGGTCCTCTTTGTTCTTTGGTGTGGGTCTTTTAGATACGCTTGCCAACGAACTGCATGGCAGGTCAACATATGTCTGGTCAAGCATGTGGTACCCAAGCGGGAGATGTTTTGGCCACGCGAGATACGCTTGAGACATATGTTGCAAATAGCAGCGGTGCGATCTGATGCACTCGTCTCAAAAAAGGCCCACACCAAAGAACTTTTTGAATAACACGCAGAGACTGCAGCGCCCTGCACATGTGGAGCTTTGGGGTGTAATACAGTCAATGTGCTGCCCTTAGGCTGGCCCCTGGAGGGCATCCTGCCTTGTTGGTGATGTGCCGCCTCCTCCTCCTCTCTCCTATCAGGCACCCACGTTGACTCAGTGACCTCATCATCCCCTCCCTCCTCATCACTGGAGCAAACCTGGCAGTATGCTGCAGCAGGGGGAGCATGACTGCCAGATTGCTGTCCTTCTTGGGCACCCCCTCTGTCCGTGCTCATATTACTGCCTTAATCGAGCTCAGTATCATCATCAGAGCCTTCCAAACGCTGGGCATCCTCCTGGAGCATGTACCCAACACTGTGGTCAAACAGTTCGAGGGTCTCCTCAGGAGGACATGGTGGGGCTAGGGAAGGAGTCACTGATGACATTGAGCCGAGGGAAGAGGCCGCTGCTTTGCCAGACAAAGTACCCTGGGCATGGGTGAGAGAGGATGAGGAGGATGAGGACGGCTTGGTCATCCACTCGACCAAGTCTTCCGCATGTTGTGGCTCAGCACGGCCAGCTGCCGAAAAAAAGGCCAAGCGTGTCCCACGGCAACGTGCTGATGAAGATGTACCGTCTCCACGACCAGCACTAGACACAGAGCCTGCTTGCCCTCTCTTATTGGCTTGTGACTGTCTGTCTCTCCTTCTTGACCTTCCAGACATACTAATGGCCTGTAGCTGCACTAAGCTGGAATATATATATATATATATACTGATACTGCTGCTAGCAAAATCAACTGCCTGTCTGTAGTATGAGAACACCACCAACCTTCTACAGGTAGCTTTAGCTGAACACTGTGCAGAGCTTGCAAAAAATGAACTTTTAGCCTTTTTAGCTGCCTGCGGTAGTGATAGGATCAGGAAAACACCACCAACCTTCTACAGGTAGCTTTAGCTGAACACTGTGCAGAGCTTGCAAAAAAATAACTTGTAGGTTTAGCTGAACACTGTGAGGAGGACGCACCACACTAACTTTTAGTTTTAGCTGAACACTGTGAGCAGGACGCACCGCACTAACTTGTAGTTTTAGCTGAACACTGTGAGCAGGACGCACAGCACTGACTTGTAGCTTTAGATGAACACTGTGCAGAGGTCTCACCCCACTAACTTGTAGTTTTAGCTGAACACTGTGAGCAGGATGCACTGCACTAACTTGTAGCTTTAGATGAACACTGTGCAGAGCTCGCAAAAAACGAACTTGTAGCTTTTTTTAGCTGCCTGCGGTAGTGATAGGATCAGGAAAACACAACCAACCTTCTACAGGTAGCTTTAGCTGAACACTGTGCAGACCTCGCAAAAAAATAACTTGTAGGTTTAGCTGTACACTGTGAGGAGGACGCACCACACTAACTTGTAGTTTTAGCTGAACACTGTGAACAGGACGCACCACACTAACTTGTAGTTTTAGCTGAATACTGTGCAGAGGTCTCACCCCACTAACTTGTAGTTTTAGCTGAACACTGTGAGCAGGACGCGACGCACTAACTAGTAGTTTTAGCTGAACACTGTGAGCAGGACGCACCGCACTAACTTGTAATTTTAGCTGAACACTGTGCAGAGGTCTCACCCCACTAACTTGTAGTTTTAGCTGAACACTGTGAGCAGGACGCACCCCACTAACTTGTAGTTTTAGCTGAACACTGTGAGCAGGACGCACGGCACTAACTTGTAGTTTTAGCTTAACACTGTGCAGAGGTCTCACCCCACTAACTTGTAGTTTTAGCTGAACACTGTGAGCAGGACACATCGCACTAACTTGTAGTTTTAGCTGAACAATGTGAGCAGGACGCACCCCACTAACTTGTAGTTTTAGCTGAACACTGTGAGCAGGACGCACCGCACTAACTTATAGTTTTAGCTGAACACTGTGAGCAGGACGCACACCACTAACTTGTAGCTTTAGATGAACACTGTGCAGAGGTCTTACTACACTAACTTGTAGTTTTAGCTGAACACTGTGAGCAGGACGCACCGCACTAACTTGTATTTTTAGCTGAACACTGCAGAGGTCTCACCCCACTAACTTGTAGTTTTAGCTGAACACTGTGAGCAGGACACACCGCACTAACTTGTAGTTTTAGCTAAACACTGTGCAGAGGTCTCACCCCACTAACTTGTAGTTTTAGCTGAACACTGTGAGCAGGACGCACCGCACTAACTAGTAGGTTTAGCTGAACCCTGTGAGCAGGACGCACCGCACTAGCTTGTAGTTTTAGCTGAACACTGTGCAGAGGTCTCACCCCACTAACTTGTAGTTTTAGCTGAACACTGTGAGCAGGACGCACCCCACTAACTTGTAGTTTTAGCTGAACACTGTGAGCAGGACACACCGCACTAACTTGTAGTTTTAGCTGTACACTGTGCAGAGGTCTCACCCCACTAACTTATAGTTTTAGCTGAACACTGTGAGCAGGACACACCGCACTAACTTGTAGTTTTAGCTGAACACTGTGAGCAGGACGCACAGCACTAACTTGTAGCTTTAGATGAACACTGTGCAGATGTCTCACCCCACTAACTTGTAGTTTTAGATGAACACTGTGAGCAGGACGCACCGCACTAGCTTGTAGTTTTAGCTGAACACTGTGCAGAGGTCTCACCCCACTAACTTGTAGTTTTAGCTAAACACTGTGAGCAGGACGCACCCCACTAACTTGTAGTTTTAGCTGAACACTGTGAGCAGGACGCACCGCACTAACTTGTAGTTTTAGCTGAACACTGTACAGAGGTCTCACCCCACTAACTTGTAGTTTTAGCTGAACACTGTGAGCAGGACACACCGCACTAACTTGTAGTTTTAGCTGAACACTGTGCAGAGGTCTCACCCCACTAACTTGTAGTTTTAGCTGAACACTGTGAGCAGGACGCACCGCACTAACTTATAGTTTTAGCTGAACACTGTGAGCAGGATGCACACCACTAACTTGTAGCTTTAGATGAACACTGTGCAGAGGTCTTACTACACTAACTTGTAGTTTTAGCTGAACACTGTGAGCAGGACGCACCGCACTAACTTGTATTTTTAGCTGAACACTGCAGAGGTCTCACCCCACTAACTTGTAGTTTTAGCTGAACACTGTGAGCAGGACGCACCGCACTAACTTGTAGTTTTAGCTAAACACTGTGCAGAGGTCTCACCCCACGAACTTGTAGTTTTAGCTGAACACTGTGAGCAGGACGCACCACACTAATTAGTAGTTTTAGCTGAACACTGTGAGCAGGACGCACCGCACTAGCTTGTAGTTTTAGCTGAACACTGTGCAGAGGTCTCACCCCACTAAATTGTTGTTTTAGCTGAACACTGTGAGCAGGACGCACCCCACTAACTTGTAGTTTTAGCTAAACACTGTGAGCAGGACGCACCGCACTAACTTGTAGTTTTAGCTGAACACTGTGCAGAGGTCTCATCCCACTAACTTGTAGTTTTAGCTGAACACTGTGAGCAGGACACACCGCACTAACTTGTAGTTTTAGCTGAACACTGTGAGCAGGACGCACCCCACTAGTAGTTTTAGCTGAACACTGTGAGCAGGATGCACCGCACTAACTTATAGTTTTAGCTAAACACTGTGAGCAGGACGCACACCACTAACTTGTAGTTTTAGCTGAACACTGCAGAGGTCTCACCCCACTAACTTGTAGTTTCAGCTGAACACTGTGAGCAGGACGCACCGCACTAACTTGTAGTTTTAGCTGAACACTGTGAGCAGGACGCACTGCACTAACTTGTAGTTTTAGATGAACACTGTGCAGAGGTCTCACTACACTAACGTGTAATTTTAGCTGAACACTGTGAGCAGGACGCACCGCACTAACTTGTAGTTTTAACTGAACACTGTGCAGAGGTCTCACTACACTAACTTGTAGTTTTAGCTGAACACTGTGAGCAGGACGCACCACACTAACTTGTAGTTTTAGCTGAACACTGTGAGCAGGACGTACCCCACTAACTTGTAGTTTTAGCTGAACACTTTGAGCAGGACGCACACCACTAAATTGTAGCTTTAGATGAACACTGTGCAGAGGTCTCACCCCACTAACTTGTAGTTTTAGCTGAACACTGTGAGCAGGACGCACTACACTAACTTGTAGCTTTAGATGAACACTGTGCAGAGCTCGCAAAAAATAACTTGTAGGTTTAGCTGAACACTGTGAGGAGGACGCACCACACTAACTTGTAGTTTTAGCTGAACACTGTGAGCAGGACGCACCGCACTAGCTTGTAGTTTTAGCTGAACACTGTGCAGAGGTCTCACCCCACTAACTTGTAGTTTTAGCTGAACACTGTGAGCAGGACGCACCCCACTAACTTGTAGTTTTAGCTAAACACTGTGAGCAGGACGTACCCCACTAACTTGTAGTTTTAGCTGAACACTTTGAGCAGGACGCACACCACTAACTTGTAGTTTTAGCTGAACACTGTGCAGAGGTCTCACCCCACTAACTTGTAGTTTTAGATGAAAACTGTGAGCAGGACACACCGCACTAGCTTGTAGTTTTAGCTGAACACTGTGCAGAGGTCTCACCCCACTAAATTGTTGTTTTAGCTGAACACTGTGAGCAGGACGCACCCCACTAACTTGTAGTTTTAGCTAAACACTGTGAGCAGGACGCACCGCACTAACTTGTAGTTTTAGCTGAACACTGTGCAGAGGTCTCATCCCACTAACTTGTAGTTTTAGCTGAACACTGTGAGCAGGACACACCGCACTAACTTGTAGTTTTAGCTGAACACTGTGAGCAGGACGCACCCCACTAGTAGTTTTAGCTGAACACTGTGAGCAGGATGCACCGCACTAACTTATAGTTTTAGCTAAACACTGTGAGCAGGACGCACACCACTAACTTGTAGTTTTAGCTGAACACTGCAGAGGTCTCACCCCACTAACTTGTAGTTTCAGCTGAACACTGTGAGCAGGACGCACCGCACTAACTTGTAGTTTTAGCTGAACACTGTGAGCAGGACGCACTGCACTAACTTGTAGTTTTAGATGAACACTGTGCAGAGGTCTCACTACACTAACGTGTAGTTTTAGCTGAACACTGTGAGCAGGACGCACCGCACTAACTTGTAGTTTTAACTTAACACTGTGCAGAGGTCTCACTACACTAACTTGTAGTTTTAGCTGAACACTGTGAGCAGGACGCACCACACTAACTTGTAGTTTTAGCTGAACACTGTGAGCAGGACGTACCCCACTAACTTGTAGTTTTAGCTGAACACTTTGAGCAGGACGCACACCACTAAATTGTAGCTTTAGATGAACACTGTGCAGAGGTCTCACCCCACTAACTTGTAGTTTTAGCTGAACACTGTGAGCAGGACGCACTACACTAACTTGTAGCTTTAGATGAACACTGTGCAGAGCTCGCAAAAAATAACTTGTAGGTTTAGCTGAACACTGTGAGGAGGACGCACCACACTAACTTGTAGTTTTAGCTGAACACTGTGAGCAGGACGCACCGCACTAGCTTGTAGTTTTAGCTGAACACTGTGCAGAGGTCTCACCCCACTAACTTGTAGTTTTAGCTAAACACTGTGAGCAGGACGTACCCCACTAACTTGTAGTTTTAGCTGAACACTTTGAGCAGGACGCACACCACTAACTTGTAGTTTTAGCTGAACACTGTGCAGAGGTCTCACCCCACTAACTTGTAGTTTTAGATGAAAACTGTGAGCAGGACACACCGCACTAGCTTGTAGTTTTAGCTGAACACTGTGCAGAGGTCTCACCCCACTAACTTGTAGTTTTAGCTAAACACTGTGAGCAGGACGCACCCCACTAACTTGTAGTTTTAGCTGAACACTGTGAGCAGGACGCACCGCACTAACTTGTAGTTTTAGCTGAACACTGTACAGAGGTCTCACCCCACTAACTTGTAGTTTTAGCTGAACACTGTGCAGAGGTCTCACCCCACTAACTTGTAATTTTTGCTGAACACTGTGAGCAGGACACACCGCACTAACTTGTAGTTTTAGCTGAACACTGAGCAGGACGCACCCCACTAACTTGTAGTTTTAGCTGAACACTGTGAGCAGGACGCACTGCACTAATTTATAGTTTTAGCTGAACACTGTGAGCAGGACACACCGCACTAACTTGTAGTTTTAGCTGAACACTGTGAGCAGGACGCACCCCACTAACTTGTAGTTTTAGCTGAACACTGTGAGCAGGACACACTGCATTAACTTATAGTTTTAGCTGAACACTGTGAGCAGGACGCACCGCACTAACTTGTAGTTTTAGCTGAACACTGCAGAGGTCTCACCCCACTAACTTGTAGTTTTAGCTGAACACTGTGAGCAGGACACACCGCACTAACTTGTAGTTTTAGCTGAACACTGTGCAGAGGTCTCACCCCACTAACTTGTAGTTTTAGCTGAACACTGTGAGCAGGACGCACCACACTAACTAATAGTTTTAGCTGAACACTGTGAGCAGGACGCACCGCACTAGCTTGTAGTTTTAGCTGAACACTGTGCAGAGGTCTCACCCCACTAACTTGTAGTTTTAGCTGAACACTGTGAGCAGGACGCACCCCACTAACTTGTAGTTTTAGCTAAACACTGTGAGCAGGACGCACCGCACTAACTTGTAGTTTTAGCTGAACACTGTGCAGAGGTCTCACCCCACTAACTTGTAGTTTTAGCTGAACACTGTGAGCAGGACACACCGCACTAACTTGTAGTTTTAGCTGAACACTGTGAGCAGGACGCACCCAACTAGTAGTTTTAGCTGAACACTGTGAGCAGGATGAACCGCACTAACTTATAGTTTTAGCTAAACACTGTGAGCAGGACGCACACCACTAACTTGTAGCTTTAAATGAACACTGTGCAGAGGTCTCACTACACTAACTTGTAGTTTTAGCTGAACACTGTGAGCAGGACGCACCGCACTAACTTGAAGTTTTAGATGAACACTGCAGAGGTCTCACCCCACTAACTTGTAGTTTTAGCTGAACACTGTGAGCAGGACGCACCGCACTAACTTGTAGTTTTAGCTGAACACTGTGAGCAGGACGCACTGCACTAACTTGTAGTTTTAGATGAACACTGTGCAGAGGTCTCACTACACTAACGTGTATTTTTAGCTGAACACTGTGAGCAGGATGCACCGCACTAACTTGTAGTTTTAACTGAACACTGTGCAGAGGTCTCACTACACTAACTTGTAGTTTTAGCTGAACACTGTGAGCAGGACGCACCGCACTAACTTGTAGTTTTAGCTGACCACTGTGAGCAGGACGCACCACACTAACTTGTAGTTTTAGCTGAACACTGTGAGCAGGACGCACCCCACTAACTTGTAGTTTTAGCTGAACACTGTGAGCAGGATGCACCGCACTAACTTAAAGTTTTAGCTGAACACTGTGAGCAGGACGCACACCACTAGCTTGTAGCTTTAGATGAACACTGTGCAGAGGTCTCACCCCACTAACTTGTAGTTTTAGCTGAACACTGTAAGCAGGACGCACTGCACTAACTTGTAGTTTTAGCTGAACACTGTGAGCAGGACGCACCGCACTAACTTGTAGTTTTAACTGAACACTGTGCAGAGGTCTCACTACACTAACTTGTAGTTTTAGCTGAACACTGTGAGCAGGACGCACCGCACTAACTTGTAGTTTTAGCTGAACACTGTGAGCAGGATGCACCGCACTAACTTGTAGTTTTAGCTGAACACTGTGAGCAGGATGCACAGCACTAACTTGTAGCTTTAGATGAACACTGTGCAGATGTCTCACCCCACTAACTTGTAGTTTTAGCTGAACACTGTGAGCAGGACGCACCGCACTAACTAGTAGTTTTAGCTGAACACTGTGAGCAGGACGCACCGCACTAACTTGTAGTTTTAGCTGAACACTGTGAGCAGGATGCACCGCACTAACTAGTAGTTTTAGCTGAACACTGTGAGCAGGACGCACCCCACTAACTTGTAGTTTTAGCTGAACACTGTGAGCAGGACGCACCGCACTAACTTATAGTTTTAGCTGAGCACTGTGAGCAGGACGCACACCACTAACTTGTAGCTTTAGATGAACACTGTGCAGAGGTTTTACTACACTAACTTGTAGTTTTAGCTGAACACTGTGAGCAGGACGCACCGCACTAACTTGTCATTTTAGCTGAACACTGCAGAGGTCTCACCCCACTAACTTGTAGTTTTAGCTGAACACTGTGAGCAGGATGCACCACACTAACTTTTAGTTTTAGCTAAACACTGTGCAGAGGTCTCACCCCACTAACTTGTAGTTTTAGCTGAACACTGTGAGCAGGACACACCGCACTAACTAGTAGTTTTAGCTGAACACTGTGAGCAGGACGCACCGCACTAGCTTGTAGTTTTAGCTGAACACTGTGCAGAGGTCTCACCCCACTAACTTGTAGTTTTAGCTGAACACTGTGAGCAGGACGCACCGCACTAACTTGTAGTTTTAGCTGAACACTGTGCAGAGGTCTCACCCCACTAACTTGTAGTTTTAGCTGAACACTGTGAGCAGGACACACCGCACTAACTTGTAGTTTTAGCTGAACACTGTGAGCAGGACACACCACACTAACTTGTAGTTTTAGCTGAACACTGTGAGCAGGACGCACAGCACTAACTTGTAGCTTTAGATGAACACTGTGCAGATGTCTCACCCCACTAACTTGTAGTTTTAGATGAACACTGTGAGCAGTACGCACCGCACTAGCTTGTAGTTTTAGCTGAACACTGTGCAGAGGTCTCACCCCACTAACTTGTAGTTTTAGCTGAACACTGTGCAGAAGTCTCACCCCAGTAACTTGTAATTTTTGCTGAACACTGTGAGCAGGACGCACCCCACTAACTTGTAGTTTTAGCTGAACACTGTGAGCAGGACGCACCGCACTAACTTGTAGTTTTAGCTGAACACTGTACAGAGGTCTCACCCCACTAACTTGTAGTTTTAGCTGAACACTGTGAGCAGGACACACCGCACTAACTTGTAGTTTTAGCTGAACACTGTGCAGAGGTCTCACCCTACTAACTTGTAATTTTTGCTGAACACTGTGAGCAGGACACACCGCACTAACTTGTAGTTTTAGCTGAACACTGTGAGCAGGACGCACCCCACTAACTTGTAGTTTTAGCTGAACACTGTGAGCAGGACGCACTGCACTAATTTATAGTTTTAGCTGAACACTGTGAGCAGGACACACCGCACTAACTTGTAGATTTAGCTGAACACTGTGAGCAGGACGCACCTCACTAACTTGTAGTTTTAGCTGAACACTGTGAGCAGGATGCACTGCACTAACTTATAGTTTTAGCTGAACACTGTGAGCAGGACGCACCGCACTAACTTGTAGTTTTAGCTGAACACTGCAGAGGTCTCACCCCACTAACTTGTAGTTTTAGCTGAACACTGTGAGCAGGACACACCGCACTAACTTGTAGTTTTAGCTGAACACTGTGAGCAGGACGCACCACACTAACTAGTAGTTTTAGCTGAACACTGTGAGCAGGACGCACCACACTAGCTTGTAGTTTTAGCTGAACACTGTGCAGAGGTCTCACCCCACTAACTTGTTGTTTTAGCTGAACACTGTGCAGAGGTCTCACCCCACTAACTTGTAATTTTTGCTGAACACTGTGAGCAGGACACACCGCACTAACTTGTAGTTTTAGCTGAACACTGAGCAGGACGCACCCCACTAACTTGTAGTTTTAGCTGAACACTGTGAGCAGGACGCACTGCACTAATTTATAGTTTTAGCTGAACACTGTGAGCAGGACACACCGCACTAACTTGTAGTTTTAGCTGAACACTGTGAGCAGGACGCACCCCACTAACTTGTAGTTTTAGCTGAACACTGTGAGCAGGACGCACTGCATTAACTTATAGTTTTAGCTGAACACTGTGAGCAGGACGCACCGCACTAACTTGTAGTTTTAGCTGAACACTGCAGAGGTCTCACCCCACTAACTTGTAGTTTTAGCTGAACACTGTGAGCAGGACACACCGCACTAACTTGTAGTTTTAGCTGAACACTGTGCAGAGGTCTCACCCCACTAACTTGTAGTTTTAGCTGAACACTGTGAGCAGGATGCACCACACTAACTAATAGTTTTAGCTGAACACTGTGAGCAGGATGCACCGCACTAGCTTGTAGTTTTAGCTGTACACTGTGCAGAGGTCTCACCCCACTAACTTGTAGTTTTAGTTGAACACTGTGAGCAGGATGCACCACACTAGCTTGTAGTTTTAGCTGAACACTGTGCAGAGGTCTCACCCCACTAACTTGTAGTTTTAGCTGAACACTGTGAGCAGGACGCACCCCACTAACTTGTAGTTTTAGCTAAACACTGTGAGCAGGACGCACCGCACTAACTTGTAGTTTTAGCTGAACACTGTGCAGAGGTCTCACCCCACTAACTTGTAGTTTTAGCTGAACACTGTGAGCAGGACACACCGCACTAACTTGTAGTTTTAGCTGAACACTGTGAGCAGGACGCACCCCACTAGTAGTTTTAGCTGAACACTGTGAGCAGGACGCACTGCACTAACTTGTAGTTTTAGATGAACACTGTGCAGAGGTCTCACTACACTAACGTGTATTTTTAGCTGAACACTGTGAGCAGGACGCACCGCACTAACTTGTAGTTTTAACTGAACACTGTGCAGAGGTCTCACTACACTAACTTGTAGTTTTAGCTGAACACTGTGAGCAGGACGCACCGCACTAACTTGTAGTTTTAGCTGAACACTGTGAGCAGGATGCACCACACTAACTTGTAGTTTTAGCTGAACACTGTGAGCAGGATGCACAGCACTAACTTGTAGCTTTAGATGAACACTGTGCAGATGTCTCACCCCACTAACTTGTAGTTTTAGCTGAACACTGTGAGCAGGACGCACCGCACTAACTAGTAGTTTTAGCTGAACACTGTGAGCAGGACGCACCGCACTAACTTGTAGTTTTAGCTGAACACTGTGAGCAGGATGCACCGCACTAACTAGTAGTTTTAGCTGAACACTGTGAGCAGGACGCACCCCACTAACTTGTAGTTTTAGCTGAACACTGTGAGCAGGACGCACCGCACTAACTTATAGTTTTAGCTGAACACTGTGAGCAGGACGCACACCACTAACTTGTAGCTTTAGATGAACACTGTGCAGAGGTTTTACTACACTATCTTGTAGTTTTAGCTGAACACTGTGAGCAGGACGCACCGCACTAACTTGTAGTTTTAGCTGAACACTGCAGAGGTCTCACCCACTAACTTGTAGTTTTAGCTGAACACTGTGAGCAGGATGCACCACACTAACTTGTAGTTTTAGCTAAACACTGTGCAGAGGTCTCACCCCACTAACTTGTAGTTTTAGCTGAACACTGTGAGCAGGACACACCGCACTAACTAGTAGTTTTAGCTGAACACTGTGAGCAGGACGCACCGCACTAGCTTGTAGTTTTAGCTGAACACTGTGCAGAGGTCTCACCCCACTAACTTGTAGTTTTAGCTGAACACTGTGAGCAGGACGCACCCCACTAACTTGTAGTTTTAGCTGAACACTGTGAGCAGGACACACCGCACTAACTTGTAGTTTTAGCTGTACACTGTGCAGAGGTCTCACCCCACTAACTTGTAGTTTTAGCTGAACACTGTGAGCAGGACACACCACACTAACTTGTAGTTTTAGCTGAACACTGTGAGCAGGACGCACAGCACTAACTTGTAGTTTTAGATGAACACTGTGAGCAGGACGCACCGCACTAGCTTGTAGTTTTAGCTGAACACTGTGCAGAGGTCTCACCCCACTAACTTGTAGTTTTAGCTGAACACTGTGCAGAGGTCTCACCCCAGTAACTTGTAATTTTTGCAGAACACTGTGAGCAGGACGCACCCCACTAACTTGTAGTTTTAGCTGAACACTGTGAGCAGGACGCACCGCACTAACTTGAAGTTTTAGATGAACACTGCAGAGGTCTCACCCCACTAACTTGTAGTTTTAGCTGAACACTGTGAGCAGGACGCACCGCACTAACTTGTAGTTTTAGCTGAACACTGTGAGCAGGACGCACTGCACTAACTTGTAGTTTTAGATGAACACTGTGCAGAGGTCTCACTACACTAACGTGTATTTTTAGCTGAACACTGTGAGCAGGACGCACCGCACTAACTTGTAGTTTTAACTGAACACTGTGCAGAGGTCTCACTACACTAACTTGTAGTTTTAGCTGAACACTGTGAGCAGGACGCACCGCACTAACTTGTAGTTTTAGCTGACCACTGTGAGCAGGACGCACCACACTAACTTGTAGTTTTAGCTGAACACTGTGAGCAGGACGCACCCCACTAACTTGTAGTTTTAGCTGAACACTGTGAGCAGGATGCACCGCACTAACTTAAAGTTTTAGCTGAACACTGTGAGCAGGACGCACACCACTAGCTTGTAGCTTTAGATGAACACTGTGCAGAGGTCTCACCCCACTAACTTGTAGTTTTAGCTGAACACTGTGAGCAGGACGCACTGCACTAACTTGTAGTTTTAGCTGAACACTGTGAGCAGGACGCACCGCACTAACTTGTAGTTTTAACTGAACACTGTGCAGAGGTCTCACTACACTAACTTGTAGTTTTAGCTGAACACTGTGAGCAGGACGCACCGCACTAACTTGTCGTTTTAGCTGAACACTGCAGAGGTCTCACCCCACTAACTTGTAGTTTTAGCTGAACACTGTGAGCAGGATGCACCACACTAACTTGTAGTTTTAGCTAAACACTGTGCAGAGGTCTCACCCCACTAACTTGTAGTTTTAGCTGAACACTGTGAGCAGGACACACCGCACTAACTAGTAGTTTTAGCTGAACACTGTGAGCAGGACGCACCGCACTAGCTTGTAGTTTTAGCTGAACACTGTGCAGAGGTCTCACCCCACTAACTTGTAGTTTTAGCTGAACACTGTGAGCAGGACGCACCCCACTAACTTGTAGTTTTAGCTGAACACTGTGAGCAGGATGCACCACACTAACTTGTAGTTTTAGCTAAACACTGTGCAGAGGTCTCACCCCACTAACTTGTAGTTTTAGCTGAACACTGTGAGCAGGACACACCGCACTAACTAGTAGTTTTAGCTGAACACTGTGAGCAGGACGCACCGCACTAGCTTGTAGTTTTAGCTGAACACTGTGCAGAGGTCTCACCCCACTAACTTGTAGTTTTAGCTGAACACTGTGAGCAGGACGCACCCCACTAACTTGTAGTTTTAGCTGAACACTGTGAGCAGGACACACCGCACTAACTTGTAGTTTTAGCTGTACACTGTGCAGAGGTCTCACCCCACTAACTTGTAGTTTTAGCTGAACACTGTGAGCAGGACACACCACACTAACTTGTAGTTTTAGCTGAACACTGTGAGCAGGACGCACAGCACTAACTTGTAGCTTTAGATGAACACTGTGCAGATGTCTCACCCCACTAACTTGTAGTTTTAGATGAACACTGTGAGCAGTACGCACCGCACTAGCTTGTAGTTTTAGCTGAACACTGTGCAGAGGTCTCACCCCACTAACTTGTAGTTTTAGCTGAACACTGTGCAGAAGTCTCACCCCAGTAACTTGTAATTTTTGCTGAACACTGTGAGCAGGACGCACCCCACTAACTTGTAGTTTTAGCTGAACACTGTGAGCAGGACGCACCGCACTAACTTGTAGTTTTAGCTGAACACTGTACAGAGGTCTCACCCCACTAACTTGTAGTTTTAGCTGAACACTGTGAGCAGGACACACCGCACTAACTTGTAGTTTTAGCTGAACACTGTGCAGAGGTCTCACCCTACTAACTTGTAATTTTTGCTGAACACTGTGAGCAGGACACACCGCACTAACTTGTAGTTTTAGCTGAACACTGTGAGCAGGACGCACCCCACTAACTTGTAGTTTTAGCTGAACACTGTGAGCAGGACGCACTGCACTAATTTATAGTTTTAGCTGAACACTGTGAGCAGGACACACCGCACTAACTTGTAGATTTAGCTGAACACTGTGAGCAGGACGCACCTCACTAACTTGTAGTTTTAGCTGAACACTGTGAGCAGGATGCACTGCACTAACTTATAGTTTTAGCTGAACACTGTGAGCAGGACGCACCGCACTAACTTGTAGTTTTAGCTGAACACTGCAGAGGTCTCACCCCACTAACTTGTAGTTTTAGCTGAACACTGTGAGCAGGACACACCGCACTAACTTGTAGTTTTAGCTGAACACTGTGAGCAGGACGCACCACACTAACTAGTAGTTTTAGCTGAACACTGTGAGCAGGACGCACCACACTAGCTTGTAGTTTTAGCTGAACACTGTGCAGAGGTCTCACCCCACTAACTTGTTGTTTTAGCTGAACACTGTGAGCAGGACGCACCCCACTAACTTGTAGTTTTAGCTAAACACTGTGAGCAGGACGCACCGCACTAACTTGTAGTTTTAGCTGAACACTGTGCAGAGGTCTCACCCCACTAACTTGTAGTTTTAGCTGAACACTGTGAGCAGGACACACCGCACTAACTTGTAGTTTTAGCTGAACACTGTGAGCAGGACGCACCCCACTAGTAGTTTTAGTTGAACACTGTGAGCAGGATGCACCGCACTAACTTATAGTTTTAGCTAAACACTGTGAGCAGGACGCACACCACTAACTTGTAGTTTTAGCTGAACACTGCAGAGGTCTCACCCCACTAACTTGTAGTTTTAGCTGAACACTGTGAGCAGGACGCACCGCACTAACTTGTAGTTTTAGCTGAACACTGTGAGCAGGACGCACTGCACTAACTTGTAGTTTTAGATGAACACTGTGCAGAGGTCTCACTACACTAACGTGTAGTTTTAGCTGAACACTGTGAGCAGGACGCACCGCACTAACTTGTAGTTTTAACTGAACACTGTGCAGAGGTCTCACTACACTAACTTGTAGTTTTAGCTGAACACTGTGAGCAGGACGCACCACACTAACTTGTAGTTTTAGCTGAACACTGTGAGCAGGACGTACCCCACTAACTTGTAGTTTTAGCTGAACACTTTGAGCAGGACGCACACCACTAACTTGTAGCTTTAGATGAACACTGTGCAGAGGTCTCACCCCACTAACTTGTAGTTTTAGCTGAACACTGTGAGCAGGACGCACTGCACTAACTTGTAGCTTTAGATGAACACTGTGCAGAGCTCGCAAAAAATAACTTGTAGGTTTAGCTGAACACTGTGAGGAGGACGCACCACACTAACTTGTAGTTTTAGCTGAACACTGTGAGCAGGACGCACCGCACTAGCTTGTAGTTTTAGCTGAACACTGTGCAGAGGTCTCACCCCACTAACTTGTAGTTTTAGCTGAACACTGTGAGCAGGACGCACCCCACTAACTTGTAGTTTTAGCTAAACACTGTGAGCAGGACGCACCGCACTAACTTGTAGTTTTAGCTGAACACTGTGCAGAGGTCTCACCCCACTAACTTGTAGTTTTAGATGAAAACTGTGAGCAGGACACACCGCACTAGCTTGTAGTTTTAGCTGAACACTGTGCAGAGGTCTCACCCCACTAACTTGTAGTTTTAGCTAAACACTGTGAGCAGGACGCACCCCACTAACTTGTAGTTTTAGCTGAACACTGTGAGCAGGACGCACCGCACTAACTTGTAGTTTTAGCTGAACACTGTACAGAGGTCTCACCCCACTAACTTGTAGTTTTAGCTGAACACTGTGCAGAGGTCTCACCCCACTAACTTGTAATTTTTGCTGAACACTGTGAGCAGGACACACCGCACTAACTTGTAGTTTTAGCTGAACACTGAGCAGGACGCACCCCACTAACTTGTAGTTTTAGCTGAACACTGTGAGCAGGACGCACTGCACTAATTTATAGTTTTAGCTGAACACTGTGAGCAGGACACACCGCACTAACTTGTAGTTTTAGCTGAACACTGTGAGCAGGACGCACCCCACTAACTTGTAGTTTTAGCTGAACACTGTGAGCAGGACGCACTGCATTAACTTATAGTTTTAGCTGAACACTGTGAGCAGGACGCACCGCACTAACTTGTAGTTTTAGCTGAACACTGCAGAGGTCTCACCCCACTAACTTGTAGTTTTAGCTGAACACTGTGAGCAGGACACACCGCACTAACTTGTAGTTTTAGCTGAACACTGTGCAGAGGTCTCATCCCACTAACTTGTAGTTTTAGCTGAACACTGTGAGCAGGATGCACCACACTAACTAATAGTTTTAGCTGAACACTGTGAGCAGGACGCACCGCACTAGCTTGTAGTTTTAGCTGAACACTGTGCAGAGGTCTCACCCCACTAACTTGTAGTTTTAGCTGAACACTGTGAGCAGGACGCACCCCACTAACTTGTAGTTTTAGCTAAACACTGTGAGCAGGACGCACCGCACTAACTTGTAGTTTTAGCTGAACACTGTGCAGAGGTCTCACCCCACTAACTTGTAGTTTTAGCTGAACACTGTGAGCAGGACACACCGCACTAACTTGTAGTTTTAGCTGAACACTGTGAGCAGGACGCACCCCACTAGTAGTTTTAGCTGAACACTGTGAGCAGGACGCACTGCACTAACTTGTAGTTTTAGATGAACACTGTGCAGAGGTCTCACTACACTAACGTGTATTTTTAGCTGAACACTGTGAGCAGGACGCACCGCACTAACTTGTAGTTTTAACTGAACACTGTGCAGAGGTCTCACTACACTAACTTGTAGTTTTAGCTGAACACTGTGAGCAGGACGCACCGCACTAACTTGTAGTTTTAGCTGAACACTGTGAGCAGGATGCACCACACTAACTTGTAGTTTTAGCTGAACACTGTGAGCAGGATGCACAGCACTAACTTGTAGCTTTAGATGAACACTGTGCAGATGTCTCACCCCACTAACTTGTAGTTTTAGCTGAACACTGTGAGCAGGACGCACCGCACTAACTAGTAGTTTTAGCTGAACACTGTGAGCAGGACGCACCGCACTAACTTGTAGTTTTAGCTGAACACTGTGAGCAGGATGCACCGCACTAACTAGTAGTTTTAGCTGAACACTGTGAGCAGGACGCACCCCACTAACTTGTAGTTTTAGCTGAACACTGTGAGCAGGACGCACCGCACTAACTTATAGTTTTAGCTGAACACTGTGAGCAGGACGCACACCACTAACTTGTAGCTTTAGATGAACACTGTGCAGAGGTTTTACTACACTATCTTGTAGTTTTAGCTGAACACTGTGAGCAGGACGCACCGCACTAACTTGTAGTTTTAGCTGAACACTGCAGAGGTCTCACCCACTAACTTGTAGTTTTAGCTGAACACTGTGAGCAGGATGCACCACACTAACTTGTAGTTTTAGCTAAACACTGTGCAGAGGTCTCACCCCACTAACTTGTAGTTTTAGCTGAACACTGTGAGCAGGACACACCGCACTAACTAGTAGTTTTAGCTGAACACTGTGAGCAGGACGCACCGCACTAGCTTGTAGTTTTAGCTGAACACTGTGCAGAGGTCTCACCCCACTAACTTGTAGTTTTAGCTGAACACTGTGAGCAGGACGCACCCCACTAACTTGTAGTTTTAGCTGAACACTGTGAGCAGGACACACCGCACTAACTTGTAGTTTTAGCTGTACACTGTGCAGAGGTCTCACCCCACTAACTTGTAGTTTTAGCTGAACACTGTGAGCAGGACACACCACACTAACTTGTAGTTTTAGCTGAACACTGTGAGCAGGACGCACAGCACTAACTTGTAGTTTTAGATGAACACTGTGAGCAGGACGCACCGCACTAGCTTGTAGTTTTAGCTGAACACTGTGCAGAGGTCTCACCCCACTAACTTGTAGTTTTAGCTGAACACTGTGCAGAGGTCTCACCCCAGTAACTTGTAATTTTTGCTGAACACTGTGAGCAGGACGCACCCCACTAACTTGTAGTTTTAGCTGAACACTGTGAGCAGGACACACCGCACTAACTTGTAGTTTTAGCTGAACACTGTACAGAGGTCTCACCCCACTAACTTGTAGTTTTAGCTGAACACTGTGAGCAGGACACACCGCACTAACTTGTAGTTTTAGCTGAACACTGTGCAGAGGTCTCACCCTACTAACTTGTAATTTTTGCTGAACACTGTGAGCAGGACACACCGCACTAACTTGTAGTTTTAGCTGAACACTGTGAGCAGGACGCACCCCACTAACTTGTAGTTTTAGCTGAACACTGTGAGCAGGACGCACTGCACTAATTTATAGTTTTAGCTGAACACTGTGAGCAGGACACACCGCACTAACTTGTAGATTTAGCTGAACACTGTGAGCAGGACGCACCTCACTAACTTGTAGTTTTAGCTGAACACTGTGAGCAGGATGCACTGCACTAACTTATAGTTTTAGCTGAACACTGTGAGCAGGACGCACCGCACTAACTTGTAGTTTTAGCTGAACACTGCAGAGGTCTCACCCCACTAACTTGTAGATTTAGCTGAACACTGTGAGCAGGACACACCGCACTAACTTGTAGTTTTAGCTGAACACTGTGAGCAGGACGCACCACACTAACTAGTAGTTTTAGCTGAACACTGTGAGCAGGACGCACCACACTAGCTTGTAGTTTTAGCTGAACACTGTGCAGAGGTCTCACCCCACTAATTTGTTGTTTTAGCTGAACACTGTGAGCAGGACGCACCCCACTAACTTGTAGTTTTAGCTAAACACTGTGAGCAGGACGCACCGCACTAACTTGTAGTTTTAGCTGAACACTGTGCAGAGGTCTCACCCAACTAACTTGTAGTTTTAGCTGAACACTGTGAGCAGGACACACCGCACTAACTTGTAGTTTTAGCTGAACACTGTGAGCAGGATGCACCCCACTAGTAGTTTTAGCTGAACACTGTGAGCAGGATGCACCGCACTAACTTATAGTTTTAGCTAAACACTGTGAGCAGGACGCACACCACTAACTTGTAGCTTTAGATGAACACTGTGCAGAGGTCTCACTACACTAACTTGTAGTTTTAGCTGAACACTGTGAGCAGGACGCGGCGCACTAACTTGTAGTTTTAGCTGAACACTGCAGAGGTCTCACCCCACTAACTTGTAGTTTTAGCTAAACACTGTGAGCAGGACGCACCCCACTAACTTGTAGTTTTAGCTGAACACTGTGAGCAGGACGCACCGCACTAACTTGTAGTTTTAGCTGAACACTGTGAGCAGGACGCACTGCACTAACTTGTAGTTTTAGATGAACACTGTGCAGAGGTCTCACTACACTAACTTGTAGTTTTAGCTGAACAATGTGAGCAGGACGCACCACACTAACTTGTAGTTTTAGCTGAACACTGTGAGCAGGACGTACCCCACTAACTTGTAGTTTTAGCTGAACACTTTGAGCAGGACGCACACCACTAACTTGTAGCTTTAGATGAACACTGTGCAGAGGCCTCACCCCACTAACTTGTAGTTTTAGCTGAACACTGTGAGCAGGACGCACTGCACTAACTTGTAGCTTTAGATGAACACTGTGCAGAGCTCGCAAAAAAATAACTTGTAGGTTTAGCTGAACACTGTGAGGAGGACGCACCACACTAACTTGTAGTTTTAGCTGAACACTGTGAGCAGGACGCACCGCACTAACTTGTAGTTTTAGCTGTACACTGTGCAGAGGTGTCACCCCACGAACTTGTAGTTTTAGCTGAACACTGTGAGCAGGACGCACCGCACTAACTTGCAGTTTTAGCTGAACACTGTGAGTAGGATGCACAGCACTAACTTGTAACTTTAGATGAACACTGTGCAGATGTCTCACCCCACTAACTTGTAGTTTTAGCTGAACACTGTGAGCAGGACGCACCACACTAACTAGTAGTTTTAGCTGAACACTGTGAGCAGGACGCACCGCACTAACTTGTAGTTTTAGCTGAACACTGTGCAGAGGTCTCACCCCACTAACTTGTAGTTTTAGCTGAACACTGTGAGCAGGACGCACCCCACTAACTTGTAGTTTTAGCTGAACACTGTGAGCAGGACGCACCGCACTAACTTGTAGTTTTAGCTGAACACTGTGCAGAGGTCTCACCCCACTAACTTATAGTTTTAGCTGAACACTGTGAGCAGGACACTCCGCACTAACTTGTAGTTTTAGCTGAACACTGTGAGCAGATCGCACCCCACTAACTTGTAGTTTTAGCTGAACACTGTGAGCAGGATGCACAGCACTAACTTATAGTTTTAGCTGAACACTGTGAGCAGGACGCACACCACTAACTTGTAGCTTTAGATGAACACTGTGCAGAGGTCTCACCCCACTAACTTGTAGTTTTAGCTGAACACTATGCAGAGGTCTCACCCCACTAACTTGTAGTTTTAGCTGAACACTGTGAGCAGGACGCACCCCACTAACTTGTAGTTTTAGCTGAACACTGTGAGCAGGACGCACCGCACTAACTTGTAGTTTTAGCTGAACACTGTGCAGAGGTCTCACCCCACTAACCTGTAGTTTTAGCTGAACACTGTGAGCAGGACGCACCACACTAACTTGTAGTTTTAGCTGAACACTGTGAGCAGGACGCACCCCACTAAATTGTAGTTTTAGCTGAACACTGTGAGCAGGATGCACCGCACTAACTTATAGTTTTAGCTGAACACTGTGAGCAGGACGCACACCACTAACTTGTAGCTTTAGATGAACACTGTGCAGAGGTCTCACCCCACTAACTTGTAGTTTTAGCTGAACACTGTGAGCAGGACGCACTGCACTAACTTGTAGCTTTAGCTGAACACTGTGCAGAGCTCGCAAAAAAATAACTTGTAGGTTTAGCTGAACACTGTGAGGAGGACGCACCACACTAACTTGTAGTTTTAGCTGAACACTGTGAGCAGGACGCACCACACTAACTTGTAGTTTTAGCTGAACACTGTGCAAAGGTCTCACCCCACTAACTTGTAGTTTTAGCTGAACACTGTGAGCAGGACGCAACGCACTAACTAGTAGTTTTAGCTGAACACTGTGAGCAGGACGCACCGCACTAGCTTGTAGTTTTAGCTGAACACTGTGCAGAGGTCTCACCCCACTAACTTGTAGTTTTAGCTTAACACTGTGAGCAGGATGCACCCCACTAACTTGTAGTTTTAGCTGAACACTGTGAGCAGGACGCACCGCACTAACTTGTAGTTTTAGCTTAACACTGTGCAGAGGTTTCACCCCACTAACTTGTAGTTTTAGCTGAACACTGTGAGCAGGACACATCGCACTAACTTGTAGTTTTAGCTGAACACTGTGAGCAGGATGCACCCCACTAACTTGTAGTTTTAGCTGAACACTGTGAGCAGGACGCACCACACTAACTTATAGTTTTAGCTGAACACTGTGCGCAGGACGCACACCACTAACTTGTAGCTTTAGATGAACACTGTGCAGAGGTCTTACTACACTAACTTGTAGTTTTAGCTGAACACTGTGAGCAGGACGCACCGCACTAACTTGTAGTTTTAGCTGACCACTGCAGAGGTCTCACCCCACTAACTTGTAGTTTTAGCTGAACACTGTGAGCAGGACGCACAGCACTAACTTGTAGTTTTAGCTAAACACTGTGCAGAGGTCTCACCCCACTAAATTGTAGTTTTAGCTGAACACTGTGAGCAGGATGCACCGCACTAACTAGTAATTTTAGCTGAACACTGTGAGCAGGACGCACCGCACTAGCTTGTAGTTTTAGCTGAACACTGTGCAGAGGTCTCACCCCACTAACTTGTAGTTTTAGCTGAACACTGTGAGCAGGACGCACCCCACTAACTTGTAGTTTTAGCTGAACACTGTGAGCAGGACACACCGCACTAACTTGTAGTTTTAGCTGTACACTGTGCAGAGGTCTCACCCCACTAACTTTTAGTTTTAGCTGAACACTGTGAGCAGGACACACAGCACTAACTTGTAGTTTTAGCTGAACACTGGGAGCAGGACGCACAGCACTAACTTGTAGCTTTAGATGAACACTGTGCAGATGTCTCACCCCACTAACTTGTAGTTTTAGCTGAACACTGTGAGCAGGACGCACCGCACTAGCTTGTAGTTTTAGCTGAACACTGTGCAGAGGTCTCACCCCACTAACTTGTAGTTTTAGCTAAACAATGTGAGCAGGACGCACCCCACTAACTTGTAGTTTTAGCTGAACACTGTGAGCAGGATGCACCGCACTAACTTGTAGTTTTAGCTGAACACTGTACAGAGGTCTCACCCCACTAACTTGTAGTTTTAGCTGAACACTGTGAGCAGGACACATCGCACTAACTTGTAGTTTTAGCTGAACACTGTGAGCAGGACGCACCCCACTAACTTGTAGTTTTAGCTGAACACTGTGAGCAGGATGCACTGCACTAACCTATAGTTTTAGCTGAACTCTGTGAGCAGGACGCACCGCACTAGCTTGTAGTTTTAGCTGAAAACTGCAGAGGTCTCACCCCACTAACTTGTAGTTTTAGCTGAACACTGTGAGCAGGACGCACCCCACTAACTTGTAGTTTTAGCTAAACACTGTGAGCAGGACGCACCGCACTAACTTGTAGTTTTAGCTGAACACTGTGCAGAGGTCTCACTCCACTAACTTGTAGTTTTAGCTGAACACTGTGAGCAGGACACACCGCACTAACTTGTAGTTTTAGCTGAACACTGTGAGCAGGACGCACCCCGCTAGTAGTTTTAGCTGAACACTGTGAGCAGGACGCACCGCACTAACTTATAGTTTTAGCTAAACACTGTGAGCAGGACGCACACCACTAACTTGTAGCTTTAGATGAACACTGTGCAGAGGTCTCACTACACTAACTTGTAGTTTTAGCTGAACACTGTGAGCAGGACGCACCGCACTAACTTGTAGTTTTAGCTGAACACTGCAGAGGTCTCACCCCACTAACTTGTTGTTTTAGCTGAACACTGTGAGAAGGACGCACCGCACTAACTTGTAGTTTTAGCTGAACACTGTGAGCAGGACGCACCACACTAACTTGTAGTTTTAGATGAACACTGTGCAGAGGTCTCACTACACTAACGTGTAGTTTTAGCTGAACACTGTGAGCAGGACGCACCGCACTAACTTGTAGTTTTAGCTGAACACTGTGCAGAGGTCTCACTACACTAACTTGTAGTTTTAGCTGAACACTGTGAGCAGGACGCACCGCACTAACTTGTAGTTTTAGCTGAACACTGTGAGCAGGACGCACCGCACTAACTTGTAGTTTTAGCTGAACACTGTGAGCAGGATGCACAGCACTAACTTGTAGCTTTAGATGAACACTGTGCAGATGTCTCACCCCACTAACTTGTAGTTTTAGCTGAACACTGTGAGCAGGACGCACCGCACTAACTAGTAGTTTTAGCTGAACACTGTGAGCAGGACGCACCGCACTAACTTGTAGTTTTAGCTGAACACTGTGCAGAGGTCTCACCCCACTAACTTGTAGTTTTAGCTGAACACTGTGAGCAGGACGCACCCCACTAACTTGTAGTTTTAGCTGAACACTGTGAGCAGGACGCACCGCACTAACTTGTAGTTTTAGCTGAACACTGTGCAGAGGTCTCACCCCACTAACTTGTAGTTTTAGCTGAACACTGTGAGCAGGACGCACCACAGTTAACTTGTAGTTTTAGCTGAACACTGTGAGCAGGACGCACCCCACTATCTTGTAGTTTTAGCTGAACACTGTGAGCAGGATGCACCGCACTAACTTATAGTTTTAGCTAAACACTGTGAGCAGGACGCACACCACTAACTTGTAGCTTTAGATGAACACTGTGCAGAGGTCTCACTACACTAACTTGTAGTTTTAGCTGAACACTGTGAGCAGGACGCACCGCACTAACTTGTAGTTTTAGCTGAACACTGTGCAGAGGTCTCACTACACTAACTTGTAGTTTTAGCTGAACACTGTGAGCAGGACGCACCACACTAACTTGTAGTTTTAGCTGAACACTGTGAGCAGGATGTACCGCACTAACTTGTAGTTTTAGCTGAACACTGTGAGCAGGACGCACAGCACTAACTTGTAGCTTTAGATGAACACTGTGCAGATGTCTCACTACACTAACTTGTAGTTTTAGCTGAACACTGTGAGCTGGACGCACCGCACTAACTTGTAGTTTTAGCTGAACACTGTGCAGAGGTCTCACCCCACTAACTTGTAGTTTTAGCTAAACACTGTGAGCACAACGCACCACACTAACTTGTAGTATTAGCTGAACACTGTGAGCAGAACGCACTGCACTAACTTGTAGTTTTAGATGAACACTGTGCAGAGGTCTCACTACACTAACTTGTAGTTTTAGCTGAACACTGTGAGCAGGATGCACCGCACTAACTTGTAGTTTTAGCTGAACACTGTGCAGAGGTCTCACTACACTAACTTGTAGTTTTAGCTGAACACTGTGAGCAGGTGCACCGCACTAACTTGTAGTTTTAGCTGAACACTGTGAGCAGGACGCACCCCACTAACTTGTAGTTTTAGCTGAACACTGTGAGCAGGACGCACTGCACTAACTTGCAGTTTTAGATGAACACTGTGCAGATGTCTCACTACACTAACTTGTAGTTTTAGCTGAACAGTGTGAGCAGGATGCACCGCACTATCTTGTAGTTTTATCTGAACACTGTGCAGAGATCTCACTACACTAACTTGTAGTCTTAGCTGAACACTGTGAGCAGGACGCACCGCACTAACTTGTAGTTTTAGCTGAACACTGTGAGCAGGACTCACCCCACTAACTTGTAATTTTAGCTGAACACTGTGAGCAAGACACACTGCACTAACTTGTAGCTTTAGATGAACACTGTGCAGAGGTCTCACTACACTAACTTGTAGTTTTAGCTGAACACTGTGTGCAGGACGCACCACATTAACTTGTAGTTTTAGCTGAACACTGTGAGCAGGACGCACCCCACTAACTTGTAGTTTTAGCTGAACACTGTGAGCAGGACGTACCGCACTAACTTGTAGTTTTAGCTGAACACTGTGAGCAGGACGCACTGCACTAACTGTAAATAGTCTAGCTGCCTGACTGTGGTACTAATAGGATCAAAAGAACACCAGCAATTTTCTTCAGGTAGCTATAAATACTGTAACAAGACAAGCCTGCCTGTCTGTAAGAAGATAACAGGAACGGATCTAGCTAAACTGAATACAGTGTATATATATATATATATATATATGCAACACCTGGGATGCATATATATACACAATACACTGTAAATGCAGCTAACTCACTTATTGTCCTGCCTAATCTAGCTAATTCAAATGAAATTACACTGTCTCTCTGTCTATCTATGTATCTCAACGCCGGAAAACACACTACACAGGGCCGCCGTGTAGGCGGCCTTATATAGTGTGGGGCGTGTTCTAAACCCCCTGAGCCATAATTGGCAAAAACCACCCTGGCTTTGGCCAATTACAGCTCTCTCTACTGACGGCACTGTGATTGGCCAAGCATGCGGGTCATAGTGCATGCTTGGCCAATCATCAGCCAGCAATGCACTGCGATGCCGCAGTGAATTATGGGCCGTGACGCGCCACACGAATTTGGCGCAAACGGCCCATATCATTCGCAAGACGATGTTCGAGTTTCACCTACAGTTTCAAAAGGGTATATTCCTTATCGAAACTGTTGATGTCTGCCCGGGTTTAGCCTCTCTCAAGGGCAGTCCCATTGCCTTAAGTTGATAATGCACCATTAAGGGTGAGAGCATATTCTCAATGTCTTTTGGGGACAGGGGAGTTTCTATTCAGCTCTAGTTAGGTTTCAGTGTCTGAATATTGCTATTGATCTGACCCTAAATTACACTTTTTGGGGATCAGTGACATTATTACATTGATCAGTGCTATAAAAATGCACTTATTAATTTATAAATGACACTGGCAGGGAAGGGGTTAACACTATGGGGCGATCAATGGGTTAAATGTGTTCCCTCAGGGTGTTTAACTCTAGGGGGATGGGCTGCCTGGGACATGACAGGGATAGCTGTTCCTGATCACTGTGAACAGCATACTGTATCTCTGAGATGTCACCTGTCAAAATGGGGATCCGCCTTGTTTACAATGGCAGATCCCCATTCTGCCTCTGTATACAGCGATTGTGGGCGGCTGGTCAACATAGAGTTCGCCGGAGCTGCGGGCACACTCCCACAATGCGCAGCGTGCGTGCATCCGCAATCTCACAGACTGATGTACGGGTACGTTGGTTCACGCAGGAGAGCCGACCTGCCATCGTATAAGTACGGTGGCTAGTCGGCAAGTGGTTAATAAGTTATTTCTCACAGACAGCATGGGCATACTGAGAATTACACATCAGAACACATTCTGCTACTCCTCCTGAATATGGTAATACCATATATGTTAGACTTTTTCACAGCCTAGATGCATCGAGGGGCCCAAAATTCATAAAGCAACTTGAGTCTTTCAAGAGGCATAAATTATGCATCTAATTTCCTGACCACCTATAACATTTTCTGGAAGCCCTGGAGCTCCGGGACAGCAGAAATGGCTACAAAATTACCACATTTAGAGAGCAAACACCTCCCCAAATGTATTTTTATAAGAGATTTATTTTATGAACTATTGTTTTTACCACAAGTTTTTAGAAAATGTAGAAAGAAAATGAAGTTTTTTATACAAAACTGTCTGGCTGTACCTAGAAAATACACACACTGCTATGTTCACTTGCCAGAAAGTACAGGAGGCTAAACAAAGGGTGAACAAAAGAGTTAATTTGCTTCCAGGAGTGCAGTTGTTCACAGAGGATGGTTGGGACTGATGTCGTGCAGGAATGTAGTCAATGGGATGTACAAATCGATCAGTACAGGTAGCAGGCCAAGACATAGTCAGCAAACAGGCAAAGAATTGGTCCAGGCAGCAAGCGGTACCGTGGTCAATAAATAGACCAGTGTCAGTACAGGTGGTAGGCAAAGGCAACACTGCACTGATGTGGAGGAGACCAAAAACATTGTTTCTGGCTGCACTGACTCTGATGTCATTGGGACTGGTGTGGGTAAAGATCAGGAACATTGTTGCCAACTGCACTGGTTTGGTGACACTATCACTGGTGTAGTAGCGATCAGGAACACTGTTGCTTGCTGCACTGGTCTGGAAAAACTGGCACTGGTGTGGTGGTGAGCAGGAACACTGTTGCTGGCGTACATTGGTTTAGTAACACTGGGATCCTTGTGGTGCCAAACAGGAACACTGTTGCTGGCTTCACTGGTCTAGTGACAGTGGCTCTGGTGCGGTATCATTCAGAAACACTGTTGATTGCTGCACTGGTCTGGTGATACTGGGACTGGTGTAGTGGTGATCATGAACAGTGTAACTGGCTTACACTGCTTTGGTGACACTGGGACTGGTGTTACAGTGATAAGAAACACACTTGCACTGGTCAGATGACACCATGATTGGTGTGATGGTGATAAGGAACACCATTGCTAATTTACACTAGTCTGGTGATATTGGAACTGGTGTGGTAATGATCAGAAACATTGTTGCTGGCTTACACTGGTCTAGTGACACTGTACTAGCGAGGCAGCAGTCAGCAACACTGTTGCTTGCTGCACTGGTCTGGTGACATAGGGACTGCTGTGGTCGGAATCAGGAACACTACTGCTGTTGTTAGGTTTGCCACCTGCTAAGGATTCACCCAAACAGTCCGAGTTTTAAATCATGTATCCGGGTTTCAGGCGGACTGAAACCCGGACACATCATTCAGACGGGGCTGTGGCTCCCCAAGTAACCAAGATAGTCACACACACATCTGTTGCTATCCAGGGGCTGTTGATTGCTGTCTGGGGGGCAGGTTCGGCATCACTGGGGTGCAGGGTGATGTTGTCAGCAAGAGCAATTTGGCCACACCCAAGTTTGCTGCAGCATGCTATGTGCATCGCCTTACTACTCTCCTTGGGGCACCTAAAGGTGTCCCAGGCCGCTAAAGTGTTCGGGTTTAGCTTGAAGAAAAGGTGGCAACCCTAGCTGGCGTACATTGGTCTGGTGACACTCGGACTGGTGTGGCAAGGATCAGGAAAACTGTTGTTGTCTGCATTGGTTTTGTGCCACTGAGGCTGGTGAGGCAGCAGTCAGTAACACTGTTGCTTCCTGCACAGGTCTGGTGACACTGGGACTAGTGTGGCTGCAATCAGAAACATTGTTTCTTTCTCGAACATCACGGGACACAGAGCCACAGTAATTACTGATGGGTTATATAGGTATCACTGGTGATTGGACACTGGCACACCCTATCAGGAAGTTCAACCCCCTATATAATCCCTCCCCCTTGCAGGGATACCTCAGTTTTTACGCCAGTGTCTTAGGTGATGGACGTGTAAAGATGTCCTGTGCTGAGCTCCAAAGGGAATATCCTGATATCCTATACTGGGGCAAGCCAGGCGAACCGGATCCATTCAAAGTGTCTTTTCATTGCCGAATTGGATGGTACCTGGGGTCCGAAGAAACGAGGTTTTACCCGTAACGCTTCTCTTTTTAGAGAGCTGGAACCCGCAGATCAGAAAATGGCTTTAAACTTCCTAATTTCTGGCGAGGTGCTTTACGGTCCCAGAACTGTTGGATCCCCCTACTGATGAGGGCCCCAGTCTCTGACGGTTTTTTCAAACGGAGCCCACCGTGAGAGGTGAAGATTGGGTCTGTGTAAACAGCACCCTGCGGCTGCATAAGGTAAGAGGAGATTCCACAGAATTTTTGAGTTCTAGTGGCTTTTCTCCTTTAAGGTAAATGCATGCTATGCCTATTGTGACCACCGGGGGCTGCCAAGAGCACAAACCTGCACATGCTGACTGTCTGTCTCAGTGTTCATCGTTGGTGTTTTTTCCTCACAGCGTCTCAAGCCGGCTGCAAAGAAGGTAAGATGGAGGAGGGATCTCTCATGTTTGAATGTTCCCCCCAGGCTAGAGGGGCCACAGGGGTCTAGAAAGTGGTTATACCACCCGGACTCTGCGGCCTAATGGCCACCATCTCTGAAGATAGCCGTTCAGGCAGATCTTGTTACCAGCCTCTCTCCCTCCCCCCCCATCCCCAGCCTTTCTCCAGAAGCATGACAGGAGAGTCGGCCAGCGTGGGAAGCGCTTGTTTTTTTCAAAACTCAAAGGGGGGGGTAGAGGGGGAGGGGCGGGACGTCAGCACTGAGTGCTTAGACTCCCACTCAGGCCAGCTGCAGGCTATTAGAGGCACTCTGTACAGGTGCACACAGCCTTCTGAGAGACACAGAGCTGACGGTCGCATGTAAGGTGGGACACAGGCATTCTCCTAGGCAGCATTTACTGAAGTAACACCAGACTGAGCATTGGGTAGCAAGGCTTTTAGCCAGACTACATCGCTCAGCAGGCAGTGTTCATTTGTATACCTCACACCTTGTTGCTTTGCACTATGGGTAGAAGAGGTTCAAGCACCCCAGGAACCAGAGACACTAGGGGATCTCGTTTAGGTTCTGAGGGCCCTCTGTCGGCAGCATCCCCCCCCCCCCCCTAAAAGATGGGCCAGGGACGGCTAGCCAGGGAGAGCCATCGGGGTCAGGGGCTACACCTGCTTTTGGCACTTCAGCCCCTGTATATATTACACAAGAGGTTTTTTCCTCAACCATTAATGGTCTAGAGGAAAGATTAATGGCCGTGATTACGTCTTCACTCAGTGGAAGAAAACGCACAAGGCTTTCCTCTGTTCCCCAAGACCCTCAGGAAGAGGAGCTCTGGGATAAAGGAGATGAATCCCTTTCAGAGGATCGGGATGGGACGGATGATTCCTCTTCAGAGGACTCAGGTGGAGAGGGACCCTCTGCGACTTCCCAAGAGGAGAAAGTCTTAGTGCAGATCCTCACTGGATTGGTCCGATCCACATTTAAGTTGCCCATACCTGAAACTGCTAAAGAATCCTCTTCTGCTTTGGGGTCACTGAAACCTTTCCAAGCAGCACATGCTTTTCCTGTTCATACTTTACTTGAAAAGCTCATTTATTCTGAGTGGGATCACCCAGACAAACGTTTTTTTCCGCCGAGAAAGTTTTCAACACTTTATCCGATGGAAGAAAAGTTTATTAAAATGTGGGGAATACTGGTTATTGATTCCGCCATTTCCTCCGTAAATAATAGCCTGACTTGTCCTGTAGACAATGCTCAGATGCTCAGGGATCCTGTAGATAAAAGGATGGAATCCCTATTGAAGGATGTTTTCCCCTTAGCAGGATCAGTGGCCCAACCTGCAGTAGCAGCGATTGGAGTCTGTCAATACTTAAGAGACCGTGTTAAGCAGGTCATCAAAGTATTACCTGAACAGCAGGCCCGGGGTTTGCTAACCTTCCAGCGGCCTTTTGCTTTGTGGTTTACGCCATTAGAGATTCTATCGTGCAAACCTCCCGTCTTTCACTGGGGTTGGTGCATATACGTAGAATCCTATGGTTGAAAGATTGGTCAGCCGAAGCACCATGTAAGAAGCTACTGGCTGGGCTTCCATTTCGTGGTGCAAGGTTGTTTGGAGAGGACTTGGATAACTATATCAAGAGAATCTCTTGTGGGAAAAGCACTCTCTTACCTGTCAAGAAGAAGAGTAAGCGTCCCTCTTTCAAACGGACTCTTTCCCCAGCGCTGGGGGCTTCAGCCTCCAGGCAGTCTCGACGGCCGCCTCCATCGGGGTCCAGAGACAAGAGTCAACCCCAGGGACAAAAGAGGTCCAGGGGAAAGAAGCCTACTAGGCAAAACACTAATGCCGCGTACACACGAGCGGACTTTACGGCGGACTTTGCCCGGCGGATTTTTCGACGTACTTTACGACGGACTTTCTGAATGAACGGACTTGCCTACACACAATCCACCAAAGTCCGTCGAATTCGTACGTGATGACGTACGACCGGACTAAAACAAGGAAGTTCATAGCCAGTAGCCAATAGCTGCCCTAGCGTGGCTTTTTAGTCCGTCGAACTAGCATACAGACGGCGGACTTTTCGACCGGACTCGATTTCAACGGATAAATTTTAAACAAGTTTCAAATCTAAGTCCGTCCAACTTTTGAGAAAACAAAGTCCGCTGGAACCCACACACATTGAATTGTCCGACGAAATCCAGTCCGCCGGGCAAAGTCCGCCGTAAAGTCCGCTCGTGTGTACGCGGCATAAGACCTCTGCATGAGGGGGCGCCCCCACTCACTCGAGTGGGGGGGAGACTGAGACAGTTCTCAGAGCTCTGGCAGGAGGACTTCCAGGACAGATGGGTAATCTCCACGGTAACCTTAGGGTACAAGCTGGAGTTTCAGGAATTCCCCTCTCCTCGGTTCCTCAGATCAGGTGTTCCCAGAGACCCAGAGAAGAACCAGTCGCTCCTTCTAGTGTTAGAGCGACTTTTGTCGCAGGAGGTCTTTATGATAGTTCCCGCAAAGGACCAGGGATTGGGCTTCTATTCAAACCTTTTTATGGTCCAAAAGCCAAATGGGGATGTCAGGCCCATTTTGGATTTAAGGGATCTGAACCGATTCCTAAGGATTCAATCCTTCCGCATGGAATCAATTTGAACAGTAGTTCCCACCCTGCAGGGAGGAGAATTTCTGGCATCAATAGACATCAGAGATGCATATCTGCATGTGCCCATTTTTCCTGCTCATCAGAAGTTTCTGCGCTTCGAGGTAGGAGGGCGCCATTTCCAGTTTGTGGCTCTGCCTTTCGGGATAGCCACTGCATCTCGAGTGTTCACAAAAATCTTGGCTCCTCCTCTGGCCAGATTAAGGGCTCATGGTATAGCTGTCATAGCATACCTAGACGACCTGCTCTTGATAGACCGGTCGGTAGCCTCTTTAAATGGAAACTTGAGGACCACAGTCAGGTATCTAGAACACCTGGGTTGGATCCTCAACTTAGAAAAGTCTTTCCTAAAACCAGTAAGAAGACTGGAGTATTTAGGTCTGATTATAGATACAAGCCAGGAGAAAATATTTCTACCCCAGGCAAAGATCGCTGCTTTAAGAGAGCTGATTCTGGCAGTAAGGACCAAGAAGGGTCCCTCAGTCCGCCTTTGTATGAGGCTACTAGGGAAGATGGTGTCTTCATTCGAAGCAGTTCCCTATGCTCAGTTTCACTCATGAATGCTGCAACACAGTATTCTGTCGACCTGGAACAAGAAAGTTCAGGCATTAGACTTTCCGATGCACCTGTCGCATGCGGTGCGTCAGAGCCTCAATTGGTGACTCATACCCGAAAACCTGCAGAAGGGGAAATCCTTTCTACTGGTTACCTGGACGGTGGTAACAACAGATGCCAGTCTGTCAGGTTGGGGAGCAGTTCTGGAACAGGCTGTGGTCCAAGGGATATGGTCCAAGACAGAGAGGACCTTACCCATCAACATTCTGGAGATCCGGGCGATACAACTAGCTCTAAAAGCCTGGATTATCAGGCTACAGGTTTGTCCGGTCAGGATCCAGTCCGACAATGCCACAGCAGTGGCTTATGTCAATCATCAGGGAGGCACCCAGAGCCGAGCTGCTCAAAAGCAGGTGAACCAGATCTTAGTCTGGGCAGAGATGCATGTGCCATGCATATCGGCAGTTTTCATCCCGGGAATAGAGAATTGGCAGGCGGACTATCTAAGTCGCCAGCAGTTACTTCCAGGGGGATGGTCTCTGCATCCCGACGTCTTTTGGGCCATATGCCAAAGATGGGGTATTCCAGATGTAGATCTCTTTGCATCCCGATTCTACACAAAGATAGACAGATTTGTGGCAAGGACAAAAGATCCTCTTGCATGCGGGACGGATGCGTTGGTGATTCCGTGGCATCGGTTCTCACTGATTTACACATTCCCGCCTATTCTGCTATTACCACGACTCCTTCGCAGGATCAGGCGGGAAAGGAAGTCGGTACTTCTGGTGGCCCCCGCTTGGCCCAGAAGGACTTGGTATGCAGAAATAGTAAGGATGACGGTGGGTTCCCCGTGGACCCTACCGGTACGCCCAGACCTGTTAAGGTCCAGTGTTCCATCCTGCCTTACAAACGCTAAATTTGACGGTTTGGCTATTGAGACCCACGTTCTGAAGAGTCGTGGGCTCTCAGGTCCTGTCATATCTACCTTGATTAATGCAAGGAAGCCAGCTTCCAGGATGATTTATCATAGAGTCTGGAAAGCTTATATAACCTGGTGTGAATCCAGAGGTTGGCATCCCAGGAAATATGTCATAGGTAGAATTCTTGATTTTCTACAATTAGGATTAGAGATGAAGCTGGCCTTGAGTACCATCAGGGGCCAGGTCTCTGCTTTATCAGTATTATTTCAGCGGCCACTTGCTTGCTGATTCTTTGGTCCGAAATTTTATGCAGGGGGTGATGCGTCTTAATCCTCCGGTTAAAGCGCCCCTAAACCCCTGGGACTTGAACTTGGTCCTGGCTGTGTTACAGAAACAGCCTTTTGAACCAATAAGTCAGATTCCTTTGGTCTTGTTGACAAGGAAATACATTTTTCTGGTGGCCATCTCTTCTGCTAGAAGAGTATCAGAATTAGCAGCTCTTTTCTGTAAGGAGCCTTATTTGATTATACACAAGGATAGAGTGGTACTACACCCTCATCCTAGTTTTTTTACCAAAGGTGGTTTCTGATTCTCATTTAAACCAAGACATTGTTCTGCCTTCCTTTTTTCCAGATCCTTGTTCTCCGGAAGAGAGATCTCTACATTCGTTGGATGTAGTAAGAGCAGTTAAGGCCTATCTCGGGGCAACTGCTCAGAGCCGCAAGATGGATGTTTTGTTTGTGCTGCCAGAGGGTCCCAATAGAGGACAGGCAGCGTCAAAAGCTACCATTTCTAAATGGATTCGACAGTTGATCATTCAAGCTTACGGTTTGAAACAGAAGATTCCTCCGTTTCAGATCAAGGCACATTCCACAAGGGCTATTGGTGCTTCTTGGGCAGTGCATCACCGGGCCTCTATGGCTCAAATCTGCAAGGCCGCAACCTGGTCTTCAGTTCATACATTCACCAGATTCTATCAGGTGGATATGAGAAGGCATGAGGATATCGCCTTTGGGCGTAGTGTGCTGCAGGCAGCGGTACAGGGTCCTCAGGTCTGATTGCACCCTACTTGGTCGTGGTTCCCCCCCCTCAGGTAGCATTGCTCTGGGACATCCCATCAGTAATTACTGTGGCTTTGTGTCAAGTGATGTTCGAGAAAGAAAATAGGATTTTTTAAAACAGCTTACCTGTAAAATCCTTTACTTTCGAAGGACATCACGGGACACAGAGGTCCCGCCCCTCTTCTAATACACTATATTGCTTGGCTACAAAACTGAGGTATCCCTGCAAGGGGGAGGGATTATATAGGGGGTTGAACTTCCTGATAGGGTGTGCCAGTGTCCAATCACCAGTGATACCTATATAACCCATCAGTAATTACTGTGGCTCTGTGTCCCGTGATGTCCTTCGAAAGAAAAGGATTTTACAGGTGAGCTGTTTTAAAAAATCCTATTTTCTGGCTTACACTGGTCTGGTGACACTGGGACTGGTGTGGCAGTGATCAGGAACAATGTTGCTGGCTTACACTGGTTTTGAGACACTGGGCCTGTGTGGTAGTGATCAGGAAAACTGTTGTTGTCTGCACTGGTTTTGTGACACTAATGCCGCGTACACACGGTCGTACTTTTCGTCTACAAAAGTCCAACGGACGCTGACGGACTAAAGCTGGCTGGTAATCCGATCGTGTGTGGGCTTCTCCGGACTTTCAACGTACTTTTTTAGCCTCAAATCCGACGTACTTTAGATTTGAAACATGCTTTAAATTTTTACTTCGTAACTACGACGGACCCCGAAATCCGCTCGTCTGTGTGCTAGTCCGACGGACAAAAAGCCACGCTAGGGCACCTATTGGCTACTGGCTATGAACTTCCTTATTTTAGTCCGGTGTACGTCATCACGTACGAATCCGTCAGACTTTTGTGTGGTCGTGTGTAGGCAAGTCCGTTCGTTAGAAAGTCTGCCGCAAGTCCGCCGAAAGTCTGCCGGAAGTCTGCCGGAAGTCTGTCGGACAGGCTGTCTGACTTTTGTAGACGAAAAGTCCGACCGTGTGTACGCGGCATAAGGCTGGTGTGGCCACAATCAGTAGTAAAGATGACGGTATTCTGGCCCACAGAGGTTCAATGTCCAACAAGCATGTAAATACACTTAAATGGCACTTGGGGTAAGCAAATGACCAAACAAGTTCATAAAGTTCATAAGACCATATGCATTAGTAAAAGGTAAATCGGTTGTAAAGTCAGAAGGTTTTTTATCATAATGCATTCTATGCATTACGATTAAAAAACCCTCTGTGTGCAGCAACCCTCAGTCCCCCAACACTTACCTGAGCTTATCTCGATCCAGTGATGTTGCAGGAAAGTGTTGGCTGCCCGGGACTCTCCCTCCTTATCCCTCTGCCATTGGCTCCCGCTGCTGTCAATTAAAGTCAGTGAGCCAATGAGGAGAGAGAGGAGGTGGGGCTGAAATATGGCTCCATGTCTGAATGGACACACAGAGCAGTGGTTCAGCTCAGGTGCCCCCATAGCAATCTGCTTGCTGTGGGGGCACTCAGCAGGAGGAAGGGGCCAGGAGCAGCGGCGAGGGACCAAAGAAGGGGAGGATCTGGCCTGCTCTATGCAAAACCACTGCACAGAGCAGGTAAATATAACATGTTTGTTAATTTTAAAGAACAAAAACTGAGACTTTATTATCACTTAGTGCACCGGTGGCTGCCATCCTCAGAGTCTGGCCAGCTCTGTGTGGAGGGAATGAAAAGAGAAAAGGGAAGCACCACCTAAGTGCAGTATTAAAATAAGCTAATTTATTTGCAAAGAGTTAAAAACACTCACAAGATGTGGAATGAGAAAAACACTCATCAAGTAAATACATTCTATCGGCCGCTCCTCTCTGTCCTGCAGGCACCACCAACCAGAATCCCGACAGCTGTAGATGGTGTTGAATAGGCTTCCTAGCCTAACCAAAATAAATTAGCCTATTTTAGCACTGCACTTAGGAGATGCTTCACTTTTCTCTTGTGGCCACAATCAGGAACACTGTAGCTGGTTTGCACTTGTCTGGTGATACTGGGACTTGAGTGGCAATAATCAGGAACACTGTTGCTGGCTGCACTGGCAACACTGGGTACTGGGACTGGTATGACGGTGATCAGGAACATAAATGTGACTAGTAACCAGTAGGGATGAGCCGAACACCCCCCGGTTCGGTTCGCACCAGAACCCGCGAACGGACCGCAAGTTCGCACGAACGTTAGAACCCCATTGACGTCTATGGGACTCGAACGTTCGAAATCAAAAGTGCTCATTTTAAAGGCTAATTTGCGTGGTATTGTCCTAAAAAGGGTTTGGGGACCCGGGTCCTACCCCAGGGGACATGTATCAATGCAAAAAAAACTTTTAAAAACGGCCGTTTTTTCGGGAGCAGTGATTTTAATGATGCTTAAAGTAAAAAAAAAAAAGTGAAATATTCCTTTAAATATCGTACCTGGGGGGTGTCTATAGTATGCCTGTAAAGTGACGCGTGTTTCCCATGTTTAGAACAGTCCCTGCACCAAATGTCATTTTTAAAGGAAAAAATCTCATTTAAAACTGCTTGCGGGTTTAATGTCATGTCGGGTCATGGCAATATGGATGAAAATCAGTGAGACAAACGGCATGGGTACCCCCCAGTCCATTACCAGGCCCTTTGGGTCTTGTATGGATATTAAGGGGAACCCCACACCCAAATTAAAATAAGGAAAGGTGTGGGGCCACCAGGCCCTATATACTCTGAACAGCAGTATACAGGCGGTGCAAACAAGACAGGGACTGTAGGTTTGTTGTTAAGTAGAATCTGTTTGTAATTTTGAACATTTTTAATGTGTTTAGCTCCAGCCAAAAAATCTTTTCTAAGCTTTTTGGAAAACATAGGGAAGGGTTATCACCCCTGTGACATTTGTTTTGCGCCTTTCCTCCTCTTCAGAAGATTTCACCTCACTTTTTTGTCCCAATGAAAAATGTTTTTTGAAAATTTGGGTTTTTTTGTGGAACAAGGATTGGAAAGCATCAGTGGAAAGGAGAAATTGTTTTCCCATATTAACTCTTACAGGAGAGAATTTCCCTTCCTTAGGGGTAGATTTCATCTCACTTCCTGTTGTCTCCTACCGTTTGCAAGTAGGAGTCGTTTGTAAGTTAGATGTTTGAAGGTAGGGTCCTGCCCTATATACTCAGCAGAAATTTGGGCCTTAGGTGTTGCTGTGGCCAAAACACTGTAAGCCCTCACAGGGCCCTGCTGTGAAATATTAGATCAAGAATTGTAATTACATGCCCCTGTTGAACAGGAGCTGAAAAATTAGGCCTTAGGCACTGGTGCTGGTGCCACAACACTGCAACCCCTCACAGACACTCTAGTTGGAACGCAGGAACGAGCCCTGCTGCAAAGTATTGCATCAAAAATTGTAATTACACGCCCCTGTTAGACAGGGGCAGAAAAATTGGGCCTTAGGCACTGGTGCTGGTGCCACAACACTGCAACCCCTCACAGACACTCTAGTTGGAACGCAGGAACGAGCCCTGCTGCAAAGTATTGCATCAAAAATTGTAATTACACGCCCCTGTTAGACAGGGGCAGAAAAATTGGGTCTTAGGCACTGGTGCTGGTGCCACAACACTGCAACCCCTCACAGACACTCTAGTTGAAACGCAGGAACAAGCCCTGCTGCAAAGTATTGCATCAAAAATTGTAATTACATGCCCCTGTTAAACAGGGGCTGAAAAATTGTGCCTTAGGCACTGGTGGTGGCGCCCAGAACCAAAAATGTTCTTACAAGCTATCAGCGTGATGATTGAGGAGGAAGAGGATAATTACTCAGGGATAGTCACTCAGCATCAGCATAGGCAGTCTTTGAAGGGATCTGAGATTTCAAAAAAAATTATTCGGTTACATCTGCATCAGGTGCTTGGTAGCTGGTGGTGATCCAAGACTGATTCATTTTTATGAAGGTCAGCCGATCGACTGAGTCGGTGGACAGACGCACCCTGTGATCGGTTACCACGCCTCCAGCAGCACTGAATGTGCGTTCCGAAAGAACGCTGGATGCAGGACAGGCCAGTAGCTCAATTGCATACTGTGCAAGCTCTGGCCAGTGATCCATCCTCAAGACCCAGTAACCCAGAGGATTTTCGGTGGGAAAGGTGTCCAAGTCTGATCTTGCCCCTAGGTATTCCTGCACCATGTAAAACAGACGCTGGCGATGGTTGCTGGAACCGATCATACCTTGGGGCTGCGGACCAAAAAATTGTCTGAACGCATCGGTCAGACGGCCACCTTCTCCACCGCTCCTTCTTTGACTGACCGAAGCCTCAGCAACACGTTGTCCAGAAACAGGAGTTTGTAACCTCCCAGTCTCTGGGAACGCATTGCACAGACCTTTCTGCAAGGCCTCCCGAAGATGTTTCATCCTCTGCTCCCTCTGCGATGGCAAGATAAGGTCCGCAACCTTACCCTTGTAACGTGGATCAAGGAGGGTTGCCAGCCAGTATTGGTCCTTCTCCTTGATACCACGAATACGAGGATCCTTACGCAGGCTTTGCAGGATCAGGGAGGCCATGCAGCATAGGTTTGCTGAGGCATTCGGTCCGGAGTCCTCTGGGTCACTAAGGACAACAACGTCCGCAGCCACCTCCTCCCAGCCACGTACAAGTCCATGTGTTCCTTGGGACTGATCCCTTAAAGACTGCTGATGCTGAGTGCCAGGCTCCACCTCCATACTGACACAATCTTCCTCCTCCTCCTCCTCCTCCTCCTCGTCCTTTTCCTGTGTGATCGGCGGGCACGCAGGAACACTGTCTGGATAAAGGGGGCCTTGAGAGCTAAGGAAGTCCTCCTCTTCCTGCCTCTGTTCTGCCTCAAGTGCCCTGTCCATTATTCCACGCAGCGTGTGCTCCAACAGGTGGACAAGGGGGACAGTGTCACTGATGCATGCACTGTCAGTGCTCACCATCCTCGTGGCCTCCTCGAATGGTGACAGGACAGTGCATGCATCCCTGATCATGGCCCACTGGCGTGGGGAAAAAAAACCAAGGTCCCCTGACCCTGTCCTGGTGCCATAGTCGCACAGGTACTCATTGATGGCCCTCTGCTGCGTGTGCAGCCGCTGCAGCATGGCCAACGTCGAGTTCCACCTGGTGGGCATGTCACAGATTAGGCGGTTCTTGGGCAGGTTAAACTCCTTTTGGAGGTCCGTCAGCCGAGCACTGGCATTATATGACCGGCGGAAATGCACAGAGACTTTCCTGGCCTGCCTCAGGACATCCTGTAAGCCCGGGTACCTGCCCAAGAACCGCTGCACCACCAAGTTAAGGACGTGAGCCAAACAGGGCACATGGGTCAGTTGTCCCTGTCGGAGGGCAGAGAGGAGGTTGGTGCCATTGTCGCAAACCACCATTCCTGCCTTAAGTTGGCGTGGCGTCAACCACCTCTGAACCTGCCCCTGCAGAGCTGACAGAACCTCTGCCCCAGTGTGGCTCCTGTCCCCCAAGCACACCAGCTCAAGCACCGCATGGCATCTTTTGGCCTGCGTACTTGCGTAGCCCCTTGAACGCCTACGGAGCACCGATGGTTCCGAGGAAGAGGCCATGGAGGAAGAAGAAGAGGAGGGGGTGGAGGAGAGAGGTGTGTCACAATCAGCATTTTGGAGGCGTGGTGGCGGAACAACCTCCAACACTACTGCACCTTGTCCTGCATCCTTCCCAGCTGCCAGCAGAGTCACCCAATGCGCCGTGAAACTTAAGTAACGTCCCTGTCCATGCCTGCTGGACCATGAGTCAGCGGTAATATGCACCTTACCGCTGTCCGCCCTGTCCAGCGAGGCATGGACATTGCCTTCCACATGCCGGTAGAGAGCCGGAATCGCCTTCCGTGAGAAAAAGTGGCGTTTGGGTACCTGCCACTGAGGAACCGCACATTCCACAAACTCACGGAAGGGGGCAGAGTCTACCAACTGAAAAGGCAGCAGTTGAAGTGCTAGCAATTTTGCCAAGCTAGCATTCAACCGCTGGGCATGTGGATGGCTGGGAGCAAACTTCTTTCGGCGGTGCAGCAGCTGGGGCAGGGAAATTTGCCTGGTACAATCTGACGTCGGTGTACCAAAAGCAGATTGCCCACAAGTACTTGGCTGTGACACACCTAATTCTACACCTTCATTCCTCTCACTGCAGGTCTCAGAGAGGACTGAAGGTCTAGTGGGGTTGGAAATCTCAGCTGATGAGGAGCAAGGAGAGATCGTCTTTGTTCTTTGGTGTGGGTCTTCTAGATACGCTTGCCAACGAACTGCATGGCAGGTCAACATATGTCTGGTCAAGCATGTGGTACCCAAGCGGGAGATGTTTTGGCCACGCGAGATACGCTTGAGACATATGTTGCAAATAGCAGCGGTGCGATCTGATGCACTCGTCTCAAAAAAGGCCCACACCAAAGAACTTTTTGAATAACGCGCAGAGACTGCAGCGCCCTGCACATGTGGAGCTTTGGGGTGTGATGCAGTCAATGTGCTGCCCTTAGGCTGGCCCCTGGAGGGCATCCTGCCTAGTTGGTGATGTGCCACCTCCTCCTCCTCCTCCTCCTCCTCCTCTCTCCTATCAGGCACCCACGTTGAGTCAGTGACCTCATCATCCCCTCCCTCCTCATCACTGGAGCAAACCTGGCAGTATGCTGCAGCAGGGGGAGCATGACTGCCAGATTGCTGTCCTTCTTGGGCACCCCCTCTGTCCGTGCTCATGTTACTGCCTTCATTGAGCTCAGTATCATCATCAGAGCCTTCCAAACGCTGGGCATCCTCCTGGAGCATGTACCCAACACTGTGGTCAAACAGTTCGAGGGAATCCTCATGAGGACATGGTGGAGCTAGGGAAGGAGTCACTGATGACATTGAGCTGAGGGAAGAGGCCGCTGCTTTGCCAGACAAAGCACCCTGGGCATGGGTGAGAGAGGATGAGGAGGATGAGGACGGCTTGGTCATCCACTCGACCAAGTCTTCCGCATGTTGCGGCTCAACACGGCCAGCTGCCGAAAAAAAGGCCAAGCGTGTCCCATGGCCACGTGCTGATGAGGATGCACCGTCTCCACGACCAGCACTAGACACAGAGCCTGCTTGCCCTCTCTTATTGGCTTGTGACTGTCTGCCTCTCCTTCTTGGCCTTCCAGACATACTAATGGCCTGTAGCTGCACTAAGCTGGGATAGAACACCTGTAATTTTCTTCAGGTAGCTTTATATACTGTAACCAGACAAGCCTGCCTGTCAGTAGGAAGATAACAGGAACGGATCTAGCTGAACACTGTGAGCAGGACGTACTGCACTAAATGTATATAGCAGGAACGGATCTAGCTGAACACTGTGAGCAGGACGCACTGTACTAAATGTAAATAGTCTAGCTGCCTGACCGTGGTACTAATAGGATCAAAAAGAACACCTGTAATTTTCTTAAGGTAGCTTTATATACTGTAACCAGACAAGCCTGCCTGTCAGTAGGAAGATAACAGGAACGGATCTAGCTGAACACTGTGAGCAGGACACACTGTACTAAATGTAAATAGTCTAGCTGCCTGACCGTGGTACTAATAGGATCAAAAAGAACACCTGTAATTTTCTTCAGGTAGCTTTATATACTGTAACCAGACAAGCCTGCCTGTCAGTAGGAAGATAACAGGAACGGATCTAGCTGAACACTGTGAGCAGGACACACTGTACTAAATGTAAATAGTCTAGCTGCCTGACCGTGGTACTAATAGGATCAAAAAGAACACCTGTAATTTTCTTCAGGTAGCTTTATATACTGTAACCAGACAAGCCTGCCTGTCAGTAGGAAGATAACAGGAACGGATCTAGCTGAACACTGTGAGCAGGACGCACTGTACTAAATGTAAATAGTCTAGCTGCCTGACCGTGGTACTAATAGGATCAAAAAGAACACCTGTAATTTTCTTAAGGTAGCTTTATATACTGTAACCAGACAAGCCTGCCTGTCAGTAGGAAGATAACAGGAACGGATCTAGCTGAACACTGTGAGCAGGACACACTGTACTAAATGTAAATAGTCTAGCTGCCTGACCGTGGTACTAATAGGATCAAAAAGAACACCTGTAATTTTCTTAAGGTAGCTTTATATACTGTAACCAGACAAGCCTGCCTGTCAGTAGGAAGATAACAGGAACGGATCTAGCTGAACACTGTGAGCAGGACACACTGTACTAAATGTAAATAGTCTAGCTGCCTGACCGTGGTACTAATAGGATCAAAAAGAACACCTGTAATTTTCTTCAGGTAGCTTTATATACTGTAACCAGACAAGCCTGCCTGTCAGTAGGAAGATAACAGGAACGGATCTAGCTGAACACTGTGAGCAGGACGTACTGCACTAAATGTATATAGCAGGAACGGATCTAGCTGAACACTGTGAGCAGGACGCACTGCACTGAATGTAAATAGCAGGAACGGATCTAGCTGAACACTGTGAGCAGGACGCACTGCACTAAATGTAAATACCAGGAACGGATCTAGCTGAACACTGTGAGCAGGACGCACTGCACTGAATGTAAATAGCAGGAACGGATCTAGCTGAACACTGTGAGCAGGACGCACTGCACTGAATGTAAATAGCAGGAACGGATCTAGCTGAACACTGTGAGCAGGACGCACTGCACTGAATGTAAATAGCAGGAACGGATGTAGCTGAACACTGTGAGCAGGACGCACTGCACTAAATGTAAATACCAGGAACGGATCTAGCTGAACACTGTGAGCAGGACGCACTGCACTGAATGTAAATAGCAGGAACGGATCTAGCTGAACACTGTGAGCAGGACGCACTGCACTGAATGTAAATAGCAGGAACGGATCTAGCTGAACACTGTGAGCAGGACGCACTGCACTGAATGTAAATAGCAGGAACGGATGTAGCTGAACACTGTGAGCAGGACGCACTGCACTGAATGTAAATACCAGGAACGGATCTAGCTGAACACTGTGAGCAGGACGCACTGCACTGAATGTAAATAGCAGGAACGGATCTAGCTGAACACTGTGAGCAGGACGCACTGCACTAAATGTAAATACCAGGAACGGATCTAGCTGAACACTGTGAGCAGGACGCACTGCACTGAATGTAAATAGCAGGAACGGATCTAGCTGAACACTGTGAGCAGGACACACTGCACTAAATGTAAATAGTCTAGATAGAAGATAACAGGAACGGATCTAGCTAAACTGAATACAGTGTATATATATATATGCAACACCTGGGATGCATATATATACACAATACACTGTAAGTGCAGCTAACTGACTGACTGTTCTGCCTAATCTATCTAACTCAAATCAAATGACACTGTCTCTCTCTCTCTCTATCTCTCAGCACACCGGAACACACACTACACAGGGCCGCCGTGCAGGCGGCCTTATATAGTGTGGGGTGTGTACTAAATCCCCTGAGCCATAATTGGCCAAAGCCACCCTGGCTTTGGCCAATTACAGCTCTCTCTACTGACGGCGCTGTGATTGGCCAAGCATGCGGGTCATAGTGCATGCTTGGCCAATCATCAGCCAGCAATGCACTGCGATGCCGCAGTGAATTATGGGCCGTGACGCGCCACACGAATTTGGCGCGAACGGCCCATATCGTTCGCAATTCGGCGAACGACCGAACAGCCGATGTTCGAGTCGAACATGGGTTCGACTCGAACACGAAGCTCATCCCTAGTAACCAGGACAGTGCTGTCTCTTGGCCTAGGCCAACAAAAAAGCCGCCCCCACACGAAAAAATGCTCCCCCCTTCTCCTGTCTCCCGCTGCCAAACAGTTTCACCATGGCCGGCGGCTTTTGTGTAGCCGCTACACTGCAGAGCCAGTGTCATTATGGGGTGGACTGTGCCAGGGGGACAGGGACTGGCATCCCCCAAAAAGCGGCAAGTAACTGTTCAGTCCGCCAGCACTTAGTACAACTGGTGGGGGCGGAGCCGGAGACTAATGCTCCGCCTATCTTCCTCCACGGCATCCTTTCATCTGGCCTGGGCTCAGTGTCAACTCGATGGGAGAGAGGAAGATGAGGGGAATTCCCAGGGCAGCCTGCCTGCTCAGCAAGCACTGGTGCCTCTTCTTAAATCATGTAAGTGCACTAGTTCCAGCAGGAGTTTGAATGATGTGGTTGTTGGCTCCTGTCTTTGCTCACCTCCTGTCAGTCAGACCTGTGTAGCTAGCACAGAGCTGAGGAGGATTTTAAGGGCACTTCCTAAGGCTCAAATACATGCTGCATAGGTCTGTCCCCAGCAAACAAATGGCTCCATTAATGTCCCTGGTGGTGTAGACTTGCTGCTTTTCAGACCTGTGTAGCAGGAAAACAAGGAGGAGTTTGAATGATGTAGCTGTCTTGTCAGCCTCTGTCACCATCTGTCAGATTTGTGTAGCACAGAGCCAAGGTGTTTCAGACCACTTCGCTTGGCTTCCCAGGCAACAGGGAAGGGACAAAAGCTGCAACTAAATGCCACATGGGTCTGATAGGTGGCAGGTGGGGACAAAAGCTATCTTTTTGAGGATAGAAAGCATGATGTCTCTTCCTGCTGTGCTCAGCAAGAGCAGTTGAGTTTAATTTACAAATGCTTTCTATCTTTGAAAAAGGTCATAGGTGTGTGTAGCGCTACCTACTAGGCAAATAATTATATAGCTATAGGATCAATCAAATATAAAGTGCTCAATATGAATTAAATTAATGTACAGGTAATGCAATAAAGGGCTCCGTGCTACAAATTCATTAAACAGTTCACATTCGGTGAAAATTCATATGCTCCAAAGTGCTCCATGCTATAATCAATACATATTTTTTATACAATAATAAGCTGTGATATGAAAGTGCTCAGTGCCTCTGTATGCATTATTTCAGTGCTCCAGGTGTCACACTCTGTGCTTCCCTCTTATTTGTCCTCACTACAGATGGGCTTGGGCGTGTTCCAAAACCCCAGACGCCCGATCCCGCCAGGAAGCAGACACTGCACAGCACTTATCAGAGGCAGTGAGACATTTCCTGATCTCTGCAGCTGCAGATTGGGAAATGTCCCACTGCCTGTGATTAGCTCTGTGTAATGTCGGCTTCCTGGCAGGATCGGACATGTGGGGTTTCAAACAATCCCAAGCCAATCTCTAGTCTTCACTCACCAGAATATAAAAATATCTGTGCCTTGTGAAAGATTGGAGATTGTGTCAGCCTAATTTTTACTTCTCCACTCCACGTACATGTTGAAAGAGTAAAGACCAGGCATGGGCATCCATAGTGTAAATCCATTTTATTTGATTAACCACTTCAGCCCAGAAAGGATTTACCCCCCTAATGACCAGGCCATTTTTTTGCGATACTGCACTGCGTCGCTTTAACTAACAATTGCATGGTCGTGTGACGTTGTACCAAAACAAAATTTATGCCCTTTTTTTTTCTACAAATAGAGCTTTCTTTTGGTGGTATTTGATCACCTCTGCGGTTTTTATTTTTTGCGCTATAAACAAAAAATAACGGACAATATAAAAATATATAAATCTTGCGAGCTACTCTAGAGTAACCTGAGACTGCAATCAGAATCGGGTATAAAGTAACCTGAGGTTACAACCTAGCGTCAGGTGTGGTATAACAATTCCTGTGAAAGAAAGTGCAAATTCACAGCTGCTAAGCATTGATCACAATCCCATAATATGTGAAAACATATATACAAAAAACATTTTGTAAAAAATAACGGGCAATTTTGTAAAAAAAAAACAATATTTTTTACTTTTTGCTATAATAAATATCCCCCAAAAAAATGTAAAAAACTGATTTCTTCATCAGTTTCGGCCAATTTGTATTCTTATACATATTTTTGGCAAAGAAAAAAAATAAACAAAAAATCGCAATAAGCGTATATTGATTGGTTTGCGCAAAAGTTATAGTGTCTACAAAATAGGGGATAGATTTATGGCATTTTTATTATTTATTTTTTACTAGTAATGGCGGCAATCTGCGATTTTTAGCGGAACTGCAACATTGTGGCGGACAGATCGGACACGTTTGACACTTTTTTGGGACCACTGACATTTATACAGCAATCAGTGCTATAAATAGCCACTGATTACTGTGTAAATTGCACTGGTAGGGAAGGGGTTAACACTAGGGGGTGATCAAGGGGTTAAATGTGTTCCCTAGGTGTGTTTCTAACTGTGAGGGGATAGGACTAACTGGAGGAGGAGCCAGATCGTTGTTCCTACTTAGTAGGAACAGATGATCTGTTTCTCCTCCCCTGTCAGAACCGGGATTTGTGTGTTTACAAGTAGCTACTCACATATAAAACTGCTTGTTCCCGAGCTACAAGCGCTTCCTACACTATGGATTTACACTATGGATGCCCGGTCTTTACTTTTTAAAAATGTACATGTTGGGACTGCGCCATTGCACAGACAAATCGGACACTAAGTGCCACTTTTTTGGGGACCAGTGGCACTAATACAGCGATAAATGTTATAAATATGCACTGTCACTGTACTCATTTATTATTCATTTATTTTTTTCAGGTACTTATATAGGGCCATCAAGGTGGAGCCTAAAGAGGAAGGGGTGTGGTTTACAGATAATAGGGCAGGTCTTAAACAGGAAGGGTGTGGTCTTGACAGAAGGGGGTGTCACATTTAAATTAGGGGTGCACGAGATTAGTCAGGCCTAGGGCAGCACAAAACCTAAATACACCACCAATGTACTGTGGCTGCTGATCAGAGTAGGAAGCACTTTGTAATCCAGTGGACATAGGGATCTCAGAAAGTACTGATGCATGCACTAGAGGGCACACAAAAGCAGCATTAAAAAGGGGTAACTGTTTTAAAATGGCCTTCTGCCCTCTAGCCATTTGGCCATTTATGCACAACTGCTGGATAGCAAGTGGTAAAAATACATTATTTTCTTCCTTAAAAATGAAAACTCTTGTAGGTTATCAGAAGGCCCTAATATCACGGGTGAACTATGTATAATCTGGTGTTGTGTTCCCACGTATACAGTATATTTTCATTATCTCTCTAAAAAAAGATGTAGTCTTCAGATTTGACCTGATCTGTGTAAGCAGCCTTTATTTTTTTATTGAAATTTTGCAGGAATACAGATAAAGCAAGTTATACATATTAAAGTCAGAGAAATCAAACATAAAAAGAAATGACAAAGAAATAAAAATAAAATAGGAAAATATGTTGATCATAACACAGGCAGGGTGACATGGAACTATATGTGGGTAGGGATGAGCCGAACACCCCCCGGTTCGGTTCGCACCACAACCTGCGAACGGACCGAAAGTTCGCACGAACCTTAGAACCCCATTGACGTCTATGGGACTCGAAAGTTCAAAATCAAAACTGCTCATTTTAAAGGCTAATTTGCATGGTATTGTCCTAAAAATGTATCAATGCAAAAAAAACTTTTAAAAACGGCCGTTTTTTCGGGAGCAGTGATTTTAAAGTAAAAAAAAAAAAGTGAAATATTCCTTTAAATATCGTACCTGGGGGGTGTCTATAGTATGCCTGTAAAGTGGCACGTGTTTCCCGTGTTTAGAACAGTCCCTGCACCAAATGTCATTTTTAAAGGAAAAAATCTCATTTAACCACTTCAGCCCCGGAAGGATTTACCCCCTTCCTGACCAGAGCACTTTTTACAATTTGGCACTGCGTCGCTTTAACTGCTAATTGCGCGGTCATGCAATGCTGTACCCAAACGAAATTTGCGTCCTTTTCTTCCCACAAATAGAGCTTTATTTTGATGGTATTTGATCACCTCTGCCGCTTTTATTTTTTGCGCTATAAACAGAAAAAGACCGAAAATTTTGAAAAAAAATGATATTTTCTACTTTTTGTTATAAAAAAAAATCCATTAAAATCAATTTTTGTCATACATTTAGGCCAAAATGTATTCGGCCACATGTCTTTGGTAAAAAAAATGTCAATAAGCGTATATTTATTGGTTTGCGCAAAAGTTATAGCGCCTACAAACTAGGGTACATTTTCTGGAATTTACACAGCTTTTAGTTTATGACTGCCTATGTCATTTCATGAGGTGCTAAAATGGCAGGGCAGTACAAAACCCCCCCAAATGACCCCATTTTGGAAAGTAGACACCCCAAGGAAATTGCTGAGAGGCATGTTGAACCCATTGAATATTTTTTTTTTTTGTCCCAAGTGATTGAATAAAGACAAAAAAAAAAAAAAATTACAAAAAGTTGTCACTAAATGATATATTGCTCACACAGGCCATGGGCATATGTGGAATTGCACCCCAAAATACATTTAGCTGCTTCTCCTGAGTACGGGGATACCACATGTGTGGGACTTTTTGGGAGCCTAGCCGCGTACGGGGCCCCGAAAACCAAGCACCGCCTTCAGGATTTCAAAGGGCGTACATTTTTGATTTTACTCCTCACTACCTATCACAGTTTTGAAGGCCATAAAATGCCCAGATGGCACAAAACCCCCCCAAATGACCCCATTTTGGAAAATAGACACCCCAAGCTATTTGCTGAGAGGCATGTTGAGTCCATGGAATATTTTATATTTGGACACAAGTTGCGGGAATGTGACAATTTTTTTTTTTTTTGCACAAAGTTGTCACTAAATGATATATTGCTCAAACATGCCATGGGCATATGTGGAATTACACCCCAAAATACATTCTGCTGCTTCTCCTGAGTACGGGGATACCACATGTGTGGGACTTTTTGGGAGCCTATCCGCGTACGGGGCCCCGAAAACAAAGCACCGCCTTCAGGATTTCTAAGGGCATACATTTTTGATTTCACTCCTCACCACCTGTCACAGTTTGAAGGCCATAAAATGCCAAGATGGCACAACCCCCCCCCCAAATTACCCCATTTTGGAAAGTAGACACCCCAAGCTATTTGCTGAGAGGCATGTTGAGTCCATGGAATATTTTATATTTGGACACAAGTTGCGGGAATGTGACAATTTTTTTTTTTTTTTTTTTGCACAAAGTTGTCACTAAATGATATATTGCTCAAACATGCCATGGGCATATGTGGAATTACACCCCAAAATACATTCTGCTGCTTATCCTGAGTACGGGGATACCACATGTGTGGGACTTTTTGGGAGCCTAGCCGCGTACGGGGCCCCGAAAACCAAGCACTGCCTTCAGGATTTCTAAGGGCATACATTTTTGATTTCACTCCTCACTACCTATCACAGTTTTGAAGGCCATAAAATGCCAAGATGGCACAAACCCCCCCCAAATGACCCCATTTTGAAAAGTAGACACCCCAAGCTATTTGCTGAGAGGCATGTTGAGTCCATGGAATATTTTATTTTTTGACACAAGTTGCGGGAAAGTGACAATTTTTTTTTTTTTTGCACAAAGTTGTCACTAAATGATATATTGCTCACACAGGCCATGGGCTTATGTGGAATTGCACCCCAAAATACATTCTGCTGATTCTCCTGAGTATGGGGATACCACATGTGTGGGACTTTTTGGGAGCCTAGCCGCGTACGGGGCCCCGAAAACCCAGCACCGCCTTCAGGATTTCTAAGGGCGTAAAGTTGTGATTTCACTCCTCACTACCTATCACATTTTTGAAGGCCATAAAATGCCCAGATGGCACAAACCCCCCCCCAAATTACCCCATTTTGGAAAGAAGACACCCCAAGCTATTTGCTGAGAGGCATGATGAGTCCATGGAATATTTTATATTTTGACACAAGTTGCGGGAAAGTGACATTTTTTTTTTTGCACAAAGTTGTCACTAAATGATATATTGCTCAAACATGCCATGGGCATATGTGGAATTACACCCCAAAATACATTCTGCTGCTTCTCCTGAGTACGGGGATACCACATGAGTGGCACTTTTTGGGAGCCTAGCTTCATACGGGGCCCCGAAATCCAATCACCGCCTTCAGGATTTCTAAGAGTGTTAATTTTTGATTTCACTCCTTACTACCCATCACAGTTTTGAAGGCCATAAAATGCCAAGATAGCACAAAACCGCCCCAAAATGACCCCATTTTGGAAAGTAGACACCCCAAGCTATTTGCTGAGAGGCATGGTGAGTATTTTGCAGCTCTCATTTGTTTTTGAAAATGAAGAAAGACAAGAAAAACATATTTTTTTTTTCTTTTTTCAATTTTCAAAAGTTTGTGACTAAAAGTGAGGTCTGCAAAATACTCACTATACCTCTCAGCAAATAGCTTTGGGTGTCTATTTTCCAAAATGGGGTCATTTGGGGGGGGTTTGTGCCATCTGGGCATTCCATGGCCTCCGAAACTGTGATAGGCAGTGAAGAGTGAAATCAAAAATTTACGCCCTTAGAAAGCCTGAAGGCAGTGCTTGGTTTTCGGGGTCCCGTACGCAGCTAGGCTCCCAAAAAGTCTCACACATGTGGTATCCCCATACTCAGGAGAGGCAACAGAATGTATTTTGGGGTGTAATTTCACATATTCCCATGGCATGTTTGAGCAATATATCATTTAGTGACAACTTTGTGCAAAAAAAAAAAAAAATTGTCTTTTTCCCGCAACTTGTGTCACAATATAAAATATTCCATGGACTCGACATGCCTCTCAGCAAATAGCTTGGGGTGTCTACTTTCCAAAATGGGGTCATTTAGGGGGGTTTTGAACTGTCCTGGCATTTTATGCACAACATTTAGAAGCTTATGTCACACATCACCCACTCTTCTAACCACTTGAAGACAAAGCCCTTTCTGACACTTTTTGTTTACATGAAAAAAAAAAAATTTTTGCAAGAAAATTACTTTGAACCCCCAAACATTATATATTTTTTTAAAGCAAATGCCCTACAGATTAAAATGGTGGGTGTTTATTTATTTTTTTCACACAGTATTTGCACAGCGATTTTTCAAACACATTTTTTGGGGAAAAAACACACTTTTTAAAATTTTAATGCACTAAAACACACTATATTGCCCAAATGTTTGATGAAATAAAAAAGATGATCTTAGGCCGAGTACATGGATACCAAACATGACATGCTTTAAAATTGCGCACAAACGTGCAGTGGCGACAAACTAAATACATTTTTAAAAGCCTTTAAAAGCCTTTACAGGTTACCACTTTTACAGAGGAGGTCTACTGCTAAAATTATTGCCCTTGATCTGACCTTCGCGGTGATACCTCACATGCATGGTGCAATTGCTGTTTACATTTGACTCCAGACCGACGCTTGCGTTCGCCTTTGCGCAAGAGCAGGGGGGACAGGGGTGCTTTTTTTTTTTTTTTTTTTTTTTTATTAATTTTTTGATTTTTTATCTTATTTTTAAACTGTTCCTTTCATTTTTATTTTTTTTAATCATTTTTATTGTTATCTCAGGGACTCAGGGAATGTAAATATCCCCTATGATAGCAATAGGTAGTGACAGGTACTCTTTTTTGAAAAAATTGGGGTCTATTAGACCCTAGATCTCTCCTCTGCCCTCAAAGCATCTGACCACACCAAGATCGGTGTGATAAAATGCTTTCCCAATTTCCCAATGGCGCTGTTTACATCCGGCGAAATCTAAGTCATGAAATGCTCGTAGCTTCCGGATTCTTAGGCCATAGAGATGTTTGGAGCCATTCTGGTCTCTGATCAGCTCTATGGTCAGCTGGCCGAATCACCGGCTGCATTCTCAGGTTCCCTGTTGGGACAGGAGAGCCAGAGAAAAACATGGAAGACGGTGGGGGGGGAGCATTTCCTCCCACTGCTTGTAAAAGCAGTCTAGAGGCTAATTAGCCGCTAGGATTGCTTTTACATGAAAGCCGACCGCTGGCTGAAAAGAATGATACCAAGATGATACCTAAACCTGCAGACATCATTCTGGTATAACCACTCAAAGTCCAGCAACATACCAGTACGTTGCTGGTCCTTGTTGGGCATATATTGTAAACTTTTTTTTCATGCAGCCTGTGGGCTGAACGAAAAAAAGATATTGATCGGTGGGTATGCCCACCATTAGAATACCTCCCTTCATCCACCCACTTCTAATGATGGGCATACATGCACCATTTATATATGCCGAAGCATGGGGGCATCCTCCCGCAAAAGGCAGGAGCAAATTGCTCCTCCACCCACTGCTGCCCCCACGCTTCGGCATATATGCTGAAGTATGTAACTGTGGTGGTAAAATCACCTCCGACAGCGCTGGAGTCACGGCTTTATGTATCGTGGGAGCAAACGCTGTTGCTGTCAAGATAAATAAATCCGCGCTGCAACCGAATGGCGTACCTGCTAAGCAAATGATGGTTAACAAAAAACAAAGTAACATTACAGTATAACAGTAATACTTACCATACCTGCAAAGCAAATACAAAAAAAACCATAGTAAAAAATAAAACATTTAACGCAACCTGTGCCTACCTAAAATATATATATGCCGAAGCATGGGGGCATCCTCCCGCAAAAGGCAGGAGCAAATCGCTCCTCCGCCCACTTCTGCCCCCACGCTTCGGCATATATGCTGAAGTATGTAACTGTGGTGGTGAAATCACCTCCGACAGCACTGGAGTCACGGCTTTATGTATCGTGGGAGCAAATGCTATTGCTGTCAAGATAAATAAATCCGCGCTGCAACTGAATGGCGTACCTGCTAAGCAAATGATGGTTAACAAAAAACAAAGTAACATTACAGTATAACAGTAATACTTACCAAACCTGCAAAGCAAATACAAAAAAAAACATAGTAAAAAATAAAACATTTAACGCAACCTGTGCCTAAAATATATATATGCCGAAGCATGGGGGCATCCTCCCGCAAAAGGCAGGAGCAAATTGCTCCTCCACCCACTGCTGCCCCCACGCTTCGGCATATATGCTGAAGTATGTAACTGTGGTGGTGAAATCACCTCCGACAGCGCTGGAGTCATGGCTTTATGTGTCGTGGGAGCAAACGCTGTTGCTGTCAAGATAAATAAATCCGCGCTGCAGCTGAATGGCGTACCTGAAAACAAAAATTTTTTTAAAACACAGTAAACTATAAAAAAATTACATACCTGAAAAGCAAACATGATAAAACATAACAATAAAACATTGCAGAATAGAATACAGTAAAAAAGAGCAGAACAATAGAGAGAAAATAGAGAGAGAGAGAACAATAAAACGACAACTATTTTTGTTTTTTTTATTTTATATTTTTTTTGTGTATTTTTTTTTTTTTTTTTACTTTTTTTTTTTTTTTTACTTTTTTTTTTTATAACTGTAACTTTTTTTATAACTGTAACTTTTAAAACTGTAACGGTTCCAGGTTTGGGTCTCTCAAAATGCGATGGCATCTTGGGAGACCCTGTGGAAGTGTGTCCTAGTCTGTGCAGTGCTGTACCCTACGCTAAAACTCAACTAGTGTATGGTAGCGTTCAAAACATTCACCAATGCAAAGACCAGGATTGCCAGGACAGGAGGGACAATAATACCGGGTGTCACGCCTATATCCACGCTTTCTGCAGACACAACATTTTCTTTGGGGGGCTCGTTGGGTAGGGGTACTCTGGAGGACATAAGGAAAATGCCTCTCATGCAGCCGGCCTACTGCATTTGGATTGGAAAGGTGAGGTGGAGCACCGTCTGGAAACAGAAGGGCTCTGACGATCTCTTCCTGGAATTTAAGGAAGGATCCAGTCCGTCCTGAAGCTCTGTATAGCACATGAGCGTTCAGCAAAGCCAATTGAAATAAATAAACAGACACTTTTTTGTACCAGCGTCTGGCCTTACGGGCAACTAGGTACGGCGCCAACAACTGGTCGTTGAGGTCCACCCCTCCCATATTAAGGTTGTATTCGTGGACACAGAGGGGTTTCTCCACAACACCAGTCGCCGTAGTAATTTGGGTCGTCGTGTCTGCATGAAGGGAGGTGAGAACGAAAACATTCTTCTTATCCCTCCACTTCATAGCGAGCAAATTATTATACTTCAAGCAGGCTCTCTCCCCCAGCCTAAGACGGGACTCTACAAGCCGCTAGGGAAAGCCCCAGCGATTAGGTCGCACGGTGCCACATGCTCCAATTTGATGATCAAAAAGGTGACTAAAAAGTGGCACGCTCGTATAATAATTGTCCACCTACAAGTGGTACCCCTTTCCGAATAAGGGTGACACCAAGTCCCACACTATCTTGCCAGCGCTTCCTATGTAGTCAGGGCAGTTTGTCGGCTCTACGTGACTATCTTTGCCCTCGTAAACCATAAAACTATATGTATAGCCTGTGGCCCTGTCACAGAGCTTATACATCTTGGCCCCGTATCTGGCACGCTTGCTGGGAAGGTACTGTTTGAAGGACAAGCGGCCAGAAAACTTAATCAGGGACTCATCAACGCAGACAACTTGATGGGGAGTAAACAAGTCTGCAAAACGTTGGTTGAAGTGGTTTACGAGGGGCCGAATTTTGTAGAGCCGATCGTATGCAGGGTCTCCACGAGGACGACAGAGTTCATTGTCGTTGAAGTGCATGAACCGCAAAATCTGCTCGTATCGTGCCCTGGCCATTGAAGCAGAGAACAAGGGCATATTGTGAATTGGGTCAGTGGACCAATATGACCGCAACTCACTCTTTTGGGTATGCCCATGTTGAGGGAAAGGCCCAGAAAGATCTTAAATTCGGACACCGTATTTGGTCTCCAATCTCTGGCAAGGGAGGACTGGGAATTAGCGGCGATGTGTTGACCAGCGTACAAATTGCTTTGGTCCACAATAGATCTATAGAGATCTTCGGTGAAAAACAGTGAATAAAAATCCAGTGGCATAAAGTCAACTGTTTCCACCTGAATTTCGGGTTGGCCAGTGAAAGGGGGAAGTACGGGTGCTGCAGAAGTGGTGGGTACCCAATTCGGATTGGCGAATGCAGCAGGAAGGGCACTATGGGCACGACGGGCCTGTGTTCGTCTTCTTGGTGGCAGCGGGACACTACTAGTGCTTGCCACCTCACCAGCTTGAACTGCACTTATGGGACTCGCCACGTCACCACGTGATACTGCAGTGCTGGATATACGACCAGGGTGTACTAGGCCGCTGGTGCTTGCCAGTTCACCAGAAGGAATAGCGGCGCTAGTACTTCTCTGCTCCATACGAGAGCCCTGCGGTTCTTGCACTTCAAGGACAGAAGAAGAAGTTCGGGGTCTGGTACGCCTGACCCTAGCAGGGACCACAACTCCGTCGTCAGAGCTATCTGTCATGGAGCCGCTGTCCTCTACAGAATCGTATTCTGAGCCTGAATCTGACAGATGAGTGACTTCCTCTTCACTATCTGTTATGCTCAGAAACGTGTAGGCCTCTTCACTAGTGTACCTTCGATTTGCCATTTTGGGCTCTAAATTTAGGGGTACACTAGTGAGACTCACAGGCAAAAAAGCTCCTGACTGTCAGCGACTGATTCAAAGCGCTACCAAAAACATGTTAGCGATCGCAGGGATCGGGCCTGACTCTGCGAATGCTGCAGTTATGTGTGCTTAGTGTTTTGTGACAGTTATCGATCGATACTGCACTTGGGTGGGCTGGGCTGGGCTGGGCCGAGGGGCAAACCGCAGGTGCTAGCAGTTATCTGGGCTGATCCCGCTAACACTGCGTTTTTTTGGGGGACCCTAAACTGCTGGGGAGTATAGATCTGATCGGATCAGATATCGATCCGTTCAGATACTATAGCACTAAGGGAGGTGTATGCTGCGTGCGTAGGTGTTAGCGGTACTGGTGCTAACCTGACGCTGCCTGGGGCGACACAGACCTTATCTGATCCTAAAAACGTAACTTCTATCACCGCCGGGCAATTAGGGGGTTAAACCTTTATAAGGTAATGAACGGCGGGTGCCCTAAAACTGTAATAAACTACAAAAAACAAACCAACTAACCAGCGTCACCCGTAACAATTATATGGTGATCACTGGTGAAAGGGTTAACTAGGGGGCAATCAAGGGGTTAAAACCTTTAGTAGGTAGTATATGGGGGTCCCTGTCGCTATAAAACACTGACAGCAAACCTATATACTTACCTCCCTAACTAGCGTCACCTGTGTCACTAATACAGCGATCAGAAAAACGATCGCTTAGTGACACTGGCGACGGGGGGTGATCACGGGGTTAAAACTTTATTAGGGGGGTTAGGGGGGTACCCTGGACCTAAAGGGGGGTACCCTAGACCTAAAGGGGGCTAACCTAACTGCCCTAACACTTGTAACTGACACAAACTGACACCAATGCAATAAATCAGAAAAAAAAAAAAACTGCTATTGGTGTCAGAGTGACAGGGGGTACAGGGGGGTGATCAGGGGGTGACTGGGGGGTGACAAATGTGCCTGCGTGTTCTACTGTAAGTGTAGTGTTGGTGCACTTACTTGGATGTCTTCTCTCCTCTGCGCCGGGACGAAAAAACCGACTCAAGGAGAGATGACATCACTTCCTCCACTTCTGTTTACATTCACAGAAGCCGAGGAAGCTTGTCATTGGCCAGGAGCGATCGCGAGGGGGGAGTCACGAATGAATGGCCTCCCCCTCACCTTTGATCGACCCTGACCTCAATCCGACTGCCGCTGGCACCGGGGGGGTCCGATCGGACCCCCCACCCGCGGGCAGGCAGGGACGTACAGGTAAGCCCCTTTGCATGCCCGTGCCGCTCTGTCGACGTACATCTGTGTGCGGCGGTCGGCAACTGGTTAAAACTGCTTGCGGGTTTAATGTAATGTCCGGTCCTGGCAATATGGATGAAAATCAGTGAGACAAACACCATGGGTACCCCCCAGTCCATTACCAGGCCCTTTGGGTCTTGTATGGATATTAAGGGGAACCCCGCACCCAAATTAAAATAAGGAAAGGTGTGCGGCCACCAGGCCCTATATACTCTGAACAGCAGTATACAGGCGGTGCAAACAAGACAGGGACTGTAGCTTTGTTGTTAAGTAGAATCTGTTTGTCATTTTGAACGGGTACATTTTTAACGTGTTTAGCTCCAGCCAAAAAATCTTTTTTAAGCTTTTTGGAAAACATAGGGAAGGGTTATCACCCCTGTGACATTTGTTTTGCTGTCTTTCCTCCTCTTTAGAAGATTTCACCTCACTTTTTGTCCCAATGACAAATGCTTTTGAGAATTTGGGTTTTTTTGTGGAACAAGGATTTGAAAGCATCAGTGGAAAGGAGAAATGTTTTCCCATATTAACTCTTACAGGAGAGAATTTCCCTTCCTAGGGGTAGATTTCATCTCACTTCCTGTTGTCTCCTTCCGTTTGCAAGTAGGAGTCATTTGTAAGTTAGATGTTTGAAAGTAGGGGCCTGCCCTATATACTCAGCAGAAATTTGGGCCTTAGGTGTTGTTGTGGCCACAACACTGTAAGCCCTCACAGGGCCCTGCTGTGAAATATTAGATCAAGAATTGTAATTACATGCCCCTGTTGAACAGGGGCAGAACAACTGGGCCTTTGGTGGTGGTGGTGCTGGTGCCACAACACTGTAAGTCCTCACTCGCTCTTGGTGGGTGCAGAAATGGGCCCTGCTGTGAAATATTAGATCAAAAATTGTAATTACATGCCCCTGTTGAAAAGGGGCAGAAAAATTGGGCCTTTGGTGGTGGTGGTGGTGGTGCTGGTGCCAGAACACTGCAACCCCTCACAGACACTCTAGTTGGAACGAAGGAACGAGCCCTGCTGCAAAGTATTGCATCAAAAATTGTAATTACACGCCCCTGTTAAACAGGGGCAGAAAAATTGGGCCTTAGGCACTGGTGCTGGTGCCACAACACTGCAACCCCTCACAGACACTCTAGTTGGAACGCAGGAACGAGCCCTGCTGCAAAGTATTGCATCAAAAATTGTAATTACACGCCCCTGTTAAACAGGGGCAGAAAAATTGTGCCTTAGGCACTGGTGCTGGTGCCACAACACTGCAACCCCTCACAGACACTCTAGTTGGAACGCAGGAACGAGCCCTGCTGCAAAGTATTGCATCAAAAATTGTAATTACACGCCCCTGTTAAACAGGGGCTGAAAAATTGTGCCTTAGGCACTGGTGGTGGCGCCCAGAACCAAGCTATCAGCTATTCTTACAAGCTATCAGCGTGATGATTGAGGAGGAAGAGGATAATTGCTCAGGGATAGTCACTCAGCATCAGCATAGGCAGTCTTTGAAGGGATCTGAGATTTCAAAAAAAATTATTCGGTTACATCAGCATCAGGTGCTTGGTAGCTGGTGGTGATCCAAGACTGATTCATTTTTATAAAGGTCAGTCGATCGACAGAGCCGGTGGACAGATGCACCCTGTGATTGGTTACCACGCCTCCAGCAGCACTGAATGTGCGTTCCGAAAGAACGCTGGATGCAGGACAGGCCAGTAGCTCAATTGCATATTGTGCAAGCTCTGGCCAGTGATCCATCCTCAAGACCCAGTAACCCAGAGGATTTTCGGTGGGAAAGGTGTCCAAGTCTGATCTTGCCCCTAGGTATTCCTGCACCATGTAAAACAGACGCTGGCGATGGTTGCTGGAACCGATCATACCTTGGGGCTGCGGACCAAAAAATTGTCTGAACGAATCGGTCAGACGGCCACCTTCTCCACCGCTCCTTCTTTAACCGACCGAAGCCTCAGCAACACGTTGTCCAGAAACAGGAGTTTGTAACCTCCCAGTCTCTGGGAACGCGTTGCACAGACCTTTCTGCAAAGCCTCCCGAAGATGTTTCATCCTCTGCTCCCTCTGCGATGGCAAGATAAGGTCCACAACCTTACCCTTGTAACGTGGATCAAGGAGGGTTGCCAGCCAGTATTGGTCCTTCTCCTTGATACCACTAATACGAGGATCCTTACGCAGGCTTTTCAGGATCAGGGAGGCCATGCAGCGTAGGTTTGCTGAGGCATTCGGTCCAGAGTCCTCTGGGTCACTAAGGACGACATGGTCCGCAGCCACCTCCTCCTAGCCAGGTACAAGTCCATGTGTTTCTTGGGACTGATCCCTTAAAGACTGCTGCTGATGCTGAGTGCCAGGCTCCACCTCCATACTGACACAATCTTCCTCCTCCTCCTTGTCCTCTTCCTGTGTGATTGGTGGGCACGCAGGAACACTGTGTGGATAAAGGGGGCCTTGAGAGCTAAGGAAGTCCTCCTCTTCCTGCCTCTGTTCTGCCTCAAGTGCCCTGTTCATTATTCCACGCAGCGTGTGCTTCAACAGGTGGACAAGGGGGACAGTGTCACTGATGCATGCACTGTCACTGCTCACCATCCTCGTGGCCTCCTCAAATGGTGACAGGACAGTGCATGCATCCCTGATCATGGCCCACTGGCGTGGGGAAAAAAAAACAAGCTCCCCTGACCCTGTCCTGGTGCCATAGTCGCACAGGTACTCATTGATGGCCCTCTGCTGCGTGTGCAGCCGCTGCAGCATGGCCAACGTTGAGTTCCACCTGGTGGGCATGTCACAGATTAGGCGGTTCTTGGGCAGGTTAAACTCCTTTTGGAGGTCCGTCAGCCGAGCACTGGCATTATATGACCAGCGGAAATGCACACAGACTTTCCTGGCCTGCCTCAGGACATCCTGTAAGCCCGGGTACCTGCCCACCCGGTGACCCTGCCCCCTCTGACGCGCGGGACATGACGGGATTTCCCTGTGGCATTCCCCGTGACGTCACAGGGAAGTCCCGCCAAGTCACCGTGCGTCAGAGGGGGGCGGGGCCACCGGTTCGGAGAAGAAAATTAAGAAGAGAAGAAGAGAAGAAGAGAAGAAGGAAGAAGAGCAGACGATGAAGAAGAAGATGAAGAGAAGAGCGGGAGCCTCCCCCCAATGCCATGGGTGCGGAGCGGCCCGAGGAGAAGAAGATAGAAGACGCCGCAGAGGAGATGCTGGACAAGAACGCCGGAGGAAGAACCAGAAGAGCCAGAAGAACCAGAAGAAGAAGAAGATGAAGGAAGATAGAAGAAGCATTTAAATAAAGGAATTGTCAAAAACTGTCTCTTGTCATTTTTAACTATTTTGACACTTTTTTAGTGAAATGGTAGGGGTAAGTACCCCCTTACCATTTCACACAGGGGGGGGCCGGGATCTGGGGGTCCCCTTGTTAAAGGGGGCTTCCAGATTCCGATAAGCCCCCCGCCCGCAGACCCCCACAACCACCGGCCACGGTTGTGGGGATGAGGCCCTTGTCCTCATCAACATGGGGACAAGGTGTTTTGGGGGGCTACCCCAAAGCACCCTCCCAATGTTGAGGGCATGTGACCTGGTACGGTTCAGGGGGGCCGCACTCTCATCCCCCTCTCTTTTCCTGCGGCCTGCCAGGTTGCGTGCTCGGATAAGGGTCTGGTATGGATTTTTGGTGGGACCCCACGCCGTTTTTTTTTTTTTTGGCGCGGGGTTCCCCTTAAAATCCATACCAGACCTGAAGGGTCTGGTATGGAATTTAGGGGGAACCCCACGTCATTATTTTTTTAAATTTTGGCCGGGGTTCCCCTTAATATTATCCATACCAGACCTGAAGGGCCTGGTATGGAATTTAGGGGGACTCCCACATCATTTTTTTTTTTAATTTTGGTTCGGGGTTTACCTGTGGGGAATTCCCACGCCGTTTTTATCAATGAACTTCTATGTGTATTGTCGGCAATGCAATAGCCTCGGGTAGTTTTAAATGTTTTTTTTTCCTTCGAAATGTAATTTTGCTGTCAGACTGTTCTAAACACGGGAAACATGCGCCCCTTTACAGGCATACTATAGACACCCCCAGGTACGAAATTTAAAGGGATATTACACTTTTATTGTTTGACTTTAAGCATTATATATATATGTACTGATACTGCAGCTAGCAAAATCAACTGCCTGCCTGTAGTATGAGAACACCACCAACCTTCTACAGGTAGCTTTAGCTGAACACTGTGCAGAGCTTGCAAAAAACTAACTTGTAGCTTTTTTAGCTGCCTGCGGTAGTGATAGGATCAGGAAAACACCACCAACCTTCTACAGGTAGCTTTAGGTGAGCACTGCAGAGCTCGCAAAAAAAGAACTTGTAGGTTTAGCTGAACACTGTGAGGTGGACGCACCACACTAACTTGTAGTTTTAGCTGAACACTATGAGCAGGACGCACAGCACTAACTTGTAGTTTTAGCTGAACACTGTGAGCAGGACGCACTGCGCTAACTTGTAGCTTTAGATGAACACTGTGCAGAGGTCTCACTACACCAACTTGTAGGTTTAGCTGAACACTGTGAGCAGGACGCACAGCACTAACTTGTATTTTTAGCTGAACACTGTGAGCAGGACGCACAGCACTAACTTGTAGTTTTAGCTGAACACTGTGAGCAGGACGCACTGCACTAACTTGTAGCTTTAGAAGAACACTGTGCAGAGGTCTCACTACACCAACTTGTAGGTTTAGCTGAACACTGTGAGCAGGACGCACAGCACTAACTTATAGTTTTAGCTGAACACTGTGAGCAGGACGCACAGCACTAACTTGTAGTTTTAGCTGAACACTGTGAGCAGGACGCACTGCACTAACTTGTAGCTTTAGATGAACACTGTTCAGAGGTCTCACTACACCAACTTGTAGGTTTAGCTGAACACTGTGAGCAGGACGCACTGCACTAACTGTAAATAGTCTATTTGCCTGACTGTGGTACTAATAGGATCAAAAGAACACCAGCAATTTTATTCAGGTAGCTGTAAATACTGTAACAAGACAAGCCTGCCTGTCAGTAAGAAGATAACAGGAATGGATCTAGCTGAACACTGTGAGCAGGACGCACTGCACTAACTTGTAGCTTTAGATGAACACTGTGCAGAGGTCTCACTACACCAAATTGTAGGTTTAGCTGAACACTGTGAGCAGGACGCACTGCACTAACTGTAAATAGTCTAGCTGCCTGACTGTGGTACTAATAGGATCAAAAGAACACCAGCAATTTTCTTCAGGTAGCTGTATATACTGTAACAAGACAAGCCTGCCTGTCAGTAGGAAGATAACAGGAATGGATCTAGCTGAACACTGTGAGCAGGACGCACTGCACTAACTGTAAATAGTCTAGCTGCCTGACTGTGGTACTAATAGGATCAAAAGAACACCAGTAATTTTCTTCAGGTAGCTGTATATGATGTAAGAAGACAAGCCTGCCTGTCAGTAGGAAGATAACAGGAACGGATGTAGCTGAACACTGTGAGCAGGACGCACTGCACTAACTGTAAATAGTCTATTTGCCTGACTGTGGTACTAATAGGATCAAAAGAACACCAGCAATTTTATTCAGGTAGCTGTAAATACTGTAACAAGACAAGCCTGCCTGTCAGTAAGAAGATAACAGGAATGGATCTAGCTGAACACTGTGAGCAGGACGCACTGCACTAACTTGTAGCTTTAGATGAACACTGTGCAGAGGTCTCACTACACCAAATTGTAGGTTTAGCTGAACACTGTGAGCAGGACGCACTGCACTAACTGTAAATAGTCTAGCTGCCTGACTGTGGTACTAATAGGATCAAAAGAACACCAGCAATTTTCTTCAGGTAGCTGTATATACTGTAACAAGACAAGCCTGCCTGTCAGTAGGAAGATAACAGGAATGGATCTAGCTGAACACTGTGAGCAGGACGCACTGCACTAACTGTAAATAGTCTAGCTGCCTGACTGTGGTACTAATAGGATCAAAAGAACACCAGTAATTTTCTTCAGGTAGCTGTATATGATGTAAGAAGACAAGCCTGCCTGTCAGTAGGAAGATAACAGGAACGGATGTAGCTGAACACTGTGAGCAGGACGCACTGCACTAACTGTAAATAGTCTATTTGCCTGACTGTGGTACTAATAGGATCAAAAGAACACCAGCAATTTTCTTCAGGTAGCTGTAAATACTGTAAGAAGACAAGCCTGCCTGTCAGTAGGAAGATAACAGGAACGGATCTAGCTAAACTGAATACAGTGTATATATATATATGCAACACCTGGGATGCATATATATACACAATACACTGTAAGTGCAGCTAAACTAACTGACTGTTCTGCCTAATCTATCTAACTCAAATCAAATGTCACTGTCTGTCTCTCTCTCTCTCTCTCTCAATGAACGCCGCAACACACACTACACAGGGCCGCCGTGCAGGCGGCCTTATATAGTGTGGGGAGTGTACTAAATCCCCTGAGCCATAATTGGCCAAAGCCTCCTTGGCTTTGGCCAATTACAGCTCTCTGTTCAGACGGCGCTGTGATTGGCCAAGCATGCGGGTCATAGTGCATGCTTGGCCAATCATCAGCCAGCAATGCACTGCGATGCCACAGTGAATTATGGGCCGTGACGCGCCACACGAATTTGGCGCGAACGGCCCATATAGTTCGCAATTCGGCGAACGACCGAACAGCCGAGGTTCGACTCGAACACGAATCTCATCCCTATATGTGGGGTACTGGAGAGATTCAGGGAGGAGAACCATACTCGGAATGATGCCACACATCCCAGATCTTGTCAAACCTGTCAACAGCACCCTCTACCAGAGCTGTCATTTACTCCATTCTATGTATGTCAGTAATAGCTTGTAGAAACTGAGCTTGGTTTGGGGGAGGGACATAGCCAACACAATGGAATGACTCTCTTTGCAGGTAGTAAAATATAGGAAGTCAATCTATTAGAGGTCCTTACCAGACTCAAAAATGGGAGGCCCAGGAGGAGATGTAACCTATCCAATGAAATGAGGGACTCAAAAATTTGCTGGAGCAGAGACAGAGAAGATATGGTAGTGAGTTCCTCTAGTTTTACCACATCTCCAACAGAGGGGTCAAAATGATGCAATACCTTGAGGGTCCTATATCAAAAAAATAACACTTTAAATGCTGTCTGTCTATCTCTGCGCCACACATCTGGATATTTTGGAAGTTGAGGTCCATATTTTGGCCCACTGTTGGAGAGAGACTGGTTGTTGTATAATTTGAGTCCATTTGTGCATATAGGAGTCAGAGTCTATAGAGAGTTGGAAGGGTCTCCTGAAGCAGTTGGTATAAAGCAGATATTAGTTGTGTTTGGTGGGGGCCCTGGGAACAGATGAGTTCAAAAGCTTTTGGTTTGGAAAGGGTAAGGGGATGGGGAGAGAGTTGAGAAGTAGTGAGTTATTTGGAGATAGGAATATGACATATGTTTTGGGATCTGATATTTAGATTGGAAGTCTGCAAAAGGGCGAAATTTACGTTTGACCGGGTGTACAAAGTGGCAAAGTTGGAACAGACCAGCTTGTGCCCAAGGGAACATTTGGGGTGGGATAGACTGTTGGGAAAATTAAGGGACTAAGTATTACTTTAGAGAGAGTGGGGCACGGGGATGAGAGGGAGAATTTGGTGCGATATGAGCCTCATATCATAGGGCCCAAACAGAGGCTATGGAGTTTGCGATCTAAAAAATGATATGAGGCGACCATACAAGAGAGCAGGGATGAGCCGGAAACAGAAAACCCATCTCTATCTCCATCCACCTATTCAACGGCCTTAAACTGGACCAGGCTACCACTGCACGAAGGTGGGAGGCCAGGTAATATTTGTAAATGTCCGGGGCTCCTAGTCCTCCACGGCTTCTGGGGGAAAATATCATCGAGCTTTGCACTCTGTGCCCGTCCTTCCAAATAAAGTTAGGAAACTATCGTTTAATCAATTTTAATTGGGTCATAGGAATAGGGATAGGTAGGGTTTCAACAAAATATAGTAGTTTTGGCATAACTGACATTTTCAACACATGAATCCTACCTATCCAGGATATTGGGAGGGGATTTCATCGAGACAGCATGGCCTTGATGTCCTTGAACAGGGGGATATAATTGTACATCCAGGTACTTGAGAGATGAGGTGCACCAGCGATAGGGGTAAGAGTTTGAGCGATAGAAGGTCTGCAGGTGGTATTTGTAGCGGTAGGGCTTCTGTTTTAGATGAGTTAATTTTGTATCCAGATAAAGAGCTAAACTGGGATAGAAGAACATGCAGTGATGGGAGGGATATATGTAGGTATGGTAAGAGTCAGAAGTACATCGTCCGCAAATAGAGATAGTTTATATTCCCTGTGACACATGGGGACCCCTCGGATGTCAGGACGGGATCTTATAGCCTCTGCTAGGGGTTCTAGGCATAGGAAGAAAAGAAGTGGGGAGAGAGGGCAACCCTGTCTAGTGCCATTAGACATTGGAAAGGATCGGGATGTGAAAGAAGCCATTTGGACCTGGGATGAGGGGTTGGAGTAGAGGGTTTTTAGGGCTGAGATGAAGGGACTGTGAAAACCAAATTTAGCAAGGGTGGCAAACATGTAGGTCCAACTTAATCTATCAAATGCCTTTTGGGTGTCGAGGCTGAGGATCAAAGCAGGTCTACGTACTCTATTCAACATATCAATGAGGTCAATAGTGCGCCTGGTATTGTCACCCGCATGGGACAAAGCCCACTTCGTCTCTATCAATCAGTTTTGTGAAAAATTGGGAAAGGCGGTAAGACAAAATTTTTGTGAATAGCTTATAATCTGAGTTTAAAAGTGCTATCGGCCTGTAGCTATCTGGAAGCAACAGATCTTTGTCTGGTTTAGATATAACTGTGATATAAGAGTGTAAGAACTGCTGACTGGGGGACTCGCCCTGAAGAAGAGCATTATATAAAGGAGACTAGATGAGTTGATAGAATTCGGAGAAATGTCTTGTAGTAGGATTATGGGAGGCCATCTGGACCAGGGGATTTGTAGGTTGGTAGACTCTTAACAGTATTGGCTAGTTACTCCCCGGTAATGGGGGCGTTCAGTGCATGCACATCCGACCTGGTTAGTTTAGGCAACTTCAAGCCTGACATATACACCCCGAAAGCCAGGTGATGGGGCCCAGGTCGGATGACATTGTATGAAGTAAAAGGGGGGCTGTCACAAGGAAATAGTCCAATCTAGAGAACATTTTATGAGGGGGGGAGTAAAACGATCAAACACACGGTGGCTTCCAGTGAATTTTCAAAAGGAAGTGGCCAAGGATTGTGTTGCGAGGGGTAGTGTAGAATGGAACAAAGATTTCTGATCTCGAGTAGGAGAGAGGACAGCATTAAAATCTCCCCCAATCACCGTAAAAGGCTGAGAAAAGCATTGCAGCCATTTAAATGCATCAGTAAGCAACTTATTTTGACCCACATTTGGAGCACATACATTCATTAGTGTTAAAGGATTAGACAAGTAGGTACCTTGCAGTATTATATAACGACCGTGGGGATCTAGGTGGATAGACTTGATCTGGAGAGGACAGGAGCGTCTGATCAGTACTGTAGTCAATGTTAATGCAGGAAAAAAGAAAACAAAGAAAAATGTTTAAAAAGTCCAAATAAAAGGACCAAAAAGAATATTGCAGCATAGTAACAAGAAGTCCGGTTTGGCCCAAAAAACGTAAACATCAGGTGTAGGCCTGAGAGGCATCCGCTCTCACTAGTCCTTGGCCACAGCCAGAGAACATGTGGGAGAGCAAAGTGGTCTCCAACAAGGGGACAAATGTGACGTTCTGCCACAGTGTTCCGCATCTAGTGTTATCAAACCTGGAACTACTCGGAACTTTGTAGAAGTTAGCAAGTAGAAAAAACAAAAAAAAGTTCAAAAACAGTTCAGGGCACCTCCATGGGTGAAAATAGAAGGCGAGACAGTGGATGACACCCAGTAGGTAGCCTGGTATGTTGAGAGCGTGGGGTGTGGAGTAGGCCCTCGATCCCCTTCCTCTCATTGGTGTCCAAATCTTAGAAGGAGCCGGCGGAAGGCGTGGGGTGGCAGGTGCGAACTGACCTTCTTCTGTAGGCAATGGTGGGAGGCCTTGGCACTTAAGAAAGGCCTCTCCTTCTTGCAGGTCTCGAAGGATGTGTTGGACACCATCCGTAGTGACATTGAGGCGAGAGGGGAAGCCCCAAAAATAGGGGACCTTGTGTAGATGAAGGTGAGAGGTGATGGGCCGTAGTGAGCGGCGTTTGGCCAGGGTGATTGGGGAGAGGTTGCTGAAAAGTTGAATGTTGTCTCCCTTGTATTTAATACTGGACCGAGTCCAGTATTAGCGAGTGGCCAAAGTGAGCGCCTCTTTGCTTTCATAGTAGTGGAACCTTACCACTATGTCATGCGGTCTGGCTGCCCCGCAGGGGGTTTTGGGGCCAAGGACCTATGGGCCCGATCAAGGTGCCAGTCTATGTCCACAATGTCAGGTGCCAGGGTGTTGAATAGGCCCAGGAGTTAGGGGCTGATATTATTGTCAGCCACTTGTCCCGGAAAGCCACAGATTCTGAGGTTTTGGCGCCGTTCCCTGTTCTCCAGCTCCTCTTGCTGGAGCTGGAGCTGGGATACAGAATTTTTAAAGAAGGCATTCTCCTCTTCTAGAGCCTGAACATAGCGCAAAGTTTCATCAAGCTTCATTTCCAAGGTAGCTGTGCGCTCGCCCAGTAAGTCTATCTCACCCTTGAGTTCTCTGGAAATCTTCCCCACCTCCTGGCAATGCCACTGAGCTATTGGACCAAAGCCTGGAGTTTAAGATCCAGCATCTCAGGCGTTAATACAGGCTGAGGAGAAGGGGGATATATGTGGGGAGAGCCTGCTGAGAACCATCCTCTGCTATCAGGGTACTGACGTAATCCTCTGGGTCTCCCTGTAAAAACGAGACCAGGGATTGGGGCCTAGTCAGATAGCGATCCATAGTGGAGGAAGGCTGTGGTGTTTGTGTGGTTCAGTAGTAGGATCCTTGGTCCCCAATTTTTCCCATGTAGTGTTAGGAGGTCCAAGGGGTTGTGGTAGCTTACCCCCGCTGCGATCAGTTGCTGTTGAAGCTGTACAGGGGCTGCGGAACATGGAGCGGGACCGGAGCTCATGGATCACACATCCGCCATCTTGAAGAGCCGCCTAAGCAGCCTTTATTAAAGATTGATTTCAGTATTTATTATTTAGTTTGGGATAGCATTAAAATTCCTGCAGGGTATTTCCTCCCCACACTACTGTGCTTGTTTCCCCTATACTCCTTCCCCCTGCTCCCCACCCCTCACCCAACCCTCAACCAACCTACTCTCTCCTCCCTCATCTTAAAGTCACTAAAATGTCCTGATTTTACTTTTACCTCTACTAATATATGTTAAAGGCTAAGCTCACTTTCACTTTTCATAATAAATAGAAGCCTTTTTAATGTCTTTTCTACCAAAGCCATCCCAATGTGTTTATCTCTCACTCCATCCACAGAAGCTTTGAATGTCCACCTTTCTGTTTGAAATGTAAAAAAATGCATTCTGCTTCCATCATTTTCTGTAGAGCATATCCCATCATGCACTGCCTTAGTGTATCACAGTATAGGTGTGTATTACCACTCTGGACCAGACCTCCCTCATAACTATACCACCTCTTTATTTCCACCCATCTTCCTACTTCTTTCCTTACACATTACAGTCTGATTGTACCAATCTCCTTTAGATCTACCATCAGAGATTGTAAAATCAGATTGCACAGTGTATTTTTGGGGGCTTTCACTTGAATGGGCTGCCCTACACATGACAAACACCCCAAAGAAGCTCCAGAACTTTTTTATTTGAGCAGAATGTGGCACAATTTTTCACTGTGCTTTTTGATGTGCTTGCAGTGCATTTGTCGCATGGCAAAGATGCACCTGCTGCCCACGCTTGGGGTGCCATTAACATTTAATGGCAATGCAAGTGCAATATGCTTTTGCAGCGCGTTTCCAAAATACGTAGCAAAGATGTTTGCGCAGATGTGAATGGAACCTCATTATTCTTGTGTAAATACACCAATTTCACATTCAGAACCCATTCACACCTAGCATAGTGGAAGCACACTTTTTTGGCTATTTTTTTTTACGCAATGTGCATATGGCAGCCCACTGATTCTAATAAACTGCACTAGACAAAGCAAAGTAGGGAACATGGGGACTCATGTCTCATGGGACATTTTGACATGTTGTGGTTTGAGAGTTGTTTACCACACGCTTTTGGAGCATTTGTCGCCATGTTTTTTGTTTTTTTTTTATAACGTGGCAAAATGTGTTTGCCTGTAAGTTTGGCGTGCTGTTAACAATAATGTCATTGAAAGCGTGACTAGTTCATTTTGGGTGTATAAAGGTGATCATACACAATACATTTCATTGTACAATCTCTGTACAATCTTCTTCAGATTTACCAAAACTATATAATAGGAGGACACACCTATCCAATCACTCTATATACAATCAGGTAGGTCCTTGCACTACACAGTTGATGGTAGATCTAAAGGAATTTGTACAATCAGATTGTATAGTGTATGGTGGACTCTACAGACCTCCAGGGACACACTTCACCTGTTTTCATTACTACAGCTTTGCTCCAAACAGGCTGTTATCACTCCGCTCCTGTTCACTCAACCAAATAAGCAATCGATGCAAGAAGAAGGTAAGGTATAAATCAGGGAAGACCCTGGTTACATATTCAGTGTGAATGGTATTCATTAACATTGATTGTATGTGAGTACAAAAGGAGGTGGGAGCAATCTCCTGGAGGAGGAGGGCAGGTGCAGGGTATGTAATATTGAGGTCAGCTGCTGAATCCCTTCCTGTGTCTTAACAGTTTTCCCAACCCAAAGGACGTGTAGCAGGAAATAATAAAAGGAGTTTTCTACAGGAGGCTGAAGGCTGGGTATATGCCTGCCCTAAAATATAGTGAAAGCTTTACCTTTTCTGGAAGAGAGGCACAGTACACTAAAGGTTTATTGGCAGTGCTGAGGCAAGGTCATCTAGAGCCCAGGGAAAACATGCCAAACTGTGACCCCCGCCCCCCATGATGCATGAGCATGTCAGCAAACCCCCCCAGGGAAAAAATGGGGAACTAATGTGCATGCTTACACCTAAGCATAAATCCCCCTCCTCTGAATACACTTCCCCCCCTCCAAATCCCCCCTCCCAGTACATATCCCCCACCCCTGCTTCAAGCACGAATACCCCCAAATCAACCCTACTAGCACAAATCTCCCCCCTCTCCTCTTAGCACAACTCTCCTACCCACTCTACCATATCACCGTTACCCCCCATCTCCCCCTCCTAGCATGGCCCTCATCCCCTCTCCCAACACAAATCCCCCTAAACCACCACTCCTGGCACCCCCCCAAATTTCCTCACCTAGAATAATTTCTATTCCCTTCTGTCCTCCCCACCTTCAATCTTTTGTTGGCTCTACTGTATATGTCATCTATAGAATGCTCCACTACAAAATATTTTGTAAACTGGTGCTATATGCAGGAGGTGTGGAGACCGCGATCCAGTATGGTTGCATCTAGGTGAAGCTCTGCTCAGCCTCTGGGGAATACCAGCCACATCGAGACCCTCCGCCTGCTTAGCCGCCATCCAGCACTGCCCGACATCTCTCCAGCCCTGTAGCATGACACCCTGAAAGAAGGACCCGTCATGGCTCTGCAAAATAATCGGCTTCTTTGTGTCAGAGAGCCGCAGGCTACAACAAAATGGCGGCGGTGCTGGCCATGTTACAGGACCAGATGGTCCCTCCCACTCATGCAATGGCAGCGGGGTCTCCTCAGGGAACTCCACTCCATCACTCCACAGCCCGGCTAAATCCAAGCCCCACAGGGAATCTCCCAGCAGCATCAATCTAACAGGCCCTATGGAGGTAAGCGCAGCTCAAGCCTTCTCTGTCACAACCCCAGCCTGAACCTTTAGTTGCCTTTCCCACCTCAGGCCAGCCAGATACCATGTTGAAAGACATGCTGCTGTCCCTGCGATCATCCTTGCATGCTGACATGCTTTCCTGCATACATCAATTTTAAAGCTTAATTCCAAGGCCTGGGAGAGAGGGTAGATAGAGGGTAGATAGGGTGGAAACATCCATGTCTGAAGTCACTGTGTCCTTTAATACAATGGTGGATGCTCATGTGGCCCACTCAGATGTTATCCTTTGGCTAAAAAATAAGGTAGCCGACCTGGAGGAAAGATCCAGGAGGAACAACATCAAACTAAGAGGGGTTCCGGAGTCAGTTCTTCCTGATCAACTAAAACAATTTGCTCAGACCCTCTCCTCCTTGGTACTTTCTCTGACCCCCACAGACCTCTTGATTGACAGAATTCACAGGCTTCTAAAGCATACCCTTCTTCCTCAGGAGGTGCCCAGGGATGTTCTGCTCCAGCTCCACTTCTTTCATGTGAAAGAGAAGATTCTAACTGCCTCCCGACAGATGGTCAATCTGCCAGCACTTTATTCATTGGTACATCTGCTCCTGGACCTAGCACAACACACCCTTCACCACCGCAAGAATCTGGCAAAAGTGACCAAAGCACTACACAACCATAAGTTTCCGCACAAGTGGAAATACCCCAGAACCCACAATGAAGCGACCGTCTGCCTCAACACCCTGGAGGAAGGCATGCAAGTCTTGAGGCAGTGGGTTATCCTACAGACCCTCCACCACCCGAGCTCATATCCGCCAGACCTGGCTCTCTGCAGCCTGACTGGCAAGTGGTCTCCCACAAAAGATCTACAAAAAAGATCTCCTGAATGGACAAGATGGGTGAACTTGAGATACTGTTGTATGAGGAGGATTTGGATTTGGTGGGAATTTCAGAGACCTGGTTCAAAAGCTCTCATAATTGGCTGGCAAACATTCAAGGGTATACCCTTTACTGCAAGGATAGAGAGGGTAAAAAAGGGGAGGGGTATGCCTATATATCATCAAGAATAATGTACAATAATGTACAAGTGAATGTGAGAGATGACATCACTGAGGGAGCTAGGGAGGAGGTGGAATCCTTATGGGTAGAGCTCCAAAGGGATGAAGCTAAGGGGAAAATACTGGGAGTATGCTATAGGCCCCCTAACCTGAGGGAGGAAGTGGAGACAGATCTCCTATCACAATTTGGATTCCAGCAAGGATGGGAAGTGTTATCATAATGGAGGATTTTAATTATCCAGACATAGACTGGACGGAGGGAACCGCACATTCATTTAAGGCTCACCAGTTCCTTAATGTCGTGTAGGACAATTTTATGGGTCAGATGGTAGACGCACCAACTAGAAATAAAGCATTACTGGATCTACTAATTACCAACAATACAGACCTGATCACAGATGTGGAAATACGGGGCAATTTAGGTAACAGCGATCACAGGTCAATTAGTTTCAGTATAAATCACACAAATAGGAAACATAAAGGGAATACAAAGACGCTGAATTTCAAAAGAGCCAACTTCCCTAAACTACAAACCTTGCTAAAAGGCATGAATTGGGATAAAATATTAGGAACAAAGAACACGGAGTAGAGATGGGTTTGCTTTAAGAGCATATTAAATAAGGGCATTAGCCAATGCATCCCTTTGGGTAATAAATTTAAAAGAGCGAACAAAAGTCCTGGATGGCTTAGCTCCAATTTAAAAATGCATATAAAAGCAAAGGAGAAGGCCTTCAAAAAATACAAGGTTGAGGGATCATCCTCAGCATTCAGACTTTATAAAGAATGCAACAAGAAATGTAAGGGTGCAATTAGGACGGCTAAGATAGAACATGAAAGACACATAGCGGAGGAGAGCAAAAAAAATCCCAAGAAATTCTTTAAGTATGTAAACAGTAAAAAAGGGAGGACAGACCATATTGGCCCCATAAAGAATGAGGATGGACATCTGGTTACAAAGTATGGGGAGATGGCGAAGGTATTGAATTTATTCTTCTCCTCAGTCTTCACGAGTGAATCGGTTGGCTTCAGTAACCAAAACTGCAGTGTTTATCCTCATGACACAACACAGGAAGCACCTCCATGGTTAACAGAGGACAGAATTAAAATTAGACTAGAGAAACTTAACATTAATAAATCACCGGGACCAGATGGCTTGCATCCGAGGGTACTTAGGAAACTCAGTCAAGTGCCAGACCGTTGTTCCTAATTTTTACAGTCTACTCACTGGAATGGTACCAGCTGATTGGAGAAAAGCCAATATTTAAAAAGGGCCCAAAATACATCCCTGGGAATTACAGACCAGTTAGCCTAACATCAATAGTATGTAAACTCTTGGAGGGGATGATAAGGGACTATATACAAGATTTTAGTAATGAGAACGGTATCATTAGCAGTAATCAGCATGGATTCATGAAGAATCGTTCTTGCCAAACCAATCTAATAACCTTCTATGAGGAGGTGAGTTGCCACCTAGATAAAGGAAGGCCCGTAGACGTGGTGTATCTGGATTTTGCAAAAGCATTTGACACAGTTCCCCATAAACGTTTACTGTACAAAATAAGGTCCGTTGGCATGGACCATAGGGTGAGTACATAGATTGAAAACTGTCTACAAGGGCGAGTTAAAAGGGTGGTGATAAATGGGGAGTACTCGGAGTGGTCAGGGGTGGGTAGTGGGGTTCCCCAGGGTTCTGTGCTGGGACCAATCCTATTTAATTTGTTCATAAACGACCTGGAGAATGGAATAAACAGTTCAATCTCTGTATTTGCAGACGATACTAAGCTAAGCAGGGCAATAACTTCTCCGCAGGATGTGGAAACCTTGCAAAAAGATCTGAACAAATTAATGGGGTGGGCAACTACATGGCAAATGAGGTTCAATGTAGAAAAATGTAAAATAATGCATTTGGGTGTCAAAAATATGAATGCAATCTATACACGGGGGGGGGGGGGGAAACTGTGGGGGAATCTAGGATGGAAAAGGACCTGGGGGTCCTAGTAGATGATATGCTCAGCAATGGCATGCAATGCCAAGCTGCTGCTAACAAAGCAAACAGAATATTGGCATGCATTAAAAAGGGGATCAACTCCAGACATAAAACGATAATTCTCCCACTCTACAAGACTCTGGTCCGGCCGCACCTAGAGTATGCTGTCCAGTTTGGGGCACCAGTCCTCAGGAAGGATGTACTGGAAATGGAGCGAGTACAAAGAAGGGCAACAAAGCTAATAAAGGGTCTGGAGGATCTTAGTTATGAGGAAAGGTTGCGAGCACTGAACTTATTCCTCTGGAGAAGAGATGCTTGAGAGGGGATATGATTTCAATATACAAATACCTTACTGGTGACCCCACAATAGAAATAAAACTTTTTCGCAGAAGAGAGTTTAACAAGACCCGTGGCCACTCATTAAAATTAGAAGAAAGGAGGTTTAACCTTAAACTACATAGAGGGTTCTTTACTGTAAGAGCAGCAAGGATGTGGAATTCCCTTCCACAGGCGGTGGTCTCAGCGCGGAGCATCGATAGCTTCAAGAAACTATTAGATAAGCACCTGAATGACCGCAACATACAGGGATATACAATGTAATACTAACACATAATCACACATAGGTTGGACTTGATGGACTTGTGTCTTTTTTCAACCTCACCTACTATGTAGTTATGAAAATCTCATCTAAAACACAGTTTATTTCCCCGGATCTGAGATTATCTTCCATTCTTCTTTTCCCCTGTTTGTTGTTAATGCAGTTCCCAAAGTTTCTGCACACGGTCCCCATTAGGGGTCTCTTTTTTAGACTGTTCAGGATGTTTTCCCAGTTACGTGGTCACCAGACCAAGTTAATTTCATGGTTTCTCAGTGCGAACAGAGATCTCCAGCCATATACCTGCTATTCTCTACCTTTTACCCATCTATGACACTCCTGCTTTTATGGGCTTTTTTTCAGGCAGCACCAGGCCCAGCGCCAGTTGTTAGAGTTATGTGATGCCGCTGAATTGTCTTTCCATTAATGTGAACAGCCTCAATCATCCAGCCAAGAGGTTCTCTCTCTGGAAATAAGCTCTTAAGGCCAAAGCTGACATTCTCTGTGTCCAAGAGACTCACTTCCAAAAAAATGCTACTCCCAAATGTACGCACAGAGACTACCCGCATATCTTTCTAGCCAGTGCCCCAAAAAAAAAAGAGGGTAATCCTTCTGGCTATTAGCAAATCTTCCTCTTTCCACCTAAAAGACATGCTACTGGATGATGAGGGGTGATATATCGTGCTAAATTCCAAACCATAAAACATTGTCTCTGTCTATGCTCCCAACTCACACCAACTAAGATTTCTGCAAAAGGTCTTCAAACTCATCTCTTTGGTCAAGTATGGCCACCTACTAATGTGCGGGGACTTCAACATGATTGTGGACCCTTACCTTGATTTTAGCTCTACTACAAAAGGAATGAACCTGTCTCCACGGGGTCTTTTCCACAGAGAGGGGGTGTATGATGTCTGGTGGTGTCAACATGCTGATAAATGAGACTACACCTTTTTTTCCTCCAGACATCACTCTTATTCCTGTATAGACTTATTTCTCACTGACAAATGGCTTCTGCAGAGGGTTTCCTCTTCCTCTATACATGACATCACCTGGTCAGACCACATGGCTATTTCCTTAGTAAAGGAGGAGCAGGAAGCTCTCTCCAGGTCATCGCTCTGGCACTGTAATGTCAAACTGTTGCAAGATAATACTGTGTTTCAGGTTGTGTCTCAAACAAAAAATAAACTCAGTGTTCATTTGAGGAGAAACCCTGGAGGTGTGCACAGATCAAATACATGTGATTAAAAAGGTCTCTCAATAATAGGAACAAAGTCCATAGCAACAGTCTCCAAGATGAAGAGGGAGAGGAATCCATGTACCAGAACTAAGGGCAGCCAGTGTAAAGAGCTAGAATCAGTCTCTGCAATGCAACAAAGGAAACACAGCACCTCTAAGTGCAGTATTGGTAAACCATTTAATAAGTCAAAAGTGAAACTACTCACAAAGGATGATAGTAATCCTGCAGCAAAATCCGTGGGTGGTCTTCTCCTAAACGTCTGTGTCTCTGAAGTGCAGCTGACAACTTGTGTGGGTGGATTCCAGCATTCGCAGCCTTTGGGAACAGCAGGGAACACAGGGGCGATCAGAGATGACGTCACTTCCGGGTGAAGGGTGAGAGGAGGTGGCTTCTCATGCACCTCGGGGATTACTTTGTTAACAACTAACAATCCGTATCAGATCCCTATGTCCTCTGGAACGCCCGCAAGGCCTACATATGAGGTATCTGTATACAACATGGGGCCAGGTTCCAGAAGCAATTCAATACAAGAATATCAAAGCTTATATTCCGATATCCATTCGTTTGAGTCACAAAACAAAACATCCCCAACCCCATCTACCTCAGCCTCTTCAGTTTCCCTTAGAGGTGAGCTGAGAACCCTCCTTGCAGAGAAATATGATCGACACCTCCGATACCTCAAACTCGCCCACTACGCCAGACTTTTTCGTTTACTTCTACTTAAGGCAACCTTATGCATGTCCTATGGGGTTACATACATAGTTAGTAAGGTTGAATAAAGACACCAGTCCATCCAGTTCAACCTGAGTAAGTGTGTGTCTACAACCCTGACCCTTGTCCCTAACCCTGTACATCGCACACTCACATCAGTCCCTACCCTCAATCCAAGGTCCCCATTCCAAGGGTTGCCCTAGCCTTACCAGTTTCTGGGCACTGGCATACTATCCAAACTCCACCTTGCCCTAGCCTTGCTCAATATTGGTATTGATCTCTACCCTCCTCCCTTTAGACCAGTTGTCACCCATATCCTATTAGCAGCAAGTAGGGACGAGCTTTGTGTTCGACTCGAACATCGCCTGTTCGATCGTTGGCCGAATTGCGAACGATATGGGCCGTTGCTGGCTGATGATTGGCCAAGCATGAACTATGACCCGCATGCTTGGCCAATCACAGCGCCGTCTGTAGAGAGAGCTGTAATTGGCCAAAGCCAGGGTGGCTTTGGCCAATTATGGCTCAGGGGGTTTAGTACATGCCCCACACTCTATAAGGCCGCTTGCACGGCGGCCCTGTGTAGTGTGTTCTGGCGTTGAGAGACAGTGTCATTTGATTTAAGTTAGATAGATTAGGCAGGACAGTCAGTCAGTTAGCTGCACTTACAGTGTATTGTGTATATATATATATGCATCCCAGGTGTTATACACACACACACTGTATTCAGTTTAGCTAGATCCATTCCTGTTATCTTCCTACTGACAGGCAGGCTTGTGTTGTTACAGTATTTACAGCTACCTGAAGAAAATTGCTGGAGTTCTTCTGTTCCTATTAGTACCACAGTCAGGCAGCTAGACTATTTACAGTTAGTGTAGTGCATCCTCCTCACAGTGTTCAGCTAAAGCTACAAGTTAGTTTAGTGTGACCTCTGCACAGTGTTCAGCTAAAGCTACAAGTTAGTGTAGTGCGTACTCTGAACAGTGTTCAGCTAAAGCTACAAGTTACTGTAGTGCACAGTGTTCAGCTAAAGCAACAAGTTAGTGTAGTGCGTACTCCTCACAGTGTTCAGCTAAAGCTACAAGTTAGTGTAGTGCGTCCTCCTCAGTGTTCAGCTAAAGCTACAAGTTAGTGTAGTGCGACCTCTGCACAGTGTTCAGCTAAAGCTACCTGTAGAAGGTTGGTGGTGTTTTCCTGATCCTATTACTACCGCAGGCAGCTACATTATTTTAACGTTGGTGTAGTGTGTCCTCTGCACAGTGTTCAGCTAAAGCTACAAGTTAGTGTAGTGCGACCTCTGCACAGTGTTCATCTAAAGCTACCTGTAGAAGATTGGTGGTGTTCTCATACTATAGGCAGGCAGTTGATTTTGTTAGCTGCAGTATCAGTATATATATTGTGACATTGGTTGATGTCTAGCTCAGTGGTAGATGCCTTTTCAGTAAGTTCATAGTGGACAGGAACTTTAGTTTAAGGGCACGGTAGCCCACTTTTATTAAAAATAACAAAATAAAGGAAAGTTCATACATGCACTTGGATGCCCACACAGGGGTTCTTCTCCAAAAAACAATAACAAATGAAAAATGCCAAGCCACCTGGCTCTCTTCAGTAGCACTGCCACTTAGGCTTTACGCTTCAGCACTCTTGGCTATATAACAGGGTTCCCGTACAACTACTGTGCCTCTTTTCAGCTTCCTTGCTGCTCAGGCCTTCCACTTCAGGCTCTCATCTGTCTCCTTGGATGCACACAGCTTCAACGCACACAGCGTCTATCTAGAAAGCAGCCCCTCACTGCTCTGATCCTCAGACTTGGGTCTCTGGCTTTCACTAGTGCACACCTGCACATCTGGACTCCTGGAAACCTCCTGTCTCTCTGGGTGGAGCCCAGAACCATGGTCAGGTGCCTACAAATAGCCCAGCACAGACCTGACCAGTCAGTATGCTGGTGGATCGCAAAACTCGGACCCAGGACTGGGGATTTCATCCCACCCATATCGCTACGAAATCCCCGGGCTCAAGATCCCTAAACGGATTTTAGTAAACAATGAGGAAACTGAAAAGCCAGTTTCCTCCCAAATAAGAAAATAAACTGGAGCCCCTCAACCTGCCTGGTTGAGAATCCTGCGTCTAAACATTGGTGGGGTACCACCCCACCAATATATCCCAGCTTAGTGCAGCTACATCTCATTGCAGGCCATTAGTATGTCTGGAAGGCCAACAAGGAGAGGCAGACAGTCACAAGCCAATAAAAGAGGGCAAGCAGGCTCTGTGTCTAGAGGCAACAGTGCTGGTCGTGGAGACGATGCATCCTCATCAGCACGTGGCCATAGGACACGCTTGGCCTTTTTTTCGGTAGCTGGACATGTTGAGCCACAACATGCGGAAGACTTGGTCGAGTGGATGACCAAGCCATCCTCATCCTCCTCATCCTCTCTCACCCATGATCAGGGTACTTTGTCTGGCAACTGCCAACGTGGCCTCTTCCCTCAGCTCAATGGCATCAGTGACTCCTTCCCTAGCCCCACCATGTCCTCCTGAGGAGTCCCTCGAACTGTTTGACCACAGTGTTGGGTACATGCTCCAGGAGGATGCCCAGCATTTAGAAGGCTCTGATGATGATACTGAGCCAGATGAAGGCAGTAACGTGAGCATGGACAGAGGGGGTGCCCAAGAAGGACAGCAATCTGGCAGTCATGCTCCCCCTGCTGCAGCATACTGCCAGGTTTGCTCCAGTGATGAGGAGGGAGGGGATGATGAGGTCACTGACTCAATGTGGGTGCCTGATAGGAGAGGGGAGGAGGAGGCACATCACCAACGAGGCAGGATGCCCTCCAGGGGCCAGCCTAAGGGCAGCACACTGACTGCATCACACCGCAAAGCTCTGCATGTACAGGGCGCTGCTGTCTCTGTGCATTATTCCAAAAGTTCTTTGGTATGGGCCTTTTTTGAGACGAGTGCATCAGATTGCACCGCTGCTATTTGTAACATATGTCTCAAGCGTATCTCGCGTAGCCAAAACATCTCCCACTTGGGCACCACATGCTTGACCAGACATATGTTGACCTGCCATGCAGTTCGTTGGCAAGCGTATCTAAAAGACCCACTCCAAAGAACAAAGAGGACCTCTCCTTGCTCCTCATCAGCTGAGATCTCAAACCCCACTATACCTTCAGTCCTCTCTGAGACCTGCACTGAGAGGAATGAAGGTGTAGAATTAGGTGTGTCACAGCCAAGTACTTGTGGGCAATCTGCTTTCGGTACACCGACGTCAGATTGTACCAGGCAAATTTCCCTGCCCCAGCTGCTGCACCGCCAAAAGAAGTTTGCTCCCAGCCATCCACATGCCCAGCGGTTGAATGCTAGCTTGGCAAAATTGCTAGCACTTCAACTGCTACCTTTTCAGTTGGTAGACTCTGCCCCCTTTCGTGAGTTTGTGGAATGTGCGGTTCCTCAGTGGCAGGTACCCAAACGCCACTTTTTCTCACGGAAGATGATTCCAGCTCTCTACCGGCATGTGAAAGGCAATGTCCATGCCTCGCTGGATAGGGCAGTCAGCGGTAAGGTGCATATTACCGCTGACTCATGGTCCAGTAGGCATGGACAGGGACGTTACCTAAGTTTCACGGCGCATTGGGTGACTCTGCTGGCAGCTGGGAAGGATGCAGGACAAGGTGCACTAGTGTTGGAGGTTTTTCCACCACCACGCCTCCAAAATGCCACTACTAATGATTCTGGCACACATCTCTCCTCCACCCCCTCCTCTTCTTCTTCCTCCACGGCCTCTTCCTGTGCTTTGTCCTCAGAACCAGCGGTGCTCTGTAGGCGTTCAAGGGGCTACGCAAGTATGCAGGCCAAAAGATGCCATGCGGTGCTTGAGCTGGTGTGTTTGGGGGACAGGAGCCACACCGGGGCAGAGGTTCTGTCAGCTCTGCAGGGGCAGGCTCAGAGGTGGTTGACGCCACACCAACTTAAGGCAGGAATGGTGGTTTGCAACAATGGCATCAACCTCCTCTCCGCCCTCCGATAGGGACAAATCACCCATTTGCCCTGTTAGGCTCACATCCTTAACTTGGTGGTGCAGCGGTTCTTGGGCAGGTACCCAGGCTTACAGGATGTCCTGAGGCAGGCCAGGAAAGTCTGTGTGCATTTCTGCCGGTCATATAATGCCAGTGCTCGGCTGGCAGACCTCCAAAAGGAAATAAACCTGCCCAAGAACCGTCTAATCTGTGACATACCCACCAGGTGGAACTCAACGTTGGCCATGCTGCAGCGGCTGCACACACAGCAGAGGGCCATCAATGAGTACCTGTGTGACTATGGTACCAGGACAGGGTCAGGGGAGCTTGGTTTTTTTTCCCTATGCCAGTGGGCCATGATCAGGGATGCATGCACTGTCCTGTCACCATTTGAGGAGGCCACAAGGATGGTGATCAGTGACAGTGCATGCATCAGTGACACTGTCCCCCTTGTCCACCTGTTGGAGCACACGCTGCATGGAATAATGGACAGGGCACTTGAGGCAGAACAGAGGCAGGAAGAGGAGGACTTCCTTAGCTCTCAAGGCCCCCTTTATCCAGACAGTGTTCCTGCGTGCCTGTCGATCACACAGGAAGAGGACGAGGAGGAAGAGGAGGAGGATTGTGTCAGTATGGAGGTGGAGCCTGGCACTCAGCATCAGCAGCAGTCTTTAAGGGATCATTTACAGTCCCAAGAAATACATGGACTTTTACGTGGCTGGGAGGAGGTGGCTGCGGATCATGTTGTCCTTAGTGACCCAGAGGACTCCGGACCGAATGCCTCAGCAGGCATCGCAGTGCATTGCTGGCTGATGATTGGCCAAGCATGCACTATGACCCGCATGCTTGGCCAATCACAGCGCCGCCTGAACAGAGAGCCGTAATTGGCCAAAGCCAAGGAGGCTTTGGCCAATTATGGCTCAGGGGATTTAGTACACGCCCCACACTATATAAGGCCGCCTGCACGGCGGCCCTGTGTAGTGTGTGTTCCGGCGTTCATTAAGAGAGAGAGAGAGACAGACAGTGACATTTGATTTGAGTTAGATAGATTAGGCAGAACAGTCAGTCAGTTAGCTGCACTTACAGTGTATTGTGTATATATATGCATCCCAGGTGTTGCATACATATATATATATATATATATATATACACTGTATTCAGTTTAGCTAGATCCGTTCCTGTTATCTTCCTACTGACAGGCAGGCTTGTCTTGTTACAGTATTTACAGCTACCTGACTAAAATTGCTGGTGTTCTTTTGATCCTATTAGTACCACAGTCAGGCAGCTAGACTATTTACAGTTAGTGCAGTGCGTCCTGCTCACAGTGTTCAGCTAGATCCGTTCCTGTTATCTTCCTATCGACAGGCAGGCTTGTCTTGTTACAGTATATACAGCTACCTGAAGAAAATTTCTGGTGTTCTTTTGATCCTATTAGTACCACAGTCAGGCAGCTAGACTATTTACAGTTAGTGCAGTGCGTCCTGCTCACAGTGTTCAGCTAGATCCGTTCCTGTTATCTTCTTACTGACAGGCAGTCTTGTCTTGTTAGAGTATATACAGCTACCTGAAGAAAATTGCTGGTGTTCATTTGATCCTATTAGTACCACAGTCAGGCAGCTAGACTATTTACAGTTAGTGCAGTGCGTCCTGCTCACAGTGTTCAGCTAGATCCGTTCCTGTTATCTTCTTACTGACAGGCAGGCTTGTCTTGTTACAGTATATACAGCTACCTGAAGAAAATTGCTGGTGTTCTTTTGATCCTATTAGTACCACCGCCAGGCAGCTAGACTATTTACAGTTAGTGCAGTGCGTCCTGCTCACAGTGTTCAGCTAGATCCGTTCCTGTTATCTTCTTACTGACAGGCAGGCTTGTCTTGTTACAGTATATACAGCTACCTGAAGAAAATTACTGGTGTTCTTTTGATCCTATTAGTACCACAGTCAGGCAGCTAGACTATTTACAGTTAGTGCAGTGTGTCCTGCTCACAGTGTTCAGCTATATCCGTTCCTGTTATCTTCTTACTGACAGGCAGGCTTGTCTTGTTACAGTATATACAGCTACCTGAAGAAAATTGCTGGTGTTCTTTTGATCCTATTAGTACCACAGTCAGGCAGCTAGACTATTTACAGTTAGTGCAGTGCGTCCTGCTCACAGTGTTCAGCTAGATCCGTTCCTGTTATCTTCTTACTGACAGGCAGGCTTGTCTTGTTACAGTATATACAGCTACCTGAAGAAAATTGCTGGTGTTCTTTTGATCCTATTAGTACCACAGTCAGACAGCTAGACTATTTACAGTTAGTGCAGTGCGTCCTGCTCACAGTGTTCAGCTAGATCCGTTCCTGTTATCTTCTTACTGACAGGCAGGCTTGTCTTGTTACAGTATATACAGCTACCTGAAGAAAATTACTGGTGTTCTTTTGATCCTATTAGTACCATAGTCAGGCAGCTAGACTATTTACAGTTAGTGCAGTGCATCCTGCTCACAGTGTTCAGCTAAACCTACAAGTTTAATGGGGTGCGTCCACCTCACAGTGTTCAGCTAAAGCTACCTGTAGAAGGTTGGTGATGTTCTCATACTACAGGCAGGCAGTTGATTTTGCTAGCAGCAGTATCAGTACATATATATATATATATATATATATATCCCAGCTTAGTGCAGCTACAGGCCATTAGTATGTCTGGAAGGCCAAGAAGGAGAGGCAGACAGTCACAAGCCAATAAGAGAGGGCAGGCAGGCTCTGTGTCTAGTGCTGGTCGTGGAGACGGTGCATCCTCATCAGCACGTGGCCGTGGGACACGCTTGGCCTTTTTTTCGGCAGCTGGCCGTGTTGATCCGCAACATGTGGAAGACTTGGTCGAGTGGATGACCAAGCCGTCATCATCCTCCTCATCCTCTCTCACCCATGCCCAAGGAACTTTGTCTGGCAAAGCAGCGGCCTCTTCCCTTGGCTCAATGTCATCAGTGACTCCTTCCCTAGCCCCACCATGTCCTCCTGAGGAGTCCCTCGAACTGTTTGACCACAGTGTTGGGTACATGCTCCAGGAGGATGCCCAGCGTTTGGAAGGCTCTGATGATGATACTGAGCTCGATGAAGGCAGTAACATGAGCACGGACAGAGGGGGTGCCCAAGAAGGACAGCAATCTGGCAGTCATGCTCCCCCTGCTGCAGCATACTACCAGGTTTGCTCCAGTGATGAGGAGGGAGGGGTTGATGAGGTCACTGACTCAACGTGGGTGCCTGATAGCAGTGAGGAGGAGGAGGAGGAGGAGGCGGCACATCACCAACGAGGTAGGATGCCCTCCAGGGGCCAGCCTAAGGGCAGCACATTGACTGCATCACACCCCAATGCTCCACATGTGCAGGGCGCTGCAGTCTCTGCGCGTTATTCAAAAAGTTCTTTGGTGTGGGCCTTTTTTGAGCCGAGTGCATCAGATCGCACCGCTGCTATTTGCAAAATATGTCTCAAGCGTATCTCGCGTGGCCAAAACATCTCCCGCTTGGGTACCACATGCTTGACCAGACATATGTTGACCTGCCATGCAGTTCGTTGGCAAGCGTATCTAAAAGACCCACACCAAAGAACAAAGAGGACCTCTCCTTGCTTCTCATCAGCTGAGATTTCCAACCCCACTAGACCTTCAGTCCTCTCTGAGACCTGCACTGAGAGGAATGAAGGTGTAGAATTAGGTGTGTCACAGCCAAGTACTTGTGGGCAATCTGCTTTTGGTACACCGACGTCAGATTGTACCAGGCAAATTTCCCTGCCCCAGCTGTTGCACCGCCGAAAGAAGTTTGCTCCCAGCCATCCACATGCCCAGCGGTTGAATGCTAGCTTGGCAAAATTGCTAGCACTTCAACTGCTGCCTTTTCAGTTGGTAGACTCTGCCCCCTTCCGTGAGTTTGTGGAATGTGCGGTTCCTCAGTGGCAGGTACCCAAACGCCACTTTTTCTCACGGAAGGCGATTCCGGCTCTCTACTGGCATGTGGAAGGCAATGTCCATGCCTCGCTGGACAGGGCGATCAGCGGTAAGGTGCATATTACCGCTGACTCATGGTCCAGCAGGCATGGACAGGGATGTTACCTAAGTTTCACAGCACATTGGGTGACTCTGCTGGCAACTGGGAAGGATGCAGGACAAGGTGCAGTAGTGTTGGAGGTTGTTCCGCCACCACGCCTCCAAAATGCTAATGATTGTGACACACCTCTCTCCTCCACCCCCTCCTCTTCTTCTTCCTCCATGGCCTCTTCCTGTGCTTTGTCCTCGGAACCAGCGGTGCTCCGTAGCCGTTCAAGGGGCTACGCAAGTACGCAGGCCAAAAGATGCCATGCGGTGCTTGAGCTGGTGTGCTTGGGGGACAGGAGCCACACTGGGCAGAGGTTCTGTCAGCTCTGCAGGGGCAGGTTCAGAGGTGGTTGAGGCCACGCCAACTTAAGGCAGGAATAGTGGTTTGCGACAATGGCACCAACCTCCTCTCTGCCCTCCGACAGGGACAAATGACCCATGTGCCCTGTTTGGCTCACGTCCTTAATTTGGTGGTGCAGCGGTTCTTGGGCAGGTACCCGGGCTTACAGGATGTCCTGAGGCAGGCCAGGAAAGCCTGTGTGCATTTCCGCCGGTCATATAATGCCAGTGCTTGGCTGACGGACCTCCAAAAGGAGTTTAACCTGCCCAAGAACTGCCTAATCTGTGACATGCCCACCAGGTGGAACTCAAAGTTGGCCATGCTGCAGCGGCTGCACACGCAGCAGAGGGCCATCAATGAGTACCTGTGTGACTATGGCACCAGGACAGGGTCAGGGGAGCTTGTTTTTTTTCCCCACGCCAGTGGGCCATGATCAGGGATGCATGCACTGTCCTGTCACCATTTGAGGAGGCCACGAGGATGGTGAGCAGTGACAGTGCATGCATCAGTGACACTGTCCCCCTTGTCCACCTGTTGGAGCACACGCTGCGTGGAATAATGGACAGGGCACTTGAGGCAGAACAGAGGCAGGAAGAGGAGGACTTCCTTAGCTCTCAAGGCCCCCTTTATCCAGACAGTGTTCCTGCGTGCCCGCCGATCACACAGGAAGAGGATGAGGAGGAGGAGGAGGAAGATTGTGTCAGTATGGAGGTGGAGCCTGACATTCAGCATCAGCAGCAGTCTTTAAGGGATCAGTCCCAAGAAACACATGGACTTGTACGTGGCTGGGAGGAGGTGGCTGCGGACCATGTCGTCCTTAGTGACCCAGAGGACTCCAGACCGAATGCCTCAGCAAACCTACGCTGCATGGCCTCCCTGATCCTGCAAAGCCTGCGTAAGGATCCTCGTATTCGTGGTATCAAGGAGAAGGACCAATACTGGCTGGCAACCCTCCTTGATCCACGTTACGAGGGTAAGGTTGCGGACCTTATCTTGCCATCGCAGAGGGAGCAGAGGATGAAACATCTTCGGGAGGCCTTGCAGAAAGGTCTGTGCAACGCATTCCCAGAGACTGGGAGGTTACAAACTCCTGTTTCTGGACAACGTGTTGCTGAGGCTTCGGTCAGTCAAAGAAGGAGCGGTGGAGAAGGTGGCCGTCTGACCGATACGTTCAGACAATTATTTGCCCCGCAGCCCCAAGGTATGATCGGTTCCAGCAACCATCGCCAGCGTCTGTTTTACATGGTGCAGGAATACCTAGGGGCAAGATCAGATTTGAACACCTTTCCCACCGAAAATCCTCTGGGTTACTGGGTCTTGAGGATGGATCACTGGCCAGAGCTTGCACAGTATGCAATTGAGCTACTGGCCTGTCCTGCATCCAGCGTTCTTTCGGAACGCACATTCAGTGCTGCTGGAGGCGTTGTAACCGATCACAGGGTGCGTCTGTCCACCGACTGGGTCGATCGACTGACCTTCATAAAAATGAATCAGTCTTGGATCATCACCAGCTACCAAGCACCTGATGCTGATGTAACCGAATAATTTTTTTTGAAATCTCAGATCCCTTCAAAGACTGCCTAAGCTGATGCTGAGTGACTATCCCTGAGTAATTATCCTCTTCCTCCTCAATGATCACGCTGATAGCTTGTAAGAACATTTTTGGTTCTGGGCGCCACCACCAGTGCCTAAGGCACAATTTTTCAGCCCCTGTTTAACAGGGGCTTGTAATTACAATTTTTGATGTAATACTTTGCAGCAGGGCTCGTTCCTGCGTTCCAACTAGAGTGTCTGTGAGGGGTTGCAGTGTTGTGGCACCAGCACCAGTGCCTAAGGCACAATTTTTCTGCCCCTGTTTAACAGGGGCTTGTAATTACAATTTTTGATGCAATACTTTGCAGCAGGGCTCGTTCCTGCGTTCCAACTAGAGTGTCTGTGAGGGGTTGCAGTGTTGTGGCACCAGCACCAGTGCCTAAGGCCCAATTTTTCTGCCCCTGTTTAACAGGGGCGTGTAATTACAATTTTTGATGCAATACTTTGCAGCAGGGCTCGTTCCTGCGTTCCAACTAGAGTGTCTGTGAGGGGTTGCAGTGTTGTGGCACCAGCACCAGTGCCTAAGGCCTAATTTTTCAGCTCCTGTTCAACAGGGGCATGTAATTACAATTATTGATCTAATATTTCACAGCAGGGCCCTGTGAGGGCTTACAGTGTCGTGGCCACAACAACACCTAAGGCCCAAATTTCTGCTGAGTATATAGGGCAGGCCCCTACTTTCAAACATCTAACTTACAAACGACTCCTACTTGCAAATGGAAGGAGACAACAGGAAGTGAGATGAAATCTACCCCTAGGAAGGAAAATTCTCTCCTGTAAGAGTTAATATGGGAAAAACATTTCTCCTTTCCACTGATGCTTTCCAATCCTTGTTCCACAAAAAAACCCAAATTTTCAAAAAACATTTGTCATTGGGACAAAAAGTGAGGTGAAATCTTCTGAAGAGGAGGAAAGACAGCAAAACAAATGTCACAGGGGTGATAACCCTTCCCTATGTTTTCCAAAAAGCTTAAAAAAGTTTTTTTTGGCTGGAGCTAAACACGTTAAAAATGTACCCGTTCAAAATTACAAACAGATTCTACTTAACAACAAACCTACAGTCCCTGTCTTGTTTGCACTGCCTGTATACTGCTGTTCAGAGTATATAGGGCCTGGTGGCCCCACACCTTTCCTTATTTTAATTTGGGTGCAGGGTTCCCCTTAATATCCATACAAGACCCAAAGGGCCTGGTAATGGACTGGAGGGTACCCATGCCGTTTGTCTCACTGATTTTCATCCATATTGCCAGGACCCGACATTACATTAAACCCGCAAGCAGTTTTAAATGAGATTTTTTCCTTTAAAAATGACATTTTGTGCAGGGACTGTTCTAAACACGGGAAACACGCGCCACTTTACAGGCATACTATAGACACCCCCCAGGTACGATATTTAAAGGAATATTTCACTTTTTTTTTTTTACTTTAAGCATCATTAAAATCACTGCTCCCGAAAAAACGGCCGTTTTTAAAAGTTTTTTTTGCATTGATACATGTCCCCTGGGATAGGACCCGGGTCCCCAAACCCTTTTAGGACAATACCATGCAAATTAGCCTTTAAAATGAGCACTTTTGATTTCGAACGTTCGAGTCCTCCCATAGACGTCAATAGGGTTCTAACGTTTGTGCAAATTTTCAGCCGTTCGCAGGTTCTGGTGCGAACCGAACCAGGGGGTGTTCGGCTCATCCCTTCTGAGTATATAGAGCAGCCCCTACTTTCAAACATCCAACTTACAAACTACTCCTACTTGCAAACGGAAGGAGACAACAGGAAGTGAGATGAAATCTACACCTAGGAAGGGAAATTCTCTCCTGTAAGAGTTAATATGGGAAAAACTTTTCTCCTTTCCACTGATGCTTTATCACCAATCCTTGTTTCACAAAAAAACTCAAATTTTCAAAAAACATTTGTCATTGGGAGAAAAAGTGAGGCGAAATCTTCTGAAGAGGAGCACAGACAGCAAAACAAATGTCACAGGGGTGATAACCCTTCCCTATGTTTTCCAAAAAGCTTAAAATCGATTTTTTTGGCTGGAGCTAAACACGTTAAAAAAGTACCAGTTCAAAATTCAAACAGATTCTACTTGACAACAAACCTACAGTCCCTGTCTTGTTTGCACTGCCTGTATACTGCTGTTCAGAGTATATAGGGCCTGGGGGCCCCACACCTTTCCTTTTTTAATTTGGGTGCGGGGTTCCCTTTAATATCCATACAGGACCCAAAGGGCCTAGTAATGGACTGGGGGGTACCCATGCCGTTTGTCTCACTGATTTTCATCCATATTGCCAGGACCCGACATTACATTAAAGCCGCAAGCAGTTTTAAATGACTTTTTTTCCTTTAAAAATGAAATTTGTGCAGGGACTGTTCTAAGCACTGGAAACACGCGCCACTTTACAGGCATACTATAGACACCCCCCCCCCCCCCAGGTACGATATTTAAAGGAATATTTCACTTTTTTTTTTTTACTTTAAGCACCATTAACCACTTGCCGCATATCAGTGCCCATCAGTGCCATATATCAGTGCCCATCAGTGCCCAGCAGTGCCGCCTATCAGTGCCCATCAGTGCCCAGCAGTGCCGCCTATCAGTGCTCGCCTATCAGTGCCACCCTATCAGTGCCCAGCAGTGCCCAGCAGTGCCGCCTTTCAGTGCCCATCAGTGTCACCTATCAGTGCCCACCAGTGCCACCCAGTGCCACCCATATATGCCCATCAGTGCCGCCTATCAATGCCCATCAGTGCTGCATATCAGTGCCACCCATCAATGCCGCCTACCAGTGCCCATCAGTGCCACATATCAGTGCCCATCGTCAGTGCCTGTCAGTGCCCGCTCATCGGTGCCGCCGTATCAGTGCCTGTCAGTGCCGCCTTATCAGTGCCCATCAGTGAAAGAGAAAACTTACTGATTTACAATTTTTTTTAACAGAAACAAAAGCAAAACTTTTATTTTTTTCAAAATTTTCGGTCTTTTTTTATTTGTTTCGCAAAAAATAAAAACTGCAGAGGTGATCAAATACCACCAAAAGAAATCTCTATTTGTGGGAACAAAATGATAAAAATTTAGTTTGGGTACAGTGTAGCATGACCGCGCAATTGTCATTCACACTGCGACAGCGCTGAAAGCTGAAAATTGGTCTGGGCGGGAAGGTGTCTAAGTGCCCTGTATTGAAGTGGTTAAAATCACTGCTCCCGAAAAAACGGACGTTTTTAAAAGTTTTTTTTGCATTGATACATGTCCCCTGGGGCAGGACCCGGGTCCCCAAACCCTTTTTAAAAAAATAATTGAAGGAAGTGCTAATTGTCACAGAGTATACGCTAGCCTGCCCCACATCCCTAAATTGCAGTACATTGAAAAAGATCAAGTTTCCTCTAGGTGGGACTTTAGAAAAGGGCAGATAGCAAGATGAAGTATGAGAAAGATGTATAAAAAATATATATGATTTTATTAGGAAATATTTTAAAATAATGAGCACGTATGAACAATACACATATCAAAGTCACAATCAGATTCTGGACAAGTAGTAGTAGTAGTCATACAGTGACAGTTTGATAAGGATAGCTGTTAATCGCAGAGATCTGTTAGGTTGATAATAAACACAACAGAAAAAACCCAACGCGTTTCAAAATTGCTATTTCTTCATCAGGGGTATGCGATTTGTCGGAGAACGTACAAACGTCTGCAATTAAACAAATAAACACATATTAAATGTATATTATTGGTTGTACAAGAAGTGCAATCTTAGAACGTAAATACATATATAATCACATCATAGTTTCCATATGAATGTTTAAGAACTGACCGTGCAAGTTGTATGGCTCTTGAAATAATTTCCTATCCAGAATTTATTGTTTAAAAGCAGAATGTGTTGCAGCTGTCAGCCTGCGAGGCCTCCGGCCCGGCGGGGTAGGTCATTACACCAACACAGGGAAGTAGGTCCAGCGGCAGCAGGAGGGGGATAGAGAACAGAGTCCCACACAAAGGACAGCCCGGGTTGGCCCTCCTAAGTATACCCCTTACTGTGAGAGTATGGGAAGAGAGGGAAAACAAAAGAGTGGGGTCTATTAGATTGGTTCATAGGGCTGCCACCCACCATACTAACACCCAGCCAAAAATGGGAAAGGCTATTGAATCCCATCTACCCAAAGATATTGCATATATATGTACATCTATGGTAGTCGGGGGGGGGGGGCCCTAGGTCCATATTCAAAAACATGTTACTGTCTTGGATTAAGGGAACCATTAACAGGAAACCCCTGCGTGCAGAGTGATAAAACCCTGCATCTAAACAATTCCAATAATAAATGATTGGTTATATTAAAGGTATGTACCTTGCCAGAAGGAAGCCAAGGGGAGGGATGGGACACAGGAAATAGCCAGCAGACGAGGACCTGCTTGTTGAGAGCTGTGCAGACAGGTGTATCAGAGAACTTTGATAAAGCCTGAAGACGATCAGGGGATTGATCTGTAGTAACAGGCAAAAAATGATATGTCAAAGATATTTAGAAGCAAATGTAATTGACAGCCATAGGAGTGCCCAGGGCTAAAAGCCTGGGCGCATCCTTGGTTGGGTCATAGCAGATGGAGCAAGAGGTGACGAAGTTCAAAACCCAAAAAGTGTTACCTGGTCAATCACAGAGCAAAGTGCTGCAGGTCCTCACTTGTGTCCACCCTCACAGCGAGCAGACATCAGCTGGAGGAGGGAGGGGTTTAAAAGGCACGAGTGACTGGCAGAGAGCCAATCACTTTGTGCATACAAACGGAGGGGCGGGGCTAACCCGGGGGAATCCCCCGAGACGGTGGCGCGCAGACGGCGCCTCCCAGCACACCAGGGGGTGTGGATGGTGACACACTGCATCGAGGAGGATGCAGTGACGTCAGGCCCTGAGATCCCCTGAATGACAGGGGAATCCTGTGTGCGCCGCCACGCGTCGTCCTCCCGCAGCGCACAAAACATAGGTCACGTGACCCGGGAGAGAGCCGGGCACGTGACATCATGTAAATAAGAGGCCGCCCATGCCAGGACGGCGATGGGCGGCCCCCGTGCGCCGAGTGTGGAACCCATGCAGCCGTGGACCTAGTGTGACGGTGCATAAGCACCCCGCCGCGCATGGGGCATGGGCAGGCTGATCATATGGCACACAAACATGGGAGAACATCAATAAGTAGACATGCCTTAAAAAAGAAGAAAGAGCAACAACACCAAATTATGATGCGTATTGATACAATGTATATGTGTACAACAATGCCAGAAGGGTGGGGGAAGGGGGAGGGGGGAAGGGAAGAGAGAAACAAAAAAAGGGGGATAAAGGGGAATGGAGGCATGGTCAAAGAGTAAAACAACAGTGTATATATATACTAGGCAGAGTAATAAACTAGAAATGGAATTCACATCATAATGGGAGTATTTACATTATTAGCAGTGCAGATCATAGCCTAAATAGACATACATGGTTGCTGAAGGCTAAAGAAACAGTAAGTAATGATTTGAGGACCTAGAATGGTCCTAAGTAGAAATTATATACACTCATAGGCCAGTAAAGTTAGATGGGAAACGGGGGGGGGAGGGATGGAGAAGGAATACAAGGAATTTTTGATGGAGAATTGAACAGAGGCCAAGATGTCAGTGCGTACAATAAAAATTAGCCCAATGGTTTTGAATTTCTAAGTCGGGTCTGGTGGTTCCCATTCTGACCCTCCCAGAGGAGAAACCCTCTAGGAAGGGCCAGTAGGAAATTGACCCGTTTAAACCAGGTGGCGAGGTGGCGTTTAAGCGGAAAATCCAAACCAAACCCTTTTTAGGACAATACCATGCAAATTAGCCTTTAAAATGAGCACTTTTGATTTTGAACGTTCGAGTCCCATAGACGTCAATGGGGTTCTAACGTTCGTGCGAATTTTCGGTCTGTTCGCAGGTTCTGGTGCGAACCGAACCGGGGGGGTCTTCGGCTCATCCCTAGCAGCAAGGTTGACCATTCTCAGACTCTGGAAATCAAATTTATCCCCTAACGTTTCAGATGTAGTAAATATGGTCAACTCCAACTACACTTTTGAGTGTCTTATAGCATTTAATGCCCTTAAATACTCAGGATTCTTCAAATCATGGAGTATATGAGTCAGCAAACAACCTTATCACCCTGTATACTATAATACAGTTCATTCACTATTTCAAGCTATGTGTTTCATACTGTGATTATGTTGTATGCTGTTCCTTTCTGTTTATTCCTAAAAAATCAATAAAAAATTAATTATTAAAAATATATACCCTGTTTCCCCGAAAATAAGACCTAGCGTGATTGTTGGTGATGGCTGCAGTATAAGCCCTACTCCCCAAAAAAGCCCTACCCTGAAAATAAGACCTACAAGGACTTTAACTAGGGCTTATTTGGGGGGTAGGGCTTATATTGCAGCCATCACCGACAATCACGCTAGGTCTTATTTTCGGGGAAACAGGGTATATATTTTGTAAACGTATATATGTATGACTTCAATGTTTGTACCTTGTATATTTTCTTAAAACTTTAATAAAAACCTATTAAACATAAAATTCCTGTCAGGTTTTTATTTCTGGCTGTCACCCAATTGGGGATATTTGCCCCGAATCCTGTCCCCGTGACTCCATACAAAAAGGGAAGGGGGGATTGGTGAATTTAAGTCAAAAAACCTTATCAAAAGTTCTTACCCTTCTCTCTTAAAAAAAAAATAATTTTATGTTTGCACATGTTCACATTCCTGTTGTGCAATAGTAGTAGCCTTTAGATGGAAAAGGGAAGGGCACTCAATTTGTTTTATAATTGAAAACAATGTTTAACAGACTTTCAGATAGATGAATTTGCAAGAAAACCTGGAAGTAGAGTCAATAAACATTAGAATTTTTTCATCTCATTAAGAGCTTATCAAATGATCAATTCCAGACCAAACCTTTTTTTAGTTTAGGATAGAGTGAGGAAGGTTTAAGCCGGCCATACATGGATCGAATCTCGGGCTGTTCAGCAGCTGTCCAGATTTGATCCATCTATGAGCAGGCTGGTTGTACTGAAGTTGATCCATCAATAAACTTTAGTATATCCAGCCCATGGGATATTTGAATGTTATTACTGCCAGTGGCTATAGCCACTAGCAGTAATCACTGTGTTTTGGGAGGGCTCCCCGCTGGCAGAACACAATAGTGTTGCGGGAGGGATTTTTTTTATCAACACTGACTGTGTTGATGGGGTAATCGGTTGATTTTCTTTCCTGCAACCTACAGTTAAAGTGTCTGTGAATTGGGGGCGGGGACCCGACTGTTTTTTTCCCAATTATCCCCACCGTTTTGCTTACATGACCGGGGATTCTCAACCATGTAAATGAATGAGGCCGAAGACATCAATGGTTTTCTGTAAGAAACACTGACAGCAGAAAGCTCTCATATATAATAATGGAAGTAATACCGCATCTTTACATGACAATCATATCCCTTCAAATTAATAAATGTTCGGCCATTCTTCTGAACACCTGAACAGCCAAGGTTCGGTCCAAACTTAAGTTCAGATTGAACATTCAGCTCATCCTTAATAGGCAGCAGCCAGCAAGATATAGGACACACTTCATTTGTGGAAAATTGTGTGACTAAAGCTGTATACCCAAAAAGATTTTTAGAAGGGGAAATATAGATGGGGATTGGTATGTTAATAACCATTTTTTGGTGTTTATTGATAAGTAGTTTAGGATTAAAACATTGGAAAGCTTTAATATGCAACACTTCTGCCAATGGTTTTCTAATGGTGTTATTTTATTTTTTTGCCTTTAATAAAATAGATATACTGTGCTTGTGTGTATGTCTTAGAAAATACCTTAATAAAAATGTATGGCCTTGGCTATAAAGGAAAGCAGTTATTGCTCTCCTTTCATCTTTATAAACCTTTTACTCTGCAGAACTGTACAGGAGAACTAGTCAGTTTACTGTTCACATCCCTAGGCTGTCCTACTTTTGTTTGGTTTGTGCTCACAACCCTTTTTAATTCTAGCCTGTGATGCTATCTTGGGTCTTTCTAATCCAACATTGAGTAATGCATACTTTGTAAGCGAACTGCTATGCTTTAGGATATTTTTGTTTTGTTGTTAATGTGTTTTTGGGTTCGTTAATGCTTAGAATATTTTGTCTTAGCAGTATGGCCACTGCCCAAAATTCCACATCAGGCAAAATGTTCCCCTTAGTGAATATATACAGTGCCTTGAAAAAGTATTCATCTAGACAAACCAATAAGTTTAGAGGAATTGACAAAAGCAGTAAACTCTACAAAACCAGGAAAGGCCCCCGACATGGACGGCCTTACCCTGCAATACTATAGAACCCTGCTTCCTACACTAGGACCCTTTATGGTAGATCTGTTTAATGGCTTGGGCAACGACGAGGCCCTTCCTAGAGATACGTTAAAAGCATATATATCCGTTATTCCTAAGGAAGGTAAGGATCCGACCCTATGTGGCAGTTATAGGCCAATCTCCCTTCTAAACGCGGATATTAAATTGTTCACTAAAATTTTGGCGACTCGTCTAGCAATTCACCTACCAGATTTGGTGCATTTAGATCAAGTAGGCTTTGTTCCTACTAGAGAAGCAAGGGACAATACGACTAAAGTCTTAAATTTGCTACATGTGGCTAAAACTTCCCACACACCATGCGTATTTCTCAGCACAGACGCGGAAAAAGCACTCAATCGGGTGAACTGGCAATATATGTTTACGGTTTTTCGACATCTGGGCCTAGGAGATACCATTATTCAATGGATTACTACAATTTACTCACAACCTACGGCTCAGGTTAAAGTAAATGGGGTCCTTTCGGATCCCTTTCCTATACTAAATGGCACCAGACAGGGATGTCCGCTTTCCCCCCTGCTATTTGTTCTGTCTTTAGAACCATTTCTAAATAGAATTCGTCGGAACCCGGACATCCAGGGCATAAGTGTCGGAGGTGATCAGTACAAAATTTCGGCCTATGCGGATGATATGCTCTTTTCACTGACAAATCCTGCTATCTCGCTCCCCAATCTACTACGTAAGTTTGAGACCTATGGACGTCTATCCAATCTGGAAATTAATTTCCATAAATCAGAAGCCATGGGGATAGGGATACCCTTTTCTATGCTGTCTACATTTAAGTCCAGTTTTAAATTTAAATGGACAGCGACAGCTTTGCAATATCTAGGCACTTATATCCTGACGGAGATGTCTCACATATTTGAACTGAATTTCCCATCACTGTTGTCAAAAACCCATACGCTCTTAGAGACTTGGAATAGGGGCCTGCATTCGTGGTTTGGCAGAATTAGCTTATTAAAAATGAGTATTCTACCTAAATTTTTGTATTTACTCCAAGCCCTACCAATTAGAATCCCCATATACTACCTTAAACAAGTTAACGCACTTTTTATCAAGTTTGTGTGGGCGTATAAGAAGCCACGACTTTCTTTTCATTTAATGACTCTACCTAAGCAATATGGGGGGCTAGCTTTCCCAGATATCCGAGCATACTATCAGGCAATCCACATAGGTAGAATTGTAGATTGGTGCCGCCATGGTCGATCTAAACTATGGGCTTTGATAGAACAGGCCCAAACATGTATCCCACTCTCAAAGGCCCTGTGGTGTTATGACCATCTGCAACCACTACTGAAAAGCCACCCATTAATAGGGACGACGCTTCGTATAGGATCGGTAGCTACTAAACAATACTCTCTTTCATCTTCGGACTCTCCGCTATCTCCTATTTTAGGGAACCCACAATTCTCCCCTGGCCTCTGCCTTCATACGTTCGGCACATTACGCCGGACCGGCATAACTCAAGCATCCCACTTCTTAGTGAATGGCAGATGGCCTTCCATCAAGGAAATAATGTTGGAGGAGGGTCCCTTTAAATTGACCCTTTGGCCAGCACTTCAGCTACGACATTTTCTGGATACTATACCTAATCCCCGTAATTTCGCCCGCTCTTTGACGACGTTTGAAGAATATTGCGCTGATGAAGGCAATATAACGCAGGTTCTATCTAAAATATACACTATGCTGAATTATCCGGCAACTCTATCACATCCGTCGTTCTTGGATAAATGGGAACAGGACCTACAACGGAAATTCACACCGGCACAAATCCAGAATATATTTAGATTTGCTTTGAAGACATCAGTCTGTACCAAAACACAAGAATCTAATTACAAACTATTGACGAGATGGTATTATACCCCCCATCTTTTGCACCAATACTACCCTGATATTACTGATCGTTGTTGGAGATGCTTGGGAGACAGAGGTACATTACTCCACATATTCTGGTCATGCCCCAAATTGACTAACTTCTGGACGACAGTCCGGGAAGTGTCTCAAAAGCTCACGGAATATAAGATACCTGGTGATCCGGCATTTTTCTTACTTCATGTCTCTAATATTCCTGCCGAAGGCTATCAAAAATCAATCTTGGGGCACCTTCTCAATGCTGCAAAGTCATGTATTCCACTGTACTGGAAAAAACAATCATCACCAACGGCGGCCGACTGGCTGCGTAAAGTGATAGACATCAGTAGAATGGAGGACTTGCTGGCGGGTGAGCGAAACCAACAAGACAAGTACTCCATGACTTGGAGTGTTTGGAAACAGTTCATCCATTCTACGGAGGGAGTAGCCCTCCTTAGACAGGAGATTCATGTATGAATGCTATTCTTTACACACCTTGGCCATCCTTCTCGGCTGTTTTTTTTTTTTTTTGTTTGTTTGTTTGTTTGGTTTTGTTTTTTGTTAATCGATTAGAAATAGGAAAAAAGAAACAAGCGTAGTTAGGTTTGTTACCAGAATCCCTTCTATATACTTTTCCCAGTAGATAACAAGGGGCGGTGCCGGTTGGGGACTGGCCCTAAAATAACTATACTGAACGGCACAGCAGATATAAACAAATAGGGTTATATTGCAGTTGTAATCCATATGTTATATTGTCTATCTTTTCTGTTGTATTGACCTGACTTTGCCCATTGTGGGTGTTAATAAAAGTTATATTTGAAAAAAAAAAAAAAAAAAGAAAAAGTATTCATGCCCCTTGACATTTTCCACACTGTGTCATGTTACAAAACGTAAATGTATTTTATTGGGATTTTATGTAATAGACCAACACAAAGTGACACATAATTGTGAAGTGGAAGGAAAATGATAATTGGTTTTCAATTTTTTTACAAATAAATATGTGAAATATGTGTGGCGTGCATTTGTATTCAGCTCCCTTTACTCTGATACCCCTAAGTAAAATCTAGTGGAACCAATTGTCTTCAAGTGTCACCAAATTAGTAAATATAGTCCACCTGTGTGTAATTTAATCTCAATAAAAATACAGCTGTTCTGTGAAGCCCTCAGAGGTTTGTTAGCGATCCTTAGTGAACAAACAGCATTAGGAAGGCCAAAAAACATACCAGACAGGTCAGGGTTAAAACAATATCCCAAGCTTTGAACATCTCATGGACCACTGTTTAATCCATCATTTGAAAATGGAAAGATTATGGCACAACTACAAACCTACCAAGACATGGCCTTCCACCTAAACTTTCAGGCCGGGCAAGGAGAGCATTAATCAGAAAAGCAGCCAAGAGGCCTATGGTAACTCTGTAGGAGCTGCGGAGATCCACAGCTCAGGTGGGAGAATCTGTCCACAGGACAACTATTAGTCCTGCACTCCACAAATCTTGCCTTTATGAAAGAGTGAGTGGAAAGTAGGGATGAGCCCGATGTTCGAGTCTCTCTCACTCTCTTATACTGGTCACTGGAAGTTTAACATGGCATGGCAAGTTTAACATGGCACCTCATGGCAAAGAACTGTTGTTGCTCTACATAAAGATGGCCTAGGCTTTACGAAGATTGCCAAGACCCTGAAACTGAGCTGCAGCACGATGGCCAAGACAATACAGTGGTTTAAGAGGACAAGTTCCACTCAGAACAGGCCTCGCCATGGTCCACCAAAGGAGTTGAGTGCACATGCTCAGCGTCATATCCAGAGGTTGTCTTTGGGAAATAGACGTATGAATACTGCCAGCACTGCTACAGAGGTTGAAGGGGTGGGGTGACAGCCTGTCAGTGCTCAGACCATACACCGTACAGTGCATCAAATTGGTCTGCATGGCTGTCGTCCCAGAAGGAAGCCTCTTCTAAAGATGATGCACAAGAAAGGCCGCAAACAGTTTGCTGAAGACAAGCAGACTAAGGACATGGATTACTGGAACCATGTTCTGTGGTCTGATGAGACCAAGATAAACTTATTTGGTTCAGATGGTGTCAAGCGTGTGTGTGGTAGCAACCAGTTGAGGAGTACAAAGACAAGTGTGTCTTGTCTACAATCAAGCATGGTGGTGGGAGTGTCATGGTCTGGGGCTGCATGAGTGCTGCTGGTACTGGGGAGCTACAGTTCATTGAGGGAACCATGAATGACAACATGTACCGTGACATACTGAAGCAGAGAATGATCCCTTTCCTTCAGAGATTGGGCCGCAGGGCAGTATTCCAACATGATAACGACCCCAAACACACCTCCAAGATGACCACTGCCTTGCTAAAAAAGCTGAGGGTAAAGGTAATGGACTGGCCAAGCATGTCTCCAGACCTCAACCCTATTGAGCATTTTTGAGGAATCCTCAAATGGAAGGTGGAGGAGCACAAGGTCTCTAACCACCAGCTCCGTGATGTTGTCATGGAGGAGTGGAAGAGGACTCCAGTGGCAACCTGTGTAGCTCTGGTGAACTCCATGCCCAATATGGTTAAGGCACTGCTGGAAAATAATGGTGGCCACACAAAATATTGACACTTTGGGCCCAATTTGGACATTTTCACTTAGGGGTGTACTCACTTTTGTTGCCAGCGGTTTAGACATTAATGGCTGTATGTTGAGTTATTTTGAGGGGACAGAAAATTGACACTGTTATACAAGCTGTACACTCACTACTTTACATTGTAGCAGTAATTAATAATTCAGTAATTCAGTAATTAATAATTATTAATAACTAAGTATTAAGTATTAATAATTTAGCAATATACACAGGAAGACTCTCATAGTCCATTGGTCCATTCACTCGGGAGCCATTGCGTGTGCACGGCGGCTGTGATGTCTGCTGGGCACCCGCGATTGCTGGTGACAGAACAGGAAAGTGGATCTGTGTGAGGGAACACACAGATCTGTGAGGGTAAGGGTCAACTGGTCAACTGGTCAAGTGCGCCCCCAAACCTTTTCCTTGCTTGAGCTGAACTTGGACATCAAGAAGGCCTCTTCAATCGATTGGAAAAATGAGTGATATGAACGACACCACACAGTTCAGTTGGATATCGAAAATATAAACCTTTATGTTTTTTTCACCTGGTATATATGATAACAATTCAATATACATCATAAGGGGCAAACCAAAGGGGCGGTCCCTTAGCTTATCCAATCACAAGAGTACAAGTATCACAAGTTACATGGTATATGGCACATAAAAAAAAAGACAATGACATTTCTGCTAAATGACGTGCTTAAAAAAAAGTACCTAATAAAAAAATACCCCAAAGTTTCCTTATCAAAAATATATATATATATATATATATATTTTTCTTAGCTTAATTCCGAGAAAAGAGAGTAATATAGAAATAACCTTAATGCCGCGTACACACGGTCGTACTTTTCGTCTACAAAAGTCGGACAGCCTGTCGGACAGACTTCCGGCAGACTTTCGGTGGACTTGCCGCGGACTTGCGGCCTACTTTCTAACGACCGGACTTGCCTACACACGACCACACAAAAGTCGGTCGGATTCGTACGTGATGACGTACACCGGACTAAAATAAGGAAGTTCATAGCCAGTAGCCAATAGGTGCCCTAGCGTGGCTTTTTGTCCGTCGGACTAGCACACAGACGAGCGGATTTCGGGGTCCGTCGTAGGTACGAAGTAAAAGTTTTGAAGCATGTTTCAAATCTAAAGTACGTCGTATTTGAGGCTAAAAAAGTCAGTTGAAAGTCCGGAGAAGCCCACACACGATCGGATTACCAGCCAGCTTTAGTCCATCAGCGTCTGTTGGACTTTTGTAGACGAAAAGTAGGACCGTGTGTACGCGGCATTAAAGTTACTTTCGATAAGGTGCCTTCTGGCATTAGGCCCAGACTTGCGGTGGGATGTTCTGACTTATATTCTAAAGACCCTGTCACCGCAAGTTTCTATTTTGCAGACAGCTCGCACAATAAAATTTCCACCTAAACTTTGTTAAAGCCTTGCATAAAAAAAGCGTTTCACCTATCTTGTATAATATAAGTGCAAATAAGTTCAGGCCTCTTAAGAAAAATATATATATTGAACCAAAGTGCAGCCATTTTCCTTACAACCCCTCCTTTGATCAGGGAGGATTTTATTCTCCCTGATCAATAATTCCCTAAACAACTAAAACAGATAAACCCTAATGTTTGGAGTACCAGGTATGTTCTGTGTAGAACATAGCTGTGGCTTCCTCTGGCTCAATGTAGAGGAGGTCAATGTAGAACATGGCCATGGTTTCCTTGATCTCAGTGTCCGGTTTAATCTTTGCTGCAATGTCAGGGACTTTACTGGTTATATAGAATAAGAATTTAATAGTGGCATAAATGGCGATACCCAGGAGTACTATCATGATCAATATCATGCCTGCCTTTTTAAAGAAACCCATTACACTATCCCAAAATGATCCGAACCAACCCCCAATTCCTGAGAGTGGGTTCCAAGAGTCTCCCAATCTCCTCATTTGTGTCTGCAACTTTGCCCTTTCCTCCTGGTGTCCTTTGATTATATCATAATAATCTGGTACCTCTAAATCTTCACTGGGTTTGGTTAAGTTGTTCATATATGTGCAACATAGGCTTTTATCCCCTGTCACATCACATAGCCCTGTCAGTACCATCATCATCCTCTCTTGACGCTGCTTGATTATTTCTTGTTCAAACAGGATTTTCCTCAATTCCTCATTGATGAAGCCCACATCAGCTGATGTTTTATTCATCCAGGAATCTACTAGTTCCCCAAACTCATCTACCTTTGTTAGTGCATTGTACATGCCTGCCCATCCATGGAAGTGAATACCTTGTCCCACCAGGTTGTGACCTCTCTTTTGTGTCTCCCAAACTCTAAATGACCATGTGCTGGTATCATCTCAACAGGGGAGTCCCCTGGAGTAGCACCCATGAAAGGCATCATTTCTACCAGGGTGCACCACCCTGAGGTCTTTCTATCAAGGGGATATGGGATGGTGGTGTGGCACCAAAGGCCGCAGCACACCATCCATCCGTGGGGCATATGAGGGGCGGGTACATCCCCAGATGATTGTAGGTTGAACCTTAACCCCACAAGGCACATCCAGTCCCCTATGGAGGGTGCCTCATCCTCCCGCTCCTCCATCCATGAACTATTCATATGTGTGCTAATGAGCAAGGATTCTGTGACTGAACTATTCCCTTTCATACAATTTGAAATACTGTAGGAAGACATGTTCCCAATGCGTTCATCAGGGTCTGTAATGTTGTGTGTGAGAAGTCCCTCTATGTCTAATGTCCCATTTGCTATGAGTGCCAAATCCACCAGTGTAAAATTTACTACTGTGTCTCTGCAAAATCTACCATTATACAAGTCTTTACCTGCTCCATTAAGAAAACAAAATTGTGGACTCCTGGTGTATCCTGTAAAGAGAAGGGGTTTACTATTGGTTGTGATGCTCTCAGGGGGAATGGGTTGAGTCATGTTTAGCAGCTGTTCTAGGGTCACTGGCCTTCCAACCATCGGAACTGAGTGTCGGCCAGTTCCCATATGGGAACAAACCCAGCATTCTGAGTAATTCTGCTTTCTTGAGAAAGCATGCATCATTATGAAATGATGAGGAATTGAGTCTGGTACTGAATAAGTTTCAGGATCTAGCTGTGCCCCATTATTAATACTTCTAAAGTCTGGTCTTAGGAGTTCCCTTCTGGATTCTAAAAATTTGAATTCTGTTTTGGGGGCCTTTTTCATACTGGTATCATTTAATGGTGCAAAGGGAGCATAGTTTGATCTCTTATTTTGAATAACTTGGCTGATCCCTATGTCTCTGAGTTTGGCCTTTTTAAACTTGGACACCAGGCTCTGACTTGGTTTATGATTGGGATCCATACACCAAGTCCTTTCTACTCCCTTATATTTGGCTGTAAAGACAATGGCTGCTATGTGGCAATTCCCGTCCTTCCTTTGAATATGATACCCCGTAATGGCTTGAGATTGGGCTTTGGACATCTGTCCGGCTATTTGAGTGCAGCAAGGATAGATAGAATTTCCCATAAAACCTTGCTTAGTACGAGTATGGTTAGTATAATTAGAGGGGAGCTGGAAATCACAACTATTACACATCCAACATACAAAGGTGGTTAACAGAATAATCTTAAGAGTGATCAGGGCGGCAAAGACTAAAATTATTTGAGTGGTACATTTCCAGGGATGTTCAGGTGGGTCCTGGGAACCTGGGGGAAATACCTGAACATCTACTACTCGAATGTCATTAGGTCTAAGGTCTCTGGGGCTCCCGAGTCCTCTAGGGAGGGTGCTGCAGGGGGTTTGCTTAAGGTTTCTGGGGCTCCCAAGTCCTCTAGGGAGGGTGCTGCAGAGGGATTGCTTATGATCTCTAGGGATTGGGGGGGGATTGGGGGGCTTTCGGGTGGAGATAGTAGAGGGCTTGGGCAGGGGTTTGAGTTCAACGCCTCTTTCTTTTTTGGTCCTTGGCTTGCTTCTAGGCTTGGTTTCTTTTTCTTTCGTGGTCCTTGGCTTGCTTCCAGGCTTGGTGCTTTCTTTATCCTTGATGCGTGGATCCATTGTGGTCCTTGGTCTGTGAGGATGGCAGTTCGGGTTGCTTTAAGTACTTCAAATGGTCCTTGGTAGATGGGCCCTGGTACCTTCCTTGCTGCAAGCTGCTTTATCAAGACTCTGTCACCGGGTATGAAGGGGTGTGTAGGTTCTGTGGAAAGAGGAGGAAAAGTGACAGCTACCTTGTCATAGTTTTCAGTAAGGCTACTTACCAGATGTTTCACGTGCTCTTCCTGTAAGGAGTAAAGATTAACCTCCTCTCCCTCAATTGCTTTCTTTTGGGCCGGCCTTCCCATTAGTATTTCATATGGGGATAAGCCTGTCCTACTGTGGGGGGTGGTTCTTATCTGGAAGAGGACCCCTGGCAGGTATTTTAGCCAGTCCTTCATAGTACCGTTAGTAGCCTTCTTTAGTTTGTCTTTGATTGTTCTATTCATTCTTTCCACTACCCCTGAACTCTGTGGGTGGTATGGGATGTGTAGCTTCCACTGTATCCCTAATACCCTTGTCAATTCTTTCACCAATTTTGAAGTAAATGCTGGACCTTGGTCAGAGTATATGGTGGCAGGAAGTCCGTATCGACTGATCCAATGATTGATCAGAAACCAGGCTGCAATGCCTGCGGTTTCCCCTGTAACGGGTATTATCTCGGGCCAACCTGAAAATTTGTCCACCAGCACGCACAAATATTTGAGATTACCTCTCTGCCTGGGCATATGTGTGAAGTCTATCTGTAAGTCTTGTATTGGGCCTAATGGTGGTGGCAAATGTCCATGTTTCCCATGTTGGGGGCCCTGAACATTGTTCTGAGCACAAGTCAGACAGGAAGAGACAAGTTGTTGTACTAATTCATATGCCTTGTGTGTGCTAAAACAGTCTTCATACTTTTTTAAGAGTGGTCTGGGTCCTATATGTCCTGGGCCGTGGAGATAAGACAGCAATAGGGGTGCTGCTGCTCTAGGTATCCCTATGACTCCCTCCTTGTTTGTCCAGAGACCTGTAGGGTCTCTGGTCAAACCTGAATCGCTCCAGTAGTCCAGGTCATCAGCTGATGCCTGTTTTTGCAGGAGTGCCGATGTGTGTTGGAACGAGGGGGTACTAAAGTCATTCTGGAATAATAGGAGCTTTGTGTCATGTGGTTGTGGCTGTCTTTCAGCTGCAGCTTTTGCTACTCTGTCTGCTAGAGCGTTTCCCTGTGATTCCAGGGAACCGTCAGTGGCATGTCCCTTAACTTTGATAATGTTTAATTTATCGGGCTGTTGTATTGCATTAATTAGATCGTACACATAACTACTGTTATTTATTTTTTTGTTATCTGCGGTGCGGAATCCACGCCTAAACCAGATCATGCAATAATCGTGCGCGACCCCGAATGCGTACCTACTGTCTGTGTAAATGTTCACCTTTTTTCCTTTGTGTATTAAACATGCCCTGGTGAGTGCATACAGCTCAGCTTGTTCTGCGGAGGTTGCGCCAGTAAGGTAACCATCTTCTAGAATGAGATCCGGTAGCATTACCAACGAATAGCCTGTCTTGTATTGATTGTCTGCTGGACGTGTGCAGCTACCATCTATAAAGACGTTAGGGTAGTCTGGATCAGCCATATCAGTGAGATCTCTGCGAGGTGCTGTGACAGTGAGAAGTTCTTGTGTGCAGTCATGACAATCTTGGGGAGTGACTGGGAGTTTTAGCAAAGCGTGTAAGAGTTTGATTGCCGGTGTTACTTCAGCACAGCTTTTGACAGTTAAGTTGTGCGTGTTTGTAAGAATGATTTCATACCCTGATGAACGTTGCGTAGTCATGTGTTGGGTGTTCATGTTTTGTAACAAATGGAGGACACTGTGTGATGTGTATCACGGAGCGGTTGAATCATAAAAAGGATTACAAGCTTTTGGAGAGTCTAAACATGGGTCAGGTGCAGTGGGAAAACGTAACGGATTTTTGTATATAGTCTGTGGGAATTTCTTTTTATACTCCTTCAGTGCTTTAGACCATATTTTATAACATTCTTTCATATAATCATTGTTTGAAGGAAACGGTGGATAATTATACTGTTTATGTTGCCCACACATTTTAGTAACTTCTTCCCAATCATTCTGGCTGCAAGGGCCATAGGGAGTTAATCCCGAAATTTGCAGACTATGTGCCCGTTTTAGTATTTGTGCCCAAAATGGACCAGTATAATATTTTCCACAGTTTCCAGACACGAAATCAATTGGGGTGGGTTGTTCTGACTTACCACCAGAACTTGCCTTTTCCAATTGGTTTCCCATTATTTATACAAATCTCTATGATCACAGACCAACAATGAATTAGGACAAACAGTATAAGGTTGTTTATAGTAATGTTCAATAAGGCTTCTAACACCACCTACTGTCAGATTTGGTTTTAAAGGAACCTGATTATGAATGTTAAACCTTAGAGTCCAAACCTTTGGATCTCCTCCTTCAAAATAAGGTCCCTTTCCAATTCTATGAACATAACCACCTGGACACGTTGCTTTCAAAATTGCTTTAGGTCCGTTATACACAAACAACAATCCAAGACTACAATTAACGCAGCGTCCTGCATGAAACCTCTCACTTTTGGTGGCCACCTTAAGTTTATCAGACATAACTCAATACAACATAATACGACATAGACGTTCTTGATGTCCAGTCCTATTTCTTAGTAAAATATTTACAATATTCTACCAGTCCTGGCCAACCTAGCGGGGACACTTATACAATAACTTTCCTATTATATTTTGACGAGCTACTTGACCTTACCAGATCCGACTTTACATATTCTGAAGTCCGGTCAAGCACAAGAAAATCACCTTGCAAAAGAAATTTAAAGAGACCTTACCTTTTTGGCTTTGGCCAAAATTCTTTTGGCTTTGGCTTGACCACCGGACTTCAGAATATATATCCCACTTCTGACACCATTTGTGAGGGTAAGGGTCAACTGGTCAACTGGTCAAGTGCGCCCCCAAACCTTTTCCTTGCTCGAGCTGAACTTGGACATCAAGAAGGCCTCTTCAATCGATTGGAAAAATGAGTGATATGAACGACACCACACAGTTCAGTTGGATATCGAAAATATAAACCTTTATGTTTTTTTCACCTGGTATATATGATAACAATTCAATATACATCATAAGGGGCAAACCAAAGGGGTGGTCCCTTAGCTTATCCAATCACAAGAGTACAAGTATCACAAGTTACATGGTATATGGCACATAAAAAAAAAAGACAATGACATTTCTGCTAAATGACGTGCTTAAAAAAAAGTACCTAATAAAAAAATACCCCAAAGTTTCCTTATCAAAAAAAAAAAAAAAAAAAAAAAAAAATATATATATATATATATATATTTTTTTTTTTTTTCTTAGCTTAATTCCGAGAAAAGAGAGTAATATAGAAATAACCTTTAAAGTTACTTTCGATAAGGTGCCTTCTGGCATTAGGCCCAGACTTGCGGTGGGATGTTCTGACTTATATTCTAAAGACCCTGTCACCGCAAGTTTTTGCAGACAGCTCGCACAATAAAATTTCCACTTAAACTTTGTTAAAGCCTTGCATAAAAAAAGCGTTTCACCTATCTTGTGTAATATAAGTGCAAATAAGTTCAGGCCTCTTAAGAAAAATATATATATTGAACCAAAGTGCAGCCATTTTCCTTACAAGATCCACGTCCTGTCAGGGGAGAGGAGACAGATTGTGTGTTCCTAGTATATAGAAACACCGATCGGTCTCCTCCCCTAGTCAGTCCCCTCCCCCACAGTTAGAATCACTCCCTAGGTAACACAGTTAACCTCTTGATCCCCCCTAGTGTTAACTCCTTCCCTGCCAGTGACATTTATACAGTAATCAGTGCATATTTATAGAACTGATCACTGTATGAGTGTCACTGGTCCCAAAATAGTGTCAAAATTTTCCGATCTGTCCGCCGCAATGTCACAGTCATGATAAAAATCGCAGATCGCTGCCATTACTAGTAAAAAAAAAATAATAAAAATGCCATAAATCTTTCCCCTATTTTGTAGATGGTATAACTTTTGCTCAAACCAATCAATATACGCTTATTGCAAATTTTTTTTGGCAAAAATATGTAGAAGAATACATATTGGCCTAAACTGAGGAAAAAAATGAATTTTGTTTATTTAAAAAATGGGATATTTATTATAGCAAAAAGATAAAAATATTATGTTTTATTCAAATTTGTCACTCTTTTTTTGTTTATAGCACAAAAAATAAAAACTGCAGAGGTGATAAAATACCACCAAAAGAAAGCTCTATTTGTGCAGAAAAAATGATAATTATTTAATTTGGGTACAGTGTTGCATGACCGCGCAATTGTCATTCAAAATGTTACAACGCTGAAAGCTGAAAATTGGCCTGGGCAGGAAGGGGGTGAAAATGCCCTGTATTGAAGTGGTTAAATTAATAATAATTTAGCAATATACACAGGAAGACTCTCATAGTCCAATTGGGGGGGGTATATTAAAGAAATATACAGTATATTCACTAAATGCCATAGGGTTCCCCTATTATTTTAACATGAACCTTATCTAGGCATGCAGCCTCGGTAGCTAGGTCAGTAGCCAGGCTGGGGTCATACACAGGAGGTGCAGAAGTAAGTGTAGTCAAGAGGCAAGCCAAGGTCAGCACCAACAAACAGCAGAGTATGTCAGAAAAAAGCCGAGGTCAGAATCCAGAATTTGCAGAGCAAGGTCAAAGCATACTAGGCCAGCAATGGGAGATCAATCAGCGAGAGTAGGAACACAGGAACACAGATCATGGGGGAGTTGAAGAACATCCAGCAATTGCCAGACATCGGTATTTACTTTAAATAGGAGGCTTGGCGCCATTCCTAAGATTGGGCATGGGTGTGTGCGTGCACACACGCAGATGCACCATCGGTTACTGGCAAGAGCCCTCTGCTACATGTGCACGACTATTGCCTTCCTGACATTGTGACTTTCCAGTTTTTATTTTTGTCCTTTTGCATTCTCTTAGCCTCAGCATATTCCCTTAGCTAGGTAAAAAATCGCTTTGCAAATAATTAATGCTCTATTTGTTTAATAAATGTCTAGCAAACTGCAAAAGGACAAATAGGACAATGCTATCTAGACTGTGGTGTTTTAGCAGTGACCTTCATGTTATGCCCCCTTCCAAAAATGTGTCCCTTACCGCACAAAGTTCTATCTGCTTAATGAAGCACAGCTGTGATTTTAGAAGAGCTGGTTTGCTGATTGATGGGTAATATTACAGTGCTCTTCTATACCCTATTCTCCCTTAGTTCCTTTCCCTCTACTATTATTTAGGTTTACGTTATACTGGCTGCTTGCATTTCCCAGCTAGTTAAGTGCACTGCACATTTAACCAGCACAATGCTGTTCATCTGAAAGGTCTAAAAGTGTTTATAAAAATAAGTGGGAATGACAGCCTTTACCAGTTTTTGTGAATTCTAGGCTTTTTGTACCCTATATATCAGGGATATGCAATTAGCGGACCTCCAGCTGTTGCAAAACTAAAAGTCCTATGAGGCATAGCAAGACTCTGACAGCCACAAGCATGACACCCAAAGGCAGTGGCATGATGGGACTTTGCAACAGCTGGATGTCCGCTAATTGCATATCCCTGCTATATAGCATTACAATGTTAGGTAGGCAAGTTTGTTACTGAAGTTCATATCCTCTACAGAAACATCTGTGAAGTGGTACTGGAGCTTGGAAGACTTCTTGTACTGTTGAGGGTCACAGGGGTCGCAATTGCAACCTAGCCCCTGCTCCAGGGGGGTCCGTGCGGCCTCCCAGTCACATTAGGTTTTGTGGTGGAGGGCAATTAAAGAAACCAATCCCCTGTATGCAGCAGCAGAAAGACAAGGGTTTTACAAAGAAGAGGTTTACTTTAAAATGCATTACCCTTAGTGAGAGAAGGTTCCCCATCCATTTCAGGCTCCATTCTTGCTGCCAGGATCACTGCTTACATCACTTCCGGCCAGGGCTTTTTTTCTCAGAGAAAAGGTGCAGGAATTCAACCATGCCCACCACACACACACATACCTGCCAAATGGCATCAAATAGTAGCTCTTCCCTCTGCATACAACCCCTCCCTCCACTACGCTCATCTTCTCCCCCCTTTCTTAAAAGCTCCACCATCTGTCATATGTCTTACCTTTGTTGCAATATTAGGCTGAAGCACCTATCCGGCTGTAGTACCTCCCAGCATACTATACTATACTAGAGTCACTTGCAAGGGAGATCATGCAGTAGGAGCATCAACAACTGGTCACCAGGGAAAAAAATGGAGACCACAGAGGGTGCAGCCTACCACACACCCTCTCCTGCCCATGACTGAACTGAACCCTGGGCACCTGTTCTGTATCTCCCTTGTCCCTGTCCGGCACTCAGTGGGATCTGCGCAGGAGATCTGACCTGTGGGAGCTACTGGGAGATAAGCTATCACTTGTAAACGCAGAAGCTGGACTTCAATGTTACCAAGTGATAGTGGTGAGCAGTGAGCAGAAGACCTGAGCCAGAGGTGGTTGAACTGAGTTCCCCCTAGTTCCTGCTGAAAAAAAGCCCTGCTTCCGGCTCACTGCATGGCTGCCAACATCACTTCCAGAATCCTGCACACACACAGGACGGCCATCAGTTTGGTGTATTTCCTGCCATCGCTGCATGGCAAGCCTCATAGTGGTATTTTTTCTTTCCCCTGGCTCACCTATGGTCATTTGCCTATGACACAGCTGCAGTGATGTTTATGTGCACTGACATTTTCCAGGCTCTATATTACACCAGGAGTTGTAGGACCTATTGTGCTGCTTAGGCTTGATGGGACCAGAAACTTTCCTTTTCTATGACAAAGTGCTTGGCATTTATTTCTTTAATGGCACTGAGGTGTACCCATTGATCTTATTTTAATAAAATGGTTTTATCTTAATTTTTGGACCGGAGATGAATCATCTTTTTCTGTATAAATACATATTCTTTTGAAGGGTTCCTTTCACAGAACTTCTAGTGCACTGCATTTTACTCTGTAGCAGCTGAAAACAAGCTTATCCCCTCTCCCTCCTGCTGATTTAAGCTGAAAAAATTGCAAAAAATTTAAAAAGTGCAAAAAAGAAATGTTAAATAGTAAAAAAATTAAAAAATAATAACCCACATGCCTGTCAAATTGCAAAGGGTCACAAAGATGACAAGAACGGGGATCGCTGCAGAACATGTGAAAGGGGCCCACTGCAGGGCCGTAATAAATGGACTCATGATGGGAGTAAAGGGCCCCAGCCAGGGGTCAGGGGGGCCCTTCATGGTTTCTTGCACCGGGGCCATGAAGGCTTTAGTTCTGCCTCTGCCACAGCCATTTGATTCCCATCTATTCTTAACTGTCCTCTTCATCTATGCTTGGAACATTGTCTTAAAACTGGGTTAATGGACAAGGTCTGCAAGAAACCATTCTAGTATGACTAGCAACAGTCTGTGAGGGCAAGAGATGATTGCAATGCCATATGTTTAATGGGCTGGTTTTCCCTTCTGGTTGGATCTAATCTTATAGTCTGCTGTTTGCAGACTATAAATGGTTGAGACCTCCAGTGGTCAGCTAGTTTGTGCTTCTCTGGGGCACCCAAATTTCTCAGCAATACTCTGTCCCCAGGCTGCAGAGTCTTGTATTCTTAATGTAAGGTCAAAGTTATTTTTGTTCTTTTGATCTAAGGCATTGGAGGCCCCCAGAGCTTTTTTATACACCACTTCCAAATTCCTTTCTTAAGCAATCTATGTACATATCATTGGTGAGATAATATTGATGTCTGATCTAATAAAGTGACAAAGGCATGGCCATGCTCCTCATGTACCCCTGTGGACTAATTGTGCTTCTTTCAGAGTATCTGTTCTGTTAATAGCAAGCTCTCTAGAGCTTTCAGTGTTATGGGGCGTACACACGGTCGGACTTTGTTCGGACATTCCGACAACAAAATCCTAGGATTTTTTCCGACGGATGTTGGCTCAAACTTGTTTTGCATACACACGGTCACACAAAGTTGTCGGACAATCCGATTGTAATAAATGCGGTGACGTAAAACACGTACGTCGGACTATAAACAGGGCAGTGGCCAATAGCTTTCATCTCTTTATTTATTCTGAGCATGCGTGGCACTTTGTCCGTCGGATTTGTGTACACACGATCGGAATTTCCGACAACGGATTTTGTTGTTGGAAAATTTTATCTCCTGCTCTCCAACTTTGTGTGTCGTAAAATCTGATGGAAAATGTCCACACACGGTCGGAATTTCCGACAACACGCTCCGATCGGACATTTTTCATCGGAAAATCCGACCGTGTGTACGGGGCATTAGAACGCGGGAGGATCTTCTTGTTGGTATTTCCATAGATCCTTTGTTGACAACCTGGGCAGGCCTTAACCTCTTATTTGAGAAAGGTCATAGTAACATTTGGAAATGCCAACTGTGGTGACTCTGATAACTTTGGCTCTGGTGGCCCTTTGACACAGGGCTTTTACTTCTTCAGTAGTAAGTTGCATCCAGCTGTCTGTGGTAATATCTGAACCATAAGGCCTTCTGGTGTAAGTACGTAGGTAATTGGGTTGTTGTCGGTCTTCACCACAAAGTCTGTACCATACAGGTAGTCTATTTGTTTATCTAAGTAGAAAGAGGTCTAGTGTCTGAGAGTCCCCAGGCACCACATCCCTGAGAAAATGCTCAAAATATATATGTAAAGTGGAAGATGGGATATTAACCTCTTCGCGCCCGCGCTATAGCCAAAAGATGGCTGCAGCGCGGATGCTAATTGCCGGGAGGCCGTCCCTGGACATCCTCCTGTTTACTTCCGCGATGCGTGCTCCCGCGGGCGCGCATCGGGGAAGTTCTGTGCTGGCCGTGTCCCTTGGACACAGCCAGTCACAGATCGCTGAAAACGGCCAATCATAGCGGCCGTTTTCAGTGCGATCGGCGGTGTCAATGAGAGATGATCTCATATGTAAACATATGAGATCATCAGATCATCTCTCATCGCCGGCTCTCCCTCATCACACAGAGACAGCGTGTGAGGAGGAAGAGCGAACCGCTGCGGCGGTAAGTAAAAAAAAAAATGAAAAAAAGTGTCCCCACTGCCATCTGTCCCTGCCATCTGTCCCTGCCATCTGTCCCTGCCATCTGTCCCTGCCATCTGTCCCTACTGTCATGTTGATACCATCTGTCCCTACTGTCATGTCCCTGCCATCTGTCCCCACTGCCATCTGTCCCCAGTGCCATCTGTCCCCACTGCCATCTGTCCCCACTGCCATCTGTCCCCAGTGCCACGTGTAAGTGCCATCTGTCATCAGTGCCATCTGTCATCAGTGCCACATATTAGTGCCATCTGTCATCAGTGCCACCTGTCAGTGTCATGTACCATTTGTCATCAGTGTCACGTGTCATCAGTGCCACGTATCAGTGCCATCTGTCATCAGTGTCATCAGTGCCACGTATCAGTGCCATCTGTCATCAGTGTCATCAGTGCCACATATTAGTGCCATCTGTCATCAGTGCCACGTATTAGTGCCATCTGTTATCAGTGCCACGTATTAGTGCCACCTTTCATCAGAGTCACGTGTCATCAGTGCCACGTATTAGTGCCATCTGTCATCAGTTCCATCTGTCATCAGTGCCACGTGTCATCAGTGCCACATATTAGTGCCATTTGTCATCAGTGTCATGTGTCATCAGTGCCACGTATTAGTGCCATCTGTCAGTGCCACGTATGAGTGCCATCTGTCATCAGTGCCACGTATTAGTGCCATCTGTCATCAGTTCCACGTATTAGTGCCATCTGTCATCAGTGCCACATCAGTGTCAGTGCCACGTATCACTGCCATCTGTCATCAGTGCCACATCAGTGCCACGCATCAGTGCCATCTGTCATCAGTGCCACGTCAGTGTCACATGTCATTGTCCTGGTGCTCTAGGGCCTTCAAAAATGTAATAGGTAGTCAACAAGTTATATGTGTAATTTATGCTCCTAGAACACCTGATGGTGCTCCCTGCATGTTGGGCCTCTCTATGGTGTCAGGTTGTGAAAAAGTCCCACACATGTGGTATCATAATACTCAGGAGGAGTAGCAGAATGTATTTTGGGGTGTTATTTGTGGTATATACATGCCATGTGAGAGAAATAACCTATTACAATGACAATTTTGTGGGGAAAAAAAATCTTCATTTTGCAAAGAATTGTGGGAAAAAATGACAACATCAACATCACCATGCATCTTACTAAATACCTTGGAATGTCTACTTTCAAAAAAGGGGTCATTTGGGGGGTATTTGTACTTTCCTGACTTGTTCAAGTCGCAAGAAATGAGATAGGCCACCAGTACATCAGGTGTGATCAATTTTTTATGATTTGCACCATAGTTTGTAGACTCTCTAACTTTCACAAAGACCAAATAATATCCACTAATTTGGTTAATTTTTACCAAAGATAAGTATAAAGTGTGGCCAAAATTTATGAAGAAAAATTACTAATTTGCAAAATTGTATCACAGAAACTAAGAAAAATGCGTTTTTTTTTTCAAAATTTTCGGTCTTTTTTCATTTAAAGCGCAAAAAAAAAAAAAACCCAGAGGTGATCAAATACCACCAAAAGAAAGCTCTATTTGTATGAAAAAAAGGACAAAAAATTAATTTGGGTACAGTATTACATGACTGAGTATTTGTCATTCAAAGTGTGAGAGCGCTGAAAGCTGAAAATTGGTCTGGGCAGGAGGGGGGTTTAAGTGCCCAGTTGTCAAGTGGTTAAAGGTGCCAACACACATAAATGTATAAAATATCAAATTTTTGCTGTAAACATTAAAATAATAAAGGTTTCATATAAAAACATTGTGAAATATCCATACATTTTTTGCAATGAATATGCAGTGTATTCATCTCTACATGTTTTGCCAGACTATGGCTTCTTCAGGAGACTTTACAATTACTAAAATTACAATCATTAAAAAAAAAAATTAGTTCAAACAACATTAACCACTTACGGACCGCCCGCCGTCGTTATACGGTGGCTGTTTAAAGGAGGATATCATTGTTATGGCAGCAGCTAGCTGCCATAACCCCCGGTATCCTCGTCTTCAGCGGGCGGTCCGCTACAAGATAAAAGTGGTCTCTGCTGCAGATTCGCCGTGAGATCACTTTTATCGGTGGCGGGAGAGGGGCCCCCCTCCTGCCGCGATCTAATGCCCTCTGCCGCTTACCGTAGTCATCTGCAACGGCGGAGGCGATCGCGTCCTGTCAGTAGCTGGTTATGGAGACGAGTGAGGGAAGATGTCCCCCACCCGTCTCCAGACAATTGCTGGGTGGAAGCAACGTCAAAACACCCACAGCTCTTAAAGGGCAATTTTTTTAAAATAATTTTTTTTAAGTGACAATTTTCTTTATTGCATTTTAGTCTAAATATGAGATCTGAGGTCTTTTTTGACCCCCGATCTCATATTTAAGAGGTCCTGTCATGCTTTTTTCTATTACAAGGGATGTTTACATTCCTTGTAATAGGAATAAAAGTGACATTTTTAAAAAAAAACAGTGTAAAAATAAAAAATAAAAGGATAAATAAAAAAAAAAATGTTTTAAAGCGCCCCGTCCCGACGAGCTCGCATGCAGAATCGAACGCATACGTGAGTAGCGCCTGTATTTGAAAACGGTGTTCAAACCACACAAGTGAGGTATCGCCACAATCTGTATGGCGAGAGCAATAATTCTAGCCCTAGACCTCCTCTGTAACTTAAAATATGCAACCTGTAGAATTTTTTAAATGTCGCCTATGGAGATTTTTAAGGGTAAAAAGTTTGTCGCCATTCCATGAGCAGGCGCAATTTTGAAGCGTGACATGTTGGGTATCAATTTACTCGGCGTAACATCATATTTCACATTATTAAAAAAAATTGGGCTAACTGTACTGTTGTCTTATTTTTAATTAAAAAAAAGTATATTTTTTCCCAAAAAAGTGCGCTTGTAAGACCGCTGCGCAAAAACGGTGTGACAGAAAGTATTGCAACGACCGGCATTTTATTCTCTAGGGTATTAGAAAAATTTTTTTATAATGTTTGGGGGTTCTAAGAAATTTTCTAGCAAAAAAACCTGTTTTTAACTTGTAAACAACAAATCTCAGAAAGAGGCTCGGTCCTTAAGTGGTTAAACACACCTGACAATATTGTATATTGTAATATACTGCATCTTCATTGTAAAAACCGTATGACTATTTCATGATGTTTTATATGAAACCTTTATTATTTTAATATTTACAATAAAAATCTTGATATTTTATACATTTATGTGTGTTGGCACCTTTAAAATCCCATCTTCCACTTTACATATATGTTAGTTTATCTGCAACGGTCCACTTTAGGGCTAGAAACTCTAATTTTTGAGGTGCATGCGTGGCGTTCTGTGAGATGGCAGCCTGATCACGGAGCTCCATCCTGCTCCGTGCAATCCGCGCACCCTGTAGCGGTTATATTAACCCCCGCAACTCCAGACCGGGACTGGAGGAATCGGTACGCATTGGGGAAAGTTTACATGCAAGTGGGAGCAGCGAGGAGAGGATTACAAGCTCAGTTTGAAGCACTCCCGGGAGAAGCTGAAATTTCCAAGATGGCGGCGGACCAGGCTCCTCTCCCTGGTGGGACACACTGCATGAGGAGGTATGTGGAGGGGCCCCCTCACCCACAACAAGCGGAGGCCCTTTGTCACCGGCTACCACAGTCCACACTCCCAGGCCTAATGTATCATACCAGGAGACAGGCCAGCACACCTCATAGCCCCAGGACATTACACTTATGTTCTCAAAATTTGCAGAAATGCTGGATAGGGGACTAGCTCAGGCTGCATCCAGAATCAACTCTGATATTAAAGCGGATCTCCAACTTCTAGGATCCCTCATTGAAAACAAAGTTGATGCTGCGATCGACTCAGTTGATCAAAACACTGATCGCTTTAGGGAAATACATAACCAACTAGAAGGGGCCAAGTGAGAGGTCATGAGGAGAGCTCGCACCACCCCACAGATCCAGCTGCTGGGACACTCGATACAAATTTACACGGACATCTCGCCCTTCACTATCCAGTAAAGGCGGGCGCTCAAGCCCCTGCTGACGGTTTTAACACAAAAGAATATCAAGTATTGGTGGCTTTTCCCTTTCAGTCTGAAGTTTGATCCCAATGGCAAGCCTTTTCAATTCTCCACATTCCAGCAAGGAGAACAACTGATGCAAAAACTGGGCCTTCTCCCCAAGGATCCACCCTCTCCCATGGAGTCCTCTCCATCTGGCATGACCAAACGTCCACCCCCATCTTGCCCTCTCACCTCCCTCTGGCTGACACCCAGAAACAAAAAAGCCAAGGAAGGACCCCCCCCCCGATTTGGAGGGGCACCTCTCCCTTTCTCTACAAAATTATTTTTTTGGTTCAGGATCCACCTAGACCCCTGGCATTTATGCCCAACTGAAACCTATCTCCCTATTGACTGATTTTAAGGGAATACTACTCCTCTGGCTGCTTAGGCTACACCACCGCTGAGTTTCTTCGACAAAGTATTGTGTATCTGAACTTCCACAGATCCGGCAAGGACCCCCCTTCCCCCCCCTTTTTTTTTTTTTTTTAGAACCTGCCTGGACTTCCTGCACAACTTACAGGACTGATCATCTGGACTCAACCAGTCTGCTCTACAACACGGCCCGCGCTCCCACCAGAGGAACTTTTTCCCAATTAATTAATCCTTGCCTCCTTTTTTTAGGTCCACAGGCGCTGTCATGGAGCATCCAGAGGGAACTGTTCTAGCCCCTTCCCCCAACACATGGCCAGAGCTGTGTCTGGCCCATTAGGCTCCCCTCACCCCATTCCCCTCTCCCTTCCCTTGGTTTGCATCTGTTATTCAGACCTCCAAGGCTGGCTCTATATCTCGGCCATATCCTGCTATACCCCCAGTCCTGGTCCTTCCTGTTTTAGTTTATAAGGGACATATATCCTAACTGTTTACGTTTTTTGTTACAAGCTGTTAGTTAGGGGTGTGGAGGACGGAGAGGGTCCAAAGCACCTACTCCCGTACTCGGAGTTATTAAACATTGTGGTTTCACTACTCCTGGTCAGGAACTCCCCCACTAGTTGGGGGATACCATGATGGTTTCTCAGGGTGAGGTGGACTTGTTCTCACCTCTACCTCGGAGCTCACTTCTACTAGTTCTTTGTACTGTCTTCTCTCTTTCCTCTCTGCCTCATCTCTCTAATTTTTCTTTCAGTGATGGGTGTGGTCTCGCTAATTTGCAGGAATCTGACAGATGACATGGTGAACCCTGTCACAGCATTTGCAATAAGATCAGCCTCTGCAACGAAGGTAGGTGGTCGGGGGTCTCCCGCTTTCTCCTCTATACTGCTTCATGGCTGACCCCACAACACATAGACCAGCCCTCTGCATTGCCACCCACAATGTTCAGGGATTTAATTCTCCTGTGAAACGAAGGAAAATCTTCCAACATTATCATGCCCAAAAAATAGATATACTGTTCCTGCAGGAAACACACTTCCCCAAATCATATACCCCTTCATTCATTCATGCCAAATTCCCCAGATTTTACCTAGCAAACTCTGACAATAAGACCAAAGGAGTAGGCCTGTTCTTTTCTCGCAAAACTCAGTTCTCCCTGGAATCTGAATTGAAGGACCTGGAGGGCAGATTTTTGCTTGTAAAGGTCCTCACAGATGAACAACTTTACTCCCTCATTTCATATTATGCGCCAAACAAGGGGCAGATGAAGTTCTTTAAATCCCTTAAAGTCTTAATGTGGCTAGACAGATATTCCACCATGGTTTGGTGGCTATCTGGAGGGAAATGAATCCGAGGGTGTGGGACTAGACGCACTACTCCAAACCGCATCAATCCTTCTCTAGAATAGATAATTTTTTTTCTACTACAACAACATGTACCGCTGGTGCATGGGTCGGACATTAGGGACTCTGCCTTGTTGGACCATTCCCTTCTCCTACTGACATTGAACAGCAGACCAATTCAACGCCAGGGATTTCACTGGAGACTAAATGCCTCCATCCTCAGCAACCCCACATACATTTTGCGAAATCTAAATACACATTCAGGAATACTTCCTTCTGAATGACATTGACAACATTCCCCATCCACTCTGTGGGCAGCTCATAAGGCCGCAATTAGGGGTAACCTAATCCAAATTTCTTCTAGAATATGCAAAGCTCGCAAGTTGGACATTGATTGGCTGGAGAGGGAGTTTTCCTCCCTAAACAAAATGCATAAATCCAAACCTTCATTAGGCTCCACAAAGAGGCTGGAATCAGCACGCACAGCCCTGATTCTAGCTCTCACTACAATAGCGGAAAAGAATCTCAGATGGGAGGGGGGGCGGTTTTACCACCAAAAAGATAAACTAGGTTCTTTATTAGCGAGATGGTTAACCCCTAAAATTAGATCCCATGCTCTTCCCAAAATAAAATTAAGCGACGGGTCCCTCACACAGAACCCCAAAAAGATTATGGAAGCCTTTCATGACTTTTATCACACTCTGTATAGCAAGGTGGGGAAGGAACCCTCTCCCAACTTCATAGACTCCTTTCCTCGATCGGTGAAGATCCCGAAGATCAGGGAACTGTCACGGTCCCTACCGTGCCATGCAGACGGCCAGGCGCGGTCACTGTTCTGTCTCTGGGACAGCTAGCTAAACCTTCTTATCCCAATAACTTCAGATACCATATTTCTTTGATCTCAGTTTATTAGAACAAGCCAGGTGAAACTACAAAATAACAGAAATAGACTTCAATAAGTACAATATCACATACAATACAGCATACTTTGCATAAACAACGATATACAGTACAAGATGAGATAATAAAAACATACTTTTTAAGTTCTCTAAGGGGTGACAACAATAGATTGAGAAAGACATGACTTGCTTCCTGCAATGTGTTGAAAAGAATGGTGGCTGGTTCACTTCCTGTTAAGATTCTAGCCAGAATTCCCTGCTTGCTGACAACTTCCTTAATTACACATACATTAAACAAATAAACAGAACTGCAGCAATACCAAAAAGGAACGCTAGATGGAGACTGCACGTCACATATGATTGTCTTAAGTAAATTACACATTTTGCATGTAAATTTAACAACACAGGTACAAATAATCAGCAAGACATCTGGTGGACAGAACACTCCCCACCTGACATCAAGTGATGTCACTAACAGAGTTCTCCCTAGAAAGCAACAGAATAAGTTCGGTCACTGGTCTCAGGAATACTTTAACCTCTTTCTGTTGAAAGATCTTGACCTCGACCTTACGGACAAGATTATCCTTGCTTGGCAGTACTTTGGTGATCAAACCTAAAGGCCACATATTCCTTAGTGTCTGGCAATCTTTCATGAGCACAACATCACCAGGTTTAAGATTAGGCTTTTCAGTGTGCCACTTTTTCCTTACTTGTAGAGTAGATATATATTGTTCCCTCCACCGGTTCCAGAAGGTATTGGCAAGGGTTTGCACATGTCTCCATTGACGTTTGTAAAGGTCCTTCTCACAAAATTCTCCAGCTGGAGCACCGGCAAGACTAGTCTTTTGCGTGAGTAACATGGCAGGTGTGAGGACCACTGGATCTTCAGAGTCACTTGAAATGAATGTCAAAGGTCTGGCGTTAATGATAGCTGTAACGTAACCTCTGCCATAAATGTCACTAAACATTCGTGAGTAAGCCTTGCAGTTCCTACTTGTAGGAAGATAGAGTTAAGAATTCTGTGGGCTATGCCTATCATTCTCTCCCAAACACCTCCCATGTGAGAAGAGTGAGGTGGGCTGAAGATCCACGTGCAGTCTTGTACACTCAAGTATCTTTCTACTCTGAGAACATCCAAATTAGAAGGAATTTGAAGTTCTTTTACTGCTCCTACAAAGTTAGACCCTCTGTCAGAGTGAATGAGTTTCACTGGGCCTCTGATTGCAATGAGTTCCGCTAGCTCTGTAGCCAATACTGCAGCACAAAGTTCCAGCCTGGGTATGATGTGTTTGGAAAGTGGTGCAAGTTTTGCTTTCCCCATTACAAACCCTATGTGACATTGTTCTTTAGTGTCTATGGTTTTCAGGTAAGCTACAGCAGCAAATGCTTTAACAGAAGCATCCGAAAACACACAAAGTCTTTGCATCTGAACATCAGCAGATGACAGAGGAGCATTATGTCGTGGAATTTTAAGGTTGGATAGAGCTGTTAGTGAGTCCTTCCACTCTAGCCATAGGTTCTTCTTGTCAGTGGGGAGAAGCTGATCCCAATCTAGTGACTCACAGGTGAAGTCTCTAAGTAGTGCCTTACCCTGGATGGTGACAGGTGCTGCAAAGCCTAAGGGATCATACAGGCTGTTTAGACAGGACAGGACACCTCTATGGGTAGAGAGGACACCTCTACGGGTAAAGGGTTTTTCTTCTGTGTTTACTTGGAAAGTAAACGTGTCAGATCTTAAGTCCTAAAGCAAACTAAGGCTGCGTTGCATGGGAAGCGAGTCTGTGCCTAGATCTAAGTCCTTTAACTCGTTAGAATGATCTTGGACAGGAAAGGCTTCTAAAACTTCTCTACTTGGAAGCAATCTTGTGGAGTCTTAAGTTGGAACACGCAAGCATTGCCTGAGTTCTTTTGAGGAGACTGATTGCGGCTTCGTTTGTGGGTAGTGATTTCAAGCAATCGTCTACATAGAAATCCTTGTCCACAAACTGTCTGACATCTGACCCATACTCTGACTCTCCCACTCTAGCAGAGTGTCTGAGGCCATATATAGCAACTGCAGGGGAAGGACTGTTGCCAAATATGTGCACCCTCATGCGGTATTCTGTGATGTCTCCAGAGGGGTTGTTGTCCCCTGAACCAGAGAAACCTCAGAAAGTTTTGGTGTTCTTCTTTAACAAGAAAGCAATAGAACATTTGCTGTATGTCTGCCAAGAATGCGATGGAATCCTTGCGAAAGCGAAGAAGTACTCCTAATAGTCTGTTGTTAAGGTCAGGGCCAGAGAGAAGGACATCATTTAGAGAGACACATTCATGTTTGGCGCTGGAATCGAACACCAGTCTAATCTGTCCTGGCTTCTTAGAGTGATAGACCCCAAATATAGGTAAGTACCAGCATTCCTCTGAGTCTTTGAGGTTTGGGGCTATCTCAGCATGACCATTCTGGAATATTTTCTCCATGAAGGAAAAGAAATGTTCTTTCATCTCTGGTTTCCTTTGAAGATTGTGTCTTAGGGAAGTGAGACGCTTATATGCTAGTTCTCTATTGTTAGGCAAACGTCGTCTTTGTGGTCTAAAGGGAAGAGGTGCAACCCAGCTATTAGTCCCGTCTTTCTCCATAATCCTTTCCATAACTTCTAGAAAGAGCCTATCCTCAATGGACATTGCTACCTGGTTATCTTCCTTTGTTCTCTGGAACACTGTGCTTCCTAAGTCGCTTTGGTCGTTGTCATAAGTATTGCTGTCACAGACGGGACTTAGAAGGGGAAGAGGTACAGGGTTGTTATGTGGTAGCTCCTTTATGAGGATGTGATTTTGAGAGGGTTGGAAAAGAGAAGGATGACCATTCTCGAGGGTACTAGTGAGCAGGCTATTAACAGATGCAGGCTTGTGTGTACCTCCCAGGCAAACATCACCTATAATAACCCACCCAAGATCCAGTTTTTGGGCATATGGGGCATTTATAACACCTTGATCAGTTTTCTTACTTTGTGGACTTGCAAGATATCCCTCCCTAGGAGTAAGATTATCTGAACCTGATCATCTAGTTCTGGTATGAGATGTGCTATGTGATTCAAGTGAGTCTGGTGAGCTGCTGCATCTGGTGTGGGAATCTCTGATCTGTTGTTTGGCATCTGGTTGCACTCTATTATGGTCGGTAAGGATAGGCATGTCTTACCAACCATAGATTTAATTTGTAGGCCGTCAGCTCTTCTCCCCGCCGTTTCCACCGTACCTGCACAAGTCCGAATGGAGTAAGGACTGCTGAGGCCTTTAAGGTTTAGAATGTCAAAAAACATAGATCTAGCTAGTGATTTGTTCCTCTGATCATCCAAAATGACGTAGAGCTTGACTGCTTTGTCCCTGCATCCTTTTGGGTAAACTCTCACAAGACAGATTTTAGAGCAGGATCTGCCACCTGTACTTCCTTTGCAGACTTCAGTGCACTGTGAACTGATTGCTATGGCGTCTGTACTAGAGTCTTTGGTCTCCCTGCCTTGCTCCTTGTCACCTTAGACAGGTGGGATGGTTCTTGGAGTAGGTCTTGGGTGTAGAGCTGCGTTGTGCTCTGTGTTGTCACACTCTGTACATTTGACACTGACCTTACAGTCCTTGGCGAAGTGTGTGGACGAAGAGCTTGTAACAGATGTTGTTCGATTTGAGGAAAGCTTTGCGATCTTGGATGGTCTTTGTCCTGAAGGCTCTGCATTCCAGAAGAGGATGTGGCATCTTATGTAGAGGGCAGAACTTAGTAGGGTCGCTGTCTTGATCCTCTGGCTGAGACTCTGCAAATCTGTGTGAAGAAATGTTAGTTTTGTGCACTGCTACTAGAGCTCTGAGTTGTTTAGGGCTGGAAGAAGTGGTATAAGACACTGGAAAATTAAGCTGGGGTCATCTTTCATTCCTGCTTGTCTGTCTACAAAGTCCACAAACTCACTAAAGGGTCTAAAAGGCATATTGTGTTTTCATTTGTAGTTACAGCCATGAGTGATCCATCTTTCGTGTAACTCATAAGGAAGTTTTTGTGCTAAGGAGTTAATACCGCTAGCAGAGTCAAGATAAGAAAGGCCAGGTAAGTCTCCTTCTGCTTTAGCCACTTGTAACTCCATACACAGGTCACTGAATTCTCTGAGTCTTTGGTAACCTCTGCTAGGTATTTTTGGGAAGTCTTCTATTCTTTTAAACAGTGTACTCTCTATAGCCTCTGGTGAGCCATAACATCTATCCAGTCTGTTCCAGATGTTTGCAAGGCCTATCTCTGGGCGGTTTATGTTAATGTCTCTGATCCTTTTGGCATGTTCAGCAGAATCATTGCAGGCCACTTTACGAGGAGGTCTATCTGGTCCCTGCAGGATAGATCTAGACCTTGAATGACACTCTGGAAAATGGATCGCCATGCCCTGTATTGTTGAGGGTGATCACTAAATTTGACAAGTCCTTGGGTAACTAACTCTCTTTTGGCCAGGAACTTGGCAAAGTCTACAGTAGCCTGATTGGCATTGGGGTAGGCTGCTGGTGTACTGTGGTGCGGTGTAAAGGCATACCTGGTAAAAGTCTCTTCTTTAGGCGCGCTGGCCTCAAACTTGCATAAGGTTGGCAGTTCGTACGGCTCGTTGCATATACCTTTGGAGTGAAGACTGGTGTTTGATGTTTGTATGAAGGCTGGGTACCTTGTGGAGTAGAAAGTTTGGTTGGAACTGGAAAGTCTGGAACTCTGTCAGATTTTTCTTGCTTGTAGCACTGGGGTCCCAGGTCGTCTTGTTGCTGCTTTATTTGATGTGACTCACTGACGTCATGTTTGATTTCTTGTTGTGGGATGCTGCTTGGGTCACAGTGCTGGTAGACATAATCTGACGTGCGTTGCGAAGAATCTTGTTGGTCCTCATCTAGACCCGGTATGCTGCTGCCTAGTCTTGGTTCATCGTAGACGGCTGCTTCTAAAGCTTCTGCTTCTGCAATGGCAGCGGCAGCATCTCTTTCTACTGCCAGCTTCTCCATGCTAGCTTCTAAGATCCTGCAATTTCAGAGATGCTTCCTGCTGGGTTAGCTCTTCTTCCAGGCGTATTCTTTCCATCTCTCTCTCTTGTTCCATGCATACTCTTTCTTGCTCCAAGCGTACTCTTTCCTTCTCTCTCTGTTGCTCCCGTCTTACCTTTTCTGCATCAAGGCAGGCCTTTTCTTTTTTTATCTGCAGCTCTTGGTCTGTGAATGCGGCCCTGGCTCTTGCTGCTTCAGCTTTTGAACGGGGGATTGCTGCTGCATTTGCGACAGATGACTTAGATGAGCTTGCTCGTGAATGTGTTTTGTAAGAAGATGTCCCACTGTAAGACCTGGCTGCGGGGAAGAAGCTGTCTTGCTGTAAAGAGTCCGCTCTAGTGTCGATGCTGCTTGACAGAGTGCATCTCTGTGTAGTGTGGCTGCTTGCTTCGCCTGTCACAGGCCTGTTTCTTTAAGGCTTCTGACTGTATGGATACTGCATAGCCCCGGGCTGTACCAACTTCTGAAGTCGGCTTATCTTCCCCTTTAGAGGTCAGCTTAAAAATGTCACTGTTCTGTCTCTGGGACAGCTAGCTAAACCTTCTTATCCCAATAACTTCAGATACCATATTTCTTTGATCTCAGTTTATTAGAACAAGCCAGGTGAAACTACAAAATAACAGAAATAGACTTCAATAAGTACAATATCACATACCATACAGCATGCATTGTATACACAACGATATACAGTACTAGATGAGATAATAAAAACATACTTTTTAAGTTCTCTAAGGGGTGATGACGATAGATTGAGAAAGACATGACTTTCTTCCTGCAATGTGTTGAAAAGAGTGGTGGCTGGTTCACTTCCTGTTAAGACTCTACCCAGAATTCCCTGCTTGCTGACAACTTCCTTAATTACACATACATTTAAAAAAAAAACAGAACTGCAGCAATACCAAAAAGGAACGCTAGATGGAGCCTGCACACCACATAGGATTGTCTTAAATACATTACACATTTTGCATGTAAATTTAACAACACAGGTACAAATAATCAGCAAGACATCTAGTGGACAGAACAGTCACGCCCCAAGTGGCTCAAAGAGGTATTGAACCTATGACTGCCTGTTTAGTGCTCCTGTTACTTTGCCTGTGAGACACACCTCAGATCCTTTCAGCCTGCTTTCCAGCTTTGCCTAGTTCTGCATGAAATATTAGGGCCATACTCTAGATGTTGTTGCAATTAGTACCTGTCACTCCTGGTTCAGCTGATGCAGTTTATCCAATCAGCTGGGTATAAAACACTGCCTCACTCTGGGGGCTTGGTCAGTTTATTGTTTTCTGTTTTGCCTAAGGTTCCTGTGTTCCTGTGTTCCTGTGTTCCTGTATTCATGTGTTCCAGTATTCCTGTGTTCTAGTTACAGCATTCCAAGACTGACTCCGGCTTCTGACCCTTGCTCTGCTTATCGTTTATTCTGTCTTCTGGAATCCCTGACTATGGCTTTACCTCGACTATCCTTTGGCAAATTCCTGTCAAGCCCCCCATGCACAGATTCACAGCCTAGGTAGCTTATCTCTTTGTTACTGTGGGCTGTGTGTATTTTCAAGGGTGAGCGTACATCTCTGCGCCATGGACTCCAACCTAGGTAAGCCCTTACAGGAACAGCACAGGGATGAGTTAGAGGCTCTGATCTTAATGGAAGAAGTCACATAGGTCATTAAAAACCTTAAAAATAACTCAGCCCCCGGCCCTGACGGCTTCTCTGTTCCATATTATAAGCATTTCTCCCCAATACTCTCCCCATATTTAGCTAGTTCAATTTTTTAATCATCTCCAGTCTGGAGCGCCTCTTGATAAGGCATCAAACTCGGCGTTCATTACAGTGATCCCTAAGCCAGGTAAGGACCCCAGTTGCACCTCAAATTATAGGCCCATATCCTTGATCAACAACGAGCTCAAAATTCTAACAAAAATTATAGCTGACAGGATATCCAACTTTATTGGCCTTTACATTCATTAGGATCAAGTTGGCTTTTTTTCCCGGGTGGCAGTGGCCGGACCAGATCAGGAGGGCAATCAATGTCATTTCGCTTTTGGGATCGGGATGGGACAGGGGCCCCCAGCAAAAGGGTTTCTTGCTCTCACTGGATCTCATGAAGGTGTTTGATTCCATCTCCTGGTCTTTTCTGGTCCCTGCCCTGCAAAAATGGGGACTTGGTAAGTTAATTATGAACATAATAGGTGCTCTCTACTCTAATCCGGAAGTGAAAATTAAGATACAGGGATATCACTCAAACTCCTTACCAATCCTCCGCGGTACAAGACAGGCGTGCCCCTTGTCCCCATTAATCTTTGCCATAATCCTTGCCATTTCCATCAGAGGCAACCCTGATATACAAGAGGTACAATGCCGACCACAGACCCACAAATGTACATTGTTCGCCGATGACATCTTGCTCTTTATATCTTCTCCAATCACCTCCCTTCCTATTATATGCAGGGTGCTAGATGATTTTGGCAAAGTCTCGGGACTCGCAGTTAATTATTCTAAATCGTTAACTCTCAATATCAATCTACCAGCTCAGCTGGTCTCTCAACTTAAAAACAACTTTAGGTTCGAGTGGACTCCAACAAATATCCCATCTTATCAGATCTCTAGGGCCCTCCATACACAAACCATTTATCATGGAATATGAATTGTGGTGTGGTCAGGCCATGGAGCAGAGAGGGGGGGGTAACGGTGATTTACCGAGTACTTGCTAGGGCTGAATCCAAAATGCTTTTCATGCAAGAATGGGAGATTGATCTACAACAACAATGGACCCTAACTGAGTGGCACAGAGCTTCTGTAGCTGCTTCAAAGGGCATCCTCAACATAGCGTTAGTTGAAGCTAATTTAAAAATTTTAATGAGATGGTATATGGTTCCCTTGCGGATAGCCAAAATCTTCCCGAACACATCCCCCTTATGCTTTCGTAACTGCGGACATATTGGTTCCATGATCCATATCTGGTGGGAATGGAAAGAAATATTCCATATTATTTTTTTTTTTAATCAAAAGGTTTTTATTGTTCATACAAAACAAACAGTATATGCCAAGAATGATACACAGTGCATTGTATTCAGACATATAAACATTGATATGGTCTATCCAGTAGTCTTAATTGCTCAAACAAATGTTTACAGTACGCACTTTGCTCACTTTCCCTTCACACAGAGTATCTTAAAAGTATTCCAACACATGTACCAGACCCGACCCCCTTTCCCTACTCCCCTCCCTCCATGCCCCTTAAATCATCCTGCAATCGGTTAGTCTATCAACTGGAAGGTTCCCTTTACATAGTCAAAATTTATATGTCTCTCAACAGTCTCATCTGAACCAATTCCATAGGGCTTATACCAGGAGTAGCAAGCCATGCATCCCATAATCTCTCAAACTTCTTGGCCTTCCCCCATGTTGATATATGTATTTTTCCATTATGAGTGTTGTACCCATGTGTTTTATCCATGTTTTCACCTTGGACGGTACAGCTGATTTCCAGCTCATAAGTATGGTTTTCCTTGCCTGGAACAGTGCTCTGGCAAACGCCACTCTTGTCCCCTCCTCTGCTATCACCCCCTCCAAAACTCCAAGCAGGCATCTTAATGGTTCCAAAGGGATGCTGGTCTGGAACACCCGGTTGAGTGTGTTCATAACCCCCGTCCAAAATCTGTGGAGTTTGGGGCAACGCCAGGGGAGGTGAATCAGATCTCCAGGCATTGTTTTACATCTATTACACATTGGGTCTGATGCCCTGCCCATTTTGTACAACTTCACAGGAGTGTAATGCACTCTTAGCAATATATACAGTTGGGACACCTTCTGTGACACATTTAGGGAACACGTATTAACCGCCTGCAGTGCCTCCTCCCACAATTCCCCTGCAATGGGCCCCACGTCCACCTCCCATTGTGTCACTGCCTTCGTGGGATGCCCCTCTAGGAAGGATGAGAGCAGCATGTTGTAACATTGGGAAATTATGCCTTTCATGTCTGATGCATCCTACAGTATGTGAAACAGTGGAGTGGGAGACTGAACCCACTCCACTGCATACCCTTGTGCTCTAACAGCATGTTGTAGGTGTAAGTACTAAAATAGCATGTTGTATTGCATATTTAGATTGCAGGTCACTACAAGAAAGACATGTCTTAAGTGAGTTATACCCAGGAGGCGCCACCTTGGCCCCTGCTGAATCTTGGCTATCTCAGTGTAGGTGTTGTTTCCCCATAGTGGACTATATACCGTGTACCCCTTCATATTCTGAAGTTGTTTGGCTTTATTCCACACCTTCTGAAGGAGTGAAAATGTGGGCATTTTCTTGTTGGATTTTTGAAACTGCTGAGCCTCTAGTCCTTCGGGGTTTGAATCAGCCCCCGAGCCAAGTAACAGGAGTCTATGACCGTGCCGGTAAGGGCGTCATGGCCCCTATCAGCTGTTGTAACTGTGCAGCTAGGTAGTATATCCAAGGGTTGGGCAAGGCAAGGCCCCCTCCCTCCCTCGGGTATTGCAGCTGCTCCAGTTTGATCCTTGGAGGTTTTGTATGCCATAGTAATAATCTGAAAAGAGAGTTAACCACTCTGAAAATTTTTAGGTTAAAAACTACTGGCGTCTTGTGAAGTAAATATAACAGTTGTGGCATTAAAATCATCTTGATAAGGTTCGTTTTACCTGCCAGGGACATTTTAAGTTTGTTCCATATGAGTATTTTATCTCTAAACCTGGTCAAGGGGATAAATGTTCAGCCTGCAGAAGTCAGTCACTATGGGGGAAATATTAATCCCTAGGTATTTAAAGGAAGACACCACAGGAACCTGAAACAAGGGTCCCATATCTGGCCCAGGGATCTCATCTATAAACATTAATGCTGATTTGGACCAATTGATAATAAGGCCTGAAAAGTGTCCGAATTTCGTAATAATGGACATGACCTGAATCAAAGAGTCATCTATGTCAGACAAAAAAAGGAGCATGTCATCAGCGTAAAGCATGATTTTTTCATGCAATTCGCTGAACCGGAAACCCCTGATCTCCGGGCAGTTGCGCACCTGAGATGCAAGTGGCTCAATGGCCATAGCAAAGAGTAGAGGGGACAGGGGGCATCCCTGCCTACTCCCTCTACCCAGTGCGAAAGCGTGTGATATACTATCAGACATGCGTATTGCTGCCTGCGGTGTATCGTATAACAATCTCACCCACTTAAGGAAATTGGGCCCGAATCCAAACCTGGATAACACAGCCAATAGATACTGCCAGCCAACACTGTCAAATGCTTTGTTGGTGTCAAGAGACAGTAGTGCTCTATGTCCTGTCGAATCCGCTGGGGTCTGCATGTTCAAGTATAGCTTTCTAAGGTTGGTTGCCGTAGAGCTTTTTGGCATAAAGCCCGCCTGGTCCGAGTGAATGATTGACAGAATTATTTTGTTAACTCTTATGGCCAGTACTTTTGCTAGTATTTTAACGTCACTTTGCAGCAATGAGATAGGTCTATAAGAACTAGGATCTAAGGGGTCTTTACCTGCTTTGAGTAAAAGTATAATGTTGGCCCTCGTCATGGATGGGGCTAGTCTTCCTGTCTTAAAAGATGAGTTAAATACTTCAAGTAGTTTAGGTAAAATCACTTCCCCATATTGGGTGTACACCTCTATAGTAATCCCATCCTCCCCAGGGGCCTTGCATGTAGGGAAGGAGGCAGCCACCTCCTTTAGTTCGTCAAGAGTAAGCGGGGCTTCCATCTCCATACACTCCTGGCGGGACAGAGATGGAAGAGCCACAGTGTCCATATATCGTTGTAATTCCTCATCAGTGTAATTGTCACAAGTTTTATATAAGTCAGTGTAAAAGGCTGCTAGTTCAGCTATGATCTGTTCAGGGTCATTTACCAGCCATCCCCGAGAGCCACTAATAGCTCCTATAACCGGGGATGACTGCTAAGATCTGGCAATTCTGGCCAACAGATGGCCGGTTTTCTCCTCTTCCTCATAGAAAGCTTGCTTAGTGAAAAACCTCTTTTGCTCCGCGGTGGAAGCCCCCAAACGGTCCAGGTAGTCCTGTCCCAAGATCCAAGCCTCCCTCGCGGAATCAGATGGGTCAGTCACAAACGCAAGCTCCAGTTTCCCCACTTGGTCTTCCACCTACTCTAACAAAGCCGACGAGTTGCGTTTCACAGCCGTAATTTCAGCTATAAAAGTGCCTCTCAGACAGGCCTTAAATGCATCCCATCTCAGAGTCGGATTAGTACACAACCTGTTAACATAAAAGTATTGTTCTATCTGTTGCACCACATGCTCATGTGAGGGTAAAAGTTTTAGCCAGAAGGCATTTAGCTTCCACGGTGCTCTGGGCAAGGAGGAAATCGGGCGGGTAATCAGGTGAGCAACCAACGGTGAGTGGTCGGAGACCCCCCTAGGGAAGTACCCCACCTTTGGGACCATGTGTAATAATTGTAGGGGTTCCTATGCAAAGGTCAATGCGAGACAGTGACCCATGCGTTTTTGAGAAACAGGAAAATTGTTTAAGTGTTGGGTGCCTGGCTCGCCACACATCTATCCAACCCACCTCCTGAAGGAGCCAGCTCAAAACAGTGCCTCTGCCCCCCAACGGAGGTATAGATGGAGGATGCCTATCCATTCTAGGGTCCATGCAGCCATTGAAATCCCCCATAATCATAACCGGAGGTATGTATACAAATGCAAATATCACCGTCACAGTAAACAGTAAACATCCACAGCTTCATCCAATTCCTGGTAGGCCAAGAATTTATGCACCAGAACACTCACACCACCCGAATATGTAGTATGAGTGGAGTGGTACGCCTTGCCCACCCAGGAAAAACGCAGGTAGCTCACCGTATCCCCCGAGAGGTGGGTCTCCTGGAGGCCCACTATTGCCAGTTGGAATTTTTTCAAGCAGGAATTGATCATAAATGTAAATGGGTGGTGCTGCGCTAATCCTAAATATATATTGGTGTGGCTTCCATGAAGATGGAAACCGCCTGCAGTGAATAATATAAGTTATTCTTTCCAACGAAATCTGACACAGGCGGACATATTACACACAATATCGATTTTATACCAAACGGTGTTACACTATTGGGTCCCTTCTTGCCTTACTATTTTACATACCCCCCTGCACTGTATCTGAGGGAACCAAACCCCAGGATCCAGGACGGTGAGGGAAGCGCTGGAACCCCCAGGTGGATACCAAAAAGGCTTTGTCTGGCTATATGCTTTTGCCCTATTACCCTAAGGTAAGGGGCTAATACCCACCTGTGTGTTTGCACACGAAGATGCACCAGATGTGATTCACCTTTGAGCACTCTAATTGCAACGTCTGCATGCTTGGACGTTGCTGTCACATTTATATTAATTTTTTTTTTTCTTTCATAAAAGGACTATACTTGCAATAATTATCTCCTATTTGAAATATATATTGTATTTGATTTTTGCTTTTTACACTTTTTTGCACTATGTGGAGTCTAGCATACTGTCACTAAAATTGCATTATATTGCACATTGCACAATGTCACTCTCTATGGGCTGTGTGTGCACATAGCTCAAATCACTACTTACCTGCACTGCATCTAGTATTGGTTTGTTACTGATTCTGTCAGTTATCTATCACGGTGATATTAATTTTATATGAATGTTTATGGAAGGTTCTTTTTTGACATTTATATGTTTTTAGTTAGCACCATGCACCATTTGGAGTTCATTCTGTGTTTGATATTTATTATTTAAGCCACACCAATATATATTTAGGATTAGCGCAGCACCACCCATTTACATTTATTTATCAACTAGGTCAGGTATATACCAGAACCGGTGTTAGCAGCTTTTCCACCCCTAGCCGATCCTATATCTGATAGCGCGGGAATATTCTCTTTAAAACCAGGAATTGATCATAGTATGTTTTAAAGGGTCATGAACCCCACAGACATTCCAAGTCACAACTGGAGTATTAGCCATGGAGGGTGTGTACAATCACTGCTTCTGGTGTCTGTGCGTCACAGAAAAAGATGAGAGCAACTTCAGCCCAGGGGCACATTGCAGTCAGGAGGTGGGCCATCAGTAGCGGGAAGGGCAACTTGTTCCTTTGGGGAGCAAGCAAAGGTAGCATACTGGGTGCACAACGTATCATTTTGTATGATAGAAATGGTATGAACTGTCCTGAACAGATCCGTCGGGTGCGAGCAACATTCCCGCGTGTAACAAGTGCAAGTCTCCTCTCGTACACCTTCTTCCCGATGTCTGGCAGGAAACTTGTGCCAACAGGGCACCAATTAACACGTCCCTTCAACTGGGACTCAATGTAGCTACAATAGCCACTGCAGGAGTAACCCCCCCTCGGTAGCTCGGGTTCCAGCGTGGTTAAGTTTCTTCTTGCAGAACCCCAATCAAACGCTAGTTACAAAGAAAGTCCCGCTCTGTAAATGTTAGACCAAACATGTCTACAAATAACATACCGACTCAGTAGCGTGAAATTCCAGACATCAGTCTCCCATGTCTGCGTCTCTGCGACTCCTCAAGTCCTGTTCGTTTCGGTCCAGCCAGTCTGCTGCATCTGTGGCTGTGTCAAAAAAGGTGGCCTGACCTCTGGCCGTGATACGAAGTTTGGCAGGATACAACATTGCATATGTGACTTGGAGTCTCTGTAGATGCTTCTTCACCTCAGCAAACTTGGCCCTTTTCCGCTGCACTTCAGCCGAGAAATCGGGGTAGAATGATATTTTGGCTCTGTTGTAGTGCACTGCGCCCCTTTCCCTGGCCAGTCGAAGTATAATTTCTCTATATTTGTAGTTTAAGAGCCTGGCAAGCATGAATCTTGGTGGGTGGCCCGGAGGAAGGGGTCTAGGAGGTGTGCGGTGCGCCCTTTCCACCGCGAACAGTGTGGTAAACACCTCTTTGCCAAATATTTCTTGGAGCCATGTTTCTGTAAAGGCTGTAGGGTCCCTGCCTTCCACCCTCTCCGGGAGACCCACAATTCTGACATTGTTCCTTCATAGGCGGTTCTCAATATCATCCGTTTTGGCATTCGCCTGTGCTGATTGTTGTAGTGCAGCTCTGGTATCGCTAGTGAGGGGGGGCAGCAAATCCTCCACCTCACTGATCCTACCCTCCACAGCCATGGTCCTCTCCCTTATCTTCTGAAGGTCCTGCCTCATGAGGGACACTGTCTCTGTATGATCCCCAAACTGCATCTTCAAGCCGTCCACAGATGCTGTGCATCTCTGCACAGCACGTAGGATTTCAATCAGTGTGGGCTGTTAGGACTCATCTTGCAGTTCATCAAACAGGTCCGGGGTAGGGACAGGAGAGCTCTCTAAAGGGAGTGTGTCCACTAACATAAAGTCGCCATTTTGCCTGTGGGGCCCATGTGCAGGAGTGAGGGGGGAGAGGAGCAGCCAGGGCCCTGCAGCCTTTGGGTGTAATAAAGCATGTCTCTGGGCTGCTCCTTCCTTTGCTGCTTCTGGGCTTTAAGTGACTTACCGCCCGACTCCTGTGTTTTGTCTGCTCCACGCACTGTTCTCTGAGGCAGAGGGGATCCGGCGTCATCTTGGGCCTCCATGGCCGCCCTTGCTGCGGCTTCTTTCCTGGCTTTGCGGTTCATCATGGGCTCCGATATGCACTGAATTGTCCTCTGTGGCCGCTGAGCAAGAAGGGCTGCGTCTCTGGATCAGTTGCCGGTACTGGTTTAGTGCGGGATCAGGATCACCAGAGGATCAATAGCGGGAGCTCCATGTAGTGCGACCGCTCACATGCCCATCCAGGCCATGCCCCCCAATATTCCATATTATTAGGAAAATTACAAATTTACCTGTCCCCAAAACTCCACAGTATGCATTATTAAACGTCTCCAACCCTGGGGTACCGAAATTAGCCCAAAATCTTATTAGGTTCATCCTTCTCTGAACTAAATTAACAATATCTCGAGCTTGGAAACAGCCCACTGTCTCATTTCTGTTAGTTAAAAGAAAGATATCCTGGATTATGGCTCAGGAAAAAACAGTCAGCATCCTTCTGGACACGGTAGACAGAAATGACGCCGTATGGGAACCCTGGGCCAAATACATTTCCGGGTCACTGGTCCATGCTTCCCCATCTCAGTCTTCTGTCGCTTCATCAAATGCCTCTCTTTCTCTTTTTCCTCCCTATATTCTTTTTCGTTCTCTCTATCCCTTTATTGCATTTGTGTCCTCATTAGGTACAGCATGTTTTTTTTTCCATTTTCATGTTTTGGTTTTAGCTTATATGTGTCCTTCACCTTCACAGGTGCACCTTATTTTCTGGGATCTTGAAAGTTAACTATGCAAAAGGTGTGGTTTTTTCAATTTCAATTTCACACTGTGATTGGAGCATTCCATATCAATCTTCCCCCTTTATATGCATTCAGTTGACATTCGATAATTCAGTAGACATGTGCATTCATTTTCGTCAGAATGCATTTTCATCCAAATTTTGGGTATTTTCGTTATCGTTTTAACAAACGATGACGAACGTGCAGAATCCGAAAACCTAAAGATCCGACATAAACAAATGCTTTATTTTCGTTTTGGTTGCGACAACAGTTCAATATAGATAGGAGATTCGACATGACGCTGACAATAGCGATCTGTGTCTATCAAACCTGTCGAATGTGCCTAACATTAGCTCTACTAGTCCAAGATTATTCTACATAGAGAGAAAAGACTCTACATAGAGAGAAAAGATTTGACATTATAGAGACAATAGCAAAAAAGGTTGAATGTGCCTAACCTAACTCTATTAGTCCAAGATTATTCGACATAGAGAGAAAAGATTTGACATGAAGATTTGTCGAAGCAGTCACCGCGAGCAGACATTTATGGTCAAATACTCCACCCATAGGCTATAGAAGAATTCCCATGTTGGTTGACTAGTAATAATAATTAATAAATATAATTATTACTAGTGTCATACAACATTAGAATTCTACTATAGCTTGTAGGCGGAACATTCGACTGGAAATGTACGATTGTGGCGTCGTACAGTTTAGCTGCTCCGTCAAATCTTCTTAGAACATTCAACAGACACCATAAGCCTTCAATGACAGATTTGACCTTAATTATTTCAGATTTTTGGACGAATGCATTTTTTAACGAAACAAAATAAGTAAAAACGAATTTCGGGAGTAACTAAATAAATTTATTTTTCGGACGAAGACAAAATTCTGAAACAAAATATTTCAGTGTGCACATGTTTTTAATTTAGCTATGAATAAGCATCAGTAGATGTGAAACGCGTTAGCAATTTTCTCTGTGTTATCCACCCCTGATGTGACTGTATTTTGGATTTTATTTATTTTCGTTAATAAAGATGCCTTTTTTCATTGAGTGCGGCTGTCCAGGATCCCTTTCCTCTTCTACACACCAGTGCAGAGCCAGCACCTAAGAGGTTGAGTAGGGCAGGAGCATTTATTCAGGTGTGGTAGTCCTGGGATCGGCATCTCCTTTTGTACAGCATGGTTCTAGATGAGATCACAGATGTTAAGTGCAGCAAATCTACATACAACACTATGGGGATGACCCCAAATCTACATCAATGAGCTCATAAAACAGGTCCTCTCCAAACGAGCGGCCCTTGCTAGTCAGCCCGAAAACGAGCAATGGATGAGCGATAGGCTTCCAGAGGGGGCGACACTCCTCAGGCCCCAACACAGTTAGTTCCCATTAGGGATGTTGGGACTGAGGAGTTCCCGCCTTTCTCGGATCATGATGAAGGCTACTCAATGATAATACTCTGTATGTAGGACCAGGCATGTTATGGCTCTGTTGCACCTGTGGAACACAATGTTTAGTATTTGCATTTTTGATAACTGTTTTTGCTGTACCATGATATTTTTCCATTGCTGAAACTTCAATAAAAATCTGTTGAAAGGAAACTCTAATTTTTGAGTGCAGTAATTTTTTTTAGGAGGGATAGGACTTCTGCTCATATATGCAACTGGTCACAGATGTCCATCGTGCTCTTGGTATAGTACCCCACCCAGTCTGTTTCTGCTAGCATTAACATTGTTCATATCATTTAGATGGGTCAACATAGGCTAGCATTGAACAATTGGCTCCTCTTCAGCTGGCAAAATGCCTGCTCGCACTGATATGTCCACTAGTCTTGAATAGATATTCTGTGAATCTACCATTAGATACGTTTGGGTGACATAATCAGAAAAAAAAACAGGAAGAATCTTGTCTTTCTGAAAGTGAAGCTCTTTGCTGATTTCTTGGAAGAGGACTCTCTCTCTCTTTCCAATTCTTCCTGGACTCCAAACTTCTTTGGAGTTAATTAGATACAGACTTTAAATATAATTATCCTTTAGGGTAGAACAAATATTCTCCATCCCAACTTCTGTTGCATTTGAAGATAGGTGAGGGTTACGTCAGATTCACAGATCACAATTGCTGACAGATACATATTCTAAGGCAGGGATCTTCAAACTATGGCGCTCCAGCTGTTGTGGAACTTCATGTCCCAATAGGCATTGTAGGCCTCTGACATTAACAGACATGACTAGGCATGATGGGAATTGTAGTTCCTGAACAACTGTAGGGCCATAGTTTGGAGACCCCTGTTCTAAGGTAAAGGTCAACACATAAAGTTCCCACTAGAGGATGCCACACCCCCAAGTAAGCACCCAATCACCATGGTTGGGTATACCCCTTAAAGGCTCCTGATTGCTCCTCTTCTTATAGGAGGGTACAGCTTTGGTCTTGGATGTATGAATCTTCAGGACAAGCACTTCAGGCCAAGTTTGGACAATCAGTCACCTTCAAGTCTCTGATTGTGCCAGCATGACCCCTATGCTTTGGCAACAATAGACAAGTTCTGCTACCCAACATTGAATCTTACCGTCTCAGGTGTAGGCAATACCAATCGCAACAAATGAGATTTTAAGATGAGTATTTTTGTTGCTTATAGGGATGCTAATTCTGACTCCCCAGAGCTTTAGGAGCCTCTAGCAGTTTGCTGCTCCAGATGAGATCACTTTCAGTCTAGTTTTGAGTAAAGGCTCAGCCATGAAGACAGCGTCTCTAAGGGTTTTTTGTCAACCAGGAAGTTTGCCTGGATCTGGGCCTTAAGCTATGAGGAACCCAATGTTAGCATCCTGCTTAGTTCAGCATTTTTCTTTTTTTTCTTCCTTCAGACTACTAAAAGGGAATGGTTAATTGGTCACAGGTGCTTCAGGTCCTATATAACTTTCTGTAGAACTAATTTCTGAGCTTGCTCATCCTTGAGCTTGCCACCTTTTGCTTGCTGGAACTTGGTGGTGAGTTAAAAAACCATAGTTGAAAACAGGAGATTATAACAGGAGTCATCAAACGTGTAAATAACATCTGAAATTTCTTGATAGTAATATTATTATTGTAACTGGGAAAATGTGTGCTAGCAGGATTGAAGGTTTTGTGCAGTGCACGGTGTGCCACATGTATACAACAATGGAGCAACAGCTCCGGGATGGATACCGCTGTGACAGATGTGAGCAGGTTGCCCTTCTGGAAGCTCACATTAGAGATCTGGAGGAAAAAATTGCAACACTGGGCAGAACTGACAATTTTGAAAGGGGTCCTCTGATCATTGAGCAGGTGGCTAGTGGGGTTAATGGGGAGGGTGGAGGGGTAAGTCAGGATTATCAGGTAGGAAAATGGGTTAAAACAGTTAGAGGCAGTGGTAGGGACTCACAGAAATGGAAAGCTAGCCCTGGGTATGAGCACCCTAAGAGATTCCCCAAGTTGAGTAAAGATGTGGGGGTATCAAGCTCAGAGGTGGCAGCCCTAGATGTCACTGCTACCCCTAACAGCCAGGAGAGAAGCCCATCTAGTAGGGGTGGTGAGGGGAGTGCAGGTAGGCCTAGACAGTTAGTGGTAATAGGGAATTCTATAATCAGAAGGACTGATAGAATAATTTGTCGCCAGGATCGCCTCAACCAAATGGTTTGCTGTCTCCCTGGTTCCAGGGTTCGGCATGTGATGGACCGGGTTGATAAATTACTAGGAGGGGCTGGGCATGACCCAGATGTCTTGGTCCACGTTGGAACCAATAACAGAATATATGGAAGGTGGAGGCTTCTTAAGAACCAATTTAAAGAACTAGGCTACAAGTTAAAAGGAAGGACCTCCAAGTTGATATTCTCTGAGATATTGCCTGTGCCATGCACAGCACAGGAAAGGCAGGGGGCGATTAGAGAGCTGAATGCATGGCTAAAGACCTGGTGTAAGAAGGGGGATTTGGGTTTTTAGAGTACTGGGCTGACTTTTCATTGGGGTGCAACCTATTTGCTAAAGATGGTTTGCACCTAAATGGAAGGGGGTCTACTGTGCTGGGGGAGAGGTTTATGGGAAGGCTGGAGAAGTATTTTGATTATAATGGGACAGACAGCCAGGCAGGGGTCAGCCCCTATTGGTGGGTGGAATGGGAAAAGATAGGGGAGGGCTATGGAAGATGATATGAAGGTTCCTATGTTACAAACAACCATTGGAAATGGTACTATTTGTACTAAAATAAAAAATGTGCAACATATGTTTGCAAAATGTGACAATAAATTAAAGTGTTTGTTCACCAATACCAGAAGTCTGCCAAGCAAAATAGATTAGTTGGAAGCTCTGGTGCATGAGGAGAACTATAATCTAATTGGTGTTGCTGAATCTTGGCTTCATTCTTCTCATGACTAGGTTATTAATGTTCCTAGCTATACTCTCTTTCGAAAAGACAGGGTAAAACAGAGGGGTGGTGGTGTATGTCTCTATGTGAGAAGTGATCTCAAAGTGAGTGTGAAAGAGGACCTAGTTGAAGGAGAGTGTGATAAGTCTGATGCATTATGGGTGGAACTGTACATGGGTGTGCATACTACAAAGGTTATCATTGGAGTTTGTTATAGACCTCCCAGTGTTAACGAGGGGGTGGAGACTCCGCTCCTTGCACAGATGGAAAGGGCTGCAAGGGCTGGGACAGTGATAATAATGGGCGTTTTAACTGCCCAGAAATTGACTGGAGTAATGGCACTGCTGGGACAGTTAAAGAGCAAAAATGTATAAACCTATTACAAGACAATTTTATGGTCCAGTTTACTGAAGCCCCGACTAGGAATGACTCTCTGCTGGACCTGGTAATCTCAAACCATGCAGAGCTTATTACCAACTCTCATATAAAAGAACATCTGGGTAGCAGTGACCATAACATGATTTCATTTAATGTTAGCTGTAAACAACAAACACATATGGGAAAGATAAAAACCCTTAACTTTAAGAGAGCAAATTTTCCAAGGATGAGGGCTGCTCTCCAGGACTTAGACTGGGAGGGAATATGGGCATCAATGGACACAGAACAGAAATGGTAACTCTTCAAAAAGACTGTATGCGAACTCACTGCAAAGTATATTCCCATGGGCAATACGTTTAAAACGCTAAAAATAAAACCTATGTGGCTCACGGCCAAATTTAAAATTACTTTAAATAATAAGAAAATAACTTTTAAAAAATATAAAAGTGAAAGAGCACTATCATCATTTACATGCTACAAAGAATATAACAGAATATTTAAAAATGAAATCAAGGAAGCAAAAATTCAAAAAGAACAGCAGATTGAAATAGATAGTACGAGAAACCCCCAAAAAATCTTCAAACATATTATTAGTAAAAAGGTCAGGTCTGAGCATGTAGGTCCTTTACAAAATAATCTAGAGTGGGTGATTGGGGATAAAGAGAAGACAAATGTATTAAATACTTTCTTCAGCTCTGTGTATAAGGCTTCATTCCCACGAGGCGGATCCGCTGCCTTGGAGTCCACCTCTGTCCGCTAGCTCAGTGGGAGATCTCTCCGTTGATGTCCGCTGAGCCAGCGGATGACAGGTCCTCTCTGCTCACTGAGCAGGGAGGGGCCTGTCGAGCGCTGCTGGTTGCTATGGAGAGATCAGACGAAAATGGACAGCATGTCTGTTTTCGTCAGATCTCACCCGATCTGATCCGCCAGGGATGGATGTGAAAGTAGGGCCATCCGTCTAATTTTGGCGGATCGGACCGGGTTGGATGTCAGCGGACATCCATCGCTCGATAGTCTTACATGGATCGCCCGTTCAGGTCCGCCGACAAAACTGACAGGCGGACCTGAACAGTCCGTTCGTGTGAAAGGGGCCTAAAAAGGAGAATGGGGGAGCTCATGTCCATAATGGGGATGGTATTGACACCGCCCCAAATGATTCACAATGGCTCAAAAGTGATATGGTCCAAAAATATTTAGACAGAATAAAGGTGGATAAAGCACCTGGACCAGATGACATCCACCCACGGATCCTAAAAGACTTAAGCTTTGTCATTTCAAAGCCATTGTTTCTAATTTTTAGGGACTCGTTAATGCCTGGAATGGTACCACTGGATTGGCGTAGGGTCAATGTGGTGCCCATATTTAAAAAGGGATCCAAGTAATTATAGACCTGTTAGTTTAACTTCTATAGTCGGGAAGATACTGGAGAGTTTATTAAAAGATCACATAGACGAGTTCTTGCTAGAAAAAAATATTTTAAGCAACAGACAGCATGGATTCATGAAAGACAGAAGTTGTCAAACAAACTTGATTTCTTTTTATGAGGAGGTAAGTAAAACCTTGGATAGAGGGGTGGCTGTGGACGTTGTATACTTGGATTTTGCAAAAGCGTTTGACACAGTTTCCCACACACGACTAATGTGTAAGGTAAAGTCTTCAGGCTTGGAAAGATCAATTTGTAAATGGATAGAAAACTGGCTAACAAACCAAATTCAGAGAGTAGTGGTTAATGATTCTTACTCTGAATCATCTAAGGTTATCAGTGGTGTACCCCAAGGTTCAGTGTTGGGGCCCTTGCTTTTTAACCACTTACAGGCCAGAAGATTTTCCCCCTTAATGACCAGGCCATATTTTGCGATACGGCACTGCGTTGCTTTAACCGACAATTTGCACGGTCATGCGACGTTCTACCTAAACAAAATTGACGTCCTTTTTATTCTTTTGGTGGTATTTGATCACCTCTGTGGTTTTTTTTTGCTCTATAAACAAAAATGAACAACAATTTTGAAAAAAAAAACAATATTTTTTACTTTTTGCTATAATAAATATCCCAAAAAAATTGAAAAAAAAAATTTCAGTTTAGGCTAATATATAATCTTTTACATACTTTTGGTAAAAAAACGCAATAAGCGTATATTGATTGGTTTGCGCAAAAGCCAACGCGTCTACAAAATAGGGGATAGATTTATGGCATTTTTTATTTTTTCCTAATAATGGTGGCGATCTGCGATTTGTAGCGGAACTGTGACATTGCAGTGGATAGATCGGATATTTTTGACACTTTTTTGGGACCGTTGACATTTATACAGCGACCAGTGCTATAAAAATGCACTGATTACTGTGTAAATGTCACTGGCAGGGAAGAGGTTAACACTAGGGGGCAATCAAGGGGTTAAATGAGTTTCCTCATGTGTGTTTCTAACTGTGGGGGGATGGGACTGACTGGAGGAGGAGACATATCGCTGTTTCTAATCTCTCGGAACAGCGGATATGTCTCTCCTCCCCTGTCAGAACTGGGATCTGTTTGTGCCCGTTTGAGTACGTTGTCCCCTTTAAGAGCCACCAGCTACCTGCGATTGCTGGCACGAGAGCCAGCACAGGGATTTGTGTGTGTAAACAACGGAACAAACGAGTCAGGCAACATGGAAGGTTGGAAACCACAATTCGCCATAAACTAGGACAATCGGGAAGCAGAATTCAAGGCACCGTTGTGAGCAAACTCTGCCCACCGTAATAGGTCTTACCAGTTGTTATGATCGTCAGAAATACAGCAAAGTAGGAATTACTCCAAGTACTGATTGGCTCGTTCTGCGGCCCCATTAGACTGCGGGTGATACGCAGAGGAGAAAGCAAGCTGAATTCCCAACTGTGCACAAAAGACTCGACAAAACCGAGACACAAACTGACTACCCCTGTCTGAGACAATCACCTTGAGTAGCCCATGTAAGCGAAAGATCTCCCGAGCAAAAATGGAAGCCAGTTCCTTAGAAGTGGGCAACTTCTTAAGTGGAATACAATGCCACATCTTTGAGAACCGGTCAACCACCATAAGGATAAATGTGTTGCCCTGGGAGTTGGGTAACTCCACAATGAAATGCATAGACAGGTGGGTCCAGGGCCTCTCTTCATTGGGTATGGGTTGTAGGAGGCCCATCAGCATGGTGGTTGTAGGAGGCAGTTACATCAACACGTAGACTAGGCCACCAGAATTGTTGGGAAATGGCCCAAAAGAGTTCATTCTTCCCAGGTTGGCCAGCAGCCTTGGGAGAATGGTAAGTCTGGAGCATGACAGAATGGAAGCTCTCTGGGACAAAGCAGCACTCACAAGGATTCTCAGGAGGAGCATGGACCTGAGCAGCAAGAATTTTGTCACCCAAAGGAAAAGTGAGACTGGTGCGAACCGTAGCCATAATCCGATCAGGAGGAATCGCAGGAACCGGAACTGACTCCAACTTGGAAGTGGAGGAAAACTGTTGTGACAAGGCGTCAGCCCTTACATTCTTAGTACCGGGTAAGAATGAGACAATGTGATTGAAACTTGACAAGAAAAGAGCCCATCGCTCACTTCTGGGAGATAGACGTTTAGCCTCAGTCAAGAATGTGAGATTCTTATGGTCAGTAAGAATGAGAACCGGCACAGTGGTACCTTCGAGGAGATGTCTCCATTCTTTCAGGGTTAAAATTATTGCCAACAGCTCTCTGTCACCAATCTCATAATTGCACTCCGCAGGTGACAATTTCTTGGAAAAGTAGCCACAAGGATACAAAGTGCTTTCAGAGGTAGGAATGCGAGACAGATGGGCGCCAACTCCAGTCTCAGAGGCATCAACCTCAAGGATAAAAGGTAACATAGGATCAGGAAGTGCCAACACAGGAGCAGAAACAAAGGCAGCCTTGAGACTCTCAAAGGCCTTTACAGACTCCAGAGACCAACTCTGTGGGTTACCGTCCTTTCAGTCAGGGGCTTGTTCAGAGATGAGAAGTTACAAATAAACTTCTGATAATAGATGGCAAAACCCAGGAAACGCTGCAGAGGACGTAAACCCATGGGTCAGGGCCACTGTAGGACTACTGAAAGTTTCTCTGGGTCTATTCACGATGGAAGTAGCACTTCTCCAATTTACAATAGAGATTGTTCTCTCTTAGTTTCTGAAGCACATGACAGACATCTGTGTGGTGGCTCTCCAGGGACTTGGAAAATATGAGGATATCATCGAGGTAAACCACCACACATAACTGCAACAAATCTCGGAAGACATTGTTAATGAATTCCTGGCAAACTGCTGGGGCATTACAAGGGCCAAAAGGCATTATAAGGTACTTATAATGGCCTGTTCTGGTATTAAACACAGTTTTCCACTCGTCGTTCCTCCTTAATCCTCACGAGATTGTATGCCACTCTCAAATCAAGCTTTGTGAAAACAGTTGCTCCCTTGAGGAGGCCAAATAACTCCGTAATCAATGGAATCGGATAGGCATTCTTAATTGTGAAACTATTGAGACCCCTATAATCAATACAAGGTCTCAGTTCACCACTCTTCTTGTTCACGAAGAAGAAACAAGCAACCACAAGAGACGAGGATTTGCAGATGAAACCTCAAGAAAGTACATCTACAACATACTCCTCCATGGCCTTATCCTCCAAGACAGACAAACAGTAAACCCGGCCACGAGGGGGTATGGCACCATGTTCAAGGTCAATTGCGCATTCATACGGCATGTGTGGAGGCAAACTACCGGCTTGACCTTTATCAAAGACATCACTAAAATCGTGGTACTCCTCTGGCAGGAAGGAGTGAAGAGTGCACAGGACCTTGGCTACCTTCTGGAAGCATGTCTTACTGCATTGTGGTGACCAGGAGAGAACCTCAGCACGGAGCCAATCAAAAGAGGGGTTGTGCCTCTGTAACCAAGGATAACCAATAACCAGCAGAAAATTAGGTGAGGAAATAACTTGGAATGGGATTATCTCATTGTGAAGAGTCCCTATGACCATAGACAACGGAACCGTCTCATGAGTCACATGGGCAGGCTGTAGAGGTCTCCCATCAAGAGCCGCAATGGCAAGTGGAGTGTCACGCAGCTGCAGCAGAATCGAGTGCTTCGATACAAAGGCAGCATCAATGAACAGGCCTGCAGCCCCAGAGTCGATTTATTGCCTGTATCTCGACGGACGACTCAGCCCAAGAAAGGGTGACCAAAACCAGGGGCTTATCTTTCTGGATAACTGGGGACTAAACAATGCCACCTAAGGTCTGTCTGTGACAGAACCTCAAGGTTCGGGCGTTCCCTGGACGGGTAGGACAAGACTTCGAAAAGTGACCTGCCAGGCCACAATAAAGGCACAATCTCTCCCTCCTCCTAAAGGTTCTCTTATCCACAGAGAGATGCATGAATCCCAAGTGCATGGGTCCATCTTCATGACTGACTCGGTACCAGGAGGCATGGGAGGTGAGGGAGGCACGGGTGGGACTGCAAAGCTTGGAGGCAAACATAGAGGAGGATTCCACAAACGCTCCTTAAAAGAGAGTCTTTTTCTGAATCTGGAGTCAATGAGTATGGCAAACGTGATCAACTTCTACAGCTCAGTGGGTATATTTCAGGCTGCTATCTCATCCTTGATGGAATCCAAGAGACAATGAGATAAAGCAGCCATGAGGGCCTCATTGTTCTAAGCAACCTCTGCTTCTAGAGTGCGGAATTTAATAGCGTAGTCGGCAACTGTTCTCGTACTCTGTTTGATGGAAATGAGGCACTTGGCAGCAGAAGCAGAGCGTGCGGGAACGTCAAATACCCTTTTAAAGGAGGCCACAAACTCAGGGTAACTCAAGACAACAGGTTTTTGCGTCCCCCATAGAGGGTTTGCCCAGGCCAAGGCACTCTCAGAAAGTAAAGATATCATGAAACCTACTTTGCTTCTGTCCGTGGGAAACGCCTGGGGCAGCATCTCAAAGTATATCTCAACCTGGTTGAGAAACCCTCTGCATTGAACTGGATTGCCCCCAAAATCGCTGGGGAAGCGGAGCAGAACCAGACATACCTTTTTTAGAGGTAATACTCGAGGCAGGTGCCAGCACAGAGACTGCCACATCAGCAGGGACGGCCTGTTACTCAGGTTGTACCGGAGCAGCCACAGTGGGAGATTCCAGGTGAGCCGTGCGACTCAGGAGCATTTGTAATGCCACGGCAAACCGATCCATGCGGTGATCTTGCTCAACCAGTCTGGACAAAATATTACCAACAAGTGGATTGACTGTATTTTCTGAATTCATGGCCTTCGCCTACTGTCAGAAACCATGAATCAGACTGAGACAGAAGTACAGTTAAATCACACTTGTTTAATAATAAAAGTAAATAGAACAAAAGTAGTCTTTTTCGGTCCGTTGGGCAGCGTGGATTTACATTGCGGGACATTTTTATTTTTTAATAAAGGACTTGTCCCAAGCTTTCTCTTTTTTACCATTTTTGACAATGTACCCCTTACCAATTTACATAGGGGGGGCCGGGATCTGGGGGTAAGGTAAGGGGGTATCTGCTCAGATAAGGGTCTGGTATAGATTTTGGCAGGGCCCTACACCATTTTTGTTTTACATTTTGGAGCAGGGTTCCCCTTAAAATCAGGTCTGGTATGGATTTGGGGGGGGGGACCTAGGGGTGCGCATCTTCACTGGTCTCACGATTTGATTTGATTACGATTATCTGGTCAACTATTGGATTTGATTTGATCTTGCAATGCATCACGATGCATCACGATTACTGACGAGCTCCCACTTCCACTTGAGCCGCCTAGGTGGCCCTTCCACCCTGCAATCTTCTTGGACACATCACAGGTCCCAAAAGATTGCCAGGCTATGCAGGACAGCGCAGTGAGACATGCGCAACCGGCTGTGACAATAACTTGCATATAAGCCTTTAACCAGTTCAGATCCGCGCTATTGCCGAATGACGGCAACAGCGTGGACCTGCTTTGCCGGGACAACGTCTATTGACGTCGTCCCGTGCACGAGCGGCCTGTGTGCCCCCTGCAGGGCGCGTTCGGTGATCAGCGAGTCTATGAGACTCGCCTGATCACAGATCGGGGTAAGGGGTCGGTCTCGACCCCTTACCATGTGATCAGCTGTCAACCAATGACAGCTGATCATGTGATGTAAACAGAGCCATTAATCGGCTATTTTTTATTCTCGCACTGACAGCGTGAGGAGGGAAATAAAGCCGATCACCGGCGTCCATGAGAGGGACATCAGTCCCAATCACGGCGATCATCTGTGCCCCCTGCCAGTGACACCTAGCAATAGGCAGCAGTGCCGCCTACCAGTGCCCATCAGCGTCACCCATCAGTGCCCACAGTGCCACCCATCAGTGCCCACAGTGCCACCCATCAGCGCCCACAATCAGTGCCACAACAACAGTGCTGCACGTCAGTGCCACCTATCAGTGCCCATCAGTGTCACCTACCAGTGCCCATAAGTGCCCATCAGTGCCCCCCATCACTGCCCATCAGTGCCACCCATCAGTGCCCATCAGTGCCACCCATCAGTGCCCCCCATCAGTGGTACCTATCAGTGCCCATCAATGCCACCCCTCCGTGCCACCCATCAGTGCCACCCATCAGCACCCATCAGTGGCCATCAGTGCCGCCTTATCTGTGTCCATCAGTACTGCCTTATCTGTGCCTATCAGTGCCGCCTTAACTGTGCCTATCAGTGCCGCCTTAACTGTGCCTATCCATGCCCATCAGTGCAGCCTATCAGTGCCCACCAGTGCCGCCTCATCAGCGCATATCAATGAAGGAGAAAAATTACCTGCTGTTTGCAAAATTTTATGACAAACTATGAAACATGATTTTTTTTTTCAAAATTTTCCATCTTTTTTTGTTTGTTTAGCAAAAAATAAAATTCCCAGCTGTGACTAAATATTACCAAAAGAAAGCTCTATTTGTGGGAAAAAAATGATAAAAATTTCATTTGGGTACAGTGTTGTATGATCGCGCAATTGTCATTCAAAGTGCGTCAGCGCTGAAAGCTGAAAATTGGTCTGGGCAGGAGGGGGGTTTAAGTACCCAGTAAGCAAGTGGTTAAAATAAGCACTTTTGATTTTTCATGTTCGTGTCCCATAGACTTTAATGGTGTTCGTGTGTTTGAACAAATTTTTTGCCTGTTCGGTATGTTCTGTTGCGAACCGAACCAGGGAGTGTTTGGCTCATCCCTAATAAGAAGAAGCATGCAGTATTATTACTATATATGGACACAATTACAGTATTTTATTAACATTGCTAAATACATTAAATTATTTTATATTCTATAAATATATCAAGTAACATCTACATGTTACTTGATATATTTATATTCTATAAATATATCAAGTAACATGTAGATGTCTACTGGGCACTGATTTCTGAAAACATTGTTCTATGATGAACCCTTAGCAATAATCCTGAGTAAATATAGTTCTGCCTATTGTACTTTAATAGAAGGCAAATGTGAGCCTGGAGAAATCTCTTCAGTGGACCATGAAAAAGCCTTTTGCATTGATTTTACAATGGATTTGCTGAAAACCTTTTTAATAAAACACAGAAGAGGAACATTTTTCTGTCTTATGTCACTGGGTTGAAAAATAAATGACATCTAGAGAACATGAGAAGTATTAACAGTTTGCTAACTGTTAGGATTATTGAAATGATTTTAAACTAACAACTATTAACCTGGCCTGTTCTATGCTGGCAACAATGGGTTGAACATATTTATCTTTGTATCCCTCCTAAAGCCAAAGACATGTTCTTGACAATTGGATCCATGACATCAAACACTTTACATTGCAAAAATATTTAAGAACTTGGTAAATGGGCACACTAGATGATAGATAGAATAGATAGATAGAATAGATAGATAGAATAGATAGATAGAATGGATAGATAGATAGATAGATAGATAGATAGATAGATAGATAGATAGATAGATAGATAGATAGATAGATAGATAGATAGATAGATAGATAGATAGATAGATAGATAGATATATAGTGCAGTGGAAGGAAAATGATAAATGGTTTTCAAAATTTTTTTACAAATAAATATGTGAAAAGTGTAGTGTGCATTTGTAAGCAGCTCCCCTGAGTCAATACTTTTTCAAACCATTTTTCACTGCAATTACAGCTGCAGGGCTTTCTGGGGATGTCTCTACCAGATTTGCACATCTAGAGAGTGACATCACTTTGGATCTGGAAGCAGGTTCAGATGAGATGCAGTGGTGGCTAAAGGCTTTAGGTGCGGGGGGGGACAGCTAGAGGTTTGGGGTGCAAAGGAGGTGCATTAGAGGCCAGAGGCCACAGGTACAGAGATGGCACAATCAGGGGAAAAGACAGAGCTGAGAAACAGACATATACAAAATCACCAGGTATGAAGCAGTGACTCTTTATTTTATAAAAAGTGAAAGTAAGCACCAAGGTTTACAGCAGTCTAGGAAAAAAAGGTTTTAGAGAGCACAGCATTCCCGTCATTTTGTTACTCGTCATGGTATGAATTTTAAGGACTTGTCAGTCTTAGCCATCGAATATATACCCTTGAGTGGCATGACGGAGAATGAAAGATTTTTGCGTTTATGTCAACGTGAAAGCCTGTGGATAAGCTCAATACTCTTTCACCCAATGGGTTAAATGAGGAACTTGAAGTCCGTACAGTCATCTAATACACTTCAGTTGTTTCCTCCCCTGTTTGTGTTTTTTAGTGCATATATAGACAGATATAGATTACTTTTGTGTATATATGCAATTCATTATTCTTGAGAACTTAATATTTTCTTTATATATCTCTCTTTGACATGGTACTTGTGTGTTTTTTCCATATACATATTTTATCATATTTTTAGATGTATATTAGTTTATGTGTAGGGGGGACCATGTATTTATATATATATATATATATATATATATATATATATATATATAGTATCTGACACAAAAGTGAGTACACCCCTCACATTTTTTGTAAATATTTTATTCTATCTTTTCATGTGACAACAGTGAAGAAATTACACTTTGCTAAAATGTAAAGTAGTGAGTGTACAGCTTGTATAACAGTGTAAATTTGTTGACCCCTCAAAATAACTCAACACACAGCCATTAATGTCTGAACCGCTGGCAACAAAAGTGAGTACACTCCCAAGTGAAAATGTCAAATTGTCAAATTGTCAATATTTTGTGTGGCCACCATTACTTTCCAGCACTGCCTTAACCCTCTTTGGCATGAAGTTCACCAGAGCTTCACAGGTTGCAACTGGAGTCCTCTTCCACTCCTCCATGATGACATCACTGAGCTGGTGGATGTTAGAGACCTTGAGCTCTTCCACCTTCCATTTGAGGATGCCCCACAGATACTCAATAGGATTTAGGTCTGGAGACATGCTTGGCCAGTCCATCACCTTTACCCTCAGCTTCTTTAGCAAGGCAGTGGTCATCTTGGAGGGGTGTTTGTGGTCGTTATCATATTGGAATACTGCCCTGTGGCTCAGTCTCCGAAGGCAGGGGATCATGCTCTGCTTCAGTATGTCACAGTACATGTTGGTATTCATGGTTGCCTCAATGAACTGTAGCTCCCCAGTGACGGCAGCACTCATGCAGCCCCAGACCATGACACTCCAGCCACTATGCTTGACTAAAGGCAAGACACACTTGTCTTTGTACTCCTCACCTGGTTGCCGCCACACATGCTTGACACCATCTGAACCAAATAAGTTTATCTTGGTCTCATCAGACCACAGGACATGGTTCCAGTAATCCATGTCTTTAGTCTGCTTGTCTTCAGCAAACTGTTTGCAAGCTTTCTTGTGCATCATCTTTAGAAGAGGCTTCCTTCTGGGAGGACAGCCATGAAGACCAATTTGATGCAATGTGCAGCGTATGGTCAGAGCACTGACAGGCTGACCCTCCCAACCTCTGCAGCAATGCATGCAGCACTCATACATCTATTTCCCAAAGACAACCTCTGGATATGACGCTGAGCATGTGCACTCAACTGCTTTGGTCAACCATGGCGAGGCCTGTTCTGAGTGGAACCTGTCCTGTTAAACCACTGTGTGGCCTTGGTCACTGTGTTGCAGCTCAGTTTCAGGGTCTTGGCAATCTTCTTACAGCCTAGGCCATCTTTGTGTAGAGCAACAATTCTTTTTTTTCAGATCCTCAGAAAGTTCTTTGCCATGAGGTGCCATGTTGAACTTCCAGTGACCAGTATGAGAGAGTGAGAGTGATAACCCCAAATTTAACACACCTGCTCACCTGAGACCTTGTAACACTAACGAGTCACATGACCCTGGGGAGAGAAAATGGCTAATTGGGCCCAATTTGGAAATTTTCACTTAGGGGTGCACTCACTTTTGTTACCAGTGGTTTAGACATTAATGGCTGTGTGCTGAGTTATTTTTAGAGGACAGGAAATTTACACTGTTATACAAGCTGTATACTCACTACTTAACATTGTAGCAAAGTGTCATTTTTTTCAGTGTTGTCACATGAAAAGATATAATAAAATATTAACATAAATGTGAGGGGTGTACTCACTTTTGTGAGATACTTTATATGTGCATACGTGTATATATGCGTATGTGTATATATATATATATTTATTTTTTTTTGATTCTATGACTTATTATTTCTCGTTATTTTTATTATTATTTTCTTTCTTTATATATCTTTTTTTTAAAATATATTTTTATATATATTTTGTATGTTATATTTAGATTTATATATTTTTTTTCATTATTATTACTATTTTTCATCATTATTTTCCATTTATTATTTAATATATATTTCTTACGTATATTTGTATGTAATTGTGTACTGCGTAATGTTGTTATTCACTTGGGTGAGTGGAGCCTTATGTATGACAGGGGCGCTCAGCCCCTCCCCTACCTGCTTCCTCATTTCCCATTTTTGCTCTTTTTAAATTTTCACACTTTGCCGACCAACAGATAACCTGAAGAAGGGGCGTGGTCCCTCAAACATGTTGTATCTGTAGTCGGCAGTGTGTGCTCCCTCTTGTTCCTCTGGTATCAGCAGCATTTGATCGGCCCCAGCAGCAGGGTTTTGCCCATAGTCGTAGGATCTCCTTGGCTGACTTCCACCAGGCTGTGACGTCACTTCCGGGCACCGGACGCAGTCCGAGCAGCAGCTGGACACCGGCCCCTACAGTGCTTGTAGGGTCAGTTGTGGCCCCCCTTCCACCAGACCCCTGGCCCTACAGTTCTGGTTGGGCCCCTTGCCAGAGGCTCTCCTGCATTCTCTGCTCCATGGCTCTGTGTATTCTTCCTTGAGCCCCTGTGACATCCAAGTGGCTCCAGCCTCCAGGTATTGTCAACTTCTTATCCAAGTCTTTAAATGACCTTCCCTAGACTGCTGTAAACCTTGGTGATTACCTTCACTTTTTATAAAATAAAGAGTCTCTGCTTCATACCTGAGGATTTTGTATATGTCTGTTGCTCAGCGCTGTCTTTTCCCTTGATTGTCTATTTTCATCTCATTGGTCTATGAGTTTTGGACAGCAGCAGCCACAGCTCCATTCATTTTTTTGGTTGTTTGCTTGGATGTTTTTCTATGCGCCTGAACATTTGTTTTTTAGTACAGGGATGGCACAGCATAGGCTTAAGACTGCAGGTGCACAGGTGGTGCAGTGGAGGCTTGAGGCTGCAGTAAATATGCAGCAGTGGTTCAGACTGTAAATGCATGCAATGGATGCTTTGCTGCAGATGCAGGGAAGACTAGGCTAGGAGTACAGTGAAAACTTGGAAACAGGTGTAGTAGAGGATTGGCTGTGGAGCCTTGGCAGCAGATGCACAAGACTTCAAGGCTTCAAAAACTATGGGGAATGTGAGGCTTTAGTAGATCGGGCAAGCGTACTCTCCTTTTGCTTGCGCAGTGAAAACATCTCTCACTTGAATTTAGCCCTTTCTCTGCCAGAGACAGTTTTTCAATTTTTGCTCACATCTTGAAATGCAATTTAGGCTTGAAGATTAGTTAAAACCCCAACATATTATATATTTTCTGAAAGCAGGTGCCACAGAGACTAAAATGATGGTAGTTGCTATACTGTATGTCACAATATATTAGGGGAACTGTTTATCAAACACGTATTTCCAGTAAAAATATGCTAAAGTTAATTTTAGGGTACACTAACACATAACATTACCCAATTTTGGTAAAAAAACCCAATGAGGCTGCATTGAGAAACCCAACCCAACATGTCAAGCCTTAAAATTAAACATGCCTAGGAAATGGCAACAAACTTCGGTATCCATAATTGTCCATAGGCGATGCTTTAAAAAACGTTTCAACTCATCAATTTAGAGTTGCTAATGAATATTGGCCCTAGAATTATTACTATCATTCCATTGTGCACAGTGATATTTAACATTTGTTGCACATCATTTTCTTCTTGTAGCTGCTTCTGAGGCATTTAAGTATGTTTGTGTATGTTCCTGGAGGGCTTTAAACATTTTTTTTTATTTTGTATTTGCTATGTTTATTTTGTAAAACTTGCAGAGGAGCAGTGTGTTCCGGTGGCTTTGAAAGTGATTAGTCTGCTTTACAGCCAGTCAACACACACACATGCCTGTCTGCTCTAGCAGATCCAGCAAACCAATGTGTCACATGATGAAGCTGTAATAATCTCGGCAAAAGCCAAAAATGCCCGCTAGAGAGGCTAGAGAGGCTAGAGAGGTGCTGGCTCATGGGAAGTAAGTAACAGTGACAATTTGTATAAAATGTATTTGAAGCTGTGATGTAGCTAATCCCTAAATCTGGATACATTTGTCTCAATTAGGTATGAACTATTGATTTGAGTCAACCAAGGGTTCAAAACAAACACAAACTGTTTGCTGAATGAGCAAACTAAATGACCACATTTGGCCAGTACGTCTCTTCCCCCCCGAACCTCCAGCCGCTTGAATCAGAAGTTATTGGTTTAGTGGTGGTATTACTACCACCAATAAATTACAGCTTCTGGTAGACTGCCTGCTTGTTTCAAATTGTAAATAAACCAGCGGGTCTTCTAGGGAAAGTCACTGACCAAATATGGTCATGGCCATATTTAGTGAAGGACATCAACCATCTTCCCTGGTTGGTTTAATGACATTCAGTACCTGGCTGGGAAGCTGTCATTTGCAACAAGAATCGGGTGGGAGACGATTGTTTTGGCATTTGTAGTGTGTAATTTCTCACCATTCATTGTGATTGTTGATAATCCTCAGCCAAAACAATTGTTGGCTCAATCTTAGTGCAAAGACAGGAATATTTGCCTAAACCCTTTAGGCAAAGCCCATTTTAAAGGATTTTATTGGCGTTCACTATTGGCATTTATCTTTTTGCTGACATATCCCACTGGACACCATGTTTGGAGACCAGAGGAGTATTGTTTTCATGTGACAATGGAATGATTCCCTTTACCTTTGGTGTGGTGTAGGGATGGGCTTTATGTTCGGGTTGAACATGAGTTAGACTCGAATATTGGCTGTTTGCCCGTGCGCCGAATAGTGAACAATTTGAAGTGTTCGTGGCAAATTCCAAAGCTGCAGAACACCCTTTAAAAGTCTATGGGAGAAATCAAAAGTGCTAATTTTAAAGGTTAATATGCAAGTTATTGTCATAAAAAGTGTTTGAGGACCTGAGTCCTGCCCCAGGGGACATGTATCAATGCAAAAAAAAGTTTTCAAAACGGCTGTTTTTTCGGGAGCAGTGATTTGAATAATGCTTAAAGTGAAACAGTAAAAGTGTAATATTTCTGTAAATTTCATACCTGGGGGGTGTCTATAGTATGCCTGTAAAGTGGCGCATGTTTCCCGTGTTTATAACAGTCTGAGAGTAAAATGACATTTCTAAAGGAAAAAAAGTAATTTAACTACTTCCCACCCGGCCAATGTACATAAACGGCCGGGTGGGCGCTCTCTCCTTCTGAGTGGACGTTCAGGAACGTCCCTCAGAAGGAGCGGGATCGCGCGCGCGCGTGCCCGCGCAGCGGCGCGATCCCGATGCGCTCGTGTCCCCCGGACACGGCGCATCTCGGATCGGCAGGAGGGCTCTGTGATTGGCCCTCCTGATCACATGACGGCCGTGTCCAATCACAGCTGTCATGTGATGTAAACACAGCCGGTTGCTAGGCGATCAGCTCTCCTCTCCTCACACGGAAGTTGTCGCTGAGGAGGAGAGGAGAGGGGATCGCTGCAGCCGGCTGATGATCAGTGAGTATGAGCTGTTTTTTACAGCTTTTTACTCACTGATCACCAACCTAGTGTCAACACACACATGTAAATACATACATGTAAAACACACACATGTCCCCACATAATGTAAAACACAAACATGTCCCCACATAATGTAAAACACACATGTCCCCAAAACACATGTCCCCAAATAATAAAAAAAGCTGTCCCCCACATATGTCACACTAAAATCACATGTCCCAATGGTAATCTGCACACATATGTACGTGATCACCTGCACACATCTGTACATGATCATTTGCGTACATATGTCCGTGATCACACAAACCAATTATTATACACTTAACAGGATTTTTTTTATCAAAAACATGTAGCAGAATACATTTTGGCTTAAATTTATGACAAAATTCGATTTTACTGGATTTCTTTTAAAACAGAAAAAAGAAAATATTGTTTTTTTTCCAAATTTCCACTATTTTTGCGCTTATATCGCAAAAAAAAAAAATGGAGTCGTGAATAAATACCACCAAAAGAAAGCTCTATTTGTGCGAACAAAATGATAAAAATTTCATTTGGGTACAGTGTAGCATGACCGAGTAATTGTCATTAAAAGTGCGAGAGCGCTGAAAGCTGAAAATTGGTCTGGGAAGGAAGGGGGCGAAAGTGCCCAGTATTGAGGTGGTTAAAACTACCCGCGGCTATAATGAATTGCCAGTCCCAGTGTAGCGTCACATATGACGACCCATCACATTTGGCTACCCGCTGGAGTGCGCATGCGCGATGCCGCCATATGCGTTTCAACACTTTTATGACAAAACAGCAAACTAAAACCATCATATAGTGTGACAGAACTGACGTTGAACTTCACTTGAGCAGTTATTATGAGGCTCCGCCCCTAAGTCCAGGTTCAAGCCCCACCATCCAAGTGGACATAGAGTTTGAATATAATTATGCCGAGCGAAGCAAGACCGTGCCCGAAGCGTGGCGGGCAAAGCGAGTCCGCGAGGGGCCCTGTTGCAAAGTGGTGTCTTACAAATAATTATACAGAAGAGCTTGTCTGTAACGTCACTTCCGTGACATTATCTCAGGGTTTCACTGCTCCGTATTGACGTAAAAACCTTTGGAATGCATATCGGCAAGTTAGGCATGCGCAGTGCAAAATTTCTCAGCGGATCATCACTTCCATAGCCAAATGTGATGGGTCGCCATATGTGACGAAACACCAGTAATACACATAAAAGTAATTGAAAAAAATGGCATGGGATTCCCCCACAGGGGAACCCCGAACCAAAATTTTTTTAAAAAATGCATGGGGGTCCCCCCAAATTTCATACTAGGCCCTTTAGGTCTGGTATGGATTTTAAGGGGAACCCCACACCAAAATTTGCTTCTTCCTCCGGTCTTCTCCTCCAGCATCTTCCTCCGGTCTTCTCATCCGGCATCATTCTCCGGCTTCTTCCCCGCTTCGACCTCCGGACGATCTGTCTCAATGGGAGGCTCCCGCTGTGTGACGCTTCTGTACTTGTAGCAGCTCTTATATAACTGAGGGCGGGGCCACCCGGTGACCCCGCCCCCTCTGGCGCACAGAGACTTCCCTCTGGCTTTCCCTGTGTGCTGTCAGAGGGGGCTGGGTCACCCGTTATGTAAACAGGTGACCCCGCCCCCTCTGACACCACAAGAACAGAAGCGTCACACAGTGGGAGCCTCCCATTGAGGCAGATCGTCCGGAGGTCGAAGCGGAGAAGAAGCCGGAGGAAGATGCCGGAGGAGAAGACCGGAGGAAGAATCAGAGGAAGATAGAGGAAGAAGCGGGGGAAGAACAAGATGGAGGAAGAAGAAGAAAACGGAAGGAAGACCAGGAGGAGATGGAAGAAGAAGCGGGGAAAGAAGAAGACATTAATAAAGGAATTGTCAAAAACCAGCTATTATCTTTTTTAACATTTTTGACACTTTTTTTGTGAAATAGTAGTGGTACATTTGTCCCTCATTACCGATTCACACAGGGGGGCGGGATCTGGGGTCCCCTTGTTAAAGGGGGCTTCCATATTCCGATAAGCCCCCTGCCCACAGACCCCCACAACCACCGGGCAAGGGTTGTGGGGATGAGGTCCTTCTCCCCATCAACATGGGGACATCCCCCCCATGTTGAGGGCATGTGGCCTGGTACAGTTCAGGAGGGGAGGGCGCTCTCTCATCCCCCCTCGGGGGGTAAGGGTCTGGTATGGATTTTCAGGGGATCCCCATGCCATTTTTCTAAAAAAAATTGGCACGGGGTTCCCCTTAAAATCTGTACCAGACCTGAAGGGTCTGGTATAGATTTTGAGGGGGACCCCCACACCATTTTTAAAAAAAAATTTGGTTTGGGGTTCCCCTTAATATTCATACCAGACCCAAAGGGCCTGGTAATGGACTGTGGGGGAATCCCATGCCGTTTTTTTCAATTACTTTTATGTGTATTGCCAGGACCGACAATTCATATAGCCACGAGTACTTTTAATTTAAAAGTACTCACGGCTATTAATGAATTGTCGGGTTTCTTCAATACACATAAAAGTCATTGAAAATAATGGCATGGGATTCCCCCACAGTCCATTACCAGGCCCTTTGGGTCTGGTATGAATATTAAGGGGAACTCCGAAACAAATTAAAAAAAAAATGTGTGGGGGTCCCCCCAAATTTCATACCAGGCCCTTCAGGTCTGGTATAGATATTAAGGGGAACCCAGCGCCAAAATTTTTAAAAGAAATAGCGTGAGGGTCCCCCTCAAAATCCATACCAGCCCCATTAGGTCTGGTATGGGTTTTAAGGGGAACCCCGCACCAAAATTTTTTTTAAAAATGGCGTGGGGGTCCCCCCAAAAATCCATACCAGATCCTTATCCGAGCACGCAACCTGGCAGGCCGCAGGAAAAGAGGGGCAGACGAGAGAGCGCCCCCCCCTCCTGAACTGTACTAGGCCACATGCCCTCAACATAGGGAGGGTGCTTTGGGGTAGTGTTCTTCTTCTTCATCCATCTTGTTCTTCCCCGTTTCTTCTATTTTCCTCTGCTTCTTCCTCCGGTCTTCTCGTCCAGCATCCTCCTCCAGCTTCTTCTTCCCCGCTTTGTCCTCCAGACGATCCATCTCAATGGGAGTCTCCCGCTGTGTGATGCTTCTGTTCTTGTGACAGCTCTTATATAATGGAGGGTGGGGCCACCCGGTGACCCCGCCCCCACTGACACACGGGGACTTCCCTATGGCTTTCCCCATGGTGTCAGAGGGGGACGGGGTCACCCTGTATGGTATTAGTACCTCTTATTCAATTCCCTTCCAATTTTCTGATCACAGCACAGCTGTTTTGCAAAGCAGTAGTCCAAATTTGTCAACTGGTTTACACCTTTGCAGACCCAGCAGGAAAGCAACACTGCTATACTTGGTTTGCTGAGACATTTCACTAAGGTTTCTTTAAAAATAAAAATTGCTGTGCAAATGAATCAAGCATTTGCACAGCCATTGCTGTATTGTGTCTAATATGCTATGATAGTCAGCATCTATCCATCTAGTGACCATAATGCAGTATTTTATTTTTTTTACATTTCAAATATTTTTGTACAGACAGACAAGGGGTAGAAAATATTTTGTGGCTATTATCTCTGTGAAATTGTGTAGTCTAAAAGTTATTTTTTATAAACCAGCCCGATCTCTCTACAATAAACTGATAGCTGTTAAAAGTGCAACAAGAAGTCTAGGGAATATACTGTTGACTTGTTTTTGCTTAAATAATGCACTGTAATGTCAATGTTTAAATTTCAATCTAAGGGGGCGGAGCTTGCCGCTGAAGAAGATGGACGCTCAATAGAGGAGCTCCACAGCACTTGGGAACATACCGGCTCACATCGCCTGATCCACTGACCTAAACCCGCACATAACCATCTGTGGACCGGCAGCACAGCTCGGGGAACCGATCGATCATGCCGCGGCGTAACAAGAAGAACCGGAGGCCGCAAAAACTTACTGAATACTGTCCGCTCGGGCCTAAGCAAGATGGCGGCGGTGGGACAGCGGCGCGAGGTATGTCTAGTACCCCCCAATACGAGGCAGGCAAGGGTAATCCACACAAAAGGAATGCCCCACAAAGAAGCACACACTCTCCTATACATACCCCTACCTCGGGTAGCCCGGAGAAAGCAAGATTGAGGCTGGATGCCTCGGATTCTAGCCGAGACATAACACCAGGCCTAGACTCAGGAGAAGATACCAGAGATCTCCCTGATTCAATAGATCTCTTTCCCACCACTAACCAGCCTGCCCTGGACACCACACTAAAGGACATGTTAGTCTCTCTCCGGAGTTCACTACATGCTGACATGCTATCCTGTGTTCATAAATTAGGTGGGAACTGAAGGAAACAGTATCCAGGGTAGATCATATTGAACACAAAATGGGGGAGTTGGCAACCACCATCAATGATCTAGTGGACGCAAACGATAACAATGCTGATGAATTGGATGCCCTTAAAGCAAAATTAGCAGACATTGAGGACCGCTCTAGGTGAAATAACTTTAAAATAAGGGGGATCCCCGAGTCGGTCCTGCAATCCGACCTGCGCACCTACACAGCCCAACTTTTCCAGGCTATATTACCGGATCTAACGGAACTGGACATTACCGTGGACAGGATCCACCGCTTACCTAAGCCATCTCACCTACCGGATAACATACCAAGAGATGTTATATTCCGGCTACACTTTTACCAAACCAAAGAACGCCTGATGGCGGCTTCCCGCAGTAAAGATCTTTTCCCACCACAATATAAAGATCTACAATTTTTTGCTGATCTATCACAATTCACTCTGCAGAAGCGTAGGAACCTAAATACAATCTCCAAAGCGTTAAGAAATCACAAGATCACATACAAATGGGGGTTCCCTACTAAATTGATTATAACTAAAGATGGAAAGGAGCACGTTGTTGATGCTCTCACCAAGGGAATACAGCTACTCCAAAGATGGCATATTGTAGCAGAGGATTCACCAAAGGCTCACGTTTCACGCAGCCCTGAGCACCTCACAGATGGCTGGAACTTGGTCACCTCCAAAAACGCCCGCAAGCATACACGAGCTGACTGAGGTCAGTGCAGATTATACTCTACTGTTTCCCAAGCAGAGAAAAACGCTAAGCTGAACTGTTTCGTTGTTTACCCCCCAAATGCAATTTAAGTGACTATATGTCACACTCAGGTCACATCGACCTATTCAGGGTTTGGTTTAAAACCCCCTTATGTTTTTTTTTCTACACTGTTCTTTTCTGTGTTAACCACTGTATATGTCCGCAGCCGCAACAATTTCCAGATATTCAACTACTTGATCAAGCAGAACCTCAGGAACCCCACGGTCGCAAGGAATCATCTCCTCATCGTATATGGAACAACGTTGATGAACCCAGTACCACATGTAAGTGTTACCAACACATGTTATCCAACATGCTTAAACCCGACTTTACACTATGACCATTACTTTTCTAACAATTAATGCCAGAGGCCTTAACCATCCAGTGAAACGCAGATCTATGTGGAAAGAAGCCATCCAACATAAGGCTGACGTCATTTGCGTACAAGAGACGCACTTCAAAAAACAAGCCCAACCTAACTGCTCTCACCCCAAATTCCCTTATGTTTTTTCTGCAAGTGCAGACGCAAAAAAGAAAGGAGTACTTACGGCAATTAAAGACACAGTAGCATTTTGCCTTCACTCGGAAATAAAGGATGTGCAGGGTAGATACCACATCTTAATCTGCAATATCAACAATACCACCTATACGGTGGTGAATGTATATGCGCCAAACACACATCAGACCCGCTTTCTTCATAGGCTTATGAGACAGGTCTCACGTTTGCAAAAAGGCCGTCTACTCTTGTGCGGGGATTTTAATCTGCCACCGGACCCCACAATGGACTCTAGCTCACTAACCAACAAGAAAACTCAAACATTACAACCGCTGCTGAGGAACTACGACATATACGATGCATGGAGATGTCTTCATGCTACAGAGAAAGACTTCTCTTTTTTTTCAGCTAGTCACAAAATTTATACTCGACTTGATCTTTTTTTGATAGACAAAGGGTTATTAACAAAAATCAAATCCTCTACAATTAATAATATCACTTGGTCGGATCATGCTTCGGTATCGCTGCTGGTGGATGACACTTCTATAATCAACTCCACTTATATCTGGAGATCCAACCCGCGGTTGTTCCGAGATGATCCTTCCAAAACAATATTGCAGAAAGATCTGGTCGAATTTTTTTAACTTAAAGTAAACTCAATCACTGATCCCTTTATAACATGGAACGCACACAAAGCGTTTATGAGAGGTCTTCTCATTAAACTTGGAGCTAGGGCTAAGAAGATGAGGGAGCAGCCTATATTAGATGTCACTGGACAAATCCACACACTAGAATCCCAGAACAAAGCAAATTTCTCCCCTGACTTATCAGACAAATTGACCAAATTAAGACTGGAACTCCGAATGATACTACTCGAGGATTTTGAAAAATCCTCTAGGAGGTTGAAAATGACGTATTACGCAAATGGTAATAAAGCAGGGAAATTATTAGCAGACAGACTACGAGGACATAGACACAAAACTAAACTTCCCTACATTATACATCCTGAAACCCACACTAAATTATACCATCCTCAAGCTATAGCGGATGCATTCAGCACTTACCATGGTTCTCTTTATAACCTGAAAACAGATCCAAACACGATTCAACCACAATCCCACACAATCTCTGAATTTCTTAACAAAATCCAACTTCCCCAACTCACTGATACTCAAAACACAGCACTGAATTCTCCATTCACAACACAAGAGATATCAATAGCGATAGACTCACTCCCCAGTAATAAATCTCCTGGACCAGATGGTTTCACAAGTGAATACTTCCAGATGTTCAGAGATATTCTAACCCCCAGACTTTCTGAAATATTTAACCAAGCTGCTTCCTCCTCCTCTTTTCCACCTGAAATGCTGAAAGCAATGATTGTGGCATTACCGTAGCCGGGGAAAGACCCTGATACCCCTCAAAATTTCCATCCGATATCGTTACTCAATAACGACCTCAAAATCTACGCTAAATTAATAGCTAGTAGATTAGTAAATCTCCTTCCTTCATTGATTCACCCAGATCAATCTGGTTTTACTACAGGACGTCAAACAGCGGATGCAACCAGACGCCTGATCAACCTCATCCATCTAGCTAACAAGAGTGGAACGCCTTCTCTGCTCCTCGCTTTGGATGTAGAGAAGGCGTTCGATGGGATTCATTGGGCGTACTTAGAGCAAGTTTTAAACAAATTTGGTTTCCATGGCCAGATGTACTGGGCTATTATGGCTCTGTACACAAAGCCATCAGCACAAGTATACATATCCGGAACATTATCTACCCCGTTTAGTATAACTAACGGCACCTGCCAAGGTTGCCCTTTATCCCCCTTAATTTTTAACATGTTGATGGAACCATTGGCAACTTATATCCGCCAACACCCCCAAATTAAAGGGATCACAATAGGAAATAGAATGCATACCATCAGCCTATTCGCGGATGATGTCATCCTGATACTTACTGACGTAATGTCTTCCCTGGCTTCGGTCCACCAAACCCTACAATTCTTTAATGCAATATCGTATTACAAAGTTAATGAAACCAAGTCATATCTTTTGGGGTTAGGCTTATCTGACAAGATGAAACAAAATATCAGACACAAATTTCCATACATGTGGAAAGAGAATGGCATATCATATCTAGGTATTACGCTTACACCCACAGTCTCCAAACTAGTTAAAGAAAATTATATTCCATTTTTAAAGTCTCTGAGACCCAAACTAGACAAACTAAAGCGGTCTGGCTGCTTTTAAAATGCAGGTTCTGCCACAGTTCTTATATTTATTCAGAACCCTACCCATACCAGTACCTAAATCTTTCTTCCAGCAAGCACAATCTGAAATAGATAGATATCTGTGGCTTGGGAAAAAAGCAAGATGTGCCTTCAATAAGATTACTAAATCCAAACATGCGGGGGGGGGATAGGTCACACAATAATTAAAGATTACCAAGTGGCCACCATTTTGGCACAGGTGAAAGGTTGGTTCCCTTACCACAATATTTCCCTGTGGACAGAATTAGAAAAATTTCAAATTAAAGGAGGGAATATTTATAATTACCTGATAACTAATACACATCACTCATCTACTTCACTTGTAAGTTCTCCAACTATCCAAGCTTCTATCGAAGCCTGGAAATATCTCCTCAAACATATAACACCTGAAGGACCTCAAACTCCTCTAAAATTCCCAATCACGGCTCTGGAATCCATAATACCAGACTTATCATTATCTAACTGGAGCTCTAGAGGTGAACTGTTACTGGAAGACCTTTTTGTAGGACCCGCAATAAAAACATTCAGAACATTACAGATTGAATATGATATCCCATCTTCTGACTATTATACATATATTCAAATATCCCACTTACTAGATAAAAAGAGTAATGAACTGATCATGTATCTTCCCTGGCAAATTGTCACCTTTCTTACACATAAAAGTACAAAACTCAAAGGTACAGCATTATTCTATAAATTTCTACAGAATAAACACTCTTTCAGTAAAACTACTAACATAGAAGCATGGGAAAGGGACTTTAAGAAGAACTATACTGAAGACCAATGGAAAAAAGCACTTAAGGTCACATACGCATCCACTAGAAGTGCCAACTTATGGGAACTGCATCACAAATTTCTATTGCGGTGGTATCTCACCCCTTACCGTGTTTCCAAATTTGTGCCAGGAGCTTCTCCAGAGTGTTGGAGGAAGTGTGGGAAAATAGGATCGCTGCTACACGTGTTGTGGTCATGCCCACGTATTCAGAGGTTTTGGACACTTATATTTCAAATAATAGAACAAATCACAGGTATAAAAGCTGCATATTCCCCAGGTATGGCACTTCTTTCATTGGAAATTGATTCTATACCAGCATCTCTTAGGTTACTAGTATCCCATCTACTCATCGCGGCTAGACTCACCATAGTACGCCATTGGAAAGACACCAGTCCACCTCCCATAGCAGAAACCCTTCAATTAATAAACACGCATAGGATGTACGAAATACAATTCGCTTGGAGTCTCGGAAACCAGAGTAAAATATCTAAATTGTGGGATCCTTGGTCATTATGGTACCCGCAAAACATGGGTCTCAGATTCTTTGGAAAAAAATTAAATGGAAATACTACAGGTAATAGTTATGATAAATCTTTCTACACAGGCTGATTAAAGGACATACTAAGTTATTGTTGGTTTACTTTAGTTAATATATCTTTATAATCTTTCATTTATGTCATGCATTACTCGATCACCATTGGTATATAACCATTTTCTGTGGCCAAAATAAATAAATAAATTATGCAGGTTGCGGTTGGAGGAGGCTTCTCTCTCTTTCGAGCACAGTTAGTTCCCATGTGGGGTGTTGGAGGAGAGGAGAGGTACCTTCTGAATAGCAGTTTTAGCACGAGGCTACAGACGTTGATGTGAACTATAAGTATGAGAATGCAATTATCTCTACCTTATATGTATTCAACATGGAAGTACTATTGATGGTAATGTATATGACTGTCTTATTATTCTTTTGTTATTATCTTGTAAAATTCCAATAAAAACATATTGCAATTAAATTTCAATCTGCCTGGTGTCTTTTTATTAGCGTGTAAAGAGTCTATACTGTCTACAAAATTCCAAAACACAGATTAAAATATTTGTGCAACCCTGTCTATGCTGAATGTACAATGTAGGTTTTTAAGAAATTGGGTAACATTGTGCTCAGTGTGTACCACATTTCTTCCATTTTAATGAAAAAAATTATACCTCAGAATATAAATGTGGATGTGGTTTAGCCAATGAGATATAAATTAAACTGTGGAAATATTTCCTAGGATATTACATCTATTGCAATCTTCAAAATAAAAAAAATTTTTTGTTGCTTTAGCACTGAATTGAAATATGTTTTTTACAGCAAGGCCCATCAGAAATGGAAATAATATCTATGCAGTGTGCACAATATTTCTTCTTTTATATTGTGTGTATATGGTGTTGACAATATTTTTTCCTCTTTTCTGTGTCACATATACACTTAGATGTGAATTTGTAGGATGAAAAGCTGCATGCTGTGTGTCCCTCTTAAGATGCATCCTACCTCAAATGATTGATGCTGACCACACGATACTTCTGATTGGGTCTTTTTAAATGCGGCCCACTAAAAAGGTTTGCATTGTGTGCATTACATCTCTGTAATACTTCTGCTTTGTGTCTCTGGCATAAGCTACTGTAATTTTTAATTTTAGAACAAAAATGCCTAGTCATTTACTCTTCAAATGCAACCTACTTGAAAGGCTTACATGTGTCCTTAGAATATTTCTCCTTTGTGCCTCTGACATAATCCAAAGCAATATTTGTTGCTGGATAAAAAAACGCCCCTTCTCTCCCTCTTCAAATGCAGCCTACTAAAAAGGACTTACATGATGTGCAGCATGTTTCTGTAATATTTCTTCTTTGTGTCACTAACATAATCCAATGCAATTAGTATTTAGAGATAAAAAATGCTTCTTTTCTTCCTCTTAAAATGCTGCTTACTACAAAGGTTTGCATGACATTCAGCGCGCCTCTGTTATATTTCTGCTTTGTGTCTCTGATTTAATTCAGTGCAATTTTTATTTCTGGATAAAAACATGATGTGCAGTATGTCACTGTAAAATATCTGCTTCATATCTCTGACATTATTAAATGCAAACTCTTCAAATGCGGCCTACTACAAAGGCTTACATGATGTGCAGCATGGTTCTGTAATATTTCTGCTTTGTTTCTCTAACATTATCTCATACATTAATTTCTTGTTCATAAAAATGTCTTATCGCCTAATAATGCTTATATGTGTGCAACATGTCTCTATAATACTTCTTCTAATAATGCACTGTAATTTTAATTTCCAGATAATTTGACCCTCTTAAAATGCAGCTATCATGTTTTTTTTTTTTTTTTTGCATTTTTTTTCATTGGACAAGTAGATTATAGTTGCCTATTTTTGATAGATTTTGGGATAAGGCCTTCTCCACGCCTGCTTGTTTTTTGTTTTTGTGGGGATGGCATTGGAGAAAGGCAGGGAGGGTGTATTAACGCCCATGGGGTGTGTTTTTGTAAAATGTTTATACACATTGTTTCTTTTTTATTGTTATTGTGAAGTTTGTTCATTCAGATGTTTGTTGCTTTTAAGGTCCATCACTTTGCAATGCATTCAGCATTGTAATTTAGTTAAGCATTGTATTTGTTTTCTTTTAGATAGCATCACGTGACCAAGAGGTCTTTTCTAATCTGTCATGGAATGTTTGTGGCCTTAATTCAAAATTTAAGAGAGCATTGTTATTTAAGTATCTGAAAAGTTACTTCCCACATATATTGCTACTTCAAGAAACCCACCTTATGGGGAGCAAGCTTTTGGCCTTTAAGAAGCTTTTGGGTACAGAATGCTTACCATGCTACATATTCCACGTTTTCTAGAGGGGTTTGATACGGTGGAAGATGTATTCTCTGACCCCCGTGGTAAATATGTTTTGGTTGTGTTTCTTCTGTGGGGCCAGAGATATATAATTGTCAGTGCGTATATACCACCTCCTTTTGCGGGACCCGCCTATATAGTCTTTTGTAAAAAATTTCTTTGTACGGTCCAGCTAAGTTATTGATAATGGGCGACTTTAATGCTATACTTGATTCTGCTTTGGTCAGACCAATTCCTCCTAAAAAATTCTTGGTAGAGCTCTCTAATTGGGCCCAGATGGTAGACCTGGTAGAAGCTTGGCGATGGAAAAATCCATTAATTAGATCATATTCTTGTTTTTCAACTTCTTATAAGACCGCCTCCCTCATAGATCTAGCTTTTGTTAATTTGGCAACATTAGCGGATATGTTAGATGTTAAATACTTACCAAGGGGGTTATCTGACCATGCTCTGCTTACACTTCGCCTGCATCACTATCATGATGCAGCACAGTGGAGATTGGGCACTCATTGGATTTCACATTCAGATATAGTTAAAAAAATTCTACCCCTTTTAGTAGAGTATTGGGAGCTTAATACAGGGTCATCTACTTCAGCAATACTATGGGATGCTTTTAAGGCCTATGCAAGAGGACAGTATATATCTGTTATTAAAGCGGTCAATAAGTCTCAACGAGTAAAGAATGATGCTTTGAAGCTTATAGTAGATGAAAAAACAGCCCAATATGCTGCGGATCCTTCAGAATCAAATTTTTATGCCTTACTCCATAGCAAACGGGGCCCTATATATGCATATGGCTGAGGCCACAAGGATGGACCTATACAAAAACAAACAGAAATCTTTTGAGCAGGGAGACCGTAATGGTTGTTTTTTTGGCCATGATGGCTAAACATGAAAATCTAGTATTCCGATTTTGTAAATACTCACCTCCTCTGGAGATATGGAATGTACACAGCCTAAAATTTTGGAGACTTTTCTGCAATTTTATCAGACATTATTTACATCTCAGTTGCCTCCTGATTTCCAGCCGACTGAATTGGTGGGTTGGCTGGATTCAGCCGCACGGGCCTGGTTAACAGATAATAAGAGGGAAATGCTAGTACTTACTATAACATCAGAAATAGTCCTTTCTGTCATTGGCTCCTTTCCATTGGGGAAGTCACCGGGGCCGGAAGGCCTTCCTATTGATTTCTATAAGGCTCATGGAGAGTTCTTAGCTCCTGTATTGGCCTCTCTGATTGTCTGAAGGAGGGACTCAATGAGTCATGCTCATATAGTTTTTATTTACAAGCACCCAAAAGATCTATCCTCTTGTGCTTCATATAGGCCTATTGCTCTTTTGAATGTAGATTTCAAGATTTCGACTAAGCTAATCTCCCGACGACTACAACCTTTGATGTCGAATATTATCAACTCAGATCAGATGGGGTTCATGTCTGGTAGGGCTACTGATGTGAATTTGAGGAGATTATATACTAATATTTATGCTTTACATCTTAATATAGGATCTAGGGTTATTACTTCCCTGGTTATCGAAAAGGATTTTGATACCTTGGAGTGGTCCTTCTTGTGGGCAGTACTCCACAGAATGGGCTTTCCAATGATATTTATAAAATGGTTGCAGGTCTTATATAGGAATCCCGCAGCTGCAGTGAAAATGAGTAGAGGGTTGTCATCTCCCTTTTCATTATTTAGGGGAACTCGGCAGGGCTGCCCTCTCTCTCCAACCCTTTTTGCGATTGCTATGGAGCCTGCGGCGGAGGCCTTACGCACTTCCCCCAATATTAAGGGATTGCGAATTAGTTGGTTGGAGGATAGGGTAGCTTTGTATGCAGACGACCTCCTATTATTTTTGAATGATGCTGGACCCTCGCTCCAAGGGGCCCTAGAGTCCTTGTTGTTTACAATAGATATGGAGGCCAGTAGCATGGCTTTGAATGATATTCCACTGCAGTGGGTAGAGAATTTCAAGTATTTAAGAGTTGTAATTTGACATCAAGCTTCTGAATTTAATTCTTTGAATTTGACTCAGATTCTGGGAGACATTGGGTCAAAATTGAAAGCATGGAAGTCTCTACCATTATCCTTATTGGGATGCATTAATCTTTTAAGAATGAAAATTATACCAAAATTTACATATTTATTTAGACATTCTCCTCAGTGGCTCCCTGTATCCCTTTTCACAAGATTAAATCAGCTGTTTTCATCTTTTTTATGGGGGTCGAAGAACCCCAGGTATAAATTAATTACCCTGATGCGCCCTTGTGAAGAGTGAGGCTTAGCTTTTCTGAATTTATATAAATACTTTTTGGCCACTCAGCTGGTTACGGCCGTATGGTGGCTAAGCCCAGATTTATATAACGTATCCACTCAGCTGGAAGCAGCAGTGGTAGGTTCCACAGAAGCTTCTAAGGTACTTTTATTTAGGGGCCGTAGAGCACCCTACTAGGTGACTAATCTTATGCTTAATACTATTCGAGCCTGGGAGGCTGGTCTTAGATGCGAATGTTATCCAAAGGGTGCAATTTCTCCAAATGCCCCTCTATGGTTTAACCCTGCTCTTTCTCAATTTTTTAAAGTACCAAAGCCTATTGCATGGACTAAATATAATATTAAATTACTTTCTCAAGTGGCTACTGGCTACTTTTTCTACACTCACCTCAACTTTTAATTTACCTAGTTTCCACAGGATAGTTTAATGATGATACAATTCACTCTGGGATCAGTACTTAGGTCTGAGTGTCTGGATAAGCCTACCTCGAGACTGTACTCTCATCTTACTTTAATTTCTATTTCGCCATTAGAAGGTCTTCCAGCTACGTGAATGCGAGATATACCAGATTTGGATATGGAGGATTGGAGTGGTGTGTAGGATTTCCCTCTGAGATCTCTAGTTTCCTTGAGAGACCGCATGATCCAATTTAAACTGGTACATAGAGCATATATTACGCCTTATAGACTAAAATAGATTAGATAAAATATAAATCCTTGTTGCTCTTCTAAGTGTTGGAGGTGTGGAGCACCTCAGGGGGATTTCACTTGCCCATATATAGTTAATTTTTGGGTAGAGGTGGTGGATTTATTGAATTCTATCACCTCTGCTCCTTTACTTGTTTCAGTTTCTGTTTGCTTGTTGGGTTTGGTAGACGCTATTATCTCTACAGTGACTGAGAAAATATTGGTAATACAACATTATTCTATGCAAGAAAAGCCATTGCTTTGCATTGGAAGAAACCCTGTTCTCCTACACTTTTATATTGGAAACAATTGATAAATAATAATCTCCCATTGTACAGAGACACCTATAGGAATAGGGGTTGCCCTAGTAAGTACGATAAAGTCTTTTCAAAGTGGTTGGACAAACCATACACAGCATCTACAAAGATTTTGAGTATAGCCTCATGTAAAAAGCATAATTAGACCTCTAAATGAAAGGCATAATATAGGTGAGAGGCATAATAGATTAGCTGGTTTCAGGGTAAAGAAAAATGCGAATCACATAATAAATGCCTTTCATTTAGAGGTCTCCGCACAATCCCCCTTGTCCGCCGTTGGGGGAATTTATCTGGGCGGTTTGTTGCTGCACATGTCCACCTATTCATTGGGTAAGCTATTTCATCATTATTATTATTACCTTGTCTTATACGCTGTTTTATGATCATTGTACCTTATTATGTCTGTGTTTCATTGTACGATTTGTTTCATAGATTGGGCCTCCTGAGGAAGCGGTAATACCGCGAAACTAGTCGAGACTCAGACCATTCTATATATTGCAATAACAGATATCCCTTGGGGGAATCCTAAGGTTCTGTTTTTCAATTTTAAAACATACACTTTGTATTTTTCTATGTGTAATAAACCCCTTTTTTACATGATATGTATGTTGTTGTTTATTAAGTACCAAGATAGTCCAGCTATTCTTAGGGTGGGAATGTTATGGGGTCAGCATCAGCCACTGTCCCCTTGTCCCCACCCCCTCTGTTTCCTCATACACAGCATCTAATGTAGATTGGGGTAATGAATCATAATCTGGGTGTTTCCTTATAGGGGATGCCTGGGGCTATTGGTGATAGAAAGGACTAATGTTTGCTTCCTACTTTTTCTTTCGTATATGGGGTGAGGCTTGACATTTGAATAGGATACATGGGATGGCCTAGATAAAATATTCTCTCTAAATGATTTATTAAAAAAAAACATGCAGCTATCAAAATGTAGAAGCCCCCTTTAAATTAGAGGGGCTCCCAGATATTCATATTCTCCCCATGTAAATGATTAAGGGATGCATATTTAGCCAAAAAAAAGGAGAAGTAAATAAACAGACTGACACATTTTGATAAGTCCTTTATTTAAAATAAGAAATCCAAACAATGTCCCATGGTATTGTCAGGGCTTGGCTCAGCTGTCGGCTAATGGCCAGCTCCAATCTATCCACAGTTACTCAGCTGTTGCTGATATCCTGCTCGTCAGTCCTGCCTACTTAAGCTGTCCAGTCCAGAGGAGCTCTGCCTTCGCCTTAGTCAACATCACACAGACGCTCTCCTGCATTCCTGCGAAAAGACTTGCTTGGCTGACATCCCTCCTTGCTCCAGATCCTGCTTGCTCTTTTACTACGCTCATCTCTGGCTCCCTGACTTTTGGTTTGTCTGACTATCTGTTCCAGTTCCTGAACTCTGGCTATGTTTTGACTATGTTTGTTCTATTTACTTTTATTATTAAACAAGTGTGAATTAACTGTACTTCTGTCTTGGTATGATTTCATGGCTTCTGACAGTAGGCGAAGGCCATGAATTCAGAAGATACAGTCAATCCACTTGATGGTAATATTTTTTCCAGATTGGATGAGCAAAATCACTGCATGGATCAGTTTTCCATGGTGTTACAAATGCTCCTGAGTTGCACAGCTCACCTGGAATCTCCCACTGTGGTTGCTCCAGTACAACCTGAGTTGCAGGCCATCCCTGCTGCTGCGCCAGTCTCTGTGCAGGCACCCGCCTCGAGTATTACCTCTATAAGAGGTATGTCTGGTTCCACTCCACTTCCCCAGCGAATTGGGGGTGATCCAGTTCAATGCAGAGGGATTCTCAACCAGGTTGAGATATACTTTGAGATACCCCCCCAGGCATTTCCCACAGACAGAAGCAAAGTAGGTTTTGTGATATGTTTGCTTTCTGAGAGAGCCTTGGCCTGGGCAAACCTCTATGGGAGACGCAAAAACCTGTTGTCTTGAGTTACCCTGAGTTTGTGGCCTCCTTTAAAAGGGTATTTGACGTTTCTGCATGCTCCGCTCCTGCTGCCAAGTGTCTCATGTCCTTCAAACACTGGCAGCAGAGGTTGCTTGGAACAATGAGGCCCTTGTGGCTTCTTTTTCTCATGGTCTCTCGGATTCCATCAAGGATGAGATAGCAGCCCAAGATATACCCATTGAGCTGGAGAAGTTTATCACGTTTGCCATCCTCATTAACTCCAGACTCAGAGAAAGACTCTCTTTTAAGGAGCGCTTGTGGAAGTCTCCTGTATGTTTGCCTCCGAGCTTTGCAGTCCCGCCCGTGCCTCCCTTTACCTCCCATGCCTCCTGGTACTGAGTCGGTAAGTAAAGATCTAATCGACTCTGGGTGTTACGTACCTGGGATGTGAGCCTGACGTGCAGAGGAAGGCCTCTCGTACAACTTCGCTTGTGGACTACTGGTAGTAATACAGCAGCCACAGGAGCACGGTGGGGTATGAGTGCCTGTAAATAGGGATGAGCTTCGAGTTCGAGTCGAACTCATGTTCGACTCGAACATTGGCTGTTCGCAAGTTTGCCGTACAGCGAACAATTTGGGGTGTTCGCAGCAAATTCAAATGCCGCGGAACACCCTTTAAAAGTCTATGGGAGAAATCAAAAGTGCTAATTTTAAAGGCTTATATGCAAGTTATTGTCATAAAAAGTGTTTGGGGACCTGGGTCCTGCCCCAGGGGACATGGATCAATGCAAATAAAAGTTTTAAAAACGGACGTTTTTTCAGGAGCAGTGATTTTATTAATGCTTAAAGTCAAACAATAAAAGTGTAATATCCCTTTAAATTTCGTAGCTGGGGGGTGTCTATAGTATGCCTGTAAAGGGGCGCATGTTTCCTGTGTTTAGAACAGTCTGACAGCAAAATTACATTTCGAAGGAAAAAACCCATTTAAAACTACTCGCGGCTATTGCATTGCCGCTCCGACAATACACATAGAAGTTCATTGATAAAAACGGCATGGGAATTCCCCACTGGGGAACCCCGAACCAAAATTTAAAAAAAAAAATGACGTGGGGGTCCCCCTAAATTCCATACCAGGCCCTTCAGGTCTGGTATGGATATTAAGGGGAACCCCCGGCCAAAATTTAAAAAAAAAATGATGTGGGGTTCCCCCTAAATTCCATACCAGACCCTTCAGGTCTGGTATGGATTTTAAGGGGAAACCCGCGCAAAAAAAAAAAAAAAACGCCGTGGGGTCCCCCCAAAGATCCATACCAGACCCTTATCCGAGCACGCAACCTGGCAGGCCTCAGGAAAAGAGGGGGGACGAGAGTGCGGCCCCCCCTCCTGAACCGTACCAGGCCACATGCCCTCAACATTGGGAGGGTGCTTTGGGGTAGCCCCCCAAAACACCTTGTCCCCATGTTGATGAGGACAAGGGCCTCATCCCCACAACCTTGGCCGGTGGTTGTGGGGGTCTGCGGGCGGGGGGCTTATCGGAATCTGGAAGCCCCCTTTAACAAGGGGACCCCCAGATCCCAGCCCTCCCCCCCTGTGTGAAATGGTAAGGGGGTACTTACTCCTACCATTTCACTAAAAAACTGTCAAAAATGTTAAAAATGACAAGAGACAGTTTTTGACAATTCCTTTATTTAAATGCTTCTTCTTTCTTCTATCTTCCTTCATCTTCTTCTGGTTCTTCTGGCTCTTCTGGTTCTTCCTCCGGCGTTCTCGTCCAGCATCTCCTCCGTGGCGTCTTCTATCTTCTTCTCCTCGGGCCGCTCCGCACCCATGGCATGGGGGGAGGCTCCCACTCTTCTCTTCATCTTCTTCTCTTATTCTTTTCTTCTCTTCTTCTCTTCTTCATTTTCTTCTCCGGGCCGCTCCGCATCCATGCTGGCATGGAGGGAGGCTCCCGCTGTGTGACGGCATCTCCTCGTCTGACGGTTCTTAAATAACGGGAGGCGGGGCCACCCGGTGACCCCCCTCTGACGCACGGGACATGACGGGACTTCCCTGTGGCATTCCCTGTGACGTCACAGGGAAGTCCCGTCAAGTCACCGTGCGTCAGAGGGGGGCGGGGTCATCGGGTGGCCCCGCCCCCGTTATTTAAGAACCGTCAGACGAGGAGACGCCGTCACACAGCGGGAGCCTCCCTCCAGCCAGCATGGATGCGAAGCGGCCCGGAGAAGAAAATGAAGAAGAGAAGAAGAGAAGAAAAGAATAAGAGAAGAAGATGAAGAAGATGAAGAGAAGAGCAGGAGCCTCCCCCCTTCGAGGAGAAGAAGATAGAAGACGCTGCGGAGGAGATGCTGAACGAGAACGCCGGAGGAAGAACCAGAAGAACCAGAAGAAGAAGAAGATGAAGGAAGATAGAAGAAAGAAGAAGCATTTAAATAAAGGAATTGTCAAAAACTGTCTCTTGTCATTTTTAACATTTTTGACAGTTTTTTTAGTGAAATGGTAGGGGTAAGTACCCCCTTACCATTTCACACAGGGAGGAGGGCCGGGATCTGGGGGTCCCCTTGTTAAAGGGGGCTTCCAGATTCTGATAAGCTCCCCGCCCGCAGACCCCCACAACCACCAGCCAGGGTTGTGGGGATGAGGCCCTTGTCCTCATCAACATGGGGACAAGGTGTTTTGGGGGGCTACCCCAAAGCACCCTCCCAATGTTGAGGGCATGTGGCCTGGTACGGTTCAGGAGGGGGGGCGCTCTCTCGTCCCCCCCTCTTTTCCTGCGGCCTGCCAGGTTGCGTACTCGGATAAGGGTCTGGTATGGATTTTTGGGGGGACCCCATGCCGTATTTTTTTTTTTTGGCGCGGGGTTCCCCTTAAAATCCGTACCAGACCTGAAGGGTCTGGTATGGAATTTAGGGGAACCCCCACGTCATTTTTTTTAAAATTTTGGCCGGGGTTCCCCTTAATATCCATACCAGACCTGAAGGGCCTGGTATGGAATTTAGGGGGACCCTCACGTCATTTTTTTTTAAAATTTTGGTTCGGGGTTCTCCTGTGGGGAATTCCCATGCCGTTTTTATCAATGAGCTTCTATGTGTATTGTCGGAGCGGCAATGCAATAGCCGCGAGTAGTTTTAAATGGGTTTTTTCCTTCGAAATGTCATTTTGCTGTCAGACTGTTCTAAACACAGGAAACATGCGCCCCTTTACAGGCATACTATAGACACCCCCCAGCTACGAAATTTAAAGGGATATTACACTTTTATTGTTTGACTTTAAGCATTATTAAAATCACTGCTCCTGAAAAAACGGCCGTTTTTAAAACTTTTTTTTGCATTGATCCCTGTCCCCTGGGGCAGGACCCAGGTCCCCAAACACTTTTTATGACAATAACTTGCATATAAGCCTTTAAAATTAGCACTTTTGTTTATTCATGTTCGTGTCCCATAGACTTTAATGGTGTTCGCGTGTTCGAAAGAACTTTTTTCCTGTTCGCATGTTCTGGTGCGAACCGAACAGGGGGTTGTTTGGCTCATCCCTACCTGTAAACAGTTCAACAGTCCGTGTAGTAGCGGTGATCAGCAGGCAGACAGTAGATGAGCTGACAAGATGCTTGACTGGTGGCAGCCTGGGATGAACTACAGAGCAGTAGCAGATGCAGGCTTGCAGGGCTGGGAGCTGTAGCAGGCTGGATGAGCGAGATGCAGGGTCAGACAGGCCGGGTCAGTAATAATCAGGCAGATTAGGCATAGACGGTAGGCAGAAGAGAGCTCAGGTCACAAGCCGAGTAGTACTGGAAGATCAGCAGACAGAATCAGCAGGCAGGATCAGAGTCTAAGGGAAGTGGGATCAGAACAGGCAGCAGGCAATCACAGGTAACAAAAAGCTGGATCAGAATCAGAGGTCACACAGTAAACAGGATACAACACAGAAGCTGCAGACCAAACAGCAATAAACCTCTGTAGGAGCCCTGTTTAAATAGCCCGCCTGACTTCAGTATTAGTGACAAGTGTGTGTCTTAAAGTGCTAGTACGCATGCATGCACGCCGGGTGCTTACATGGAAAGCCTGTCTTCCCTGACACTGGGGCTGCAGGCCTGTTCATTGATGTTGCCTTTGTATTGAAGCACCCGATTCCTCTGCAGCTGTGTGACACTCCACTTGCCATTGAGGCATTTGATAGGAGACCTCTACAGCCTGCCCATGTGACTCATGAGACGGTTCTGTTGTCCATGGCTGTAGGCTCTTCACCATGAGATAATCCAATTCCAAGTTATTTCCTCACCTAAGTTTCCACTGGTTATTGGTTATCCCTGGTTACAGAGGAACAACCCCTCTTTAGATTGGCTCCGTGCTGAGGTTCTCCTCTGGTCACCACAATGCAGTAAGACATGCTTCCAGAAGGTAGCCAAGGTCCTGTGTACCTCTTTGCTCTTCTCCCTGCCGGAGGAGTACTGCAATTTTAGTGATGTCTTTGACAAAGGTCAAGCCGGTAGTTTGCCTCCACACCGGCTGTATGACTGGTGCCATAACCCCTCGTGGCCGGGTTTACCGTTTGTCAGTCTTGAAGGATAAGGCCATGGAGGAGTATGTTGCAGATGCACTTTATCCGCAAATCCATGGTCCCCTGCTGGTGCTGGTTTCTTCTTCATGAAGGAGAAGAGTGGTGAACTAAGACCTTGTATTGATTATAGGGGTCTCAATCATTTCACGATTAAGAATGCCTATTCAAATCCATTGATTACAGAGGTATTTGACTGCCCCAACGGTTTTCACGAAGCTTGATTTGAGAGGGGCATACAATCTCGTGAGGATTAAGGAGGGCGATGAGTGGAAAACTTAATACCAGAACAGGCCATTATGAGTACCTCGTAATGCCTTTTGGCCTTTGTAACGCCCCGGCAGTTTTCCAGGAATTCATTAACGATGTCCCCTGAGATTTGTTGCAGTTATGTGAGGTGTGTGTTATCTCGATGATATCCTAATATTTTCCAAGTCCCTGGAGAGCCACCACACAGATGTCAGTCGTGTGTTTTAGAAACTAAGAGAGAACAATCTCTATTGTTAATTGGAGAAGTGCAAGTTCCATTGTGAACAGGTTAAATTCCTGGGTTATGTCATTTCCACTGCTGTTTTTTTTTATGGACCCAGAGAAACTTTCAGCAGTCCTACAGTGGCCCCGACCCCTGGGTTAATGTCTTCTGCAGCGTTTCATGGGCTTTGCCAATTATTATCGGAAGTTTATTCGTAACTTCTCATATCTGGTCAAGCCCCTTTTAAAGTGTCAAGGCTGCCTTTGTTTCTGCTCCTGTGTTGGCACATCCTGATCCTACGTTACATTTTATCCTTGAGGTTGATGCTTCTAAGACTGGAGTTGGCGCCCTTCTGTCTCAACGTCCTATATCTGAGAGGTAGCCCTGAAAGAATGGAGACATCTCCTCAAAGGTACCACTGTGCCGGTTCTCATTCTTACTGACCATAAGAATCTCACATTCTTGTCACATTCTTGTCTGAGGCTAAACTCCTCTCTCCAAGAATGGTACAATGGGCTCTTTTCTTGTCAAGTTTCAATTACATTGTCTCAATCTTACACGGTACTCATGAATATAAGGGCTGACGCCTTGTCACGACAATTTCCCTCCACTTCCAAGTTGGAGTCGGTTCCGATTCCTGTGATTCCTCCTGATCGGATTATGGCTACGGTTCACACCAGTCTCATTTCTCCTTTGGGTGACAAAATTCTTGCTGCTCAGGTCCATGCTCCTCCTGAGAAACCTTGTGACCGCTGCTTTGTCCCAGAGAGCCTCCGTTCTGCCATGCTCCAGACTTACCATTCTCCCAAGGCTGCTGGCTATCCTGGGAAGAATCAACTCTTTTGGGCCATTTCCCAACAATTCTGGTGGCCTGGTCTATGTGCTGATGTAACTGCCTTCGTAGCTGCCTGTTCCGTGTGTGCTCAGAGTAATAGGGCGTACACACGGTCGGACTTTGTTCGGACATTCCGACAACAAAATCCTAGGATTTTTTCCGACGGATGTTGGCTCAAACTTGTTTTGTCTACACACGGTCGCACAAAGTTGTCGGAAATTCGATCGTTCTAAACGTGGTGACGTAAAACACGTACGTCGGGACTATAAACGGGGCAGTGGCCAATAGCTTTCATCTCTTTATTTATTCTGAGCCGTCGGATTTGTGTACACACGATCGGAATTTCCGACAACGGATTTTTTTGTCGGAAAATTTTATCTCCTGCTCTCCAACTTTGTGTGTCAGAAAATCCGATGGAAAATGTCCGATGGAGCCCACACACGGTCTGAATTTCCGACAACACGCTCCGATCGGACATTTTCCATCGGAAAATCCGACCGTGTGTACGGGGCATAAGACTCCACGACACCTTCCAGTGGGCCTCCTACAACCCATACCCAATGGAGAGAGGTCCTGGACCCACCTGTCTATGGATTTCATTGTGGAGTTACCCAACTCCCAAGGCAACACAGTTATCCTTTTGGTGGTTGACCGATTCTCAAAGATGTGTCATTGTATTCCACTCAAGAAGTTGCCTACTTCTAAGGAACTGGCTTCTATTTTTGCTAGGGAGATCTTTCGCTTACATGGGCATATCACCTGCAGTCCAATGGGGCGAGCCAATCAGTCCTTGGAGCAATTTCCATGTTGCTATATTTCTGACCATCATAACATCTGGTCAGACCTATTACCATGGGCAGAGTTTGCTCACAACGGTGCCTTGAATTCTGCTCCCCGATTGTACCCGTTTATGGCGAATTATGGTTTCCAACCTTCCATGTTGCCTGACTTGTTTGTTCCACAGAATATTACTGTGTTAGAGGAGCATCTCTGTGGTGTTCATTCCACTTGGGCACAAGTCCAGGAGGCTTTGCGACATGCTAATGATAGGTACAGACTCCATGCTGACCGCAGACGCCTGCCTGTGCCTTCCTACCAAGTTGAGGACAGGGTCTGGCTGTTATCTCGCAACCTCCGACTTAATGTTCCCTCACTGAAGTTCGCACATTGGTTTATTGGGCCTTTCCGTATTCTTCGCAGGATTAACCCAGTGGCTTGCGCGTTAGACCTTCCTTCTGATATGCGTATTTCGAATGTATTTTATGTCTCCTTATTAAAACCTTTGGTCTGCAACCGCTTTACCACCTCGGTGCCACGTCCTCACCCTGTACAGGTTGAGAACCATGAGGAGTATGAAGTACAGTCGATTGTTGACTCCCTTAGGTTCCGTGGGTGCATACAGTACCTGGTGCATTGGAAAGGGTACGGTCCAGAGGAACGCTCTTGGGTCTCATCCTTGGACGTACATGCCCTTGTCCTCCCCTGTGATTTCCATAGACATTTTCCGCTCAAGCCTGGTGGTCCTCCGAGGGGGAGGGGTTGTTGAGGAGGGGATACTGTCAGGGCTGGGCTCAGCCCTTCCTTCTCTGAGCTGGCCGCTCACCTGTGGGATATATGCCCGCTCCTATCTCTCCACAGTTACTCAGCTGTTGCTGATATCCTGCTCGTCAGTCCTGCCTACTTTAGCCGTCCAGTCCAGAGGAGCACTGAATTCGCCTTAGTCAACATCACAGAGACACTCTCTTGCATTCCTGTTAAAAGACTTGCTTGGCTGACATTACTTCTGGCTCCAGATCATGCTTGCTTTTTTTACTACGCTCATCTCTGGCTCTCTGAAGTTTGGCTTGTCAGACTATCTGTTCTGGTTCCTGAAACTCTGGCTATGTTTTGACTACATTTGTTCTATTTACTTTTATTATTAAACAAGTGTGATTTAGCTGTACTTCTGTCTCGGTCTGATTTCATGGTTTCTGACAGGTATGGGATGGTATGGATTGACAAAGATCTTCATTGCTGGATAACATAATTGATGATGGATTTACATTGTGGGATAATTTTGGAACGTTTTTGAGGACTTGTCAAAGTCTGTGCTTTGTTTATTTAATATTTAATTTTTTTGTGAATGAGTAGGGGGACATATATGAATTTGTACCCCTTACTCATTGATTTAGATGAGGTCTTGTATCTGAAAACTACCTTTTATGGGTTTTAAATGAGAAGTTGTATCGTATCCTTTGCATTTCTCACAGGCTCACCCACAGTGCATTGTATATATAATTTAGTGAATTGGTGGATGCATCACAGGCTGATGTTTGAGGCCCCCTGCACGATCCCCTTTTCAAGGCCTTAAAAAGGGAATCCTGCAAGTTCCTGAGGTGTCAGTCTGTGATGCCTGTTACATTATGTGAACAAAGGTCAAAATGATCACCATACCAAGGTTTGCTGGTGAAGATCCCTTTTTACATTGTTTTTAAAGAAGGCTTCCAGATTCTGATAAGTCCCCATCCACAGATCCCCATAGACAACCACTGAGCCAGTGTTCTGGGGAAGTGGTCTTTGTCCTAATCAACATGGGTCAAGGTAATATACAAGGTAAGGTAAGCTCCCCAAGTTGAGGGCATGTGGCCTGGTATGGTTCAGGAGAAGGGGCACATCCTTTTCTCAGTGTGTTATGGATTTTGGGGAGACCACTTTTTTCTTTTTTTATGCATAGGTTCCTTCTTGAAATCCCCAGCTGGTAGCTAAATGACTGGGCGTGGATGACTCAATAGTTGCTGGATGCTGGAGGTAATAAATTCTGCAGCTGGAAGTTCAGATTGGTGTCCAGAAGAATACTTAAACTAGTTCAGAAGTTCACGTAACATGTAAAATGTGGACCAAACATGGGTTTGGTCCAAACCTGAAGCTCAACCATACTGCTGAACACCACTGTTGTAATAAAACTGGATGTGACATCCATCACCCCGGATCCATCACCTTATGTGCCAGCTAATAGAGCTAGAAACTGAAAAAAACACAGTACTGTGAAAAAGTTTTAGACAGGTGTGGATAAATGCTGTAGATTAGGAATTATAGAAGTTTTAATAGTTTATTATTATCAAATGAACATAAAGAAATCAAAATCAAATCAATATTTGGTATGATTACCCTTTGCCTTCAAAATAGCATCAATTTTTTTAAGTACACTTGCACACAGTTTTTGAAGGAACTAGGCAAGTAGGTTGTTCCAATTATCTTGGAGAACTAACCACAGATCTTCTGTGGATGTAGGCTGCCTCAAATCCAATTTAATACAGGTATTTATATAACGCCGACAATTTACTCAGCACTTTACATATATATTGCACCTTCACATCAGTCCCTGCCCTCAAGGAGCTTACAATCAAAGGTTCCTAACTCACATTCAAACATACACATACTAGGGCCAATTTAGACAGGAGCCAATTAACCTACCAGCATATCTTTAGGGTGTGGGAGGAAACCAGAGTATCTGGGGGAAACCCACGCAGGCAATGGGATAACATGCTAACTCCAGGCAGGTAGTGCCGTGGTTGTGATTTGAACTGACTACTCTGGTGCTGCCAGGCAGAATTGCCAGTTGTAGTTAGCTATATATAAGCTTTTCTTGCACTTAAATTATTACCACTAATAAGGTCATTGACCAGTCTTTAATACATTTAGATGTAGAATTACACGGCTGTATAAATGTTAAACTGCCTGACAGTTTTTTTTTTTTCTTTTATCATTAGTTTTATAAGGTTGCATAATGTATTATGTCAGATGTCACTGTCAGATGTCTTCATTTTGAAAATTGGGAAGGATGAACTGCAGCTCAATTATTTGTGTGCATTTTAGTAGAGTTCCAGACTTTTTTTTGTTTGAATTCCATTTTTCGGAAGCCAGAAGTGATTTTCGTTTAATCTTTTTAAGATGAATTGATATTTAATCCTGAATAAAACTTATCCTACTGTAAATCTTATCAGTAGCTTATAGTAAAACAAAAATAATGCCTACGTAGATGCACTATACAATATTTAAAGATTACCACAAAGTAAAAAAAAAATGTTAAATCCCATAGGAACCAAGAGTATGTAGCACCTAGTTCCATTCTGATCTGTCCTAGGTTTGCTGAGCAGCATTTTTGGAAAGCTTTCTCCCCTTTACCCCTAATTGATGTGAAATGTACACATCTTAAACAGGAGAAACTTATGTTCTACCTCCAGTGCAAATCTACGCCTCCACAATCAACTCCACTGATTTGAAGATGTAATCTGCCACAATATTACAAGTAAGATGTGCAAGAAAAAGTCTTGGCTAAACACAGGTTTAGCAGAGCCCCATTATTTCTTCCCAGCATACTGTATGCAGCCACAAGAATGCTTCCATCTTTGTTACTGTGTCAGGGCAAATTAAATGGCAAACTTTGGTAAGTTCACCCACCCATCCAAACCTTTGACTGCTACAGTGGAAAGTCATTTATTTGTTGTTTCACTACCCCCACTAAATGACAGTTTTTTGAAAGATCGCTGGATTTTTTATAATTATAAACAAGCTGTTGGGCATCCTGGGTACGGTTATGACCATATTTGACTTTTTCGGGAGTACAGGTAAGCCATTTCACATGGAGGATTAAGGCATACTCCAAGAATATTATTTAAAGAAATTGTGAACTTTTTGCTTTCCTATCAGCCCACTGACCATACCAGTCAATTAAACAGTTATGCCGCATACACACGGTCGGACTTTTCAGCTACAAAAGTCTGACAGCCTGTCCGACAGACTTTCGACGGACTTTTGGCAGACTTTTGGTGGACTTGCGGCAGACTTTCTTACGAACGGACTTGCCTACATACGATCACACAAAAGTCAGACGGATTCGTACGTGATGACGTACACCAGACTAAAATAAGGAAGTTGATAGCCAGTAGCCAATAGCTGCCCTAGCGTGGGTTTTTGTCCGTCGGACTAGCACACAGACGAGCGGATTTCTGGGTCCGGCGTAGTTACGACGTAAAGATTTGAAGCATGTTTCAAATCTAAAGTCCGTCAGATTTGAGGCTGCAAAAGTCCGCTGAAAGTCCGCTGAAAGTCCGGGGAAGCCCACACACGATCGGATTGTCAGCCAGCTTTAGTCCGTCAGCCTTTTGTAGACGAAAAGTCCGACCGTGTGTACGCGGCATTAGACAATTCACATGTGCTGATGAATGAGATATGGGAATGATCCCATAATAGATTGCAAACAAATATCATTGGCCAAAGTTTTGCGCACGACCTCTGGTCAATGATTATTTAGTGAAAGTCCCAGCCTACGCACTATGAAAGGCTACTGTCCCACGGATGGCCCTCTGTGGGACAGTATGTCATTATAAAATTTCCCTTTTACTGCACTAAAGAGAGGCTTCTGTAAGCGGCAAGAGAACGCCCTGATCTTTCTTTCCAGAATCATTCCTTCCAGTTGTTCGTGGACCTTTCTCCAGTCATGATCGCAAAGCGACGGAACTTGAAAACATACAGATCCTGCAAACACATGACATCAAATATATATGGCGGTTCCCCTTTAAACTTTTCAATGACGCCAATTCCAAGCTTCTTCACTGCTTGACTTGTAGCGCCACTTCCAGGATTATCAATTGGATCTTCCACCATCCCAAACGGAACCACCTTCCTCATCCTCCCATCCAAGGTCATCTCAACCTCTCCGCAAATTGTCTCAGGCACCCCAGCAAGGCTTTTAGGCTATCCGCTCTCTTCAGGCTCAACGTTACCAGGATGTTCCTACTTCCTACAGGCTGAGGGGAGGAACTCCCTCAGATCAGGTCTTTCATTTTTTGTTACAAGGGCCTGGGTTTTTTCTCAGGCTTCCTGTTTTTTTGTAACCTGTCTAGGTTGCACTTGACGAGAGTGATTCAGTCTCTTTTCAGTTACCAACTGGTTGTCCAGTGCCACACTGTTGATATTATTTTTCTTTTTTACTGTTATATTTCAGTTATTTCAGTACATTTATTGTTCTGCTTTTACAATTGGTTGGCAGTGGCCAACCAATTATCCTAGGTACTTTGCTGCTCAGTACCCTCAGGTATTCTTGGCTAATGGTCCGACTAAGCAGAGGGGTGTCCTTTTAGCTTTCCGCAAATGGGTCCCTTTTAATTGTACTAGGAAGATAGCAGACCCAGACGGCAGATATCTTTTACTTCAAGGTACTATTTAAGACACTGAGGTCACTATAATGACTTATTATGCCCCCAATTCCAATCCAGGACCCTTCTTCACCCACGACTTCTCCTTACTAACATTCCACCAAAAAGGAACCCTCCTTCTGGCAGGAGACTCTAATGTGGCTTTGAATTCAGCCATGGATAAATATCCCCCGGAACGTATTGCTGTACCACCCTCTGCAAATAAATTTTCCCATTTCCTACATTCTCATGATCTGGTAGACCTCTGGAGGGAATTATACCCACTGGGTAAGGATTATACGTACTACTCCCACCCTCATCATTCCCATTCTAGAATTGATCATATATTCATGCTCAGAAAACATCTTCCTCTAGTAAGCTCGGTGTCTATTCTTGCTGCTCCATGGACAGATTGTGATCCCCTTCTGGTAGTCTGCCAGTCTTTACTGTGTAAACCCCAATATTCCTCTTGGGTCATGAATGATTCACTCTTGACCCTTCAAGACATTCAGACAGACCCTTTGAAAACCTCCTTGGAATATTTTCACCTTAATTCTGCTTGGTTTCCTCCCCAGTGACTCTCTGAAAGACGTATAAGGCAGTAATTAAGGGACACGTTATCCAGCTGGCCACAAAATGTAAAAGAGAACACCAACAGTTACAACTGAAAGTAGAATCCCGCCTAGAATCCCTATCCACTACTTTTAAGCAATGCCCCACTCCCGCTAAACTGCAAGCTTTTGGACCAGGCACATATGAAATTGGACCTATGCCTTACTGGCAATGCCGAACACGTTTTGCGATGAACCCGTCAGAATTGGTATGCCAAAGTGAACAAACCAAATATGATGCTGGCCAAAAGGTTGCACACCTTCATCCCTAAACCCACTCCAATTACTCTACGCATGTGCCATAATGTTCTTACTAGCAATACAGTCCAGATACTGGATGAATTCCGTTATAGACTCACAGACTTTATACTCAGCTCACAATCCTGCGAATGGTCAGGATATAGATAGTTTCCTGCAGTGTCTCTCATTGTCCACATTATCCACAGCACATAAGGCCCTAATGGATCACGATGTCCAGGAATCTGACCATTAAAGAACTAAAAGTTGGCAAAAGGCCGATCCCAGACAGCTTTACAGCACTTTATTATAGAAAGTTGGCATATGTGTTGGCCTCCCACTTGACAGCTGTGTACAACTCTGTTAAAAATGTTGAGTATAATTTCCCACCGGATCTTCTGACTGCTAACATTGTGATGCTACCAAAACCCGACCGTGATCACTCTTCCTGGGACAGTTTCAGACCTATCTCCCTTATCAACATTGACATGAAAATCCTCACTAAAATTCTGGCTAATCATATGAATTCTTTCCTCCCTTGTTTAACCAAAAAAGATCAAGTCGATTTGTACCTCAGAGACAGGCAGGGGATGCTATTAGACAAATCATACAGTTGCAACACCTTGCCCACAACGGCTTTCTGGAAACTATGCTCTTGTCATTGGATGTGAACAATGCATTTGACACCCTGTCATGGCCTCATATTATATCTGTACTCCAACACTATGGCTTTGGCACTTCCTTTTTTAAGTTGATCGGTGGCGTTATACGATGCCCCCCAGGCCAAAATTAAATATTATGGGTTTAAATCTTCTCTTTTTCCCATCAGGAGGGGTACTCACCAGGGTTGCTCACTTTCACCACTCCCATTTATTTTGGCCTTGGAGCCTTTGGTGGAGGCGGTTCGCTCTTACCCAGATATAAGGGGCATCGAGGTTGCGGGTTCTGCGCATAAGATCTCCTTTTTTGCAGACGAAGCGGCCTTTCCGTTCCAATGATTTCCTTCTTTGCCATACTTGGAAATCTGGCCCACCCCCAAATATGAAGGGTTAAACCAGGCCAACATTCCAACCCTCTTCAGAAAATTGACTGACATGCTCTCCTCCTGGTCTCATTTACCATTATCTTGGTTTGGCAGGATCGCCACAGTTCGTATGTCTTACCTTCTGAAACTACTGTAATTCTTTTGAGTATTATATCTAATTCAAAAACTTGCGCTGTAGAGTTGACTCAAATAGTGAAATATGAATAAAGAAAAACTTATAAAAAGTAATGGGAAGACCACAGCTGCTGCACAAAGGTGCTACAGAAATTTTGATGTTTGTACTATAATTAAATATTAAATAAAACTTACAATTTTTTGATAAAACTGTCAGCATTTTGACATGATTAAAACTTGTTGCTAAAGTAACCCCTTACCCGACTTTCTAGAACCGGGTGCTCCTTTTTCTTGTTATGCATACTATGGTTACAGCAACAGACACTACATAAGTGTGTAATCAAATTGGTCACGTCATTTACTTGACCACCCCCAGGTGTGACTTGTTCCATTATCCCCTTCCCCCTCCCCTCTTCCCATCACATCCTTACTCCAATATACAAAGGTACTACAACCTTAAAACAGTGAAAAATATATAAAACAGTGCTAGCAGCCTATATCAAGCAATGTACATCCTAATAAACAGTGCCTATTGTATCAATGTTAGGTGAAAACTAAAACATCACGTGTCATTGTCATCACGTGTCATCACGTATGAATCCGTCGGACTTTGGTGTGATCGTGTGTAGGCAAGTCCAGTCATTAGAAAGTCCGTCAAAAGTCCGTCGTAACTCCATCGAAAGTCTGTCAGAAAGACCGTCGGACCTTTGTTGTCAAAAAGGAATATGCTTCATTTGTTCTAGCTTATATTCGCTTTTCTATAGAGATGTTCCTAGTTACAAAAACTATTAAGGTATTCCCAAACCAAAAGCCTTGGTTAGACAGTAAAGTAAGGGCTCAGCTTAGAGCAAGGGATGTGGCCTTTAGATCGGGTGACCCTATGGCCTATAGGAAAGCTCAGAATGAATAAAGGAAAGGCATTAAGGAGGCTAAGCATAGATATAAACAGCGCATTGAATCTTATTTTGAAAATCAAAATTCTTTTAGCATGTGGAAAGGGATTAAAACAATGGTAGATTTTAAATCTAGGAATACACAGGTTTGTAAAGTGCTCCCTGACACCTTAAACCAATTTTTTGCTCGCTTTGAGGGTCAAAATATGAGATGTGAAACCCATAGTAAAGAACTGGTGGAGAACGACCATTTATTGGTATTAAAAATACATGAGGTCAGGTCAAATTTGAGGAAGATTGACATCAGAAAGACAGCAGGACCAGACGGGGTGTCAGGCCGTATACTGAGGGGATGTGCAGACCAGTTAGCATGTGTTTTTACTGATATTTTTAATTTGTCATTGAAGCAGGCTGCAGTACCTTCTTGTTTTAAATCTACCACTATTGTCCCAATACCTAAAAAATCAGCTTAAATGATTATCGCCCAGTTGCCCTAACTCCTATCATTATGAAATGTTTTGAGAGGCTCGTATTATCACATCTTAAGGCAAACATTCCTGTTGATCTGGATAAGTATCAGTTTGCCTATCGTGCAAATAGATCCACAGATGATGCAATTGCTATTGCATTGCATGCTGCCTTGACACATCTTGAGCACTCAAACACATATGTTAGGATGTTATTCATTGATTTTAGCTCTGCATTTAACACAGTAGTCCCTGACAAATTAGTGAAAAAGTTAAAAGCTTTGGGCCTATGTCCATTGCTGCACTCATGGATTATGGATTTTCTAACAAACAGGCCACAAATGCTGCGAATAGGAGACCAGGTGTCTAACACTATTATTTTGAATACAGGGGTACCACAGGGATGTGTGTTAAGTCCGGCCCTGTTTACATTGTTCACACACGACTGTACTCCCATACATGCCTCTAACACTATAGTGAAGTTTGCTGATGACACCACTTTAGTGGGACTCATACAATATAATGGTGAGACAGCTTATAGGCAGGAAATTCAACATTTGGTTGAGTGGTGTAGAGAAAATTATTTAATACTCAATAAAGAAAAAACAAAAGAAATAATAGTGGATTATAGGAGATCAAGAAAGATCAATCATTGCCCGGTTTATATAGATGATGAGGAGGTGGAAAGGGTGGACACTATTAAATTCTTGGGAGTGCATATTACAAGGGAGTTGTCATGGTCTCAAAATACTTTTTTTTTAGTGAAAAAAGCGCAGCAGAGACTGTTTTTCCTTAGGAGACTGAAGCAGGCTGGATTGCCCTTAAGGCTTCTGGTCAATTTCTATCATTATACCATTGAGAGTATCCTTCTCCACTGCACTGTAGCGTGGTATGCCAGCTGCAGGGCGGAGGATAAGAAGTGCCTGTTTGTGGTGAAAACAGCACAGCGGATCATAGGAACAGAGCTACCGAATTTGGACACAGCATATGCCAGCCGATTAAAAAAGCGAGCAAATGCTATTAGTATTGATCCAACCCACCCAGGTTACAGTGTGTTTGTCCGGGGGGGTTCCGGCCAGGAATTTTTTTTTTTAAAAGTCAGAAGCTACAAACACTGTAGCTGCTGATTTTTAATAAGCACACTTACCTGTCCTGGGTGCCCGCGATGACGGCCGCCCGAGGCCGACCCGTCCCTCGACTCTCGGGTCCCAGCACCGCCATTCTAACTAACGGAAACAGGCAGTGGAGCCTTGTGGCTTCACTGGCCGTTTCCTACTGCGCATGCGCGAGTCGCGCAGCGCTTTGTGAATGGGACGCGATGTGTTGTGGCACACACACAGTTCCCATAACACACCGTGCCCCATTCCCCAGAAGACAACGTGGGAGGAGAAGACTGAACATCACCGCAGTGTAGGAAGAGGCAGATTAGGAAGACTGCCTAGCAACAGCCATTTCAGGTGAGGTACATTTTTTTTTTTCCTCCAATTTTTTAGGAATTTTTTTATGCAATTTTTTTTTAGGGTGGACCTCCACTTTAAAGCATAGTTTTTTCCCTAGGGCCATATTGTCCATAATCCCATCAGGTACAGTGTTTTAGGAATTTTATGTGGAATTCTAATATTCTTTTATTTATTTTTTTTTAAATAGCATTTTATATTTTGATATATTTAAATAGATATGTGGGTATGTGCTAGGAGTATGTATATGTGGTTTTGTTGAGAAGTGATTTATTGCTGCTGTAAAGAGTACCCGGAAAAATGTTGTTGTATGTATACAATGACAATAAAGTATATCTATCTATATGCTGAAAAAGAGGCGAATGCCTATTAGCCAATGCCACATCAGCATGTGCATGGTTGTTACTATAATATTAGTGCCTGAAATGCAAAACATTATTGTATAAAATCAAGCATTAGTAAATGTATTTTCTATGAAGGTATCATCTCCTGAAAATGTGCATTGTACTCAGCAGCATAATTAGCCAATGCACATCAGTTTGGTTTATTCCATATTTTAACTCTTCAAATGCATGCAATGGTATGTACTTATTCAATAATATTATGATCTGGAATTCCAAAAATCAAGGAAAAAAATGTTGTAGGGTCCCCCCTGTACATACCAGGCCCTACGGGTCTGGTATGGACTTTAAGGGAAACCCCACACCAACATTTTTAAAAAAATTGACGTGGGGCTCCCCAAAATCTATACCAGACCCTTATCCGAGCATGCAGCCTGGAGGTCAGGATGGGGGGGCAAGCGAGCACCCTCCCCTTCTGAACCATTCCAGGCCATATGCCCTCAACAAGGGATGGATGCATTGAGGTCCCCCCCAAAGCACCTTGTCCCCATGTTGATGGGGACAGGGCCTCTTCCCGACAACCTTGGCCGGGGGTTGTCGGTCTGTGGGCAGGGGGTTTATCAGAATCTGAAAGCCCCCTTTAACAAGGGGGCCCCCAGATCCTGCCCCCTCGTGTAAATAGATATGATAGATACATCAGACCCCTACCCGTTCACCAAAAAAAGCAGTGAAATGTAAAAAAAAACAATAGCCGGTTTTTGACAAGTCCTTTATTGTAAAATAATTCCGAGCTGTCTTCTTCCCAGAGCCATCTTTCCTGCCGCCGCATCTTCTCCAGCTGCTGTGTTCTTCCAAACAGCTGGTTACCCTCTAATAAAAAAAAGCTGCTCTTCTTCTGTGGCTGACTTCCTCCTCTGTTTTGTCACCTGCTGTGGGGCGTCTCTTACATAGGCATGGGACGGGCTTTCCGGGTGACGTCATCGGATGGCCACAGAAGACCACCACAGAAGAAGAGCAGCTTTTTTTTATTAGTGGGTAACCGGCTGCGCAAAAGAACACAGCAGTGGGAGAAGACGGCGGCGGCATGAGAGACGGCTCGGGGGGAAGGAACATCAAACACTAGAAAGTTATTTTCTATGTATGATTGTGCTAAGCCCAATAGGCTAGTGGCCAGCACTTCTACCTTGAAAAAGTCTGGCTTTGAAGGACTCATAGGTTCAAATCCCACAGAGAGATACTAAAAGATTGCATTAGTGAAAAAAAGGTGAATGACTATTAGCCAATGCACTTTAATTTGGCTGATTCTCTTATATTAACTCTTCAAATGCATGCAATGGTATGTAAGTATATGGTGTGGAATTCGAAACACCACACACTAGCTAACAGGCAGTTTACATTTCTTTGTTTATTTTAATTCACTGAAAAAATAAACACAGCTGGTGGATGGTAGGTTGGCTTTTGTTTATAGAGCAAAAAATAAAAACCGCAGATGTGATCAAATACCACCAAAAGAAAGCTCTAATTGTGGGAAAAAAAGGACGTAAATTTTGTTTGGGTACAGCATCGCATAACCGTGCAGTTGTCAGTTAAATCGATGCAGTGCCGTATCGCAAAATATGGCCTGGTCAGGAAGGGGATACATTTTTCCGGGGCTGAAGTGGTTAAATCGCCTTTGGCTTAACAAAAACAGCATTATTTTGAAATGGTACTCTAATAACATACACAGTCTTTGATTACAGAAATATGTTTACAGTTTGAATTAGAATGGAATTTGATGTAAAATTCTATGTGAATTTCAATTTGAATTTCTGAAATTTGAATGAATTTAGCTATTTGGAGCATTTGGTAAACTTTGATTATACTGTAATTCGTGTATTCGGATATATCCGAATCTCCGAATAACCAAAAATTTGTCTGAATATTAATTTGGAATGAAATGAACCACACATGTCTAACATACAGTATATTTACACATATGCTAAAGACCTCTGTATTCAAGGTATGGTAAATAAATATTATGTGAATGGACATTAAAGTAGTCACCAGCCCAGGTCCTGAATACATAAAATGAAAAAAACTCTCACAAAGTCCCATGTGGGATGCAAAATTATATTATATTAGTTTCATGAGTCCTTGGAATTGCGTTTTAACAAGGTTTTTATGGAAGTTTTTGACATTTTAGTATCTTGGGCACTGGTGTCTCCTCCAAGTACATGTATGGTTTTGTAGATTGGAACCTTGAGGATTCTCTCGGAATGTAAACATTTCGGAGGATCCTGCACCCCTCTCCTGATAATCTCGCCGGATGTTTCGGAGGATCCTGCACCCCTGTCAGGAACGGTGTCATCTCCGCTTTCTCCTGCTGGTGGCACTATTAAATTCAGCACCAAAAGGGTGTAATTCCAGTGGCCACCAGCGGGGGTCTCTCTGCCTGGTCTGCAGACTTGCCATCAAGCACACCTGTCATGGTTTTGCTGGACTATATAAACCCGCCCTGAACTAACCTCCAGTGCTTCAGTATTTCTCTGCTAGCCCTTGTCCCTGCCAGTACTTGCTCTTGTTACAGCCTGTTCCTGTTTGTTCCTGTTTGTTCCTGAACCCCGTTTGTGTATCCTGACCTTGAACCCTGTTTCCTGTTCCCTGCTCCTTGGTCTGCTTCATTATTCCTGGTTTCTGTTCCCTTGTCGCTTTGGCCCATGCCTTATATTTTGCATGTTGGTTTCCTTGCTTGTGTATTATATTAGTTAGATAGATAGTTAGGAGGGTTTGGGGGTTTGCTGTGTTTTCACCATTTTCTTGTTTTTGGTTTGCTGTCTTGTTTCCACGTGTATCGTTATCATTATAATAAACATACTTTCTTTATTTACTCGTTTGTCCCTGATTCCTTGGTGCAGCCCAGCGATCTGATCACCTGCATTGGATGTTGTGTATAACATCCCCTTGACAGAATACTGAAGCCATACAATCAGATCGGTTGCACCTGGGAATTGGGGCCTGAGTCCCAGCTATTGTTGAAATATGGATTTTGAAAGTATTTTGTATTTATCGCTCCTGGCAACTGATGACAGAGACCTTTGTTATCAGACATTGGCTGCATACACTAGGGAACAGTTGTTAGAAGGCATCCGCCTAGCTCATGTTTTTATTGAGCAAGGCAGTTTTTTGTTTGAAGATGTGCAACCATTAATTTGGATCTGTACTGAGTTGGCCCTGTCTGATGTCGCTGAGGGAGGTGATGACTATACACCCCCTTTTAGTGCAGCTCAGGTAGAATCTTTAGTTTGGCTGTTGGAGGATGACTCAGCATTCTTTTTTGAACAATATTCAGCTTGTCCCCAGCAGGTGCTTGCAAAATGCATTGAATCAGTGCAGTCTCTGGTCAGACAAGCCAAGTGCAAACCTGATGCAGTGCAATCATTAATACAGGCCTGGTCAAGTCTGTTGCATTCAGCTTCTGTTAGCTCCAAATATACTTCTCTACCAATGAAATACCAGTACCCTGTTTCCTCCTGTTGCACCTACCCTGCCTTTAACTCCCCTGCTGCTTCTCAACTGCCTCCATCAGCTCCACTAAATCTCCCTTCAAAACCTACTCCCTCTGTCTTGCCATCCTTTCACTCTTCGCTTCTACCAGCTGCATTCCCTACCTACAGCCCTGTACCCACTTATAGATCCCTAGTGGCTAAAAGCAAAAAGAAGCGGAAGTTTTTTCCAACCCATACCATCATGCCAGTATCCAATCCTGTCTCCCCACCAGCTGATCTGTTCCAGCCTGATGTGCCAGCACCTGTGCCCACTGTCCAGTCTGAAGTTCCAGTACCAGCTGCCCGGTTTGGAGTTCCAGTACCTGCTATCCAGTCCGATGTACCTGCTGTTCAGCCTGTTGTGCCAGTACCTGCTGTTCTGCCTGATGTGCCAGCACCTGTGCCCACTGTCCAATCTGAAGTTCCAGTACCAGCTGCCCGGTTTGAAGTTCCAGTACCTGCTATCCAGTCCGATGCACCTGCTGTTCAGACTGTTGTGCCAGTACCTGCTGTTCTGCCTGATGTGCCAGCACCTGTGCCCACTGTCCAGTCTGAAGTTCCAGTACCAGCTGCCCGGTTTGGAGTTCCAGTACCTGCTATCCAGTCCGATGTACCTGCTGTTCAGCCTGTTGTGCCAGTACCTGCTGTTCTGCCTGATGTGCCAGCACCTGTGCCCACTGTCCAATCTGAAGTTCCAGTACCAGCTGCCCGGTTTGAAGTTTCAGTACCTGCTATCCAGTCCGATGCACCTGCTGTTCAGACTGTTGTGCCAGTACCTGCTGTTCTGCTTGATGTGCCAGCACCTGTGCCCACTGTCCAGTCTGAAGTTCCAGTACCAGCTGTCCGGTTTGGAGTTCCAGTACCTGCTATCCAGTCCGCTGTACCTGCTGTTCAGCCTGTTGTGCCAGTACCTGCTGTTCTGCCTGATGTGCCAGCACCTGTGCCCACTGTCCAGTCTGAAGTTCCAGTACCAGCTGCCCGGTTTGGAGTTCCAGTACCTGCTATCCAGTCCAATGTACATGCTGTTCAGCCTGTTGTGCCAGTACCTGCTGTTCTGCCTGATGTGCCAGCACCTGTGCCCACTGTCCAGTCTGAAGTTCCAGTACCAGCTGCCCAGTTTGAAGTTCCAGTACCTGCTATCCAGTCCGATGTACCTGCTGTTCAGCCTGCTGTGCCAGTACCTGCTGTTCTGCCTGATGTGCCAGCACCTGTGCCCACTGTCCAGTCTGAAGTTCCAGTACCAGCTGCCCGGTTTGAAGTTCCAGTACCTGCTATCCAGTCCGATGTACCTGCTGTTCAGCCTGTTGTGCCAGTACCTGCTGTTCTGCCTGATGTGCCAGCACCTGTGCCCATTGTCCAGTCTGAAGTTCCAGTACCAGCTGCCCGGTTTGCAGTTCCAGTACCTGCTATCCAGTCCGATGTACCTGCTGTTCTGCCTGATGTGCCAGCACCTGTGCCCACTGTCCAGTCTGCAGTTCCAGTACCAGCTGCCCGGTTTGAAGTTCCAGTACCTGCTATCCAGTCCGATGTACCTGCTGTTCTGCCTATTGTGCCAGTACCTGCTGTTCTGCCTGATGTGCCAGCGCCTGTGCCCATTGTCCAGTCTGAAGTTCCAGTACCAGCTGCCCGGTTTGCAGTTCCAGTACCTGCTATCCAGTCCGATGTACCTGCTGTTCTGCCTGATGTGCCAGCACCTGTGCCCACTGTCCAGTCTGCAGTTCCAGTACCAGCTGCCCGGTTTGAAGTTCCAGTACCTGCTATCCAGTCCGATGTACCTGCTGTTCTGCCTGTTGTGCCAGTACCTGCTGTTCTGCCTGATGTGCCAGCACCTGTGCCCACGGCCCAGTCTGAAGTTCCAGTACCAGCTGCCCGGTTTGCAGTTCCAGTATCTGCTATCCAGTCTGATGTACCTGCTGTTCTGCCTGATGTGCCAGCACCTGTGCCCACTGTCCAGTCTGCAGTTCCAGTACCAGCTGCCCGGTTTGAAGTTCCAGTACCTGCTATCCAGTCCGATGTACCTGCTGCTCTGCCTGTTGTGCCAGTACCTGCTGTTCTGCCTGACGTGCCAGCGCCTGTGCCCACGGCCCAGTCTGAAGTTCCAGTACCGACTATCCAGTCCGATGCACCTGCTGTCCTGCCTGTTGTGCCAGTACCTGCTGTTCTGCCTGACGTGCCAGCGCCTGTGCCCACGGCCCAGTCTGAAGTTCCAGTACCGACTATCCAGTCCGATGCACCTGCTGTCCTGCCTGTTGTTCCAGCACCTGCTGTTCTGCCTGATGTGCCAGTGTCTGTGCTTGCTGCCCAGTCTAAAGTTCCAGTACCGGCTGCCCGGTCTGAAGTTCCAGTACCTGCCGCCTGGTCTGATGTCTCGGTGCCAACCCTCCAGCCTGATGTCTCTGTGCCAGCCCTCCAGCCTGATGTCTCGGTGCCAGTGTTCCAGTCGGAGGTGCCAGTGTTCCAGCCAGAAGTACCAGTGCCTGCTCTCCAGCTTGATGAGCCCGCTGCCCAGCTTGAGGTGCCCATGCCTGCTGCCCAGCTCGATGTGCTTTTGCCTGCTGCCCAGCTCGATGTGCTTTTGCCTGCTGCCCAGCTCGATGTGCTTTTGCCTGCTGCCCAGCTCGATGTGCTTTTGCCTGCTGCCCAGCTCGATGTGCTTTTGCCTGCTGCCCAGCTCGATGTGCTTTTGCCTGCTGCCCAGCTCGATGTGCTTTTGCCTGCTGCCCAGCTCGATGCGGATGTGCCACTGCCCAGCGTGATGTACCTCTGCTTTCTGCTCAGCCTGATAACATGGTGCCTGCTAAAACTGTTCCTGACTGATGGCCATCTTGCCGCTGGGTCAATCCTGTCTGTCGCCTGGCTTGAATGTAATGCTCCTGTGTGGTCTGCCTCCGATGGTTTCTTTCCCGTTACCCTGCTAATTTTCATCTCCAGATCCAAACTGCCTGACCCGGGTGGTGGGGTACGTGTCCTATTTTCAGACTCTGATGGCACGTCCCCCAGTGAACTAAAAGACTCTGACCTTGGAAGGGCGAAGAAGTCCGCAGACTCTGTAGGGAAACATTTTAAGGTGTTTCTGCACCCACTCGGACTGTCGTACCCAGGGCTGAATGGAGTGTCCGGAGGCCACTCCTTTAGGAGGGGGAACTGTCAGGAACGGTGTCATCTCCGCTTTCTCCTGCTGGTGGCACTATTAAATTCAGCACCAAAAGGGTGTAATTCCAGTGGCCACCAGCGGGGGTCTCTCTGCCTGGTCTGCAGACTTGCCATCAAGCACACCTGTCATGGTTTTGCTGGACTATATAAACCCGCCCTGAACTAACCTCCAGTGCTTCAGTATTTCTCTGCTAGCCCTTGTCCCTGCCAGTACTTGCTCTTGTTACAGCCTGTTCCTGTTTGTTCCTGTTTGTTCCTGAACCCCGTTTGTGTATCCTGACCTTGAACCCTGTTTCCTGTTCCCTGCTCCTTGGTCTGCTTCATTATTCCTGGTTTCTGTTCCCTTGTCGCTTTGGCCCATGCCTTATATTTTGCATGTTGGTTTCCTTGCTTGTGTATTATATTAGTTAGATAGATAGTTAGGAGGGTTTGGGGGTTTGCTGTGTTTTCACCATTTTCTTGTTTTTGGTTTGCTGTCTTGTTTCCACGTGTATCGTTATCATTATAATAAACATACTTTCTTTATTTACTCGTTTGTCCCTGATTCCTTGGTGCAGCCCAGCGATCTGATCACCTGCATTGGATGTTGTGTATAACATCCCCTTGACAACCCCTCTCCTGTTAATCTCTCCAGATGTTTCGGAGGATCCTGCACCCCTCTCCTGATAATCTCTCCAGAGGTTTCGGGGGATCCTGCACCCCTCTCCTGATAATCTCTCCGGACATTGGAGGATCCTGCACCCCTCTCCTGATAATCTCTCTGGATGTTTCAGAGGATCCTTCACCCCTCTCCTGATAATCTCGCTGGATGTTTCGGAGGATCCTGCACCCCTCTCCTGATAATCTCTCCAGGTGTTTCGGAGGATTCTGCACCCCTCTCCTGATAATCTCTCTGGATGTTTCAGAGGATCCTGCACCCCTCTCCTGATAATCTCGCTGGATGTTTAGGAGGATCCTGCACCCCTCTCCTGTTAATCTCTCCAGATGTTTCGGAGGATCCTGCACCCCTCTCCCGATAATCTCTCCGGAGGTTTCGGGGGATCCTGCACCCCTCTCCTGATAATCTCTCCAGAGGTTTCGGAGGATCCTACACCCCTCTCCTGATAATCTCTCTGGATGTTTCGGAGGATCCTGCACCCCTCTCCTGATAATCTCTCTGGATGTTTCGGAGGATCCTGCAACCCTCTCCTGATAATCTCTCCAGGTGTTTCGGGGGATCCTGCACCCCTCTCCTGATAATCTCTCCGCACATTGGAGGATCCTGCACCCCTCTCCTGATAATCTCTCCGGATGTTTCGGGGGATCCTGCACCCTTTTCCTGATAATCTCTCCAGATGTTTCGGGGGATCCTGCAACCTTCTCCTGATAATCTCTCCGGATGTTTCGGGGGACCCTGCACCCCTCTCCTGCACCCCTCTACTGATAATCTCTCCGGAGGTTTCGGAGGATCCTGCACCCCTCTCCTGATAATCTCTCTGGACGTTTCGGAGGATCCTGCACCCCTCTCCTGATAATCTCCCTGGACGTTTCGGAGGATCCTGCACCCCTCTCCTGATAATCTCTCTGGACGTTTCGGAGGATCCTGCAGCCCTCTCCTGATAATCTCTCCGGATGTTTTGGAGGATCCTGCACCCCTCTCCTGATAATCTCTCCGGAAGTTTTAGAGGATCCTGCGCCCCTCTCCTGATAATCTCTCTGGACGTTTTGGAGGATCCTGCAGCCCTCTCCTGATAATCTCTCTGGACGTTTTAGAGGATCCTGCGCCCCTCTCCTGATAATCTCTCCGGACATTAGAGGATCCTGTACCCCTCTCCTGATAATTTCTCCGGACATCGGAGGATCCTGCACCCCTCTCCTGATAATCTCTCTGGAGGTTTCGGAGGATCCTGCACCCCTCTCCTGATAATCTCTCTAGATATTTCGGAGGATCCAGCACCCCTCTCCTGATAATCTCTCTAGATATTTCGGAGGATCCTGCACCCCTCTCCTGATAATCTCTCCGGACGTTTCGGAGTATCCTGCACCCCTCTCCTGATATTCTCTCCGGATGTTTCGGAGGATCCTGAATCCCTGTCCTGATAATCTCTCCGGATGTTTCGGGGGATCCTGCACCCCTCTCCTGTTAATCTCTCTGGACGTTTCGGAGAATCCTGCACCCCTCTCCTGATATTCTCTCCGGATGTTTCGGAGGATCCTGAATCCCTCTCCTGATAATCTCTCCGGATGTTTCGGGGGACCCTGCACCACTCTCCTGCACCCCTCTACTGATAATCTCTCCGGAGGTTTCGGAGGATCCTGCACCCCTCTCTTGATAATCTCTCCAGAGGTTTCGGAGGATCCTACACCCCTCTCCTGATAACCTCTCCGGACGTTTTAGAGGATCCTGCGCCCCTCTCCTGATAATCTCTCCGGACATTGGAGGATCCTGCACCCCTCTCCTGATAATCTCTCCGGACATTAGAGGATCCTGTACCCCTCTCCTGATAATCTCTCCGGACATCGGAGGATCCTGCACCCCTCTCCTGATAATCTCTCTAGATGTTTCGGAGGATCCTGCACCCCTCTCCTGATAATCTCTCTGGATGTTTCGGAAGATCCTGCACCCCTCTCCTGATAATCTCTCCAGGTGTTTCGGGGGATCCTGCACCCCTCTCCTGATAATCTCTCCGCACATTGGAGGATCCTGCACCCCTCTCCTGATAATCTCTCCAGATGTTTCGGGGGATCCTGCACCCTTTTCCTGATAATCTCTCTGGATGTTTCGGGGGATCCTGCAACCTTCTCCTGATAATCTCTCCGGATGTTTCGGAGGAACCTGCACCCCTCTCCTGCACCCCTCTACTGATAATCTCTCCGGAGGTTTCGGAGGATCCTGCACCCCTCTCCTGATAATCTCTCTGGACGTTTCGGAGGATCCTGCACCCCTCTCCTGATAATCTCCCTGGACGTTTCGGAGGATCTTGCACCCCTCTCCTGATAATCTCTCTGGACGTTTCGGAGGATCCTGCAGCCCTCTCCTGATAATCTCTCCGGATGTTTCGGAGGATCCTGCACCCCTCTCCTGATAATCTCTGCGGACATTTTAGAGGATCCTGCGCCCCTCTCCTGATAATCTCTCTGGACGTTTCAGAGGATCCTGCAGCCCTCTCCTGATAATCTCTCCGGATGTTTCGGAGGATCCTGCACCCCTCTCCTGATAATCTCTCCGGACGTTTTAGAGGATCCTGCACCCCTCTCCTGATAATCTCTCCGGACATTAGAGGATCCTGTACCCCTCTCCTGATAATCTCTCCGGACATCGGAGGATCCTGCACCCCTCTCCTGATAATCTCTCCGGACGTTTCGGAGGATCCTGCACCCCTCTCCTGATATTCTCTCCGGACGTTTCGGAGGATCCTGCATCCCTCTCCTGATAATCTCTCCAGATGTTTCGGAGGATCCAGCACCCCTCTCCTGATAATCTCTCTGGAGGTTTCGGAGGATCCTGCACCCCTCTCCTGATAATCTCTCTAGATATTTCGGAGGATCCAGCACCCCTCTCCTGATAATCTCTCTAGATATTTCGGAGGATCCTGCACCCCTCTCCTGATAATCTCTCCGGGACGTTTCGGAGGATTCTGCACCCCTCTCCTGATATTCTCTCCGGATGTTTCGGAGGATCCTGAATCCCTGTCCTGATAATCTCTCCAGATGTTTCGGAGGATCCTGCACCCCTCTCCTGATAATCTCTCTGGAGGTTTCGGAGGATCCTGCACCCCTCTCCTGATAATCTCTCTAGATATTTCGGAGGATCCAGCACCCCTCTCCTGATAATATCTCCAGAGGTTTCGGAGGATCCTACACCCCTCTCCTGATAATCTCTCTGGATGTTTCGGAGGATCGTGCACCCCTCTCCTGATAATCTCTCTGGATGTTTCGGAGGATCCTGCAACCATCTCCTGATAATCTCTCCAGGTGTTTCGGGGGATCCTGCACCCCTCTCCTGATAATCTCTCCGCACATTGGAGGATCCTGCACCCCTCTCCTGATAATCTCTCCAGATGTTTCGGGGGATCCTGCACCCTTTTCCTGATAATCTCTCCAGATGTTTCGGGGGATCCTGCAACCTTCTCCTGATAATCTCTCCGGATGTTTCGGGGGACCCTGCACCCCTCTCCTGCACCCCTCTACTGATAATCTCTCCGGAGGTTTCGGAGGATCCTGCACCCCTCTCCTGATAATCTCTCTGGACGTTTCGGAGGATCCTGCACCCCTCTCCTGATAATCTCCCTGGACGTTTCGGAGGATCCTGCACCCCTCTCCTGATAATCTCTCTGGACGTTTCGGAGGATCCTGCAGCCCTCTCCTGATAATCTCTCCGGATGTTTTGGAGGATCCTGCACCCCTCTCCTGATAATCTCTCCGGAAGTTTTAGAGGATCCTGCGCCCCTCTCCTGATAATCTCTCTGGACATTTTGGAGGATCCTGCAGCCCTCTCCTGATAATCTCTCTGGACGTTTTAGAGGATCCTGCGCCCCTCTCCTGATAATCTCTCCGGACATTAGAGGATCCTGTACCCCTCTCCTGATAATTTCTCCGGACATCGGAGGATCCTGCACCCCTCTCCTGACAATCTCTCTAGATGTTTCGGAGGATCCTGCACCCCTCTCCTGATAATCTCTCTGGACGTTTCGGAGGATCCTGCACCCCTCTCCTGATATTCTCTCCGGACGTTTCGGAGGATCCTGCATCCCTCTCCTGATAATCTCTCCGGATGTTTCGGAGGATCCAGCACCCCTCTCCTGATAATGTCTCTGGATGTTTCGGAGGATCCTGCACCCCTCTCCTGATAATCTCTCTGGAGGTTTCGGAGGATCCTGCACCCCTCTCCTGATAATCTCTCTAGATATTTCGGAGGATCCAGCACCCCTCTCCTGATAATCTCTCTAGATATTTCGGAGGATCCTGCACCCCTCTCCTGATAATCTCTCCGGACGTTTCGGAGTATCCTGCACCCCTCTCCTGATATTCTCTCCGGATGTTTCGGAGGATCCTGAATCCCTGTCCTGATAATCTCTCCGGATGTTTCGGGGGATCCTGCACCCCTCTCCTGTTAATCTCTCCGGACGTTTCCGAGAATCCTGCACCCCTCTCCTGATATTCTCTCCGGATGTTTCGGAGGATCCTGAATCCCTCTCCTGATAATCTCTCCGGATGTTTCGGGGGACCCTGCACCACTCTCCTGCACCCCTCTACTGATAATCTCTCCGGAGGTTTCGGAGGATCCTGCACCCCTCTCTTGATAATCTCTCCAGAGGTTTCGGAGGATCCTACACCCCTCTCCTGATAACCTCTCCGGACGTTTTAGAGGATCCTGCGCCCCTCTCCTGATAATCTCTCCGGACATTGGAGGATCCTGCACCCCTCTCCTGATAATCTCTCCGGACATTAGAGGATCCTGTACCCCTCTCCTGATAATCTCTCCGGACATCGGAGGATCCTGCACCCCTCTCCTGATAATCTCTCTAGATGTTTCGGAGGATCCTGCACCCCTCTCCTGATAATCTCTCTGGATGTTTCGGAAGATCCTGCACCCCTCTCCTGATAATCTCTCCAGGTGTTTCGGGGGATCCTGCACCCCTCTCCTGATAATCTCTCCGCACATTGGAGGATCCTGCACCCCTCTCCTGATAATCTCTCCAGATGTTTCGGGGGATCCTGCACCCTTTTCCTGATAATCTCTCTGGATGTTTCGGGGGATCCTGCAACCTTCTCCTGATAATCTCTCCGGATGTTTCGGAGGACCCTGCACCCCTCTCCTGCACCCCTCTACTGATAATCTCTCCGGAGGTTTCGGAGGATCCTGCACCCCTCTCCTGATAATCTCTCTGGACGTTTCGGAGGATCCTGCACCCCTCTCCTGATAATCTCCCTGGACGTTTCGGAGGATCTTGCACCCCTCTCCTGATAATCTCTCTGGACGTTTCGGAGGATCCTGCAGCCCTCTCCTGATAATCTCTCCGGATGTTTCGGAGGATCCTGCACCCCTCTCCTGATAATCTCTGCGGACATTTTAGAGGATCCTGCGCCCCTCTCCTGATAATCTCTCTGGACGTTTCAGAGGATCCTGCAGCCCTCTCCTGATAATCTCTCCGGATGTTTCGGAGGATCCTGCACCCCTCTCCTGATAATCTCTCCGGACGTTTTAGAGGATCCTGCGCCCCTCTCCTGATAATCTCTCCGGACATTAGAGGATCCTGTACCCCTCTCCTGATAATCTCTCCGGACATCGGAGGATCCTGCACCCCTCTCCTGATAATCTCTCCGGACGTTTCGGAGGATCCTGCACCCCTCTCCTGATATTCTCTCCGGACGTTTCGGAGGATCCTGCATCCCTCTCCTGATAATCTCTCCAGATGTTTCGGAGGATCCAGCACCCCTCTCCTGTAATCTCTCTGGGGGTTTCGGAGGATCCTGCACCCCTCTCCTGATAATCTCTCTAGATATTTCGGAGGATCCAGCACCCCTCTCCTGATAATCTCTCTAGATATTTCGGAGGATCCTGCACCCCTCTCCTGATAATCTCTCCGGGACGTTTCGGAGGATTCTGCACCCCTCTCCTGATATTCTCTCCGGATGTTTCGGAGGATCCTGAATCCCTGTCCTGATAATCTCTCCGGATGTTTCGGGGGATCCTGCACCCCTCTCCTGTTAATCTCTCCGGACTTTTCGGAGGATCCTGCACCCCTCTCCTGATATTCTCTCCGGATGTTTTGGAGGATCCTGAATCCCTCTCCTGATAATCTCTCTGGATGTTTCGGGGGACCCTGCACCACTCCCCTGCACCCCTCTACTGATAATCTCTCCGGAGGTTTCGGAGGATCCTGCACCCCTCTCCTAATAATCTCTCCGGATTTTTCGGAGGATCCTGCACCCCTCTCCTGATAATCTCTCTGGACGTTTCGGAGGATCCTGCACCCCTCTCCTCATAATCTCTCTGGACGTTTCGGAGGATCCTGCACCCCTCTCCTGATAATCTCTCTGGACGTTTCAGAGGATCCTGCAGCCCTCTCCTGATAATCTTTCCGGATGTTTCGGAGGATCCTGCACCCCTCTCCTGATAATCTCTCCGGACATTTTAGAGGATCCTGCGCCCCTCTCCTGATAATCTCTCCGGACATTGGAGGATCCTGCACCCCTCTCCTGATAATCTCTCCAGACATTGGAGGATCCCGCACCCCTCTCCTGATAATCTCTCCGGACATTAGAGGATCCTGTACCCTTCTCCTGATAATCTCTCCGGACATCGGAGGATCCTGCACCCCTCTCCTGATAATCTCTCTAGATGTTTTGGAGGATCCTGCACCCCTCTCCTGATAATCTCTCTGGACGTTTCGGAGGATCCTGCACCCCTCTCCTGATAATCTCCCTGGACGTTTCGGAGGATCCTGCACCCCTCTCCTGATAATCTCTCTGGACGTTTTGGAGGATCCTGCAGCCCTCTCCTGATAATCTCTCCGGATGTTTTGGAGGATCCTGCACCCCTCTCCTGATAATCTCTCCGGAAGTTTTAGAGGATCCTGCGCCCCTCTCCTGATAATCTCTCTGGACGTTTTGGAGGATCCTGCAGCCCTCTCCTGATAATCTCTCTGGACGTTTTAGAGGATCCTGCGCCCCTCTCCTGATAATCTCTCCGGACATTAGAGGATCCTGTACCCCTCTCCTGATAATTTCTCCGGACATCGGAGGATCCTGCACCCCTCTCCTGATAATCTCTCTGGAGGTTTCGGAGGATCCTGCACCCCTCTCCTGATAATCTCTCTAGATATTTCGGAGGATCCAGCACCCCTCTCCTGATAATCTCTCTAGATATTTCGGAGGATCCTGCACCCCTCTCCTGATAATCTCTCCGGACGTTTCGGAGTATCCTGCACCCCTCTCCTGATATTCTCTCCGGATGTTTCGGAGGATCCTGAATCCCTGTCCTGATAATCTCTCCGGATGTTTCGGGGGATCCTGCACCCCTCTCCTGTTAATCTCTCTGGACATTTCGGAGAATCCTGCACCCCTCTCCTGATATTCTCTCCGGATGTTTCGGAGGATCCTGAATCCCTCTCCTGATAATCTCTCCGGATGTTTCGGGGGACCCTGCACCACTCTCCTGCACCCCTCTACTGATAATCTCTCCGGAGGTTTCGGAGGATCCTGCACCCCTCTCTTGATAATCTCTCCAGAGGTTTCGGAGGATCCTACACCCCTCTCCTGATAACCTCTCCGGACGTTTTAGAGGATCCTGCGCCCCTCTCCTGATAATCTCTCCGGACATTGTAGGATCCTGCACCCCTCTCCTGATAATCTCTCCGGACATTAGAGGATCCTGTACCCCTCTCCTGATAATCTCTCCGGACATCGGAGGATCCTGCACCCCTCTCCTGATAATCTCTCTAGATGTTTCGGAGGATCCTGCACCCCTCTCCTGATAATCTCTCTGGATGTTTCGGAAGATCCTGCACCCCTCTCCTGATAATCTCTCCAGGTGTTTCGGGGGATCCTGCACCCCTCTCCTGATAATCTCTCCGCACATTGGAGGATCCTGCACCCCTCTCCTGATAATCTCTCCAGATGTTTCGGGGGATCCTGCACCCTTTTCCTGATAATCTCTCTGGATGTTTCGGGGGATCCTGCAACCTTCTCCTGATAATCTCTCCGGATGTTTCGGAGGAACCTGCACCCCTCTCCTGCACCCCTCTACTGATAATCTCTCCGGAGGTTTCGGAGGATCCTGCACCCCTCTCCTGATAATCTCTCTGGACGTTTCGGAGGATCCTGCACCCCTCTCCTGATAATCTCCCTGGACGTTTCGGAGGATCTTGCACCCCTCTCCTGATAATCTCTCTGGACGTTTCGGAGGATCCTGCAGCCCTCTCCTGATAATCTCTCCGGATGTTTCGGAGGATCCTGCACCCCTCTCCTGATAATCTCTGCGGACATTTTAGAGGATCCTGCGCCCCTCTCCTGATAATCTCTCTGGACGTTTCAGAGGATCCTGCAGCCCTCTCCTGATAATCTCTCCGGATGTTTCGGAGGATCCTGCACCCCTCTCCTGATAATCTCTCCGGACGTTTTAGAGGATCCTGCGCCCCTCTCCTGATAATCTCTCCGGACATTAGAGGATCCTGTACCCCTCTCCTGATAATCTCTCCGGACATCGGAGGATCCTGCACCCCTCTCCTGATAATCTCTCCGGACGTTTCGGAGGATCCTGCACCCCTCTCCTGATATTCTCTCCGGACGTTTCGGAGGATCCTGCATCCCTCTCCTGATAATCTCTCCAGATGTTTCGGAGGATCCAGCACCCCTCTCCTGATAATCTCTCTGGAGGTTTCGGAGGATCCTGCACCCCTCTCCTGATAATCTCTCTAGATATTTCGGAGGATCCAGCACCCCTCTCCTGATAATCTCTCTAGATATTTCGGAGGATCCTGCACCCCTCTCCTGATAATCTCTCCGGGACGTTTCGGAGGATTCTGCACCCCTCTCCTGATATTCTCTCCGGATGTTTCGGAGGATCCTGAATCCCTGTCCTGATAATCTCTCCAGATGTTTCGGAGGATCCTGCACCCCTCTCCTGATAATCTCTCTGGAGGTTTCGGAGGATCCTGCACCCCTCTCCTGATAATCTCTCTAGATATTTCGGAGGATCCAGCACCCCTCTCCTGATAATCTCTCCAGAGGTTTCGGAGGATCCTACACCCCTCTCCTGATAATCTCTCTGGATGTTTCGGAGGATCGTGCACCCCTCTCCTGATAATCTCTCTGGATGTTTCGGAGGATCCTGCAACCATCTCCTGATAATCTCTCCAGGTGTTTCGGGGGATCCTGCACCCCTCTCCTGATAATCTCTCCGCACATTGGAGGATCCTGCACCCCTCTCCTGATAATCTCTCCAGATGTTTCGGGGGATCCTGCACCCTTTTCCTGATAATCTCTCCAGATGTTTCGGGGGATCCTGCAACCTTCTCCTGATAATCTCTCCGGATGTTTCGGGGGACCCTGCACCCCTCTCCTGCACCCCTCTACTGATAATCTCTCCGGAGGTTTCGGAGGATCCTGCACCCCTCTCCTGATAATCTCTCTGGACGTTTCGGAGGATCCTGCACCCCTCTCCTGATAATCTCCCTGGACGTTTCGGAGGATCCTGCACCCCTCTCCTGATAATCTCTCTGGACGTTTCGGAGGATCCTGCAGCCCTCTCCTGATAATCTCTCCGGATGTTTTGGAGGATCCTGCACCCCTCTCCTGATAATCTCTCCGGAAGTTTTAGAGGATCCTGCGCCCCTCTCCTGATAATCTCTCTGGACGTTTTGGAGGATCCTGCAGCCCTCTCCTGATAATCTCTCTGGACGTTTTAGAGGATCCTGCGCCCCTCTCCTGATAATCTCTCCGGACATTAGAGGATCCTGTACCCCTCTCCTGATAATTTCTCCGGACATCGGAGGATCCTGCACCCCTCTCCTGATAATCTCTCTGGAGGTTTCGGAGGATCCTGCACCCCTCTCCTGATAATCTCTCTAGATATTTCGGAGGATCCAGCACCCCTCTCCTGATAATCTCTCTAGATATTTCGGAGGATCCTGCACCCCTCTCCTGATAATCTCTCCGGACGTTTCGGAGTATCCTGCACCCCTCTCCTGATATTCTCTCCGGATGTTTCGGAGGATCCTGAATCCCTGTCCTGATAATCTCTCCGGATGTTTCGGGGGATCCTGCACCCCTCTCCTGTTAATCTCTCTGGACGTTTCGGAGAATCCTGCACCCCTCTCCTGATATTCTCTCCGGATGTTTCGGAGGATCCTGAATCCCTCTCCTGATAATCTCTCCGGATGTTTCGGGGGACCCTGCACCACTCTCCTGCACCCCTCTACTGATAATCTCTCCGGAGGTTTCGGAGGATCCTGCACCCCTCTCTTGATAATCTCTCCAGAGGTTTCGGAGGATCCTACACCCCTCTCCTGATAACCTCTCCGGACGTTTTAGAGGATCCTGCGCCCCTCTCCTGATAATCTCTCCGGACATTGGAGGATCCTGCACCCCTCTCCTGATAATCTCTCCGGACATTAGAGGATCCTGTACCCCTCTCCTGATAATCTCTCCGGACATCGGAGGATCCTGCACCCCTCTCCTGATAATCTCTCTAGATGTTTCGGAGGATCCTGCACCCCTCTCCTGATAATCTCTCTGGATGTTTCGGAAGATCCTGCACCCCTCTCCTGATAATCTCTCCAGGTGTTTCGGGGGATCCTGCACCCCTCTCCTGATAATCTCTCCGCACATTGGAGGATCCTGCACCCCTCTCCTGATAATCTCTCCAGATGTTTCGGGGGATCCTGCACCCTTTTCCTGATAATCTCTCTGGATGTTTCGGGGGATCCTGCAACCTTCTCCTGATAATCTCTCCGGATGTTTCGGAGGAACCTGCACCCCTCTCCTGCACCCCTCTACTGATAATCTCTCCGGAGGTTTCGGAGGATCCTGCACCCCTCTCCTGATAATCTCTCTGGACGTTTCGGAGGATCCTGCACCCCTCTCCTGATAATCTCCCTGGACGTTTCGGAGGATCTTGCACCCCTCTCCTGATAATCTCTCTGGACGTTTCGGAGGATCCTGCAGCCCTCTCCTGATAATCTCTCCGGATGTTTCGGAGGATCCTGCACCCCTCTCCTGATAATCTCTGCGGACATTTTAGAGGATCCTGCGCCCCTCTCCTGATAATCTCTCTGGACGTTTCAGAGGATCCTGCAGCCCTCTCCTGATAATCTCTCCGGATGTTTCGGAGGATCCTGCACCCCTCTCCTGATAATCTCTCCGGACGTTTTAGAGGATCCTGCGCCCCTCTCCTGATAATCTCTCCGGACATTAGAGGATCCTGTACCCCTCTCCTGATAATCTCTCCGGACATCGGAGGATCCTGCACCCCTCTCCTGATAATCTCTCCGGACGTTTCGGAGGATCCTGCACCCCTCTCCTGATATTCTCTCCGGACGTTTCGGAGGATCCTGCATCCCTCTCCTGATAATCTCTCCAGATGTTTCGGAGGATCCAGCACCCCTCTCCTGATAATCTCTCTGGAGGTTTCGGAGGATCCTGCACCCCTCTCCTGATAATCTCTCTAGATATTTCGGAGGATCCAGCACCCCTCTCCTGATAATCTCTCTAGATATTTCGGAGGATCCTGCACCCCTCTCCTGATAATCTCTCCGGGACGTTTCGGAGGATTCTGCACCCCTCTCCTGATATTCTCTCCGGATGTTTCGGAGGATCCTGAATCCCTGTCCTGATAATCTCTCCAGATGTTTCGGAGGATCCTGCACCCCTCTCCTGATAATCTCTCTGGAGGTTTCGGAGGATCCTGCACCCCTCTCCTGATAATCTCTCTAGATATTTCGGAGGATCCAGCACCCCTCTCCTGATAATATCTCCAGAGGTTTCGGAGGATCCTACACCCCTCTCCTGATAATCTCTCTGGATGTTTCGGAGGATCGTGCACCCCTCTCCTGATAATCTCTCTGGATGTTTCGGAGGATCCTGCAACCATCTCCTGATAATCTCTCCAGGTGTTTCGGGGGATCCTGCACCCCTCTCCTGATAATCTCTCCGCACATTGGAGGATCCTGCACCCCTCTCCTGATAATCTCTCCAGATGTTTCGGGGGATCCTGCACCCTTTTCCTGATAATCTCTCCAGATGTTTCGGGGGATCCTGCAACCTTCTCCTGATAATCTCTCCGGATGTTTCGGGGGACCCTGCACCCCTCTCCTGCACCCCTCTACTGATAATCTCTCCGGAGGTTTCGGAGGATCCTGCACCCCTCTCCTGATAATCTCTCTGGACGTTTCGGAGGATCCTGCACCCCTCTCCTGATAATCTCCCTGGACGTTTCGGAGGATCCTGCACCCCTCTCCTGATAATCTCTCTGGACGTTTCGGAGGATCCTGCAGCCCTCTCCTGATAATCTCTCCGGATGTTTTGGAGGATCCTGCACCCCTCTCCTGATAATCTCTCCGGAAGTTTTAGAGGATCCTGCGCCCCTCTCCTGATAATCTCTCTGGACATTTTGGAGGATCCTGCAGCCCTCTCCTGATAATCTCTCTGGACGTTTTAGAGGATCCTGCGCCCCTCTCCTGATAATCTCTCCGGACATTAGAGGATCCTGTACCCCTCTCCTGATAATTTCTCCGGACATCGGAGGATCCTGCACCCCTCTCCTGACAATCTCTCTAGATGTTTCGGAGGATCCTGCACCCCTCTCCTGATAATCTCTCTGGACGTTTCGGAGGATCCTGCACCCCTCTCCTGATATTCTCTCCGGACGTTTCGGAGGATCCTGCATCCCTCTCCTGATAATCTCTCCGGATGTTTCGGAGGATCCAGCACCCCTCTCCTGATAATGTCTCTGGATGTTTCGGAGGATCCTGCACCCCTCTCCTGATAATCTCTCTGGAGGTTTCGGAGGATCCTGCACCCCTCTCCTGATAATCTCTCTAGATATTTCGGAGGATCCAGCACCCCTCTCCTGATAATCTCTCTAGATATTTCGGAGGATCCTGCACCCCTCTCCTGATAATCTCTCCGGACGTTTCGGAGTATCCTGCACCCCTCTCCTGATATTCTCTCCGGATGTTTCGGAGGATCCTGAATCCCTGTCCTGATAATCTCTCCGGATGTTTCGGGGGATCCTGCACCCCTCTCCTGTTAATCTCTCCGGACGTTTCCGAGAATCCTGCACCCCTCTCCTGATATTCTCTCCGGATGTTTCGGAGGATCCTGAATCCCTCTCCTGATAATCTCTCCGGATGTTTCGGGGGACCCTGCACCACTCTCCTGCACCCCTCTACTGATAATCTCTCCGGAGGTTTCGGAGGATCCTGCACCCCTCTCTTGATAATCTCTCCAGAGGTTTCGGAGGATCCTACACCCCTCTCCTGATAACCTCTCCGGACGTTTTAGAGGATCCTGCGCCCCTCTCCTGATAATCTCTCCGGACATTGGAGGATCCTGCACCCCTCTCCTGATAATCTCTCCGGACATTAGAGGATCCTGTACCCCTCTCCTGATAATCTCTCCGGACATCGGAGGATCCTGCACCCCTCTCCTGATAATCTCTCTAGATGTTTCGGAGGATCCTGCACCCCTCTCCTGATAATCTCTCTGGATGTTTCGGAAGATCCTGCACCCCTCTCCTGATAATCTCTCCAGGTGTTTCGGGGGATCCTGCACCCCTCTCCTGATAATCTCTCCGCACATTGGAGGATCCTGCACCCCTCTCCTGATAATCTCTCCAGATGTTTCGGGGGATCCTGCACCCTTTTCCTGATAATCTCTCTGGATGTTTCGGGGGATCCTGCAACCTTCTCCTGATAATCTCTCCGGATGTTTCGGAGGACCCTGCACCCCTCTCCTGCACCCCTCTACTGATAATCTCTCCGGAGGTTTCGGAGGATCCTGCACCCCTCTCCTGATAATCTCTCTGGACGTTTCGGAGGATCCTGCACCCCTCTCCTGATAATCTCCCTGGACGTTTCGGAGGATCTTGCACCCCTCTCCTGATAATCTCTCTGGACGTTTCGGAGGATCCTGCAGCCCTCTCCTGATAATCTCTCCGGATGTTTCGGAGGATCCTGCACCCCTCTCCTGATAATCTCTGCGGACATTTTAGAGGATCCTGCGCCCCTCTCCTGATAATCTCTCTGGACGTTTCAGAGGATCCTGCAGCCCTCTCCTGATAATCTCTCCGGATGTTTCGGAGGATCCTGCACCCCTCTCCTGATAATCTCTCCGGACGTTTTAGAGGATCCTGCGCCCCTCTCCTGATAATCTCTCCGGACATTAGAGGATCCTGTACCCCTCTCCTGATAATCTCTCCGGACATCGGAGGATCCTGCACCCCTCTCCTGATAATCTCTCCGGACGTTTCGGAGGATCCTGCACCCCTCTCCTGATAATCTCTCTGGACGTTTCGGAGGATCCTGCAGCCCTCTCCTGATAATCTCTCCGGATGTTTCGGAGGATCCTGCACCCCTCTCCTGATAATCTCTGCGGACATTTTAGAGGATCCTGCGCCCCTCTCCTGATAATCTCTCTGGACGTTTCAGAGGATCCTGCAGCCCTCTCCTGATAATCTCTCCGGATGTTTCGGAGGATCCTGCACCCCTCTCCTGATAATCTCTCCGGACGTTTTAGAGGATCCTGCGCCCCTCTCCTGATAATCTCTCCGGACATTAGAGGATCCTGTACCCCTCTCCTGATAATCTCTCCGGACATCGGAGGATCCTGCACCCCTCTCCTGATAATCTCTCCGGACGTTTTAGAGGATCCTGCGCCCCTCTCCTGATAATCTCTCCGGACATTAGAGGATCCTGTACCCCTCTCCTGATAATCTCTCCGGACATCGGAGGATCCTGCACCCCTCTCCTGATAATCTCTCCGGACGTTTCGGAGGATCCTGCACCCCTCTCCTGATATTCTCTCCGGACGTTTCGGAGGATCCTGCATCCCTCTCCTGATAATCTCTCCAGATGTTTCGGAGGATCCAGCACCCCTCTCCTGTAATCTCTCTGGGGGTTTCGGAGGATCCTGCACCCCTCTCCTGATAATCTCTCTAGATATTTCGGAGGATCCAGCACCCCTCTCCTGATAATCTCTCTAGATATTTCGGAGGATCCTGCACCCCTCTCCTGATAATCTCTCCGGGACGTTTCGGAGGATTCTGCACCCCTCTCCTGATATTCTCTCCGGATGTTTCGGAGGATCCTGAATCCCTGTCCTGATAATCTCTCCGGATGTTTCGGGGGATCCTGCACCCCTCTCCTGTTAATCTCTCCGGACTTTTCGGAGGATCCTGCACCCCTCTCCTGATATTCTCTCCGGATGTTTTGGAGGATCCTGAATCCCTCTCCTGATAATCTCTCCGGATGTTTCGGGGGACCCTGCACCACTCTCCTGCACCCCTCTACTGATAATCTCTCCGGAGGTTTCGGAGGATCCTGCACCCCTCTCCTAATAATCTCTCCGGATTTTTCGGAGGATCCTGCACCCCTCTCCTGATAATCTCTCTGGACGTTTCGGAGGATCCTGCACCCCTCTCCTCATAATCTCTCTGGACGTTTCGGAGGATCCTGCACCCCTCTCCTGATAATCTCTCTGGACGTTTCAGAGGATCCTGCAGCCCTCTCCTGATAATCTTTCCGGATGTTTCGGAGGATCCTGCACCCCTCTCCTGATAATCTCTCCGGACATTTTAGAGGATCCTGCGCCCCTCTCCTGATAATCTCTCCGGACATTGGAGGATCCTGCACCCCTCTCCTGATAATCTCTCCAGACATTGGAGGATCCCGCACCCCTCTCCTGATAATCTCTCCGGACATTAGAGGATCCTGTACCCTTCTCCTGATAATCTCTCCGGACATCGGAGGATCCTGCACCCCTCTCCTGATAATCTCTCTAGATGTTTTGGAGGATCCTGCACCCCTCTCCTGATAATCTCTCCGGACGTTTCGGAGGATCCTGCACCCCTCTCCTAATATTCTCTCCGGACGTTTCGGAGGATCCTGCATCCCTCTCCTGATAATCTCTCTGGATGTTTCGGAGGGTCCAGCACCCCTCTCCTGATAATCTCTCTGGATGTTTCGGAGGATCCTGCACCCCTCTCCTGATAATCTCTCCGGATGTTTTGGGGGACCCTGCACCACTCTCCTGCACCCCTCTACTGATAATCTCTCCGGAGGTTTCGGAGGATCCTGCACCCCTCTCCTAATAATCTCTCCGGAGGTTTCGGAGGATCCTGCACCCCTCTCCTGATAATCTCTATGGACGTTTCGGAGGATCCTGCACCCCTCTCCTGATAATCTCTCTGGACGTTTCGGAGGATCCTGCACCCCTCTCCTGATAATCTCTCTGGACATTTCAGAGGATCCTGCAGCCCTCTCCGGATAATCTCTCCGGATGTTTCGGAGGATCCTGCACCACTCTCCTGATAATCTCTCCAGACATTGGAGGATCCTGCACCCCTCTCCTGATAATCTCTCCGGACATTAGAGGATCCTGTACCCCTCTCCTGATAATCTCTCCGGACATCGGAGGATCCTGCACCCCTCTCCTGATAATCTCTCTAGATGTTTCGGAGGATCCTGCACCCCTCTCCTGATAATCTCTCCGGACGTTTTGGAGGATCCTGCACCCCTCTTCTAATATTCTCTCCGGACGTTTCGGAGGATCCTGCATCCCTCTCCTGATAATCTCTCCGGATGTTTCGGAGGGTCCAGCACCCCTCTCCTGATAATCTCTCTGGATGTTTCGGAGGATCCTGCACCCCTTTCCTGATAATCTCTCTGGAGGTTTCGGAGGATCCTGCACCCCTCTTCTGATAATCTCTCTAGATATTTTGGAGGATCCTGCACCCCTCTCCTGATAATCTCTCCGGACGTTTCGGAGGATCCTGCACCCCTCTCCTAATATTCTCTCTGGACGTTTCGGAGGATCCTGCATCCCTCTCCTGATAATCTCTCCGGATGTTTTCGGGGGATCCTGCACCCCTCTCCTGTTAATCTCTCTGGACGTTTCGGAGGATCCTGCACCCCTCTCCTGATATTCTCTCCGGATGTTTCGGAGGATCCTGAATCCCTCTCCTGATAATCTCTCCGGATGTTTCGGGGGATCCTGCACCCCTCTCCTGTTAATCTCTCCGGAGGTTTCGGAGGATCCTGCACCCCTCTCCTGATAATCTCATTGGATGTTTCGGAGGATCCTGCACCCCTCTCCTGATAATCTCTCCGGATGTTTCGGAGGATCCTGAACCCCTCTTCTGATAATCTCTCCGGACATTGGAGGATCCTGCACCCCTCTCCTAATAATCTCTCTGGATATTTCGGAGGATCCTGCACCCCTCTCATGATAATCTCTCCGGACATTGGCGGATTCTGCACCCCTCTCCTGATAATCTCTCTGGATGTTTCGGAGGATCCTGCACCCCTCTCCTGATAATCTCTCCAGATGTTTCGGGGGATCCTGCACCCCTCTCCTGATAATCTCTCCGGACGTTTCAGAGGATAATGCACCCCTCTCCTGATAATCTCTGCAGGTGTTTCGGGGGAACCTGTACCCCTCTCCTGATAATCTCTCCGGACATTGGAGGATCCTGCACCCCTCTCCTAATAATCTCTCCGGATGTTTCGGAGGATCCTGCACCCCTCTCATGATAATCTCTCCAGACATTGGCGGATTCCGCACCCCTCTCCTGATAATCTCTCTGGATGTTTTGGGGGATACTGCACCCCTCTCCTGATAATCTCTCCGGATGTTTCGGAGGATCCTGCACCCCTCTCCTGATAATCTCTCCAGACGTTTCGGGGGATCCTGCACCCCCCTCCTGATAATCTCTCCGGACGTTTCAGAGGATAATGCACCCCTCTCCTGATAATCTCTGCAGGTGTCTCGGGGGAACCTGTACCCCTCTCCTGATAATCTCTCCGGACATTGGGGGATCCTGCACCCCTCTCCTGATAATCTCTCTGGATGTTTCAGAGAATCCTGCACCCCTCTCCTGATAATCTCTCCGGACGTTTCAGAGGATAATGCACCCCTCTCCTGATAATCTCTGCAGGTGTTTTGGGGGAACCTGTACCCCTCTCCTGATAATCTCTCCGGACATTGGAGGATCCTGCACCCCTCTCCTAATAATCTCTCCGGATGTTTCGGAGGATCCTGCACCCCTCTCATGATAATCTCTCCGGACATTGGCGGATTCTGCACCCCTCTCCTGATAATCTCTCTGGATGTTTTGGGGGATACTGCACCCCTCTCCTGATAATCTCTCCGGATGTTTCGGAGGATCCTGCACCCCTCTCCTGATAATCTCTCCAGACGTTTCGGGGGATCCTGCACCCCTCTCCTGATAATCTCTCCGGACGTTTCAGAGGATAATGCACCCCTCTCCTGATAATCTCTGCAGGTGTTTCGGGGGAACCTGTACCCCTCTCCTGATAATCTCTCCGGACATTGGGGGATCCTGCATCCCTCTCCTGATAATCTCTCTGTATGTTTCAGAGAATCCTGCACCCCTCTCCTGATAATCTCTCCGGATGTTTCGGAGGATCCTGAATCCCTGTCCTGATAATCTCTCCGGATGTTTCGGGGGATCCTGCACCCCTCTCCTGTTAATCTCTCCGGACGTTTCGGAGAATCCTGCACCCCTCTCCTGATATTCTCTCCGGATGTTTCGGAGGATCCTGAATCCCTCTCCTGATAATCTCTCCGGATGTTTCGGGGGACCCTGCACCACTCTCCTGCACCCCTCTACTGATAATCTCTCCGGAGGTTTCGGAGGATCCTGCACCCCTCTCTTGATAATCTCTCCAGAGGTTTCGGAGGATCCTACACCCCTCTCCTGATAACCTCTCCGGACGTTTTAGAGGATCCTGCGCCCCTCTCCTGATAATCTCTCCGGACATTGGAGGATCCTGCACCCCTCTCCTGATAATCTCTCCGGACATTAGAGGATCCTGTACCCCTCTCCTGATAATCTCTCCGGACATCGGAGGATCCTGCACCCCTCTCCTGATAATCTCTTTAGATGTTTCGGAGGATCCTGCACCCCTCTCCTGATAATCTCTCTGGATGTTTCGGAAGATCCTGCACCCCTCTCCTGATAATCTCTCCAGGTGTTTCGGGGGATCCTGCACCCCTCTCCTGATAATCTCTCCGCACATTGGAGGATCCTGCACCCCTCTCCTGATAATCTCTCCAGATGTTTCGGGGGATCCTGCACCCTTTTCCTGATAATCTCTCTGGATGTTTCGGGGGATCCTGCAACCTTCTCCTGATAATCTCTCCGGATGTTTCGGAGGACCCTGCACCCCTCTCCTGCACCCCTCTACTGATAATCTCTCCGGAGGTTTCGGAGGATCCTGCACCCCTCTCCTGATAATCTCTCTGGACGTTTCGGAGGATCCTGCACCCCTCTCCTGATAATCTCCCTGGACGTTTCGGAGGATCTTGCACCCCTCTCCTGATAATCTCTCTGGACGTTTCGGAGGATCCTGCAGCCCTCTCCTGATAATCTCTCCGGATGTTTCGGAGGATCCTGCACCCCTCTCCTGATAATCTCTGCGGACATTTTAGAGGATCCTGCGCCCCTCTCCTGATAATCTCTCTGGACGTTTCAGAGGATCCTGCAGCCCTCTCCTGATAATCTCTCCGGATGTTTCGGAGGATCCTGCACCCCTCTCCTGATAATCTCTCCGGACGTTTTAGAGGATCCTGCGCCCCTCTCCTGATAATCTCTCCGGACATTAGAGGATCCTGTACCCCTCTCCTGATAATCTCTCCGGACATCGGAGGATCCTGCACCCCTCTCCTGATAATCTCTCCGGACGTTTCGGAGGATCCTGCACCCCTCTCCTGATATTCTCTCCGGACGTTTCGGAGGATCCTGCATCCCTCTCCTGATAATCTCTCCAGATGTTTCGGAGGATCCAGCACCCCTGTAAGGAGATTCCATATTACATTTCATAATTGATTAATTGTTGATTTCACTCTGTTCATGATATGTTCAGGGTTTTGCTTATTTGCTTTAATAATCAGAAAAATATCTGAGTATATTTTTAATGAAGGTCAGACTGTCTTATGATTTTACTAAAATTTATCATACTGTCTGTTTTTCCTCTATTTCCATGCCTATCAGAGGAAGCATCTGCTTGTGGTTTTATCTCTGTACTTTTTTGTCTGGCATAACAGCTAACATTAGGCTTTTTTAGGGAAGCTGTGGTCACCCAGTGGACAATGACAGAGGCTAAGGAATGTTTTGACCTATTAACTTGAAAAACAGGGGTCACCAGTTTTGATATCACAAGATGTATTAATGTTTGGAAATTACCGAATATGCTAATATGTATTATCATTTTGATTGGCCCCAAAATTGTGGGCAGAGTCTTGTAAAGACAGCATAAAACAGCGAATCCTGAAATAAAGAATTGTAATCATTTTCAGCATACCTATGTGTGTATGTGTCATTGATTAACCGCCGGCGAGGACCTCCACTGAGCCATCTCCAAGAGCCTAGGCCACAAGGAAAAGACGGGCGCCTAACAGTTTTGGTACCAGGAGTGGTGGGGTGTTTTGAACAGGTAGGTCACCTCCTTTTTACCTATTTTTTGGTAATTGGTGTTGATGCTTGCCTTGTTCAAATAACCTTGTATGTCCACCCACTTACATAACTGTGCCTTCGCAACGGGCTAGGGCTGGCCCCTTGGAGGGTTAAGGGCTCGCAGGGTTTTTTGGTTTTTTAGAGTCTGACTAGGTTGGTCTGACTGTGTTAGGTAGATATATGTGTGTTTAAAACTCGGGAAGTATAGAATACGCCCGTAGTAGAAGGAATGGCTAAGTGGACGCCCAATTTTTGGGGAAAATATTGAAAAGTGCACTTATAATAACATGTTAATGTAAATGTAACTTTATTTGGCCACTGTATATATATAAGATTTTGCTTGTTTTTCTTTAAGGTATCACCGTAAGTATTTAGAGTGTATAGAGTATTTAGAGAATTAGAGATAAGTGTATGATATATATGTGTATGACAACTGAATGTAAAGTACTGTATTGATTTAGAGGATTTTTTTGTTAAGATATTGTATTACACATATATGTACTAAATGAACGACCTAAGACAGGAGCCTGACTGTAGTGAGATAGCGCCCGCCTGCCCACATTGCACCTTTGGTTTACTGTTCCTTAGTGTTGACAGGACGTGGATCCTGCTTACCACTAGACCAACCGGATTTTCATACCGACTTGGTGCAAGGGGGGTTTTTCCTGCCACGAGAAGGGGTACTTTACACCGGGTACTAAGAGTTAACCTTCATAGCTATTTCAGCCCCACTGCCATAAGAGACCAAGGGACTTACTCCCAAGTCAGGGAACAGATTATAGCACAAACAGGTTGCTTTCATCTCTGTCCCTGTACTAGTCACACACTACCAAGGTTATTGGATGATGAATTCTGCGGCAACCCAGACCATGGCCAATCCATCTCCCTATGAGTATGTTAAAAACACACTACCGGGACCACAGGTAGAACCATTTTGGACACAGGTCAGAGACAGGTGCCAACAGCTGGGGATACATGACCCAGGGCCAGTGGGACCCTGTTCTGAGGATGATTGGAAGGAAGTGAGCAAGGTGTGTCAGGTACACAAGCACTCCTACCCACCTGGGAAATGGGAAGACACCCAGTATATGAGAGATTGTTACAAAATATGGAATAAATGCTTAGCCAAATATAAAACAAAGTATGTAACTAAAGCCCCCACACCAAAACCTGTAAATTCACCCGCCCTTTCACAACAACCCGAAGCACCCCCCCCTTATGTGATGGTTAAACAGGAGGATGGAACATTGGGTCCATGCCTTCAGCTGTATCCATCTTTGGACCCAGCAGTATTAGCTACCATGGTATATGGTGCAGCTGATCAGGTACAGGTTACACGATGGGAAAACAAAAGTAGAAGAAGGGAAGAGGAAGTCCGGGCAGAAGAGAGGATTAGGAAGTTGGAAAAGGAAGAAAGGGATGGAATGTCCCTAGAAAAGGGAGAAGAGGAAGGAGTCAGGAAGTTAAGCCCCAGGGAAAAGGAGTGGAAGGAGAAACAGAAAGAGTTTAATAAGAGACAGCAGGAAGAGGAAGAAAGGATACAGAGGAAAAGGGAAGATTTAGAGGCGTACGAGAGGAAACTAGAGAAAAAGGCGAGAAGGATTAAGGAGGCTGAAGAAAAGATAATTTCACAGCCATCCACCACACTCAGAAGCCAGAAACCCCCACAGGAGGAAAGGGAGCAGGGTGAATCCTCTACTGAGGAAAGAGAAATGGAGGTGGAACAGGAAACTCTAGGTGCCACCTTTAAAGCACCACTTATGCATATAGGGGAGACGGTAGTGCATATTCCCCTACCCCTAGGCACACTGTCAAAAATAAAGGAGTTATGCCCCAGCCCAAAGAAAAGCCCTAGGGAGGCTGGTGCTTTCCTTGCAAAATATAGTGCAGGGACAAGCCTGGATAAGGAAGATATAGCAGGGATTCTTAGTATAGTTGACCCTGACAGCCCAGAAGGGCATCCCGTAGATGCCTTATGGACAGCCCACATAGAAGAAGATAAAGATTGGGTGTCTTTTTGGAAAGGTATGGGGAATCATTGGTCTGCTATATACAAGGGTTCATCTGCACTTCAGGAACTTGTCCTAGCAAAACAGGGGCCGAAGGAAAAGTTCTATGAATTTTGTACCCGGGTATATAGTCTGTGGAAAGCAGTAGATAACGCCAACCCCCAATTGTTCACCACCACCATTATGGCTGGTGGCGATACGAAGGTGACACAGTTGCTTAAATTCACTAATCCAAAGTGGGCAGAACAACCCCCAGATGAATTTATGAAAGATGCTAGGTCACGAGAAACATCAGGGGTATTTGAGCAAAAGGGTGGCATTTTTCCCTCCCTGACACCAACCCAGACTCTGCCAACTGGTGGGACTCCGCCCACCCACATAATGACAATGCAACCTTATCCACCAATGCAATCTTACCCACCAGACCAGGGGTGCTTTAACTGTGGGGAACTGGGGCACTGGAAGTCCCAATGTCCCTACAGAATTAGAACAAACGCCCAGAGAGGGAGAGGTAGGAATCTTAACACCACCCCCCGTCGCCTTCAGGATATCAGGTATCCTCACCCACCACAACCCCAACCACCCCCACCACAACCCCAATACCAGCCTCAGCCTAACAGACCACCCCCACGCATTCCGATGCAGTGGCCATCCGCTCGGCGGACACCACAATAGGGATGCCAAGAGTATGTCCCGTCCCTCAGCCTTGTGTGTTACAATCCATCATGGAAAAGTCTTCCGCAGGTACTATTGCGGGTAGACAATCACCTGATATGTCTACTTCTGGATTCAGGGGCTACATTCAGTAGTTTGAATGATGCCATATATGACACACCGCACTGCACTGAGGGAAACTCTATTGGCATAAATGGGACATCAGTTACCCACCCCATCACTCCACCATTGCCCGTGGCTACTCCAGAAGGGCAGGAACTGTGCACTCAGAGTTTTGCTGTCCTTGTGGATTGCCCAGTATCTTTAATGGGGAGGGACCTACTCTCAAAACTGAATATCACCGTTAAATTTGACAGAGGGGGCTCCCTCACTGCCAGCTCACCGTTCTGCGATTTACATGCTCCAAAGAGACACACTTTCAGGGGACTCTTTGCATCATTACCACCCACTCTAGAAACACATGCTATATGGGCAGACAACAAAGGGAGTGTGGGTTTTATTAACTGTACACCTTACACACCACAAATGCATCCAGACGCTGTAGTACAATATCACAAGCAATACCCCCTGCCACTTGAAAAAATTGAAGGCATCACACCATTAATCAATGATTACATAGCAAAAGGGATTCTGAAACACATCATAAGCCCCTGGAATACACCAATCTACCCTGTGAAAAAGGCAAATGGGGAATGGAGGCTTGTACAGGACCTAAGGGCCGTGAACAAGCAGGTTATACCTCTGCCACCTTTGGTAGCAGATATTTCTTTCATCTTTTTGAAAATACCTGCTGATTCCCTTTGCTACACAGTAGTAGACCTGGCGAACGCGTATTTTAGCATCCCGATCGATGATGGGGTATCGCCCATGTTCTCATTCTCATGGAAGGGGAAAAAGCAGTTGACCTGGTCAAGATTACCTCAGGGGTATGTGGACAGTCCCGCAGCCTTCTCCATGGTCCTTAATGAGACAATTAAGTCATGGACTGCTGAGCGCGGGTCGGTACTAATACAGTATGTGGACGACTTGCTCCTGTGCAGTCGATCTGCTGAAGATTGTGCGGTCGATTCCACATCTCTGTTACATCACCTGGCCAGGTCTGGCCACCTAGCATCCAAGAAGAAGATTCAATGGTGTCAAAGTCAGGTAGAATACCTGGGATGCATTTTGAAGGAGGGAACCAGGCTGGTATCCCCCAAACGTGCCGCAGCCCTGCAGGCTCTCAGTCCTCCAAGAGACAAAGCAACTTTGCTCTCATTCTTGGGCGCAATCGTATATTGCCGCCAATGGATCCCAGATTGTTCATATTATGATGGCATTCTGAGGGAGGCTACCTTGTCCACCGCCCCAAAGACAGTAGATTGGACAACAGAAAGGCTCTGTGCTTTTCAGGCCTTGTTGAAAAGTCTGACTCAGGCCCCCGCCCTGGGATTGGTAGAATATGGCAAACCCTTTCAATTATACTGTGTGGTATCGGGAAATTCTTTTGCTGCAGTTTTGACACAGCAACATGGAACCGGGTACCGACCAGTCTCCTATCTCTCAAAAAAGTTGCCTACCCAAGTACAAGGGATGCCATCTTGTCTACAAAACCTTGCTGCTTGTGCTATGGCAGTTCAGGAGGCTAACAAATCAGTATTAGGCCATGAACTGACTCTTTACACTACTCATTCAGTAACTCACCTTCTGCAAAACATGAACACACAGCATATGACAGCACAAAGGCTTAGTGGGTATGAGATCACACTTCTGAATACTGATAACCTCACCCTCAAACACGCACCACCAAGTAATCCCACTGTCCGTCTTTTACATTCTTTGCTCAAGCTGCCACGAGACCCTGATCAGAAGCACAATTGTGTTGAACAGGTTGCAGCAATAACCAGCCCTCGCCCAGATCTCACTGACATTCCCCTACCAGGAGTACAGGACGTCTTCATAGACGGCAGTTGTTCTCGCCCCTCTGATACAACATTCCTGACAGGGTATGCCATTGTCCAACTACCTGATGTGGTGTTGGAAGCAAAAGCCTTACCACCCTCCTCGGCACAGGTAGCAGAATTGGAGGCACTCACAAGAGCTTGCATACTTTTCTCTGATGAGGAAGTAAACATCTACACAGATAGTAGGTACGCTTTTGGCGTAACGCACGACTATGGCGTAATATGGGCGAATAGAGGATTTAAAACCGCTGACAACAAGCCAATCGCCAACTCTACGCAAATTAAAGCACTCCTGCAAGCGATTCTTCTCCCAAAGAGGATAGCGGTCGTCAAAGTAAAGGCACATTCATCAGATAACAGCAGAGTTTCCAAAGGAAACGCTCTGGCAGACAGAGAAGCAAAAAAAAGCCGCTGCCCTGTACACTGGTCAGCCAGCCCCCACAACAATGTTCTTCAAGGAACATTTTACATCACCCAACTTTAAAACCGTTGTGGCACAAATACAGGGATTAGCTACAGAGGAGGATGTTTCTTTTTGGGTCAAGGATGGCTTGACCAAGGACCAAGAAGGTCTTTGGTCAAAAGAGGGGAAGATATTGGGCATACCAGAATCAAGCAGTGTTCTCATACTTTCCTATCTCCATGGTCCAGGGCATATAGGTACCACCGCCCTAACAAACATATACACAAAGTCTTTCTGCACAAACAACTTAAGTAAACAGGCAAAACTCCTCACCAGCAGCTGTCTGACCTGTGCACAAAACAATGTCCAAGGGAAAAATCATGGATTACATGGCCACCTGCCCTCACCCCTGGGTCCCCTGACAGATTTGCAAATAGACTTCACACACATGCCCAAACAAAGAGGTAATTTGAAATGCCTTTGCGTGATCGTATGCAAATGGTCAGGTTGGGTTGAAGGAATTCCGTGTACAGGTGAGACTGCTAAAATGGCTGCCAAATGCCTACTGAACCATTGGGTTTGTAGGTTCGGAATACCAACGGCCATATGGTCAGACAGAGGGCCTGCCTTCAGCTCCTCTGTTACACAGACTTTAGCTAAGCTACTAGGCTTACAGTGGAAACTGCACATCCCTTACCACCCACAAAGTGCAGGAGTAGTGGAAAGAATGAATAGGAACATTAAGGACAAGTTAAAAAAGGCTACGGGGGGCACCATGAAAGGATGGTTGGATTACCTTCCTTCTGTCCTATTCCAGATCAGAACAACACCACATGCTAGAACAAAACTCTCGCCCTTTGAGATTTTGATGGGAGTTCCTGCAAACATAGAGCTGCCCCTCTTAGATCAAAATACTGACATTAACATCTATTCTCAACAGGAAATGTACGTGAAAAATCTGGTAAGTATGCTACAGGAAATGAACGAACAAGTCTCTGTCACCTTTTCTCCTCTTTCAACAGAACCTACTCATCCCTTCATCCCAGGAGACAAAGTACTGGTGAAACAACTGGCACACAAAAAGAAGGTTGGACCCATTTTCTCCGGACCCTGGAAGATAGAGAAGGTTTCCAGAACTGCTGTACTGACCGATCTAGGAAACACCTGGATCCACGCCAGCCGGTTAAAGAAGTGTCCACAGCAACCCCAGACCCCTGACCCTCCACCAGCATCCCATGACTTCTCTCTTCAGGAACAACGACCGGATTTGAAGGACATTCAAGAAGGCATAAAACAAATCTTTCTGGACGACGAGACGAATCCCCCACCAACAGGAAGAAACGTGTAAACAGAACTTTGCACACAGTACCTGACAAAATGATTTCCACCTTTGTGTCAGGAAAAACATTATGCCTCTGGACATGTCTGATTCTGATAGTATTCATACCTACTTGGTTAATAACAAATTGTGTGTACCATCCAGAAGATTTAGGGTCACTAGAAGGGATATGTGGAAATGCACAGACAGCCAATACATCTAGTATAAAATATAAAAGAAGTATGTCCCCCACTGAACCCCCTTCAGGTTTCACTGACAAGATGTTGTTGTTGAAGTTTAAGTACAGTTATGCACAAAAGTCTGGTTTTGAGAAATGTTGGATATGCAGCAAACTCCACCCCAGTACAGCCAGAATCCCATTGATGGCCATTCCCTTAAACATCACTCCTTTTTTGAATGGAACACCCCCCATAGTTCTTGCCAATGTCATAAGAAAAAGTCCCAATAAGCCCCTCAGTTTTCAAATTGTGGGCAGGAGCCACGCTCCAGATTGGTGTTTCATACTGGGAAACATTTCCAGGGGAGCTGAGGTGTGCAAACGGTCAAAACTTAATGTCTCCATGGCTTCCCTTACCGACAACTCACTTTTTCGCACCTCAGACCCTGTGATAAATGCTACCATCTATGACCTTTTTAATTCCAGTTCCCACTCCATGGTCGCACAGTTGTTAGCTCTGCTAATGGCATCTGGTCATTCAAAGGGTGCAAGGACCGTTGTTAGTCAACGACCCTTGGCATTAGGTAACACAACTTACATCTGTTGTGGCAAACTGCTCTGTTACCCATGGATTCCTGAAGAACCTCAGGGATGGTGCTACCTTGCTAAAATAGTTCCTGTAATGGGAGTAGTTGGGGACAATGGGAGAGGACACCTACTTAAAGCTAGCACCCACCCAAGATACCCTCTAAAACATCTTGGAAAAAGAGAAATGTTCCTAGAGAAAGATATGACCTGGGCTTGGTTCCCTTCCTGGACAGGTTGGGGAATAGATTTGATGAAGAGACTAAATAACTACACCTCAATCATTGATGAGATCTTGGAGAAGGACTCTGATGACATCTCAAAATTAAACCTAGAAACTAGAGCTATTAGAAAACAATTGGAGCTTCATGACCTTGCTATAGAAAGCATGAGCGCAGCCCTCACTGGCCTCTGTGAAATTACTGAGGACTATGAATGCTGCACTTGGATACACAACACGAGTATCGAGATCCCTGATTACTATGACATTATTACACAACACAGAAAGGAGGTAAACAAGCTACAACAGGATGCAAGGGATATTGGGAAAACATGGGACCCTTTCTCTACCGGGTTCAGTTTGGGAGGTCTCACTTCATGGTTTAAGAACACTGCAATGACAATTTTTACCATACTGCTTTTCATATTGTTCTTGTATGCATGCTTCACGTTACTCAAATGCCTCTACAAAAAGGGTAACAAAGCACCTTCCGAAACCATGAAGCTGACTTCCATTACCAGAGATCCCACGGTATGGTACGAGAACCAGGGAAATGAGGCCGAGGAATATGACTCCTTAAGGCATGATGAAAAGGTAGCCGAGGAATATGACTCCTTGAGGTGTGACGAATAGGTAGAATGACCATTTCGATGATATCGAATGGTCAAAGGGAGGATTGTAAGGAGATTCCATATTACATTTCATAATTGATTAATTGTTGATTTCACTCTGTTCATGATATGTTCAGGGTTTTGCTTATTTGCTTTAATAATCAGAAAAATATCTGAGTATATTTTTAATGAAGGTCAGACTGTCTTATGATTTTACTAAAATATATCATACTGTCTGTTTTTCCTCTATTTCCATGCCTATCAGAGGAAGCATCTGCTTGTGGTTTTATCTCTGTACTTTTTTGTCTGGCATAACAGCTAACATTAGGCTTTTTTAGGGAAGCTGTGGTCACCCAGTGGACAATGACAGAGGCTAAGGAATGTTTTGACCTATTAACTTGAAAAACAGGGGTCACCAGTTTTGATATCACAAGATGTATTAATGTTTGGAAATTACCGAATATGCTAATATGTATTATCATTTTGATTGGCCCCAAAATTGTGGGCAGAGTCTTGTAAAGACAGCATAAAACAGCGAATCCTGAAATAAAGAATTGTAATCATTTTCAGCATACCTATGTGTGTATGTGTCATTGATTAACCGCCGGCGAGGACCTCCACTGAGCCATCTCCAAGAGCCTAGGCCACAAGGAAAAGACGGGCGCCTAACAGTTTTGGTACCAGGAGTGGTGGGGTGTTTTGAACAGGTAGGTCACCTCCTTTTTACCTATTTTTTGGTAATTGGTGTTGATGCTTGCCTTGTTCAAATAACCTTGTATGTCCACCCACTTACATAACTGTGCCTTCGCAACGGGCTAGGGCTGGCCCCTTGGAGGGTTAAGGGCTCGCAGGGTTTTTTGGTTTTTTAGAGTCTGACTAGGTTGGTCTGACTGTGTTAGGTAGATATATGTGTGTTTAAAACTCGGGAAGTATAGAATACGCCCGTAGTAGAAGGAATGGCTAAGTGGACGCCCAATTTTTGGGGAAAATATTGAAAAGTGCACTTATAATAACATGTTAATGTAAATGTAACTTTATTTGGCCACTGTATATATATAAGATTTTGCTTGTTTTTCTTTAAGGTATCACCGTAAGTATTTAGAGTGTATAGAGTATTTAGAGAATTAGAGATAAGTGTATGATATATATGTGTATGACAACTGAATGTAAAGTACTGTATTGATTTAGAGGATTTTTTTGTTAAGATATTGTATTACACATATATGTACTAAATGAACGACCTAAGACAGGAGCCTGACTGTAGTGAGATAGCGCCCGCCTGCCCACATTGCACCTTTGGTTTACTGTTCCTTAGTGTTGACAGGACGTGGATCCTGCTTACCACTAGACCAACCGGATTTTCATACCGACTTGGTGCAAGGGGGGTTTTTCCTGCCACGAGAAGGGGTACTTTACACCGGGTACTAAGAGTTAACCTTCATAGCTATTTCAGCCCCACTGCCATAAGAGACCAAGGGACTTACTCCCAAGTCAGGGAACAGATTATAGCACAAACAGGTTGCTTTCATCTCTGTCCCTGTACTAGTCACACACTACCAAGGTTATTGGATGATGAATTCTGCGGCAACCCAGACCATGGCCAATCCATCTCCCTATGAGTATGTTAAAAACACACTACCGGGACCACAGGTAGAACCATTTTGGACACAGGTCAGAGACAGGTGCCAACAGCTGGGGATACATGACCCAGGGCCAGTGGGACCCTGTTCTGAGGATGATTGGAAGGAAGTGAGCAAGGTGTGTCAGGTACACAAGCACTCCTACCCACCTGGGAAATGGGAAGACACCCAGTATATGAGAGATTGTTACAAAATATGGAATAAATGCTTAGCCAAATATAAAACAAAGTATGTAACTAAAGCCCCCACACCAAAACCTGTAAATTCACCCGCCCTTTCACAACAACCCGAAGCACCCCCCCCTTATGTGATGGTTAAACAGGAGGATGGAACATTGGGTCCATGCCTTCAGCTGTATCCATCTTTGGACCCAGCAGTATTAGCTACCATGGTATATGGTGCAGCTGATCAGGTACAGGTTACACGATGGGAAAACAAAAGTAGAAGAAGGGAAGAGGAAGTCCGGGCAGAAGAGAGGATTAGGAAGTTGGAAAAGGAAGAAAGGGATGGAATGTCCCTAGAAAAGGGAGAAGAGGAAGGAGTCAGGAAGTTAAGCCCCAGGGAAAAGGAGTGGAAGGAGAAACAGAAAGAGTTTAATAAGAGACAGCAGGAAGAGGAAGAAAGGATACAGAGGAAAAGGGAAGATTTAGAGGCGTACGAGAGGAAACTAGAGAAAAAGGCGAGAAGGATTAAGGAGGCTGAAGAAAAGATAATTTCACAGCCATCCACCACACTCAGAAGCCAGAAACCCCCACAGGAGGAAAGGGAGCAGGGTGAATCCTCTACTGAGGAAAGAGAAATGGAGGTGGAACAGGAAACTCTAGGTGCCACCTTTAAAGCACCACTTATGCATATAGGGGAGACGGTAGTGCATATTCCCCTACCCCTAGGCACACTGTCAAAAATAAAGGAGTTATGCCCCAGCCCAAAGAAAAGCCCTAGGGAGGCTGGTGCTTTCCTTGCAAAATATAGTGCAGGGACAAGCCTGGATAAGGAAGATATAGCAGGGATTCTTAGTATAGTTGACCCTGACAGCCCAGAAGGGCATCCCGTAGATGCCTTATGGACAGCCCACATAGAAGAAGATAAAGATTGGGTGTCTTTTTGGAAAGGTATGGGGAATCATTGGTCTGCTATATACAAGGGTTCATCTGCACTTCAGGAACTTGTCCTAGCAAAACAGGGGCCGAAGGAAAAGTTCTATGAATTTTGTACCCGGGTATATAGTCTGTGGAAAGCAGTAGATAACGCCAACCCCCAATTGTTCACCACCACCATTATGGCTGGTGGCGATACGAAGGTGACACAGTTGCTTAAATTCACTAATCCAAAGTGGGCAGAACAACCCCCAGATGAATTTATGAAAGATGCTAGGTCACGAGAAACATCAGGGGTATTTGAGCAAAAGGGTGGCATTTTTCCCTCCCTGACACCAACCCAGACTCTGCCAACTGGTGGGACTCCGCCCACCCACATAATGACAATGCAACCTTATCCACCAATGCAATCTTACCCACCAGACCAGGGGTGCTTTAACTGTGGGGAACTGGGGCACTGGAAGTCCCAATGTCCCTACAGAATTAGAACAAACGCCCAGAGAGGGAGAGGTAGGAATCTTAACACCACCCCCCGTCGCCTTCAGGATATCAGGTATCCTCACCCACCACAACCCCAACCACCCCCACCACAACCCCAATACCAGCCTCAGCCTAACAGACCACCCCCACGCATTCCGATGCAGTGGCCATCCGCTCGGCGGACACCACAATAGGGATGCCAAGAGTATGTCCCGTCCCTCAGCCTTGTGTGTTACAATCCATCATGGAAAAGTCTTCCGCAGGTACTATTGCGGGTAGACAATCACCTGATATGTCTACTTCTGGATTCAGGGGCTACATTCAGTAGTTTGAATGATGCCATATATGACACACCGCACTGCACTGAGGGAAACTCTATTGGCATAAATGGGACATCAGTTACCCACCCCATCACTCCACCATTGCCCGTGGCTACTCCAGAAGGGCAGGAACTGTGCACTCAGAGTTTTGCTGTCCTTGTGGATTGCCCAGTATCTTTAATGGGGAGGGACCTACTCTCAAAACTGAATATCACCGTTAAATTTGACAGAGGGGGCTCCCTCACTGCCAGCTCACCGTTCTGCGATTTACATGCTCCAAAGAGACACACTTTCAGGGGACTCTTTGCATCATTACCACCCACTCTAGAAACACATGCTATATGGGCAGACAACAAAGGGAGTGTGGGTTTTATTAACTGTACACCTTACACACCACAAATGCATCCAGACGCTGTAGTACAATATCACAAGCAATACCCCCTGCCACTTGAAAAAATTGAAGGCATCACACCATTAATCAATGATTACATAGCAAAAGGGATTCTGAAACACATCATAAGCCCCTGGAATACACCAATCTACCCTGTGAAAAAGGCAAATGGGGAATGGAGGCTTGTACAGGACCTAAGGGCCGTGAACAAGCAGGTTATACCTCTGCCACCTTTGGTAGCAGATATTTCTTTCATCTTTTTGAAAATACCTGCTGATTCCCTTTGCTACACAGTAGTAGACCTGGCGAACGCGTATTTTAGCATCCCGATCGATGATGGGGTATCGCCCATGTTCTCATTCTCATGGAAGGGGAAAAAGCAGTTGACCTGGTCAAGATTACCTCAGGGGTATGTGGACAGTCCCGCAGCCTTCTCCATGGTCCTTAATGAGACAATTAAGTCATGGACTGCTGAGCGCGGGTCGGTACTAATACAGTATGTGGACGACTTGCTCCTGTGCAGTCGATCTGCTGAAGATTGTGCGGTCGATTCCACATCTCTGTTACATCACCTGGCCAGGTCTGGCCACCTAGCATCCAAGAAGAAGATTCAATGGTGTCAAAGTCAGGTAGAATACCTGGGATGCATTTTGAAGGAGGGAACCAGGCTGGTATCCCCCAAACGTGCCGCAGCCCTGCAGGCTCTCAGTCCTCCAAGAGACAAAGCAACTTTGCTCTCATTCTTGGGCGCAATCGTATATTGCCGCCAATGGATCCCAGATTGTTCATATTATGATGGCATTCTGAGGGAGGCTACCTTGTCCACCGCCCCAAAGACAGTAGATTGGACAACAGAAAGGCTCTGTGCTTTTCAGGCCTTGTTGAAAAGTCTGACTCAGGCCCCCGCCCTGGGATTGGTAGAATATGGCAAACCCTTTCAATTATACTGTGTGGTATCGGGAAATTCTTTTGCTGCAGTTTTGACACAGCAACATGGAACCGGGTACCGACCAGTCTCCTATCTCTCAAAAAAGTTGCCTACCCAAGTACAAGGGATGCCATCTTGTCTACAAAACCTTGCTGCTTGTGCTATGGCAGTTCAGGAGGCTAACAAATCAGTATTAGGCCATGAACTGACTCTTTACACTACTCATTCAGTAACTCACCTTCTGCAAAACATGAACACACAGCATATGACAGCACAAAGGCTTAGTGGGTATGAGATCACACTTCTGAATACTGATAACCTCACCCTCAAACACGCACCACCAAGTAATCCCACTGTCCGTCTTTTACATTCTTTGCTCAAGCTGCCACGAGACCCTGATCAGAAGCACAATTGTGTTGAACAGGTTGCAGCAATAACCAGCCCTCGCCCAGATCTCACTGACATTCCCCTACCAGGAGTACAGGACGTCTTCATAGACGGCAGTTGTTCTCGCCCCTCTGATACAACATTCCTGACAGGGTATGCCATTGTCCAACTACCTGATGTGGTGTTGGAAGCAAAAGCCTTACCACCCTCCTCGGCACAGGTAGCAGAATTGGAGGCACTCACAAGAGCTTGCATACTTTTCTCTGATGAGGAAGTAAACATCTACACAGATAGTAGGTACGCTTTTGGCGTAACGCACGACTATGGCGTAATATGGGCGAATAGAGGATTTAAAACCGCTGACAACAAGCCAATCGCCAACTCTACGCAAATTAAAGCACTCCTGCAAGCGATTCTTCTCCCAAAGAGGATAGCGGTCGTCAAAGTAAAGGCACATTCATCAGATAACAGCAGAGTTTCCAAAGGAAACGCTCTGGCAGACAGAGAAGCAAAAAAAAGCCGCTGCCCTGTACACTGGTCAGCCAGCCCCCACAACAATGTTCTTCAAGGAACATTTTACATCACCCAACTTTAAAACCGTTGTGGCACAAATACAGGGATTAGCTACAGAGGAGGATGTTTCTTTTTGGGTCAAGGATGGCTTGACCAAGGACCAAGAAGGTCTTTGGTCAAAAGAGGGGAAGATATTGGGCATACCAGAATCAAGCAGTGTTCTCATACTTTCCTATCTCCATGGTCCAGGGCATATAGGTACCACCGCCCTAACAAACATATACACAAAGTCTTTCTGCACAAACAACTTAAGTAAACAGGCAAAACTCCTCACCAGCAGCTGTCTGACCTGTGCACAAAACAATGTCCAAGGGAAAAATCATGGATTACATGGCCACCTGCCCTCACCCCTGGGTCCCCTGACAGATTTGCAAATAGACTTCACACACATGCCCAAACAAAGAGGTAATTTGAAATGCCTTTGCGTGATCGTATGCAAATGGTCAGGTTGGGTTGAAGGAATTCCGTGTACAGGTGAGACTGCTAAAATGGCTGCCAAATGCCTACTGAACCATTGGGTTTGTAGGTTCGGAATACCAACGGCCATATGGTCAGACAGAGGGCCTGCCTTCAGCTCCTCTGTTACACAGACTTTAGCTAAGCTACTAGGCTTACAGTGGAAACTGCACATCCCTTACCACCCACAAAGTGCAGGAGTAGTGGAAAGAATGAATAGGAACATTAAGGACAAGTTAAAAAAGGCTACGGGGGGCACCATGAAAGGATGGTTGGATTACCTTCCTTCTGTCCTATTCCAGATCAGAACAACACCACATGCTAGAACAAAACTCTCGCCCTTTGAGATTTTGATGGGAGTTCCTGCAAACATAGAGCTGCCCCTCTTAGATCAAAATACTGACATTAACATCTATTCTCAACAGGAAATGTACGTGAAAAATCTGGTAAGTATGCTACAGGAAATGAACGAACAAGTCTCTGTCACCTTTTCTCCTCTTTCAACAGAACCTACTCATCCCTTCATCCCAGGAGACAAAGTACTGGTGAAACAACTGGCACACAAAAAGAAGGTTGGACCCATTTTCTCCGGACCCTGGAAGATAGAGAAGGTTTCCAGAACTGCTGTACTGACCGATCTAGGAAACACCTGGATCCACGCCAGCCGGTTAAAGAAGTGTCCACAGCAACCCCAGACCCCTGACCCTCCACCAGCATCCCATGACTTCTCTCTTCAGGAACAACGACCGGATTTGAAGGACATTCAAGAAGGCATAAAACAAATCTTTCTGGACGACGAGACGAATCCCCCACCAACAGGAAGAAACGTGTAAACAGAACTTTGCACACAGTACCTGACAAAATGATTTCCACCTTTGTGTCAGGAAAAACATTATGCCTCTGGACATGTCTGATTCTGATAGTATTCATACCTACTTGGTTAATAACAAATTGTGTGTACCATCCAGAAGATTTAGGGTCACTAGAAGGGATATGTGGAAATGCACAGACAGCCAATACATCTAGTATAAAATATAAAAGAAGTATGTCCCCCACTGAACCCCCTTCAGGTTTCACTGACAAGATGTTGTTGTTGAAGTTTAAGTACAGTTATGCACAAAAGTCTGGTTTTGAGAAATGTTGGATATGCAGCAAACTCCACCCCAGTACAGCCAGAATCCCATTGATGGCCATTCCCTTAAACATCACTCCTTTTTTGAATGGAACACCCCCCATAGTTCTTGCCAATGTCATAAGAAAAAGTCCCAATAAGCCCCTCAGTTTTCAAATTGTGGGCAGGAGCCACGCTCCAGATTGGTGTTTCATACTGGGAAACATTTCCAGGGGAGCTGAGGTGTGCAAACGGTCAAAACTTAATGTCTCCATGGCTTCCCTTACCGACAACTCACTTTTTCGCACCTCAGACCCTGTGATAAATGCTACCATCTATGACCTTTTTAATTCCAGTTCCCACTCCATGGTCGCACAGTTGTTAGCTCTGCTAATGGCATCTGGTCATTCAAAGGGTGCAAGGACCGTTGTTAGTCAACGACCCTTGGCATTAGGTAACACAACTTACATCTGTTGTGGCAAACTGCTCTGTTACCCATGGATTCCTGAAGAACCTCAGGGATGGTGCTACCTTGCTAAAATAGTTCCTGTAATGGGAGTAGTTGGGGACAATGGGAGAGGACACCTACTTAAAGCTAGCACCCACCCAAGATACCCTCTAAAACATCTTGGAAAAAGAGAAATGTTCCTAGAGAAAGATATGACCTGGGCTTGGTTCCCTTCCTGGACAGGTTGGGGAATAGATTTGATGAAGAGACTAAATAACTACACCTCAATCATTGATGAGATCTTGGAGAAGGACTCTGATGACATCTCAAAATTAAACCTAGAAACTAGAGCTATTAGAAAACAATTGGAGCTTCATGACCTTGCTATAGAAAGCATGAGCGCAGCCCTCACTGGCCTCTGTGAAATTACTGAGGACTATGAATGCTGCACTTGGATACACAACACGAGTATCGAGATCCCTGATTACTATGACATTATTACACAACACAGAAAGGAGGTAAACAAGCTACAACAGGATGCAAGGGATATTGGGAAAACATGGGACCCTTTCTCTACCGGGTTCAGTTTGGGAGGTCTCACTTCATGGTTTAAGAACACTGCAATGACAATTTTTACCATACTGCTTTTCATATTGTTCTTGTATGCATGCTTCACGTTACTCAAATGCCTCTACAAAAAGGGTAACAAAGCACCTTCCGAAACCATGAAGCTGACTTCCATTACCAGAGATCCCACGGTATGGTACGAGAACCAGGGAAATGAGGCCGAGGAATATGACTCCTTAAGGCATGATGAAAAGGTAGCCGAGGAATATGACTCCTTGAGGTGTGACGAATAGGTAGAATGACCATTTCGATGATATCGAATGGTCAAAGGGAGGATTGTAAGGAGATTCCATATTACATTTCATAATTGATTAATTGTTGATTTCACTCTGTTCATGATATGTTCAGGGTTTTGCTTATTTGCTTTAATAATCAGAAAAATATCTGAGTATATTTTTAATGAAGGTCAGACTGTCTTATGATTTTACTAAAATATATCATACTGTCTGTTTTTCCTCTATTTCCATGCCTATCAGAGGAAGCATCTGCTTGTGGTTTTATCTCTGTACTTTTTTGTCTGGCATAACAGCTAACATTAGGCTTTTTTAGGGAAGCTGTGGTCACCCAGTGGACAATGACAGAGGCTAAGGAATGTTTTGACCTATTAACTTGAAAAACAGGGGTCACCAGTTTTGATATCACAAGATGTATTAATGTTTGGAAATTACCGAATATGCTAATATGTATTATCATTTTGATTGGCCCCAAAATTGTGGGCAGAGTCTTGTAAAGACAGCATAAAACAGCGAATCCTGAAATAAAGAATTGTAATCATTTTCAGCATACCTATGTGTGTATGTGTCATTGATTAACCGCCGGCGAGGACCTCCACTGAGCCATCTCCAAGAGCCTAGGCCACAAGGAAAAGACGGGCGCCTACTGTAATCTCTCTGGAGGTTTCGGAGGATCCTGCACCCCTCTCCTGATAATCTCTCTAGATATTTCGGAGGATCCAGCACCCCTCTCCTGATAATCTCTCTAGATATTTCGGAGGATCCTGCACCCCTCTCCTGATAATCTCTCCGGGACGTTTCGGAGGATTCTGCACCCCTCTCCTGATATTCTCTCCGGATGTTTTGGAGGATCCTGAATCCCTCTCCTGATAATCTCTCCGGATGTTTCGGGGGACCCTGCACCACTCTCCTGCACCCCTCTACTGATAATCTCTCCGGAGGTTTCGGAGGATCCTGCACCCCTCTCCTAATAATCTCTCCGGATTTTTCGGAGGATCCTGCACCCCTCTCCTGATAATCTCTCTGGACGTTTCGGAGGATCCTGCACCCCTCTCCTGATAATCTCTCTGGACGTTTCGGAGGATCCTGCACCCCTCTCCTGATAATCTCTCTGGACGTTTCAGAGGATCCTGCAGCCCTCTCCTGATAATCTTTCCGGATGTTTCGGAGGATCCTGCACCCCTCTCCTGATAATCTCTCCGGACATTTTAGAGGATCCTGCGCCCCTCTCCTGATAATCTCTCCGGACATTGGAGGATCCTGCACCCCTCTCCTGATAATCTCTCCAGACATTGGAGGATCCCGCACCCCTCTCCTGATAATCTCTCCGGACATTAGAGGATCCTGTACCCTTCTCCTGATAATCTCTCCGGACATCGGAGGATCCTGCACCCCTCTCCTGATAATCTCTCTAGATGTTTTGGAGGATCCTGCACCCCTCTCCTGATAATCTCTCCGGACGTTTCGGAGGATCCTGCACCCCTCTCCTAATATTCTCTCCGGACGTTTCGGAGGATCCTGCATCCCTCTCCTGATAATCTCTCTGGATGTTTCGGAGGGTCCAGCACCCCTCTCCTGATAATCTCTCTGGATGTTTCGGAGGATCCTGCACCCCTCTCCTGATAATCTCTCCGGATGTTTCGGGGGACCCTGCACCACTCTCCTGCACCCCTCTACTGATAATCTCTCCGGAGGTTTCGGAGGATCCTGCACCCCTCTCCTAATAATCTCTCCGGAGGTTTCGGAGGATCCTGCACCCCTCTCCTGATAATCTCTCTGGACGTTTCGGAGGATCCTGCACCCCTCTCCTGATAATCTCTCTGGACGTTTCGGAGGATCCTGCACCCCTCTCCTGATAATCTCTCTGGACATTTCAGAGGATCCTGCAGCCCTCTCCGGATAATCTCTCCGGATGTTTCGGAGGATCCTGCACCCCTCTCCTGATAATCTCTCCAGACATTGGAGGATCCTGCACCCCTCTCCTGATAATATCTCCAGACATTAGAGGATCCTGTACCCCTCTCCTGATAATCTCTCCGGACATCGGAGGATCCTGCACCCCTCTCCTGATAATCTCTCTAGATGTTTCGGAGGATCCTGCACCCCTCTCCTGATAATCTCTCCGGACGTTTTGGAGGATCCTGCACCCCTCTCCTAATAATCTCTCCGGACGTTTCGGAGGATCCTGCATCCCTCTCCTGATAATCTCTCCGGATGTTTCGGAGGGTCCAGCACCCCTCTCCTGATAATCTCTCTGGATGTTTCGGAGGATCCTGCACCCCTCTCCTGATAATCTCTCTGGAGGTTTCGGAGGATCCTGCACCCCTCTTCTGATAATCTCTCTAGATATTTTGGAGGATCCTGCACCCCTCTCCTGATAATCTCTCCGGACGTTTCGGAGGATCCTGCACCCCTCTCCTAATATTCTCTCTGGACGTTTCGGAGGATCCTGCATCCCTCTCCTGATAATCTATCCGGATGTTTTCGGGGGATCCTGCACCCCTCTCCTGTTAATCTCTCTGGACGTTTCGGAGGATCCTGCACCCCTCTCCTGATATTCTCTCCGGATGTTTCGGAGGATCCTGAATCCCTCTCCTGATAATCTCTCCGGAGGTTTCGGAGGATCCTGCACCCCTCTCCTGATAATCTCATTGGATGTTTCGGAGGATCCTGCACCCCTCTCCTGATAATCTCTCCGGATGTTTCGGAGGATCCTGAACCCCTCTTCTGATAATCTCTCCGGACATTGGAGGATCCTGCACCCCTCTCCTAATAATCTCTCCGGATATTTCGGAGGATCCTGCACCCCTCTCATGATAATCTCTCCGGACATTGGCGGATTCTGCACCCCTCTCCTGATAATCTCTCTGGATGTTTTGGGGGATACTGCACCCCTCTCCTGATAATCTCTCCGGATGTTTCAGAGGATCCTGCACCCCTCTCCTGATAATCTCTCCAGATGTTTCGGGGGATCCTGCACCCCTCTCCTGATAATCTCTCCGGACGTTTCAGAGGATAATGCACCCCTCTCCTGATAATCTCTGCAGGTGTTTCGGGGGAACCTGTACCCCTCTCCTGATAATCTCTCCGGACATTGGAGGATCCTGCACCCCTCTCCTAATAATCTCTCCGGATGTTTCGGAGGATCCTGCACCCCTCTCATGATAATCTCTCCGGACATTGGCGGATTCTGCACCCCTCTCCTGATAATCTCTCTGGATGTTTTGGGGGATACTGCACCCCTCTCCTGATAATCTCTCCGGATGTTTCGGAGGATCCTGCACCCCTCTCCTGATAATCTCTCCAGACGTTTCGGGGGATCCTGCACCCCCCTCCTGATAATCTCTCCGGACGTTTCAGAGGATAATGCACCCCTCTCCTGATAATCTCTGCAGGTGTCTCGGGGGAACCTGTACCCCTCTCCTGATAATCTCTCCGGACATTGGGGGATCCTGCACCCCTCTCCTGATAATCTCTCCGGATGTTTCGGAGGATCCTGAACCCCTCTTCTGATAATCTCTCCGGACATTGGAGGATCCTGCACCCCTCTCCTAATAATCTCTCCGGATATTTCGGAGGATCCTGCACCCCTCTCATGATAATCTCTCCGGACATTGGCGGATTCTGCACCCCTCTCCTGATAATCTCTCTGGATGTTTTGGGGGATACTGCACCCCTCTCCTGATAATCTCTCCGGATGTTTCGGGGATCCTGCACCCCTCTCCTGATAATCTCTCCGGACGTTTCAGAGGATAATGCACCCCTCTCCTGATAATCTCTGCAGGTGTTTCGGGGGAACCTGTACCCCTCTCCTGATAATCTCTCCGGACATTGGAGGATCCTGCACCCCTCTCCTAATAATCTCTCCGGATGTTTCGGAGGATCCTGCACCCCTCTCATGATAATCTCTCCGGACATTGGCGGATTCTGCACCCCTCTCCTGATAATCTCTCTGGATGTTTTGGGGGATACTGCACCCCTCTCCTGATAATCTCTCCGGATGTTTCGGAGGATCCTGCACCCCTCTCCTGATAATCTCTCCAGACGTTTCGGGGGATCCTGCACCCCCCTCCTGATAATCTCTCCGGACGTTTCAGAGGATAATGCACCCCTCTCCTGATAATCTCTGCAGGTGTCTCGGGGGAACCTGTACCCCTCTCCTGATAATCTCTCCGGACATTGGGGGATCCTGCACCCCTCTCCTGATAATCTCTCTGGATGTTTCAGAGAATCCTGCACCCCTCTCCTGATAATCTCTCCGGACGTTTCAGAGGATAATGCACCCCTCTCCTGATAATCTCTGCAGGTGTTTTGGGGGAACCTGTACCCCTCTCCTGATAATCTCTCCGGACATTGGAGGATCCTGCACCCCTCTCCTAATAATCTCTCCGGATGTTTCGGAGGATCCTGCACCCCTCTCATGATAATCTCTCCGGACATTGGCGGATTCTGCACCCCTCTCCTGATAATCTCTCTGGATGTTTTGGGGGATACTGCACCCCTCTCCTGATAATCTCTCCGGATGTTTCGGAGGATCCTGCACCCCTCTCCTGATAATCTCTCCAGACGTTTCGGGGGATCCTGCACCCCTCTCCTGATAATCTCTCCGGACGTTTCAGAGGATAATGCACCCCTCTCCTGATAATCTCTGCAGGTGTTTCGGGGGAACCTGTACCCCTCTCCTGATAATCTCTCCGGACATTGGGGGATCCTGCACCCCTCTCCTGATAATCTCTCTGTATGTTTCAGAGAATCCTGCACCCCTCTCCTGATAATCTCTCTGGATGTTTCGGAGGATCCTGCACCCCTCTCCTGATAATCTCTCCGGACATTGGAGGATCCTGCACCCCTCTCCTGATAATCTCTCCAGGCGTTAGAGGATCCTGCACCCCTCTCCTGATAATCTCTCCGGATGTTTCGGGGGATCCTGCACCCCTCTCCTGATAATCTCTCCAGGTGTTTCGGGGGAACCTGTACCCCTCTCCTGATAATCTCTCCGGACATTGGGGGATCCTGCACCCCTCTCCTGATAATCTCTCTGGATGTTTCGGAGGATCCTGCACCCCTCTCCTGATAATCTCTCCAGATGTTTTGGGGGATCCTGCACCCCTCTCCTGCACCCCTCTCCTGATAATCTCTCCGGACGTTGGAGGATCCTGCACCCCTCTCCTGATAATCTCTCCAGATGTGACGGAGGATCCTGCACCCCTCTCCTGATAATCTCTCCGAACATTGGAGGATCCTGCACCACTCTCCTGATAATCTCTCCGGACATTTCAGAGGATCCTGCAACGCTCTCCTGATATTCTCTCTGGATGTTTCGGAGGATCCTGCACCCCTCTCCTGATAATCTCTCCGGATGTTTCGGGGGATCCTACACCCCTCTCCTGATAATCTCTCTGGATGTTTCGGAGGATCCTGCACCCCTCTCCTGATAATCTCTCCGGACGTTTCGGAGGATCCTGCACCCCTCTCCTGATAATCTCTTTGGACGTTTCGGGGGATCCTGCATCCCTCTCCTGATAATCTCTCTGGATGTGTCGGAGGATCCTGCACCTCTCTCCTGATAATCTCTCCGGATGTTTCAGAGGATCCTGCACCCCTCTCCTGATAATCTCTCCGGATGTTTCGGAGGATCCTGCACCCCTCTCCTGATAATCTCGCTGGATGTTTAGGAGGATCCTGCACCCCTCTCCTGTTAATCTCTCCAGATGTTTCGGAGGATCCTGCACCCCTCTCCTGATAATCTCTCCAGATGTTTCGGAGGATCCAGCACCCCTCTCCTGATAATGTCTCTGGATGTTTCGGAGGATCCTGCACCCCTCTCCTGATAATCTCTCTGGAGGTTTCGGAGGATCCTGCACCCCTCTCCTGATAATCTCTCTAGATATTTCGGAGGATCCAGCACCCCTCTCCTGATAATCTCTCTAGATATTTCGGAGGATCCTGCACCCCTCTCCTGATAATCTCTCCGGACGTTTCGGAGTATCCTGCACCCCTCTCCTGATATTCTCTCCGGATGTTTCGGAGGATCCTGAATCCCTGTCCTGATAATCTCTCCGGATGTTTCGGGGGATCCTGCACCCCTCTCCTGTTAATCTCTCCGGACGTTTCGGAGAATCCTGCACCCCTCTCCTGATATTCTCTCCGGATGTTTCGGAGGATCCTGAATCCCTCTCCTGATAATCTCTCCGAATGTTTCGGGGGACCCTGCACCACTCTCCTGCACCCCTCTACTGATAATCTCTCCGGAGGTTTCGGAGGATCCTGCACCCCTCTCTTGATAATCTCTCCAGAGGTTTCGGAGGATCCTACACCCCTCTCCTGATAACCTCTCCGGACGTTTTAGAGGATCCTGCGCCCCTCTCCTGATAATCTCTCCGGACATTGGAGGATCCTGCACCCCTCTCCTGATAATCTCTCCGGACATTAGAGGATCCTGTACCCCTCTCCTGATAATCTCTCCGGACATCGGAGGATCCTGCACCCCTCTCCTGATAATCTCTCTAGATGTTTCGGAGGATCCTGCACCCCTCTCCTGATAATCTCTCTGGATGTTTCGGAAGATCCTGCACCCCTCTCCTGATAATCTCTCCAGGTGTTTCGGGGGATCCTGCACCCCTCTCCTGATAATCTCTCCGCACATTGGAGGATCCTGCACCCCTCTCCTGATAATCTCTCCGGATGTTTCGGGGGATCCTGCACCCTTTTCCTGATAATCTCTCTGGATGTTTCGGGGGATCCTGCAACCTTCTCCTGATAATCTCTCCGGATGTTTCGGAGGACCCTGCACCCCTCTCCTGCACCCCTCTACTGATAATCTCTCCGGAGGTTTCGGAGGATCCTGCACCCCTCTCCTGATAATCTCTCTGGACGTTTCGGAGGATCCTGCACCCCTCTCCTGATAATCTCCCTGGACGTTTCGGAGGATCCTGCACCCCTCTCCTGATAATCTCTCTGGACGTTTCGGAGGATCCTGCAGCCCTCTCCTGATAATCTCTCCGGATGTTTTGGAGGATCCTGCACCCCTCTCCTGATAATCTCTGCGGACGTTTTAGAGGATCCTGCGCCCCTCTCCTGATAATCTCTCTGGATGTTTCGGAGGATCCTGCAGCCCTCTCCTGATAATCTCTCCGGATGTTTCGGAGGATCCTGCACCCCTCTCCTGATAATCTCTCCGGACGTTTTAGAGGATCCTGCACCCCTCTCCTGATAATCTCTCCGGACATTAGAGGATCCTGTACCCCTCTCCTGATAATCTCTCCGGACATCGGAGGATCCTGCACCCCTCTCCTGATAATCTCTCTAGATGTTTCGGAGGATCCTGCACCCCTCTCCTGATAATCTCTCCGGACGTTTCGGAGGATCCTGCACCCCTCTCCTGATATTCTCTCCGGACGTTTCGGAGGATCCTGCATCCCTCTCCTGATAATCTCTCCGGATGTTTTGGAGGATCCAGCACCCCTCTCCTGATAATCTCTCTGGAGGTTTCGGAGGATCCTGCACCCCTCTCCTGATAATCTCTCTAGATATTTCGGAGGATCCAGCACCCCTCTCCTGATAATCTCTCTAGATATTTCAGAGGATCCTGCACCCCTCTCCTGATAATCTCTCCGCACATTGGAGGATCCTGCACCCCTCTCCTGATAATCTCTCCGGATGTTTCGGGGGATCCTGCACCCTTTTCCTGATAATCTCTCTGGATGTTTCGGGGGATCCTGCAACCTTCTCCTGATAATCTCTCCGGATGTTTCGGAGGACACTGCACCCCTCTCCTGCACCCCTCTACTGATAATCTCTCCGGAGGTTTCGGAGGATCCTGCACCCCTCTCCTAATAATCTCTCCGGAGGTTTCGGAGGATCCTGCACCCCTCTCCTGATAATCTCTCTGGACGTTTCGGAGGATCCTGCACCCCTCTCCTGATAATCTCTCTGGACGTTTCGGAGGATCCTGCACCCCTCTCCTGATAATCTCTCTGGACGTTTCAGAGGATCCTGCAACCCTCTCCTGATAATCTCTCCGGATGTTTCGGAGGATCCTGCACCCCTCTCCTGATAATCTCTCCGGACGTTTTAGAGGATCCTGCGCCCCTCTCCTGATAATCTCTCCGGACATTGGAGGATCCTGCACCCCTCTCCTGATAATCTCTCCAGACATTGGAGGATCCCGCACCCCTCTCCTGATAATCTCTCCGGACATTAGAGGATCCTGTACCCTTCTCCTGATAATCTCTCCGGACATCGGAGGATCCTGCACCCCTCTCCTGATAATCTCTCTAGATGTTTTGGAGGATCCTGCACCCCTCTCCTGATAATCTCTCCGGACGTTTCGGAGGATCCTGCACCCCTCTCCTAATATTCTCTCCGGACGTTTCAGAGGATCCTGCATCCCTCTCCTGATAATCTCTCCGGATGTTTCGGAGGGTCCAGCACCCCTCTCCTGATAATCTCTCTGGATGTGTCGGAGGATCCTGCACCCCTCTCCTGATAATCTCTCCGGATGTTTCGGGGGACCCTGCACCACTCTCCTGCACCCCTCTACTGATAATCTCTCCGGAGGTTTCGGAGGATCCTGCACCCCTCTCCTAATAATCTCTCCGGAGGTTTCAGAGGATCCTGCACTCCTCTCCTGATAATCTCTCTGGATGTTTCGGAGGATCCTGCACCCCTCTCCTGATAATCTCTCTGGACGTTTCGGAGGATCCTGCACCCCTCTCCTGATAATCTCTCTGGACGTTTCAGAGGATCCTGCAGCCCTCTCCTGATAATCTCTCCGGATGTTTCGGAGGATCCTGCACCCCTCTCCTGATAATCTCGCTGGATGTTTAGGAGGATCCTGCACCCCTCTCCTGTTAATCTCTCCAGATGTTTCGGAGGATCCTGCACCCCTCTCCTGATAATCTCTCCGGAGGTTTCGGGGGATCCTGCACCCCTCTCCTGATAATCTCTCCAGAGGTTTCGGAGGATCCTACACCCCTCTCCTGATAATCTCTCTGGATGTTTCGGAGGATCCTGCACCCCTCTCCTGATAATCTCTCTGGATGTTTCTGAGGATCCTGCAACCCTCTCCTGATAATCTCTCCAGGTGTTTCGGGGGATCCTGCACCCCTCTCCTGATAATCTCTCCGCACATTGGAGGATCCTGCACCCCTCTCCTGATAATCTCTCCGGATGTTTCGGGGGATCCTGCACCCTTTTCCTGATAATCTCTCCAGATGTTTCGGGGGATCCTGCAACCTTCTCCTGATAATCTCTCCGGATGTTTCGGGGGACCCTGCACCCCTCTCCTGCACCCCTCTACTGATAATCTCTCTGGACGTTTCGGAGGATCCTGCACCCCTCTCCTGATAATCTCCCTGGACGTTTCGGAGGATCCTGCACCCCTCTCCTGATATTCTCTCCGGACGTTTCGGAGGATCCTGCATCCCTCTCCTGATAATCTCTCCGGATGTTTCGGAGGATCCAGCACCCCTCTCCTGATAATGTCTCTGGATGTTTCGGAGGATCCTGCACCCCTCTCCTGATAATCTCTCTGGAGGTTTCGGAGGATCCTGCACCCCTCTCCTGATAATCTCTCTAGATATTTCGGAGGATCCAGCACCCCTCTCCTGATAATCTCTCTAGATATTTCGGAGGATCCTGGACCCCTCTCCTGATAATCTCTCCGGACGTTTCGGAGTATCCTGCACCCCTCTCCTGATATTCTCTCCGGATGTTTCGGAGGATCCTGAATCCCTGTCCTGATAATCTCTCCGGATGTTTCGGGGGATCCTGCACCCCTCTCCTGTTAATCTCTCCGGACGTTTCGGAGAATCCTGCACCCCTCTCCTGATATTCTCTCCGGATGTTTCGGAGGATCCTGAATCCCTCTCCTGATAATCTCTCCGAATGTTTCGGGGGACCCTGCACCACTCTCCTGCACCCCTCTACTGATAATCTCTCCGGAGGTTTCGGAGGATCCTGCACCCCTCTCTTGATAATCCCTCCAGAGGTTTCGGAGGATCCTACACCCCTCTCCTGATAACCTCTCCGGACGTTTTAGAGGATCCTGCGCCCCTCTCCTGATAATCTCTCCGGACATTGGAGGATCCTGCACCCCTCTCCTGATAATCTCTCCGGACATTAGAGGATCCTGTACCCCTCTCCTGATAATCTCTCCGGACATCGGAGGATCCTGCACCCCTCTCCGGATAATCTCTCTAGATGTTTCGGAGGATCCTACACCCCTCTCCTGATAATCTCTCTGGATGTTTCGGAGGATCCTGCACCCCTCTCCTGATAATCTCTCCAGGTGTTTCGGGGGATCCTGCACCCCTCTCCTGATAATCTCTCCGCACATTGGAGGATCCTGCACCCCTCTCCTGATAATCTCTCCGGATGTTTCGGGGGATCCTGCACCCTTTTCCTGATAATCTCTCTGGATGTTTCGGGGGATCCTGCAACCTTCTCCTGATAATCTCTCCGGATGTTTCGGAGGACCCTGCACCCCTCTCCTGCACCCCTCTACTGATAATCTCTCCGGAGGTTTCGGAGGATCCTGCACCCCTCTCCTGATAATCTCTCTGGACGTTTCGGAGGATCCTGCACCCCTCTCCTGATAATCTCCCTGGACGTTTCGGAGGATCCTGCACCCCTCTCCTGATAATCTCTCTGGACGTTTCGGAGGATCCTGCAGCCCTCTCCTGATAATCTCTCCGGATGTTTTGGAGGATCCTGCACCCCTCTCCTGATAATCTCTGCGGACGTTTTAGAGGATCCTGCGCCCCTCTCCTGATAATCTCTCTGGATGTTTCGGAGGATCCTGCAGCCCTCTCCTGATAATCTCTCCGAATGTTTCGGAGGATCCTGCACCCCTCTCCTGATAATCTCTCCGGACGTTTTAGAGGATCCTGCACCCCTCTCCTGATAATCTCTCCAGACATTAGAGGATCCTGTACCCCTCTCCTGATAATCTCTCCGGACATCGGAGGATCCTGCACCCCTCTCCTGATAATCTCTCTAGATGTTTCGGAGGATCCTGCACCCCTCTCCTGATAATCTCTCCGGACGTTTCGGAGGATCCTGCACCCCTCTCCTGATATTCTCTCCGGACGTTTCGGAGGATCCTGCATCCCTCTCCTGATAATCTCTCCGGATGTTTTGGAGGATCCAGCACCCCTCTCCTGATAATCTCTCTGGAGGTTTCGGAGGATCCTGCACCCCTCTCCTGATAATCTCTCTAGATATTTCGGAGGATCCAGCACCCCTCTCCTGATAATCTCTCTAGATATTTCGGAGGATCCTGCACCCCTCTCCTGATAATCTCTCCGCACATTGGAGGATCCTGCACCCCTCTCCTGATAATCTCTCCGGATGTTTCGGGGGATCCTGCACCCTTTTCCTGATAATCTCTCTGGATGTTTCGGGGGATCCTGCAACCTTCTCCTGATAATCTCTCCGGATGTTTCGGAGGACCCTGCACCCCTCTCCTGCACCCCTCTACTGATAATCTCTCCGGAGGTTTCGGAGGATCCTGCACCCCTCTCCTAATAATCTCTCTGGAGGTTTCGGAGGATCCTGCACCCCTCTCCTGATAATCTCTCTGGACGTTTCGGAGGATCCTGCACCCCTCTCCTGATAATCTCTCTGGACGTTTTGGAGGATCCTGCACCCCTCTCCTGATAATCTCTCTGGACGTTTCAGAGGATCCTGCAACCCTCTCCTGATAATCTCTCCGGATGTTTCGGAGGATCCTGCACCCCTCTCCTGATAATCTCTCCGGACGTTTTAGAGGATCCTGCGCCCCTCTCCTGATAATCTCTCCGGACATTGGAGGATCCTGCACCCCTCTCCTGATAATCTCTCCAGACATTGGAGGATCCCGCACCCCTCTCCTGATAATCTCTCCGGACATTAGAGGATCCTGTACCCTTCTCCTGATAATGTCTCCGGACATCGGAGGATCCTGCACCCCTCTCCTGATAATCTCTCTAGATGTTTTGGAGGATCCTGCACCCCTCTCCTGATAATCTCTCCGGACGTTTCGGAGGATCCTGCACCCCTCTCCTAATATTCTCTCCGGACGTTTCAGAGGATCCTGCATCCCTCTCCTGATAATCTCTCCGGATGTTTCGGAGGGTCCAGCACCCCTCTCCTGATAATCTCTCTGGATGTGTCGGAGGATCCTGCACCCCTCTCCTGATAATCTCTCCGGATGTTTCGGGGGACCCTGCACCACTCTCCTGCACCCCTCTACTGATAATCTCTCCGGAGGTTTCGGAGGATCCTGCACCCCTCTCCTAATAATCTCTCCGGAGGTTTCAGAGGATCCTGCACTCCTCTCCTGATAATCTCTCTGGACGTTTCGGAGGATCCTGCACCCCTCTCCTGATAATCTCTCTGGACGTTTCGGAGGATCCTGCACCCCTCTCCTGATAATCTCTCTGGACGTTTCAGAGGATCCTGCAGCCCTCTCCTGATAATCTCTCCGGATGTTTCGGAGGATCCTGCACCCCTCTCCTGATAATCTCTCCGGACATTTTAGAGGATCCTGCGCCCCTCTCCTGATAATCTCTCCGGACATTGGAGGATCCTGCACCCCTCTCCTGATAATCTCTCCAGACATTGGAGGATCCCGCACCCCTCTCCTGATAATCTCTCCGGACATTAGAGGATCCTGTACCCTTCTCCTGATAATCTCTCCGGACATCGGAGGATCCTGCACCCCTCTCCTGATAATCTCTCTAGATGTTTTGGAGAATCCTGCACCCCTCTCCTGATAATCTCTCCGGACGTTTCGGAGGATCCTGCACCCCTCTCCTAATATTCTCTCCGGACGTTTCGGAGGATCCTGCATCCCTCTCCTGATAATCTCTCCGGATGTTTCAGAGGGTCCAGCACCCCTCTCCTGATAATCTCTATGGATGTTTCGGAGGATCTTGCACCCCTCTCCTGATAATCTTTCTGGAGGTTTCGGAGGATCCTGCACCCCTCTTCTGATAATCTCTCTAGATATTTCGGAGGATCCTGCACCCCTCTCCTGATAATCTCTCCGGACGTTTCGGAGGATCCTGCACCCCTCTCCTAATATTCTCTCTGGTCGTTTCGGAGGATCCTGCATCCCTCTCCTGATAATCTCTCCGGATGTTTCGGGGGATCCTGCACCCCTCTCTTGTTAATCTCTCTGGACGTTTCAGAGGATCCTGCACCCCTCTCCTGATATTCTCTCTGGATGTTTCGGAGGATCCTGAATCCCTCTCCTGATAATCTCTCCGGATGTTTCGGGGGATCCTGCACCCCTCTCCTGTTAATCTCTCCGGAGGTTTCGGAGGATCCTGCACCCCTCTCCTGATAATCTCATTGGATGTTTCGGAGGATCCTTCACCCCTCTCCTGATAATCTCTCCGGATGTTTCGGAGGATCCTGAACCCCTCTTCTGATAATCTCTCCGGACATTGGAGGATCCTGCACCCCTCTCCTAATAATCTCTCCGGATATTTCGGAGGATCCTGCACCCCTCTCATGATAATCTCTCCGGACATTGGCGGATTCTGCACCCCTCTCCTGATAATCTCTCTGGATGTTTTGGGGGATACTGCACCCCTCTCCTGATAATCTCTCCGGATGTTTCGGAGGATCCTGCACCCCTCTCCTGATAATCTCTCCAGATGTTTCGTGGGATCCTGCACCCCTCTCCTGATAATCTCTCCGGACGTTTCAGAGGATAATGCACCCCTCTCCTGATAATCTCTGCAGGTGTTTCGGGGGAACCTGTACCCCTCTCCTGATAATCTCTCCGGACATTGGAGGATCCTGCACCCCTCTCCTAATAATCTCTCTGGATGTTTCGGAGAATCCTGCACCCCTCTCCTGATAATCTCTCTGGATGTTTCGGGGGATCCTGCACCCCTCTCCTGATAATCCCTCCGGATGTTTCGGGGGATCCTGCACCCCTCTCCTGATAATCTCTCCGGATGTTTCGGAGGATCCTGCACCCCTCTCCTGATAATCTCTCCAGGTGTTTCGGGGGATCCTGCACCCCTCCCCTGATAAACTCTACAGACATTGGAGGATCCTCCACCCCTCTCCTGATAATCTCTCTGGATGTTTCGGAGGATCCTGCACCCCTCTCCTGATAATCTCTCCAGATGTTTCGGGGGATCCTACACCCCTCTCCTGCACCCCTCTCCTGATAATCTCTCCGGACGTTGGAGGATCCTGCACCCCTCTCCTGATAATCTCTCCGGATGTTTCGGGGGATCCTGCACCCCTCTCCCGATAATCTCTCCAGATGTGACGGAGGATCCTGCACCCCTCTCCTGATAATCTCTCCGAACATTGGAGGATCCTGCACCCCTCTCATGATAATCTCTCCGGATGTTTCGGGGGATCCTGCACCCCTCTCCCGATAATCTCTCCGGATGCTTCGGAGGATCCTGAACCCCTCTCCTGATAATCTCTCCGGACGTTTCGGAGGATCCTGCACCCCTCTCCTGATAATCTCTCCAGACATTGAGGATCCTGCACCCCTCTCCTGATAATCTCTTTGTACGTTTCGGGGGATCCTGCACCCCTCTCCTGATAATCTCTCTGGATGTGTCGGAGGATCCTGCACCCCTCTCCTAACAATCTCTCCGGATGTTTTGGGGGATCCTGCACCCCTCTCCTGATAATATCTCCAGATGTTTCGGAGGATCCTGCACCCCTCTCCTGATAATCTCTCTGGATGTTTCGGAGGATCCTGCACCCCTCTCCTGATAATCTCTCCGGAGGTTTCGGAGGATCCAGCACCCCTCTCCTGATAATCTTTCCGGATGTTTCGGGGGATCCTGCACTCTTCTCCTGATAATCTCCCTGGATGTTTTGGGGGATCCTACACCCCTCTCCTGATAATCTCTCCGGATGCTTCGAAGGATCCTGCACACCTCTGCTGATAATCTCTCCGGATGCTTCGGAGGATCCTGCACCCCTCTGCTGATAATCTCTCCAGACATTGGAGGATCCTGCACCCCTCTCCTGATAATCTCTTTGGACATTTCGGGGGATCCTGCACCCCTCTCCTGATAATCTCCCTGGATGTTTTGGGGGATCCTACACCCCTGTCCTGATAATCTCTCTTGACGTTTCGGAGGATCCTGCACCCCTCTCCTGATTATCTCTCTGGATGTTTCGGAGGATCCTGCACCCCTCTCCTGATAATCTCTCCGGAGGTTTCCGAGGATCCTGCACCCCTCTCCTGATAATCTCTCTGAATGTTTCGGGGAATCCTACACCCCTCTCCTGATAATCTCTCTTGATGTTTCGGAGGATCCTACACCCCTCTCCTGATAATCTCTCCGGATGCTTCGAAGGATCCTGCACACCTCTGCTGATAATCTCTCCGGATGCTTTGGAGGATCCTGCACCCCTCTGCTGATAATCTCTCCAGACATTGGAGGATCCTGCACCCCTCTCCTGATAATCTCTTTGGACATTTCGGGGGATCCTGCACCCCTCTCCTGATAATATCTCCAGACGTTTCGGAGGATCCTGCACCCCTCTCCTGATAATCTCTCTGGATGTTTCGGAGGATCCTGCACCCCTCTCCTGATAATCTCTCCGGAGGTTTCGGAGGACCCAGCACCCCTCTCCTGATAATCTCTCCGGATGTTTCGGGGGATCCTACACCCCTCTCCTGATAATCTCTTTGGATGTTTCGGAGGATCCTGCACCCCTCTCCTGATAATCTCTGCGGATGTTTCGGGGGATCCTGAACCCTTCTCCTGATAATCTCTCCGGATGTTTTGGGGTATCCTGCACCCCTCTCCTGATAATCTCTCCGGACATTGGAGGATCCCGCACCCCTCTCCTGATAATCTCTCTGGATGTTTCGGAGGATCCTGCAACCCTCTCCTGATAATCTCTCTGGATATTTCGGAGGATCCTGCACCCCTCTCCTGATAATCTCTCCAGACGTTTCGGAGGATCCTGCACCCCTCTCCTGATAATCTCTCTGGATGTTTCGGAGATTCCTGCACCCCTCTCCTGATAATCTCTCTGGATGTTTCGGTGGATCCAGCACCCCTCTCCTGATAATCTCTTCGGATGTTTCGGAGGATCCTGCACCCCTCTCCTGATAATCTCTCCGGAGGTTTCGGAGGATCCTGCACCCCTCTCCTGATAATCTCTCCGGATGTTTCGGGGGATCCTACACCCCTCTCCTGATAATCTCTCTGGATGTTTCAGAAGATCCTGCACCCCTCTCCTGATAATCTCTCCGGACGTTTCGGAGGATCCTGCACCCCTCTCCTGATAATCTCTCCGGATGTTTCGGGGGATCCTGCACCCCTCTCCTGATAATCTCTCCGGACATTTCTGAGGATCCTGCACCCCTCGCCTGATAATCTCTCTAGACATTGGAGGATCCTGCACCCCTCTCCTGATAATCTCTCCGGATGTTTCGCGGGATCCTGCACCCCTGTCCTGATAATCTCTCCAGATGTTTTGCGGGATCCTGCACCCCTCTCCTGATAATCTCTCTGGATGTTTCGGGGGATCCTGCACCCCTCTCCTGATAATCCCTCCGGATGTTTCGGGGGATCCTGCACCCCTCTCCTGATAATCTCTCCGGATGTTTCGGAGGATCCTGCTCCCCTCTCCTGATAATCTCTCCAGGTGTTTCGGGGGATCCTGCACCCCTCTCCTGATAAACTCTCCAGACATTGGAGGATCCTCCACCCCTCTCCTGATAATCTCTCTGGATGTTTCGGAGGATCCTGCACCCCTCTCCTGATAATCTCTCCAGATATTTCGGGGGATCCTACACCCCTCTCCTGCACCCCTCTCCTGATAATCTCTCCGGACGTTGGAGGATCCTGCACCCCTCTCCTGATAATCTCTCCGGATGTTTCGGGGGATCCTGCACCCCTCTCCCGATAATCTCTCCAGATGTGACGGAGGATCCTGCACCCCTCTCCTGATAATCTCTCCGAACATTGGAGGATCCTGCACCCCTCTCATGATAATCTCTCCAGATGTGACGGAGGATCCTGCACCCCTCTCCTGATAAACTCTCCAGACATTGGAGGATCCTCCACCCCTCTCCTGATAATCTCTCTGGATGTTTCGGAGGATCCTGCACCCCTCTCCTGATAATCTCTCCAGATATTTCGGGGGATCCTACACCCCTCTCCTGCACCCCTCTCCTGATAATCTCTCCGGACGTTGGAGGATCCTGCACCCCTCTCCTGATAATCTCTCCGGATGTTTCGGGGGATCCTGCACCCCTCTCCCGATAATCTCTCCAGATGTGACGGAGGATCCTGCACCCCTCTCCTGATAATCTCTCCGAACATTGGAGGATCCTGCACCCCTCTCATGATAATCTCTCCAGATGTGACGGAGGATCCTGCACCCCTCTCCTGATAATCTCTCCAGACGTTTCGGAGGACCCTGCACCCCTCTCCTGATAATCTCTCTGGATGTTTCGGAGGATCCTGCACCCCTCTCCTGATAATCTCTCTGGATGTTTCGGGGGATCCTGCACCCCTCTCCCGATAATCTCTCCGGATGCTTCGGAGGATCCTGAACCCCTCTCCTGATAATCTCTCCGGACGTTTCGGAGGATCCTGCACCCGTCTCCTGATAATCTCTCCAGACATTGAGGATCCTGCACCCCTCTCCTGATAATCTCTCTGGATGTTTCGGAGGATCCTGCACCCCTCTCCTGATAATCTCTCTGGATGTTTCGGGGGATCCTGCACCCCTCTCCCGATAATCTCTCCGGATGCTTCGGAGGATCCTGAACCCCTCTCCTGATAATCTCTCCGGACGTTTCGGAGGATCCTGCACCCCTCTCCTGATAATCTCTCCAGACATTGAGGATCCTGCACCCCTCTCCTGATAATCTCTTTGGACGTTTCGGGGGATCCTGCACCCCTCTCCTTATAATATCTCCAGACATTTCGGAGGATCCTGCACCCCTCTCCTGATAATCTCTCTGGATGTTTCGGATGATCCTGCACCCCTCTCCTGATAATCTCTCCGGAGGTTTCGGAGGATCCAGCACCCCTCTCCTGATAATCTCTCCGGATGTTTCGGGGGATCCTGCACTCGTCTCCTGATAATCTCTCTGGATGTTTCGGGGGATCCTGCACCCCTCTCCTGATAATCTCTCTGGGCGTTTCGGAGGATCTTGCACCCCTCTCCTGATAATCTCTCCAGACGTTGGAGGATCCTGCACCCCTCTCCTGATAATCTCTCCGGATGTTTCGGGGGATCCTGCACCCCTCTCCTGATAATCTCTCCGGACGTTTCGGAGGATCCTGCACCCCTCTCCTGATAATCTCTCTGGATGTTTTGGGGGATCCTACACCCCTCTCCTGATAATCTCTCCGGATGTTTCGGAGGATCCTGCACCCCTCTCCTGATAATCTCTCCGGAGGTTTCGGAGGATCCTGCACCCCTCTCCTGATAATCTCTCCGGATTTTTTGGGGGATCCTGCACCCCTCTCCTGATAATCTCTCCGGATGTTTCTGGGGATCCTGCACCCCTCTCCTGATAATCTCTCCGGATGTTTCGGAGGATCCTGCACCCCTCTACTGATAATCTCTCCAGACGTTTCGGAGGATCCTGCAGCCCTCTCCTGATAATCTCTCCAGACGTTTCGGAGGATCCTGCAGCCCTCTCCTGATAATCTCTCCGGAGGTTTCGGAGGATCCTGCACCCCTCTCCTGATAATCTCTCCGGATGTTTCGGGGGATCCTACACCCCTCTCCTGATAATCTCTCTGGATGTTTCGGAGGATCTTGCAACCCTCTCCGGATAATCTCTCCGGATGTTTCGGGGGATCCTACACCCCTCTCCTGATAATCTCTCCGGATGTTTCGGGGGATCCTGCACCCCTCTCCAGATAATCTCTCTGGACATTGGAGGATCCGGCACCCCTCTCCTGATAATCTCTCTGGATGTTTCGGAGGATCCTGCACCCCTCTCCTGATAATCTCTCTGGATGTTTCGGAGGATCTTGCAACCCTCTCCGGATAATCTCTCCGGATGTTTCGGGGGATCCTACACCCCTCTCCTGATAATCTCTCCGGATGTTTCGGGGGATCCTGCACCCCTCTCCAGATAATCTCTCTGGACATTGGAGGATCCGGCACCCCTCTCCTGATAATCTCTCTGGATGTTTCGGAGGATCCTGCACCCCTCTCCTGATAATCTCTCCAGACGTTTCGGAGGACCCTGCACCCCTCTCCTGATAATCTCTCTGGATGTTTCGGAGGATCCTGCACCCCTCTCCTGATAATCTCTCTGGATGTTTCGGTGGATCCAGCACCCCTCTCCAGATAATCTCTCCGGATGTTTCGGAGGATCCTGCACCCCTCTCCTGATAATCTCTCCGGAGGTTTCGGAGGATCCTGCACCCCTCTCCTGATAATCTCTCCGGATTTTTTGGAGGACCCTGCACCCCTCTCCTGATAATCTCTCCGGACGTTTCGGAGGATCCTGCACCCCTCTCCTGATAATCTCTCTGGATGTTTCGGGGGATCCTGCACCCCTCTCCTGATAATCTCTCCGGACGTTTCTGAGGATCCTGCACCCCTCGCCTGATTATCTCTCTAGACATTGGAGGATCCTGCACCCCTCTCCTGATAATCTCTCCGGATGTTTCGCGGGATCCTGCACCCCTGTCCTGATAATCTCTCCAGATGTTTTGCGGGATCCTGCACCCCTCTCCTGATCATCTCTCTGGATGTTTCGGGGGATCCTGCACCCCTCTCCTGATAATCCCTCCGGATGTTTCGGGGGATCCTGCACCCCTCTCCTGATAATCTCTCCGGATGTTTCGGAGGATCCTGCACCCCTCTCCTGATAATCTCTCCAGGTGTTTCGGGGGATCCTGCACCCCTCTCCTGATAATCTCTCCAGACGTTGGAGGATCCTGCACCCCTCTCCTGATAATCTCTCCGGATGTTCCGGGGGATACTGCACCCCTCTCCCGATAATCTCTCCAGATGTGACGGAGGATCCTGCACCCCTCTCCTGATAATCTCTCCGAACATTGGAGGATCCTGCACCCCTCTCATGATAATCTCTCCGGATGTTTCGGGGGATCCTGCACCCCTCTCCCGATAATCTCTCCGGATGTTTCGGAGGATCCTGAACCCCTCTCCTGATAATCTCTCCGGACGTTTCGGAGGATCCTGCACCCCTCTCCTGATAATCTCTCCGGATGTTTCGGGGGATCCTGCACCCCTCTCCCGATAATCTCTCCAGATGTGACGGAGGATCCTGCACCCCTCTCCTGATAATCTCTCCGAACATTGGAGGATCCTGCACCCCTCTCATGATAATCTCTCCGGATGTTTCGGGGGATCCTGCACCCCTCTCCCGATAATCTCTCCGGACGTTTCGGAGGATCCCGCACCCCTCTCCTGATAATCTCTCCGGATGTTTCGGGGGATCCTGCACCCCTCTCCCGATAATCTCTCCAGATGTGACGGAGGATCCTGCACCCCTCTCCTGATAATCTCTCCGAACATTGGAGGATCCTGCACCCCTCTCATGATAATCTCTCCGGATGTTTCGGGGGATCCTGCACCCCTCTCCCGATAATCTCTCCGGATGCTTCGGAGGATCCTGAACCCCTCTCCTGATAATCTCTCCGGACGTTTCGGAGGATCCTGCACCCCTCTCCTGATAATCTCTCCAGACATTGAGGATCCTGCACCCCTCTCCTGATAATCTCTTTGGACGTTTCGGGGGATCCTGCACCCCTCTCCTGATAATCTCTCTGGATGTGTCGGAGGATCCTGCACCCCTCTCCTAATAATCTCTCCGGATGTTTCGGGGGATCCTGCACCCCTCTCCTGATAATATCTCCAGATGTTTCGGAGGATCCTGCACCCCTCTCCTGATAATCTCTCTGGATGTTTCGGAGGATCCTGCACCCCTCTCCTGATAATCTCTCCGGAGGTTTCGGAGGATCCAGCACCCCTCTCCTGATAATCTCTCCGGATGTTTCGAGGGATCCTGAACTCTTCTCCTGATAATCTCTCTGGATGTTTCGGGGGATCCTGCACCCCTCTCCTGATAATCTCTCCAGACGTTGGAGGATCCTGCACCCCTCTCCTGATAATCTCTCCGGATGTTTCGGAGGATCCTGCACCCCTCTCCTGATAATCTCCCTGGATGTTTTGGGGGATCCTACACCCCTCTCCTGATAATCTCTCTTGACGTTTCGGAGGATCCTGCACCCCTCTCCTGATTATCTCTCTGGATGTTTCGGAGGATCCTGCACCCCTCTCCTGATAATCTCTCCAGAGGTTTCAGAGGATCCTGCACCCCTCTCCTGATAATCTCTCTGGATGTTTCGGAGGATCTTGCAACCCTCTCCTGATAATCTCTCCGGATGTTTCGCGGGATCCTACACCCCTCTCCTGATAATCTCTCCGGATGCTTCGGAGGATCCTGCACCCCTCTGCTGATAATCTCTCCGGATGCTTCGGAGGATCCTGCACCCCTCTGCTGATAATCTCTCCAGACATTGGAGGTTCCTGCACCCCTCTCCTGATAATCTCTCTGGATGTTTCGGAGGATCCTGCACCCCTCTCCTGATAATCTCTCTGGATGTTTCGGAGGATCCTGCACCCCTCTCCTGATAATCTCTCCAGACGTTTCGGAGGATCCCGCACCCCTCTCCTGATTATCTCTCTGGATGTTTTGGAGGATCCTGCACCCCTCTCCTGATAATCTCTCCGGAGGTTTCGGAGGATCCTGCACCCCTCTCCTAATAATCTCTCCGGATGTTTCGGAGGATCCTGCACCCCTCTCCTGATAATCTCTCCGGATGTTTCGGAGGATCCTGCACCCCTCTCCTGATAATCTCTCCGGATGTTTCGGGGGATCCTGCACCCCTCTCCTGATAATCTCTCCGGATGTTTCGTGGGATCCTGCACCCCTCTCCTGATAATCTCTCCGGACATTGGAGGATCCGGCACCCCTCTCCTGATAATCTCTCTGGATGTTTCGGAGGATCCTGCACCCCTCTTCTGATAATCTCTCTGGATGTTTCGGAGGATCCTGCACCCCTCTCCTGATAATCTCTCTGGATGTTTCGGAGGATCCTGCACCCCTCTCATAATAATCTCTCTGGATGTTTCGGAGGATCCTGCACCCCTCTCCTGATAATCTCTCTGGATTTTTTGGTGGATCCAGCACCCCTCTCCTGATAATCTCTCCGGATGTTTCGGAGGATCCTGCACCCCTCTCCTGATAATCTCTGCGGAGGTTTCGGAGGATCCTGCAGCCCTCTCCTGATAATCTCTCCGGATGTTTCGGAGGATCCTGCACCCCTCTCCTGATAAACTCTCCGGACGTTTCGGAGGATCCTGCACCCCTCTCCTGATAATCTCTCCGGACGTTTCGGAGGATCCTGCACCCCTCTCCTGATAATCTCTCCAGACGTTGGAGGATCCTGCACCCCTCTCCTGTTAATCTCTCCGGATGTTTCGGGGGATCCTGCACCCCACTCCTGATAATCTCTTCGGACATTTTGGAGGATCCTGCACCCCTCTCCTGATAATCTCTCTGGATGTTTCGGGGGATCCTACACCCCTCTCCTGATAATCTCTCTGGATGTTTCGGAGGATCCTGCACCCCTCTCCTGATAGTCTCTCCGGACATTGGAGGATCCGGCACCCCTCTCCTGATAATCTCTCTGGATGATTTCGGGGGATCCTGCACCCCTCTCCTATTAATCTCTCCGGATGTTTCGGGGGATCCTGCACCCCTCTCCTGAAAATCTCTCCGGACATTGGAGGATCCGGCACCCCTCTCCTGATAATCTCTCTGGATGTTCCGGAGGATCCTGCACCCCTCTCCTGATAATCTCTCTGAATGTTTCGGAGGATCCTGCACCCCTCTCCTGATAATCTCTCCAGACATTTCAGGGGATCCTGCACTCCTCTCCTGATCATCTCTCTGGATGTTTCGGTGGATCCAGCACCCCTCTCCTGATAATCTCTCCGGATGTTTCAGAGGATCCTGCACCCCTCTCCTGATAATCTCTCTGGAGGTTTCGGAGGATCCTGCACCCCTCTCCTGATAATCTCTCCGGATGTTTCGGAGGATCCTGCACCCCTCTCCTGATAATCTCTCCGGACGTTTTGGAGGATCCTGCACCCCTCTCCTGATAATCTCTCTGGACGTTTCGGAGGATCCTGCACCCCTCTCCTGATAATCTCTCCGGACGTTTCGGAGGATCCTGCACCCCTCTCCTGATAATCTCTCTGGATGTTTTGGGGGATCCTACACCCCTCTCCTGATAATCTCTCTGGATGTTTCGGAGATTCCTGCACCCCTCTCCTGATAATCTCTCCGGACGTTTTAGAGGATCCTGCGCCCCTCTCCTGATAATCTCTCCGGACATTGGAGGATCCTGCACCCCTCTCCTGATAATCTCTCCAGACATTGGAGGATCCCGCACCCCTCTCCTGATAATCTCTCCGGACATTAGAGGATCCTGTACCCTTCTCCTGATAATCTCTCCGGACATCGGAGGATCCTGCACCCCTCTCCTGATAATCTCTCTAGATGTTTTGGAGGATCCTGCACCCCTCTCCTGATAATCTCTCCGGACGTTTCGGAGGATCCTGCACCCCTCTCCTAATATTCTCTCCGGACGTTTCAGAGGATCCTGCATCCCTCTCCTGATAATCTCTCCGGATGTTTCGGAGGGTCCAGCACCCCTCTCCTGATAATCTCTATGGATGTTTCGGAGGATCCTGCACCCCTCTCCTGATAATCTTTCTGGATGTTTTGGGGGATCCTACACCCCTCTCCTGATAATCTCTCTGGATGTTTCGGAGATTCCTGCACCCCTCTCCTGATAATCTCTCCGGACGTTTTAGAGGATCCTGCGCCCCTCTCCTGATAATCTCTCCGGACATTGGAGGATCCTGCACCCCTCTCCTGATAATCTCTCCAGACATTGGAGGATCCCGCACCCCTCTCCTGATAATCTGTCCGGACATTAGAGGATCCTGTACCCTTCTCCTGATAATCTCTCCGGACATCGGAGGATCCTGCACCCCTCTCCTGATAATCTCTCTAGATGTTTTGGAGAATCCTGCACCCCTCTCCTGATAATCTCTCCGGACGTTTCGGAGGATCCTGCACCCCTCTCCTAATATTCTCTCCGGACGTTTCGGAGGATCCTGCATCCCTCTCCTGATTATCTCTCCGGATGTTTCAGAGGGTCCAGCACCCCTCTCCTGATAATCTCTATGGATGTTTCGGAGGATCCTGCACCCCTCTCCTGATAATCTTTCTGGAGGTTTCGGAGGATCCTGCACCCCTCTTCTGATAATCTCTCTAGATATTTCGGAGGATCCTGCACCCCTCTCCTGATAATCTCTCCGGACGTTTCGGAGGATCCTGCACCCCTCTCCTAATATTCTCTCTGGACGTTTCGGAGGATCCTGCATCCCTCTCCTGATAATCTCTCCGGATGTTTCGGGGGATCCTGCACCCCTCTCTTGTTAATCTCTCTGGACGTTTCAGAGGATCCTGCACCCCTCTCCTGATATTCTCTCTGGATGTTTCGGAGGATCCTGAATCCCTCTCCTGATAATCTCTCCGGATGTTTCGGGGGATCCTGCACCCCTCTCCTGTTAATCTCTCCGGAGGTTTCGGAGGATCCTGCACCCCTCTCCTGATAATCTCATTGGATGTTTCGGAGGATCCTTCACCCCTCTCCTGATAATCTCTCCGGATGTTTCGGAGGATCCTGAACCCCTCTTCTGATAATCTCTCCGGACATTGGAGGATCCTGCACCCCTCTCCTAATAATCTCTCCGGATATTTCGGAGGATCCTGCACCCCTCTCATGATAATCTCTCCGGACATTGGCGGATTCTGCACCCCTCTCCTGATAATCTCTCTGGATGTTTTGGGGGATACTGCACCCCTCTCCTGATAATCTCTCCGGATGTTTCGGAGGATCCTGCACCCCTCTCCTGATAATCTCTCCAGATGTTTCGGGGGATCCTGCACCCCTCTCCTGATAATCTCTCCGGACGTTTCAGAGGATAATGCACACCTCTCCTGATAATCTCTGCAGGTGTTTCGGGGGAACCTGTACCCCTCTCCTGATAATCTCTCCGGACATTGGAGGATCCTGCACCCCTCTCCTAATAATCTCTCTGGATGTTTCGGAGAATCCTGCACCCCTCTCCTGATAATCTCTCTGGATGTTTCGGGGGATCCTGCACCCCTCTCCTGATAATCCCTCCGGATGTTTCGGGGGATCCTGCACCCCTCTCCTGATAATCTCTCCGGATGTTTCGGAGGATCCTGCACCCCTCTCCTGATAATCTCTCCAGGTGTTTCGGGGGATCCTGCACCCCTCCCCTGATAAACTCTACAGACATTGGAGGATCCTCCACCCCTCTCCTGATAATCTCTCTGGATGTTTCGGAGGATCCTGCACCCCTCTCCTGATAATCTCTCCAGATGTTTCGGGGGATCCTACACCCCTCTCCTGCACCCCTCTCCTGATAATCTCTCCGGACGTTGGAGGATCCTGCACCCCTCTCCTGATAATCTCTCCGGATGTTTCGGGGGATCCTGCACCCCTCTCCCGATAATCTCTCCAGATGTGACGGAGGATCCTGCACCCCTCTCCTGATAATCTCTCCGAACATTGGAGGATCCTGCACCCCTCTCATGATAATCTCTCCGGATGTTTCGGGGGATCCTGCACCCCTCTCCCGATAATCTCTCCGGATGCTTCGGAGGATCCTGAACCCCTCTCCTGATAATCTCTCCGGACGTTTCGGAGGATCCTGCACCCCTCTCCTGATAATCTCTCCAGACATTGAGGATCCTGCACCCCTCTCCTGATAATCTCTTTGTACGTTTCGGGGGATCCTGCACCCCTCTCCTGATAATCTCTCTGGATGTGTCGGAGGATCCTGCACCCCTCTCCTAACAATCTCTCCGGATGTTTTGGGGGATCCTGCACCCCTCTCCTGATAATATCTCCAGACGTTTCGGAGGATCCTGCACCCCTCTCCTGATAATCTCTCTGGATGTTTCGGAGGATCCAGCACCCCTCTCCTGATAATCTTTCCGGATGTTTCGGGGGATCCTGCACTCTTCTCCTGATAATCTCTCTGGATGTTTCGGGGGATCCTGCACCCCTCTCCTGATAATCTCTCCAGACGTTGGAGTATCCTGCACCCCTCTCCTGATAATCTCTCCTGATGTTTCGGAGGATCCTGCACCCCTCTCCTGATAATCTCCCTGGATGTTTTGGGGGATCCTACACCCCTCTCCTGATAATCTCTCTTGACGTTTCGGAGGATCCTGCACCCCTCTCCTGATTATCTCTCTGGATGTTTCGGAGGATCCTGCACCCCTCTCCTGATAATCTCTCCGGAGGTTTCCGAGGATCCTGCACCCCTCTCCTGATAATCTCTCTGGATGTTTCGGGGAATCCTACACCCCTCTCCTGATAATCTCTCTTGATGTTTCGGAGGATCTTGCAACCCTCTCCTGATAATCTCTCCGGATGTTTCGGGGGATCCTACACCCCTCTCCTGATAATCTCTCCGGATGCTTCGAAGGATCCTGCACACCTCTGCTGATAATCTCTCCGGATGCTTCGGAGGATCCTGCACCCCTCTGCTGATAATCTCTCCAGACATTGGAGGATCCTGCACCCCTCTCCTGATAATCTCTTTGGACATTTCGGGGGATCCTGCACCCCTCTCCTGATAATATCTCCAGACGTTTCGGAGGATCCTGCACCCCTCTCCTGATAATCTCTCTGGATGTTTCGGAGGATCCTGCATCCCTCTCCTGATAATCTCTCCGGAGGTTTCGGAGGACCCAGCACCCCTCTCCTGATAATCTCTCCGGATGTTTCGGGGGATCCTACACCCCTCTCCTGATAATCTCTTTGGATGTTTCGGAGGATCCTGCACCCCTCTCCTGATAATCTCTGCGGATGTTTCGGGGGATCCTGAACCCCTCTCCTGATAATCTCTCCGGATGTTTTGGGGTATCCTGCACCCCTCTCCTGATAATCTCTCCGGACATTGGAGGATCCCGCACCCCTCTCCTGATAATCTCTCTGGATGTTTCGGAGGATCCTGCAACCCTCTCCTGATAATCTCTGTGGATATTTCGGAGGATCCTGCACCCCTCTCCTGATAATCTCTCCAGACGTTTCGGAGGATCCTGCACCCCTCTCCTGATAATCTCTCTGGATGTTTCGGAGATTCCTGCACCCCTCTCCTGATAATCTCTCTGGATGTTTCGGTGGATCCAGCACCCCTCTCCTGATAATCTCTTCGGATGTTTCGGAGGATCCTGCACCCCTCTCCTGATAATCTCTCCGGAGGTTTCGGAGGATCCTGCACCCCTCTCCTGATAATCTCTCCGGATGTTTCGGGGGATCCTACACCCCTCTCCTGATAATCTCTCTGGATGTTTCAGAAGATCCTGCACCCCTCTCCTGATAATCTCTCCGGACGTTTCGGAGGATCCTGCACCCCTCTCCTGATAATCTCTCCGGATGTTTCGGGGGATCCTGCACCCCTCTCCTGATAATCTCTCCGGACATTTCTGAGGATCCTGCACCCCTCGCCTGATAATCTCTCTAGACATTGGAGGATCCTGCACCCCTCTCCTGATAATCTCTCCGGATGTTTCGCGGGATCCTGCACCCCTGTCCTGATAATCTCTCCAGATGTTTTGCGGGATCCTGCACCCCTCTCCTGATAATCTCTCTGGATGTTTCGGGGGATCCTGCACCCCTCTCCTGATAATCCCTCCGGATGTTTCGGGGGATCCTGCACCCCTCTCCTGATAATCTCTCCGGATGTTTCGGAGGATCCTGCTCCCCTCTCCTGATAATCTCTCCAGGTGTTTCGGGGGATCCTGCACCCCTCTCCTGATAAACTCTCCAGACATTGGAGGATCCTCCACCCCTCTCCTGATAATCTCTCTGGATGTTTCGGAGGATCCTGCACCCCTCTCCTGATAATCTCTCCAGATATTTCGGGGGATCCTACACCCCTCTCCTGCACCCCTCTCCTGATAATCTCTCCGGACGTTGGAGGATCCTGCACCCCTCTCCTGATAATCTCTCCGGATGTTTCGGGGGATCCTGCACCCCTCTCCCGATAATCTCTCCAGATGTGACGGAGGATCCTGCACCCCTCTCCTGATAATCTCTCCGAACATTGGAGGATCCTGCACCCCTCTCATGATAATCTCTCCAGATGTGACGGAGGATCCTGCACCCCTCTCCTGATAAACTCTCCAGACATTGGAGGATCCTCCACCCCTCTCCTGATAATCTCTCTGGATGTTTCGGAGGATCCTGCACCCCTCTCCTGATAATCTCTCCAGATATTTCGGGGGATCCTACACCCCTCTCCTGCACCCCTCTCCTGATAATCTCTCCGGACGTTGGAGGATCCTGCACCCCTCTCCTGATAATCTCTCCGGATGTTTCGGGGGATCCTGCACCCCTCTCCCGATAATCTCTCCAGATGTGACGGAGGATCCTGCACCCCTCTCCTGATAATCTCTCCGAACATTGGAGGATCCTGCACCCCTCTCATGATAATCTCTCCAGATGTGACGGAGGATCCTGCACCCCTCTCCTGATAATCTCTCCAGACGTTTCGGAGGACCCTGCACCCCTCTCCTGATAATCTCTCTGGATGTTTCGGAGGATCCTGCACCCCTCTCCTGATAATCTCTCTGGATGTTTCGGGGGATCCTGCACCCCTCTCCCGATAATCTCTCCGGATGCTTCGGAGGATCCTGAACCCCTCTCCTGATAATCTCTCCGGACGTTTCGGAGGATCCTGCACCCGTCTCCTGATAATCTCTCCAGACATTGAGGATCCTGCACCCCTCTCCTGATAATCTCTTTGGACGTTTCGGGGGATCCTGCACCCCTCTCCTTATAATATCTCCAGACATTTCGGAGGATCCTGCACCCCTCTCCTGATAATCTCTCTGGATGTTTCGGATGATCCTGCACCCCTCTCCTGATAATCTCTCCGGAGGTTTCGGAGGATCCAGCACCCCTCTCCTGATAATCTCTCCGGATGTTTCGGGGGATCCTGCACTCGTCTCCTGATAATCTCTCTGGATGTTTCGGGGGATCCTGCACCCCTCTCCTGATAATCTCTCCAGACGTTGGAGGATCCTGCACCCCTCTCCTGATAATCTCTCCGGATGTTTCGGGGGATCCTACACCCCTCTCCTGATAATCTCTCCGGATGCTTCGGAGGATCCTGCACCCCTCTGCTGATAATCTCTCCGGATGCTTCGGAGGATCCTGCACCCCTCTGCTGATAATCTCTCCAGACATTGGAGGATCCTGCTCCCCTCTCCTGATAATCTCTTTGGACATTTCGGGGGATCCTGCACCCCTCTCCTGATAATATCTCCAGACGTTTCGGAGGATCCTGCACCCCTCTCCCGATAATCTCTCTGGATGTTTCGGAGGATCCTGCACCCCTCTCCTGATAATCTCTCCGGAGGTTTCGGAGGACCCAGCACCCCTCTCCTGATAATCTCTCCGGATGTTCCGGGGGATCCTACACCCCTCTCCTGATAATCTCTTTGGATGTTTCGGAGGATCCTGCACCCCTCTCCTGATAATCTCTCCGGATGTTTTGGGGGATCCTGCACCCCTCTCCTGATAATCTCTCCGGACATTGGAGGATCCCGCACCCCTCTCCTGATAATCTCTCTGGATGTTTCGGAGGATCCTGCACCCCTCTCCTGATAATCTCTCCAGACGTTTCGGAGGATCCTGCACCCCTCTCCTGATAATCTCTCTGGATGTTTCGGAGATTCCTGCACCCCTCTCCTGATAATCTCTCTGGATGTTTCGGTGGATCCAGCACCCCTCTCCTGATAATCTCTTCGGATGTTTCGGAGGATCCTGCACCCCTCTCCTGATAATCTCTCCGGAGGTTTCGGAGGATCCTGCACCCCTCTCCTGATAATCTCTCCGGATGTTTCGGGGGATCCTACACCCCTCTCCTGATAATCTCTCTGGATGTTTCAGAAGATCCTGCACCCCTCTCCTGATAATCTCTCTGGATGTTTCGGGGGATCCTGCACCCCTCTCCTGATAATCTCTCCGGACATTGGAGTTTTCCGCACCCCTCTCCTGATAATCTCTCTGGATGTTTCGGAGGATCCTGCACCCCTCTCCTGATAATCTCTCCAGATGTTTCGGAGGATCCTGCACCCCTCTCCTGATAATCTCTCTGGGCGTTTCGGAGGATCTTGCACCCCTCTCCTGATAATCTCTCCGGACATTGGAGTTTTCCGCACCCCTCTCCTGATAATCTCTCTGGATGTTTCGGAGGATCCTGCACCCCTCTAATGATAATCTCTCCGGACGTTTCGGAGGATCCTGCACCCCTCTCCTGATAATCTCTCCAGACGTTGGAGGATCCTGCACCCCTCTCCTGATAATTTCTCCAGACGTTGGAGGATCCTGCACCCCTCTCCTGATAATCTCTCCGGATGTTTCTGGGGATCCTGCACCCCTCTCCTGATAATCTCTCCGGATGTTTCGGAGGATCCTGCACCCCTCTCCTGATAATCTCTCCGGACGTTTCGGAGGATCCTGCACCCCTCTCCTGATAATCTCTCTGGATGTTTCGGAGGATCCTGCACCCCTCTCCTGATAGTCTCTCCAGACGTTGGAGGATCCTGCACCCCTCTCCTGATAATCTCTCCAGACGTTGGAGGATCCTGCACCCCTCTCCTGATAATCTCTCCGGATGTTTCGGGGGATCCTGCACCCCTCTCCTGATAATCTCTCCGGACGTTTCGGAGGATCCTGCACCCCTCTCCTGATAATCTCTCTGGATGTTTTGGGGGATCCTACACCCCTCTCCTGATAATCTCTCCGAATGTTTCGGAGGATCCTGCACCCCTCTCCTGATAATCTCTCCGGAGGTTTCGGAGGATCCTGCACCCCTCTCCTGATAATCTCTCCGGATTTTTGGGGGGATCCTGCACCCCTCTCCTGATAATCTCTCCGGATGTTTCTGGGGATCCTGCACCCCTCTCCTGATAATCTCTCCGGATGTTTCGGAGGATCCTGCACCCCTCTACTGATAATCTCTCCAGACGTTTCGGAGGATCCTGCAGCCCTCTCCTGATAATCTCTCTGGATGTTTCGGAGGATCCTGCACCCCTCTCCTGATAATCTCTCCGGAGGTTTCGGAGGATCCTGCACCCCTCTCCTGATAATCTCTCCGGATGTTTCGGGGGATCCTACACCCCTCTCCTGATAATCTCTCTGGATGTTTCGGAGGATCTTGCAACCCTCTCCTGATAATCTCTCCGGATGTTTCGGGGGATCCTACACCCCTCTCCTGATAATCTCTCCGGATGTTTCGGGGGATCCTGCACCCCTCTCCAGATAATCTCTCCGGACATTGGAGGATCCGGCACCCCTCTCCTGATAATCTCTCTGGATGTTTCGGAGGATCCTGCACCCCTCTCCTGATAATCTCTCCAGACGTTTCGGAGGACCCTGCACCCCTCTCCTGATAATCTCTCTGGATGTTTCGGAGGATCCTGCACCCCTCTCCTGATAATCTCTCTGGATGTTTCGGTGGATCCAGCACCCCTCTCCAGATAATCTCTCCGGATGTTTCGGAGGATCCTGCACCCCTCTCCTGATAATCTCTCCGGAGGTTTCGGAGGATCCTGCACCCCTCTCCTGATAATCTCTCCGGATTTTTTGGAGGACCCTGCACCCCTCTCCTGATAATCTCTCCGGACGTTTCGGAGGATCCTGCACCCCTCTCCTGATAATCTCTCTGGATGTTTCGGGGGATCCTGCACCCCTCTCCTGATAATCTCTCCGGACGTTTCTGAGGATCCTGCACCCCTCGCCTGATTATCTCTCTAGACATTGGAGGATCCTGCACCCCTCTCCTGATAATCTCTCCGGATGTTTCGCGGGATCCTGCACCCCTGTCCTGATAATCTCTCCAGATGTTTTGCGGGATCCTGCACCCCTCTCCTGATCATCTCTCTGGATGTTTCGGGGGATCCTGCACCCCTCTCCTGATAATCCCTCCGGACATTGGAGGATCCTGCACACCTCTCCTGATAATCTCTCCGGATGTTTCGGAGGATCCTGCACCCCTCTCCTGATAATCTCTCCAGGTGTTTCGGGGGATCCTGCACCCCTCTCCTGATAATCTCTCCAGACGTTGGAGGATCCTGCACCCTTCTCCTGATAATCTCTCCGGATGTTCCGGGGGATACTGCACCCCTCTCCCGATAATCTCTCCAGATGTGACGGAGGATCCTGCACCCCTCTCCTGATAATCTCTCCGAACATTGGAGGATCCTGCACCCCTCTCATGATAATCTCTCCGGATGTTTCGGGGGATCCTGCACCCCTCTCCCGATAATCTCTCCGGATGTTTCGGAGGATCCTGAACCCCTCTCCTGATAATCTCTCCGGACGTTTCGGAGGATCCTGCACCCCTCTCCTGATAATCTCTCCGGATGTTTCGGGGGATCCTGCACCCCTCTCCCGATAATCTCTCCAGATGTGACGGAGGATCCTGCACCCCTCTCCTGATAATCTCTCCGAACATTGGAGGATCCTGCACCCCTCTCATGATAATCTCTCCGGATGTTTCGGGGGATCCTGCACCCCTCTCCCGATAATCTCTCCGGATGCTTCGGAGGATCCTGAACCCCTCTCCTGATAATCTCTCCGGACGTTTCGGAGGATCCTGCACCCCTCTCCTGATAATCTCTCCAGACATTGAGGATCCTGCACCCCTCTCCTGATAATCTCTTTGGACGTTTCGGGGGATCCTGCACCCCTCTCCTGATAATCTCTCTGGATGTGTCGGAGGATCCTGCACCCCTCTCCTAACAATCTCTCCGGATGTTTCGGGGGATCCTGCACCCCTCTCCTGATAATATCTCCAGATGTTTCGGAGGATCCTGCACCCCTCTCCTGATAATCTCTCTGGATGTTTCGGAGGATCCTGCACCCCTCTCCTGATAATCTCTCCGGAGGTTTCGGAGGATCCAGCACCCCTCTCCTGATAATCTCTCCGGATGTTTCGAGGGATCCTGCACTCTTCTCCTGATAATCTCTCTGGATGTTTCGGGGGATCCTGCACCCCTCTCCTGATAATCTCTCCAGACGTTGGAGGATCCTGCACCCCTCTCCTGATAATCTCTCCGGATGTTTCGGAGGATCCTGCACCCCTCTCCTGATAATCTCCCTGGATGTTTTGGGGGATCCTACACCCCTCTCCTGATAATCTCTCTTGACGTTTCGGAGGATCCTGCACCCCTCTCCTGATAATCTCTCCGGATGTTTCGGAGGATCCTGCACCCCTCTCCTGATAATCTCCCTGGATGTTTTGGGGGATCCTACACCCCTCTCCTGATAATCTCTCTTGACGTTTCGGAGGATCCTGCACCCCTCTCCTGATTATCTCTCTGGATGTTTCGGAGGATCCTGCACCCCTCTCCTGATAATCTCTCCAGAGGTTTCAGAGGATCCTGCATCCCTCTCCTGATAATCTCTCTGGATGTTTCGGAGGATCTTGCAACCCTCTCCTGATAATCTCTCCGGATGTTTCGCGGGATCCTACACCCCTCTCCTGATAATCTCTCCGGATGCTTCGGAGGATCCTGCACCCCTCTGCTGATAATCTCTCCGGATGCTTCGGAGGATCCTGCACCCCTCTGCTGATAATCTCTCCAGACATTGGAGGTTCCTGCACCCCTCTCCTGATAATCTCTCTGGATGTTTTGGAGGATCCTGCACCCCTCTCCTGATAATCTCTCCGGATGTTTTGGGGGATCCTGCACACCTCTCCTGATAATCTCTCTGGACATTGGAGGATCCTGCACCCCTCTCCTGATAATCTCTCTGGATGTTTCGGAGGATCCTGCAACCCTCTTCTAATAATCTCTCTGGATGTTTCGGAGGATCCTGCACCCCTCTCCTGATAATCTCTCCAGACGTTTCGGAGGATCCCGCACCCCTCTCCTGATAATCTCTCTGGATGTTTCGGAGATTCCTGCACCCCTCTCCTGATAATCTCTTCGGATGTTTCGGAGGATCCTGCACCCCTCTCCTGATAATCTCTCCGGAGGTTTCGGAGGATCCTGCACCCCTCTCCTGATAATCTCTCCGGATGTTTTGGGGGATCCTGCACCCCTCTCCTGATAATCTCTCCGGACATTGGAGGATCCCGCACCCCTCTCCTGATAATCTCTCTGGATGTTTCGGAGGATCCTGCACCCCTCTCCTGATAATCTCTCTGGATGTTTCGGAGGATCCTGCACCCCTCTCCTGATAATCTCTCCAGACGTTTCGGAGGATCCCGCACCCCTCTCCTGATTATCTCTCTGGATGTTTTGGAGGATCCTGCACCCCTCTCCTGATAATCTCTCCGGAGGTTTCGGAGGATCCTGCACCCCTCTCCTAATAATCTCTCCGGTTGTTTCGGAGGATCCTGCACCCCTCTCCTGATAATCTCTCCGGATGTTTTGGAGGATCCTGCACCCCTCTCCTGATAATCTCTCCAGAGGTTTCGGAGGATCCTGCACCCCTCTCCTAATAATCTCTCCGGATGTTTCGGAGGATCCTGCACCCCTCTCCTGATAATCTCTCCGGATGTTTCGGAGGATCCTGCACCCCTCTCCTGATAATCTCTCCGGATGTTTCGGGGGATCCTGCACCCCTCTCCTGATAATCTCTCCGGATGTTTCGGAGGATCCTGCACCCCTCTCCTGATAATCTCTCCGGACATTGGAGGATCCTGCACCCCTCTCCTGATAATCTCTCCGGATGTTTCGGGGGATCCTGCACCCCTCTCCTGATAATCTCTATGGACTTTTCGGAGGATCATGCACCCCTCTCCTGATAATCTCTCTGGATGTTTCGGAGGATCCTGCACCCCTCTCATAATAATCTCTCTGGATGTTTCGGAGGATCCTGCACCCCTCTCCTGATAATCTCTCTGGATTTTTTGGTGGATCCAGCACCCCTCTCCTGATAATCTCTCCGGATGTTTCGGAGGATCCTGCACCCCTCTCCTGATAATCTCTGCGGAGGTTTCGGAGGATCCTGCAGCCCTCTCCTGATAATCTCTCCGGATGTTTCGGAGGATCCTGCACCCCTCTCCTGATAAACTCTCCGGACGTTTCGGAGGATCCTGCACCCCTCTCCTGATAATCTCTCCGGACGTTTCGGAGGATCCTGCACCCCTCTCCTGATAATCTCTCCAGACGTTGGAGGATCCTGCACCCCTCTCCTGTTAATCTCTCCGGATGTTTCGGGGGATCCTGCACCCCTCTCCTGATAATCTCTTCGGACATTTTGGAGGATCCTGCACCCCTCTCCTGATAATCTCTCTGGATGTTTCGGGGGATCCTACACCCCTCTCCTGATAATCTCTCTGGATGTTTCGGAGGATCCTGCACCCCTCTCCTGATAGTCTCTCCGGACATTGGAGGATCCGGCACCCCTCTCCTGATAATCTCTCTGGATGATTTCGGGGGATCCTGCACCCCTCTCCTATTAATCTCTCCGGATGTTTCGGGGGATCCTGCACCCCTCTCCTGAAAATCTCTCCGGACATTGGAGGATCCGGCACCCCTCTCCTGATAATCTCTCTGGATGTTCCGGAGGATCCTGCACCCCTCTCCTGATAATCTCTCTGAAAGTTTCGGAGGATCCTGCACCCCTCTCCTGATAATCTCTCCAGACATTTCAGGGGATCCTGCACTCCTCTCCTGATCATCTCTCTGGATGTTTCGGTGGATCCAGCACCCCTCTCCTGATAATCTCTCCGGATGTTTCAGAGGATCCTGCACCCCTCTCCTGATAATCTCTCTGGAGGTTTCGGAGGATCCTGCACCCCTCTCCTGATAATCTCTCCGGATGTTTCAGAGGATCCTGCACCCCTCTCCTGATAATCTCTACGGACGTTTCGGAGGATCCTGCACCCCTCTCCTGATAATCTCTCCAGACGTTGGAGGATCCTGCACCCCTCTCCTGATAATCTCTCCGGATGTTTCGGGGGATCCTGCACCCCTCTCCTGATAATCTCTCCGGACGTTTCGGAGGATCCTGCACCCCTCTCCTGATAATCTCTCTGGATGTTTTGGGGGATCCTACACCCCTCTCCTGATAATCTCTCTGGATGTTTCGGAGATTCCTGCACCCCTCTCCTGATAATCTCTCCGGAGGTTTCGGAGGATCCTGCACCCCTCTCCTGATAATCTCTCCGGATGTTTCAGGGGATCCTACACCCCTCTCCTGATAATCTCTCTTAATGTTTCGGAGGATCTTGCACCCCTCTCCTGATAATCTCTCCGGATGTTTCGCGGGATCCTGCACCCCTCTCCTGATAATCTCTCCGGATGTTTCGGGGGATCCTGCACCCCTCTCCTGATAATCTCTCCGGACATTGGAGGATCCGGCACCCCTCTCCTGATAATCTCTCTGGATGTTCCGGGGGATCCTGCACCCCTCTCCTGATAATCTCTCTGGATGTTTCGGAGGATCCTGCACCCCTCTCCTGATAATCTCTCCAGACGTTTCAGAGGATCCTGCACCCCTCTCCTGATAATCTCTCTGGATTTTTCAGAGAATCCTGCACCCCTCTCCTGATAATCTCTCTGGATGTTTCGGTGGATCCAGCACCCCTCTCCTGATAATCTCTCCGGATGTTTCGGAGGATCCTGCACCCCTCTCCTAAAAATCTCTCTGTAGGATTCGGAGGATCCTGCACCCCTCTCCTGATATTCTCTCCGGACGTTTCGGAGGATCCTGCATCCCTCTCCTGATAATCTCTCCATACGTTGGAGGATCCTGCACCCCTCTCCTGATAATCTCTCTGGAGGTTTCAGAGGATCCTGCACCCCTCTCCTGATAATCTCTCCGGATGTTTCGGGGGATCCTGCACCCCTCTCCTGATAATCTCTCCAGATGTTTTGCGGGATCCTGCACCCCTCTCCTGATAATCTCTCTGGATGTTTCGGGGGATCCTGCACCCCTCTCCTGATAATCCCTCCTGATGTTTCGGGGGATCCTGCTCCCCTCTCCTGATAATCTCTCCAGATGTTTTGGAGGATCCTGCACCCCTCTCCTGATAATCTCTCCAGACGTTGGAGGATCCTGCACCCCTCTCCTGATAATCTCTCTGGATGTCTCGGAGGATCCTGCAACCCTCTCCTGATAATCTCTCCGAATGTTTCGGGGGATCCTACACCCCTCTCCTGATCATCTCTCTGGATGTTTCGGAGGATCCTGCACCCCTCTCCTGATAATCTCTCCAGACGTTGGAGGATCCTGCACCCCTCTCCTGATAATCTCTCCGGATGTTTCGGAGGATTCTGCACCCCTCTCCTGATAATCTCGCCGGATGTTTCGGAGGATCCTGCACCCCTCTCCTGTTAATCTCTCCGGATGTTTCAGAGGATCCTGCACCCCTCTCTTGATAATCTCTCCAGAGGTTTCGGGGGATCCTGCACCCCTCTCCTGATAATCTCTCCGGAGGTTTCGGAGGATCCTACACCCCTCTCCTGATAATCTCTTTGGACGTTTCGGGGTATCCTGCACCCCTCTCCTGATAATCTCTCCGGATGTTTCGGAGGATCCTGCACCCTTCTCCTGATAATCTCTCTAGATGTTTCGGAGGATCCTGCACCCCTCTCCTGATAATCTCTCCGGATGTTTCGGGGGATCCTGCACCCCTCTTCTGATAATCTCTCCAGATGTTTCATGGGATCCTGCACCCCTCTCCTGATAATCTCTCCAGACATTGGAGGATCCTGCACCCCTCTCCTGATAATCTCTTTGGACGTTTCGGGGTATCCTGCACCCCTCTCCTGATAATCTCTCCGGATGTTTCGGAGGATCCTGCACCCTTCTCCTGATAATCTCTCTAGATGTTTCGGAGGATCCTGCACCCCTCTACTGATAATCTCTCTGGACATTGGAGGATCCTGCCCCCTCTCCTGATAATCTCTCCGGATGTTTCGGGGGATCCTGCACCCTTCTCCTGATAATCTCTCTAGATGTTTCGGAGGATCCTGCACCCCTCTACTGATAATCTCTCCGGACATTGGAGGATCCTGCACCCCTCTCCTGATAATCTCTCCAGATGTTTCGGGGGATCCTGCTCCCATCTCCTGATAATCTCTCCGGATGTTTCGGAGGATCCTGCACCCCTCTCCTGATAATCTCTCCAGATGTTTCGGAGGATCCTGCACCCCTCTCCTGATAATCTCTCCGGACATTGGAGGATCCTGCACCCCTCTTCTGATAATCTCTCCGGATGTTTCGGAGGATTCTGCAACCCTCTCCTGATAATCTCGCCGGATGTTTCGGAGGATCCTGCACCCCTCTCCTGTTAATCTCTCCGGATGTTTCGGAGGATCCTGCACCCCTCTCTTGATAATCTCTCCAGAGGTTTCGGGGGATCCTGCACCCCTCTCCTGATAATCTCTCCGGACATTGGAGGATCCTGCACCCCTCTCCTGATTACCTCTCCGGATGTTATGGAGGATCCTGCACCCCTCTCCTGATAATCTATCCGGACATTGGAGGATACTGCACCCCTCTCCTGATAATCTCTCCGGAAATTGGAGGATCCTGCACCTCTCTCCTGATAATTTCTCCGGACATTGGACTATCCTGCACCCCTCTCCTGATAATCTCTCCGGACATTGGAGGCTCCTGCACCCCTCTCCTGATAATTTCTCTGGATGTTTCGGGGGATCCTGCACCCTTTTCCTGATAATCTCTCCGGATGTTTCGGGGGATCCTGCACCCTTCTCCTGATAATCTCTCCAGACATTGGAGGATCCTGCTCCCCTCTCCTGATAATCTCTCTAGATGTTTCGGAGGATCCTGCACCCCTCTCCTGATAATCTCCCTGGACGTTTCGGAGGATCCTGCACCCCTCTCCTGATAATCTCTCCGGACATTGGAGGATCCTGCACACCTCTCCTGATAATCTCTCCGGATGTTACGAAGGATCCTGCACCTCTCTCCTGATAATCTCTCCAGACATTGGAGGATCCTGCACCTCTCTCCTGATAATCTCTCCGGATGTTTCGGGGGATCCTGCACCCATCTACTGATAATCTCTCCGGATGTTTCGGAGGATCCTGCACCCCTCTCCTGATAATCTCTCTAGATGTTTCAGAGGATCCTGCACCCCTCTCCTGATAATCTCTCCGGACGTGTCGGAGGATCCTGCACCCCTCTCCTGATATTCTCTCCGGATGTTTCGGAGGATCCTGAACCCATCTCCTGATAATCTCTCTGGATGTTTCGGAGGATCCTGCACCCCTCTCCTGATAATCTCTCTGGACGTTTCGGAGGATCCCGCACCCCTCTCCTGATATTCTCTCCGGACGTTTCGGAGGATCCTGCATCCCTCTCCTGATAATCTCTCCGGACGTTTCGGAGGATCCTGCACCCCTCTCCTGATAATCTCTCCGGACATTTCAGGGGATCCTGCACCCCTCTCCTGATAATCTCTATGGACATTGGAGGATCCTGCACCCCTCTCCTGATAATCTCTCCGGACATTGGAGGATCCAGCACCCCTCTCCTGATAATCTCTCCGGACATTGGAGGATCCCGCACCCCTCTCCTGATAATCTCTCTGGATGTTTCGGAGGATCCTGCACCCCTCTCCTGATAATCTCACCGGATGTTTCAGAGGATCCTGCATCCCTCTCCTGATAATCTCTCCAGACGTTTTGGAGGATCCTGCACCCCTCTCCTGATAATCTCTCTGGACGTTTTGGAGGATCCTGCACCCCTCTCCTGATAATCTCTCCAGACGTTGGAGGATCCTGCACCCCTCTCCTGATAATCTCTCCAGACGTTGGAGGATCCTGCATCCCTCTCCTGATAATCTCTCCGGATGTTTTGGAGGATCCTGCACCCCTCTCCTGATAATCTCTCCAGACGTTGGAGGATCCTGCACCCCTCTTCTGATAATCTCTCCAGATGTTTCACGGGATCCTGCACCCCTCTCCTGATAATCTCTCCAGACATTGGAGGATCCTGCACCCCTCTCCTGATAATCTCTTTGGACGTTTCGGGGTATCCTGCACCCCTCTCCCGATAATCTCTATGGACGTTTTGGAGGACCCTGCACCCCTCTCCTGATAATCTCTCTGGATGTTTCGGAGGATCCTGCACCCCTCTCCTGATAATCTCTCTGGATGTTTTGGAATATCCTGCACCCCTCTCCTGATAATCTCTCCGGATGTTTCGGGGGATCCTGCACCCATCTCCTGATAATCTCTCTGGATGTTTTGGAGGATCCTGCACCCCTCTCCTGATAATCTCTCCGGATGTTTCGGAGGATCCTGCACCCCTCTCCTGATAATCTCTCTGGACATTGGTGGATCCTGCACCCCTCTCCTGATAATCTCTCCGGATGTTTCGGAGGATTCTGCACCCCTCTCCTTATAATCTCGCCGGATGTTTCGGAGGATCCTGCAACCCTCTCCTGATAATCTCGCCGGATGTTTCGGAGGATCCTGCACCCCTCTCCTGTTAATCTCTCCGGATGTTTCGGAGGATCCTGCACCCCTCTCTTGATAATCTCTCCAGAGGTTTCGGGGGATCCTGCACCCCTCTCCTGATAATCTCTCCGGAGGTTTCAGAGGATCCTACACCCCTCTCCTGATAACCTCTTTGGACGTTTCGGGGTATCCTGCACCCCTCTCCTGATAATCTCTCCGGATGTTTCGGAGGATCCTGCACCCTTCTCCTGATAATCTCTCTAGATGTTTCGGAGGATCCTGCACCCCTCTCCTGATAATCTCTCCAGACGTTGGAGGATCCTGCACCCCTCTTCTGATAATCTCTCCAGATGTTTCACGGGATCCTGCACCCCTCTCCTGATAATCTCTCCGGATGTTTCGGAGGATCCTGCACCCCTCTCCTGATAATCTCTCCGGACATTGGAGGATCCTGCACCCCTCTCCTGATAATCTCTCCGGATGTTTCGGGGGATCCTGCACCCCTCTCCTGATAATCTCTATGGACTTTTCGGAGGATCATGCACCCCTCCCCTGATAATCTCTATGGACTTTTCAGAGGATCATGCACCCCTCTCCTGATAATCTCTCCAGATGTTTCGGGTTATCATGCACCCCTCTCCTAATAATCTTTATGGACTTTTCGGAGGATCATGCACCCCTCTCCTGATAATCTCTCTGGACGTTTCAGAGGATCCCGCACCCCTATCCTGATATTCTCTCCGGACGTTTCGGAGGATCCTGCATCCCTCTCCTGATAATCTCTCCGGACGTTTCGGAGGATCCTGCACCCCTCTCCTGATAATCTCTCTGGATGTTTCAGAGGATCCCGCACCCCTATCCTGATATTCTCTCCGGACGTTTCGGAGGATCCTGCATCCCTCTCCTGATAATCTCTCCGGACGTTTCGGAGGATCCTGCACCCCTCTCCTGATAATCTCTCCGGACATTTTAGGGGATCCTGCACCCCTCTCCTGATAATCTCTCTGGACATTGGAGGATCCTGCACCCCTCTCCTGATAATCTCTCTGGACATTGGAGGATCCTGCACCCCTCTCCTGATAATCTGTACGGACATCGGAGGATCCTGCACCCCTCTCCTGATAATCTCTCTAGATGTTTCGGAGGATCCTGCACCCCTCTCCTGATAATCTCTCCGGACGTTTCGGAGGATCCTGCACCCCTCTCCCGATATTCTCTCCGGACGTTTCGGAGGATCCTGCATCCCTCTCCTGATAATCTCTCCGGATGTTTCGGAGGAACCTGCACCCCTCTCCTGATAATCTCTCCGGATGTTTCGGGGGATCCTGCACCCCTCTCTTGATAATCTCTCCGAACATTGGAGGATCCTGCACCCCTCTCCTAAAAATCTCTCCGGAGGTTTTGGGGGATCCTGCACCCCTCTCCTGATAATCTCTCCAGATGTTTCGGGGGATCCTGGACCCCTCTCCTGATGATCTCTCCAGATGTTTCGGGGGATCCTGCACCCCTCTCCTGATAATCTCTCTGGATGTTTAGGGGGATCCTGCACCCCTCTCCTGATAATCTCTCCGGACATTGGAGGATCCTGCACCCCTCTCCTGATAATCTCTCCGGATGTTTCGGGGGATCCTGCACCCCTCTCCTGATAATCTCTATGGACTTTTCGGAGAATCATGCACCCCTCCCCTGATAATCTCTATGGACTTTTCGGAGGATCATGCACCCCTCTCCTGATAATCTCCCCAGATGTTTCGGGGGATCATGCACCCCTCCCCTCAAAATCTCTATGGACTTTTCGGAGGATCATGCACCCCTCTCCTGATAATCTCTCTGGATGTTTCGGAGGATCCTGCACCCCTCTCCTGATAATCTCTCCGGATGTTTCGGAGGATCCTGCACCCCTCTCCTGATAATCTCTCCGGATGTTTCGGGGGATCCTGCACCCCTCTCCTGATAATCTCTCCGGATGTTTCGGAGGATCCTGCACCCCTCTCCTGATAATCTCTCCGGACATTGGAGGATCCTGCACCCCTCTCCTGATAATCTCTCCGGATGTTTCGGGGGATCCTGCACCCCTCTCCTGATAATCTCTATGGACTTTTCGGAGGATCATGCACCCCTCTCCTGATAATCTCTCTGGATGTTTCGGAGGATCCTGCACCCCTCTCATAATAATCTCTCTGGATGTTTCGGAGGATCCTGCACCCCTCTCCTGATAATCTCTCTGGATTTTTTGGTGGATCCAGCACCCCTCTCCTGATAATCTCTCCGGATGTTTCGGAGGATCCTGCACCCCTCTCCTGATAATCTCTGCGGAGGTTTCGGAGGATCCTGCAGCCCTCTCCTGATAATCTCTCCGGATGTTTCGGAGGATCCTGCACCCCTCTCCTGATAAACTCTCCGGACGTTTCGGAGGATCCTGCACCCCTCTCCTGATAATCTCTCCGGACGTTTCGGAGGATCCTGCACCCCTCTCCTGATAATCTCTCCAGACGTTGGAGGATCCTGCACCCCTCTCCTGTTAATCTCTCCGGATGTTTCGGGGGATCCTGCACCCCTCTCCTGATAATCTCTTCGGACATTTTGGAGGATCCTGCACCCCTCTCCTGATAATCTCTCTGGATGTTTCGGGGGATCCTACACCCCTCTCCTGATAATCTCTCTGGATGTTTCGGAGGATCCTGCACCCCTCTCCTGATAGTCTCTCCGGACATTGGAGGATCCGGCACCCCTCTCCTGATAATCTCTCTGGATGATTTCGGGGGATCCTGCACCCCTCTCCTATTAATCTCTCCGGATGTTTCGGGGGATCCTGCACCCCTCTCCTGAAAATCTCTCCGGACATTGGAGGATCCGGCACCCCTCTCCTGATAATCTCTCTGGATGTTCCGGAGGATCCTGCACCCCTCTCCTGATAATCTCTCTGAAAGTTTCGGAGGATCCTGCACCCCTCTCCTGATAATCTCTCCAGACATTTCAGGGGATCCTGCACTCCTCTCCTGATCATCTCTCTGGATGTTTCGGTGGATCCAGCACCCCTCTCCTGATAATCTCTCCGGATGTTTCAGAGGATCCTGCACCCCTCTCCTGATAATCTCTCTGGAGGTTTCGGAGGATCCTGCACCCCTCTCCTGATAATCTCTCCGGATGTTTCAGAGGATCCTGCACCCCTCTCCTGATAATCTCTACGGACGTTTCGGAGGATCCTGCACCCCTCTCCTGATAATCTCTCCAGACGTTGGAGGATCCTGCACCCCTCTCCTGATAATCTCTCCGGATGTTTCGGGGGATCCTGCACCCCTCTCCTGATAATCTCTCCGGACGTTTCGGAGGATCCTGCACCCCTCTCCTGATAATCTCTCTGGATGTTTTGGGGGATCCTACACCCCTCTCCTGATAATCTCTCTGGATGTTTCGGAGATTCCTGCACCCCTCTCCTGATAATCTCTCCGGAGGTTTCGGAGGATCCTGCACCCCTCTCCTGATAATCTCTCCGGATGTTTCAGGGGATCCTACACCCCTCTCCTGATAATCTCTCTTAATGTTTCGGAGGATCTTGCACCCCTCTCCTGATAATCTCTCCGGATGTTTCGCGGGATCCTGCACCCCTCTCCTGATAATCTCTCCGGATGTTTCGGGGGATCCTGCACCCCTCTCCTGATAATCTCTCCGGACATTGGAGGATCCGGCACCCCTCTCCTGATAATCTCTCTGGATGTTCCGGGGGATCCTGCACCCCTCTCCTGATAATCTCTCTGGATGTTTCGGAGGATCCTGCACCCCTCTCCTGATAATCTCTCCAGACGTTTCAGAGGATCCTGCACCCCTCTCCTGATAATCTCTCTGGATTTTTCAGAGAATCCTGCACCCCTCTCCTGATAATCTCTCTGGATGTTTCGGTGGATCCAGCACCCCTCTCCTGATAATCTCTCCGGATGTTTCGGAGGATCCTGCACCCCTCTCCTAAAAATCTCTCTGTAGGATTCGGAGGATCCTGCACCCCTCTCCTGATATTCTCTCCGGACGTTTCGGAGGATCCTGCATCCCTCTCCTGATAATCTCTCCATACGTTGGAGGATCCTGCACCCCTCTCCTGATAATCTCTCTGGAGGTTTCAGAGGATCCTGCACCCCTCTCCTGATAATCTCTCCGGATGTTTCGGGGGATCCTGCACCCCTCTCCTGATAATCTCTCCAGATGTTTTGCGGGATCCTGCACCCCTCTCCTGATAATCTCTCTGGATGTTTCGGGGGATCCTGCACCCCTCTCCTGATAATCCCTCCTGATGTTTCGGGGGATCCTGCTCCCCTCTCCTGATAATCTCTCCAGATGTTTTGGAGGATCCTGCACCCCTCTCCTGATAATCTCTCCAGACGTTGGAGGATCCTGCACCCCTCTCCTGATAATCTCTCTGGATGTCTCGGAGGATCCTGCAACCCTCTCCTGATAATCTCTCCGAATGTTTCGGGGGATCCTACACCCCTCTCCTGATCATCTCTCTGGATGTTTCGGAGGATCCTGCACCCCTCTCCTGATAATCTCTCCAGACGTTGGAGGATCCTGCACCCCTCTCCTGATAATCTCTCCGGATGTTTCGGAGGATTCTGCACCCCTCTCCTGATAATCTCGCCGGATGTTTCGGAGGATCCTGCACCCCTCTCCTGTTAATCTCTCCGGATGTTTCAGAGGATCCTGCACCCCTCTCTTGATAATCTCTCCAGAGGTTTCGGGGGATCCTGCACCCCTCTCCTGATAATCTCTCCGGAGGTTTCGGAGGATCCTACACCCCTCTCCTGATAATCTCTTTGGACGTTTCGGGGTATCCTGCACCCCTCTCCTGATAATCTCTCCGGATGTTTCGGAGGATCCTGCACCCTTCTCCTGATAATCTCTCTAGATGTTTCGGAGGATCCTGCACCCCTCTCCTGATAATCTCTCCGGATGTTTCGGGGGATCCTGCACCCCTCTTCTGATAATCTCTCCAGATGTTTCATGGGATCCTGCACCCCTCTCCTGATAATCTCTCCAGACATTGGAGGATCCTGCACCCCTCTCCTGATAATCTCTTTGGACGTTTCGGGGTATCCTGCACCCCTCTCCTGATAATCTCTCCGGATGTTTCGGAGGATCCTGCACCCTTCTCCTGATAATCTCTCTAGATGTTTCGGAGGATCCTGCACCCCTCTACTGATAATCTCTCTGGACATTGGAGGATCCTGCCCCCTCTCCTGATAATCTCTCCGGATGTTTCGGGGGATCCTGCACCCTTCTCCTGATAATCTCTCTAGATGTTTCGGAGGATCCTGCACCCCTCTACTGATAATCTCTCCGGACATTGGAGGATCCTGCACCCCTCTCCTGATAATCTCTCCAGATGTTTCGGGGGATCCTGCTCCCATCTCCTGATAATCTCTCCGGATGTTTCGGAGGATCCTGCACCCCTCTCCTGATAATCTCTCCAGATGTTTCGGAGGATCCTGCACCCCTCTCCTGATAATCTCTCCGGACATTGGAGGATCCTGCACCCCTCTTCTGATAATCTCTCCGGATGTTTCGGAGGATTCTGCAACCCTCTCCTGATAATCTCGCCGGATGTTTCGGAGGATCCTGCACCCCTCTCCTGTTAATCTCTCCGGATGTTTCGGAGGATCCTGCACCCCTCTCTTGATAATCTCTCCAGAGGTTTCGGGGGATCCTGCACCCCTCTCCTGATAATCTCTCCGGACATTGGAGGATCCTGCACCCCTCTCCTGATTACCTCTCCGGATGTTATGGAGGATCCTGCACCCCTCTCCTGATAATCTATCCGGACATTGGAGGATACTGCACCCCTCTCCTGATAATCTCTCCGGAAATTGGAGGATCCTGCACCTCTCTCCTGATAATTTCTCCGGACATTGGACTATCCTGCACCCCTCTCCTGATAATCTCTCCGGACATTGGAGGCTCCTGCACCCCTCTCCTGATAATTTCTCTGGATGTTTCGGGGGATCCTGCACCCTTTTCCTGATAATCTCTCCGGATGTTTCGGGGGATCCTGCACCCTTCTCCTGATAATCTCTCCAGACATTGGAGGATCCTGCTCCCCTCTCCTGATAATCTCTCTAGATGTTTCGGAGGATCCTGCACCCCTCTCCTGATAATCTCCCTGGACGTTTCGGAGGATCCTGCACCCCTCTCCTGATAATCTCTCCGGACATTGGAGGATCCTGCACACCTCTCCTGATAATCTCTCCGGATGTTACGAAGGATCCTGCACCTCTCTCCTGATAATCTCTCCAGACATTGGAGGATCCTGCACCTCTCTCCTGATAATCTCTCCGGATGTTTCGGGGGATCCTGCACCCATCTACTGATAATCTCTCCGGATGTTTCGGAGGATCCTGCACCCCTCTCCTGATAATCTCTCTAGATGTTTCAGAGGATCCTGCACCCCTCTCCTGATAATCTCTCCGGACGTGTCGGAGGATCCTGCACCCCTCTCCTGATATTCTCTCCGGATGTTTCGGAGGATCCTGAACCCATCTCCTGATAATCTCTCTGGATGTTTCGGAGGATCCTGCACCCCTCTCCTGATAATCTCTCTGGACGTTTCGGAGGATCCCGCACCCCTCTCCTGATATTCTCTCCGGACGTTTCGGAGGATCCTGCATCCCTCTCCTGATAATCTCTCCGGACGTTTCGGAGGATCCTGCACCCCTCTCCTGATAATCTCTCCGGACATTTCAGGGGATCCTGCACCCCTCTCCTGATAATCTCTATGGACATTGGAGGATCCTGCACCCCTCTCCTGATAATCTCTCCGGACATTGGAGGATCCAGCACCCCTCTCCTGATAATCTCTCCGGACATTGGAGGATCCCGCACCCCTCTCCTGATAATCTCTCTGGATGTTTCGGAGGATCCTGCACCCCTCTCCTGATAATCTCACCGGATGTTTCAGAGGATCCTGCATCCCTCTCCTGATAATCTCTCCAGACGTTTTGGAGGATCCTGCACCCCTCTCCTGATAATCTCTCTGGACGTTTTGGAGGATCCTGCACCCCTCTCCTGATAATCTCTCCAGACGTTGGAGGATCCTGCACCCCTCTCCTGATAATCTCTCCAGACGTTGGAGGATCCTGCATCCCTCTCCTGATAATCTCTCCGGATGTTTTGGAGGATCCTGCACCCCTCTCCTGATAATCTCTCCAGACGTTGGAGGATCCTGCACCCCTCTTCTGATAATCTCTCCAGATGTTTCACGGGATCCTGCACCCCTCTCCTGATAATCTCTCCAGACATTGGAGGATCCTGCACCCCTCTCCTGATAATCTCTTTGGACATTTCGGGGTATCCTGCACCCCTCTCCCGATAATCTCTATGGACGTTTTGGAGGACCCTGCACCCCTCTCCTGATAATCTCTCTGGATGTTTCGGAGGATCCTGCACCCCTCTCCTGATAATCTCTCTGGATGTTTTGGAATATCCTGCACCCCTCTCCTGATAATCTCTCCGGATGTTTCGGGGGATCCTGCACCCATCTCCTGATAATCTCTCTGGATGTTTTGGAGGATCCTGCACCCCTCTCCTGATAATCTCTCCGGATGTTTCGGAGGATCCTGCACCCCTCTCCTGATAATCTCTCTGGACATTGGTGGATCCTGCACCCCTCTCCTGATAATCTCTCCGGATGTTTCGGAGGATTCTGCACCCCTCTCCTTATAATCTCGCCGGATGTTTCGGAGGATCCTGCAACCCTCTCCTGATAATCTCGCCGGATGTTTCGGAGGATCCTGCACCCCTCTCCTGTTAATCTCTCCGGATGTTTCGGAGGATCCTGCACCCCTCTCTTGATAATCTCTCCAGAGGTTTCGGGGGATCCTGCACCCCTCTCCTGATAATCTCTCCGGAGGTTTCAGAGGATCCTACACCCCTCTCCTGATAATCTCTTTGGACGTTTCGGGGTATCCTGCACCCCTCTCCTGATAATCTCTCCGGATGTTTCGGAGGATCCTGCACCCTTCTCCTGATAATCTCTCTAGATGTTTCGGAGGATCCTGCACCCCTCTCCTGATAATCTCTCCAGACGTTGGAGGATCCTGCACCCCTCTTCTGATAATCTCTCCAGATGTTTCACGGGATCCTGCACCCCTCTCCTGATAATCTCTCCGGATGTTTCGGAGGATCCTGCACCCCTCTCCTGATAATCTCTCCGGACATTGGAGGATCCTGCACCCCTCTCCTGATAATCTCTCCGGATGTTTCGGGGGATCCTGCACCCCTCTCCTGATAATCTCTATGGACTTTTCGGAGGATCATGCACCCCTCCCCTGATAATCTCTATGGACTTTTCAGAGGATCATGCACCCCTCTCCTGATAATCTCTCCAGATGTTTCGGGTTATCATGCACCCCTCTCCTAATAATCTTTATGGACTTTTCGGAGGATCATGCACCCCTCTCCTGATAATCTCTCTGGACGTTTCAGAGGATCCCGCACCCCTATCCTGATATTCTCTCCGGACGTTTCGGAGGATCCTGCATCCCTCTCCTGATAATCTCTCCGGACGTTTCGGAGGATCCTGCACCCCTCTCCTGATAATCTCTCTGGATGTTTCAGAGGATCCCGCACCCCTATCCTGATATTCTCTCCGGACGTTTCGGAGGATCCTGCATCCCTCTCCTGATAATCTCTCCGGACGTTTCGGAGGATCCTGCACCCCTCTCCTGATAATCTCTCCGGACATTTTAGGGGATCCTGCACCCCTCTCCTGATAATCTCTCTGGACATTGGAGGATCCTGCACCCCTCTCCTGATAATCTCTCTGGACATTGGAGGATCCTGCACCCCTCTCCTGATAATCTCTCTAGATGTTTCGGAGGATCCTGCACCCCTCTCCTGATAATCTCTCCGGACGTTTCGGAGGATCCTGCACCCCTCTCCCGATATTCTCTCCGGACGTTTCGGAGGATCCTGCATCCCTCTCCTGATAATCTCTCCGGATGTTTCGGAGGAACCTGCACCCCTCTCCTGATAATCTCTCCGGATGTTTCGGGGGATCCTGCACCCCTCTCTTGATAATCTCTCCGAACATTGGAGGATCCTGCACCCCTCTCCTAAAAATCTCTCCGGAGGTTTTGGGGGATCCTGCACCCCTCTCCTGATAATCTCTCCAGATGTTTCGGGGGATCCTGGACCCCTCTCCTGATGATCTCTCCAGATGTTTCGGGGGATCCTGCACCCCTCTCCTGATAATCTCTCTGGATGTTTAGGGGGATCCTGCACCCCTCTCCTGATAATCTCTCCGGACATTGGAGGATCCTGCACCCCTCTCCTGATAATCTCTCCGGATGTTTCGGGGGATCCTGCACCCCTCTCCTGATAATCTCTATGGACTTTTCGGAGAATCATGCACCCCTCCCCTGATAATCTCTATGGACTTTTCGGAGGATCATGCACCCCTCTCCTGATAATCTCCCCAGATGTTTCGGGGGATCATGCACCCCTCCCCTCAAAATCTCTATGGACTTTTCGGAGGATCATGCACCCCTCTCCTGATAATCTCTCTGGATGTTTCGGAGGATCCTGCACCCCTCTCCTGATAATCTCTCCGGATGTTTCGGAGGATCCTGCACCCCTCTCCTGAAAATCTCTCTGGATGTTTCGGGGGATCCTACACCCCTCTCCTGATAATCTCTCTGGATGTTTCGGAGGATCCTGCACCCCTCTCCTGATAATCTCTCTGGAAGTTTCGGAGGATCCTGCACCCCTCTCCTGATAATCTCTCCGGACATTGGAGGATCCTGCACCCCTCTCCTAAAAATCTCTCCGGAGGTTTCGGGGGATCCTGCACCCCTCTCCTGATAATCTCTCCAGATGTTTCGGGGGATCCTGGACCCCTCTCCTGATGATCTCTCCAGATGTTTCGGGGGATCCTGCACCCCTCTCCTGATAATCTCTCTGGATGTTTAGGGGGATCCTGCACCCCTCTCCTGATAATCTCTCCGGATGTTTCGGAGGATCCTGCACCCCTCTCCTGATAATCTCTCCGGACATTGGAGGATCCTGCACCCCTCTCCTGATAATCTCTCCGGATGTTTCGGGGGATCCTGCACCCCTCTCCTGATAATCTCTATGGACTTTTCGGAGGATCATGCACCCCTCCCCTGATAATCTCTATGGACTTTTCAGAGGATCATGCACCCCTCTCCTGATAATCTCTCCAGATGTTTCGGGTTATCATGCACCCCTCTCCTAATAATCTTTATGGACTTTTCGGAGGATCATGCACCCCTCTCCTGATAATCTCTCTGGATGTTTCGGAGGATCCTGCACCCCTCTCCTGACAATCTCTCCGGATGTTTCGGAGGATCCTGCACCCCTCTCCTGATAATCTCTCCGGATGTTTCGGGGGATCCTACACCCCTCTCCTGATAATCTCTCTGGATGTTTTGGAGGATCCTGCACCCCTCTCCTGATCATCTCTCCGCATGTTTCGGGGGTGTGACGGGAGAGCCCATGGGACTCAGAATACATCTTATGTCTAAGTCACCCTGTGCCATCCTGGCACAGGGTGAGTGAGAAAATATATCTTGGACTACTTAAAATGGGACAGTAATATTTGTCCACAATATCTCCCAGGATGTATGTAAAGACTATTATTGGTTTTGTTGATTCTGAACGCAACCTGTGTTTATGTTAATTGAATGAGCTAATGACATTGTCCTCTATACAATGTAGGAGACGGGACGACTGCTATTATGTTGATATAACTGTGTGAAGCCCGGTGACCACAAGTCTGGGCGAAAGGTCATGTGTCAGTCACCTAGGCTGTATAGAGGATTAGATATTTAGCTCATGTTAATTAAGTTACAGTTGTATTGTTAGAGGAGGTTCCAACGGCATATAAAGTCTTGTAATTCTGGTTCTAAATAAACAGTTCTTGGTAGCAACAAGCAAGTGTCGCCTTGTTTGTGCTCGCAGAGGTTGGGATATCTGTATACAGACTGGGAGGAAGTGGTATATGACGGAAGCACTCAAGCGGAGTGTGGGACGTTCCGTGACATTGGTGGCAGCGGTGGGATAGCTTCCCGAAGTCTGGGACATCCAAACCTCCAACTGGATCCAAGATCAGCATAGCAGACTTCAGTCACACCAGCGGAGATATGGACCTGGCATCAGAATTCCCGGGGCTGCTGCGGATCATCCTTTCAACATACACCAGGACTGTGTCTGAGGATGAATACCTGGAGCTTAGGCAGCAAATTCGGGTGGAGCTCTGGATTGCAGCCCTCCGTCTCGCTGGTATAAAACAGGGCAAGTGCTTTCCAACCCAAGAGCAACGGGCCAGTGACCAACGGGCATTGCGGATGGCATTCCTGGGAGAGCAGCCCCAGGAGCAATGGGTGACTGAGTTGGACAGGTTGGTCCAGCAGGAGATAGAGCTGGACAATCGTTATCGGGCTCTGCAATGGCACGCAGAGGAGGGATATTTAGGGGAGACAACAGAATGCTCTCCGGAGGGATATGACTTTGGCGGCCCTGGATTGCTGTGGGAGAACCTTACAGATCTTTTTACGTTTGGCGATGAAGGGGAACCTGACCTTGAGGACCTGAGAGATTATAGAGAGTCTATGCTCGGTCTTGCAGGGGTCTCAGAGCTCAAACCTGATCTGGACCATTTGCTAAGGAAGGAACAGCATCTGGAAAGGGCATACAGGAAACTGCTAGAACACATTCAGCAGCATGCCAGAGAATCGGCAGTGGAAAATCCGGAGATTGCCGTCCCCAAACCTGAAGTGCTGACAACAGGGCAGAGCTCTGCTAACCTCTGCCCAGAAATGATAGCATCTTCTGGGTTCCATGGACAGGAGATGGTGAACCTCTATCCCCAGACATCAGTTGCAGAGACATGGGATTTGATAGACTTTTCTGCTGAGGAAGAACAACCTGATGAGCCTCCAGCAGAAGAGCTGCTATCAGGGCCAAAGTTCACTGTGTTCTGCCCAGCACCAACAGTGGCTTCAGCCTTCTTGAGAGAAGAGGTAGTCGGCCTTTCTCCCACAACACTGACAGGGACATGTGATTTTCTGCCAGCTGCATCTATGGAGTTACAACAAACTTCTCCAGCTGAAGATCTGGTAACTGAACAGAGGGTCCAAGACCTCTGTCCCACACTTTTACCACTCATAGAGACTGGGGATTTAATAGACGTTTCTGTAGAGGAGGAACCACCTGGCAAACCCCCAGCAGAAGTGCTGGCAACCGGACAGAGGGTCCAAGACCTCTGCCCCACACCTGCAGCAATTGTGGAGGCTCAGGGTGAGAAGATGGCAATCACTTCCCAGCAGCAGATACAGGGGGAGAAGGGAGAGGAGGTGTGTGTTGTCCCTCCCCAACAGTTGGCCAGGGTGGAGGAAGCGGGCTTTCCTCCCCAGCAAAGATCCATGCACCTGGAATACAGTACCAGAGACATGTCGTCCCAGCAGCCAGATGAGGGAATGGAAAAGGAAGCAGCCGGCTCACCTCCCCAATGGCAGCTACACAGTTTGGGAGTGGAGGAAGCCAGCCTCCTGCCCCAACGGTTAGCCGGAGCGGAGGATGCGGAGTCCCCAGCAGAAGTGCTGGCAACAGGGCAGAGTGTTACCAACCTCTGCCCAGCACCAGCAACAACTACAGAGTTCCAGGGAGGCGGGGCAGTCGGCCTCCCTCCCCAACAGTTAGCTGGAACAGATGGTGTGGGTTTTCCAGCAGAAGGGCTGGCAACAGGGCCGAGGACTGCTGGACTCTGCCCTCAACTAACAGAGGATGGATTTCCTGTGAAGGTGGATGGGACTTCAGTCACCACCTGTATACCCCAGGGATGCTGGGCAGTTGGCTCAGATCCCCAACAGCATGACAGAGTGAGCCCAGACACCCTGTCTCCTCTCCAGCGGCAGAAAGGATTCCAGGGAGAAGGGCCAGTCCGGGCCTCTCCCCAGCGGCGGATATGTTCTCTGAGAGAGGCAGAGGTTGGCTGGGTGAGTAATACTCTGTTTGGAACAATTTATTTGGGGTACTGTGTGGGTACAGGCATTAGAGGAATGGAGCTACTTACTAACTTCGGAGTCAACCCGTCTGGGGTCTCCTCCTGTGTTAGTCTCCTGCCGAAAGGGGAGAGATGTGACGGGAGGGCCCATGGGACTCAGAATACATCTTATGTCTAAGTCACCCTGTGCCATCCTGGCACAGGGTGAGTGAGAAAATATATCTTGGACTACTTAAAATGGGACAGTAATATTTGTCCACAATATCTCCCAGGATGTATGTAAAGACTATTATTGGTTTTGTTGATTCTGAACGCAACCTGTGTTTATGTTAATTGAATGAGCTAATGACATTGTCCTCTATACAATGTAGGAGACGGGACGACTGCTATTATGTTGATATAACTGTGTGAAGCCCGGTGACCACAAGTCTGGGCGAAAGGTCATGTGTCAGTCACCTAGGCTGTATAGAGGATTAGATATTTAGCTCATGTTAATTAAGTTACAGTTGTATTGTTAGAGGAGGTTCCAACGGCATATAAAGTCTTGTAATTCTGGTTCTAAATAAACAGTTCTTGGTAGCAACAAGCAAGTGTCGCCTTGTTTGTGTTCGCAGAGGTTGGGATATCTGTATACAGACTGGGAGGAAGTGGTATATGACGGAAGCACTCAAGCGGAGTGTGGGACGTTCCGTGACAGGGGGATCCTGCACCCCTCTTCTGATAATTTCTCCAGACATTGGAGGATCCCGCACCCCTCTCCTGATAATCTCTCTGGATGTTTCGGAGGATCCTGCACCCCTCTCCTGATAATCTCTCTGGATGTTTCAGAGGATCCTGCACCCCTCTCCTGATAATCTCTCCGGATGTTTCTGAGGAACCTGCACCCCTCTCCTGATAATCTCTCCGGACGTTTCGGAGGATCCTGCACCCCTCTCCTGATAATCTCTCCGGACATTGGAGGATCCAGCACCCCTCTCCTGATAATCTCTCCGGACATTGGAGGATCCCGCACCCCTCTCCTGATAATCTCTCTGGATGTTTCGGAGGATCCTGCACCCCTCTCCTGATAATCTCAAGGGATGTTTCAGAGGATCCTGCATCCCTCTCCTGATAATCTCTCCGGACGTTTTGGAGGATCCTGCACCCCTCTCCTGATAATCTCTCTGGACGTTTTGGAGGATCCTGCACCCCTCTACTGATAATCTCTCCAGACGTTGGAGGATCCTGCACCCCTCTCCTGATAATCTCTCCAGACGTTGGAGGATCCTGCACCCCTCTCCTGATAATCTCTCCGGATGTTTCGGGGGATCCTGCACCCCTCTTCTGATAATCTCTCCAGATGTTTCACGGGATCCTGCACCCCTCTCCTGATAATCTCTCCAGACATTGGAGGATCCTGCACCCCTCTCCTGATAATCTCTTTGGACGTTTCGGGGTATCCTGCACCCCTCTCCCGATAATCTCTCTGGACGTTTTGGAGGACCCTGCACCCCTCTCCTGATAATCTCTCTGGATGTTTCGGAGGATCCTGCACCCCTCTCCTGATAATCTCTCTGGATGTTTTGGAGGATCCTGCACCCCTCTCCTGATAATCTCTCCGGATGTTTCGGGGGATCCTGCACCCCTCTCCTGATAATCCCTCCGGATGTTTCGGGGGATCCTGCACCCCTCTCCTGATAATCTCTCCGGATGTTTCGGAGGATCCTGCACCCCTCTCCTGATAATCTCTCCAGGTGTTTCGGGGGATCCTGCACCCCTCTCCTGATAAACTCTACAGACATTGGAGGATCCTCCACCCCTCTCCTGATAATCTCTCTGGATGTTTCGGAGGATCCTGCACCCCTCTCCTGATAATCTCTCCAGATGTTTCGGGGGATCCTGGACCCCTCTCCTGATGATCTCTCCAGATGTTTCGGGGGATCCTGCACCCCTCTCCTGATAATCTCTCTGGATGTTTAGGGGGATCCTGCACCCCTCTCCTGATAATCTCTCCGGATGTTTCGGAGGATCCTGCACCCCTCTCCTGATAATCTCTCCGGACATTGGAGGATCCTGCACCCCTCTCCTGATAATCTCTCCGGATGTTTCGGGGGATCCTGCACCCCTCTCCTGATAATCTCTATGGACTTTTCGGAGGATCATGCACCCCTCCCCTGATAATCTCTATGGACTTTTCAGAGGATCATGCACCCCTCTCCTGATAATCTCTCCAGATGTTTCGGGTTATCATGCACCCCTCTCCTAATAATCTTTATGGACTTTTCGGAGGATCATGCACCCCTCTCCTGATAATCTCTCTGGATGTTTCGGAGGATCCTGCACCCCTCTCCTGACAATCTCTCCGGATGTTTCGGAGGATCCTGCACCCCTCTCCTGATAATCTCTCCGGATGTTTCGGGGGATCCTACACCCCTCTCCTGATAATCTCTCTGGATGTTTTGGAGGATCCTGCACCCCTCTCCTGATCATCTCTCCGCATGTTTCGGGGGATCCTGCACCCCTCTTCTGATAATTTCTCCAGACATTGGAGGATCCCGCACCCCTCTCCTGATAATCTCTCTGGATGTTTCGGAGGATCCTGCACCCCTCTCCTGATAATCTCTCTGGATGTTTCAGAGGATCCTGCACCCCTCTCCTGATAATCTCTCCGGATGTTTCGGAGGAACCTGCACCCCTCTCCTGATAATCTCTCCGGATGTTTCGGGGGATCCTGCACCCCTCTCCTGATAATCCCTCCGGATGTTTCGGGGGATCCTGCACCCCTCTCCTGATAATCTCTCCGGATGTTTCGGAGGATCCTGCACCCCTCTCCTGATAATCTCTCCAGGTGTTTCGGGGGATCCTGCACCCCTCTCCTGATAAACTCTACAGACATTGGAGGATCCTCCACCCCTCTCCTGATAATCTCTCTGGATGTTTCGGAGGATCCTGCACCCCTCTCCTGATAATCTCTCCAGGTGATTCGGGGGATCCTGCACCCCTCTTCTGATAATCTCTCCAGACATTGGAGGATCCTGCACCCCTCTCCTGATAATCTCTCCGGATGTTTCGGGGGATCCTGCAACCTTCTCCTGATAATCTCTCCGGATGTTTCGGGGGACCCTGCACCCCTCTCCGGCAACCCTCTCCTGATAATCTCTCCGGATGTTTTGGAGGATCCTGCACCCCTCTCATGATAATCTCTCTGGACATTTCGGAGGATCCTGCACACCTCTCCTGATAACCTCTCTGGACATTTCGGAGGATCCTGCACCCCTCTCCTGATAATCTCCCTGGACGTTTCGGAGGATCCTGCACCCCTCTCCTGATAATCTCTCCGGAGGTTTCGGAGGAACCTGCACCCCTCTCCTGATAATCTCTCCGGATGTTTCGGGGGATCCTGCACCCCTCTCTTGATAATCTCTCCGGACATTGGAGGATCCTGCACCCCTCTCCTAAAAATCTCTCCAGAGGTTTCGGGGGATCCTGCACCCCTCTCCTGATAATCTCTCCAGATGTTTCGGGGGATCCTGGACCCCTCTCCTGATGATCTCTCCAGATGTTTTGGGGGATCCTGCACCCCTCTCCTGATAATCTCTCTGGATGTTTCGGGGGATCCTGCACCCCTCTCCTGATAATCTCTCCGGATGTTTCGGAGGATCATGCACCCGTCCCCTGATAATTTCTCTGGATGTTTCGGGGGATCCTGCACCCTTCTCCTGATAATCTCTCTGGACATTGGAGGATCCTGCACCCCTCTCCTGATAATCTCTCCGGATGTTTCGGGGGATCCTGCACCCCACCCCTGATAATCTCTATGGACTTTTCAGAGAATCATGCACCCCTCCCCTGATAATCTCTATGGACTTTTCAGAGAATCATGCACCCCTCTCCTGATAATCTCTCCAGATGTTTTGGGGGATCATGCACCCCTCCCCTCAAAATCTCTATGGACTTTTCGGAGGATCATGCACCCCTCTCCTGATAATCTCTCCGGATGTTTCAGAGGATCCTGAACCCCTCTCCTGATAATCTCTCCGGATGTTTCGGAGGATCCTGCACCCCTCTCCTGATAATCTCTCTGGATGTTTCGGGGTATCCTACACCCCTCTCCTGATAATCTCTCTGGATGTTTCGGAGGATCCTGCACCCCTCTCCTGATAATCTCTCTGGATGTTTCGGGGGATCCTACACCCCTCTCCTGATAATCTCTCTGGATGTTTCGGAGGATCCTGCACCCCTCTCCTGATAATCTCTCCGGATGTTTCGGGGGATCCTGCACCCCTCTCCTGATAATCTCTCTGGACATTGGAGGATCCCGCACCCCTCTCCTGATAATCTCTCTGGATGTTTCGGAGGATCCTGCACCCCTCTCCTGATAATCTCTCTGGATGTTTCGGAGGATCCTGCACCCCTCTCCTGATAATCTCTCTGGATGTTTCGGAGGATCCTGCACCCCTCTCCTGATAATCTCTCTGGATGTTTCAGAGGATCCTGCATCCCTCTCCTGATAATCTCTCTGGATGTTTCGGAGGATCCAGCACCCCTCTCCTGATAATCTATCCGGACATTGGAGGATTCCGCACCCCTCTTCTGATAATCTCTCTGGATGTTTCGGAGGATCCAGCACCCCTTTCCTGATAATCTCTCTGGACATTGGAGGATCCCGCACCCCTCTCCTGATAATCTCACCGGATGTTTCGGAGGATCCTGCACCCCTCTCCTGATATTCTCTCCAGACGTTTCGGAGGATCCTGCACCCCTCTCCTGATAATCTCGCCGGATGTTTCGGAGGATCCTGCACCCCTCTCCTGTTAATCTCTCCGGATGTTTCGGAGGATCCTGCACCCCTCTCTTGTTAATCTCTCTGGAGGTTTTGGGGGATCCTGCACCCCTCTCCTGATAATCTCTCCGGAGGTTTCGGAGGACCCTACACCCCTCTCCTGATAATCTCTCTGGAAGTTTCGGAGGATCCTGCACCCCTCTCCTGATAATCTCTCTGGACGTTTCGGACTGCACCCCTCTCCTGATAATCTCTCTGGATGTTTCGGAGGATCCTGCACCCCTCTCCTGATAATCTCTCCAGGTGATTCGGGGGATCCTGCACCCCTCTTCTGATAATCTCTCCAGACATTGGAGGATCCTGCACCCCTCTCCTGATAATCTCTCCGGATGTTTCGGGGGATCCTGCAACCTTCTCCTGATAATCTCTCCGGATGTTTCGGGGGACCCTGCACCCCTCTCCGGCAACCCTCTCCTGATAATCTCTCCGGATGTTTTGGAGGATCCTGCACCCCTCTCATGATAATCTCTCTGGACATTTCGGAGGATCCTGCACACCTCTCCTGATAACCTCTCTGGACATTTCGGAGGATCCTGCACCCCTCTCCTGATAATCTCCCTGGACGTTTCGGAGGATCCTGCACCCCTCTCCTGATAATCTCTCCGGAGGTTTCGGAGGATCCTGCACCCCTCTCCTGATAATCTCTCCGGATGTTTCGGAGGATCCTGCACCCCTCTCCTGATAATCTCTCCGGACATTGGAGGATCCTGCACCCCTCTCCTGATAATCTCTCCGGACATTGGAGGATCCTGCACCCCTCTCCTTATAATCTCTCCAGACATTAGAGGATCCTGCACCCCTCTCCTGATAATCTCTCCGGATATTTCGGAGGATCCTGCACCCCTCTCCTGATAATCTCTCCGGAGGTTTCAGAGGATCCTACACCCCTCTCCTGATAATCTACTGGATGTTTCGGAGGATCCTGCACCCCTCTCCTGATAATCTCTCCGGACGTTTCGGAGGATCCTGCACCCCACTCCTGATAATCTCTCTGGATGTTTCGGAGGATCCTGCACCCCTCTCCTGATAATCTCTCCAGGTGTTTCGGGGGATCCTGCACCCCACTCCTGATAATCTCTCCGGACATTGGAGGATCCTGCACCCCTCTCCTGATAATCTCTCCGGATGTTTCGGGGGACCCTGCACCCCTCTCCGGCACCCCTCTCCTGATAATCTCTCCGGAGGTTTCGGAGGATCCTGCACCCCTCTCCTGATAATCTCTCTGGATGCTTCGGAGCATCCTGCACCTCTCTCCTGATAATCTCTCTGGACATTTCGGAGGATCCTGCACCCCTCTCCTGATAATCTCTCTGGACATTGGAGGATCCTGCACCCCTCTCCTGATAATCTCTCCGGATGTTACGAAGGAACCTGCACCACTCTCCTGATAATCTCTCCAGACATTGGATGATCCTGCACCCCTCTCCTGATAATCTCTCCGGATGTTTCGGGGGATCCTGCACCCATCTCCTGATAATCTCTCTGGACGTTTCGGAGGATCCTGCACCCCTCTCCTGATAATCTCCCTGGACGTTTTGGAGGATCCTGCACCCCTCTCCTGATAATCTCTCCCAAGGTTTCGGAGGATAATGCACCCTCTCCTGATAATCTCTCCTGACGTTTCGGAGGATCCTGCACCCCTCTCCTGATAATCTCTCCGGACGTTTCGGAGGATCCTGCAACCCTCTCCTGATAATCACTCCAGACATTGGAGGATCCTGCACCCCTCTCCTGATAATCTCTCCGGACATTGGAGGATCCTGCACCCCTCTCCTGATAATCTCTCCGGACATTAGAGGATCCTGCACCCCTCTCCTGATAATCTCTCTGGATATTTCGGAGGATCCTGCACCCCTCTCCTGATAATCTCTCCGGAGGTTTCGGAGGATTCTACACCCCTCTCCTAATAATCTACTGGATGTTTCGGAGGATCCTGCACCCCTCTCCTGATAATCTCTCCGGACGTTTCGGAGGATCCTGCACCCCTCTCCTGATAATCTCTCCGGACGTTTCGGAGGATCCTGCATCCCTCTCCTGATAATCTCTCCGGATGTTTCGGAGGAACCTGCACCCCTCTCCTGATAATCTCTCCGGATGTTTCGGGGGATCCTGCACCCCTCTCTTGATAATCTCTCCGAACATTGGAGGATCCTGCAACCCTCTCCTGATAATCTCGCCGGATGTTTCGGAGGATCCTGCACCCCTCTCTTGATAATCTCTCCAGAGGTTTCGGGGGATCCTGCACCCCTCTCCTGATAATCTCTCCGGAGGTTTTGGAGGATCCTGCACCCCTCTCCTGATAATCTCTCTGGACGCTTCGGAGCATCCTGCACCCCTCTCCTGATAATCTCTCTGGATGTTTCGGGGGATCCTACACCCCTCTCCTGATAATCTCTCTGGATGTTTCGGAGGATCCTGCACCCCTCTCCTGATAATCTCTCCGGATGTTTCGGGGGATCCTGCACCCCTCTCCTGATAATCTCTCCGGACATTGGAGGATCCCGCACCCCTCTCCTGATAATATCTCTGGATGTTTCAGAGGATCCTGCACCCCTCTCCTGATAATCTCTCTGGATGTTTCGGAGGATCCTGCACCCCTCTCCTGATAATCTCTCTGGATGTTTCGGAGGATCCTGCACCCCTCTCCTGATAATCTCTCTGGATGTTTCGGAGGATCCAGCACCCCTCTCCTGATAATCTATCGGGACATTGGAGGATCCCGCACCCCTCTCCTGATAATCTCTCTGGATGTTTTGGAGGATCCTGCACCCCTCTCCTGATAATCTCTCCGGTCATTGGAGGATACGCACCCCTCTCCTGATAATCTCACCGGATGTTTCGGAGGATCCTGCACCCCACTCCTGATAATCTCTCCGGACATTGGAGGATCCTGCACCCCTCTCCTGATAATCTCTACGGATGTTTCGGGGGACCCTGCACCCCTCTCCGGCACCCCTCTCCTGATAATCTCTCCGGAGGTTTCGGAGGATCCTGCACCCCTCTCCTGATAATCTCTCTGGATGCTTCGGAGCATCCTGCACCCCTCTCCTGATAATCTCTCTGGACATTTCGGAGGATCCTGCACCCCTCTCCTGATAATCTCTCCGGACATTGGAGGATCCTGCACCCCTCTCCTGATAATCTCTCCGGATGTTACGAAGGATCCTGCACCACTCTCCTGATAATCTCTCCAGACATTGGAGAATCCTGCACCCCTCTCCTGATAATCTCTCCGGATGTTTCGGGGGATCCTGCACCCATCTCCTGATAATCTCTCTGGACGTTTCGGAGGATCCTGCACCCCTCTCCTGATAATCTCCCTGGACGTTTCGGAGGATCCTGCATCCCTCTCCTGATAATCTCTCCGGATGTTTCGTAGGACCCTGCACCCCTCTCCGGCACCCCTCTCCTGATAATCTCTCCGGAGATTTCGGAGGATCCTGCACCCCTCTCCTGATAATCTCTCTGGATGCTTTTAAGCATCCTGCACCCCTCTCCTGATAATCTCTCTGGACGTTTCGGAGGATCCTGCACCCATCTCCTGATAATCTCCCTGGACGTTTCGGAGGATCCTGCACCCCTCTCCTGATAATCTCTCTGGACATTGGAGGATCCTGCACCCCTCTCCTGATAATCTCTCCAGATGTTTCGGGGGATCCTGCACCCATCTCCTGATAATCTCTCCAGATGTTTCGGAGAATCCTGCACCCCTCTCCTGATAATCTCTCTAGATGTTTCGGAGGATCCTGCACCCCTCTCCTGATAATCTCTCCGGACGTGTCGGAGGATCCTGCACCCCTCTCCTGATATTCTCTCTGGATGTTTTGGGGGATCCTGCACCCTTTCCTGATAATCTCTCCGGATGTTTCGTAGGACCCTGCACCCCTCTCCGGCACCCCTCTCCTGATAATCTCTCCGGAGATTTCGGAGGATCCTGCACCCCTCTCCTGATAATCTCTCTGGACGCTTTGGAGCATCCTGCACCCCTCTCCTGATAATCTCTCTGGACGTTTCGGAGGATCCTGCACCCATCTCCTGATAATCTCCCTGGACGTTTCGGAGGATCCTGCACCCCTCTCCTGATAATCTCTCCGGACATTGGAGGATCCTGCACCCCTCTCTTGATAATCTCTCCGGATGTTACGAAGGATCCTGCACCTCTCTCCTGATAATCTCTCCAGACATTGGAGGATCCTGCACCCCTCTCCTGATAATCTCTCCAGATGTTTCGGGGGATCCTGCACCCATCTCCTGATAATCTCTCCGGATGTTTCGGAGGATCCTGCACCCCTCTCCTGATAATCTCTCTAGATGTTTCGGAGGATCCTGCACCCCTCTCCTGATAATCTCTCTGGACGTTTCGGAGGATCCCGCACCCCTCTCCTGATATTCTCTCCGGACGTTTCGGAGGATCCTGCATCCCTCTCCTTATAATCTCTCCGGACATTTCGGAGGATCCTGCACCCCTCTCCTGATAATCTCTCCGGACATTTCAGGGGATCCTGCACCCCTCTCCTGATAATCTCTCTAGGTGATTCGGGGGATCCTGTACCCCTCTTCTGATAATCTCTCCAGACATTGGAGGATCCTGCACCCCTCTCCTGATAATCTCTCCGGATGTTTCGGGGGATCCTGCACCCTTCTCCTGATAATCTCTCCGGATGTTTCGGGGGACCCCGCACCCCTCTCCGGCAACCCTCTCCTGATAATCTCTCCGGATGTTTTGGAGGATCCTGCACCCCTCTCATGATAATCTCTCTGGACATTTCGGAGGATCCTGCACCCCTCTCCTGATAACCACTCTGGACGTTTCGGAGGATCCTGCACCCCTCTCCTGATAATCTCCCTGGACGTTTCAGAGGATCCTGCACCCCTCTCCTGATAATCCCTCCGGACGTTTCGGAGGATCCTGCACCCCTCTCCTGATAATCTCTCTGGACGTTTCGGAGGATCCTGCACCCCTCTCCTGATAATCTCTCCGGACATTGGAGGATCCTGCACCCCTCTCCTGATAATCTCTCCGGACATTAGAGGATCCTGCACCCCTCTCCTGATAATCTCTCCGGATATTTCGGAGGATCCTGCACCCCTCTCCTGATAATCTCTCTGGAGGTTTCAGAGGATCCTACACCCCTCTCCTGATAATCTACTGGATGTTTTGGAGGATCCTGCACCCCTCTCCTGATAATCTCTCTGGACGTTTCGGAGGATCCTGCACCCCTCTCCTGATAATCTCCCTGGACGTTTCGGAGGATCCTGCACCCCTCTCCTGATAATCTCTCCGGACATTGGAGGATCCTGCACCCCTCTCCTGATAATCTCTCCGGATGTTACGAAGGATCCTGCACCTCTCTCCTGATAATCTCTCCAGACATTGGAGGATCCTGCACCCCTCTCCTGATAATCTCTCCGGATGTTTCGGGGGATCCTGCACCCATCTCCTGATAATCTCTCCGGATGTTTCGGAGAATCCTTCACCCCTCTCCTGATAATCTCTCTAGATGTTTCGGAGGATCCTGCACCCCTCTCCTGATAATCTCTCTGGACATTGGAGGATCCTGCACCCCTGTCCTGATAATCTCTACGGACATCGGAGGATCCTGCACCCCTCTCCTGATAATCTCTCTAGATGTTTCGGAGGATCCTGCACCCCTCTCCTGATAATCTCTCCGGACATTTCGGAGGATCCTGCACCCCTCTCCTGATATTCTCTCCGGATGTTTCGGAGGATCCTGCATCACTCTACTGATAATCTCTCCGGATGTTTCGGAGGAACCTGCACCCCTCTCCTGATAATCTCTCCGGATGTTTCGGGGGATCCTGCACCCCTCTCTTGATAATCTCTCCGGACATTGGAGGATCCTGCACCCCTCTCCTAAAAATCTCTCCGGAGGTTTCGGGGGATCCTGCACCCCTCTCCTGATAATCTCTCGAGATGTTTCGGGGGATCCTGGACCCCTCTTCTGATGATCTCTCCAGATGTTTCCGGGGATCCTGCACCCCTCTCCTGATAATCTCTCTGGATGTTTAGGGGGATCCTGCACCCCTCTCCTGATAATCTCTCCGGATGTTTCGGAGGATCATGCACCCGTCTCCTGATAATCTCTCTGGATGTTTCGGGGGATCCTGCACCCCTCTCCTGATAATCTCTCCGGACATTGGAGGATCCTGCACCCCTCTCCTGATAATCTCTCCGGATGTTTCGGGGGATCCTGCACCCCTCTCCTGATAATCTCTATGGACTTTTCGGAGAATCATGCACCCCTCCCCTGATAATCTCTATGGACTTTTCGGAGGATCATGCACCCCTCTCCTGATAATCTCCCCAGATGTTTCGGGGGATCATGCACCCCTCCCCTCAAAATCTCTATGGACTTTTCGGAGGATCATGCACCCCTCTCCTGATAATCTCTCCAGATGTTTCGGAGGATCCTGCACCCCTCTCCTGAAAATCTCTCTGGATGTTTCGGGGATCCTACACCCCTCTCCTGATAATCTCTCTGGATGTTTTGGAGGATCCTGCACCCCTCTCCTGATAATCTCTCTGGAAGTTTCGGAGGATCCTGCACCCCTCTCCTGATAATCTCTCCGGACGTTTCGTAGGATCGTGCACCCCTCTCCTGATAATCTCTCTGGATGTTTTGGAGGATCCTGCACCCCTCTCCTGATAATCTCTCCAGGTGTTTCGGGGGATCCTGCACCCCTCTCCTGATAATCTCTCCAGACATTGGAGGATCCTGCACCCCTCTCCTGATAATCTCTCCGGATGTTTCGGGGGATCCTGCACCCTTCTCCTGATAATCTCTCCAGATGTTTCGGGGGACCCTGCACCCCTCTCCGGCACCCCTCTCCTGATAATCTCGCCGGATGTTTTGGAGGATCCTGCACCCCTCTACTGATAATCTCTCCGGATGTTTTGGAGGATCCTGCACCCCTCACCTGATAATCTCGCCGGATGTTTCGGAGGATCTTGCACCCCTCTCCTGTTAATCTCTCCGGATGCTTCGGGGGATCCTGCACCCATCTCCTAATAATCTCTCCGGATGTTTAGGAGGATCCTGCACCCCTCTCCTGATAATCTCTCCGGATGTTTCGGAGGATCCTGCACCCCTCTCCTGATAATCTCTCCTAACATTGGAGGATCCTGCACCCCACTCCTGATAATCTCTCCTAACATTGGAGGATTCTGCACCCCTCTCCTGATAATCTCTCTGGATGTTTCGGAGGATCCTGCACCCCTCTCCTGATAATCTCACCGGATATTTCGGAGGATCCTGCACCCCTCTCCTGATAATCTCTCTGGACGCTTTGGAGCATCCTGCACCCCTCTCCTGATAATCTCTCTGGACGTTTCGGAGGATCCTGCACCCATCTCCTGATAATCTCCCTGGACGTTTCGGAGGATCCTGCACCCCTCTCCTGATAATCTCTCCGGACATTGGAGGATCCTGCACCCCTCTCTTGATAATCTCTCCGGATGTTACGAAGGATCCTGCACCTCTCTCCTGATAATCTCTCCAGACATTGGAGGATCCTGCACCCCTCTCCTGATAATCTCTCCAGATGTTTCGGGGGATCCTGCACCCATCTCCTGATAATCTCTCCGGATGTTTCGGAGGATCCTGCACCCCTCTCCTGATAATCTCTCTAGATGTTTCGGAGGATCCTGCACCCCTCTCCTGATAATCTCTCTGGACGTTTCGGAGGATCCCGCACCCCTCTCCTGATATTCTCTCCGGACGTTTCGGAGGATCCTGCATCCCTCTCCTGATAATCTCTCCGGACGTTTTGGAGGATCCTGCACCCCTCTCCTGATAATCTCTCCGGACATTTCAGGGGATCCTGCACCCCTCTCCTGATAATCTCTCTAGGTGATTCGGGGGATCCTGTACCCCTCTTCTGATAATCTCTCCAGACATTGGAGGATCCTGCACCCCTCTCCTGATAATCTCTCCGGATGTTTCGGGGGATCCTGCACCCTTCTCCTGATAATCTCTCCGGATGTTTCGGGGGACCCTGCACCCCTCTCCGGCAACCCTCTCCTGATAATCTCTCCGGATGTTTTGGAGGATCCTGCACCCCTCTCATGATAATCTCTCTGGACATTTCGGAGGATCCTGCACCCCTCTCCTGATAACCACTCTGGACGTTTCGGAGGATCCTGCACCCCTCTCCTGATAATCTCCCTGGACGTTTCAGAGGATCCTGCACCCCTCTCCTGATAATCCCTCCGGACGTTTCGGAGGATCCTGCACCCCTCTCCTGATAATCTCTCTGGACGTTTCGGAGGATCCTGCACCCCTCTCCTGATAATCTCTCCGGACATTGGAGGATCCTGCACCCCTCTCCTGATAATCTCTCCGGACATTAGAGGATCCTGCACCCCTCTCCTGATAATCTCTCCGGATATTTCGGAGGATCCTGCACCCCTCTCCTGATAATCTCTCTGGAGGTTTCAGAGGATCCTACACCCCTCTCCTGATAATCTACTGGATGTTTTGGAGGATCCTGCACCCCTCTCCTGATAATCTCTCTGGACGTTTCGGAGGATCCTGCACCCCTCTCCTGATAATCTCCCTGGACGTTTCGGAGGATCCTGCACCCCTCTCCTGATAATCTCTCCGGACATTGGAGGATCCTGCACCCCTCTCCTGATAATCTCTCCGGATGTTACGAAGGATCCTGCACCTCTCTCCTGATAATCTCTCCAGACATTGGAGGATCCTGCACCCCTCTCCTGATAATCTCTCCGGATGTTTCGGGGGATCCTGCACCCATCTCCTGATAATCTCTCCGGATGTTTCGGAGAATCCTTCACCCCTCTCCTGATAATCTCTCTAGATGTTTCGGAGGATCCTGCACCCCTCTCCTGATAATCTCTCTGGACATTGGAGGATCCTGCACCCCTGTCCTGATAATCTCTACGGACATCGGAGGATCCTGCACCCCTCTCCTGATAATCTCTCTAGATGTTTCGGAGGATCCTGCACCCCTCTCCTGATAATCTCTCCGGACATTTCGGAGGATCCTGCACCCCTCTCCTGATATTCTCTCCGGATGTTTCGGAGGATCCTGCATCACTCTACTGATAATCTCTCCGGATGTTTCGGAGGAACCTGCACCCCTCTCCTGATAATCTCTCCGGATGTTTCGGGGGATCCTGCACCCCTCTCTTGATAATCTCTCCGGACATTGGAGGATCCTGCACCCCTCTCCTAAAAATCTCTCCGGAGGTTTCGGGGGATCCTGCACCCCTCTCCTGATAATCTCTCGAGATGTTTCGGGGGATCCTGGACCCCTCTTCTGATGATCTCTCCAGATGTTTCCGGGGATCCTGCACCCCTCTCCTGATAATCTCTCTGGATGTTTAGGGGGATCCTGCACCCCTCTCCTGATAATCTCTCCGGATGTTTCGGAGGATCATGCACCCGTCTCCTGATAATCTCTCTGGATGTTTCGGGGGATCCTGCACCCCTCTCCTGATAATCTCTCCGGACATTGGAGGATCCTGCACCCCTCTCCTGATAATCTCTCCGGATGTTTCGGGGGATCCTGCACCCCTCTCCTGATAATCTCTATGGACTTTTCGGAGAATCATGCACCCCTCCCCTGATAATCTCTATGGACTTTTCGGAGGATCATGCACCCCTCTCCTGATAATCTCCCCAGATGTTTCGGGGGATCATGCACCCCTCCCCTCAAAATCTCTATGGACTTTTCGGAGGATCATGCACCCCTCTCCTGATAATCTCTCCAGATGTTTCGGAGGATCCTGCACCCCTCTCCTGAAAATCTCTCTGGATGTTTCGGGGATCCTACACCCCTCTCCTGATAATCTCTCTGGATGTTTTGGAGGATCCTGCACCCCTCTCCTGATAATCTCTCTGGAAGTTTCGGAGGATCCTGCACCCCTCTCCTGATAATCTCTCCGGACGTTTCGTAGGATCGTGCACCCCTCTCCTGATAATCTCTCTGGATGTTTTGGAGGATCCTGCACCCCTCTCCTGATAATCTCTCCAGGTGTTTCGGGGGATCCTGCACCCCTCTCCTGATAATCTCTCCAGACATTGGAGGATCCTGCACCCCTCTCCTGATAATCTCTCCGGATGTTTCGGGGGATCCTGCACCCTTCTCCTGATAATCTCTCCAGATGTTTCGGGGGACCCTGCACCCCTCTCCGGCACCCCTCTCCTGATAATCTCGCCGGATGTTTTGGAGGATCCTGCACCCCTCTACTGATAATCTCTCCGGATGTTTTGGAGGATCCTGCACCCCTCACCTGATAATCTCGCCGGATGTTTCGGAGGATCTTGCACCCCTCTCCTGTTAATCTCTCCGGATGCTTCGGGGGATCCTGCACCCATCTCCTGATAATCTCTCCGGATGTTTAGGAGGATCCTGCACCCCTCTCCTGATAATCTCTCCGGATGTTTCGGAGGATCCTGCACCCCTCTCCTGATAATCTCTCCTAACATTGGAGGATCCTGCACCCCACTCCTGATAATCTCTCCTAACATTGGAGGATTCTGCACCCCTCTCCTGATAATCTCTCTGGATGTTTCGGAGGATCCTGCACCCCTCTCCTGATAATCTCACCGGATATTTCGGAGGATCCTGCACCCCTCTCCTGATAATCTCTCTGGACGCTTTGGAGCATCCTGCACCCCTCTCCTGATAATCTCTCTGGACGTTTCGGAGGATCCTGCACCCATCTCCTGATAATCTCCCTGGACGTTTCGGAGGATCCTGCACCCCTCTCCTGATAATCTCTCCGGACATTGGAGGATCCTGCACCCCTCTCTTGATAATCTCTCCGGATGTTACGAAGGATCCTGCACCTCTCTCCTGATAATCTCTCCAGACATTGGAGGATCCTGCACCCCTCTCCTGATAATCTCTCCAGATGTTTCGGGGGATCCTGCACCCATCTCCTGATAATCTCTCCGGATGTTTCGGAGGATCCTGCACCCCTCTCCTGATAATCTCTCTAGATGTTTCGGAGGATCCTGCACCCCTCTCCTGATAATCTCTCTGGACGTTTCGGAGGATCCCGCACCCCTCTCCTGATATTCTCTCCGGACGTTTCGGAGGATCCTGCATCCCTCTCCTGATAATCTCTCCGGACGTTTTGGAGGATCCTGCACCCCTCTCCTGATAATCTCTCCGGACATTTCAGGGGATCCTGCACCCCTCTCCTGATAATCTCTCTAGGTGATTCGGGGGATCCTGTACCCCTCTTCTGATAATCTCTCCAGACATTGGAGGATCCTGCACCCCTCTCCTGATAATCTCTCCGGATGTTTCGGGGGATCCTGCACCCTTCTCCTGATAATCTCTCCGGATGTTTCGGGGGACCCTGCACCCCTCTCCGGCAACCCTCTCCTGATAATCTCTCCGGATGTTTTGGAGGATCCTGCACCCCTCTCATGATAATCTCTCTGGACATTTCGGAGGATCCTGCACCCCTCTCCTGATAACCACTCTGGACGTTTCGGAGGATCCTGCACCCCTCTCCTGATAATCTCCCTGGACGTTTCAGAGGATCCTGCACCCCTCTCCTGATAATCCCTCCGGACGTTTCGGAGGATCCTGCGCCCCTCTCCTGATAATCTCTCCGGACGTTTCGGAGGATCCTGCACCCCTCTCCTGATAATCTCTCCGGACATTGGAGGATCCTGCACCCCTCTCCTGATAATCTCTCCGGACATTAGAGGATCCTGCACCCCTCTCCTGATAATCTCTCCGGATATTTCGGAGGATCCTGCACCCCTCTCCTGATAATCTCTCCGGAGGTTTCAGAGGATCCTACACCCCTCTCCTGATAATCTACTGGATGTTTCGGAGGATCCTGCACCCCTCTCCTGATAATCTCTCTGGACGTTTCGGAGGATCCTGCACCCCTCTCCTGATAATCTCCCTGGACGTTTCGGAGGATCCTGCACCCCTCTCCTGATAATCTCTCCGGACATTGGAGGATCCTGCACCCCTCTCCTGATAATCTCTCCGGATGTTACGAAGGATCCTGCACCTCTCTCCTGATAATCTCTCCAGACATTGGAGGATCCTGCACCCCTCTCCTGATAATCTCTCCGGATGTTTCGGGGGATCCTGCACCCATCTCCTGATAATCTCTCCGGATGTTTCGGAGAATCCTGCACCCCTCTCCTGATAATCTCTCTAGATGTTTCGGAGGATCCTGCACCCCTCTCCTGATAATCTCTCCGGACGTGTCGGAGGATCCTGCACCCCTCTCCTGATATTCTCTCTGGATGTTTTGGGGGATCCTGCACCCTTTCCTGATAATCTCTCCGGATGTTTCGTAGGACCCTGCACCCCTCTCCGGCACCCCTCTCCTGATAATCTCTCCGGAGATTTCGGAGGATCCTGCACCCCTCTCCTGATAATCTCTCTGGACGCTTTGGAGCATCCTGCACCCCTCTCCTGATAATCTCTCTAGACGTTTCGGAGGATCCTGCACCCATCTCCTGATAATCTCCCTGGACGTTTTGGAGGATCCTGCACCCCTCTCCTGATAATCTCTCCGGACATTGGAGGATCCTGCACCCTTCTCTTGATAATCTCTCCGGATGTTACGAAGGATCCTGCACCTCTCTCCTGATAATCTCTCCAGACATTGGAGGATCCTGCACCCCTCTCCTGATAATCTCTCCAGATGTTTCGGGGGATCCTGCACCCATCTCCTGATAATCTCTCCGGATGTTTCGGAGGATCCTGCACCCCTCTCCTGATAATCTCTCTAGATGTTTCGGAGGATCCTGCACCCCTCTCCTGATAATCTCTCTGGACGTTTCGGAGGATCCCGCACCCCTCTCCTGATATTCTCTCCGGACGTTTCGGAGGATCCTGCATCCCTCTCCTGATAATCTCTCCGGACGTTTCGGAGGATCCTGCACCCCTCTCCTGATAATCTCTCCGGACATTTCAGGGGATCCTGCACCCCTCTCCTGATAATCTCTCTGGACATTGGAGGATCCTGCACCCCTCTCCTGATAATCTCTCTGGACATTGGAGGATCCTGCACCCCTCTCCTGATAATCTCTATGGACATCGGAGGATCCTGCACCCCTCTCCTGATAATCTCTCTAGATGTTTCGGAGGATCCTGCACCCCTATCCTGATAATCTCTCCGGACATTTCGGAGGATCCTGCACCCCTCTCCTGATATTCTCTCCGGACGTTTCGGAGGATCCTGCATCACTCTACTGATAATCTCTCCGGATGTTTCGGAGGAACCTGCACCCCTCTCCTGATAATCTCTCCGGATGTTTCGGGGGATCCTGCACCCCTCTCTTGATAATCTCTCCGGACATTGGAGGATCCTGCACCCCTCTCCTAAAAATCTCTCCGGAGGTTTCGGGGGATCCTGCACCCCTCTCCTGATAATCTCTCGAGATGTTTCGGGGGATCCTGGACCCCTCTCCTGATGATCTCTCCAGATGTTTCGGGGGATCCTGCACCCCTCTCCTGATAATCTCTCTGGATGTTTAGGGGGATCCTGCACCCCTCTCCTGATAATCTCTCCGGATGTTTCGGAGGATCATGCACCCGTCTCCTGATAATCTCTCTGGATGTTTCGGGGGATCCTGCACCCCTCTCCTGATAATCTCTCCGGACATTGGAGGATCCTGCACCCCTCTCCTGATAATCTCTCCGGATGTTTCGGGGGATCCTGCACCCCTCTCCTGATAATCTCTATGGACTTTTCGGAGAATCATGCACCCCTCCCCTGATAATCTCTATGGACTTTTCGGAGGATCATGCACCCCTCTCCTGATAATCTCCCCAGATGTTTCGTGGGAACCATGCACCCCTCCCCTCAAAATCTCTATGGACTTTTCGGAGGATCATGCACCCCTCTCCTGATAATCTCTCCAGATGTTTCGGAGGATCCTGCACCCCTCTCCTGAAAATCTCTCTGGATGTTTCGGGGGATCCAAAACCCCTCTCCTGATAATCTTTCTGGATGTTTTGGAGGATCCTGCACCCCTCTCCTGATAATCTCTCTGGAAGTTTCGGAGGATCCTGCACCCCTCTCCTGATAATCTCTCCGGACGTTTCGTAGGATCGTGCACCCCTCTCCTGATAATCTCTCTGGATGTTTTGGAGGATCCTGCACCCCTCTCCTGATAATCTCTCCAGGTGTTTCGGGGGATCCTGCACCCCTCTCCTGATAATCTCTCCAGACATTGGAGGATCCTGCACCCCTCTCCTGATAATCTCTCCGGATGTTTCGGGGGATCCTGCACCCTTCTCCTGATAATCTCTCCAGATGTTTCGGGGGACCCTGCACCCCTCTCCGGCACCCCTCTCCTGATAATCTCGCCGGATGTTTTGGAAGATCCTGCACCCCTCTACTGATAATCTCTCGGATGTTTTGGAGGATCCTGCACCCCTCACCTGATAATCTCGCCGGATGTTTCGGAGGATCTTGCACCCCTCTCCTGTTAATCTCTCCGGATGCTTCGGGGGATCCTGCACCCATCTCCTGATAATCTCTCCGGATGTTTAGGAGGATCCTGCACCCCTCTCCTGATAATCTCTCCGGATGTTTCGGAGGATCCTGCACCCCTCTCCTGATAATCTCTCCTAACATTGGAGGATCCTGCACCCCACTCCTGATAATCTCTCCTAACATTGGAGGATTCTGCACCCCTCTCCTGATAATCTCTCTGGATGTTTCGGAGGATCCTGCACCCCTCTCCTGATAATCTCTCCGGACGTTTCGGAGGATCCTGCACCCCTCTCCTGATAATCTCGCCGGATGTTTCGGAGGATCCTGCACCCCTCTCCTGTTAATCTCTCCGGATGTTTCGGAGGATCCTGCACCCCTCTCTTGTTAATCTCTCCGGAGGTTTGGGGGGATCCTGCACCCCTCTCCTGATAATCTCTCCGGAGGTTTCAGAGGACCCTACACCCCTCTCCTGATAATCTCTCTGGAAGTTTCGGAGGATCCTGCACCCCTCTCCTGATAATCTCTCTGGATGTTTCAGAGGATCCTGCACCCCTCTCCTGATAATCTCTCTAGGTGTTTCGGGGGATCCTGCACCCCTCTCCTGATAATCTCTCCAGACATTGGAGGATCCTGCACCCCTCTCCTGATAATCTCTCCCGATGTTTCGGGGGATCCTGCACCCTTCTCCTGATAATCTCTCCGGAGGTTTCGGAGGATCCTGCACCCCTCTCCTGATAATCTCTCCGATCATTGGAGGATCCAGCACCCCTCTCCTGATAATCTCTCCGGACATTGGAGGATCCTGCACCCCTCTCCTGATAATCTCACCGGATGTTTCAGAGGATCCTGCATCCCTCTCCTGATAATCTCTCCGGACGTTTTGGAGGATCCTGCACCCCTCTCCTGATAATCTCTCTGGACGTTTTGGAGGATCCTGCACCCCTCTACTGATAATCTCTCCAGACGTTGGAGGATCCTGCACCCCTCTCCTGATAATCTCTCCAGACTTTGGAGGATCCTGCACCCCTCTCCTGATAATCTCTCCGGATGTTTCGGGGGATCCTGCACCCCTCTTCTGATAATCTCTCCAGATGTTTCACGGGATCCTGCACCCCTCTCCTGATAATCTCTCCAGACATTGGAGGATCCTGCACCCCTCTCCTGATAATCTCTTTGGACGTTTCGGCGTATCCTGCACCCCTCTCCCGATAATCTCTCTGGACGTTTTGGAGGACCCTGCACCCCTCTCCTGATAATCTCTCTGGATGTTTCGGAGGATCCTGCACCCCTCTCCTGATAATCTCTCTGGATGTTTTGGAGGATCCTGCACCCCTCTCCTGATAATCTCTCCGGATGTTTCGGGGGATCCTGCACCCTCTCCTGATAATCCCTCCGGATGTTTCGGGGGATCCTGCACCCCTCTCCTGATAATCTCTCCGGATGTTTCGGAGGATCCTGCACCCCTCTCCTGATAATCTCTCCAGGTGTTTCGGGGGATCCTGCACCCCTCTCCTGATAAACTCTACAGACATTGGAGGATCCTCCACCCCTCTCCTGATAATCTCTCTGGATGTTTCGGAGGATCCTGCACCCCTCTCCTGATAATCTCTCCAGGTGATTCGGGGGATCCTGCACCCCTCTTCTGATAATCTCTCCAGACATTGGAGGATCCTGCACCCCTCTCCTGATAATCTCTCCGGATGTTTCGGGGGATCCTGCAACCTTCTCCTGATAATCTCTCCGGATGTTTCGGGGGACCCTGCACCCCTCTCCGGCAACCCTCTCCTGATAATCTCTCCGGATGTTTTGGAGGATCCTGCACCCCTCTCATGATAATCTCTCTGGACATTTCGGAGGATCCTGCACACCTCTCCTGATAACCTCTCTGGACATTTCGGAGGATCCTGCACCCCTCTCCTGATAATCTCCCTGGACGTTTCGGAGGATCCTGCACCCCTCTCCTGATAATCTCTCCGGAGGTTTCGGAGGAACCTGCACCCCTCTCCTGATAATCTCTCCGGATGTTTCGGGGGATCCTGCACCCCTCTCTTGATAATCTCTCCGGACATTGGAGGATCCTGCACCCCTCTCCTAAAAATCTCTCCAGAGGTTTCGGGGGATCCTGCACCCCTCTCCTGATAATCTCTCCAGATGTTTCGGGGGATCCTGGACCCCTCTCCTGATGATCTCTCCAGATGTTTTGGGGGATCCTGCACCCCTCTCCTGATAATCTCTCTGGATGTTTCGGGGGATCCTGCACCCCTCTCCTGATAATCTCTCCGGATGTTTCGGAGGATCATGCACCCGTCCCCTGATAATCTCTCTGGATGTTTCGGGGGATCCTGCACCCTTCTCCTGATAATCTCTCTGGACATTGGAGGATCCTGCACCCCTCTCCTGATAATCTCTCCGGATGTTTCGGGGGATCCTGCACCCCACCCCTGATAATCTCTATGGACTTTTCAGAGAATCATGCACCCCTCCCCTGATAATCTCTATGGACTTTTCAGAGAATCATGCACCCCTCTCCTGATAATCTCTCCAGATGTTTCGGGGGATCATGCACCCCTCCCCTCAAAATCTCTATGGACTTTTCGGAGGATCATGCACCCCTCTCCTGATAATCTCTCCGGATGTTTCAGAGGATCCTGAACCCCTCTCCTGATAATCTCTCCGGATGTTTCGGAGGATCCTGCACCCCTCTCCTGATAATCTCTCTGGATGTTTCGGGGTATCCTACACCCCTCTCCTGATAATCTCTCTGGATGTTTCGGAGGATCCTGCACCCCTCTCCTGATAATCTCTCTGGATGTTTCGGGGGATCCTACACCCCTCTCCTGATAATCTCTCTGGATGTTTCGGAGGATCCTGCACCCCTCTCCTGATAATCTCTCCGGATGTTTCGGGGGATCCTGCACCCCTCTCCTGATAATCTCTCCGGACATTGGAGGATCCCGCACCCCTCTCCTGATAATCTCTCTGGATGTTTCGGAGGATCCTGCACCCCTCTCCTGATAATCTCTCTGGATGTTTCGGAGGATCCTGCACCCCTCTCCTGATAATCTCTCTGGATGTTTCGGAGGATCCTGCACCCCTCTCCTGATAATCTCTCTGGATGTTTCAGAGGATCCTGCATCCCTCTCCTGATAATCTCTCTGGATGTTTCGGAGGATCCAGCACCCCTCTCCTGATAATCTATCCGGACATTGGAGGATTCCGCACCCCTCTTCTGATAATCTCTCTGGATGTTTCGGAGGATCCAGCACCCCTTTCCTGATAATCTCTCTGGACATTGGAGGATCCCGCACCCCTCTCCTGATAATCTCACCGGATGTTTCGGAGGATCCTGCACCCCTCTCCTGATATTCTCTCCAGACGTTTCGGAGGATCCTGCACCCCTCTCCTGATAATCTCGCCGGATGTTTCGGAGGATCCTGCACCCCTCTCCTGTTAATCTCTCCGGATGTTTCGGAGGATCCTGCACCCCTCTCTTGTTAATCTCTCTGGAGGTTTTGGGGGATCCTGCACCCCTCTCCTGATAATCTCTCCGGAGGTTTCGGAGGACCCTACACCCCTCTCCTGATAATCTCTCTGGAAGTTTCGGAGGATCCTGCACCCCTCTCCTGATAATCTCTCTGGACGTTTCGGACTGCACCCCTCTCCTGATAATCTCTCTGGATGTTTCGGAGGATCCTGCACCCCTCTCCTGATAATCTCTCCAGGTGATTCGGGGGATCCTGCACCCCTCTTCTGATAATCTCTCCAGACATTGGAGGATCCTGCACCCCTCTCCTGATAATCTCTCCGGATGTTTCGGGGGATCCTGCAACCTTCTCCTGATAATCTCTCCGGATGTTTCGGGGGACCCTGCACCCCTCTCCGGCAACCCTCTCCTGATAATCTCTCCGGATGTTTTGGAGGATCCTGCACCCCTCTCATGATAATCTCTCTGGACATTTCGGAGGATCCTGCACACCTCTCCTGATAACCTCTCTGGACATTTCGGAGGATCCTGCACCCCTCTCCTGATAATCTCCCTGGACGTTTCGGAGGATCCTGCACCCCTCTCCTGATAATCTCTCCGGAGGTTTCGGAGGATCCTGCACCCCTCTCCTGATAATCTCTCCGGATGTTTCGGAGGATCCTGCACCCCTCTCCTGATAATCTCTCCGGACATTGGAGGATCCTGCACCCCTCTCCTGATAATCTCTCCGGACATTGGAGGATCCTGCACCCCTCTCCTTATAATCTCTCCAGACATTAGAGGATCCTGCACCCCTCTCCTGATAATCTCTCCGGATATTTCGGAGGATCCTGCACCCCTCTCCTGATAATCTCTCCGGAGGTTTCAGAGGATCCTACACCCCTCTCCTGATAATCTACTGGATGTTTCGGAGGATCCTGCACCCCTCTCCTGATAATCTCTCCGGACGTTTCGGAGGATCCTGCACCCCACTCCTGATAATCTCTCTGGATGTTTCGGAGGATCCTGCACCCCTCTCCTGATAATCTCTGCAGGTGTTTCGGGGGATCCTGCACCCCACTCCTGATAATCTCTCCGGACATTGGAGGATCCTGCACCCCTCTCCTGATAATCTCTCCGGATGTTTCGGGGGACCCTGCACCCCTCTCCGGCACCCCTCTCCTGATAATCTCTCCGGAGGTTTCGGAGGATCCTGCACCCCTCTCCTGATAATCTCTCTGGATGCTTCGGAGCATCCTGCACCTCTCTCCTGATAATCTCTCTGGACATTTCGGAGGATCCTGCACCCCTCTCCTGATAATCTCTCCGGACATTGGAGGATCCTGCACCCCTCTCCTGATAATCTCTCCGGATGTTACGAAGGAACCTGCACCACTCTCCTGATAATCTCTCCAGACATTGGATGATCCTGCACCCCTCTCCTGATAATCTCTCCGGATGTTTCGGGGGATCCTGCACCCATCTCCTGATAATCTCTCTGGACGTTTCGGAGGATCCTGCACCCCTCTCCTGATAATCTCTCCGGATGTTTCGGAGGATCCTGCACCCCTCTCCTGATAATCTCTCCGGACATTGGAGGATCCTGCACCCCTCTCCTGATAATCTCTCCGGACATTGGAGGATCCTGCAACCCTCTCCTTATAATCTCTCCAGACATTAGAGGATCCTGCACCCCTCTCCTGATAATCTCTCCGGATATTTCGGAGGATCCTGCACCCCTCTCCTGATAATCTCTCCGGAGGTTTCAGAGGATCCTACACCCCTCTCCTGATAATCTACTGGATGTTTCGGAGGATCCTGCACCCCTCTCCTGATAATCTCTCCGGACGTTTCGGAGGATCCTGCACCCCACTCCTGATAATCTCTCTGGATGTTTCGGAGGATCCTGCACCCCTCTCCTGATAATCTCTCCAGGTGTTTCGGGGGATCCTGCACCCCACTCCTGATAATCTCTCCGGACATTGGAGGATCCTGCACCCCTCTCCTGATAATCTCTCCGGATGTTTCGGGGGACCCTGCACCCCTCTCCGGCACCCCTCTCCTGATAATCTCTCCGGAGGTTTCGGAGGATCCTGCACCCCTCTCCTGATAATCTCTCTGGATGCTTCGGAGCATCCTGCACCTCTCTCCTGATAATCTCTCTGGACATTTCGGAGGATCCTGCACCCCTCTCCTGATAATCTCTCCGGACATTGGAGGATCCTGCACCCCTCTCCTGATAATCTCTCCGGATGTTACGAAGGAACCTGCACCACTCTCCTGATAATCTCTCCAGACATTGGATGATCCTGCACCCCTCTCCTGATAATCTCTCCGGATGTTTCGGGGGATCCTGCACCCATCTCCTGATAATCTCTCTGGACGTTTCGGAGGATCCTGCACCCCTCTCCTGATAATCTCCCTGGACGTTTTGGAGGATCCTGCACCCCTCTCCTGATAATCTCTCCCAAGGTTTCGGAGGATAATGCACCCTCTCCTGATAATCTCTCCTGACGTTTCGGAGGATCCTGCACCCCTCTCCTGATAATCTCTCCGGACGTTTCGGAGGATCCTGCAACCCTCTCCTGATAATCACTCCAGACATTGGAGGATCCTGCACCCCTCTCCTGATAATCTCTCCGGACATTGGAGGATCCTGCACCCCTCTCCTGATAATCTCTCCGGACATTAGAGGATCCTGCACCCCTCTCCTGATAATCTCTCTGGATATTTCGGAGGATCCTGCACCCCTCTCCTGATAATCTCTCCGGAGGTTTCGGAGGATTCTACACCCCTCTCCTAATAATCTACTGGATGTTTCGGAGGATCCTGCACCCCTCTCCTGATAATCTCTCCGGACGTTTCGGAGGATCCTGCACCCCTCTCCTGATAATCTCTCCGGACGTTTCGGAGGATCCTGCATCCCTCTCCTGATAATCTCTCCGGATGTTTCGGAGGAACCTGCACCCCTCTCCTGATAATCTCTCCGGATGTTTCGGGGGATCCTGCACCCCTCTCTTGATAATCTCTCCGAACATTGGAGGATCCTGCAACCCTCTCCTGATAATCTCGCCGGATGTTTCGGAGGATCCTGCACCCCTCTCTTGATAATCTCTCCAGAGGTTTCGGGGGATCCTGCACCCCTCTCCTGATAATCTCTCCGGAGGTTTCGGAGGATCCTGCACCCCTCTCCTGATAATCTCTCTGGACGCTTCGGAGCATCCTGCACCCCTCTCCTGATAATCTCTCTGGATGTTTCGGGGGATCCTACACCCCTCTCCTGATAATCTCTCTGGATGTTTCGGAGGATCCTGCACCCCTCTCCTGATAATCTCTCCGGATGTTTCGGGGGATCCTGCACCCCTCTCCTGATAATCTCTCCGGACATTGGAGGATCCCGCACCCCTCTCCTGATAATATCTCTGGATGTTTCAGAGGATCCTGCACCCCTCTCCTGATAATCTCTCTGGATGTTTCGGAGGATCCTGCACCCCTCTCCTGATAATCTCTCTGGATGTTTCGGAGGATCCTGCACCCCTCTCCTGATAATCTCTCTGGATGTTTCGGAGGATCCAGCACCCCTCTCCTGATAATCTATCGGGACATTGGAGGATCCCGCACCCCTCTCCTGATAATCTCTCTGGATGTTTTGGAGGATCCTGCACCCCTCTCCTGATAATCTCTCCGGTCATTGGAGGATACGCACCCCTCTCCTGATAATCTCACCGGATGTTTCGGAGGATCCTGCACCCCACTCCTGATAATCTCTCCGGACATTGGAGGATCCTGCACCCCTCTCCTGATAATCTCTCCGGATGTTTCGGGGGACCCTGCACCCCTCTCCGGCACCCCTCTCCTGATAATCTCTCCGGAGGTTTCGGAGGATCCTGCACCCCTCTCCTGATAATCTCTCTGGATGCTTCGGAGCATCCTGCACCCCTCTCCTGATAATCTCTCTGGACATTTCGGAGGATCCTGCACCCCTCTCCTGATAATCTCTCCGGACATTGGAGGATCCTGCACCCCTCTCCTGATAATCTCTCCGGATGTTACGAAGGATCCTGCACCACTCTCCTGATAATCTCTCCAGACATTGGAGAATCCTGCACCCCTCTCCTGATAATCTCTCCGGATGTTTCGGGGGATCCTGCACCCATCTCCTGATAATCTCTCTGGACGTTTCGGAGGATCCTGCACCCCTCTCCTGATAATCTCCCTGGACGTTTCGGAGGATCCTGCATCCCTCTCCTGATAATCTCTCCGGATGTTTCGTAGGACCCTGCACCCCTCTCCGGCACCCCTCTCCTGATAATCTCTCCGGAGATTTCGGAGGATCCTGCACCCCTCTCCTGATAATCTCTCTGGACGCTTTTAAGCATCCTGCACCCCTCTCCTGATAATCTCTCTGGACGTTTCGGAGGATCCTGCACCCATCTCCTGATAATCTCCCTGGACGTTTCGGAGGATCCTGCACCCCTCTCCTGATAATCTCTCCGGACATTGGAGGATCCTGCACCCCTCTCTTGATAATCTCTCCGGATGTTACGAAGGATCCTGCACCTCTCTCCTGATAATCTCTCCAGACATTGGAGGATCCTGCACCCCTCTCCTGATAATCTCTCCAGATGTTTCGGGGGATCCTGCACCCATCTCCTGATAATCTCTCCGGATGTTTCGGAGAATCCTGCACCCCTCTCCTGATAATCTCTCTAGATGTTTCGGAGGATCCTGCACCCCTCTCCTGATAATCTCTCCGGACGTGTCGGAGGATCCTGCACCCCTCTCCTGATATTCTCTCTGGATGTTTTGGGGGATCCTGCACCCTTTCCTGATAATCTCTCCGGATGTTTCGTAGGACCCTGCACCCCTCTCCGGCACCCCTCTCCTGATAATCTCTCCGGAGATTTCGGAGGATCCTGCACCCCTCTCCTGATAATCTCTCTGGACGCTTTGGAGCATCCTGCACCCCTCTCCTGATAATCTCTCTGGACGTTTCGGAGGATCCTGCACCCATCTCCTGATAATCTCCCTGGACGTTTCGGAGGATCCTGCACCCCTCTCCTGATAATCTCTCCGGACATTGGAGGATCCTGCACCCCTCTCTTGATAATCTCTCCGGATGTTACGAAGGATCCTGCACCTCTCTCCTGATAATCTCTCCAGACATTGGAGGATCCTGCACCCCTCTCCTGATAATCTCTCCAGATGTTTCGGGGGATCCTGCACCCATCTCCTGATAATCTCTCCGGATGTTTCGGAGGATCCTGCACCCCTCTCCTGATAATCTCTCTAGATGTTTCGGAGGATCCTGCACCCCTCTCCTGATAATCTCTCTGGACGTTTCGGAGGATCCCGCACCCCTCTCCTGATATTCTCTCCGGACGTTTCGGAGGATCCTGCACCCCTCTCCTGATAATCTCTCCGGACATTTCAGGGGATCCTGCACCCCTCTCCTGATAATCTCTCTAGGTGATTCGGGGGATCCTGTACCCCTCTTCTGATAATCTCTCCAGACATTGGAGGATCCTGCACCCCTCTCCTGATAATCTCTCCGGATGTTTCGGGGGATCCTGCACCCTTCTCCTGATAATCTCTCCGGATGTTTCGGGGGACCCTGCACCCCTCTCCGGCAACCCTCTCCTGATAATCTCTCCGGATGTTTTGGAGGATCCTGCACCCCTCTCATGATAATCTCTCTGGACATTTCGGAGGATCCTGCACCCCTCTCCTGATAACCACTCTGGACGTTTCGGAGGATCCTGCACCCCTCTCCTGATAATCTCCCTGGACGTTTCAGAGGATCCTGCACCCCTCTCCTGATAATCCCTCCGGACGTTTCGGAGGATCCTGCACCCCTCTCCTGATAATCTCTCCGGACGTTTCGGAGGATCCTGCACCCCTCTCCTGATAATCTCTCCGGACATTGGAGGATCCTGCACCCCTCTCCTGATAATCTCTCCGGACATTAGAGGATCCTGCACCCCTCTCCTGATAATCTCTCCGGATATTTCGGAGGATCCTGCACCCCTCTCCTGATAATCTCTCTGGAGGTTTCAGAGGATCCTACACCCCTCTCCTGATAATCTACTGGATGTTTTGGAGGATCCTGCACCCCTCTCCTGATAATCTCTCTGGACGTTTCGGAGGATCCTGCACCCCTCTCCTGATAATCTCCCTGGACGTTTCGGAGGATCCTGCACCCCTCTCCTGATAATCTCTCCGGACATTGGAGGATCCTGCACCCCTCTCCTGATAATCTCTCCGGATGTTACGAAGGATCCTGCACCTCTCTCCTGATAATCTCTCCAGACATTGGAGGATCCTGCACCCCTCTCCTGATAATCTCTCCGGATGTTTCGGGGGATCCTGCACCCATCTCCTGATAATCTCTCCGGATGTTTCGGAGAATCCTGCACCCCTCTCCTGATAATCTCTCTAGATGTTTCGGAGGATCCTGCACCCCTCTCCTGATAATCTCTCTGGACATTGGAGGATCCTGCACCCCTGTCCTGATAATCTCTACGGACATCGGAGGATCCTGCACCCCTCTCCTGATAATCTCTCTAGATGTTTCGGAGGATCCTGCACCCCTCTCCTGATAATCTCTCCGGACATTTCGGAGGATCCTGCACCCCTCTCCTGATATTCTCTCCGGATGTTTCGGAGGATCCTGCATCACTCTACTGATAATCTCTCCGGATGTTTCGGAGGAACCTGCACCCCTCTCCTGATAATCTCTCCGGATGTTTCGGGGGATCCTGCACCCCTCTCTTGATAATCTCTCCGGACATTGGAGGATCCTGCACCCCTCTCCTAAAAATCTCTCCGGAGGTTTCGGGGGATCCTGCACCCCTCTCCTGATAATCTCTCGAGATGTTTCGGGGGATCCTGGACCCCTCTTCTGATGATCTCTCCAGATGTTTCCGGGGATCCTGCACCCCTCTCCTGATAATCTCTCTGGATGTTTAGGGGGATCCTGCACCCCTCTCCTGATAATCTCTCCGGATGTTTCGGAGGATCATGCACCCGTCTCCTGATAATCTCTCTGGATGTTTCGGGGGATCCTGCACCCCTCTCCTGATAATCTCTCCGGACATTGGAGGATCCTGCACCCCTCTCCTGATAATCTCTCCGGATGTTTCGGGGGATCCTGCACCCCTCTCCTGATAATCTCTATGGACTTTTCGGAGAATCATGCACCCCTCCCCTGATAATCTCTATGGACTTTTCGGAGGATCATGCACCCCTCTCCTGATAATCTCCCCAGATGTTTCGGGGGATCATGCACCCCTCCCCTCAAAATCTCTATGGACTTTTCGGAGGATCATGCACCCCTCTCCTGATAATCTCTCCAGATGTTTCGGAGGATCCTGCACCCCTCTCCTGAAAATCTCTCTGGATGTTTCGGGGATCCTACACCCCTCTCCTGATAATCTCTCTGGATGTTTTGGAGGATCCTGCACCCCTCTCCTGATAATCTCTCTGGAAGTTTCGGAGGATCCTGCACCCCTCTCCTGATAATCTCTCCGGACGTTTCGTAGGATCGTGCACCCCTCTCCTGATAATCTCTCTGGATGTTTTGGAGGATCCTGCACCCCTCTCCTGATAATCTCTCCAGGTGTTTCGGGGGATCCTGCACCCCTCTCCTGATAATCTCTCCAGACATTGGAGGATCCTGCACCCCTCTCCTGATAATCTCTCCGGATGTTTCGGGGGATCCTGCACCCTACTCCTGATAATCTCTCCAGATGTTTCGGGGGACCCTGCACCCCTCTCCGGCACCCCTCTCCTGATAATCTCGCCGGATGTTTTGGAGGATCCTGCACCCCTCTACTGATAATCTCTCCGGATGTTTTGGAGGATCCTGCACCCCTCACCTGATAATCTCGCCGGATGTTTCGGAGGAGCTTGCACCCCTCTCCTGTTAATCTCTCCGGATGCTTCGGGGGATCCTGCACCCATCTCCTGATAATCTCTCCGGATGTTTAGGAGGATCCTGCACCCCTCTCCTGATAATCTCTCCGGATGTTTCGGAGGATCCTGCACCCCTCTCCTGATAATCTCTCCTAACATTGGAGGATCCTGCACCCCACTCCTGATAATCTCTCCTAACATTGGAGGATTCTGCACCCCTCTCCTGATAATCTCTCTGGATGTTTCGGAGGATCCTGCACCCCTCTCCTGATAATCTCACCGGATATTTCGGAGGATCCTGCACCCCTCTCCTGATAATCTCTCTGGACGCTTTGGAGCATCCTGCACCCCTCTCCTGATAATCTCTCTGGACGTTTCGGAGGATCCTGCACCCATCTCCTGATAATCTCCCTGGACGTTTCGGAGGATCCTGCACCCCTCTCCTGATAATCTCTCCGGACATTGGAGGATCCTGCACCCCTCTCTTGATAATCTCTCCGGATGTTACGAAGGATCCTGCACCTCTCTCCTGATAATCTCTCCAGACATTGGAGGATCCTGCACCCCTCTCCTGATAATCTCTCCAGATGTTTCGGGGGATCCTGCACCCATCTCCTGATAATCTCTCCGGATGTTTCGGAGGATCCTGCACCCCTCTCCTGATAATCTCTCTAGATGTTTCGGAGGATCCTGCACCCCTCTCCTGATAATCTCTCTGGACGTTTCGGAGGATCCCGCACCCCTCTCCTGATATTCTCTCCGGACGTTTCGGAGGATCCTGCATCCCTCTCCTGATAATCTCTCCGGACGTTTTGGAGGATCCTGCACCCCTCTCCTGATAATCTCTCCGGACATTTCAGGGGATCCTGCACCCCTCTCCTGATAATCTCTCTAGGTGATTCGGGGGATCCTGTACCCCTCTTCTGATAATCTCTCCAGACATTGGAGGATCCTGCACCCCTCTCCTGATAATCTCTCCGGATGTTTCGGGGGATCCTGCACCCTTCTCCTGATAATCTCTCCGGATGTTTCGGGGGACCCTGCACCCCTCTCCGGCAACCCTCTCCTGATAATCTCTCCGGATGTTTTGGAGGATCCTGCACCCCTCTCATGATAATCTCTCTGGACATTTCGGAGGATCCTGCACCCCTCTCCTGATAACCACTCTGGACGTTTCGGAGGATCCTGCACCCCTCTCCTGATAATCTCCCTGGACGTTTCAGAGGATCCTGCACCCCTCTCCTGATAATCCCTCCGGACGTTTCGGAGGATCCTGCGCCCCTCTCCTGATAATCTCTCCGGACGTTTCGGAGGATCCTGCACCCCTCTCCTGATAATCTCTCCGGACATTGGAGGATCCTGCACCCCTCTCCTGATAATCTCTCCGGACATTAGAGGATCCTGCACCCCTCTCCTGATAATCTCTCCGGATATTTCGGAGGATCCTGCACCCCTCTCCTGATAATCTCTCCGGAGGTTTCAGAGGATCCTACACCCCTCTCCTGATAATCTACTGGATGTTTCGGAGGATCCTGCACCCCTCTCCTGATAATCTCTCTGGACGTTTCGGAGGATCCTGCACCCCTCTCCTGATAATCTCCCTGGACGTTTCGGAGGATCCTGCACCCCTCTCCTGATAATCTCTCCGGACATTGGAGGATCCTGCACCCCTCTCCTGATAATCTCTCCGGATGTTACGAAGGATCCTGCACCTCTCTCCTGATAATCTCTCCAGACATTGGAGGATCCTGCACCCCTCTCCTGATAATCTCTCCGGATGTTTCGGGGGATCCTGCACCCATCTCCTGATAATCTCTCCGGATGTTTCGGAGAATCCTGCACCCCTCTCCTGATAATCTCTCTAGATGTTTCGGAGGATCCTGCACCCCTCTCCTGATAATCTCTCCGGACGTGTCGGAGGATCCTGCACCCCTCTCCTGATATTCTCTCTGGATGTTTTGGGGGATCCTGCACCCTTTCCTGATAATCTCTCCGGATGTTTCGTAGGACCCTGCACCCCTCTCCGGCACCCCTCTCCTGATAATCTCTCCGGAGATTTCGGAGGATCCTGCACCCCTCTCCTGATAATCTCTCTGGACGCTTTGGAGCATCCTGCACCCCTCTCCTGATAATCTCTCTAGACGTTTCGGAGGATCCTGCACCCATCTCCTGATAATCTCCCTGGACGTTTTGGAGGATCCTGCACCCCTCTCCTGATAATCTCTCCGGACATTGGAGGATCCTGCACCCTTCTCTTGATAATCTCTCCGGATGTTACGAAGGATCCTGCACCTCTCTCCTGATAATCTCTCCAGACATTGGAGGATCCTGCACCCCTCTCCTGATAATCTCTCCAGATGTTTCGGGGGATCCTGCACCCATCTCCTGATAATCTCTCCGGATGTTTCGGAGGATCCTGCACCCCTCTCCTGATAATCTCTCTAGATGTTTCGGAGGATCCTGCACCCCTCTCCTGATAATCTCTCTGGACGTTTTGGAGGATCCCGCACCCCTCTCCTGATATTCTCTCCGGACGTTTCGGAGGATCCTGCATCCCTCTCCTGATAATCTCTCCGGACGTTTAGGAGGATCCTGCACCCCTCTCCTGATAATCTCTCCGGACATTTCAGGGGATCCTGCACCCCTCTCCTGATAATCTCTCTGGACATTGGAGGATCCTGCACCCCTCTCCTGATAATCTCTCTGGACATTGGAGGATCCTGCACCCCTCTCCTGATAATCTCTACGGACATCGGAGGATCCTGCACCCCTCTCCTGATAATCTCTCTAGATGTTTCGGAGGATCCTGCACCCCTATCCTGATAATCTCTCCGGACATTTCGGAGGATCCTGCACCCCTCTCCTGATATTCTCTCCGGACGTTTCGGAGGATCCTGCATCACTCTACTGATAATCTCTCCGGATGTTTCGGAGGAACCTGCACCCCTCTCCTGATAATCTCTCCGGATGTTTCGGGGGATCCTGCACCCCTCTCTTGATAATCTCTCCGGACATTGGAGGATCCTGCACCCCTCTCCTAAAAATCTCTCCGGAGGTTTCGGGGGATCCTGCACCCCTCTCCTGATAATCTCTCGAGATGTTTCGGGGGATCCTGGACCCCTCTCCTGATGATCTCTCCAGATGTTTCGGGGGATCCTGCACCCCTCTCCTGATAATCTCTCTGGATGTTTAGGGGGATCCTGCACCCCTCTCCTGATAATCTCTCCGGATGTTTCGGAGGATCATGCACCCGTCTCCTGATAATCTCTCTGGATGTTTCGGGGGATCCTGCACCCCTCTCCTGATAATCTCTCCGGACATTGGAGGATCCTGCACCCCTCTCCTGATAATCTCTCCGGATGTTTCGGAGGATCCTGCACCCCTCTCCTGAAAATCTCTCTGGATGTTTCGGGGGATCCAAAACCCCTCTCCTGATAATCTCTATGGACTTTTCGGAGAATCATGCACCCCTCCCCTGATAATCTCTATGGACTTTTCGGAGGATCATGCACCCCTCTCCTGATAATCTCCCCAGATGTTTCGGGGGATCATGCACCCCTCCCCTCAAAATCTCTATGGACTTTTCGGAGGATCATGCACCCCTCTCCTGATAATCTCTCCAGATGTTTCGGAGGATCCTGCACCCCTCTCCTGAAAATCTCTCTGGATGTTTCGGGGGATCCAAAACCCCTCTCCTGATAATCTTTCTGGATGTTTTGGAGGATCCTGCACCCCTCTCCTGATAATCTCTCTGGAAGTTTCGGAGGATCCTGCACCCCTCTCCTGATAATCTCTCCGGACGTTTCGTAGGATCGTGCACCCCTCTCCTGATAATCTCTCTGGATGTTTTGGAGGATCCTGCACCCCTCTCCTGATAATCTCTCCAGGTGTTTCGGGGGATCCTGCACCCCTCTCCTGATAATCTCTCCAGACATTGGAGAATCCTGCACCCCTCTCCTGATAATCTCTCCGGATGTTTCGGGGGATCCTGCACCCTTCTCCTGATAATCTCTCCAGATGTTTCGGGGGACCCTGCACCCCTCTCCGGCACCCCTCTCCTGATAATCTCGCCGGATGTTTTGGAAGATCCTGCACCCCTCTACTGATAATCTCTCGGATGTTTCGGAGGATCCTGCACCCCTCACCTGATAATCTCGCCGGATGTTTCGGAGGATCTTGCACCCCTCTCCTGTTAATCTCTCCGGATGCTTCGGGGGATCCTGCACCCATCTCCTGATAATCTCTCCGGATGTTTAGGAGGATCCTGCACCCCTCTCCTGATAATCTCTCCGGATGTTTCGGAGGATCCTGCACCCCTCTCCTGATAATCTCTCCTAACATTGGAGGATCCTGCACCCCACTCCTGATAATCTCTCCTAACATTGGAGGATTCTGCACCCCTCTCCTGATAATCTCTCTGGATGTTTCGGAGGATCCTGCACCCCTCTCCTGATAATCTCTCCGGACGTTTCGGAGGATCCTGCACCCCTCTCCTGATAATCTCGCCGGATGTTTCGGAGGATCCTGCACCCCTCTCCTGTTAATCTCTCCGGATGTTTCGGAGGATCCTGCACCCCTCTCTTGTTAATCTCTCCGGAGGTTTGGGGGGATCCTGCACCCCTCTCCTGATAATCTCTCCGGAGGTTTCAGAGGACCCTACACCCCTCTCCTGATAATCTCTCTGGAAGTTTCGGAGGATCCTGCACCCCTCTCCTGATAATCTCTCTGGATGTTTCAGAGGATCCTGCACCCCTCTCCTGATAATCTCTCTAGGTGTTTCGGGGGATCCTGCACCCCTCTCCTGATAATCTCTCCAGACATTGGAGGATCCTGCACCCCTCTCCTGATAATCTCTCCCGATGTTTCGGGGGATCCTGCACCCTTCTCCTGATAATCTCTCCGGAGGTTTCGGAGGATCCTACACCCCTCTGCTGATAATCTACTGGATGTTTCGGAGGATCCTGCACCCCTCTCCTGATAATCTCTCCGGACGTTTCAAGGGATCCTGCACCCTTCTCCTGATAATCTCTCTGGATGTTTCGGAGGATCCTGCACCCCTCTCCTGATAATCTCTCCAGGTGTTTCGGGGGATCCTGCACCCCTCTCCTGATAATCTCTCCGGACATTGGAGGATCCTGCACCCCTCTCCTGATAATCTCTCTGGATGTTTCGGGGGACCCTGCACCCCTCTCCGGCACCCCTCTCCTGATAATCTCGCCGGATGTTTTGGAGGATCCTGCACCCCTCTACTGATAATCTCTCCGGAGGTTTCGGAGGATCCTGCACCCCTCTCCTGATAATCTCTCCGGACGTTTTGGAGGATCCTGCACCTCTCTCCTGATAATCTCTCCGGACGTTTCGGAGGATCCTGCACCCCTCTCCTGATAATCTCTCCGGACATTGGAGGATCCCGCACCCCTCTCCTGATAATCTTTCCGGACATTGGAGGATCCTGCACCCCTCTCCTGATAATCTCTCCGGACATTAGAGGATCCTGCACCCCTCTCCTGATAATCTCTCTGGATATTTTGGAGGATCCTGCACCCCTCTCCTGATAATCTCTCCGGAGGTTTCGAAGGATCCTACACCCCTCTGCTGATAATCTACTGGATGTTTCGGAGGATCCTGCACCCCTCTCCTGATAATCTCTCTGGATGTTTCGGAGGATCCAGCACCCCTCTCCTGATAATCTCTCCGGACATTAGAGGATCCCGCACCCCTCTCCTGATAATCTCTCTGGATGTTTCGGAGGATCCTGCACCCCTCTCCTGATAATCTCACCGGATATTTCGGAGGATCCTGCACCCCTCTCCTGATATTCTCTCCGGACGTTTAGGAGGATCCTGCACCCCTCTCCTGATAATCTCGCCGGATGTTTCGAAGGATCCTGCACCCCTCTTCTGTTAATCTCTCCGGATGTTTCGGAGGATCCTGCACCCCTCTCTTGTTAATCTCTCCGGAGGTTTTGGGGGATCCTGCACCCTTCTCCTGATAATCTCTCCGGAGGTTTCGGAGGACCCTACACCCCTCTCCTGATAATCTCTCTGGAAGTTTCGGAGGATCCTGCACCCCTCTCCTGATAATCTCTCCGGACGTTTCGGAGGATCCTGCACCCCTCTCCTGATAATCTCTCTGGATGTTTCGGAGGATCCTGCACCCCTCTCCTGATAATCTCTCCAGGTGTTTCGGGGGATCCTGCACCCCTTCTCCTGATAATCTCCCCAGACATTGGAGGATCCTGCACCCCTCTCCTGATAATCTCTCCGGATGTTTCGGGGGATCCTGCACCCTTCTCCTGATAATCTCTCCGGAGGTTTCGGAGGATCCTACACCCCTCTGCTGATAATCTACTGGATGTTTTGGAGGATCCTGCACCCCTCTCCTGATAATCTCTCTGGATGTTTCGGAGGATCCTGCACCCCTCTCCTGATAATCTCTCTGGATGTTTCGGAGGATCCTGCACCCCTCTCCTGATAATCTCTCTGGATGTTTCGGAGGATCCAGCACCCCTCTCCTGATAATCTCTCCGGACATTAGAGGATCCCGCACCCCTCTCCTGATAATCTCTCTGGATGTTTCAGAGGATCCTGCACCCCTCTCCTGATAATCTCACCGGATATTTCGGAGGATCCTGCACCCCTCTCCTGATATTCTCTCCGGACGTTTTGGAGGATCCTGCACCCCTCTCCTGATAATCTCTCTGGATGTTTCGGAGGATCCAGCACCCCTCTCCTGATATTCTCTCCGGACGTTTTGGAGGATCCTGCACCCCTCTCCTGATAATCTCGCCGGATGTTTCGGAGGATCCTGCACCCCTCTCCTGTTAATCTCTCCGGATGTTTCGGAGGATCCTGCACCCCTCTCCTGATATTCTCTCCGGACGTTTTGGAGGATCCTGCACCCCTCTCCTGATAATCTCTCTGGATATTTCGGAGGATCCTGCACCCCTCTCCTGTTAATCTCTCCGGATGTTTCGGAGGATCCTGCACCCCTCTCTTGTTAATCTCTCCGGAGGTTTTGGGGGATCCTGCACCCCTCTCCTGATAATCTCTCCGGATGTTTCGGGGGATCCTGCACCCTTTCCTGATAATCTCTCCGGATGTTTCGGGGGACCCTGCACCCCTCTCCGGCACCCCTCTCCTGATAATCTCTCCGGAGGTTTCGGAGGATCCTGCACCCCTCTCCTGATAATCTCTCTGGATGCTTTGGAGCATCCTGCACCCCTCTCCTGATAATCTCTCTGGACGTTTCGGAGGATCCTGCACCCCTCTCCTGATAATCTCCCTGGACGTTTCGAAGGATCCTGCACCCCTCTCCTGATAATCTCTCCGGATGTTACGAAGGATCCTGCACCTCTCTCCTGATAATCTCTCCAGACATTGGAGGATCCTGCACCGCTCTCCTGATAATCTCTCCGGATGTTTCGGGGGATCCTGCACCCATCTCCTGATAATCTCTCTGGATGTTTCGGAGGATCCTGCACCCCTCTCCTGATAATCTCTCTAGATGTTTCGGAGGATCCTGCACCCCTCTCCTGATAATCTCTCCGGACGTGTCGGAGGATCCTGCACCCCTCTCCTGATATTCTCTCCGGATGTTTCGGAGGATCCTGCACCCCTCTCCTGATAATCTCTCCGGACGTTTCGGAGGATCCTGCACCCCTCTCCTGATAATCTCTCCGGACATTGGAGGATCCCGCACCCCTCTCCTGATAATCTCTCCGGACATTGGAGGATCCTGCATCCCTCTCCTGATAATCTCTCCGGACATTAGAGGATCCTGCACCCCTCTCCTGATAATCTCTCTGGATATTTTGGAGGATCCTGCACCCCTCTCCTGATAATCTTTCCGGAGGTTTCGGAGGATCCTACACCCCTCTGCTGATAATCTACTGGATGTTTCGGAGGATCCTGCACCCCTCTCCTGATAATCTCTCCGGACGTTTCGCAGGATCCTGCACCCCTCTCCTGATAATCTCTCCGGACGTTTCGGAGGATCCTGCACCCCTCTCCTGATAATCTCGCCGGATGTTTCGGAGGATCCTGCACCCCTCTCCTGTTAATCTCTCCGGATGTTTCGGAGGATCCTGCACCCCTCTTCTGAAAATCTCTCTGGATGTTTCGGTTGATCCTGCACCCCTCTCCTGATAATCTCTCCGGACGTTTCGGAGGATCCTGCACCCCTCTCCTGATAATCTCTCTGGATGTTTCGGAGGATCCTGCACCCCTCTCTTGATAATCTCTCTGGATGTTTCGGAGGATCCTGCACCCCTCTCCTGATAATCTCTCTGGATGTTTCGGAGGATCCAGCACCCCTCTCCTGATAATCTCTCCGGACATTAGAGGATCCCGCACCCCTCTCCTGATAATCTCTCTGGATGTTTCGGAGGATCCTGCACCCCTCTCCTGATAATCTCACCGGATATTTTGGAGGATCCTGCACCCCTCTCCTGATAATCTCGCCGGATGTTTCGGAGGATCCTGCACCCCTCTCCTGTTAATCTCTCCGGATGTTTCGGAGGATCCTGCACCCCTCTCTTGTTAATCTCTCCGGAGGTTTTGGGGGATCCTGCACCCCTCTCCTGATAATCTCTCCGGAGGTTTCGGAGGACCCTACACCCCTCTCCTGATAATCTCTCCAGGTGTTTCGGGGGATCCTGCACCCCTCTCCTGATAATCTCTCCAGACATTGGAGGATCCTGCAACCCTCTCCTGATAATCTCTCCGGATGTTTCGGGGGATCCTGCACCCTTCTCCTGATAATCTCTCCGGAGGTTTCGGAGGATCCTACACCCCTCTGCTGATAATCTACTGGATGTTTCGGAGGATCCTGCACCCCTCTCCTGATAATCTCTCCGGACGTTTCGGAGGATCCTGCACCCCTCTCCTGATAATCTCTCTGGATGTTTCGGAGGATCCTGCACCCCTCTCCTGATAATCTCTCCAGGTGTTTCGGGGGATCCTGCACCCCTCTCCTGATAATCTCTCCGGACATTGGAGGATCCTGCACCCCTCTCCTGATAATCTCTCCGGATGTTTCGGGGGACCCTGCACCCCTCTCCGGCACTCCTCTCCTGATAATCTCGCCGGATGTTTTGGAGGATCCTGCACCCCTCTACTGATAAGCTCTCCGGAGGTTTCGGAGGATCCTGCACCCCTCTCCTGATAATCTCTCCGGACATTTTGGAGGATCCTGCACCTCTCTCCTGATAATCTCTCCGGACGTTTCGGAGGATCCTGCACCCCTCTCCTGATAATCTCTCCGGACATTGGAGGATCCCGCACCCCTCTCCTGATAATCTCTCCGGACATTGGAGGATCCTGCACCCCTCTCCTGATAATCTCTCCGCACATTAAAGGATCCTGCACCCCTCTCCTGATAATCTCTCTGGATATTTTGGAGGATCCTGCACCCCTCTCAAGATAATCTCTCCGGAGGTTTCGGAGGATCCTACACCCCTCTGCTGATAATCTACTGGATGTTTCGGAGGATCCTGCACCCCTCTCCTGATAATCTCTCCGGACGTTTCGGAGGATCCTGCACCCCTCTCCTGATAATCTCTCTGGATGTTTCGGAGGATCCTGCACCCCTCTCCTGATAATCTCTCCAGGTGTTTCGGGGGATCCTGCACCCCTCTCCTGATAATCTCTCCGGACATTGGAGGATCCTGCACCCCTCTCCTGATAATCTCTCCGGATGTTTCGGGGGATCCTGCACTCTTTCCTGATAATCTCTCCGGATGTTTCGGGGGACCCTGCACCCCTCTCCGGCACCCCTCTCCTGATAATCTCTCCAGAGGTTTCGGAGGATCCTGCACCCCTCTCCTGATAATCTCTATGGACGCTTTGGAGCATCCTGCACCCCTCTTCTGATAATCTCTCTGGACGCTTTGGAGCATCCTGCACCCCTCTCCTGATAATCTCGCTGGACGTTTCGGAGGATCCTGCACCCCTCTCCTGATAATCTCTCCGGACATTGGAGGATCCTGCACCCCTCTCCTGATAATCTCTCCGGATGTTACGAAGGATCCTGCACCTCTCTCCTGATAATCTCTCCAGACATTGGAGGATCCTGCACCCCTCTCCTGATAATCTCTCCGGATGTTTCGGGGGATCCTGCACCCATCTACTGATAATCTCTCTGGATGTTTCGGAGGATCCTGCACCCCTCTCCTGATAATCTCTCTAGATGTTTCGGAGGATCCTGCACCCATCTCCTGATAATCTCTCCGGACGTGTCGGAGGATCCTGCACCCCTCTCCTGATATTCTCTCCGGATGTTTCGGAGGATCCTGCACCCCTCTCCTGATAATCTCTCCGGACATTGGAGGATCCCGCACCCCTCTCCTGATAATCTCTCCGGACATTGGAGGATCCTGCACCCCTCTCCTGATAATCTCTCCGGACATTAGAGGATCCTGCACCCCTCTCCTGATAATCTCTCTGGATATTTTGGAGGATCCTGCACCCCTCTCCTGATAATCTCTCCGGAGGTTTCGGAGGATCCTACACCCCTCTGCTGATAATCTACTGGATGTTTCGGAGGATCCTGCACCCCTCTCCTGATAATCTCTCCGGACGTTTCGGAGGATCCTGCACCCCTCTCCTGATAATCTCTCTGGATGTTTCGGAGGATCCTGCACCCCTCTCCTGATAATCTCTCCAGGTGTTTCGGGGGATCCTGCACCCCTCTCCTGATAATCTCTCCGGACATTGGAGGATCCTGCACCCCTCTCCTGATAATCTCTCCGGATGTTTCGGGGGATCCTGCACCCTTTCCTGATAATCTCTCCGGATGTTTCGGGGGACCCTGCACCCCTCTCCGGCACCCCTCTCCTGATAATCTCTCCGGAGGTTTCGGAGGATCCTGCACCCCTCTCCTGGTAATCTCTCTGGACGCTTTGGAGCATCCTGCACCCCTCTCCTGATAATCTCTCTGGACGAATCGGAGGATCCTGCACCCCTCTCCTGATAATCTCTCCGGATGTTACGAAGGATCCTGCACCTCTCTCCTGATAATCTCTCCAGACATTGGAGGATCCTGCACCCCTCTCCTGATAATCTCTCCGGATGTTTCGGGGGATCCTGCACCCATCTCCTGATAATCTCTCCGGATGTTTCGGAGGATCCTGCACCCCTCTCCTGATAATCTCTCTAGATGTTTCGGAGGATCCTGCACCCCTCTCCTGATAATCTCTCCGGACGTGTCAGAGGATCCTGCACCCCTCTCCTGATATTCTCTCCGGATGTTTCGGAGGATCCTGCACCCATCTCCTGATAATCTCTCTGGATGTTTCGGAGGATCCTGCACCCCTCTCCTGATAATCTCTCTGGACGTTTCGGAGGATCCCGCACCCCTCTCCTGATATTCTCTCCGGACGTTTCGGAGGATCCTGCACCCCTCTCCTGATAATCTCTCCGGACATTTCAGGGGATCCTGCACCCCTCTCCTGATAATCTCTCTGGACATTGGAGGATCCTGCACCCCTCTCCTGATAATCTCTACGGACATCGGAGGATCCTGCACCCCTCTCCTGATAATCTCTCTAGATGTTTCGGAGGATCCTGCACCCCTCTCCTGATAATCTCTCCGGACGTTTCGGAGGATCCTGCACCCCTCTCCTGATATTCTCTCCGGACGTTTCGGAGGATCCTGCATCCCTCTCCTGATAATCTCTCCGGATGTTTCGGAGGAACCTGCACCCCTCTCCTGATAATCTCTCCGGATGTTTCGGGGGATCCTGCACCCCTCTCTTGATAATCTCTCCGGACATTGGAGGATCCTGCACCCCTCTCCTAAAAATCTCTCCGGAGGTTTTGGGGGATCCTGCACCCCTCTCCTGATAATCTCTCCAGATGTTTCGGGGGATCCTGGACCCCTCTCCTGATGATCTCTCTAGATGTTTCAGGGGATCCTGCACCCCACTCCTGATAATCTCTCTGGATGTTTAGGGGGATCCTGCACCCCTCTCCTGATAATCTCTCCGGATGTTTCGGAGGATCATGCACCCGTCTCCTGATAATCTCTCTGGATGTTTCGGGGGATCCTGCACCCCTCTCCTGATAATCTCTCCGGACATTGGAGGATCCTGCACCCCTCACCTGATAATCTCTCCGGATGTTTCGGGGGATCCTGCACCCCTCTCCTGATAATCTCTATGGACTTTTCGGAGAATCACTCACCCCTCCCCTGATAATCTCTATGGACTTTTCGGAGGATCATGCACCCCTCTCCTGATAATCTCCCCAGATGTTTCGGGGGATCATGCACCGCTCCCCTCAAAATCTCTATGGACTTTTCGGAGGATCATGCACCCCTCTCCTGATAATCTCTCCGGATGTTTCGGAGGATCCTGCACCCCTCTCCTGATAATCTCTCCGGATGTTTCGGAGGATCCTGCACCCCTCTCCTGAAAATCTCTCTGGATGTTTCGGGGGATCCTACACCCCTCTCCTGATAATCTCTCTGGATGTTTCGGAGGATCCTGCACCCCTCTCCTGATAATCTCTCCAGGTGTTTCGGGGGATCCTGCACCCCTCTCCTGATAATCTCTCCAGACATTGGAGGATCCTGCACCCCTCTCCTGATAATCTCTCCGGATGTTATGGGGGATCCTGCACCCTTCTCCTGATAATCTCTCCGGATGTTTTGGGGGACCCTGCACCCCTCTCCGGCACCTCTCTCCTGATAATCTCGCCGGATGTTTTGGAGGATCCTGCACCCCTCTCCTGATAATCTCGCCGGATGTTTCGGAGGATCCTGCACCCCTCTCCTGTTAATCTCTCCGGATGCTTCGGGGGATCCTGCACCCCTCTCCTGATAATCTCTATGGAGGTTTCGGAGGATCCTACACCCCTCTCCTGATAATCTCTCTGGATGTTTCGGAGGATCCTGCACCCCTTTCCTGATAATCTCTCTGGATGTTTCAGAGGATCCTGCACCCCTCTCCTGATAATCTCTCCAGGTGTTTCGGGGGATCCTGCACCCCTCTCCTGATAATCTCTCCGGACATTTGAGGATCCTGCACACCTCTCCTGATAATCTCTCCGGATGTTTCGGGGGACCCTGCACCCCTCTCTGGCACCCCTCTCCTGATAATCTCTCCGGATGTTTCGGGGGATCCTGCACCCCTCTCCTGATAATTTCTCCGGACATTGGAGGATCCCGCACCCCTCTCCTGATAATCTCTCTGGATGTTTCGGAGGATCCTGCACCCCTCTCCTGATAATCTCTCTGGATGTTTCGGAGGATCCTGCACCCCTCTCCTGATAATCTCTCTGGACGTTTCGGAGGATCCCGCACCCCTCTCCTGATATTCTCTCCGGACGTTTCGGAGGATCCTGCATCCCTCTCCTGATAATCTCTCCGGACGTTTCGGAGGATCCTGCACCCCTCTCCTGATAATCTCTCCGGACATTTCAGGGGATCCTGCACCCCTCTCCTGATAATCTCTCTGGACATTGGAGGATCCTGCACCCCTCTCCTGATAATCTCTCTGGACATTGGAGGATCCTGCACCCCTCTCCTGATAATCTCTATGGACATCGGAGGATCCTGCACCCCTCTCCTGATAATCTCTCTAGATGTTTCGGAGGATCCTGCACCCCTCTCCTGATAATCTCTCCGGACGTTTCGGAGGATCCTGCACCCCTCTTCTGATATTCTCGCCGGACGTTTCGGAGGATCCTGCATCCCTCTCCTGATAATCTCTCCGGATGTTTCGGGGGATCCTGCACCCCTCTCTTGATAATCTCTCCGGATATTGGAGGATCCTGCACCCCTCTCCTAAAAATCTCTCCGGAGGTTTTGGGGGATCCTGCACCCCTCTCCTGATAATCTCTCCAGATGTTTTGGGGGATCCTGGACCCCTCTCCTGATGATCTCTCTAGATGTTTCAGGGGATCCTGCACTCCTCTCCTGATAATCTCTCTGGATGTTTAGGGGGATCCTGCACCCCTCTCCTGATAATCTCTCCGGATGTTTCGGAGGATCATGCACCCGTCTCCTGATAATCTCTCTGGATGTTTCGGGGGATCCTGCACCCCTCTCCTGATAATCTCTCCGGACATTGGAGGATCCTGCACCCCTCTCCTGATAATCTCTCCGGATGTTTCGGGGGATCCTGCACCCCTCTCCTGATAATCTCTATGGACTTTTCGGAGAATCATGCACCCCTCCCCTGATAATCTCTATGGACTTTTCGGAGGATCATGCACCCCTCTCCTGATAATCTCCCCAGATGTTTCGGGGGATCATGCACCCCCCCCCTCAAAATCTCTATGGACTATTCGGAGGATCATGCACCCCTCTCCTGATAATCTCTCCGGATGTTTCGGAGGATCCTGCACCCCTCTCCTGATAATCTCTCCGGATGTTTCGGAGGATCCTGCACCCCTCTCCTGAAAATCTCTCTGGATGTTTCGGGGGATCCTACACCCCTCTCCTGATAATCTCTCTGGATGTTTCGGAGGATCCTGCACCCCTCTCCTGATAATCTCTCTGGAAGTTTCGGAGGATCCTGCACCCCTCTCCTGATAATCTCTCCGGACGTTTCGGAGGATCGTGCACCCCTCTCCTGATAATCTCTCTGGATGTTTCGGAGGATCCTGCACCCCTCTCCTGATAATCTCTCCAGGTGTTTCGGGGGATCCTGCACCCCTCTCCTGATAATCTCTCCAGACATTGGAGGATCCTGCACCCCTCTCCTGATAATCTCTCCGGATGTTTCGGGGGATCCTGCACCCTTCTCCTGATAATCTCTCCGGATGTTTCGGGGGACCCTGCACCCCTCTCCGGCACCCCTCTCCTGATAATCTCGCCGGATGTTTTGGAGGATCCTGCACCCCTCTCCTGATAATCTCGCCGGATGTTTCGGAGGATCCTGCACCCCTCTCCTGTTAATCTCTCCGGATGCTTCGGGGGATCCTGCACCCCTCTCCTGATAATCTCTCCGGAGGTTTCGGAGGATCCTACACCCCTCTCCTGATAATCTCTCTGGATGTTTCGGAGGATCCTGCACCCCTTTCCTGATAATCTCTCTGGATGTTTCAGAGGATCCTGCACCCCTCTCCTGATAATCTCTCCAGGTGTTTCGGGGGATCCTGCACCCCTCTCCTGATAATCTCTCCGGACATTGGAGGATCCTGCACACCTCTCCTGATAATCTCTCCGGATGTTTCGGGGGACCCTGCACCCCTCTCTGGCACCACTCTCCTGATAATCTCTCCGGATGTTTCGGGGGATCCTGCACCCCTCTCCTGATAATTTCTCCGGACATTGGAGGATCCCGCACCCCTCTCCTGATAATCTCTCTGGATGTTTCGGAGGATCCTGCACCCCTCTCCTGATAATCTCTCTGGATGTTTCGGAAGATCCTGCACCCCTCTCCTGATAATCTCTCTGGATGTTTCGGAGGATCCTGCACCCCTCTCCTGATAATCTCTCTGGATGTTTCAGAGGATCCAGCACCCCTCTCCTGATAATCTCTCCGGACATTGGAGGATCCCGCACCCCTCTCCTGATAATCTCTCTGGATGTTTCGGAGGATCCTGCACCCCTCTCCTGATAATCTCACCGGATGTTTCGGAGGATCCTGCACCCTTCTCCTGATAATCTCTCTGGATGTTTCGGAGGATCCTGCACCCCTCTCCTGATAATCTCTCCGGACGTGTCGGAGGATCCTGCACCCCTCTCCTGATATTCTCTCCGGATGTTTCGGAGGATCCTGCACCCCTCTCCTGATAATCTCTCTGGACGTTTCGGAGGATCCTGCACCCCTCTCCTGATAATCTCTCCGGACATTGGAGGATCCGGCACCCCTCTCCTGATAATCTCTCTGGACATTGGAGGATCCTGCATCCCTCTCCTGATAATCTCTCCGGACATTAGAGGATCCTGCACCCCTCTCCTGATAATCTCTCTGGATATTTTGGTGGATCCTGCACCCCTCTCCTGATAATCTCTCCGGAGGTTTCGGAGGATCCTACACCCCTCTGCTGATAATCTACTGGATGTTTCGGAGGATCCTGCACCCCTCTCCTGATAATCTCTCCGGACGTTTCGGAGGATCCTGCACCCCTCTCCTGATAATCTCTCCGGACGTTTCGGAGGATCCTGCACCCCTCTTCTGATAATCTCTCTGGATGTTTCAGAGGATCCTGCACCCCTCTCTTGATAATCTCTCTGGATGTTTCGGAGGATCCAGCACCCCTCTCCTGATAATCTCTCCGGACATTGGAGGATCCCGCACCCCTCTCCTGATAATCTCTCTGGATGTTTCGGAGGATCCTGCACCCCTCTCCTGATAATCTCACCGGATATTTCGGAGGATCCTGCACCCCTCTCCTGTTAATCTCTCCGGATGTTTCGGAGGATCCTGCACCCCTCTCTTGTTAATCTCTCCGGAGGTTTTGGGGGATCCTGCACCCCTCTCCTGATAATCTCTCCGGAGGTTTCGGAGGACCCTACACCCCTCTCCTGATAATCTCTCTGGATGTTTCGGAGGATCCTGCACCCCTCTCCTGATAATCTCTCCAGGTGTTTCGGGGGATCCTGCACCCCTCTCCTGATAATCTCTCCAGACATTGGAGGATCCTGCACCCCTCTCCTGATAATCTCTCCGGATGTTTCGGGGGATCCTGCACCCTTCTCCTGATAATCTCTCCGGAGGTTTCGGAGGATCCTACACCCCTTTGCTGATAATCTATTGGATGTTTCGGAGGATCCTGCACCCCTCTCCTGATAATCTCTCCGGACGTTTCGGAGGATCCTGCACCCCTCTCCTGATAATCTCTCTGGATGTTTCGGAGGATCCTGCACCCCTCTCCTGATAATCTCTCCAGGTGTTTCGGGGGATCCTGCACCCCTCTCCTGATAATCTCTCCGGACATTGGAGGATCCTGCACCCCTCTCCTGATAATCTCTCCGGATGTTTCGGGGGACCCTGCACCCCTCTCCGGCACCCCTCTCCTGATAATCTCGCCGGATGTTTTGGAGGATCCTGCACCCCTCTACTGATAAGCTCTCCGGAGGTTTCGGAGGATCCTGCACACCTCTCCTGATAATCTCTCCGGACGTTTTGGAGGATCCTGCACCTCTCTCCTGATAATCTCTCCGGACGTTTCAGAGGATCCTGCACCCCTCTCCTGATAATCTCTCCGGACATTGGAGGATCCTGCACCCCTCTCCTGATAATCTCTCCGGACATTAGAGGATCCTGCACCCCTCTCCTGATAATCTCTCTGGATATTTTGGAGGATCCTGCACCCCTCTCCTGATAATCTCTCCGTAGGTTTCGGAGGATCCTACACCCCTCTGCTGATAATCTACTGGATGTTTTGGAGGATCCTGCACCCCTCTCCTGATAATCTCTCCGGACGTTTCGGAGGATCCTGCACCCCTCTCCTGATAATCTCTCTGGATGTTTCGGAGGATCCTGCACCCCTCTCCTGATAATCTCTCCAGGTGTTTTGGGGGATCCTGCACCCCTCTCCTGATAATCTCTACGGACATTGGAGGATCCTGCACCCCTCTCCTGATAATCTCTCCGGATGTTTCGGGGGATCCTGCACCCTTTCCTGATAATATCTCCGGATGTTTCGGGGGACCCTGCACCCCTCTCCGGCACCCCTCTCCTGATAATCTCTCCGGAGGTTTCGGAGTATCCTGAACCCCTCTCCTGATAATCTCTCTGGACGCTTTGGAGCATCCTGCACCCCTCTCCTGATAATCTCTCTGGACGCTTTGGAGCATCCTGCACCCCTCTCCTGATAATCTCTCTGGACGTTTCGGAGGATCCTGCACCCCTCTCCTGATTATCTCGCTGGACGTTTCGGAGGATCCTGCACCCCTCTCCTGATAATCTCTCCGGATGTTAGGAAGGATCCTGCACCCATCTCCTGATAATCTCTCTGGATGTTTCGGAGGATCCTGCATCCCTCTCCTGATAATCTCTCTAGATGTTTCGGAGGATCCTGCACCCATCTCCTGATAATCTCTCCGGACGTGTCAGAGGATCCTGCACCCCTCTCCTGATATTCTCTCCGGATGTTTCGGAGGATCCTGCACCCCTCTCCTGATAATCTCTCCGGACGTTTCGGAGGATCCTGCACCCCTCTCCTGATAATCTCTCCGGACAGTGGAGGATCCCGCACCCCTCTCCTGATAATCTCTCCGGACATTGGAGGATCCTGCACCCCTCTCCTGATAATCTCTCCGGACATTAGAGGATCCTGCACCCCTCTCCTGATAATCTCTCTGGATGTTTCGGAGGATCCAGCACCCCTCTCCTGATAATCTCTCCGGACATTGGAGGATCCCGCACCCCTCTCCTGATAATCTCTCTGGATGTTTCGGAGGATCCTGCACCCCTCTCCTGATAATCTCATCCAATGTTTCGGAGGATCCTGCACCCTTCTCCTGATAATCTCTCCGGACGTTTCGGAGGATCCTGCACCCCTCTCCTGATAATCTCTCTGGATGTTTCGGAGGATCCTGCACCCCTCTCCTGATAATCTCTCCGGATGTTTCGGGGGATCCTGCACCCATCTCCTGATAATCTCTCTGGATGTTTCGGAGGATCCTGCACCCCTCTCCTGATAATCTCTCTAGATGTTTCGGAGGATCCTGCACCCCTCTCCTGATAATCTCTCCGGACTTGTCGGAGGATCCTGCACCCCTCTCCTGATATTCTCTCCGGATGTTTCGAAGGATCCTGCACCCCTCTCCTGATAATCTCTCTGGACGTTTCGGAGGATCCTGCACCCCTCTCCTGATAATCTCTCCGGACATTGGAGGATCCCGCACCCCTCTCCTGATAATCTCTCCGGACATTAGAGGATCCTGCACCCCTCTCCTGATAATCTCTCTGGATATTTTGGAGGATCCTGCACCCCTCTCCTGATAATCTCTCCGGAGGTTTCGGAGGATCCTACACCCCTCTGCTGATAATCTACTGGATGTTTCGGAGGATCCTGCACCCCTCTCCTGATAATCTCTCCGGACGTTTCGGAGGATCCTGCACCTCTCTCCTGATAATCTCTCCGGACGTTTCGGAGGATCCTGCACCCCTCTCCTGATAATCTCGTCGGATGTTTCGGAGGATCCTGCACCCCTCTCCTGTTAATCTCTCCGGATGTTTTGGAGGATCCTGCACCCCTCTCCTGATAATCTCTCTGGATGTTTCGGAGGATCCTGCACCCCTCTCCTGATAATCTCTCTGGATGTTTCGGAGGATCCAGCACCCCTCTCCTGATAATCTCTCCGGACATTAGAGGATCCCGCACCCCTCTCCTGATAATCTCTCTGGATGTTTCGGAGGATCCTGCACCCCTCTCCTGATAATCTCACCGGATATTTCGGAGGATCCTGCACCCCTCTCCTGATATTCTCTCCGGACGTTTCGGAGGATCCTGCACCCCTCTCCTGATAATCTCGCCGGATGTTTCGGAGGATCCTGCACCCCTCTCCTGTTAATCTCTCCCGATGTTTCAGAGGATCCTGCACCCCTCTCTTGTTAATCTCTCCGGAGGTTTTGGGGGATCCTGCACCCCTCTCCTGATAATCTCTCCGGAGGTTTCGGAGGACCCTACACCCCTCTCCTGATAATCTCTCTGGATGTTTCGGAGGATCCTGCACCCCTCTCCTGATAATCTCTCCAGGTGTTTCGGGGGATCCTGCACCCCTCTCCTGATAATCTCTCCAGACATTGGAGGATCCTGCACCCCTCTCCTGATAATCTCTCCGGATGTTTCGGGGGATCCTGCACCCTTCTCCTGATAATCTCTCCGGAGTTTTCGGAGGATCCTACACCCTTCTGCTGATAATCTACTGGATGTTTCGGAGGATCCTGCACCCCTCTCCTGATAATCTCTCTGGATGTTTCGGAGGATCCTGCACCCCTCTCCTGATAATCTCTCTGGATGTTTCGGAGGATCCTGCACCCCTCTCCTGATAATCTCTCTGGATGTTTCGGAGGATCCAGCACCCCTCTCCTGATAATCTCTCCGGACATTGGAGGATCCCGCACCCCTCTCCTGATAATCTCTCTGGATGTTTCGGAGGATCCTGCACCCCTCTCCTGATAATCTCACCGGATGTTTCGGAGGATCCTGCACCCCTCTCCTGATAATCTCTCCGGACGTTTCGGAGGATCCTGCACCCCTCTCCTGATAATCTCGCCGGATGTTTCGGAGGATCCTGCACCCCTCTCCTGTTAATCTCTCCGAATGTTTCGGAGGATCCTGCACCCCTCTCTTGTTAATCTCTCCGGAGGTTTTGGGGGATCCTGCACCCCTCTCCTGATAATCTCCCCGGAGGTTTCGGGGGATCCTGCACCCCTCTCCTGATAATCTCCCCGGAGGTTTCGGAGGATGCTGCACCCCTCTCCTGATAATCTCTCCGGACATTGGAGGATCCCGCACCCCTCTCCTGATAATCTCTCCGGACATTGGAGGATCCTGCACCCCTCTCCTGATAATCTCTCCGGACATTAGAGGATCCTGCACCCCTCTTCTGATAATCTCTCTGGATATTTTGGAGGATCCTGCACCCCTCTCCTGATAATCTCTCCGGAGGTTTCGGAGGATCCTACACCCCTCTGCTGATAATCTACTGGATGTTTTGGAGGATCCTGCACCCCTCTCCTGATAATCTCTCCGGACGTTTCGGAGGATCCTGCACCCCTCTCCTGATAATCTCTCTGGATGTTTCGGAGGATCCTGCACCCCTCTCCTGATAATCTCTCCAGGTGTTTTGGGGGATCCTGCACCCCTCTCCTGATAATCTCTCCGGACATTGGAGGATCCTGCACCCCTCTCCTGATAATCTCTCCGGATGTTTCGGGGGATCCTGCACCCTTTCCTGATAATATCTCCGGATGTTTCGGGGGACCCTGCACCCCTCTCCGGCACCCCTCTCCTGATAATCTCTCCGGAGGTTTCGGAGGATCCTGAACCCCTCTCCTGATAATCTCTCTGGACGCTTTGGAGCATCCTGCACCCCTCTCCTGATAATCTCTCTGGATGTTTCGGAGGATCCTGCACCCCTCTCCTGTTAATCTCTCTGGATGCTTCGGGGGATCCTGCACCCATCTCCTGATAATCTCTCCGGATGTTTAGGAGGATCCTGCACCCCTCTCCTGATAATCTCTCTGGATGTTTCGGAGGATCCTGCACCCCTCTCCTGATAATCTCTCCTAACATTGGAGGATCCTGCACCCCACTCCTGATAATCTCTCCGGATGTTTCGGAGGATTCTGCACCCCTCTCCTGATAATCTCGCCGGATGTTTTGGAGGATCCTGCACCCCTCTCCTGATAATCTTGCTGGATGTTTCGGAGGATCCTGCACCCCTCTCCTGTTATTCTCTCCGGATGTTTCGGAGGATCCTGCACCCCTCTCTTGATAATCTCTCCGGAGGTTTCGGTGGATCCTGCACCCCTCTCCTGATAATCTCTCCGGAGGTTTCAGAGGATCCTACACCCCTCTCCTGATAATCTCTCTGGATGTTTCGGAGGATCCTGCACCCCTTTCCTGATAATCTCTCTGGATGTTTCAGAGGATCCTGCACCCCTCTCCTGATAATCTCTCCAGGTGTTTCGGGGGATCCTGCACCCCTCTCCTGATAATCTCTCCGGACATTGGAGGATCCTGCACACCTCTCCTGATAATCTCTCCGGATGTTTCGGGGGACCCTGCACCCCTCTCTGGCACCCCTCTCCTGATAATCTCTCTGGATGTTTCGGAGGATCCTGCACCCCTCTCCTGATAATCTCTCTGGATGTTTCGGAGGATCCAGCACCCCTCTCCTGATAATCTCTCCGGACATTGGAGGATCCTGCACCACTCTCCTGATAAACTCTCCGGACATTAGAGGATCCTGTACCCTTCTCCTGATAATCTCTCCGGATATTTCGGGGGATCCTGCACCCCTCTCCTGATAATCTCTCCGGACATCGGTGGATCCTGCACCCCTCTCCTGATAATCTCTCTAGATGTTTCGGAGGATCCTGCACCCCTCTCCTGATAATCTCTCCGGACGTTTCGGAGGATCCTGCACCCCTCTCCTGATAATCTCTCCGGACATTGGAGGATCCTGCACCCCTCTCCTGATAATTTTGCCGGATGTTTTGGAGGATTCTGCACCCCTCTCCTGATAATCTCACCGGATGTTTCGGAGGATCCTGCACCCCTCTCCTGTTAATCTCTCCGGATGTTTCGGAGGATTCTGCACCCCTCTCTTGATAATCTCTCCGGAGGTTTCGGAGGATCCTGCACCCCTCTCCTGATAATCTCTCCAGACGTTTCGGAGGATCCTGCACCCCTCTCCTGATAATCTCTCCGGACATTGGAGGATCCTGCACCCCTCTCCTGATAATCTCTCCGGACATTGGAGGATCCTGCACCACTCTCCTGATAAACTCTCCGGACATTAGAGGATCCTGTACCCTTCTCCTGATAATCTCTCCGGATATTTCGGAGTATCCTGCACCCCTCTCCTGATAATCTCTCCGGACATCGGTGGATCCTGCACCCCTCTCCTGATAATCTCTCTAGATGTTTCGGAGGATCCTGCACCCCTCTCCTGATAATCTCTCCGGACGTTTCGGAGAATCCTGCACCCCTCTCCTGATAATCTCTCCGGACATTGGAGGATCCTGCACCCCTCTCCTGATAATCTCTCCGGATGTTTTGGAGGATTCTGCACCCCTCTCCTGATAATCTCACCGGATGTTTCGGAGGATCCTGCACCCCTCTCCTGTTAATCTCTCCGGATGTTTCGGAGGATCCTGCACCCCTCTCTTGATAATCTCTCCGGAGGTTTCGGAGGATGCTGCACCCCTCTCCTGATAATCTCTCCAGACGTTTCGGAGGATCCTGCACCCCTCTCCTAATAATCTCTCCAGACGTTCGGAGGATCCTGCACCCCTCTCCTGATAATCTCTCCGGACATTGGAGGATCCTTTTTTTTTTTTTTTTTTTTTTTTTTTTACTTTTTTTTTTTTCCACTTCAGCGAAAATTTTCTTGAGAGACATTATATCAGCTTTGTGAGTCAAAACTTATCTCTTCTCATTTTTCACATCATTGTGGATTATTTCCATCTTGTCTTTTTTTTCCTTTCATTTATTTTATTTAATTACTTAAAAACCACGTGAACTATTAGATGCATATAATGCCGCTAAATTTTTATTCCTACCCCAATCCCTCTTATCCCCTCCCCTCCCCTATGTCTGCTCTGCTCCTTTTTTTTTCTTTTTCCTTTTCTCTTTCCCTGTTCCCTCTTTTCCTTTTCCTTTTTTTTTTTTTTTTTTTTTTTTTTTGTGTTGTTTTTTATCTTGACTCTGTATCTGTTGTTTCTTTCATCCTGTCTAAATATATTTCCGAGGATTTATATTTTTTCCAGCATTCCCATTTACTATCTTCCTTAATTTCTCCTCTTTCTCTGCTCCTCAACAGGTCCATTTTATAATACTGGTCTATTTTTTCTAACCATTCTCTGATGTCCGGTTTTCCGCTTTTTAACCAATATTTTGGTATCAGTCCCTTGGCGGCGTTCAGAAGACTCGGAACTGTTGATCTCATATATTGTTTCTTTGTTTTATTATAGACATGAAAGAGGCAGGCCCATATATTTTCTTCTACTTTTTCCCCGGTTATTTCCTTTATGCTTTTTAGAATTTCCTTCCAGTAATCAATTATTGTTGGACATTCCCACCATAGATGTGTCATTGTTGCTTTTTGGCCACATTTTCTCCAGCATAGCCATGTTTTTTCTTGTTGGTATTTTTGTGTTCTTACAGGTGTCAAGTACCATCTTGTTACTAGTTTGTAGTTCATTTCAATAGTCTTCATGTCCCAGGCGTTATTATATCCCATTTCTATTATTTTTTCCACTTTTTGATCATCTAGGTGTAAGTTCATTTCTTTCTCCCATTGTTTTATATATTCTGGTCTTTCCTGTGCGTCCAGATCTGCTAATATGCCATATATTTTTGATATTCCATTTTTCAATGACGTTTTATTGTCACATAACTTTTCCAGTGTACTTAGCTTCTTTTCGTCTCTTAGTGGGTGTGGTACTGTGCTTAATAAATGTCTTAATTGACAGTAATTCCATTCATTCATCTTCCATCCATTAGCTTCTTCTATTTCCATCCGTGTTCTAATCCTTCCATTTATTGTGATATCTTTCAATTGTGGATTTTTTATTCCTTGAACTCCAAATATTTCCTTCCCGGGGATAAAAAAATTCGACCCTGTAAGTGCTATTAACGGTGAGTTATATCTCCATTCATTCTTTAAGTGTATAGTGTCCCAAATTTTAAAGACATTTTTTGTTATTTCGTGAGTGTCTGTGTCTAGTATTCTATACTTTCGTGGGATCCAAATATTCTTGTGCAGTGTAGTTCCACTTATTGTGTTTTCCATTTCCACCCATTTTTTTTCACTTTTCTCATTTGTCCACTCCACCATTCGTGTTAAAACTATTGCTTTATAGTATCTGTTTATGTCCGGGGTGGCTAATCCTCCATGCTCCCTTTTTCTTGTGATCAGCGTGAATTTAATTCTTGGTTTTTTGTTAAGCCATATATATTTTAACAAAATTGTTTTTATTATCTTGAAAAAACTTTGTGGAATCGTTACTGGCAGCATCTGGATTCTATAAATTATTTTTGGAAGGATCATCATTTTGAACATGTTTACTCTTCCTATCCATGAGAGTGGTTGTATTCTTAGTTTTTTTGTTTCTTCTTTAACCTCATTGATCAATGGAATAAAATTTGCCTGGTAGATCTTTTCAACTCTTGGGGTTATTTTAATTCCAAGGTATTTTAATTCTTTTACCCAGGTAAATGGGAATTCTTTTTGTAGGAACTGAACTTCCTTTTCCGCAAGCCCTATGTTTAATATCTCTGTTTTTATTGGATTGATTTTGAAGTTTGACAGTTCTCCATATTTTTTTATTTCTTTCAGTATATTTGGAAGTGACACTCTTGGATTAGATACATACATCAGAATATCATCCGCGTATGTCGCGATCTTATGTTCTTTTCCACCTAATCTTGCTCCTTTCACCTCTTGATTATTTCGAAGTGTTGCTAATAGTGGTTCCAGTGCCAATACGTATAATAGTGGGGAGAGCGGGCACCCCTGCCGTGTTCCATTTTGCATCTTGATTAGTGGAGAAAGTCTACCGTTTACCTTTATCTTTGCTGTTGGGCTATTATATAGATTTGTTATCCACTTCATCATTTTTGTCCCTAATCCCAGGTGCCGCAACGTATCCATCATGAAACCCCAGTCTACCCTGTCGAATGCTTTTTCTGCATCCAATGACAGGAATAGAACTGGGGTCTCATTTTGCACCTTCTTATGTAGCATCAGTATTGTTTTTAGGCTATTGTCCCTCCCCTCTCTTCCCGGAACAAATCCAGTCTGGTCAGGGTTGATCCAAAGTGGGATTAGCTTTTTTATTCTGGTGGCCAAAATTTTGGAATAGAGTTTTGTGTCTACATTCAATAATGCAATCGGCCTGTAACTTGAACAATTATTTTTGTCTTTCCCTTCCTTGGGTAAAATTGTTATATGGGCTAGTAGCGATTCACTTCTTATTTCCTCTCCTTCCCCGATGGCATTCATATATTCTAGTAATTTAGGGATCAGCTGTTCCTGAAATTTTTTATAATATTTAACCGTGAACCCGTCTGGTCCTGGGCTTTTTCCCACAGGAGTTTCTTTTATTGCCAATTTTATCTCTTCTTGTGTTATGTTTTTTTCCAGTTCTTTTAATTGATCTATTTTTATTTTTGGTAAATTTGCATTTTTTAAATAGTCCTGTATTTTCTTTGTCCTAGTATCCGGTTCTTTCCAAGTTTCCTGTTCTTTTATTGCATATAGAGAGCTATAATATTTTTGGAATGCCTCCGCAATTTCTGTAGTTTTGTTTACCACTTCTCCTTTTTCATTTTTTATCTTCTCAATATAGTTTGTAGACTTCTTTTTTTTTACCAGTCTTGCAAGGTATTTCCCTGGTTTATTACCCCATTTAAATTTTTCTTGTACTACTCTATTATACTCCCTCCTTTCTTCTTGTTCTATCCAGTCTTTTAGTTGTTCTCTCTTTTGAGATAGTAAGCGGTATGTTTCATTGTTTACTTGGTTTTTATGCTTTCGTTCTAGTTCATATATTTCCTTTATGGTTTGTTGCATGTTTTTTCTTTTTTCTTGTATTTTCCTTGCCCCAATAGCTATCAATTTGCCCCTGATGACAGCTTTGTGGGCTTCCCAGATTGTTGCTTTCGATATTCCTGGTGTATCATTTTCCTTAAAGTATCTTTGAATTTCCTCTGATATGATTTTTTCCGTCTCTCTATCTTCAATTAAATTTTCGTTGATTCTCCATGGGCCACTTTTAACGGCTTCTCCTTGAATTTTCATTCTCAGCATTACTGGACTATGATCCGAAACTGTTATTAAACCTATTTTTGTTTCTTGTATTTCTTCCAAATTTCTATGCTCCACCATAATGTAGTCCAACCTGGAGTAACTTCTATGTACTACTGAGTAATAGCTGTAGTCTTTTGTGCTAGGGTGCTGAATTCTCCAAGGGTCGATTAATTGCTGTTCGTATAGTTTTCTTTTAAGTATCTTTAATTGTCTCGCTTCTTTATCCCTTACTGTGGAGGTGCTATCCATTTTATAGTCCATACTGAAGTTGAAGTCTCCAGCCAGTATCCTGTACCCCTCTCCTGATAATCTCTCCGGACATTGGAGGATCCTGCACCCCTCTCCTGATAATCTCTCTGGACATTAGAGGATCCTGTACCCCTCTCCTGATAATCTCTCCGGATATTTCGGGGGATCCTTCACCCCTCTCCTGATAATCTCTCCGGACATCGGTGGATCCTGCACCCCTCTCCTGATAATCTCTCTAGATGTTTCGGAGGATCCTGCACCCCTCTCCTGATAATCTCGCCGGATGTTTTGGAGGATCCTGCACTCCTCTCCTGATAATCTCTCCGGATGTTTAGGAGGATCCTGCACCCCTCTCCTGATAATCTCTCCGGATGTTTCGGAGGATCCTGCACCCCTCTCCTGATAATCTCTCCTAACATTGGAGGATGCTGCACCCCTCTCCTGTTAATCTCTCCGGATGCTTCGGGGGATCCTGCACCCATCTCCTGATAATCTCTCCGGATGTTTAGGAGGATCCTGCACCCCTCTCCTGATAATCTCTCCGGATGTTTCGGAGGATCCTGCACCCCTCTCCTGATAATCTCTCCTAACATTGGAGGATCCTGCACCCCTCTCCTGATAATCTCTCCGGATGTTTTGGAGGATTCTGCACCCCTCTCCTGATAATCTCACCGGATGTTTCGGAGGATCCTGCACCCCTCTCCTGTTAATCTCTCCGGATGTTTCGGAGGATCCTGCACCCCTCTCTTGATAATCTCTCCGGAGGTTTCGGAGGATGCTGCACCCCTCTCCTAATAATCTCTCCAGACGTTCGGAGGATCCTGCACCCCTCTCCTGATAATCTCTCCGGACATTGGAGGATCCTGCACCCCTCTCCTGATAATCTCTCCGGACATTAGAGGATCCTGTACCCCTCTCCTGATAATCTCTCCGGATATTTCGGGGGATCCTTCACCCCTCTCCTGATAATCTCTCCGGACATCGGTGGATCCTGCACCCCTCTCCTGATAATCTCTCTAGATGTTTCGGAGGATCCTGCACCCCTCTCCTGATAATCTCGCCGGACGTTTTGGAGGATCCTGCACCCCTCTCCTGATAATCTCGCCGGATGTTTCGGAGGATCCTGCACCCCTCTCCTGTTAATCTCTCCGGATGCTTCGGGGGATCCTGCACCCATCTCCTGATAATCTCTCCGGATGTTTAGGAGGATCCTGCACCCCTCTCCTGATAATCTCTCCGGATGTTTTGGAGGATTCTGCACCCCTCTCCTGATAATCTCACCGGATGTTTCGGAGGATCCTGCACCCCTCTCCTGTTAATCTCTCCGGATGTTTCGGAGGATCCTGCACCCCTCTCTTGATAATCTCTCCGGAGGTTTCGGAGGATGCTGCACCCCTCTCCTGATAATCTCTCCAGACGTTTCGGAGGATCCTGCACCCCTCTCCTAATAATCTCTCCAGACGTTCGGAGGATCCTGCACCCCTCTCCTGATAATCTCTCCGGACATTGGAGGATCCTGCACCCCTCTCCTGATAATCTCTCCGGACATTGGAGGATCCTGCACCCCTCTCCTGATAATCTCTCCGGACTTTAGAGGATCCTGTACCCCTCTCCTGATAATCTCTCCGGATATTTCGGGGGATCCTTCACCCCTCTCCTGATAATCTCTCCAGACATCGGTGGATCCTGCACCCCTCTCCTGATAATCTCGCCGGATGTTTTGGAGGATCCTGCACCCCTCTCCTGATAATCTCGCCGGATGTTTCGGAGGATCCTGCACCCCTCTCCTGTTAATCTCTCCGGATGCTTCGGGGGATCCTGCACCCATCTCCTGATAATCTCTCCGGATGTTTAGGAGGATCCTGCACCCCTCTCCTGATAATCTCTCTGGATGTTTCGGAGGATCCTGCACCCCTCTCCTGATAATCTCTCCTAACATTGGAGGATCCTGCACCCCTCTCCTGTTAATCTCTCCGGATGCTTCGGGGGATCCTGCACCCATCTCCTGATAATCTCTCCGGATGTTTAGGAGGATCCTGCACCCCTCTCCTGATAATCTCTCCGGATGTTTCGGAGGATCCTGCTCCCCTCTCCTGATAATCTCTCCTAACATTGGAGGATCCTGCACCCCTCTCCTGATAATCTCTCCGGATGTTTTGGAGGATTCTGCACCCCTCTCCTGATAATCTCACCGGATGTTTCGGAGGATCCTGCACCCCTCTCCTGTTAATCTCTCCGGATGTTTCGGAGGATCCTGCACCCCTCTCTTGATAATCTCTCCGGAGGTTTCGGAGGATGCTGCACCCCTCTCCTGATAATCTCTCCAGACGTTTCGGAGGATCCTGCACCCCTCTCCTAATAATCTCTCCAGACGTTCGGAGGATCCTGCACCCCTCTCCTGATAATCTCTCCGGACATTGGAGGATCCTGCACCCCTCTCCTGATAATCTCTCCGGACATTGGAGGATCCTGCACCCCTCTCCTGATAATCACTCCGGACATTAGAGGATCCTGTACCCCTCTCCTGATAATCTCTCCGGATATTTCGGGGGATCCTTCACCCCTCTCCTGATAATCTCTCCGGACATCGGTGGATCCTGCACCCCTCTCCTGATAATCTCTCTAGATGTTTCGGAGGATCCTGCACCCCTCTCCTGATAATCTCGCCGGATGTTTTGGAGGATCCTGCACCCCTCTCCTGATAATCTCGCCGGATGTTTCGGAGGATCCTGCACCCCTCTCCTGTTAATCTCTCCGGATGCTTCGGGGGATCCTGCACCCATCTCCTGATAATCTCTCCGGATGTTTAGGAGGATCCTGCACCCCTCTCCTGATAATCTCTCCGGATATTTTGGAGGATTCTGCACCCCTCTCCTGATAATCTCACCGGATGTTTCGGAGGATCCTGCACCCCTCTCCTGTTAATCTCTCCGGATGTTTCGGAGGATCCTGCACCCCTCTCTTGATAATCTCTCCGGAGGTTTCGGAGGATGCTGCATCCCTCTCCTGATAATCTCTCCAGACGTTTCGGAGGATCCTGCACCCCTCTCCTAATAATCTCTCCAGACGTTCGGAGGATCCTGCACCCCTCTCCTGATAATCTCTCCAGACATTGGAGGATCCTGCACCCCTCTCCTGATAATCTCTCCGGACATTGGAGGATCCTGCACCCCTCTCCTGATAATCTCTCCGGACATTAGAGGATCCTGTACCCCTCTCCTGATAATCTCTCCGGATATTTCGGGGGATCCTTCACCCCTCTCCTGATAATCTCTCCAGACATCGGTGGATCCTGCACCCCTCTCCTGATAATCTCTCTAGATGTTTCGGAGGATCCTGCACCCCTCTCCTGATAATCTCGCCGGATGTTTTGGAGGATCCTGCACCCCTCTCCTGATAATCTCGCCGGATGTTTCGGAGGATCCTGCACCCCTCTCCTGTTAATCTCTCCGGATGCTTCGGGGGATCCTGCACCCATCTCCTGATAATCTCTCCGGATGTTTAGGAGGATCCTGCACCCCTCTCCTGATAATCTCTCTGTATGTTTCGGAGGATCCTGCACCCCTCTCCTGATAATCTCTCCTAACATTGGAGGATCCTGCACCCCTCTCCTGTTAATCTCTCCGGATGCTTCGGGGGATCCTGCACCCATCTCCTGATAATCTCTCCGGATGTTTAGGAGGATCCTGCACCCCTCTCCTGATAATCTCTCCGGATGTTTCGGAGGATCCTGCACCCCTCTCCTGATAATCTCTCCTAACATTGGAGGATCCTGCACCCCTCTCCTGATAATCTCTCCGGATGTTTTGGAGGATTCTGCACCCCTCTCCTGATAATCTCACCGGATGTTTTGGAGGATCCTGCACCCCTCTCCTGTTAATCTCTCCGGATGTTTCGGAGGATCCTGCACCCCTCTCTTGATAATCTCTCCGGAGGTTTCGGAGGATGCTGCACCCCTCTCCTGATAATCTCTCCAGACGTTTCGGAGGATCCTGCACCGCTCTCCTAATAATCTCTCCAGACGTTCGGAGGATCCTGCACCCCTCTCCTGTTAATCTCTCCGGACATTGGAGGATCCTGCACCCCTCTCCTGATAATCTCTCCGGACATTGGAGGATCCTGCACCCCTCTCCTGATAATCTCTCCGGACATTAGAGGATCCTGTACCCCTCTCCTGATAATCTCTCCGGATATTTCGGGGGATCCTTCACCCCTCTCCTGATAATCTCTCCGGACATCGGTGGATCCTGCACCCCTCTCCTGATAATCTCTCTAGATGTTTCGGAGGATCCTGCACCCCTCTCCTGATAATCTCGCCGGATGTTTTGGAGGATCCTGCACCCCTCTCCTGATAATCTCGCCGGATGTTTCGGAGGATCCTGCACCCCTCTCCTGTTAATCTCTCCGGATGCTTCGGGGGATCCTGCACCCATCTCCTGATAATCTCTCCGGATGTTTAGGAGGATCCTGCACCCCTCTCCTGATAATCTCTCCGGATATTTTGGAGGATTCTGCACCCCTCTCCTGATAATCTCACCGGATGTTTCGGAGGATCCTGCACCCCTCTCCTGTTAATCTCTCCAGATGTTTCGGAGGATCCTGCACCCCTCTCTTGATAATCTCTCCGGAGGTTTCGGAGGATGCTGCACCCCTCTCCTGATAATCTCTCCAGACGTTTCGGAGGATCCTGCACCCCTCTCCTAATAATCTCTCCAGACGTTCGGAGGATCCTGCACCCCTCTCCTGATAATCTCTCCGGACATTGGAGGATCCTGCACCCCTCTCCTGATAATCTCTCCGGACATTGGAGGATCCTGCACCCCTCTCCTGATAATCTCTCCGGACATTAGAGGATCCTGTACCCCTCTCCTGATAATCTCTCCGGATATTTCGGGGGATCCTTCACCCCTCTCCTGATAATCTCTCCGGACATCGGTGGATCCTGCACCCCTCTCCTGATAATCTCTCTAGATGTTTCGGAGGATCCTGCACCCCTCTCCTGATAATCTCGCCGGATATTTCGGGGGATCCTTCACCCCTCTCCTGATAATCTCTCCGGACATCGGTGGATCCTGCACCCCTCTCCTGATAATCTCGTAGATGTTTTGGAGGATCCTGCACCCCTCTCCTGATAATCTCGCCGGATGTTTCGGAGGATCCTGCACCCCTCTCCTGTTAATCTCTCCGGATGCTTCGGGGGATCCTGCACCCATCTCCTGATAATCTCGCCGGATGTTTCGGAGGATCCTGCACCCCTCTCCTGTTAATCTCTCCGGATGTTTCGGAGGATCCTGCACCCCTCTCTTGATAATCTCTCCGGAGGTTTCGGTGGATCCTGCACCCCTCTCCTGATAATCTCTCCAGAGGTTTCGGAGGATCCTACACCCCTCTCCTGATAATCTCTCTGGATGTTTCGGAGGATCCTGCACCCCTTTCCTGATAATCTCTCTGGATGTTTCAGAGGATCCTGCACCCCTCTCCTGATAATCTCTCCAGGTGTTTCGGGGGATCCTGCACCCCTCTCCTGATAATCTCTCCAGACATTGGAGGATCCTGCACACCTCTCCTGATAATCTCTCCGGATGTTTCGGGGACCCTGCACCCCTCTCTGGCACCCCTCTCCTGATAATCTCTCCGGATGTTTCGGGGGATCCTGCACCCCTCTCCTGATAATCTCTCTGGACATTGGAGGATCCCGCACCCCTCTCCTGATAATCTCTCTGGATGTTTCGGAGGATCCTGCACCCCTCTCCTGATAATCTCTCTGGATGTTTCGGAGGATCCTGCACCCCTCTCCTGATAATCTCTCTGGATGTTTCGGAGGATCCTGCACCCCTCTCCTGATAATCTCTCTGGATGTTTCGGAGGATCCAGCACCCCTCTCCTGATAATCTCTCCGGACATTGGAGGATCCCGTACCCCTCTCCTGATAATCTCACCGGATGTTTCGGAGGATCCTGCACCCCTCTCCTGATAATCTCTCCGGACGTTTCGGAGGATCCTGCACCCCTCTCCTGATAATCTCGCCGGATGTTTCGGAGGATCCTGCACCCCTCTCCTGTTAATCTCAACGGATGTTTCGGAGGATCCTGCACCCCTCTCTTGTTAATCTCTCCGGAGGTTTTGGGGGATCCTGCACCCCTCTCCTGATAATCTCTCCGGAGGTTTCAGAGGACCCTAGACCCCTCTACTGATAATCTCTCTGGAAGTTTCCGCGGATCCTGCACCCCTCTCCTGATAATCTCTCCGGACGTTTCGGAGGATCCTGCACCCCTCTCCTGATAATCTCTCTGGATGTTTCGGAGGATCCTGCACCCCTCTCCTGATAATCTCTCCAGACGTTTCGGAGGATCCTGCACCGCTCTCCTAATAATCTCTCCAGACGTTCGGAGGATCCTGCACCCCTCTCCTGATAATCTCTCCGGACATTGGAGGATCCTGCACCCCTCTCCTGATAATCTCTCCGGACATTGGAGGATCCTGCACCCCTCTCCTGATAATCTCTCCGGACATTAGAGGATCCTGTACCCCTCTCCTGATAATCTCTCCGGATATTTCGGGGGATCCTTCACCCCTCTCCTGATAATCTCTCCGGACATCGGTGGATCCTGCACCCCTCTCCTGATAATCTCTCTAGATGTTTCGGAGGATCCTGCACCCCTCTCCTGATAATCTCGCCGGATGTTTTGGAGGATCCTGCACCCCTCTCCTGATAATCTCGCCGGATGTTTCGGAGGATCCTGCACCCCTCTCCTGTTAATCTCTCCGGATGCTTCGGGGGATCCTGCACCCATCTCCTGATAATCTCTCCGGATGTTTAGGAGGATCCTGCACCCCTCTCCTGATAATCTCTCCGGATATTTTGGAGGATTCTGCACCCCTCTCCTGATAATCTCACCGGATGTTTCGGAGGATCCTGCACCCCTCTCCTGTTAATCTCTCCAGATGTTTCGGAGGATCCTGCACCCCTCTCTTGATAATCTCTCCGGAGGTTTCGGAGGATGCTGCACCCCTCTCCTGATAATCTCTCCAGACGTTTCGGAGGATCCTGCACCCCTCTCCTAATAATCTCTCCAGACGTTCGGAGGATCCTGCACCCCTCTCCTGATAATCTCTCCGGACATTGGAGGATCCTGCACCCCTCTCCTGATAATCTCTCCGGACATTGGAGGATCCTGCACCCCTCTCCTGATAATCTCTCCGGACATTAGAGGATCCTGTACCCCTCTCCTGATAATCTCTCCGGATATTTCGGGGGATCCTTCACCCCTCTCCTGATAATCTCTCCGGACATCGGTGGATCCTGCACCCCTCTCCTGATAATCTCTCTAGATGTTTCGGAGGATCCTGCACCCCTCTCCTGATAATCTCGCCGGATATTTCGGGGGATCCTTCACCCCTCTCCTGATAATCTCTCCGGACATCGGTGGATCCTGCACCCCTCTCCTGATAATCTCGTAGATGTTTTGGAGGATCCTGCACCCCTCTCCTGATAATCTCGCCGGATGTTTCGGAGGATCCTGCACCCCTCTCCTGTTAATCTCTCCGGATGCTTCGGGGGATCCTGCACCCATCTCCTGATAATCTCGCCGGATGTTTCGGAGGATCCTGCACCCCTCTCCTGTTAATCTCTCCGGATGTTTCGGAGGATCCTGCACCCCTCTCTTGATAATCTCTCCGGAGGTTTCGGTGGATCCTGCACCCCTCTCCTGATAATCTCTCCAGAGGTTTCGGAGGATCCTACACCCCTCTCCTGATAATCTCTCTGGATGTTTCGGAGGATCCTGCACCCCTTTCCTGATAATCTCTCTGGATGTTTCAGAGGATCCTGCACCCCTCTCCTGATAATCTCTCCAGGTGTTTCGGGGGATCCTGCACCCCTCTCCTGATAATCTCTCCAGACATTGGAGGATCCTGCACACCTCTCCTGATAATCTCTCCGGATGTTTTGGGGACCCTGCACCCCTCTCTGGCACCCCTCTCCTGATAATCTCTCCGGATGTTTCGGGGGATCCTGCACCCCTCTCCTGATAATCTCTCTGGACATTGGAGGATCCCGCACCCCTCTCCTGATAATCTCTCTGGATGTTTCGGAGGATCCTGCACCCCTCTCCTGATAATCTCTCTGGATGTTTCGGAGGATCCTGCACCCCTCTCCTGATAATCTCTCTGGATGTTTCGGAGGATCCTGCACCCCTCTCCTGATAATCTCTCTGGATGTTTCGGAGGATCCAGCACCCCTCTCCTGATAATCTCTCCGGACATTGGAGGATCCCGTACCCCTCTCCTGATAATCTCACCGGATGTTTCGGAGGATCCTGCACCCCTCTCCTGATAATCTCTCCGGACGTTTCGGAGGATCCTGCACCCCTCTCCTGATAATCTCGCCGGATGTTTCGGAGGATCCTGCACCCCTCTCCTGTTAATCTCAACGGATGTTTCGGAGGATCCTGCACCCCTCTCTTGTTAATCTCTCCGGAGGTTTTGGGGGATCCTGCACCCCTCTCCTGATAATCTCTCCGGAGGTTTCAGAGGACCCTAGACCCCTCTACTGATAATCTCTCTGGAAGTTTCCGCGGATCCTGCACCCCTCTCCTGATAATCTCTCCGGACGTTTCGGAGGATCCTGCACCCCTCTCCTGATAATCTCTCTGGATGTTTCGGAGGATCCTGCACCCCTCTCCTGATAATCTCTCCAGGTGTTTCGGGGGATCTTGCACCCCTCTCCTGATAATCTCTCCGGACATTGGAGGATCCCGCACCCCTCTCCTGATAATCTCTCTGGATGTTTCGGAGGATCCTGCACCCTTCTTCTGATAATCTCTCCGGATCTTTCGGGGGACCCTGCACCCCTCTCCGGCACCCCTCTCCTGATAATCTCGCCGGATGTTTTGGAGGATCCTGCACCCCTCTCCTGATAATCTCGCCGGATGTTTCAGAGGATCCTGCACCCCTCTCCTGTTAATCTCTCCGGATGTTTCGGGGGATCCTGCACCCATCTCCTGATAATCTCTCCGGATGTTTAGGAGGATCCTGCACCCCTCTCCTGATAATCTCTCTGGATGTTTCGGAGGATCCTGCACCCCTCTCCTGATAATCTCTCCTAACATTGGAGGATCCTGCACCCCACTCCTGATAATCTCTCCGGATGTTTCAGAGGATTCTGCACCCCTCTCCTGATAATCTCGCCGGATGTTTTGGAGGATCCTGCACCCCTCTCCTGATAATCTTGCCGGATGTTTCGGAGGATCCTGCACCCCTCTCCTGTTAATCTCTCCGGATGTTTCGGAGGATCCTGCACCCCTCTCTTGATAATCTCTCCGGAGGTTTCGGGGGATCCTGCACCCCTCTCCTGATAATCTCCCCGGAGGTTTCGGAGGATCCTACACCCCTCTCCTGATAATCTCTCTGGATGTTTCGGAGGATCCTGCACCCCTTTCCTGATAATCTCTCTGGATGTTTCAGAGGATCCTGCACCCCTCTCCTGATAATCTCTCCAGGTGTTTCGGGGGATCCTGCACCCCTCTCCTGATAATCTCTCCAGACATTGGAGGATCCTGCACACCTCTCCTGATAATCTCTCCGGATGTTTCGGGGACCCTGCACCCCTCTCTGGCACCCCTCTCCTGATAATCTCTCCGGATGTTTCGGGGGATCCTGCACCCCTCTCCTGATAATCTCTCTGGACATTGGAGGATCCCGCACCCCTCTCCTGATAATCTCTCTGGATGTTTCGGAGGATCCTGCACCCCTCTCCTGATAATCTCTCTGGATGTTTCGGAGGATCCTGCACCCCTCTCCTGATAATCTCTCTGGATGTTTCGGAGGATCCTGCACCCCTCTCCTGATAATCTCTCTGGATGTTTCGGAGGATCCAGCACCCCTCTCCTGATAATCTCTCCGGACATTGGAGGATCCCGTACCCCTCTCCTGATAATCTCACCGGATGTTTCGGAGGATCCTGCACCCCTCTCCTGATAATCTCTCCGGACGTTTCGGAGGATCCTGCACCCCTCTCCTGATAATCTCGCCGGATGTTTCGGAGGATCCTGCACCCCTCTCCTGTTAATCTCAACGGATGTTTCGGAGGATCCTGCACCCCTCTCTTGTTAATCTCTCCGGAGGTTTTGGGGGATCCTGCACCCCTCTCCTGATAATCTCTCCGGAGGTTTCAGAGGACCCTAGACCCCTCTACTGATAATCTCTCTGGAAGTTTCCGCGGATCCTGCACCCCTCTCCTGATAATCTCTCCGGACGTTTCGGAGGATCCTGCACCCCTCTCCTGATAATCTCTCTGGATGTTTCGGAGGATCCTGCACCCCTCTCCTGATAATCTCTCCAGGTGTTTCGGGGGATCTTGCACCCCTCTCCTGATAATCTCTCCGGACATTGGAGGATCCCGCACCCCTCTCCTGATAATCTCTCTGGATGTTTCGGAGGATCCTGCACCCTTCTTCTGATAATCTCTCCGGATCTTTCGGGGGACCCTGCACCCCTCTCCGGCACCCCTCTCCTGATAATCTCGCCGGATGTTTTGGAGGATCCTGCACCCCTCTCCTGATAATCTCGCCGGATGTTTCAGAGGATCCTGCACCCCTCTCCTGTTAATCTCTCCGGATGTTTCGGGGGATCCTGCACCCATCTCCTGATAATCTCTCCGGATGTTTAGGAGGATCCTGCACCCCTCTCCTGATAATCTCTCTGGATGTTTCGGAGGATCCTGCACCCCTCTCCTGATAATCTCTCCTAACATTGGAGGATCCTGCACCCCACTCCTGATAATCTCTCCGGATGTTTCAGAGGATTCTGCACCCCTCTCCTGATAATCTCGCCGGATGTTTTGGAGGATCCTGCACCCCTCTCCTGATAATCTTGCCGGATGTTTCGGAGGATCCTGCACCCCTCTCCTGTTAATCTCTCCGGATGTTTCGGAGGATCCTGCACCCCTCTCTTGATAATCTCTCCGGAGGTTTCGGGGGATCCTGCACCCCTCTCCTGATAATCTCCCCGGAGGTTTCGGAGGATCCTACACCCCTCTCCTGATAATCTCTCTGGATGTTTCGGAGGATCCTGCACCCCTCTCCTGATAATTTCTCTGGATGTTTCAGAGGATCCTGCACCCCTCTCCTGATAATCTCTCCAGGTGTTTCGGGGGATCCTGCACCCCTCTCCTGATAATCTCTCTAGATGTTTCGGAGGATCCTGCACCCCTCTCCTGATAATCTCTCCAGGGGTTTCGGGGGATCCTGCACCCCTCTCCTGATAATCTCTCCAGACATTGGAGGATCCTGCACCCCTCTCCTGATAATCTCTCCGGATGTTTTGGGGGATCCTGCACCCTTCTTCTGATAATCTCTCTGGATCTTTCGGGGGACCCTGCACCCCTCTCCGGCACCCCTCTCCTGATAATCTCGCCGGATGTTTTGGAGGATCCTGCACCCCTCTCCTGATAATCTCGCCGGATGTTTCAGAGGATCCTGCACCCCTCTCCTGTTAATCTCTCCGGATGTTTCGGGGGATCCTGCACCCATCTCCTGATAATCTCTCCGGATGTTTAGGAGGATCCTGCACCCCTCTCCTGATAATCTCTCCGGATGTTTCGGAGGATCCTGCACCCCTCTCCTGATAATCTCTCCTAACATTGGAGGATCCTGCACCCCACTCCTGATAATCTCTCCGGATGTTTCGGAGGATTCTGCACCCCTCTCCTGATAATCTCGCCGGATGTTTTGGAGGATCCTGCACCCCTCTCCTGATAATCTTGCCGGATGTTTCGGAGGATCCTGCACCCCTCTCCTGTTAATCTCTAGGGATGTTTCGGAGGATCCTGCACCCCTCTCTTGATAATCTCTCCGGAGGTTTCGGAGGATCCTACACCCCTCTCCTGATAATCTCTCTGGATGTTTCGGAGGATCCTGCACCCCTCTCCTGATAATCTCTCTGGATGTTTCAGAGGATCCTGCACCCCTCTCCTGATAATCTCTCCAGGTGTTTCGGGGGATCCTGCACCCCTCTCCTGATAATCTCTCCGGACATTGGAGGATCCTGCACACCTCTCCTGATAATCTCTCCGGATGTTTCGGGAGATCCTGCACCCTTCTCCTCATAATCTCACCGGATGTTTCGGGGGACCCTGCACCCCTCTTCGTCACCCCTCTCCTGATAATCTCTCCGGACATTGGAGGATCCTGCACCACTCTCCTGATAAACTCTCCGGACATTAGAGGATCCTGTACCCTTCTCCTGATAATCTCTCCGGATATTTCGGGGGATCCTGCACCCCTCTCCTGATAATCTCTCCGGACATCGGTGGATCCTGCACCCCTCTACTGATAATCTCTCTAGATGTTTTGGAGGATCCTGCACCCCTCTCCTGATAATCTCTCCGGACGTTTCGGAGGATCCTGCACCCCTCTCCTGATAATCTCTCAGGACATTGGAGGATCCTGCACCCCTCTCCTGATAATCTCTCCGGATGTTTTGGAGGATTCTGCACCCCTCTCCTGATAATCTTGCCGGATGTTTCGGAGGATCCTGCACCCCTCTCCTGTTAATCTCTCCGGATGTTTCGGAGGATCCTGGACCCCTCTCTTGATAATCTCTCCGGAGGTTTCGGAGGATCCTGCACCCCTCTCCTGATAATCTCTCCGGACATTGGAGGATCCTGCACCCCTCTCCTGATAATCTCTCCGGACATTGGAGGATCCTGCACCACTCTCCTGATAAACTCTCCGGACATTAGAGGATCCTGTACCCTTCTCCTGATAATCTCTCCGGATATTTCGGGGTATCCTGCACCCCTCTCCTGATAATCTCTCCGGACATCGGTGGATCCTGCACCCCTCTCCTGATAATCTCTCTAGATGTTTCGGAGGATCCTGCACCCCTCTCCTGATAATCTCTCCGGACGTTTCGGAGGATCCTGCACCCCTCTCCTGATAATCTCTTCGGACATTGGAGGATCCTGCACCCCTCTCCTGATAATCTCTCCGGATGTTTTGGAGGATTCTGCACCCCTCTCCTGATAATCTCACCGGATGTTTCGGAGGATCCTGCACCCCTCTCCTGTTAATCTCTCCGGATGTTTCAGAGGATCCTGCACCCCTCTCTTGATAATCTCTCCGGAGGTTTTGGAGGATGCTGCACCCCTCTCCTGATAATCTCTCCAGACGTTTCGGAGGATCCTGCACCCCTCTCCTAATAATCTCTCCAGACGTTTCGGAGGATCCTGCACCCCTCTCCTGATAATCTCTCCGGACATTGGAGGATCCTGCACCCCTCTCCTGATAATCTCTCCGGACATTGGAGGATCCTGCACCCCTCTCCTGATAATCTCTCCGGACATTAGAGGATCCTGTACCCCTCTCCTGATAATCTCTCCGGATATTTCGGGGGATCCTTCACCCCTCTCCTGATAATCTCTCTAGATGTTTCGGAGGATCCTGCACCCCTCTCCTGATAATCTCTCCGGACGTTTCGGAGGATCCTGCACCCCTCTCCTGATAATCTCTCTAGATGTTTCGGAGGATCCTGCACCCCTCTCCTGATAATCTCTCTGGACATTTCGGAGGATCCTGCACCCCTCTCCTTATATTCTCTCCGGACGTTTCGGAGGATCCTGCATCCCTCTCCTGATAATCTCTCCGGACGTTTCGGAGGATCCTGCACCCCTCTCCTGATAATCTCTCCGGACGTTTCGGAGGATCCTGCACCCCTCTCCTGATAATCTCTCCGGACATTGGAGGATCCTGCACCGCTCTCCTGATAATCTCGCTAGATGTTTCGGAGGATCCTGCACCCCTCTCCTGATAATCTCTCCGGACGTTTCGGAGGATCCTGCACCCCTCTCCTGATATTCTCTCCGGACGTTTCGGAGGATCCTGCATCCCTCTCCTGATAATCTCTCCGGATGTTTCGGAGGATCATGCACCCCTCTCCTGATAATCTCTCCGGATGTTTCGGAGGATCATGCACCCCTCTCCTGATAATCTCTCCGGACGTTTCGGAGGATCCTGCACCCCTCTCCTGATAATCTCTCAGGACATTGGAGGATCCTGCACCCCTCTCCTGATAATCTCTCCGGATGTTTTGGAGGATTCTGCACCCCTCTCCTGATAATCTTGCCGGATGTTTCGGAGGATCCTGCACCCCTCTCCTGTTAATCTCTCCGGATGTTTCGGAGGATCCTGGACCCCTCTCTTGATAATCTCTCCGGAGGTTTCGGAGGATCCTGCACCCCTCTCCTGATAATCTCTCCGGACATTGGAGGATCCTGCACCCCTCTCCTGATAATCTCTCCGGACATTGGAGGATCCTGCACCACTCTCCTGATAAACTCTCCGGACATTAGAGGATCCTGTACCCTTCTCCTGATAATCTCTCCGGATATTTCGGGGTATCCTGCACCCCTCTCCTGATAATCTCTCCGGACATCGGTGGATCCTGCACCCCTCTCCTGATAATCTCTCTAGATGTTTCGGAGGATCCTGCACCCCTCTCCTGATAATCTCTCCGGACGTTTCGGAGGATCCTGCACCCCTCTCCTGATAATCTCTTCGGACATTGGAGGATCCTGCACCCCTCTCCTGATAATCTCTCCGGATGTTTTGGAGGATTCTGCACCCCTCTCCTGATAATCTCACCGGATGTTTCGGAGGATCCTGCACCCCTCTCCTGTTAATCTCTCCGGATGTTTCAGAGGATCCTGCACCCCTCTCTTGATAATCTCTCCGGAGGTTTTGGAGGATGCTGCACCCCTCTCCTGATAATCTCTCCAGACGTTTCGGAGGATCCTGCACCCCTCTCCTAATAATCTCTCCAGACGTTTCGGAGGATCCTGCACCCCTCTCCTGATAATCTCTCCGGACATTGGAGGATCCTGCACCCCTCTCCTGATAATCTCTCCGGACATTGGAGGATCCTGCACCCCTCTCCTGATAATCTCTCCGGACATTAGAGGATCCTGTACCCCTCTCCTGATAATCTCTCCGGATATTTCGGGGGATCCTTCACCCCTCTCCTGATAATCTCTCTAGATGTTTCGGAGGATCCTGCACCCCTCTCCTGATAATCTCTCCGGACGTTTCGGAGGATCCTGCACCCCTCTCCTGATAATCTCTCTAGATGTTTCGGAGGATCCTGCACCCCTCTCCTGATAATCTCTCTGGACATTTCGGAGGATCCTGCACCCCTCTCCTTATATTCTCTCCGGACGTTTCGGAGGATCCTGCATCCCTCTCCTGATAATCTCTCCGGACGTTTCGGAGGATCCTGCACCCCTCTCCTGATAATCTCTCCGGACGTTTCGGAGGATCCTGCACCCCTCTCCTGATAATCTCTCCGGACATTGGAGGATCCTGCACCGCTCTCCTGATAATCTCGCTAGATGTTTCGGAGGATCCTGCACCCCTCTCCTGATAATCTCTCCGGACGTTTCGGAGGATCCTGCACCCCTCTCCTGATATTCTCTCCGGACGTTTCGGAGGATCCTGCATCCCTCTCCTGATAATCTCTCCGGATGTTTCGGAGGATCATGCACCCCTCTCCTGATAATCTCTCCGGATGTTTCGGAGGATCCTGCACCCCTCTCCTGATAATCTCTCCTAACATTGGAGGATCCTGCACCCCACTCCTGATAATCTCTCCGGATGTTTCGGAGGATTCTGCACCCCTCTCCTGATAATCTCGCCGGATGTTTTGGAGGATCCTGTACCCCTCTCCCGATAATCTTGCCGGATGTTTTGGAGGATCCTGCACCCCTCTCCTGTTAATCTCTCCGGATGTTTCGGAGGATCCTGCACCCCTCTCTTGATAATCTCTCCGGAGGTTTCGGTGGATCCTGCACCCCTCTCCTGATAATCTCTCCGGAGGTTTCGGAGGATCCTACACCCCTCTCCTGATAATCTCTCTGGATGTTTCGGATGATCCTGCACCCCTCTCCTGATAATCTTTCCGGACATTGGAGGATCCTGCACCGCTCTCCTGATAATCTCGCTAGATGTTTCGGAGGATCCTGCACCCCTCTCCTGATAATCTCTCCGGACGTTTCGGAGGATCCTGCACCCCTCTCCTGATAATCTCTCTGGATGTTTCGGAGGATCCTGTACCCCTCTCTTGATAATCTCTCCGGACATTGGAGGATCCTGCACCCCTCTACTAAAAATCTCTCCAGATGTTTTGGGGGATCCTGCACCCCTCTCCTGATAATCTCTCCAGATGTTTTGGGGGATCCTGCACCCCTCTCCTGATAATCACTCTGGATGTTTCGGAGTATCCTGCACCCCTCTCCTGATAATCTCTCTGGATGTTTCGGGGGATCCTGCACCCCTCTCCTGATAATCTCTCCGGATGTTTCGGAGGATCATGCACCCCTCTCCTGATAATCTCTCCGGATGTTTCGAGGGATCCTTCCCCCCTTCTCCTGATTGGAGGATCCTGCACCCCTCTCCTGGTGTTTCGGGAGATCCTACACCCCTCTCCTGATAATCTCTATGGACTTTTCGGAGGATCATGCACCCCTCTCCTGATAATCTTTCCAGATGTTTCGGGGGATCATGCACCCCTCTCCTGATAATCTCTCCAGATGTTGGTGGATCCTGCACCCCTCTCCTGATAATCTCTCCAGATATTTCGGAGGATCCTGCACCCCTCTCCTGATAATCTCTCCGGATGTTTCAGGGGATCCTACACCCCTCTCCTGATAATCTCTCTGGATGTTTCGGAGGATCCTGCACCCCTCTCCTGATAATCTCTCCAGGTGTTTCGGGGGATCCTGCACCCCTCTCCTGATAATCTCTCCAGACATTGGAGGATCCTGCACCCCACTCCTGATAATCTCTCCGGATTTTTTGGGGGATCCTGCACCCTTCTTCTGATAATCTCTCCGGATCTTTCGGGGGACCCTGCACTCCTCTCCGGCACCCCTCTCCTGATAATCTCGCCGGATGTTTTGGAGGATCCTGCACCCCTCTCCTGATAATCTCGCCGTATGTTTCAGAGGATCCTGCACCCCTCTCCTGTTAATCTCTCCGGATGTTTCGGGGGATCCTGCACCCATCTCCTGATAATCTCTCCGGATGTTTAGGAGGATCCTGCACCCCTCTCCTGATAATCTCTCCGGATGTTTCGGAGGATCCTGCACCCCTCTCCTGATAATCTCTCCTAACATTGGAGGATCCTGCACCCCACTCCTGATAATCTCTCCGGATGTTTCGGAGGATTCTGCACCCCTCTCCTGATAATCTCACCGGATGTTTTGGAGGATCCTGCACCCCTCTCTTGATAATCTCTCCGGATGTTTCGGAGGATCCAGCACCCCTCTCCTGATAATCTCTCCGGACATTGGAGGATCCCGCACCCCTCTCCTGATAATCTCTCTGGATGTTTCGGAGGATCCTGCACCCCTCTCCTGATAATCTCACCGGATGTTTCGGAGGATCCTGCACCCCTCTCTTGATAATCTCTCCGGATGTTTCGGAGGATCCAGCACCCCTCTCCTGATAATCTCTCCGGACATTGGAGGATCCCGCACCCCTCTCCTGATAATCTCTCTGGATGTTTCGGAGGATCCTGCACCCCTCTCCTGATAATCTCACCGGATGTTTCGGAGGATCCTGCACCCCTCTCTTGTTAATCTCTCCGGAGGTTTTGGGGGATCCTGCACCCCTCTCCTGATAATCTCCCCGGAGGTTTCGGGGGATCCTGCACCCCTCTCCTGATAATCTCCCCGGAGGTTTCGGAGGATCCTACACCCCTCTCCTGTTAATCTCTCTGGATGTTTCGGAGGATCCTGCACCCCTCTCTTGTTAATCTCTCCGGAGGTTTTGGGGGATCCTGCACCCCTCTCCTGATAATCTCCCCGGAGGTTTCGGGGGATCCTGCACCCCTCTCCTGATAATCTCCCCGGAGGTTTCGGAGGATCCTACACCCCTCTCCTGATAATCTCTCTGGATGTTTTGGAGGATCCTGCACCCCTCTCCTGATAATCTCTCTGGATGTTTCGGAGGATCCTGCACCCCTCTCCTGATAATCTCCCTGGACGTTTCGGAGGATCCTGCACCCCTCTCCTGATAATCTCTCCGGACATTGGAGGATCCTGCACCCCTCTCCTGATAATCTCTCTGGACATTGGAGGATCCTGCACCACTCTCCTGATAAACTCTCCGGACATTATAGGATCCTGTACCCTTCTCCTGATAATCTCTCCGGATATTTCGGAGTATCCTGCACCCCTCTCCTGATAATCTCTCCGGACATCGGTGGATCCTGCACCCCTCTCCTGATAATCTCTCTAGATGTTTCGGAGGATCCTGCACCCCTCTCCTGATAATCTCTCCGGACGTTTCGGAGGATCCTGCACCCCTCTCCTGATAATCTCTCCGGACATTGGAGGATCCTGCACCCCTCTCCTGATAATCTCTCCGGATGTTTTGGAGGATTCTGCACCCCTCTCCTGATAATCTCACCTGATGTTTCGGAGGATCCTGCACCCCTCTCCTGTTAATCTCTCCGGATGTTTCGGAGGATCCTGCACCCCTCTCTTGATAATCTCTCCGGAGGTTTCGGAGGATGCTGCACCCCTCTCCTGATAATCTCTCCAGACGTTTCGGAGGATCCTGCACCCCTCTCCTAATAATCTCTCCAGACGTTCGGAGGATCCTGCACCCCTCTCCTGATAATCTCTCCGGACATTGGAGGATCCTGCACCCCTCTCCTGATAATCTCTCCGGACATTGGAGGATCCTGCACCCCTCTCCTGATAATCTCTCCGGACATTAGAGGATCCTGTACCCCTCTCCTGATAATCTCTCCGGATATTTCGGGGGATCCTTCACCCCTCTCCTGATAATCTCTCCGGACATCGGTGGATCCTGCACCCCTCTCCTGATAATCTCTCTAGATGTTTCGGAGGATCCTGCACCCCTCTCCTGATAATCTCTCCGGACGTTTCGGAGGATCCTGCACCCCTCTCCTGATAATCTCTCCAGACATTGGAGGATCCTGCACCCCTCTCCTGATAATCTCTCCGGATGTTTTGGAGGATTCTGCACCCCTCTCCTGATAATCTCACCGGATGTTTCGGAGGATCCTGCACCCCTCTCCTGTTAATCTCTCCGGATGTTTCGGAGGATCCTGCACCCCTCTCTTGATAATCTCTCCGGAGGTTTCGGAGGATGCTGCACCCCTCTCCTGATAATCTCTCCAGACGTTTCGGAGGATCCTGCACCCCTCTCCTAATAATCTCTCCAGACGTTCGGAGGATCCTGCACCCCTCTCCTGATAATCTCTCTGGACATTGGAGGATCCTGCACCCCTCTCCTGATAATCTCTCCGGACATTGGAGGATCCTGCACCCCTCTCCTGATAATCTCTCCGGACATTAGAAGATCCTGTACCCCTCTCCTGATAATCTCTCCGGATATTTCGGGGGATCCTTCACCCCTCTCCTGATAATCTCTCTGGACATCGGTGGATCCTGCACCCCTCTCCTGATAATCTCTCTAGATGTTTCGGAGGATCCTGCACCCCTCTCCTGATAATCTCGCCGGATGTTTTGGAGGATCCTGCACCCCTCTCCTGATAATCTCGCCGGATGTTTCGGAGGATCCTGCACCCCTCTCCTGTTAATCTCTCCGGATGCTTCGGGGGATCCTGCACCCATCTCCTGATAATCTCTCCGGATGTTTAGGAGGATCCTGCACCCCTCTCCTGATAATCTCTCCGGATGTTTCGGAGGATCCTGCACCCCTCTCCTGATAATCTCTCCTAACATTGGAGGATCCTGCACCCCACTCCTGATAATCTCTCCGGATGTTTCGGAGGATTCTGCACCCCTCTCCTGATAATCTCGCCGGATGTTTTGGAGGATCCTGTACCCCTCTCCCGATAATCTTGCCGGATGTTTTGGAGGATCCTGCACCCCTCTCCTGTTAATCTCTCCGGATGTTTCGGAGGATCCTGCACCCCTCTCTTGATAATCTCTCCGGAGGTTTCGGTGGATCCTGCACCCCTCTCCTGATAATCTCTCCGGAGGTTTCGGAGGATCCTACACCCCTCTCCTGATAATCTCTCTGGATGTTTCGGAGGATCCTGCACCCCTTTCCTGATAATCTCTCTGGATGTTTCAGAGGATCCTGCACCCCTCTCCTGATAATCTCTCCAGGTGTTTCGGGGGATCCTGCACCCCTCTCCTGATAATCTCTCCGGACATTGGAGGATCCTGCACACCTCTCCTGATAATCTCTCCGGATGTTTCGGGGACCCTGCACCCCTCTCTGGCACCCCTCTCCTGATAATCTCTCCGGATGTTTCGGGGGATCCTGCACCCCTCTCCTGATAATCTCTCCGGACATTGGAGGATCCCGCACCCCTCTCCTGATAATCTCTCTGGATGTTTCGGAGGATCCTGCACCCCTCTCCTGATAATCTCTCTGGATGTTTCGGAGGATCCTGCACCCCTCTCCTGATAATCTCTCTGGATGTTTCGGAGGATCCTGCACCCCTCTCCTGATAATCTCTCTGGATGTTTCGGAGGATCCAGCACCCCTCTCCTGATAATCTCTCCGGACATTGGAGGATCCCGCACCCCTCTCCTGATAATCTTTCTGGATGTTTCGGAGGATCCTTCACCCCTCTCCTGATAATCTCACCGGATGTTTCGGAGGATCCTGCACCCCTCTCCTGATAATCTCTCCGGATGTTTCGGAGGATCCTGCACCCCTCTCCTGATAATCTCGCCGGATGTTTCGGAGGATCCTGCACCCCTCTCCTGTTAATCTCTCCGGATGTTTCGGAGGATCCTGCACCCCTCTCTTGTTAATCTCTCCGGAGGTTTTGGGGGATCCTGCACCCCTCTCCTGATAATCTCTCCGGAGGTTTCAGAGGACCCTAGACCCCTCTACTGATAATCTCTCTGGAAGTTTCCGAGGATCCTGCACCCCTCTCCTGATAATCTCTCCGGAAGTTTCGGAGGATCCTGCACCCCTCTCCTGATAATCTCTCCAGGTGTTTCGGGGGATCCTGCACCCCTCTCCTGATAATCTCTCCAGACATTGGAGGATCCTGCACCCCTCTCCTGATAATCTCTCCGGATGTTTTGGGGGATCCTGCACCCTTCTTCTGATAATCTCTCCGGATCTTTCGGGGGACCCTGCACCCCTCTCCGGCACCCCTCTCCTGATAATCTCGCCGGATGTTTTGGAGGATCCTGCACCCCTCTCCTGATAATCTCGATGGATGTTTCAGAGGATCCTGCACCCCTCTCCTGTTAATCTCTCCGGATGTTTCGGGGGATCCTGCACCCATCTCCTGATAATCTCTCCGGATGTTTAGGAGGATCCTGCACCCCTCTCCTGATAATCTCTCCGGATGTTTCGGAGGATCCTGCACCCCTCTCCTGATAATCTCTCCTAACATTGGAGGATCCTGCACCCCACTCCTGATAATCTCTCCGGATGTTTCGGAGGATTCTGCACCCCTCTCCTGATAATCTCGCCGGATGTTTTGGAGGATCCTGCACCCCTCTCCTGATAATCTTGCCGGATGTTTCGGAGGATCCTGCACCCCTCTCCTGTTAATCTCTCCGGAGGTTTCGGGGGATCCTGCACCCCTCTCCTGATAATCTCCCCGGAGGTTTCGGAGGATCCTACACCCCTCTCCTGATAATCTCTCTGGATGTTTCGGAGGATCCTGCACCCCTCTCCTGATAATCTCTCTGGATGTTTCAGAGGATCCTGCACCCCTCTCCTGATAATCTCTCCAGGTGTTTCGGGGGATCCTGCACCCCTCTCCTGATAATCTCTCCGGACATTGGAGGATCCTGCACACCTCTCCTGATAATCTCTCCGGATGTTTCGGGAGATCCTGCACCCTTCTCCTCATAATCTCTCCGGATGTTTCGGGGGACCCTGCACCCCTCTCCGGCACCCCTCTCCTGATAATCTCTCCGGACATTGGAGGATCCTGCACCACTCTCCTGATAAACTCTCCAGACATTAGAGGATCCTGTACCCTTCTCCTGATAATCTCTCCGGATATTTCGGGGGATCCTGCACCCCTCTCCTGATAATCTCTCCGGACATCGGTGGATCCTGCACCCCTCTCCTGATAATCTCTCTAGATGTTTCGGAGGATCCTGCACCCCTCTCCTGATAATCTCTCCGGACGTTTCGGAGGATCCTGCACCCCTCTCCTGATAATCTCTCCGGACATTGGAGGATCCTGCACCCCTCTCCTGATAATCTCTCCGGATGTTTTGGAGGATTCTGCACCCCTCTCCTGATAATCTTGCCGGATGTTTCGGAGGATCCTGCACCCCTCTCCTGTTAATCTCTCCGGATGTTTCGGAGGATCCTGGACCCCTCTCTTGATAATCTCTCCGGAGGTTTCGGAGGATCCTGCACCCCTCTCCTGATAATCTCTCCAGACGTTTCGGAGGATCCTGCACCCCTCTCCTGATAATCTCTCCGGACATTGGAGGATCCTGCACCACTCTCCTGATAAACTCTCCGGACATTAGAGGATCCTGTACCCTTCTCCTGATAATCTCTCCGGATATTTCGGGGTATCCTGCACCCCTCTCCTGATAATCTCTCCGGACATCGGTGGATCCTGCACCCCTCTCCTGATAAACTCTCTAGATGTTTCGGAGGATCCTGCACCCCTCTCCTGATAATCTCTCCGGACGTTTCGGAGGATCCTGCACCCCTCTCCTGATAATCTCTTCGGACATTGGAGGATCCTGCACCCCTCTCCTGATAATCTCTCCGGATGTTTTGGAGGATTCTGCACCCCTCTCCTGATAATCTCACCGGATGTTTCGGAGGATCCTGCACCCCTCTCCTGTTAATCTCTCCGGATGTTTCAGAGGATCCTGCACCCCTCTCTTGATAATCTCTCCGGAGGTTTTGGAGGATGCTGCACCCCTCTCCTGATAATCTCTCCAGACGTTTCGGAGGATCCTGCACCCCTCTCCTAATAATCTCTCCAGACGTTTCGGAGGATCCTGCACCCCTCTCCTGATAATCTCTCTGGACATTGGAGGATCCTGCACCCCTCTCCTGATAATCTCTCCGGACATTGGAGGATCCTGCACCCCTCTCCTGATAATCTCTCCGGACATTAGAGGATCCTGTACCCCTCTCCTGATAATCTCTCCGGATATTTTGGGGGATCCTTCACCCCTCTCCTGATAATCTCTCCGGACATCGGTGGATCCTGCACCCCTCTCCTGATAATCTCTCTAGATGTTTCGGAGGATCCGGCACCCCTCTCCTGATAATCTCTCTAGATGTTTCGGAGGATCCTGCACCCCTCTCCTGATAATCTCTCTGGACATTTCGGAGGATCCTGCACCCCTCTTCTGATATTCTCTCCGGACGTTTCGGAGGATCCTGCATCCCTCTCCTGATAATCTCTCCGGACGTTTCGGAGGATCCTGCACCCCTCTCCTGATAATCTCTCCAGACGTTTCGGAGGATCCTGCACCCCTCTCCTGATAATCTCTCCGGACATTGGAGGATCCTGCACCGCTCTCCTGATAATCTTGCTAGATGTTTCGGAGGATCCTGCACCCCTCTCCTGATAATCTCTCCGGACGTTTCGGAGGATCCTGCACCCCTCTCCTGATATTCTCTCCGGACGTTTCGGAGGATCCTGCATCCCTCTCCTGATAATCTCTCCGGATGTTTCGGAGGATCCTGCACCCCTCTCCTGATAATCTCTCTGGATGTTTCGGAGGATCCTGTACCCCTCTCTTGATAATCTCTCCGGACATTGGAGGATCCTGCACCCCTCTACTAAAAATCTCTCCGGAGTTTTTGGGGGATCCTGCACCCCTCTCCTGATAATCTCTCCAGATGTTTTGGGGGATCCTGCACCCCTCTCCTGATAATCTCTCTGGATGTTTCGGAGTATCCTGCACCCCTCTCCTGATAATCTCTCTGGATGTTTCGGGGGATCCTGCACCCCTCTCCTGATAATCTCTCCGGATGTTTCGGAGGATCATGCACCCCTCTCCTGATAATCTCTCCGGATGTTTCGAGGGATCCTTCCCCCCTTCTCCTGATTGGAGGATCCTGCACCCCTCTCCTGGTGTTTCGGGGGATCCTGAACCCCTCTCCTGATAATCTCTATGGACTTTTCGGAGGATCATGCACCCCTCTCCTGATAATCTTTCCAGATGTTTCGGGGGATCATGCACCCCTCTCCTGATAATCTCTCCAGATGTTGGTGGATCCTGCACCCCTCTCCTGATAATCTCTCCAGATGTTTCGGAGGATCCTGCACCCCTCTCCTGATAATCTCTCCGGATGTTTCAGGGGATCCTACACCCCTCTCCTGATAATCTCTCCGGATGTTTCGAGGGATCCTGCACTCTTCTCCTGATAATCTCTCTGGATGTTTCGGGGGATCCTGCACCCCTCTCCTGATAATCTCTCTGGACGTTTCGGGGATCCTGCACCCCTCTCCTGATAATCTCTCTGGATGTTTCGGGGGATCCTGCACCCCTCTCCTGCACCCCTCTCCTGCTCATTGCTGCAATAAATCTACAATAAGACACCCCCTAGACTCTGCCCCATGGTATTGGGACACGGGACGTTTATTGAGTCCTTGGTGTGCGGGGGAAGACGGTGGTCTGTGACACGGGAAGTGTTCGGGGTCCTCAATGTGGGGGGATGGTGGTCTGTGACACAGGAAGTGTACGGGGTCCACAATGTGGGGGAAGGGGGGTATGGTGGACTGTGACATTGGGAGTGTACGGGGTCCTCAATGTGGTGGGGTGGTCTGTGACACGGGAAGTGTACGGGGTCCACAATGTGGGGGGGTTGGGACGTTTATCGTACCCAAATAAAATTGATGTCCTTTTTTCCCCACAAATAGAGCTTTCTTTTGGTGGTACCTCTTTGTTTTTTTGTTTTTTGCACTATAAACAAAAAAAGACTGACAATTTTTTCCCAAAAACAATATTTTTTACTTTCTACTATAAAACACATCCAATAAAAAAATGTAAAAAATCAAATGTCTTCATCAATTTAGGCCAATATGTATTTTGCTACATGTTTTTAGTGAAAAAAAAATCCCAATAAGCGTATATTAATTGGTTTGTGCAACATATATAGCATCTACAAACTATGGGATCGATTTATGGACTTTTTTAAAATTGTTTTTACTAGTAATGGTGGTGATCAGTGATTTTTAGCAGGACTGCGACATTGTTGCGGACAAATCTGACACTAAATGACACTAAGTGGCAGCAATATAGTGATCACTGCTAAAAAAAATGCACTGTCACTGTATAAATGACACTGGCAGGGAAGGGGTTAACATCAGGGGCGATCAAAGGGTTAAGTGTGCTTCTAGGGGGTGCTTTTCTCCCTCACAGAATGTCGGTCTACCTTGTTTACATAGGCAGACCACTGTTCTGCCTTTCCTGTGAACAAGCACGTGCCCCAAAGCGAAGGAGAGAAATCACGTACAGGTAGGTGATTTTGCGCTTAAGGGCCACCCTTCCATAGTATATGTACCTGGGGCAGTCCTTAAGTTGTCAACAATCTTTTAATATTGGCTGAAATATACAATTTCCCTGCCTTGCAAATTGTTTCCCAAGAAGAAAATCCCTTCAAATTATATGTAGTGTCTTACGAAAAATACATTTTAATTTCATTTTTCATGCTGAAGCAGAACTAATCCTTGACCCAAAAAAATGTATGGGATTATTTTTACTTATCCATATGATTTTCATATAGTGTCTTTCTACAAAATACAGTATCTCACAAAAAGTGAGTACACCCCTCACATTTTTGTAAATATTTTATTATACCTTTTCATGGGACAACACTCAACAAATGACACTTTGCTACAATATAACGTAGTGAGCGTACAGCTTGTATAACTGTGTAAATTTGCTGTCCCCTCAAAATAACTCAACACACAAATTTCCAAATTGGGCTCAAAGTGTCAAGATTTTGTATGGCCACCATTATTTTCCAGCACTGCCTTAACCCTCTTGGGCATGGAGTTCACCAGAGCTTCACAGGTTGCCACTGGAGTCCTCTTCCACTCCTCCATAACAACATCACAGAGTTGGTAGATGAGACCTTGCGCTCCTCTACCTTCCATTTGAGGATGCTCCACAGATGCTCAATAGGGTTTAGGTCTCATGCTTGGCCAGTAAATCACCTTTACCCTCAGCTTCTTTAGCAAAACAGTGGTCATCTTGGAGCTGTGTTTGGGGTCGTTATCATGTTGGAATACTGGCCTGCAGCCCAGTCTCCGAAGGGAGGGGATCATGCTCTGCTTCAGTATGTCACAGTACATGTTGGCATTCATGGTTCCCTCCATTAACTGTAGCTCCCCAGTGCCGGCAGCAATAATGCAGCCCCAGACCATGACACTTCCACCACCATGCTTGACTGTAGGCAAGACACACTTGTCTTTGTACTCCTCACCTGGTTGCCGCCACACACTATCGACACCATCTGAACCAATTATCTTGGTCTCATCAGACCACAGGACATAGTTCCAGTAATCCATGTCCTTAGTTTGCTTGTCTTTAGCAAACTGTTTGCAGGCTTACTTGTGCATCATCTTTAGAAGAGGCTTTCTTCTGGGATGACAGCCATGCAGACCAATTTGATGCTGTGTGCGGCGTATTGTTGGAGCACTGACAGGCTGACCCCCCACCCCTTCAACCTCTGCAGCAATGCTGGCAGCACTCATACGTCTATTTCCCAAAGACAACCTCTGGATATGATGCTGAGCATGTGCAACTTCTTTGGTCAACCATGGTGAGGCCTGTTCTAAGTAGAACCTGTCCTGTTAAACTTCTGCATGGTCTTGGCCACCATACTGCAGCTCAGTTTCAGGGTCTTGGCAATCTTCTTATAGCCTAGGCCATCTTTATGTAGTGCAACAATTCTTTTTTTTCAGATTATCGGAGAGTTCTTTGCTATGAGGTGCCATGTTAAACTTCCAGTGACCGTTATGAGAGAGTGAGAGTGATATCCCCAAATTTAACACACCTGCTCCCCATTCACACCTGAGACCTTGTAACACTAATGAGCCACATGACACTGGGGAGGGAAAATGGCTTATGGGGCCTAATTTATACATTTTCATTTAGGGGTGTACTCACTTTTGTTGCCAGCAGTTTAGACATTAATGGCTGTGTGTTGAGTTATTTTGAGGGGACAGCAAACTTACACTGTTGTACAAGCTGTACACTCACTTACTTTACTTTACTTGAAGTTGTAGCAAGGTGTCATTTCTCCAGTGTTGTCACATGAAAAGATATATAGAGAGAGAGAAGAACTGCATTGTATGTGAACAATACCAAAATAGCTGCAAACGCTGCTTTATGCCCTGTACACACGGTCGGATTTTCCCATAGAAAATGTGCAATGAGCTTGTTGTGTGGGATCCATCAGACTTTTCCATCGGAATTTCCGACACACAAAGTTTGAGAGCAGGCTATAAAATTTTCTGACAACAAAATCCGTTTGCGTCAATTCTGACCGTGTGTGGACAATTCCGACGCACAAAGTGCCACGCATGCTCAGAATAAATTCCGAGACGGAACTGCTCGGACTGGTAAAATTAGCGTTCGTAATGGATATAGCACTTTCGTCACGCTGCAATGTTTTAAATTGTTTAATGCAGCACACTCTCTTCTTCTTTATAATGCTAGAAGAATTAAGTTGTTTTGCTGCTCATATTCACACAGACTTCTCACAAACTCCTTTCTTTATTATTTATCGTGATTTCATGAATATAATATTTTTATTTGTCACATCTCCCGAAAAAAATTAAATTTTTGGATGTTTTTAGATTTTTTTTTGTTTTTATTTTTTGAAATCCTGATCTCCTGTTATTTTTCGTATATATATATTTTTTTACTCCAGAATAGTTTTGGGTGTGTTTTGTGTGTCAAGTTACCACAACACCATTATTATCTTGTATTATTTAATCTCAAGGAGGTTGGTTAGTGTTGGTGTCCCTTGTTAATTTCACATTGTATTTTTGAAATGTACCTGCCTCCTCACAAACAAACTGTCCTTTTTGAAAGGAAACACACATAGGTGAGTATAATAAAACAAACCAAAAATTTATTAAGGGGTCCTAACCAAAGAAAGAGGGAGGCAACGCTGGAGAAACAGCAGAAATTGGCAAAGCCTTTGGTCCCCAGGGCACACATCATTTATTTCCAGGCAAAATTGGTGGCCTGAGGAGTCCATATATAAGGGAGTACAATCTGGTCCAGAAGTCCAAGAGATCATGAACAGCAACAGATGACATATCTGTCCCCAGGCTGTGGTCATACAAAAGCCTGCATCTTTTGTCAGACCAGACTGAACCCAGGCCATAACATTCTTGTCTTCCTTCCTGTGTCTGTGGTGGTGGAGTTGTGGCAGGAGGAGGGGGAGGATTATGCAACTCACACAGCTGGGTATTGGGATGTGATTTCGCCCCTCACCCCCTTAGTTAATGTTTTATAAAGGATGTCCTCAAACATGAGGCGTTGGCCGCCCTGCATGTCCTGCAGTTTTGTGGCAGCCATGCAGGAAAAGGCCTCTTCACGAGTGGGGGTGGCTCTGAGGGACGCAGAAGCCTCCTGAATCAGCCTGAGTGCTGAATCCTCCACGTTACTCCCCTTCCTGGGTCTTTTGTTTGGAAGGTGGAGGGAAGGATCCTGGGATTCTGTGAGGCTCCTACTGGGCCCGGCCACCTCCTGGCTGACACTTACCCCCGCCTCTTCCTGGCTGCCACTTACCCCAAACACCTCCTGGCTGCCATATTCCACAGCCTGCTCCTGTGTGCCAAAGGGACATAGTTTTAGTTTTTTCTTCATCAATCACACAAAATTTTCATCTCAGGACTGTTGCAAATTGAATGTTAACAAATATAACAGACTATCATTCTGAGCCCAGCATTTTTCATTCTTGTCCCAATCATTTTTGCCCACTACTGTCTAGTGATATGTAAAAGACTTTATTAAATCAGCAATTAGTGATCAATAATAACATCTAGTAAACATAATTTATTTATTGACAAAAATCTGTAGAACAATGCTATACCTGACTCAACTGGGGTGGAAAATAGGGTGGAAGGAAGAGTGGAAGGAAGGGTTGAGAGGGATTCCCTGACTTCAGTCTGGTCTGACAGAAAACAAAGTCTCTCATAGTACCACAGCCTGGGGACATAAACGTCATCTGCTGCAGCTCCGGATCTCTGGGAATCCTGGACCTTCTTGCGCCCCCTAAAATAAGTGCTCCTCAGGCCACCAATTTTGGCTTTTAAATAGGGGATGGTTGCCATGGGGACCACCAGCTTCACCAAATCCAGCAGTTTCTCCAGCACTGCCTGCCTCTTTTGTTTATGATTATAATGCGGGTGTTTCACCTGCCATAGACAGGGCAGCTCCCTGTATTTGTCTATGAACAGGGGGAGGAAGTTGTGGTCATTGAAGCCATCCATTTTATCTGTAATACACAAGACAAACCCTAATGTCAGGCTAAAGTCTCCTAATCTTGTCCCAATATAGGCCTAAATCTATAAGCAGTATAGGCCCAAGTTTTAATGTTACCTTCGTTATCACGATCGGCGCTTCCTATACTCCTTCCTCCGCTCACAGATCATACATACGACGCACGCGTGTTACACTTTATATACACTGTGCATGCGTGAAACTCTGCCCGCCGCTGATGTTCTAGTCTATTCCCTGCCCCATCTCGTTCGGTGCAGTGGGGAAGAGCACATGGCGGAGACAGAGCAGGTGTGTGCTAATAGCAGCAACGAGGAGGGGGAGGAAAGCCCGGAGCCAGAAACATCACGATCCCGGAGGAGAAGATTTAAGGCATCAAATATGTCCTTTGTTGAGATGGTGAAGATGGTGGACATATTGAAAAGGGCTGACTATGACGGGAAGCATGGACCTTACCCCAACCCCAAGGCCAAGATCATGGTGAAAGTTGTGAAGAGTCTGCACCGTAATTTTGGGGTACGGCGATCCAAGGATCAACTGAGGTGGCGGTGGTCGGACCTCAAAATCAGGGAGCACGATCAGTATAGAAGGATCAGGAGAGTGCTGCAAAAAAGTGAGTAGTTGTGCTGTGTTCCTATTCTTTATTTTTATTACATTTGTGCTGCTCCATGTGCTTTTCTTTACTGTTGTAGAGTTTAAAATGGCAACTTTCATGTTCATGGACACATTATTAGTTCGTAGGAAACATTGTTAGTTCGGCCAATAAAACACCATGTTTTGTCCAGATGCCGTTCAATACATTTTTTATGGCCTACTTTTCTTAAAATAAGTTTGTTGCCTAGATGGGTTAGTAACTAGAATGAAATGCAAACTAGATTCTGTGTAAGGAGAGGACACTCAGCAGCTGTTTACACATCTGGACGCTGGAGCACTAGTGTGAGACATCAGAACACCCTTTTTATTAGGGGGCCCACACAGGTGCTCCAGTGTATACTATAGGGGTGTCTCCATCTGTGAAGCTTGTACAAAAGAGGTAAGTATGGTATTTAAGCTTGACAAAGGAAAAAAATATTTCTTCATCTTGGAACTCTGCCAAAAGAGACAATTGTACCCCTCTTCCAAGCAATGTTTCATATTCCTATTTCTGCCATCAAATATCTGTGTGCTAAGTATACCTATTTTTTTTTCACATAGGAGAGAAAAGACTCGGAGGACACCACTCATCAGAGGAGACAACAGACCCCCCACCTCATGAAGAAGTGGAAATCCCCCAAACCCAAACAGAGGAGGAGGAGGGAGACATTGTGGAAATTGTCACCACAACAGGTGAGTGTCTGCGACCACAGGCTCAGGTAAGAGATGGATGCTGGCATATTTATAATAAATGGTGTGTTTTTTTTTTTATACTTTAGGTGATCATGATGTTGTGGAAGAAGGTCATTTCACCAGTGAAGGTGCCCAGATCCTCATCTGGGAGATAATGGGGTGTAATAGGGACTTGGAAAACATCAAGCAAAACATCAATGATGTTCAAAAAAATGAAGAACATCATTGATGTTTAGGGAGAATTTAAAACCACTAGAAATCCCTAACTTATTTCTGCTTTATTCTAGTTTTTTTTCTGACAATTTTTTGAAATATTCTAGAAAAGTCAAATTTTGAAGATGCACACAGTGTGTCAACATGTGCTATCTGCCATCACAGGAGATCAATGTACGTGTTTTGGGGGTGCAACCCCTTCCTCAATAATAAAGTAGCTGAGAGGAAGGGGTTGCACCCACAAAACACGTCCATTGATCCCCCATGGCAGCTAGCACATGTTGACATTCGGCAATTTGTGTGCATCTTCAAAATTTGGCTTTTCCAGGGGTGACTTCACCCCATCTGCTGAACGCAATATCAAACACAGCTTATAAATACTCATGTCTGATATTGCCTTTACTTTCTATAAAAGTTGAACTTTGTAAGTTCCAGAGTTGTGTATTTTTTTAAGGTTTTAAACATGTCTGTTTTACCTAAAAAGGCGATTTCTACTTTTAATGTGACCAAAAAAATTGGTATACAACAAACATGTTGGTTTGTTCTAAAAACCTTTTATAAATGCACATGTGATTGTGCTTTGATTAAAAATATTGATAATCAACAATGTGTGGCTTCTTCTTTCAATGCTCAAAAGCATTTTTTGTAGTAAAGTTAGTGTTTTCAGTGACAATGGGGGTAATTTACTAAAGGCAAATCCACTTTGCACTACAAGTGCAGTTTCAGTGCAGTCTCAAGTGCACTTATAGTGCAAAGTGTGTTTTCCTTTAGTAAATAAACCCCTACAGTGCTTTCTAATTTTACACAATCACGCCATTTTCAGGACTCCCCAAATTTCAGTCATGGTCACCTAAAAGAAAGCCAAGCAGTAAATCAAAGCAAATATTTGTTCAGTTTAAAATATATGCTCAGTTTGAAGCTGTGGAGCTTGGTGACTCAGTTGAGCGTGCTCAGTTTGAAGCTGTGGAGCTTGGTGTAAGTGGAGCTGGATTAAGTGGGAGTTATAAACAAGAGTTTAAAACAGGAGGTTATAACAGGGGTCATAGTACCTGTGTAGTGTGAGTATCTGTGTGTTGTCTGAGTAGTGTGTGTGGACCGTTAGTACTTGTGTATTGTGTACATGTGTATTGTCTTGTCGTGTACCTGTGTATTGTCTTGAGTATTAGTGCCAGGAAGCTAGTTGTTAGGTAATTTGGACAGGGTAAAATCCCCAAATCTTCACTAAATTTAATAGGTACGATGCCCGGCGGGTGTGGAGAGGCGACTCTTTGTACATCTTGCCGCATGTATGCGTTCCTTGATCATCCGATCGAGGGCGAATACTGCTGTGCAAAATGTAAGCACATTGTTTCCCTGGAAGCCCAGGTTCTGAATCTGGGGAAGCAACTGTCAGCACTGAGAAGTCCCTCCATACTAAAGGTGAGCCAGGAACGTACACGGCAGGTGCCGGCAGGGGCCAGCACAGAGGCGGGTGGAGACAAAGAGGTGCAGGCACTAGCAAAGAGTAGATGGGTGACAGTCAGGAGGGGTAGAGGGGGAAGTGCCAGGGAGGCCGATCCAGGACTGGAGCATCATAATAAGTACGCTCTATTGAGTGACATTGGTGAAACCAGTCAGGGACCAGCACTGCTGGAGATGAGGGACTCTCCTAGCTGCCAGGGGAAGAACTCCTCCAGTGAGAGTGGGGGGGCAGCAAAGGGAAAGGAAAGACAGATTCTGGTGGTAGGGGACTCAATTCTTAGAAGGACAGAGAGGGCAATCTGTAACCAAGACCTGAAGCTCCGAACAGTATGTTGTCTACCGGGCGCTCGGGTTCGGCACATCACGGATCTTGTGGACAGATTACTGGGAGGGGCTGGGGAAGACCCGGCTGTCATGGTGCACGTTGGCACCAATGACAAAGTCAGAGGCAGATGGAGTGTCCTAAAGAACGATTTTAGGGACTTAGGAGCTAAATTGAGGAAAAGGACCTCCAAGGTAGTGTTCTCAGGAATACTACCGGTACATCGAGCCACACCAGAGAGGCAGAGGGAGATTAGGGAAGTAAACAAGTGGCTGAAGAGCTGGTGTAGTAAGGAGGGGTTTGGGTTCCTGGAGGACTGGGCCGACTTCTCAGTCGGTAACCGGTACTATAGAAGGGACGGACTGCACCTAAATGAGGAGGGTGCAGATCTGCTGGGAATGAAGATGGCCAAAAAGTTAGAGGGGTTTTTAAACTAGGCGATGGGGGGGAGGGTCCAGAGACAGTGATAGCCAGCGCGGAAGATATTCCAGAGGGTAGTATTGGGGGCATTAGTGGTAGGTTAACCAAAGCACAAAAACGCAAGGTGAGTATAGTAGCAAGTCCAAGTTGCAATCTTGAAACACCCAATACGAGGACAATATGCGACCGGTCTAAACTATGTGGCATGTTCACCAATGCCAGGAGCCTGGCGGACAAGATGGGTGAACTAGAGATACTGTTGTACAAGGAGGATTTGGATTTTGTGGGAATTTCAGAGACCTGGTTCAACAGCTCTCATGATTGGCTGGCAAACATTCAAGGGTATACCCTATACCGCAAGGATAGAGAGGGTAAAAAAGGGGGAGGGGTATGCCTATATATCAAGAATAATGTACAAGTGAATGTGAGAGATGACATCACTGAGGGGGCTAGGGAGGAGGTGGAATCTTTATGGGTAGAGCTCCAAAGGGATGAAGCTAAGGGGAAAATAATACTGGGAGTATGCTATAGGCCCCCTAACCTGAGGGAGGAAGTGGAGACGGATCTCCTATCACAAATTGGATTAGCAGCAAGGATGGGAAGTGTTATCATAATGGGGGATTTTAATTATCCAGACATAGACTGGGCGGAGGGAACCGCGCATTCATTTAAGGCTCGCAAGTTCCTTAATGTCTTGCAGGACAATTTTATGGGTCAGATGGTAGACGCACCAACTAGAAATAAAACATTACTAGATCTACTGATTACCAACAATACAGACCTGATAACAGATGTGGAAATACGGGGCAATTTAGGTAACAGCGATCACAGGTCAATTAGTTTCAGTGTAAATCACACAAATATGAGACATGAAGGGAACACAAAGACACTGAATTTCAAAAGAGCCAACTTCCCTAAACTACAAACCTTGCTAAAAGGCATAAATTGGGATAAAATATTAGGAACAAAGAATACAGAGGAGAGATGGGTTTGCTTTAAGAGCATATTAAATAAGGGCATTAGCCAATGTATCCCATTGGGTAATAAATTTAAAAGAGCGAACAAACATCCTGGATGGCTTAACTCCAATGTAAAAATGCATATAAAAGCAAAGGAGAAGGCCTTCAAAAAATACAAGGTTGAGGGATCATCCTCAGCATTCAGAATTTATAAAGAATGCAATAAGAAATGTAAGGGTGCAATTAGGATGGCTAAGATAGAACATGAAAGACACATAGCGGAGGAGAGCAAAAAAAATCCCAAGAAATTCTTTAAGTATGTAAACAGTAAAAAAGGGAGGACAGACCATATTGGCCCCATAAAGAATGAGGAAGGACATCTGGTTACAAAGGATGGGGAGATGGCAGAGGTATTGAATTTATTCTTCTCCTCAGTCTTCACGAGTGAATCGGGGGGCTTCAGCAACCAAAACTGCAGTGTTTATCCTCATGACACAACACAGGAAGCACCTACATGGTTAACAGAGGACAGAATTAAAATTAGACTTGAGAAACTTAACATTAATAAATCACCGGGACCAGATGGCTTGCATCCGAGGGTACTTAGGGAACTCAGTCAGGTGATTGCCAGACCGTTGTTCCTAATTTTTACAGACAGTCTATTGACTGGAATGGTACCAGCTGATTGGAGAAAAGCCAATGTAGCACCAATATTTAACCACTTCAGCCCCGGAAGGATTTACCCCCTTCCTGACCAGAGCACTTTTTACAATTCGGCACTGCGTCGCTTTAACTGCTAATTGCGCGGTCATGCAATGCTGTACCCAAACGAAATTTGCGTCCTTTTCTTCCCACAAATAGAGCTTTCTTTTGATGGTATTTGATCACCTCTGCCGTTTTTATTTTTTGCGCTATACACGGAAAAAGACCGAAAATTTTGAAAAAAAATGATATTTTCTACTTTTTGTTCTAAAAAAAATCCAATAAACTCAATTTTAGTCATACATTTAGGCCAAAATGTATTCGGCCACATGTCTTTGGTAAAAAAAATGTCAATAAGTGTATATTTATTGGTTTGCGCAAAAGTTATAGCGTCTACAAACTAGGGTACATTTTCTGGAATTTACACAGCCTTTAATTTATGACTGCCTATGTCGATTCTTGAGGTGCTAAAATGGCAGGGCAGTACAAAACCCCCACAAATGACCCCATTTTGGAAAGTAGACACCCCAAGGAATTTGCTGAGAGGCATGTTGAGCCCATTGAATATTCATTTTTTTTGTCCCAAGTGATTGAATAATGACAAAAAAAAAAAAAAAAAAAAAAAATTACAAAAAGTTGTCACTAAATGATATATTGCTCACACAGGCCATGGGCATATGTGGAATTGCACCCCAAAATACATTTAGCTGCTTCTCCTGAGTACGGGGATACCACATGTGTGGGACTTTTTGGGAGCCTAGCCGCGTACGGGGCCCCGAAAACCAAGCACCGCCTTCAGGATTTCTAAGGGCGTACATTTTTGATTTTACTCCTCACTACCTATCACGGTTTTGAAGGCCATAAAATGCCCAGATGACATAAACCCCCCCCAAATGACCCCATTTTGGAACGTAGACACCCCAAGCTATTTGCTTTGAGGCATGTTGAGTCCATGGAATGTTTTATATTTTGACACAAGTTGCGGGAAAGTGACAATTTTTTTTTTTTTTTTTTTTTTTTTTGCACAAAGTTGTCACTAAATGATATATTGCTCACACAGGCCATGGGCATATGTGGAATTGCACCCCAAAATACATTTAGCTGCTTCTCCTGAGTACGGGGATACCACATGTGTGGGACTTTTTAGGAGCCTAGCCGCGTACGGGACCCCGAAAACCAAGCACTGCCTTCAGGATTTCTAAGGGCGTACATTTTTGATTTTACTCCTCACTGCCTATCACAGTTTCGGAGGCCATGGAATGCCCAGGTGGCACAAACCCCCCCCAAATGACCCCATTTTGGAAAGTAGACACCCCAAGCTATTTGCTGAGAGGCATGGTGAGTATTTTGCAGCTCTCATTTGTTTTTGAAAATAAAGAAAGACGAGAAAAAAAAATTTTTTTTTTCTTTTTTCAATTTTCAAAACTTTGTGACAAAAAGTGAGGTCTGCAAAATACTCACTATACCTCTCATCAAATAGCTTGGGGTGTCTACTTTCCAAAATGGGGTCATTTGGGGTTTTTTTTGCCACCTGGGCATTCCATGGCCCCCGAAACTGTGATAGGCGGTGAAGAGTGAAATCAAAAATTTACGGCCTTAGAAAGCCTGAAGGCGGTGCTTGGTTTTCGGGGTCCCGTACGCGGCTAGGCTCCCAAAAAGTCTCACACATGTGGTATCCCCGTACTCAGGAGAAGCAGCAGAATGTATTTTGGGGTGTAATTTCACATATTCCCATGGCATGTTTGAGCAATATATCATTTAGTGACAACTTTGCGCAAAAAAAAATAAAAAAAATAAAAAATTGTCTCTTTCCCGCAACTTGTGTCACAATATAAATTATTCCATGGACTCAACATGACTCTCAGCAAATAGCTTGGGGTGTCTACTTTCCAAAATGGGGTCATTTGGGGGGGGTTTGAACTGTCCTGGCATTTTATGCACAACATCTAGAAGCTTATGTCACACATCACCCACTCTTCTAACCACTTGAAGACAAAGCCCTTTCTGACACTTATTGTTTACATAAAAAAATAATTTTTTTTTGCAAGAAAATTACTTTGAACCCCCAAACATTATATATTTTTTTTAAAGCAAATGCCCTACAGATTAAAATGGTGGGTGTTTCATTTTTTTTTTTCACACAGTATTTGCGCAGCGATTTTTCAAACGCATTTTTTGGGGAAAAAACACACTTTTTTACATTTTAATGCACTAAAACACACTATATTGCCCAAATGTTTGATGAGATAAAAAAGATGATCTTAGGCCGAGTACATAGATACCAAACATGACATGCTTTAAAATTGCGCACAAACGTGCAGTGGCGACAAACTAAATACATTTTTAAAAGCCTTTAAAAGCCTTTACAGGTTACCACTTTAGATTTACAGAGGAGGTCTACTGCTAAAATTACTGCCCTCGATCTGACCTTCGCGGCGATACCTCACATGCATGGTGCAATTGCTGTTTACATTTGACGCCAGACCAACGCTTGCGTTCACCTTAGCGCGAGAGCAGGGGGGACAGGGGTGCTTTTTTTTTTTTTTTTTTTTTTTTTCTTTATTATTATTATTTTTTTATCTTATTTTTAAACTGTTCCTTTCATTTTTTTTTTTTTTTAAATCATTTTTATTGTTATCTCAGGGAATGTAAATATCCCCTATGATAGCAATAGGTAGTGACAGGTACTCTTTTTTGCAAAAATTGGGGTCTATTAGACCCTAGATTTCTCCTCTGCCCTCAAAGCATCTGATCACACCAAGATCGGTGTGATAAAATGCTTTCCCAATTTCCCAATGGCGCTGTTTACATCCGGCGAAATCTACGTCATAAAATGCTCGTAGCTTCCGGTTTCTTAGGTCATAGAGATGTTTGGAGCCACTCTGGTCTCTGATCAGCTCTATGGTCAGCTGGCTGAATCACCGGCTGCATTTTCAGGTTCCCTGTTGAGACAGGAGAGCCAGAGAAAAACACGGAAGATGTTGGGGGGGGGGGGCATTCCCTCCCACTGCTTGTAAAAGCAGTCTAGAGGCTAATTAGCCACTAGGATTGCTTTTACATGAAAGCCGACCGCTGGCTGAAAAGAATGATACCAAGATGATACCTAAACCTGCAGGCATCATTCTGGTATAACCACTCAAAGTCGTGAATGGCATACCTGAAGACAAAAAAACGGTTAACAATAAAGCACAGTAAACGGTAAGGTATAAAAAAATTGCATACCTGAAAAGCAAACATGATAAAACATAATAACAATAACAATAACAATAACAATAAAACATTGCAGAATAGAATACAGTAAAAAAGAGCAGAACAATAGAGAGAGAATAGAGAGAGAGAGAACAATAAAACGACAACTATTTTTATTTTATATTTTTGTTTGTGTTTTTTTTTTTTTACACTTTTTTTTGTAACTAACTATAATAACTGTAACCGGTTCCAGGTTCGGGTCTCTCAAAATGCGATGGCATCTTGGGAGACCCTGTGAAAGTGTGCCTAGTCTGTGCAATGTTGTACCCTACGCTAATACTCAACTAGTGCATGGTAGCGTTCAAAACATTCACCAATGCAAAGACCAGGATTGTCAGGACAGGAGGGACAATAATAGCGGGTGTCACGGCTATATCCGCGCTTGCTGCAGACACAACATATTTTTTGGGGGGTTCGCTGGGTAGGGGTACTCGGGAGGACATAAAGAAAATGCCTCTCATGCAGCCGACTGCATTTGGTTGGGGATGTGAATGGGGGAAGTACGGGCGCTGCAGAAGCGGTGGGTTCCCAATTAGGATTGGCGAATGCAGCAGGAAGGGCACTATGGGCATGACGGGCCTGTGTTTGTCTTTTTGGTGGCAGCGGGACACTACTTGTGCTTGCCACCTCACCAGCTTGAACTGCACTTATGGGACTCGCCACGTCACCAAGTGTTACTGCAGTGCTGGTTTGACTACGACCGGGGTGACAGTGATCGATCGATACTGCACTTGGGTGGGCTGGGCCGGGCCGGGCGGAGGGGCAAAACGCAGGTGCTAGCAGGTATCTGGGCTGATCCCGCTAACACTGCGTTTTTGGGAACCCTAAACTGCTGGGGACGCTAGTATAGATCTGATCGGATCAGATATTGATCTGTTCAGATACTATACCACTAAGGGAGGCGTATGCTGCGTGCGTGGGTGTTAGCGGTACTGGCGCTAATCTGACGCTGCCTGGGGCTGGTGCTTGCCAGTTCACCAAAATGCTACCAAAAAAACTGTTAGCGATCGCAGGGATCAGGCCTGACTCTGCGAACGCTGCAGTTATGCGTTTAGTGTTTTGTAAGTGACAGTGATCGATCGATACTGCACTTGGGTGGGCTGGGCTCGCCTGGGCGGAGGGGCAAAACGCAGGTGCTAGCAGGTATCTGGGCTGATCCCGCTAACACTGCGTTTTTGGGAACCCTAAACTGCTGGGGACGCTAGTATAGATCTGATCGGATCAGATATTGATCCGATCAGATACTATACCACTAAGGGAGGTGTATGGTGCGTGTACGGTGCGTGCGTGGGTGTTCGCGGTACTGGCGCTAATCTGACGCTGCCTGGGGCAACGCATATCACCGCCGGGCGATCAGGGGGCTAAACCTTTATTCGGTAATAAACGGCGGGTGCCCTGACACTATAAAAAATAAACTAACTAACCAGCGTCACCCGTAACAGTTATACGGTGATCAGTGGTGAAAGGGTTAACTAGGGGGCAATCAAGGGGTTAAAACATTTATTAGATAGTATATGGGGGTCCCTGTCGCTATAAAACACTGACGGCGAACCTAAATATTTACGTCCCTAACTAGCGTCACCAGTGACACTAATACAGCGATCAGAAAAATGATCGCTTAGCGACACTGGCGACAGGGGGTGATCAAGGGGTTAAAACTTTATTAGGGGGGGTACTGGCGCTAATCTGACGCTGCCTGGGGCGACGCATATCACCGCCGGGCGATTAGGGGGCTAAACCTTTATTCGGTAATAAACGGCGGGTGCCCTGACACTATAAAAAATAAACGAACTAACCAGCGTCACCCGTAACGGTTATACGGTGATCAGTGGTGAAAGGGTTAACTAGGGGGCAATCAAGGGGTTAAAACATTTATTAGATAGTATATGGGGGTCCCTGTCGCTATAAAACACTGACGGCGAACCTAAATATTTACGTCCCTAACTACCGTCACCAGCGACACTAATACAGCGATCAGAAAAATGATCGCTTAGCGACACTGGTGAGGGGGGGTGATCAAGGGGTTAAAACTTTATTAGGGGGGGTAAGGGGGGTACCCTAGACCTACAGGGGGGTTACAGTAACTGTCCTAACACTGCTAACTGTCACAAACTGACACTATGCAGTAATCAGGAAAAAAAAAAAAAAAAAAAAAAAAAAAACCTGCTTGGTGTCAGTTTGTGACAGGGGGGGGGTGATTGGGGGGGGATCGGGGGGCGATCGGGGGGGGATCGGGGGTGTAATGTATGCCTGGCATGTTCTACTGTGTGTGTTTGTGTTGTGCACTTACTTACATGTCATCTCTCCTCGGCGCTGGAACGGAAACTGACAGCCGAGGAGAGATGACATCACATCCTCTGCCTCTGTGTACTATACAGAGGCAGGGGATGTTTGTCAGTGGCTGGGAGCGATCGCGAGGGGGGGGCCACGATCGGATGGTCTCCCCCTCGTCTCTCATCGCTCCCAACCAAATGCCGACCGCAGCTGGCACCGGGGGGGGGTCCGATCGGACCCCCCACCCGCGGGAAGGCAATCACGTTTCAGGTACGTGATTTTGCCTGCCCGTGCCGCTCTGCTCACGTATATAGGCGTGAGGCGGTCGGCAAGTGGTTAAAAAGGGCCCAAAAAACATCCCTGGGAATTACAGACCAGTTAGCCTAACATCAATAGTATGTAAACTCTTGGAGGGGATGATAAGGGACTATATACAAGATTTTAGTAATAAGAATGATATCATTAGCAGTAATCAGCATGGATTCATGAAGAATCGTTCTTGCCAAACCAATCTATTAACCTTCTATGAGGAGGTGAGTTGCCATCTAGATAAAGGATGGCCCGTAGACATGGTGTATCTGGATTTTGCAAAAGCATTTGACACAGTTCCCCATAAACGTTTACTGTACAAAATAAGGTGCGTTGGCATGGACCATAGGGTGAGTACATGGATTGAAAACTGGCTACAAGGGCGTGTTCAGAGGGTGGTGATAAATGGGGAGTACTCAGAATGGTCAGGGGTGGGTAGTGGGGTCCCCCAGGGTTCTGTGCTGGGACCAATCCTATTTAATTTGTTCATAAACGACCTGGAGGTTGGGATAAACAGTTCCATCTCTGTATTTGCAGACGATACTAAGCTAAGCAGGGCAATAACTTCAGGATGTGGAAATCTTGCAAAAAGACCTGAACAAATTAATGGGGTGGGCGACTACATGGCAAATGAGGTTCAATGTAGAAAAATGTAAAATAATGCATTTGGGTGTCAAAAATCTGAATGCAATCTATAGACTGGGGGGAGAACCTCTGGGGGAATCTAGGATGGAAAAGGACTTGGGGGTCCTAGTAGATGATAGGCTCAGCAATGACATGCAATGCCAAGCTGCTGCTAATAAAGCAAACAGAATATTGGCATGCATTAAAAGGGGGATCAACTCCAGAGATAAAACGATAATTCTCCCGCTCTACAAGACTCTGGTCCGCCCGCACCTGGAGTATGCTGTCCAGTTCTGGGCACCAGTCCTCAGGAGGGACGTACTGGAAATGGAGCGAGTACAAAGAAGGGCAACAAAGCTAATAAAGGGTCTGGAGGATCTTAGTTATGAGGAAAGGTTGCGAGCACTGAACTTATTCTCTCTGGAGAAGAGACGCTTGAGAGGGGATATGATTTCAATTTACAAATACTGTACTGGTGACCCCACAATAGGGATAAAACTTTTTCGCAGAAGAGAGTTTAATAAGACTCGTGGCCACTCATTACAATTAGAAGAAAAGAGGTTTAACCTTAAACTAAGTAGAGGGTTCTTTACTGTAAGAGCGGCAAGGATGTGGAATTCCCTTCCACAGGCGGTGGTCTCAGCGGGGAGCATTGATAGCTTCAAGAAACTATTAGATAATCACCTGAATGACCGCAATATACAGGGATATGTAATGTAATACTGACACATAATCACACACATAGGTTGGACTTGATGGACTTGTGTCTTTTTTCAACCTCACCTACTATGTAACTATGTAACTATGTAACTATATTTTTATTTAAAAAATGTCTCAGACATTGTCTGGCATATCGATGGCCCCCTACCCGCAAAGTATTCCATGTATCTTATACGGACCTCGCGGGCACTCTGGGGGGCAAGCCAGGATGGCCAGTTTCAAGCGCCATCAGGGTTGGTTCATTAATATGAATTCCGGCCTCAGGCCCAACTGAGCCAGCATAGTTCCAAGAATTTCTCCTTATGTACCTTTAGGTAAGTCTTTAATAAGGCTTACCTGTAGATACATTGAATGTCTCAAAAACTTGCTGTGTTTCTTAAAAAATTGTGGAGAACACAGCAAGCCAGGATGATGTGATTGAGTTTATATTACGCCATGTGTATCGGTGTAAGAAATAGGCGGAACCGGCTGGCCATTATTCCAAACTTGTTCTACACCACTCTTCTGGCTCTGGCCAGCCGGTAATTAAAAACCCTCTGGTCCGGGGTAAGGGTCCTCATAGGGAATGTCCGCATAAGATGGTCCTCCAGCGCAACCGCTTCATCCGCAACGAAGACGAATGGGAGTCCTTTGCATTGTCTTCTGGAGGTGGCAAGTCCAAGCTGCCATCTTGAAGAAGCCTGTAGAACTCCATGTGGGCGATGACTCCACCATCTGACATCTGGCCATTCTTCCCCACGTCCACATACAGGAACTCGTAAGTAGCCGACACCACCGCCAACATCACTATACTATTGAACCCCTTGTAGTTGTGATAGTATGACCCTGAGTTGGGTGGTGGGACGATGTGGACATGTTTCCCATCAATTGCCCCGATGCAGTTGGGAAAGTCCCACTGCTGGGCAAAGTGGGATGCCACAGTCTGCCATTCCTGTGGGTTGGAAGGAAACTGTGGAGTCAAACAAGAAAAATAAATGAATCATTTTGCACATAAACATTGAAAGCAGATTAGACACAAACATTCTTGGCCAACATCAGTATAACATTTATTTTAGGGAGTATTTAAAGACAAAGGTATAAGGTCCACCATCAGATTCCTCCCACTATCCTCTCATGGGCCATTTTAAAACTTTTAGGGGGGGGGATGTTTTGGACAGGTAACCCTCTCCACTTCATTGAGACATGAATGCCTAAATAATGTGTATTACTTTGGCCAGCCCCTCCTTACTTACACTATTGGCAGCTCACTGGACAGGTAAGAAGTGTCATAATTCAAAGATATAAATACACACTGTACACATTTTAGCACATTTTTACATTCTGCTATTACCTATCAAGATAATAATAGGATACAAAAATTTTAAACAGTACCATTTGAAAGTATTCAGGCAGGCCCTTGCACTACATGCTTTGGTGAATTTATCCATAAATTTGACTACTGGACAGGTAAGAAGTGTCATAATTCAAAGATATAAATACACACCGTAGACATTTTAACACATTTTTACATTCTGCTATTACCTATCAAGATAATAATAGGATACAAAAATTTTAAACAGTACCATTTGAAAGTATTCAGGCAGGCCCTTGCACTACATGCTTTGGTGAATTTATCCATAAATCTGACCACAAAAGAGGTGGGTATAGTGTGTATGGGTTTGGCAAAGTCAGCAGATAGAGGATTGGTATCAGCTGAGTTAGCAGTTGGGGAGAGGGTGGGTTCCAAATGATTTTGGGACCCCCAAAAAAAACCTTTGGCACTCTGCCTGAATTTAAAGCACACATCACAATTTTACACATTTTAGGAGGTATTTAGGGTAAAGCACTACTATGGAGCTGACAAAATACATTGTTAATTGAGTAAACGAGGTGGATATAGGCCCAGGAGAGCATGCTGGGGAGGTAAGTGAAGGCAAATATGTATGAAGGACAAAAAAACAATTAAAAAAATCCAGCATGCATGAGGACAAAGGGGACATTCACAGCATATTACAATCATGGTAATTAGGGAATGAGGAAAGAAATACAGTATATTAAAAACATTAAATACAATAAAATGTGATGTTAAAGGATAAATCTTACCTTAATATACTCCTTTTGCTGGACCTGGAACAGGTCTCTGGGATAATGATCCCCAGAGCCTGGGGGGAGATGCCTGTCGAGAACTTGAGGTCCTGCAGGCTTCTCCCCATTGCCAAGTACCGCAGGGTGGCGACTAGCCTCTGCTCCGGAGTGATAGCTTGCCTCATGCAGGTATCCTGCCTGCTGATATAAGGGGTCAGCAAAGCCAACAAACGGTGAAAAACGGGGTCCATCATCCAGAGAAAGTTTCTGAAATCGTCAGGATTATTCTCACGGATCTCACGGAGCAAAGGCATATGACAGAATTGGTCACGCTGGAGCAACCAATTCTTGGTCCATGAATTCCTCCTCACCCTGTTCATGGACAGGGCTTGTGTCAAACTAAGGATCCCAACACCAAGCCCCCACACAGCACGAACTCTACGATTAGTACATACACGCAACATGGCTAGAAAACGGTCGGCTTGTCAGAACGAAGTAACAGAATGTAGTGAAGAACAGCAAGGCCTGTGAAGAGCGACCTGAAAATCAGTAACGAACGGACAAGAACACAATGACAAGTCAATGGGAACTCGCTGCACGCACTGAAGACCAGATACAAACCCACAAGCACAAACTGAACAGCAGAAATACAATCTGAAAACCACGAGTCTGAAAAAGCACTGAAGACCAGATACAAACCCACAAGCACAAACTGAACAGCAGAAATACGACCTGAAAACCACGAGTCTGAAAAAGCACGAATCGTCTCTCACCAAACTTTTACTAACACGAGATTAGCAAAAGGATCCCAAAGGGTGCTGCGCTTGGTATTGAACTGCCCTTTTATAGTCTCGTCGTACGTGGTGTACGTCACCGTGTTCTTGGCGTTAGTAAATTCCGACAACTTTGTGTGACCGTGTGTATGCAAGACAAGTTTAAGCCAACATCCGTCGGAAAAAATCCATGGATTTTGTTGTCGGAATGTCCGATCAATGTCCGACTGTGTGTACAGGGCATTAGAGTTGCGCTATGAACTAGTCAGGTTTCTGTGATGTAAAAAAATGAGACAAAGATGAATAATTTCAGAAATTTTTCCACGTTTAATTGGCCCTATAAACCGTACAACTCAGTTAACAAACTGAAATCTTTTAGGTGGAGGGAAGTAAAAATAAAAAAATAAAATAATATGGTTGCATAAGTGTGCACACCTATAAACTAATACTTTGTTGAAGCAGCATTTGATTTTATTACAACACCCAGTCTTTGTGGGTATGAGTCTATCAGCATGGCACATCTTGACTTGGCAATATCTGCCCACTCTTTTTTGCAAAAACACTCCAAATCTGTCAGATTGCGAGAGCATCTCCTGTGCACAGCCCTCTTCAGATCACCCCACAGATTTTCAGATTAAGGTCTGGGCTCTGGCTGGGCCATTTAAAAACGTTAATCTTCTTCTGGTGAAGCCATTCATTTGTTGATTTGGATGCATGCTTTGGGTCGTTGTCATGCTGAAAGATGAAGTTCCTCCTAATGTTCAGCTTGACCAGTGTAGACTAAATATCCCCTACATTCAGTCACCGTATTACTCCAACCCAATATCTTCCCCACCTGAAATAATGAGACCACACCTTCTCTTTGTTGGAGTAAAATGGCCATAAAAGCCTCTTTTATTAAAACACTTTCAAATAATAACTCCAATAAATAACAAATAAATAACCAATAAACATAAATAATAACGTAATAACCTAAACTGTTAACCCCAGTCTGATGGTCTCTGACTGTGACCCACCTTTCAAATATAACCAACGTATACCATCGTATAACACCAACGCACTGCAGGATATTTACCAAACTAATAGGCCTCCAGCTGTAGCCACTCGGAGACAACCGCCTCCCGCAGCACCACAAAATCAGTATTCCCTCCAACGTTCAGGAATACACCGGAGGGGCACATGCTAACGATGAGCCCCCCACCCCTTTTTTTTTATCCCTCCTTTTACTGCCCCCGTCAAAGACCACCAGAAGAACACAGCCCTTACCCAAAATGGACCATCCGTGCTGTCATGACGACCCTCACCCATTCCTGAAAAACAGAAAACAACACACAACACAAAACACAATGACACATACATAACATATATATATATATATATATATATATATATATATATATATATATATATATATATATATAGGGAGGGAGGGTAGGAAAAAACTGCCTCCTCCGTCTAACTCTTTCTCACACTGATCCTTTGCTCCACCCCTCCTTTAAATATAACTCCTCCCCCTTCCTTCCAAAGACTGTTTTCTTACCTCCCCTTTTCTTCTACCACGTTTTCCTTCCCATATTAACCCCTTCAGTGTCTCCCTTAGCCACACTGTCATGCCTAGCCCTACACTACCCCTCCTTTCAGTCATTATCGCTCCGGGCCTCACTTTCTAGCAGAAGCCTGAAGGTTTTGTGCCAATATTGACTGCTATTTGGAACTGTTCATTGACTAAGGCTCCTTTTCCAGCTGAAGAAAAACAGCCCCAAAGCATGATGCTGCCACTACCATGCTTTACTGTGGGTATTGTGCTCTTTTGTTGATGTGCAGTGTTGTTTTTTTGCGCCAAACATATCATTTGGAATTATGACCAAAAAGTTCAAGCTTGGTTTCATCAGACCATAACACATTTTCCCACAAGCTTTTGGGAGACTTCAGATGTGTTTTTTTTACAAAATTTAGCCGGGCTTGGTTGTTTTTCTTTGTAAGAAAAGGCTTGCCACTCTACCTCATAGCCCAGACATATGAAGAATATTTGAATTTGCTGTCACATCTACCACACAGCCAGTATTTGCCAGATATTCCTGCAGCTCCTTTAACCACTTCAATACTGCGCACTTTCACCCCCTCCTTCTCAAACCAATTTTTAGCTTTCAGCGCTGTCAAACTGAATTGTGCGGTCATGCAACACTGTACCCAAATAACATTTTTATAATTTTTTTCACACAAATAGAGCTTTCTTTTGGTGGTATGTAATCACCACTGGGGTTTTTATTTTTTTGCTCTACAAATAGATAAAGACTGAACATTTTTTTTTAAAAAAGCATTTTTCTTAGTTTCTGTTATGAAATTTTGCAAATAAGTAAGTTCTCTTGATACATTTAGACAAAAAAATGATGCTGCTACATTTCTTTGGTAAAAATAACCCAACTCAGTGTTAATTTGGTGTTGGCAGTGATGGGGGACAGACAGATGTTTTATGGGGACACTGACATGTATCAGTGGTTCTTGCTATACTGTTTGTGGGATGATCTGTAACATCTCTCTGTGTAAAATCATCCTCACACAGAGAGCTGTCACAGATCTGCAGATTCCCCCTCTCCCCCACCGCACTGAGCTCTCACTGAACTCGGCGGGGAGAACTGTCACAGAGACACGTGTCTCTGTTTATATTGTGATGGCTGTGATTGGACACAGCCGTCATGTGATCGGGAGGGCGAAGCACAGCGCCCATATCCCGATCTCTGATCAGCTGGATTCTGTGATCATAATCACAGGATCGAGCTGCAGCTCACTTCGTGGCCACGCTGTGAGCACTCCTTCTGAGGGATGTTCCTGAACATCCACTCAGGACAAGGAAAAGACCACCTGGCTGTTTATGTGCAGTGGCCGGGTGGGAGGTGGCTAATGTTGCTGTAGGCCTCTTGGCAGCCTCTCTGACCAGTTTTCTTCTCGTCTTTTCATCAATTTTGGAGGGACGTCCAGTTCTTGGTAATGTCAATGTTGTTCCATATTTTCTCCACTTGATGATGACTGTCTTCACCGTGCTCCATGGTATATCCCTCTGATGCTTTGGAAGCTTTCTGCGGACCATGGCTTTTGCTGTAGGATGTGACTATGAAAATGTTAGGAAACACCTACTAGAACAGCTAAACTTTATTTGGGGTTAATCAGAGGCACTTTAAATGATTGCAGGCATGTACTGACTCCTATTTAACATGAGTTTGAATGTGTCTGCTTAATTCTGAACACAGCTACATCGCCAGTTATAAGAGGGTGTGCACACTTATGCAACCACATTATTTTATTTTTTTATTTTTTTTAAATCTTTTCTTTATTTCAAAAAGAGAATCTCAAGACATCTTCCGTACATAATCAAAATAACATAATAACATAATAGACATACCCCTCCAACAAGATAATGGTTACATTATCAGTTTTCGGCTGACCATCCACGCATTCGTCCGGTCTCCATTCTGCTCAAAGAAGGAGTTGCAGTCGCTCTTGGGCATGCTAAATCATTCCGCAAAGTAGAGCTTTTGTCTCCAGGTTGTTGACCCCTTTGCCCCTTTTTCAGGATGGTGATGCAGGCGTCAGCTTACAAGCGGACGTACGCGCTGACCTGGTCATGTGGGACCAGTTCCTGCGGGACTGGAATGGCATTTCTTTGCTCATTCCCCAGCCTTCCAGCACATCGCCCAGGGTTTTCACTGATGCAGCTGCGTCAGGGGGGTTTGCGGCCATGTGTGGGGTTGAATGGCTGGCTAGCCATTGGCCCCGGGAAGTTTTCCTTTTGCCTAAATTTGGACAGACTTCAGCATTATTTGAAATCTACCCGATTGTGGCGGCAGCTGTCACTTTGGGGCCAAGCTGGGCAGGAAGTTCAGTCATTTTCTTCACGGACAATCTGATTACCGCCAACATTATCAATAAAGGCAGGTCAGGGTCCCTGGTCATCATGTCCTTCTTGCGCAGATTGACTTGGTTAGGTTTGACTCACAGGTTCCATTTCCAGGGGGAATTCATCAGTGGGGATTTCAATAGGGCGGCTGATGCATTGTCTCATTTTAAATTTGATCAATTTTTCTTGCAGCACCCAGAAGCAGAGAGGGTGGGCAAGCTGGTTCCTCCATTTTCCCTGCTCACCATGGACTGACAAGGTTCTGGACACAGGCAATCGGTTTGGCCAACGCATCTTTATGCAGCAACATGTTCAAAGCGTACTCCACTGGTTGGATGAAATTTCAAAAAATTTTGAGGCTTCATCCATCTAGCTGTCCGTGGGACATCAAATCTGTTATGGCTTTTGCGGCCTATTGCCACAGTGTTTTGGCTTTGTCCGCTAGTACCATCAAGTTGTATCTGGCAGGTGTACAGCATTTCAAGACCCTTCAAGACCCTTCTAGACCATCCATCTTTGCTGCTCACCCTCTCAAGGCCTTGTTGAGGGGTATTCTGAAATCACAGGGTCAAGCACAGGCTTCCAGACTGCCTATCACTGATCAGATGGTATGGGATATTTTGGATTTACTGTCATCATCCCCTTTTGGTATAGGTCCCAGTCTGGTGCTTAAGGCTGCTGTGTACTTAAGTTTCTTTGGGTTCCTCAGACCAGGGGAGGTTTCACGGGTCAATCTTCAAGCACCTTTCCTGTCCAAAGGCAGTCTCAGTAGGTATCCGGACCATTTCGCCCTGCAGCTTAACAATAATAAAACTAGACAGGTGGGTCAAGGTTACGTGGTCAAGTTTTACGGCACCAATAGCAGATGGTGTCCGTTCAAGGTACTGGACTCACTTTTCAGATTTCTGGCTACTTCCCCACCAGACAGCCCTTTGTTGCTATTTCCCTTAGATCCTCTAACTTCCAAACAATTCATGGCACATGTTAGGATCCTGATCGCTAAATTGGGCTTAAATCCAATACTATTTACCAGCCATTCTTTCAGGATCAGGGTGGCATCTGCCTCTTCCAAACAGGGGGTGCCTCCTTTCATCATCAAGCACATGGGGCGATGGAGGTCTTCCTGTTTTAGCAAGTACATTCCTGAACCACATACGGAGGTCATTAGGGCATTTGCCTCTTTGTTGGATTGATCTTTGTTATCTCATTTCTATTAAATTTCTGTGTTTCACACCTACTCATGTGTCTTTTGCCCTCTTTTCACGTATACCGACCATTCAGACCAAGGCACAGCGCAGGTCTTGATAAGGTACTATTGTCGGTCTAAGAGGACTCTGACTACAAGTTGGATGGCTGGCTGCAGGCCAGCCTGGATTTGTGGGAGAAGTCCGGAGCTATATAGCCCTCCTTCACAGCTGGGTTCAGTGTCAGCTCGAGTTCCGGGTTCCCACCCTCCCGGTTCCCACACTCTTTTCAGTCATTTTTGCTCAGTGTTCAGCTAAACCTACAAGTTATTTTTTTGCGAGCTCTGCACAGTGTTCATCTAAAGCTACAAGTTAGTGTAGTGCGTCCTGCTCACAGTGGCCCCACACCTTTCCTTATTTTAATTTGGGTGCGGGGTTCCCTTTAATATCCATACAAGACCCAAAGGGCCTGGTAATGGACTGGGGGGTACCCATGCCGTTTGTCTCACTGATTTTCATCCATATTGCCAGGACCTGACATTACATTAAACCCGCAAGCAGTTTTAAATGAGATTTTTTCCTTTAAAAATGACATTTTGTGCAGGGATTGTTCTAAACACGGGAAACACACGCCACTTTACAGGCATACTATAGACACCCCCCAGGTACAATGTTTAAAGGAATATTTCACTTTTTTTTTTTTTACTTTAAGCATCATTAAAATCACTGCTCCCGAAAAAACGGACGTTTTTAAAAGTTTTTTTTGCATTGATACAAGTCCCCTGGGGCAGGACCCGGGTCCCCAAACCCTTTTTAGGACAATACCATGCAAATTAGCCTTTAAAATGAGCACTTTTGATTTCGAACGTTCAAGTCCCATAGACGTCAATGGGGTTCTAACGTTCCTGCAAATTTTCGGTCCGTTCGCAGGTTCTGTTGCGAACCGAACCGGGGGGTGTACGGCTCATCCCTACCCACAAAGCACCTTCCAAGTCCTTCCCGTCCCTCCCCCTCTATCCCTCTCTTCTTTCGAGATGCACTGTATTCGTCTGTTTTCTCCCATTTCTCTGAGGATTGCAGCAATTTATAGGCCTCCAGGACCGGTATTGCGCTTTCTTGATGACTTTGCTGCCTGGCTACCCTACTTTCTCTCCTCTGAAATACCCACCATTATTCTTGGTGACTTTAACAATGTTAACAGCCCAACTACAGCTAAACTTCTTGATTTAACCTCATCTTTTGACATAACCCAATGGATACATACTTCCACTCACTCCAATGGTAATACCCTTGACCTTGTATTCTCCCATCTCTGCAACCCTGGCAACCTCACCAACACCCCCTTTCATCTGATCACAACCTCATTACTTTCACTGTATCCTTGCCTCCAACCACCCATCCCTCCAAGCAGCAAACATATACTTGTAGAAACCTTCGCCACTTTAACCCTTCTCTTCTCTATTCTGCTACTGACCACCTATATGACATAATCTCTCCCCTGTCCTGTCCTGACCTGGCCACCTCTGTCTACAACAGTTCACTCTCATCATCACTAGATGCACTTGCTCCTCTAACCACACACAGAATCAGGCCCCGACCATTACAACCCTGGCAAACTGACAACACTAGAAATCTCAAGAGACATTGCCGTGCTCTTGAACGACTGTGGCGTAAAACCAAATGCCTGCAAGACTTCACCCTATATAAATCTGCCCTTCTAAAATACAATTCATGCCTCCATGCTGCCAAACAAGCCTACTTTGTCTCTCTTATTAATTCCTTGCCATCCAGTCCCCATCGGCTCTTCTCAACCTTTAACTCTCTGTTTCGTCCACCACCCCCTCTACCAACTAACTCACTCACTGCCCAAGAGATTGCCAATCACTTCAAAGACAAGATCGATGCAATTCGTGAGGACATCTCCACTGTGCGTACGTCTTCCCCACCCAACATACCTTGCCTAGCAGCACATTCAACACTCTCCTCTTTTGAATTGGCTACTACGGAAGAGGTTACAAACATTTTCTCGGATGCCCACCTAACCAATTGTCCTTTGGATCCTGTTCCCTCACAACTTCTATGGTCACCCTCTTCTTCTATCCTATGCTCCCTCACCCACATCTTCAATCTCTCCCTCTCTAGTGGCATCTTCCCCTCCCCTCTTAAACATGCGCAGATCACTCCCATTCTTAAAAAGCCCTCACTGGACCCTACCGACCTGAACAACTTAAGACCCATCTCATTGCTCCCATTTACCTCTAAACTTCTAGAATGCTTAGTCTACAACCGTCTTAGCTCCTACCTCAATGAAAATAACCTTCTTGACCCCTTACAGTCTGACTTTCGCTTGCAGCACTCCGTGGAAACTGCCTTATTTAAACTCACTAACGTTTTACTAACTGCTAAAACCAACAGCCAGTACTCCATACTCCTACTACTTGACCTCTCTGCGGCCTCTGATACTGTTGACCACCCGCTCCTTCTCAATAAGCTACATTCCCTTGGCCTCCGAGATTCTGCTCTATCCTGGTTCTCTGCCTATTTATCACAGCGCTCCTTCAGTGTCACCTACAACTCTGTCTCCTCCTCTCCATTGCCCCTTTCTGTGGGGGTCCCCCAAGGCTCGGTTCTTGGACCCCTTCTCTTCTCTATCTACACCTCCTCCCTCGGTCACTTAATAACTGCCCACGGCTTCCAATACCATTTTTACGCTGATGACACCCAAATCTATCTGTCTACTCCTCACCTCACTCCTTCAGTCTCCTCTCGCATTACTAACTTACTAACTGACATATCAGCATGAACGTCGCACCACTTCCTTAAACTAAATCTCTCTAAAACTGAGCTATTAATATTCCCCCCCGCCCGTGCACCCCTCCATGACTTTTCCATCAAAATCAACAATGCAACCATCAGTCCCTCCCCTCCCGCCAGGGTACTAGGTGTAATCCTAGACTCTGACTCTGACTCAAATCCAATCGTTGTCAAAAGTTTGTAGAATTCACCTCCGTAACATCTCTAAAATTTGCCTCTTTTTAACAAATGAAACCACCAAGCTCCTCATTCACTCCCTTGTTATCTCTCGCCTTGACTATTTCAACTCCCTTCTCATTGGCTTACCTCTCCATAGGCTATCCCCTCTTCAGTCTATCATGAATGCTGCTTCCAGACTTATCCACCTTACCAACCGCTCAGTGTCTGCCAACCCTCTACTCCAATCCCTACACTGGCTCCCAATCACCCAGCGAATTAAATTCAAAATACTAACCACAACATACAAAGCCATTCACAACTCTGCCCCGAGCTACATCACTAATCTTGTCTCCAAATATCATCCAAATCGACCTCTCTGCTCCTCTCAAGACCTCCTGCTTTCAAGTTCTCTCATCTCCTCCTCCCATGCTCATCTACAGGATTTCTCCAGAGCCTCTCCCATCCTCTGGAACTCGCTACCTCCATCTATCCGGCTATCCCCTACTCTTGCTACCTTCAGGCAATCCCTGAAAACTCATCTCTTCAGGAAAGCCTATCACGTTTCCAACTAATCTCCTACCACTTCCATCAGCTCATTCCCCACAGTTACAACCTTTTGTACCACCTGCCCCACCCTATTAGATTGTAAGCTCTTCTGAGCAGGGCCCTCTTAATCCTCTTGTATTTTATTGTATTATAACTGTATTGTCTCCCTTTTATATTGTAAAGTGCTGCGTAAACTGTTGGCGCTATATAAATCCTGAATAATAATAATAATGAACTCCTGATGGCCATTAAATCCCTTAAGTTGAATAAACGCCCAGGCCCAGATGGCCTTTCAGCCTTGTATTACAAAAAATTTGCTTCTATCCTATCTCCAGTATTGACTGAAGCCCTTAATTCCCTATTAAATGGACATAGCTTTAGAACTGAAACATTAACTGCAATTATTTCAATGATACCTAAACCCCACTCTGATGAAACATCTTGCTCTAATTACAGACCCATCTCACTGCTTAATTTAGACATCAAACTTTTAGCAAAAGTTTTAGCAACTCATCTAAATAATATAGTTGGCTCTTTAATACATAGAGATCAAGTAGGCTTCATCCCAAAGCGTCAAGCGGGGGATAATATACGTAGAGCGACACTATTGATGCATATTGCCAAATTAAGGAAAATCCGACTTTGTTTTTTATCTCTAGATATCAAAAAAGCGTTCGATACAGTTTCCTGGCCCTACCTATGCTATGTCCTACAATGCTGGGGATTTGGCCCTCACTTCCTTAGTTGGATCTCCTCTCTATATGATAAACCCAAGGCGTATGTCAAATATGCAGGGTATAAATCAACCACATTTGACATCTGCAGAGGTACGAGACAGGGTTGCCCACTATCCCCACTTATATTTGCCTTACTCATTGAACCCCTTGCCCAATCAATTCGCTCTGATCCCTCAATTAAAGGCCTTGAGGACATCATCACAAAACCTGTCTCTTTGCAGATGACTTAATCTTTATGTCCTCTCCACATATTTCCGCTCCTAATCTTCTCCGAAAACTTGATCAATTTGCTCATATTTCTGGTCTAGTCATTAATCCTCAAAAATCTATGGCACTAAACATCTCCCTATCCCCCTTAGATGTACAACAGGCACAAACATCTCTCCCTTTAACATGGTCTACTATCAGTCTTCCATATTTAGGAATTAATCTTACGCCTCATCTCTCTGAACTATTTAGGATAAATTTTCCACCTATCTTCCGACAGATTACCAACTTATTAACTCAGTGGTCTTCTCTCCCTATATCTTGGATTGGTAAAATCAATGTTATTAAGATGGCTATATTACCTAAATTTCTTTATCTTTTCAGGGTTTTACCTATTATGGTCTCAACATATTTTTTTAAGAATAATGCAGCGTAAAATAACAACCTTTGTTTGGTTTCTTCAAAACCCTGCTTACCTAAACATACTTCATATCTTCCAAAACTTAAAGGTGGTCTCGGATTTCCTAATTTATCTACCTATTACCATGTGGCTCATTTGGCACAAATACCTAAATACCATGCGACAACTGAAATATCACTTTGGGTAGCTCTGGAGTCTATAGATTGTGACCCATTATCAATATCCAATCTCCTGTGGATACAGCCCTCTTGCCGGAAAAAAACGTACAAATCCGATAACTAAACAATCCCTTGCAATATGGGGCAGATTTAAATTGTTATGTGGTTTGCAATCTCCTCATAATCCACTCTTATCGTTCCTTAAAAATCCTCTTTTTTATCCTGCCTGGAAATTTCCTAAAACCTTTAAAACATGGACCACCTTTAAATTCACCCAATTACATGATCTTACTTCCTCTAATTCCTTTAAAACATTCACAGACTTAAGTAATAGTCACGAACTTCCAAACTTCCAAACTCCGAAATTTTCCGATATCTTCAGATTATATGCCTAATATCCAAGGAAGACTTGCACTCGATAAATTATCATACTTTGAAAACATATGTAAACATGACCCCCATACAAAAGGACTTATTTCGAACATTTATGCCCAACTCATTTCTAAATCAGATTCTAGTCCGCCCACATATGTAGCTAAGTGGGAATCTGATCTTGGATTCTCATTGGAAACAACAAAATGGGATAAGATTTGGACTACTACAAAATCCTCCTCTCAAAATATAGCTGCTTTAGAAACCAACTACAAAGTACTTACACATTGGTACTTAGTTCCTACTAGAATTGTGAAATTTGCCCCCAATTACTCCTCCTCTTGCTTTCGAGGCTGTACTGAACCTGGATCACATTTTCATATTTGGTGGACCTGTCCAATTGTCAAAAGATTTGGGGAAAACATATTCCACATGATCTCGACATTATTTGCAGTGTCCATCCTTTCTGATCCCTTGATTGCGCTTTTGAATTTAAAACCGACAATTCTCTCTAATAATCAGTTCAAGCTAATGCTGCAGATTACTACAGTCGTGAAACAAACAATCGCTAAAGCCTGGAAAACTCGTACCCTGATATTAACTGAAACTAATTATAGAATTAATCAAGCCAAAACAGAGGCTATAACGCATGACAAAATTCCTAAATTCAAGAATATATGGCTTCCTTGGACGACACATTTCCTGCCTTCTAATTTTGATGCAACCTTATTGATGCCTGGGTAAATTTCTCATGCATTTTCATTTTCTCATATTTAATATATGGTTGAAAACACGCCTTACCTCGGAGATCCCTTCACTTTCATTTCCTTTCCTCTCTCCTCTTTCCTTTCTTTTCTAACCCTTTCGCTATCCTACCTTTCTTTTTCCTTTCTTATACTCCTTGCTCTTCATCAGGTTCATATAGTGTCACTTTTAATTATATTTCATGTTTCTATGACGTTATTAACCATTGGAACTTCCTCTTACTTGAAATATGAAAGCGACAATTCCTTAACGCTTTTTTTATTTAAAACTTTAGATATTCTCAAATTATAATTTTATTGAGATTCCATTATTCTATCATAGTCTATGTTTAGACATTTTTGCTTTTTTAATACTATAGGAAATTTTTTGTTTAAAGTAAGAGACAACTTTATATTTTGTCATATTATGTTATACTGTACCTTACTATTGTATATTCCTGTATTGCTTTTGAACCTGTTCCCTGACTTATAAAACTTCAATAAACAAATTTGACAAGAAAAAAAAACAAAAAAAAAAAAACACTGACTCAACATGATAACGATTTAAATATAATCAATCTATCCTCTCATACACTGTTGGAGGATGAGATTGTAGTCCTGAAAAAGGGACTAACTTTCTGTCCGAGCAATGATATTAACAAATTTGAAGTATTCAAAGATCTTCAACTTTTTGTTCGGAAACTTATTCTGAAAAGCTTATATCAAAAGCAACACAGTAGTATCGATAAGACCCCATAAGAAAACAAGGCTCTAGATCAGCTAATTTCCCTATTGGAGGAAAGCGACACAGCAGATCTAATTGATTGTATACCACAAATACTCAAACTCGTGGAGGTACAATCACAACCAACTCAAACAATTCCAACAAATCAATTCTTAAAAAAAGTCAAATATATGCCCTGCTCCTAGTACTAACCCCAATGCAGCAGCTTTTCTCAATCTGGTAAATAAAGATTTGGAGAAATTGAAAATACAAACTAAAATGGATTCTAACATTAATGCACAAGAAACTAAAGCTTTAAAACAACTATCTGATAATAACCTAACCACAATAAACCCTACAGACAAAGGAGGGAACATTGTCCTGTTGAACAATGACATACACTCTCATGTTCAATAAGATCCCTAAAAACCAGGACTGGTATTGATGCATTACGGCAGATATTGTTGAGGGATACAACAAATAATTTTAAACTCCAGTTGACATAGCATATCTTAATGGAACTATTACCAAGGTCACATGGGACTTCATTAGCACAAATTTTCCCAAAGTCCCAACATTCTATGCACTCCCAAAAATTCATAAAGATGCATATAATCCACCAGGTAGGCCCATAAATTCAGGGAGAGGGGCAATTATTGAAAATGCCAGTAAATAAGTCAATGAGGCCTTGAGACTTCATGTGACTGTCCTGCCATCATATATATGATTCATATTCTACAAATCATAGACAGCCTCCGTATTTCAGAACATTCAACTTTAGTTTCAATAGATGTCGAAGCATTGTATAGCTCAATCACCCATGATAAAGTACTTGCGGCAATCAGACATATTTTACACAAAGGGGCTACACATGAGCGAGCTCATAATGAATTTATTGTCTCTCTTAGATTTCATTCTTGAACATAATGTTTTTACATTTAATGGATCCCACTACCTCCAGATGCAGGGGGTAGCGATGGGAACATATTCTGCCCCATCGTATGCCAACCTGTATCTGTGGGAGCAAATGCTTTTCATGGACTAACTTATGTCGATGTACACAGACCATATTTTGGTTTGGTACCAGTACATCGATGATATACTTGTTGTCTGGAATTGACCCATTGAGACACTTGAACAGTTTCTTACTAGACTAAACAAAAATTGATTAAATCTTAAATTTACTATGTCCCATGACAAATATCGTATTGCTTTTTTGGATGTTGAAATATACAGAGGGGAAGGTGGAACCCTCTGTAGCAGCCTATACAGAAAACCCACAGCAGGCAATACAATTCTGCATGCCTCAAGTTTCCATCCCAAAGCTCTAGTAAGCTCCATACCATACAGTCAATACTAGAGGACAAGACATAATTGTTCTTATGATAAGGTTAACAAAACTGAGGAAAATAAATTATGAAACAAACTACTGCAGAGAGGCTACTCACATGCCTCCCTCAAAATGGCAGCCTTACTAGCTACTTTATTCCCAGAAACTGAACAATGACACTAATCCCATAACAATTATCACAAAGTACACAAACCAACAAGAAAAAATCAAGTCATTTGTAACCAAATATAGGCATATGCTATCTTTGGATCCAACACTGGGACAATTTGTCCCTGAATGTCCACTTTTCACCTTTAAAAGAGTGCACTCTATTAAAGACCAACTTGTCAGTAGTGAATTTAGAGGGGAATTTCTTAGTGATCCCTGTATATATAAAGGTACAGTACATATATGTGTGGGGCCTGTAATTACTGCAAATACATGTATACCCAGAAAGATCCCATTCACCCTTATGGAAGAATTTTTCACCCAAGACATTCTGCTAACTGCAAAACATGTTATGCTGTGATTGTGGCTGCTTTTATATTGGGAAAACTACGTTGGAATTCTGGAAGCAAGCATACAGACATATTAAGAGTATGCAAAAATCAAAACCCGGATCTACCACTTGGCATTCATACTAAGTTAGTACATGGGGGAAAATTTCCAAAAATCGAATTCCTCATTTTGGATCGCATACACCCCAGTCCCAGGAGGGGGGGACTGGAATAAAGTCCTCCTTCAAATAGAACTGTGGTGGATCCATAAATTTAAGGGCTACATGTTCGCCAGTAGGGATGAGCCGAACACCCCCCTGTTCGGTTCGCACCAGAACATGCGAACAGGAAAAAAGTTTGTTTGAACACGCGGACACCGTTAAAGTCATTGGGACACGAACATGAATAATCAAAAGTGCTAATTTTAAAGGCTTATATGCAAGTTATTGTCATAAAAAGTGTTTGGGGACCTGGGTCCTGCCCCAGGGGACATGGATCAATGCAAAAAAAAGTTTTAAAAACGGCCGTTTTTTCAGGAGCAGTGATTTTAATAATGCTTAAAGTCAAACAATAAAAGTGTAATATCCCTTTAAATTTCATAGCTGGGGGGTGTCTATAGTATGCCTGTAAAGGGGCGCATGTTTCCTGTGTTTAGAACAGTCTGACAGCAAAATGACATTTCGAAGGAAAAAACCCATTTAAAACTACTCGCGGCTATTGCATTGCCGCTCCGACAATACACATAGAAGTTCATTGATAAAAATGGCATGGGAATTCCCAACAAGGGAACCCTGAACCAAAATTAAAAAAAAAAAAAGACGTGGGGGTCCCCCTAAATTCCATACCAGGCGCTTCAGGTCTGGTATGGATATTAAGGGGAACCCCGGCCCCCGTTATTTAAGAACCGTCAGACGAGGAGACGCCGTCACACAGCGGGAGCCTCCCTCCGTGCCAGCATGGATGCGGAGCGGCCCGGAGAAGAAAATGAAGAAGAGAAGAAGAGAAGAAAAGAATAAGAGAAGAAGATGAAGAAGATGAAGAGAAGAGCGGGAGCCTCCCCCCATGCCATGGGTGCGGAGCGGCCCGAGGAGAAGAAGATAGAAGACGCTGCGGAGGAGATGCTGGACGAGAACGCCGGAGGAAGAACCAGAAGAAGAAGATGAAGGAAGATAGAAGAAAGAAGAAGCATTTAAATAAAGGAATTGTCAAAAACTGTCTCTTGTCATTTTTAACATTTTTGACAGTTTTTTAGTGAAATGGTAGGGGTAAGTACCCCCTTACCATTTCACACAGGGGGGGGCGGGATCTGGGGGTCCCCTTGTTAAAGGGGCTTCCAGATTCCGATAAGCCCCCTGCCTGCAGACCCCCACAACCACCGGCCAGGGTTGTGGGGATGAGGCCCTTGTCCTCATCAACATGGGGACAAGGTGTTTTGGGGGGCTACCCCAAAACACCCTCCCAATGTTGAGGGCATGTGGCCTGGTACGGTTCAGGAGGGGGGGCCGCACTCTCATCCCCCCCTCTTTTCCTGCGGCCTGCCAGGTTGTGTGCTCGGATAAGGGTCTGGTATGGATTTTTGGGGGGACCCCATGCCGTTTTTTGGGGTTTTTTGGCGCGGGGTTCCCCTTAAAATCCATACCAGACCTGAAGGGTCTGGTATGGAATTTAAGGGGACCCCCACGTCATTTTTTTTTAAAATTTGTCCGGGGTTCCCCTTAATATCCATACCAGACCTGAAGGGCCTGGTATGGAATTTAGGGGGACCCCCACGTCATTTTTTTTTAAATTTTGGTTCGGGGTTCCCCTGTGGGGAATTCCCATGCCGTTTTTATCAATGAACTTTTATGTGTATTGTCGGAGCGGCAATGCAATAGCCGCGAGTAGTTTTAAATGGGTTTTTTCCTTCGAAATGTCATTTTGCTGTCATTTTGTTCTAAACACAGGAAACATGCACCCCTTTACAGGCATACTATAGACAACCCCCAGCTACGAAATTTAAAGGGATATTACAATTTTATTGTTTGACTTTAAGCATTATTAAAATCACTGCTCCTGAAAAAACGGCCGTTTTTAAAACTTTTTTTTGCATTGATCCATGTCCCCTAGGGCAGGACCCAGGTCCCCAAACACTTTTTATGACAATAACTTGCATATAAGCCTTTAAAATTAGCACTTTTGATTTCTCCCATAGACTTTTAAAGGGTGTTCCGCGGCATTCGAATTTGCCGCAAATACCCCAAATTGTTCGCTGTTCGGCGAACTTGCGAACAGCCAATGTTCGAGTCGAACACGAGTTCGACTCGAACTCGAAGCTCATCCCTATTCACCAGGAATAAAGCAATTTGCTTTAAACCTTTTTTGGATGGTTTCTCATCTGGAGGTATGGAGAAATGAAGGGTTGGTACCAATCCTCGATTCTCACTCTTCACGACATACCTTCCCCCTTCTGTCGTTTAGGTCTCTGAAGTGCATTTTTTTGGGGTCAAATACAATACTTTGGACCTTTATCACTAATATTTTTTACAGCCAATAATCACCTTTTGGCTGTAATACATTAGTAAAACTAAAATCCTATGTATTCCTTGTTACTATGTCTTTAATAATGTCTGTAAGCTTATCATAGGTTGTCATAAATATGTTCTTACTCCGTGCCTCATTAGTTACAACTTATGTCTATCACATATGATGTATCTCTTATTGTATTCTGTACAATGTCCTTTAGGGGGCGATAGATAAATGCCATCCTTTGAATACACTATATAAGGAGGTGTATATATATATGCATTGTTTGACCTAGTCTTAATAAATTATAGGCATACTGTGATCAATTGTGGGTGACGCTGATCTCTCTCTCTCCCCCCTGGGAGCACATCTAATCACCCGGCACACTAAGCCGCCTGGGTTAGGTAACCCGTGGCAGACTTCTGGGGTCCAGGGGTGCAATCTTCTCGCCCTGTCCTCCATTTTGCTACTCCAGCGGACATGTGCAGTGCGCTGTTGAAGCGATGTGTCGGTGCGCTGTGCGCGCATCGCTCCGTACCACCGTGCTGATGCTTCGCGCATTAGCGGTTAGGGTGGGGTGGTGCATGTGCAGCTCAGAAGGCCAGATTGAAGGTGAACGGCCATTTGCCTCCGTCCCAACACAGCTGACAGCATTCAGCTGTGATGGGTGACTGGAGGGGAATCAGATATATTTCACACAGCACTACACTTCTGACATCCGCTCTAATGCCCTGTACACACGGTCGGACTTTCCGACGGAATACATGCGATCGGAGCTTGTTGTCGGAAATTCCGACCGTGTGTGGGCTCCATCTGACTTTTTCCATTGGAATTTCCGACACACAAACTTTGAGAGCAGGCTATAAAATTTTCCGACAACAAAATACGTTTGCGTAAATTCCGACCGTGTGTGGACAATTCCGACGCACAAAGTGCCACGCATGCTCAGAATAAATTAAGAGACGAAAGCTATGGGCTACTGCCCCGTTTATAGTCCCGACGTGTTTTACGTCACAGCGTTCAGAACGATCGGATTTTCCGACAACTTTGTATGACCGTGTGTATGCAAAACAAGTTTGAGCCAACATCCGTCGGAAAAAATCCATGGATTTTGTTGTCGGACTGTCCGATCAAGGTCCAATCGTGTGTACAGGGCATAAGATAGCTGGATGTCAGGACGCTGTGCTCTTGTGGCTGAATGAATTCTCCAAAATATAAAAAAAAAACTCTGTCAGCTAAAATCTCTCTTCCTTATTTGTTAAGAATAGTATGAAAATGCATAAGTAGTGCGATTTGATTCCCCATGACCTTTGCTTTTTTAGTATAGCCAGTAATCTTTTTAAAATAAAATAAATCTAGGCTTTGGTCTTGTAATGCTGGTTTGATGGACTGGGTGTGAGGGCCAGATGGCTTTCTCACCCTGTCCATCGGAGGGACAAAGTACGTATATGTAATATACTTTTCCTATATTGCTGATAATACTTTAATGTGTCTCTTTGGGGATACACGATTCCTCTTGGGGCCACATGAAATTAATCCAATCTAACTTAATTATTGTTTTAATTTTATGCACTCCTAAATGACCATATAGCTCACTTGCTGTTTGTTACATAGGTCAATTGTCAGCCTCAAAAGACCTATATACAGCTTATAAGAGCCTCTATGTCCCTATTTTGGACTACTACATGATTCAGGTAGTACGTCTTCATATTTAACAACTCGGTATAATTTTTAACTTTAAATAGTAGGATATATGCTGTCTCTATCTTTTATTCTTAGGTCACCTTTTCCAATCCTTGGCCTCAGTGCTCTTATTTGTCCTTATTTGGTCGGGGGAGTTCGTCGTCACTGGCTTTTTGATCCATCCTTGATACGGAGGAATAAAATCCTCTAATGGGCTATTGAGATGCAATTTTGAGACACAGTCCTTTTTATATTCTCTTTGATTGTAAAGATATATCAATAGAATGTTCACCTGTGACACCATCATAGTATATGTAAGTCTACCAGATATTGGATACTGTACAGTGGGGACCTAAGTATTCAGACCCTTTGCTGTGACACTCATATATTTAACTCAGGTGCTGTCCATTTCTTCTGATCATCCTTGAGATGGTTCTACACCTTCATTTGAGTCCAGCTGTGTTTGATTATACTGATTTTACTTGATTAGGAAAGCCACACACCTGTCTAAATAAGACCTTACAGCTCACAGTGCATGTCAGCAAATGAGAATCATGAGGTCAAAGGAACTGCCTGAAGAGCTCAGAGACAGAATTGTGGCAAGGCACAGATCTGGCCAAGGTTACAAAAAAATTTCTGCTTCACTTAAGTTTCCTAAGAGCACAATGCCCTCCATAATCCTTAAATGGAAGACGTTTGGGAAGACCAGAACCCTTCCTAGAGCTGGCCGTCTGGCCAAACTGAGCTACCGAGGGAGAAGAGCCTTGGTGAGAGAGGTAAAGAAGAACCCAAAGATCACTGTGGCTGAGCTCCAGAGATGCAGTCGGGAGATGGGAGAAAGTTGTAGAAAGTCAACCTTCACTGCAGCCCTCCACCAGTCGGGGCTTTATGGCAGAGTGGCCCGACGGAAGCCTCTCCTCAGTGCAAGACACATGAAAGCCCGCATGGAGTTTGCTAAAAAACACCTGAAGGACTCCAAGATGGTGAGAAATAAGATTCTCTGGTCTGATGAGACCAAGACAGAACTTTTTGCCCTTAATTTTAAGCTGTATGTGTGGAGAAAACCAGGCACTGCTCATCACCTGTCCAATACAGTCCCAACAGTGAAGCATGGTGGTGGCAGCATCATGCTGTGGGTGTGTTTTTCAGCTGCAGGGACAGAATGACTGGTTGCAATCGAGGGAAAGATGAATGCGGCCAAGTACAGGGATATCCTGGACGAAAACCTTCTCCAGAGTGCTCAGGACCTTAGACTGGGCCGAAGGTTTACCTTCCAACAAGACAATGACCCTAAGCAGACAGCTAAAATAATGAAGGAGTGGCTTCACAACAACTCCGTGTCTGTTCTTGAATGGCCCAGCCAGAGCCCTAACTTAAACTCAATTGAGCATCTCTGGAGAGACCTAAAAATGGCTGTCCACCAACGTTTACCATCCAAACTGACAGAAATGGAGAGGATCTGCAAGGGGGAATGGCAGAGGATCCACAAAACCAGGTGTGAAAAACTTGTTGCATCTTTCCCAAAAAGACTCATGGCTGTATTAGATCAAAAGGGCGCTTCTACTAAATACTGAGCAAAGGGTCTGAATACTCAGGACCATGGGATATTTCAGTTTTTCTTTTTTAATAAATCTGCAAAAATGTCAACAATTCTGTGTTTTTCTGTCAATATGGGGTGCTGTGTGTACATTTATGAGGAAAAAAATGAACTTAAATGATTTTAGCAAATGGCTGCAATATAACAAAGAGTGAAAAATTTAAGGGGGTCTGAATACTTTCCGTCCCCACTGTATATACCATAATCACTCTATTGAAAAAAAAGTTGTTATTGATACTCAAATATTTTTCTATAAAGTTATAGATGAACAATCTGTTTCCTAACAAACACCCCTAAGAAAAGAAAATAAACTGAAACCTTTTCGGGTGAAGGACAATACTGGGCGTTATGCTTTGATTATGGTGTTTCTGGACACAGATTTGTAAACATTCCATGTTTCTGTCTATGTGAAAATGTTTTTAATCTTTTCTTTTCTTAATCTATTGTCTGTTACAAACATATATTTTTCTATATTTTTCTCAATACACAAGTGCCTATAAAGTCCGCCTAGGGGTATTAATTTTGTTTCTTACATAGTTTGAAGTGTGTCCATGAAATATTTCTTGCTCTTCATATGTTAAACTGATTTTTTTTCATAAGAAGATATGCCTCATCTCCAAAATTGACCAAGTCCAAATGCTTGCAGCAAGTCTATTCAATATTTATGGCTGCTGTCTTTGAAGTAACAGACTACTTTTTTTCAGGAACAAAAATTGATATTCTTTCCCTTTTAGACTACTGCCCCAGACCCAAATAAATCTGCTTCCATATTCTCCAGCTACCGTGCCATATGTTTGGCTGTTGTTTCTGAAACATAGCAATGTTATTTCATAGTTCAAATAAACAAATGCCTTATCTCTGGAATGTGGGTTTACTTTTACATTTCTCTTGTGTGCAATGTTATATTGAAAAGCACTCCAATGCTGTCTGCTATGCTTTCAGCGAATGTTTGTTTCCACGATCATATTGAAACAGTTTTTCCCAGCTTTATTTTTGTGTATGATTCTAAATTATTCTAATAGGCATTATTTATAAGGATTCACACTGAAGATTTTCAATTTGCAGCATGACTGGTTCAATTTCTTGATATGGTTCTATTTCTCCTTGAGATTAATTACTGTTTAGATGTGCCTGCGAACCACTGGTTTATCTGAGCATAACTGTTTTTCTGCAATGACATTTAATCTTACATTCCCAAAAGTACACCATACTACATAAAATAGTTTTTTTTTGGGCATCGGGTCCCCATCTAGGAGGCTCAGTCATGCATTTCTCTGCTCCAAGGGGAACAGGTCAATTATATTTTTTTTTACTGAATATGTCAAAGTATTTTATTTCAGCTTGATTACAGTATAGCCATCAAGAAGAAATGTTACCATTTATACTTTTGACATGTATGATTTGCTTCGCTTTAACTTCAAATGTGGATGCAGATGGAATTATTATTAAATATGATCTTCAAATCCCCTTGATGACTAACCTTCAAGTGTATTTAAATAGCTATTATTCATGTCCACCCACATCCTGTAATCCAGCGTTAACTTTTATGAGCTTGATATAAGAAGTATTTTAAGATTTTCAAACATTATCTGACCCATTGAAAGATTTCAGTATCTTTGGAATAAAAAAAAATATCCTGCCTTGCCAAAGCATGCAGCTTTCATCTTAGATTTATAGCAATCCTCTCTTTAAAAATTAACATGAATATTTAATTTCATACCAGCATTACAATAATTAAGGTTTATGCATTTTTGGAGACCTGGAAAAATGGTCAGGTAGAGTACAAGCTAACAATGACATATTGTATACATGAAACACATTGTATATAATGATGTTAAAGACATTTGTACATTTTTAATTAGATTTTTTAATTATGTGAATAAAAATGTAATGAAGCAGTAATTTATTCCATGACTTCATGAAAGTAGTTCTTTTTTTCATTTTCATATATTTTCTATCATATTGGTAATTGTAAATGTGCATTACTTTAAAGTTTCTTTATGAAAACCCCTTAGCCCACACTTAACCACTAATTCCTTCCTAGAAAGAACAGAGCCTAACTTATTTTAGGGGTTTACAAACAAAATCTAAAAGTGAACTGCTACATTTATAGATATTATTATTCAATATTATTCAAGTTTCCTAGAACATAAAAAAAAACTTCTCTGTGCAGCAGCACCCCAGCCACTAATATTTACCTGAGCCTCATCGCGATCCTGAACGAGAGCCTCCTCATTGTCTAAAACAGCAGCGGGAACCAATGGCTCAATCACAGCCAGAAAGCCAATGAGTAGAAAGAGGGGCGGGGTCAAGCCATGGCTCTTTGTGTGAATGGATAAGGTGGATCAGGTGTCAGCTTATACAAATGTACCGCACGACCCCCGAAGGAGCTGCAGTTTGTTGTTCTATCCGTAAATCACATTCACCACATAGCACATCGCAGCCCATAGAAATAGAAACAGTCCATATTGTACTTTTTCTCTTGCTTTATTTGTATAACATGAACTGGGATAGGGAAAAAGGGTTTTCTGAGATGCTCTTTTGCTGCTTCATAATCTTTCCTTTGCCTTCTTATGCAAAGACTTAGAACAATGCGGATAATGAAAAGTCACTCTGAATAACTTCTCTTTGGGAAGACTGGAGTAGTCTGGTCTTTGAGAATAATGAAAGTGAATAGCAAAGAGCCACTCTGAATAACTCTTTGCATATAGACTTTGGTAGATTTACTAGAGGATACATAGGCTAGTGTAGTAAAGAGTAGGGATGAGCCGAACACCCCCCGGTTCAGTTCGCACCAGAACCTGCGAACGGACCGAAAATTCTCACGAACGTTAGAACCCCATTGACGTCTATGGGACTCGAACGTTCAAAATCAAAAGTGCTCATTTTAAAGGCTAATTTGCATAGTATTGTCCTAAAAAGGATTTGGGGACCCGGGTTCTGCCCCAGGGGACATGTATCAATGCAAAAAAACCTTTTAAAAACGACCGTTTTTTCGGGAGCAGTGATTTTAATGATGCTTAAAGTAAAAAAAAAGGTGAAATATTCTTTTAAATATCGTACCTGGGGGGTGTCTATAGTATGCCTGTAAAGTGGCACGTGTTTCCCGTGCTTAGAACAGTCCCTGCACAAAATGTCATTTTTAAAGGAAAAAAGGTAATTTAAAACTGCTTGCGGCTTTAATGTAATGTCGGGTCCTGGCAATATGGATGAAAATCAGTGAGACTAATGGCATGGGTACCCCCCAGTCCATTACCATGCCCTTTGGGTCTTGTATGGATATTAAGGGGAACCCCGCACCCAAATTAAAAAAGGAAACAGCAGTATACAGTCTCTATAATCTGAACAGCAGTATACCGGCTGTGCCAAACAAGACAGGGACTGTAGGTTTGTTGTTAACAAGAATCTGTTTGTAATTTTGAACTAGTACATTTTTAACATGTTTAGCTCCAGCCAAAAAATCTTTTTTAAGCTTTTTGGAAAACATAGGGAAGGGTTATCACCCCTGTTTCATTTGTTTTGCTGTCCGTGCTCCTCTTCAGAAGATTTCACCTCACTTTTTGTCCCAATGACAAATGTTTTTTGAAAATGTGGGTTTTTTTGTGAAACAAGGATTGGTGATAAAGCATCAGTGGAAAGGAGAAATGTTTTTCCCATATTAACTCTTACAGGAGAGAATTTCCCTTCCTAGGGGTAGATTTCATCTCACTTCCTGTTGTCTCCTTCCGTTTGCAAGTAGGAGTCGTTTGTAAGTTGGATATAATAGAAAGGTTTTTGAAGGGGTGGGACTTTGAGTGAAGCACACGGATGCAGTAAAGGAATGAATTAGAAAATGGTTTATTAATTGAGTCAATTTTTTTAAAACATAGATTGAAAGTACATATAATATGTCATTGTTTCAAAATAAATCATCACATATAGATACATTATCATATTATAAAACAGTATTTTACAGATACACGGGTCACGTAATAACATGATTAATTGTATTGTAGAAATACTCATAAAAGTAGCTAGCGCATTAAAGCGTCATTAGAAATAGTGTAAGCGTGTCAGGACCCCATGGGGCAAAGGACTGCGCTATACTGCAGATGGACACCGGCAGCAAAAAGCGCCCTGAGGCGATTCAGTTCGCATAGGTAGCGCTATACAAGTCACTCATTCATTCATTCATTCAATAGTGGAGATAAGGTAAGTAGGAAAATAATATTAAAAACTTGCATCTAGACTCTAGTAGAAAATGTAAGGCAGTATTTTACAGTTGCACGGGTCACATAAGTGCGTCATTAATTGCAGTGTAGGTAATACTGAAATCAGTAAAAGGATTAAAGCATTAAAGCATCACATTAGGAAAAAGGGAGAAATGATACTTGGTAGAGAAAAACGGCCGTGGTGAATTCATGAATGGATGGTTGTAACGGTGGTTGTTAGCTCTACGCGTTTCGGGACCTTTAAGTCACTCGTCAGGAGCAAGACCGTAATAGATATCTAAGGAGATAAGAATAATGATAGGGACATTATGATAATCTGAAAAAAGAGTGGGCAAATGCAGGGACCGTGCAATGTCCCCTCACACATCCATACATTTGTCCTTGCTACTTACATGCGTGTGGTTGCGCATAGGGGGGAGCACAGCCGTGCAACTCAAACCGGCCGCTAATGTCAGTCCCGGAGCTGAGGGGACCTGTCCAGGCAGCATGAACCAGCAGCGGCAACATCCCTAATTGGTAAAAGTGAAGAGGTGAGGATGAGGAGTGGGTGGAAATAAGAAATGGACTGTGAGGACCCAATATAGGGACCTGGTGGAGGAAGAAGGGCTTGTGGATGTGGTGCACAGGAAATGAAGGAGGGTGTGAGTGAAAATAGAAGTGAAGCAGAGAGTAGGAAAAGTGAGGAACAAGGTGAAGTGAAGGGGTGAAGTGCTCAGGAGGAGCAAAAAAGAAATGGTAAAAGAATTGGGAAAAGAAAAAGAAAATGACAAGAGGGGAGAGAGAGGAAGGGGACAGAAAGGGAGGGGGGAAAAGGAGGAGTGAGGGGGGGAGCTGGAAATGGTGACAGGAAATGAAAAGTGAAAAAATGTATTACCTTGTGCGGATGAAATAGGGCCGATGTGCCAGAGGGAAACTGTGTGGCAAGGGGAAAATAGGAGAGACAGGTGCAGGTCACAATTAGGGGCGAAGCCCCAGCAGGGACGTTTGGATGTTTGAAAGTAGGGGCCTGCCCTATATACTCAGCAGAGATTAGGGCCTTAGGTGTTGTTGTGGCCACAACACTGTAAGCCCTCACAGGGCCCTGCTGTGAAATATTAGATCAAGAATTGTAATTACATGCCCCTGTTGAACATGGGCAGAAAAATTGGGCCTTTGGTTGTGGTTGGGGTGCTGGTGCCACAACACTGTAAGTCCTCACTCGCTCTTGGTGGGCGCAGAAACGGACCCTGCTGTGAAATATTAGATCAAGAACTGTAATTACATGCCCCTGTTGAACAGGGGCTGAAAAATTTGGCCTTAGGCACTGGTGCTGGTGCCACAACACTGCAACCCCTCACAGATACTCTAGTTGGAACGCAGAAACGAGCCCTGCTGCAAAGTATTGCATCAAAAATTGTAATTACAGGCCCCTGTTAAACAGGGGCTGAAAAATTAGGCCTTAGGCACTGGTGCTTGTGCCACAACACTGCAACACCTCACAGATACTCTAGTTGGAACGCAAGAACGAGCCCTGCTGCAAAGTATTGCATCAAAAATTGTAATTACACGCCCCTGTTAAACAGGGGCTAAAAAATTGGGCCTTAGGCACTGGTGCTGGTGCCACAACACTGCAACTTCTCACAGAAACTCTAGTTGGAACGCAGGAACGAGCCCTGCTGCAAAGTATTGCATCAAAAATTTTAATTACACGCCCCTGTTAAACAGGAGCTGAAAAATTGGGCCTTAGGCACTGGTGCTGGTGCCACAACACTGCAACCCCTCACATAAACTCTAGTTGGAACGCAGGAATGAGCCCTGCTGCAAAGTATTGCATCAAAAATTGTAATTACACGCTCCCTGTTAAACAGGGGCTGAAAAATTGGGCCTTAGGCACTGGTGGCGGCGCCCAGAACCAAAAATGTTCTTACAAGCTATCAGCGTGATCATTGAGGAGGAAGAGGATAATTACTCAGGATAGTCACTCAGCATCAGCATAGGCAGTCTTTGAAGAGATCTGAGATTTCAAAAAAAAATATTCGGTTATATCAGCATCAGGTGCTTGGTAGCTGGTGGGGATCCAAGACTGATTCATTTTTATGAAGGTCAGTCGATCGACCGAGTCGGTGGACAGACACACCCTGTGATCGGTTACATAGCCTCCAGCAGCACTGAATGTGCATTCCGAAAGAACGCTGGATGCAGGACAGGCCAGTAGCTCAATTGCATACTGTGCAAGCTCTGGCCAGTGATCCATCCTCAAGACCCAGTAACCCAGAGGATTTTCGGTGGGAAAGGTGTCCAAGTCAGATCTTGCCCCTAGGTATTCCTGCACCATGTAAAACAGACGCTGGCGATGGTTGCTGGAATCGATCATACCTTGGGGCTGCGGACTAAAAAATTGTCTGAACGCATCGGTCAGACGGCCACCTTCTCCACCGCTCCTTCTTTGACTGACCGAAGCCTCAGCAACACGTTGTTCAGAAACAGGAGTTTGTAACCTCCCAGTCTCTGGGAACGCGTTGCACAGACCTTTATGCAAGGCCTCCCGAAGATGTTTCATCCTCTGCTCCCTCTGCGATGGCAAGATAAGGTCCGTAACCTTACCCTTGTAACGTGGATCAAGGAGGGTTGCCAGCCAGTATCGGTCCGTCTCCTTGATACCACGAATACGAGGATCCTTATTCAGGCTTTGCAGGATCAGGGAGGCCATGCAGCGAAGGTTTGCTGAGGCATTCGGTCCGGAGTCCTCTGGGTCACTAAGGACGACATGGTCCGCAGCCACCTCCTCCCAGCCACGTACAAGTCCATGTGTTTCTTGGGACTGATCCCTTAAAGACTGCTGCTGATGCTAAGTGCCAGGCTCCAACAGGTGGACAAGGGGGACAGTGTCACTGATGCATGGACTGTCACTGCTCACCATCCTCGTGGCCTCCTCAAATGGTGACAGGACAGTGCATGCATCCCTGATCATGGCCCACTGGTGTGGGGAAAAAAAACAAGCTCCCCTGACCCTGTCCTGGTACCATAGTCGCACAGGTACTCATTGATGGCCCTCTGCTGCGTATGCAGTGGCTGCAGCATGGCCACCGTTGAGTTCCACCTGGTGGGCATGTCACAGATTAGGCAGTTCTTGGGCAGGTTAAACTCTATTTGGAGGTCCGCCAACCGAGCACTGGCATTATATGACCGGCGGAAATGCACACAGACTTTCCTGGCCTGCTTTAGGACATCCTGTAAGCCCGGGTACCTGCCCAAGAACCGCTGCACCACCAAGTTAAGGACGTGAGCCAAACAGGGCACATGGGCCATTTGTCCCTGTCGGAGGGCAGAGAGGAGGTTGGTGCCATTGTCGCAAACCACCATTCCTGCCTTAAATTGGCGTGGCGTCAACCACCTCTGAACCTGCCCCTGCAGAATTGACAGAACCTCTGCCCCAGTGTGGCTCCTGTCCCCCAAGCACACCAGCTCAAGCACCGCATGGCATCTTTTGGCCTGCGTACATGCATAGCCCCTTGAACGCCTACGGAGCACCGCTGGTTCCGAGGACAAAGCACAGGAAGAGGCCATGGAGGAAGAACAAGAGGAGGGGGTGGAGGAGAGAGGTGTGTCACAATCATTAGTAGTGGCATTTTGGAGGCGTGGTGGCAGAACAACCTCCAACACTACTGCTTCTTGTCCTGCATCCTTCCAGGCTGCCAGAAGAGTCACCCAATGCGCCGTGAAACTTAGGTAACGTCCCTGTCCATGCCTGCTGGACCATGAGTCAGCGGTAATATGCACCTTACCGCTGACCGCCCTGTCCAGCGAGGCATGGACATTGCCTTCCACACGCCAGCAGAGAGCCGGAATCGCCTTCCGTGAGAAAAAGTGGCGTTTGGGTACCTGCCACTGAGGAACCACACATTCCACAAACTCACGGAAGGGGGCTGAGTCTACCAACTGAAAAGGCAGCAGTTGAAGTGCTAGCAATTTTGCCAAGCTAGCATTCAACCGCTGGGCATGTGGATGGCTGGGAGCGAACTTCTTTCGGCGGTGCAGCCTGGTACAATCTGACGTCAGTGTCAGTGCAGGTCTCAGAGAGGCCTGAAGGTATAGTGGGGTTGGAGATATCAGCTGATGAGGAGCAAGGAGAGGTCCTCTTTGTTCTTTGGTGTGGGTCTTTTAGATACGCTTGCCAACGAACTGCATGGCAGGTCAACATATGTCTGGTCAAGCATATGGTGCCCAAGCGGGAGATGTTTTGGCCACGCGAGATACGCTTGAGACATATGTTGCAAATAGCAGCGGTGCGATCTCATGCACTCGTCTCAAAAAAGGCACACACCAAAGAACTTTTTGAATAACGCGCAGAGACTGCAGCGTCCTGCACATGCGGAGCTTTGGGGTGTGATGCAGTCAGTGTGCTGCCCTTAGGCTGGCCCCTGGAGGGCATCCTGCCTTGCTGGTGATGTGCCTCCTCCTCCTCTCTCCTATCAGGCACCTACGTTGAGTCAGTGACCTCAGCATCCCCTCCCTCCTCATCACTGGAGCAAACCTGGCAGTATGCTGCAGCAGGGGGAGCATGACTGCCAGATTGCTGTCCTTCTTGGGCACCCCCTCTGTCCGTGCTCACGTTACTGCCTTCATCTAGCTCAGTATCATCATCAGAGCCTTCCAAACGCTGGGCATCCTCCTGGAGCATGTACTCAACACTGTGGTCAAACAGTTCAAGGGACCCCTCAGGAGGACATGGTGGGGCTAGGGAAGGAGTCACTAATGCCATTGAGCCAAGGGAAGAGGCCACGTTGGCAGCTGCTTTGCCAGACAAAGTACCCTGAGCATGGGTGAGAGAGCATGAGGAGGATGAGGACAGCTTGGTCATCCACTCGACCAAGTCTTCGGCATGATGCGGCTCAACACGGCCAGCTGCCGAAAAAAAGGCCAAGCGTGTCCCACGGCCACATGCTGACGAGGATGCACCGTCTCCACGACCAGCACTGTTGCCTCTAGACACAGAGCCTGCTTGCTCTCTTTTATTGGCTTGTGACTGTCTGCCTCTCCTTGTTGGCCTTCCAGACATACTAATGGCCTGTAGCTGCACTAAGCTGGGATATATATATGTACTGATACTGCAGCTAGCAAAATCAACTGCCTGCCTGTAGTATGAGAACACCACCAACCTTCTACAGGTAGCTTTAGCTGAACACTGTGCAGAGCTCGCAAAAAACTAACTTGTAGCTTATTTAGCTGCCTGCGGTAGTGATAGGATCAGGAAAACACCACCAACCTTCTACAGGTAGCTTTAGGTGAACACTGTGCAGAGCTCACAAAAAATAACTTGTAGCTTATTTAGCTGCCTGTGGTAGTGATAGGATCAGGAAAACACCATCAACCTTCTACAGATAGATTTAGGTGAACACTGTGCAGAGCTCGCAAAAAAATAACTTGTAGCTTATTTAGCTGCCTGCGGTAGTGATAGGATCAGGAAAACACCACCAACCTTCTACAGGTAGCTTTAGCTGAACACTGTGCAGAGCTCGCACTACACTAACTTGTAGTTTTAGCTGAACACTGTGCAGAGCTCACAAAAAACTAACTTGTAGCTTATCTAGCTGCCTGCGGTAGTGATAGGATCAGGAAAACACCACCAACCTTCTACAGGTAGCTTTAGGTGAATACTGTGCAGAGCTTGCAAAAAAATAACTTGTAGCTTATTTAGCTGCCTGCGGTAGTGATAGGATCAGGAAAACACCACCAACCTTCTACAGGTAGCTTTAGGTGAACACTGTGCAGAGCTCGCAAAAAACTAACTTGTAGCTTATTTAGCTGCCTGCGGTAGTGATAGGATCAGGAAAACACCACCAACCTTCTACAGGTAGCTTTAGGTGAACACTGTGCAGAGCTCGCAAAAAACTAACTTGTAGCTTATTTAGCTGCCTGCAGTAGTGATAGGATCAGGAAATCACCACCAACCTTCTACAGGTAGCTTTAGCTGAACACTGTGCAGAGCTTGCAAAAAACTAACTTGTAGTTTTAGCTTAACACTGTGATAAAGACGCACTACACTAACATGTAGCTTTAGCTGAACACTGTTCAGAGGACGCATTACACTAACTTGTAGCTTTAGCTGAACACTAGGGATGAGCTTCATGTTCGAGTCGAACCCATGTTCGACTCGAACGTCGGCTGTTCGATCGTTCGTCGAATTGCGAACGATATGGGCCGTTCGCGCCAAATTCGTGTGGCGCGTCACGGCCCATAATTCACTGTGGCATCGCAGTGCATTGCTTGCTGATGATTGGCCAAGCATGCACTATGACCCGCATGCTTGGCCAATCACAGCGCCGCCTGAACAGAGAGCCGTAATTGGCCAAAGCCAAGGAGGCTTTGGCCAATTATGGTTCAGGGGATTTAGTACACGCCCCACACTATATAAGGCCGCCTGCACGGCGACCCTGTGTAGTGTGTGTTCCGGCGTTCATAGATAGAGAGAGAGACAGACAGTGTCATTTGATTTGAGTTAGATAGATTAGGCAGAACAGTCAGTCAGTTAGCTGCACTTACAGTGTATTGTGTATATATATGCATCCCAGGTGTTGCATATATATATATATATATATATATATACACTGTATTCAGTTTAGCTAGATCCGTTCCTGTTATCTTCTAGACTATTTACATTTAGTGCAGTGCGTCCTGCTCACAGTGTTCAGCTAGATCCGTTCCTGTTATCTTCTAGACTATTTACATTTAGTGCAGTGCGTCCTGCTCACAGTGTTCAGCTAGATCCGTTCCTGTTATCTTCTAGACTATTTACATTTAGTGCAGTGCGTCCTGCTCACAGTGTTCAGCTAGATCCGTTCCTGTTATCTTCTAGACTATTTACATTTAGTGCAGTGCGTCCTGCTCACAGTGTTCAGATAGATCCGTTCCTGTTATCTTCTAGACTATTTACATTTAGTGCAGTGCGTCCTGCTCACAGTGTTCAGCTAGATCCGTTCCTGTTATCTTCCTACTGACAGGCAGGCTTGTCTGGTTACAGTATATAAAGCTACCTGAAGAAAATTACTGGTGTTCTTTTGATCCTATTAGTACCACGGTCAGGCAGCTAGACTATTTACATTTAGTACAGTGCGTCCTGCTCACAGTGTTCAGCTAGATCCGTTCCTGTTATCTTCCTACTGACAGGCAGGCTTGTCTGGTTACAGTATATAAAGCTACCTGAAGAAAATTACTGGTGTTCTTTTGATCCTATTAGTACCACGGTCAGGCAGCTAGACTATTTACATTTAGTACAGTGCGTCCTGCTCACAGTGTTCAGCTAGATCCGTTCCTGTTATCTTCCTACTGACAGGCAGGCTTGTCTGGTTACAGTATATAAAGCTACCTGAAGAAAATTAATGGTGTTCTTTTGATCCTATTAGTACCACGGTCAGGCAGCTAGACTATTTACATTTAGTACAGTGCGTCCTTCTCACAGTGTTCAGCTAGATCCGTTCCTGTTATCTTCCTACTGACAGGCAGGCTTGTCTGGTTACAGTATATAAAGCTACCTGAAGAAAATTACTGGTGTTCTTTTGATCCTATTAGTACCACGGTCAGGCAGCTAGACTATTTACAGTTAGTGCAGTGCGTCCTGCTCACAGTGTTCAGCTAAACCTACAAGTTAGTGGGGTGCGTCCACCTCACAGTGTTCAGCTAAAGCTACCTGTAGAAGGTTGGTGGTGTTCTCATACTACAGGCAAGCAGTTGATTTTGCTAGCTGCAGTATCAGTACATATATATATATATATATATATATATATATATATATATATATATATATATATAGATATAGATATATATAGATATATATATCCCAGCTTAGTGCAGCTACAGGCCATTAGTATGTCTGGAAGGCCAAGAAGCAGAGGCAGACAGTCACAAGCCAATAAGAGAGGGCAAGCAGGCTCTGTGTCTAGTGCTGGTCGTGGAGACGGTGCATCCTCATCAGCACGTGGCCATGGGACACGCTTGGCCTTTTTTTCGGCAGCTGGCCGTGTTGAGCCGCAACATGCGGAAGACTTGGTCGAGTGGATGACCAAGCCGTCCTCATCCTCCTCATCCTCTCTCACCCATGCCCAGGGTGCTTTGTCTGGCAACGCAGCGGCCTCTTCCCTCAGCTCAATGTCATCAGTGACTCCTTCCCTAGCTCCACCATATCCTCCTGAGGAGTCCCTCGAACTGTTTGACCACAGTGTTGGGTACATGCTCCAGGAGGATGCCCAGCGTTTGGAAGGCTCTGATGATGATACTGAGCTCGATGAAGGCAGTAACATGAGCACGGACAGAGGGGGTGCCCAAGAAGGACAGCAATCTGGCAGTCATGCTCCCCCTGCTGCAGCATACTGCCAGGTTTGCTCCAGTGATGAGGAGGGAGGGGATGATGAGGTCACTGACTCAACGTGGGTGCCTGATAGGAGAGAGGAGGAGGAGGAGGAGGAGGAGGAGGAGGCGGCACATCACCAACGAGGCAGGATGCCCTCCAGGGGCCAGCCTAAGGGCAGCACATGTGCAGGGCGCTGCAGTCTCTGCGCGTTATTCAAAAAGTTCTTTGGTGTGGGCCTTTTTTGAGACGAGTGCATCAGATCGCACCGCTGCTATTTGCAACATATGTCTCAAGCGTATCTCACGTGGCCAAAACATCTCCCGCTTGGGTACCACATGCTTGACCAGACATATGTCGACCTGCCATGCAGTTCGTTGGCAAGCGTATCTAAAAGACCCACACCAAAGAACAAAGAGGATCTCTCCTTGCTCCTCATCAGCTGAGATTTCCAACCCCACTAGACCTCCAGTCCTCTCTGAGACCTGCAGTGAGAGGAATGAAGGTGTAGAATTAGGTGTGTCACAGCCAAGTACTTGTGGGCAATCTGCTTTTGGTACACCGACGTCAGATTGTACCAGGCAAATTTCCCTGCCCCAGCTGCTGCACCGCCGAAAAAAGTTTGCTCCCAGCCATCCACATGCCCAGCGGTTGAATGCTAGCTTGGCAAAATTGCTAGCACTTCAACTGCTGCCTTTTCAGTTGGTAGACTCTGCCCCCTTCCGTGAGTTTGTGGAATGTGCGGTTCCTCAGTGGCAGGTACCCAAACGCCACTTTTTCTCACGGAAGGCGATTCCGGCTCTCTACCGGCATGTGGAAGGCAATGTCCATGCCTCGCTGGACAGGGCGGTCAGCGGTAAGGTGCATATTACCGCTGACTCATGGTCCAGCAGGCATGGACAGGGACGTTACCTAAGTTTCACGGCGCATTGGGTGACTCTGCTGGCAGCTGGGAAGGATGCAGGACAAGGTGCAGTAGTGTTGGAGGTTGTTCTGCCACCACGCCTCCAAAATGCTAATGATTGTGACACACCTCTCTCCTCCACCCCCTCCTCTTCTTCTTCCTCCATGGCCTCTTCCTCGGAACCAGCGGTGCTCCGTAGTCGTTAAAGGGGCTACGCAAGTACGCAGGCCAAAAGATGCCATGCGGTGCTTGAGCTGGTGTGCTTGGGGGACAGGAGCCACACTGGGGCAGAGGTTCTGTCAGCTCTGCAGGGGCAGGTTCAGAGGTGGTTAATGCCACGCCAACTTAAGGCAGGAATGGTGGTTTGCGACAATGGCACCAACCTCCTCTCTGCCCTCCGACAGGGACAAATGACCCATGTGCCCTGTTTGGCTCACGTCCTTAACTTGGTGGTGCAGCGGTTCTTGGGCAGGTACCCGGGCTTACAGGATGTCCTGAGGCAGGCCAGGAAAGTCTGTGTGCATTTCCGCCGGTCATATAATGCCAGTGCTCGGCTGACGGACCTCCAAAAGGAGTTTAACCTGCCCAAGAACCACCTAATCTGTGACATGCCCACCAGGTGGAACTCAACGTTGGCCATGCTGCAGCGGCTGCACACGCAGCAGAGGGCCATCAATGAGTACCTGTGCGACTATGGCACCAGGACAGGGTCAGGGGAGCTTGGTTTTTTTTCCCCACGCCAGTGGGCCATGATCAGGGATGCATGCACTGTCCTGTCACCATTCGAGGAGGCCACGAGGATGGTGAGCAGTGACAGTGCATGCATCAGTGACACTGTCCCCCTTGTCCACCTGTTGGAGCACACGCTGCGTGGAATAATGGACAGGGCACTTGAGGCAGAACAGAGGCAGGAAGAGGAGGACTTCCTTAGCTCTCAAGGCCCCCTTTATCCAGACAGTGTTCCTACGTGCCCGCCGATCACACAGGAAGAGGACGAGGAGGAGGAGGAGGAAGATTGTGTCAGTATGGAGGTGGAGCCTGGCACTCAGCATCAGCAGCAGTCTTTAAGGGATCAGTCCCAAGAAACACATGGACTTGTACGTGGCTGGGAGGAGGTGGCTGCGGATGTTGTCATCCTTAGTGACCCAGAGGACTCCGGACCGAATGCCTCAGCAAACCTACGCTGCATGGCCTCCCTGATCCTGCAAATCCTGCGTAAGGATCCTCGTATTCGTGGTATCAAGGAGAAGGACCAATACTGGCTGGCAACCCTCCTTGATCCACGTTACAAGGGTAAGGTTGCGGACCTTATCTTGCCATCGCAGAGGGAGCAGAGGATGAAACATCTTCGGGAGGCCTTGCAGAAAGGTCTGTGCAACGCGTTCCCAGAGACTGGGAGGTTACAAACTCCTGTTTCTGGACAACGTGTTGCTGAGGCTTCGGTCAGTCAAAGAAGGAGCGGTGGAGAAGGTGGCCGTCTGACCGATGCGTTCAGACAATTTTTTGGTCCGCAGCCCCAAGGTATGATCGGTTCCAGCAACCATCGCCAGCGTCTGTTTTACATGGTGCAGGAATACCTAGGGGCAAGATCAGACTTGGACACCTTTCCCACCGAAAATCCTCTGGGTTACTGGGTCTTGAGGATGGATCACTGGCCAGAGCTTGCACAGTATGCAATTGAGCTACTGGCCTGTCCTGCATCCAGCGTTCTTTCGGAACGCACATTCAGTGCTGCTGGAGGCGTGGTAACCGATCACAGGGTGCGTCTGTCCACCGACTCGGTCGATCGGCTGACCTTCATAAAAATGAATCAGTCTTGGATCACCACCAGCTACCAAGCACCTGATGCTGATGTAACCGAATAATTTTTTTTGAAATCTCAGATCCCTTCAAAGACTGCCTATGCTGATGCTGAGTGACTATCCCTGAGTAATTATCCTCTTCCTCCTCAATCATCACGCTGATAGCTTGTAAGAACATTTTTGGTTCTGGGCGCCACCACCAGTGCCTAAGGCACAATTTTTCAGCCCCTGTTTAACAGGGGCGTGTAATTACAATTTTTGATGTAATACTTTGCAGCAGGGCTCGTTCCTGCATTCCAACTAGAGTGTCTGTGAGGGGTTGCAGTGTTGTGGCACCAGCACCAGTGCCTAAGGCCCAATTTTTCTGCCCCTGTCTAACAGGGGCGTGTAATTACAATTTTTGATGCAATACTTTGCAGCAGGGCTCGTTCCTGCATTCCAACTAGAGTGTCTGTGAGGGGTTGCAGTGTTGTGGCACCAGCACCAGTGCCTAAGGCCCAATTTTTCTGCCCCTGTCTAACAGGGGCGTGTAATTACAATTTTTGATGCAATACTTTGCAGCAGGGCTCGTTCCTGCTTTCCAACTAGAGTGTCTGTGAGGGGTTGCAGTATTGTGGCACCAGCATCAGTGCCTAAGGCCCAATTTTTCTGCCCCTGTCTAACAGGGGCGTGTAATTACAATTTTTGATGCAATACTTTGCAGCAGGGCTCGTTCCTGCATTCCAACTAGAGTGTCTGTGAGGGGTTGCTGTGTTGTGGCACCAGCACCAGTGCCTAAGGCCCAATTTTTCTGCCCCTGTCTAACAGGGGCGTGTAATTACAATTTTTGATGCAATACTTTGCAGCAGGGCTCGTTCCTGCATTCCTACTAGAGTGTCTGTGAGGGGTTTCAGTGTTGTGGCACCAGCACCAGTGCCTAAGGCCTAATTTTTCAGCTCCTGTTCAACAGGGGCATGTAATTACAATTCTTGATCTAATATTTCACAGCAGGGCCCTGTGAGGGCTTACAGTGTTGTGGCCACAGCAACACCTAAGGCCCAAATTTCTGCTGAGTATATAGGGCAGGACCCTACTTTCAAACATCTAACTTACAAACGACTCCTACTTGCAAACGGAAGGAGACAACAGGAAGTGAGATGAAATCTACCCCTAGGAAGGGAAATTCTCTCCTCTTAGAGTTAATATGGGAAAACAATTTCTCCTTTCCACTGATGCTTTCCAATCCTTGTTCCACAAAAAAACCCAAATTTTCAAAAAACATTTTTCATTGGGACAAAAAGTGAGGTGAAATCTTCTGAAGAGGAGGAAAGACAGCAAAACAAATGTCACAGGGGTGATAACCCTTCCCTATGTTTTCCAAAAAGCTTAAAAAAGATTTTTTGGCTGGAGCTAAACACGTTAAAAATGTACCCGTTCAAAATTACAAAGAGGTTCTACTTAACAACAAACCTACAGTCCCTGTCTTGTTTGCACCGCCTGTATACTGCTGTTCAGAGTATATAGGGCCTGGTGGCCCCACACCTTTCCTTATTTTAATTTGGGTGCGGGGTTCCCCTTAATATCCATACAAGACCCAAAGGGCCTGGTAATGGACTGGGGGGTACCCATGCCGTTTGTCTCACTGATTTTCATCCATATTGCCATGACCCGACATTACATTAAACCCGCAAGCAGTTTTAAATGAGATTTTTTCCTTTGAAAATGACATTTGGTGCAGGGACTGTTCTAAACACGGGAAACATGCGTCACTTTACAGGCATACTATAGACACCCCCCAGGTACGATATTTAAAGGAATATTTCACTTTTTTTTTTTACTTTAAGCATCATTAAAATCACTGCTCCCGAAAAAACGGCCGTTTTTAAAAGTTTTTTTTGCATTGATACATGTCCCCTGGGGTAGGACCCGGGTCCCCAAACCCTTTTTAGGACAATACCATGCAAATTAGCCTTTAAAATGAGCACTTTTGATTTCGAACGTTCGAGTCCCATAGACGTCAATGGGGTTCTAACGTTCGTGTGAACTTTCGGTCCGTTCGCAGGTTCTGGTGCGAACCGAACCGGGGGGTGTTCGGCTCATCCCTACTGAACACTGTGCAGAGGTCACACTACACTAACTTGTAGTTTTAGCTGAACACTGTGAGGAGGACGCACTACACTAACTTGTAGCTTTAGCTGAACACTGTGCAGAGGTCGCACTACACTAACTTGTAGTTTTAGCTGAACACTGTGAGGAGGATGCACTACACTAACTTGTAGCTTTAGCTGAACACTGTGAGGAGGACGCACTACCCTAACTTGTAGCTTTAGCTGAACACTGTGCAGAAGTCACACTAAACTAACTTGTAGCTTTAGCTGAACACTGTGAGGAGGACGCACTACACTAACTTGTAGTTTTAGCTGAACACTGTGCAGAGGTCACACTAAACTAACTTGTAGCTTTAACTGAACACTGTGAGGAGGACACACTACACTAACTGTAAATAGTCTAGCTGCCTAACTGTGGTACTAATAGGATCAAAAGAACACCAGCAATTTTCTTCAAGTAGCTGTAAATACTATAACAAGACAAGCCTGCCTGTCAGTAGGAAGATAACATGAACGGATCTAGCTAAACTGAATACAGTGTAAATATATATATACAACACCTGGGATGCATATATATACACAATACACTGTAAGTGCAGCTAACTCACTGACTGTCCTGCCTAATCTAGCTAACTCAAATGAAATGACACTGTCTCTCTCGCTCTCTCTCTAACACACTACACAGGGCCGCCGTGCAGGCGGCCTTATATAGTGTGGGGCGTGTGTGGGGCGTGTTCTAAACCCCCTGAGCCATAATTGGCCAAAGCCACCCTGGCTTTGGCCAATTACAGCTCTCTCTACTGACGGCGCTGTGATTGGCTAAGCATGTCATAGTCATAGTGCATGCTTGGCCAATCATCAGCCAGCAATGCACTGCCGCAGTGAATTATGGGACGTGACACACGAATTTGGCGTGACAGGTCCATATAGTTCGCAATTCGGCGAACGGGCGAACAGACGATGTTCGAGTCGAACATGGGTTCGACTCGAACACGAAGCTCATCCCTAAGTCTCAGGTATCATCTTGCACACACCCCCCTTTTCAGCTAGGATCATGTCTAAGGCCATACGGTTTTGGAAGGTCATCTGTGAATTGGCCTCTAATTGCTCGGCCAACCCTTGGAGTGCATCTCTGGTGTAATTGACAAATCCTTGTTGGTTATAATAGATGTAATTTATCCAGTCTACATTCTTATTTACAGTGATAATGGGAATCAGGGACTCGAAACCTGCTGCCACTTGGTCTCTTGCTTTGAACTTATCTGGGACTCCCCTTGGGACTCCTATGGCATCTATGTATACATGAGGATCAAAACTTCCTGCTGGGGCACTCCTGTGCTTCCTGTTTGGTCCAGGTGCATTGTCTGCTTCTGGCTCTGGGTTGTTTGAGATAATATGCAGAGGCATTACGGCTTTGGCCATTGTGCATTCTCTTGTCCGCTGTCCTGTCATTCTTTTTTTTTTTCTTTTTTTTTAAATTTATGTATTCTTTATTTATTTCTTCATGTTATACAAAGTACAAAATACCATTTTAAAATACATTATATGTCATATACATATCGACCAATATTAAAAAAGAAAACAAACATTTTTTTTTTCTTATTTTTTTTTTACCACAATTAATTTTCTGCTTTATCCCTCCCATTTTCACGTTTAGTTATTTGCTACACACTCGCTTATTAGCTCTTCCAAGCAAGAAAATTAATAGCGCAGAAATGGCAGGCAGAGAAACCCCCCTCGGAGGGAGATTTTTCCTTCCACACTGTTTGTTACGGCTCTAACCCAATCTCCCTCCGAGGGGGGTTTCTCTGCCTGCCATTTCTGCGCTATTAATTTTCTTGCTTGGAAGAGACATCTCAGTACTATTTTAGTTTTAACATTTACTCCGCCTATACCCTCCCCTAAACCTAAAATACATAGTTTTGGGTCCATTTTTAGTCCTATGCTGAAAGTCTTATTTATGGTGTCTAGTATCTCGGACCAATATCGGAATAATTTTGGGCATTTCCAGATCATGTGTATCAGGTCCCCAGTATCCTGGCATCTAGGGCACCTGGCATCCACTCTCCACCCAAACTCGAACAGTCTTTTGGGTGTATAATATGTCCTATGCAACAACATCAAATATGAAACCTTCTGTGCGGGTGAGACCGATACCAGGTGTCCTCTCTCCAAAATCTTTTTCCACTGTTCATCCGACACTGTACCCAGATCCTCCTCCCATTTACTCCTACTCTTAAATCTTTCCGGGCCCTCAATACTACCTCCGCATATATATGGGTAAATTTCAGCTATAAACCCTCCGGACCCACCTAATCTACCTATTCTACCGCTGTCCTGTCATTCTACTCCTAATTTTCATGACTTCACAGATCCAGTACACGTCTCCTAGAGACTGAACTTGATTTTGCACTAAATCTGCAGACACCTCACTGTAAGATTCACAGTAACCTTCAGTGAAATTTCCAAGGGGTTTTCTCACTCCACGGTACTTTCCAAACCATGTATAATTGCCAGGATATAAGGTGATACCTTCCCCTGGCTTGGGAGCCTTAGTGATTATGGGGTACTCCTTTTTCCAATGCTCACACAGGGAGTGGTTGGTGGTTGTGTTGGTAAACAGGCTAAGGACACAGGTCTCATGTTCTGGGGGTATATTAAGGGAAACTGTTCCTAAGTGTGGTTTTGCCCCCCCACACACATAGCAATTGGTCTTATTGTGCTTCCCTGCACTGTACCTTACCCATTCGAGACACAAGTTGACATCTGAGAAACCGGTTTCTGCAGCCATGGTGTCCTCAAAGGTAGGGTCTGCTATGGCTATCATGTTCCCTAATGTTTGCATATGGGGCCTTAGGGGGTTAGAGTTGGTTGTAGATTGGGGAACTACCCACTCTGGGTTGTTGAACATGTCTTTCAGTTGGAAAGGTTTTCTATCACTATAATACCCATTTCCCCACCATATGCCAAAAACGTAGGTCCCACTGTCTCCTGGGCTGGATTTCTCAATGGTCAGCCTGAACTCTTTGGTGGAATACTGACCTGTGTGTTTATTGATTGTCATTCTTTCTAAGAGTGACTTCCCATTTTTGTCCTTTCTATTTAAGGAATTCTCAGGTCTCTAACCCTAGTCTGTTCCGGTATTCCAACTCACTGATCCCCAGTAATCACAATTGTCACCCCAATATGTGTCAGTGATACACACGTATAAGGTCCCTGGGCCTAGTGCCCTATCCCTGATTCCAACCGAATAATCAGTACCTGGAAGTATCTTACTATAAGGGGATATGAAAGTGGCAGCATGTGTATTGGTTGAGTTATACCAGAATTGAGTTATACCATCTTTCTGTTTAATGGCCACCTCCTGGGCCTGAACAATAAACACAATAAAAAGGATAAACAGGATCATGGCTTGGTCTCCTCGGCCTCCTCCTCGGGCATAGGGACTCTCTTGCAGTGAGAGGCGTGTATCCACGAGTTCTTTACGGCCACTTTTACTGATGTGGTAGTTGTCAGAAGGACTTGAAAAGGACCATCATATCTGGGTTCAAGGGTGTGTTTCCTCACAAACTTCTTTACCAGGACTAGGGATGAGCTTCGAGTTCGAGTCGAACTCATGTTCGACTCGAACATTGGCTGTTCGCAAGTTCGCCGAACAGCGAACAATTTGGGGTGTTCGCGGCAAATTCGAATGCCGCGGAACACCCTTTAAAAGTCTATGGGAGAAATCAAAAGTGCTAATTTTAAAGGCTTATATGCAAGTTAATGTCATAAAAAGTGTTTGGGGACCTGGGTCCTGCCCCAGGGGACATGGATCAATGCAAAAAAAAGTTTTAAAAACAGGAGCAGTGATTTTAATATTTCTTAAAGTCAAACAATAAAAGTGTAATATCCCTTTAAATTTTGTAGCTGGGGGTGTCTATAGTATGCCTGTAAAGGGGCGCATGTTTCCCATGTTTAGAACAGTCTGACAGCAAAATGACATTTCGAAGGAAAAAAAGCCATTTAAAACTACCCGCGGCTATTGCATTGCCGACAATACACATAGAAGTTCATTGATAAAAACGGCATGAGAATTCCCCACAGGGCAACCCTGAACCAAAATTAAAAAAAAAAAAAAATGATGTGGGAGTCCCCCTAAATTCCATACAAGGCCCTTCAGGTCTGGTATGGATATTAAGGGGAACTCCGGCCAAAATTTAAAAAAAAATTACGTGGGGTTCCCCCTAAATTCCATACCAGACCCTTCAGGTCTGGTATGGTTTTTAAGGGGAACCCCGTGCCAAAAAAAAAAACGGCGTGGGGTCCCCCCAAAAATCCATACCAGACCCTTATCCGAGCACGCAACCTGGCAGGCAGCAGGAAAAGAGGGGGGGACGAGAGTGCGGCCCCCCCCTCCTCAACCGTACCAGGCCACATACCCTCAACATTGGGAGGGTGCTTTGGGGTAGCCCCCCAAAACACCTTGTCCCCATGTTGATGAGGACAAGGGCCTCATCCCCACAACCCTGGCCGGTGGTTGTGGGGGTCTGCGGGTGGGGGGCTTATCGGAATCTGGAAGCCCCCTTTAACAAGGGGACCCCCAGATCCCGCCCCCCCCTGTGTGAAATGGTAAGGGGGTACTTACCCCTACCATTTCACTAAAAAACTGTCAAAAATGTTAAAAATGACAAGAGACAGTTTTTGACAATTCCTTTATTTAAATGCTTGTTCTTTCTTCTATCTTCCTTCATCTTCTTCTTCTGGTTCTTCTGGCTCTTCTGGTTCTTCCTCCGGTGTTCTCGTCCAGCATCTCCTCTGCGGCGTCTTCTATCTTCTTCTCCTCGGGCCGCTCCGCACCCATGGCATAGGGGGAGGCTCCCGCTCTTCTCTTCATCTTCTTCTCTTCTTCCTTCTTCTCTTCTTCATTTTCTTCTCCGGGCCGCTCCGCACCCATGCTGGCATGGAGGGAGGCTCCCACTGTGTGACGGCGTCTCTTCGTCTGACGGTTCTTAAATAATGGGGGGCGGGGCCACCCGGTGACCCCGCCCCCCTCTGATGCACGGTGACTTGACGGGACTTCCCTGTGACGTCACGGGGAATGCCACAGGGAAGTCCCGTCATGTCCCGTGCGTCAGAGGGGGGCGGGGTCACCGGGTGGCCCCGCCCCCCATTTTTTAAGAACCGTCAGACGAGGAGACGCCGTCACACAGCGGGAGCCTCCCTCCATGCCAGCATGGGTGCGGAGCGGCCCGGAGAAGAAAATGAAGAAGAGAAGAAGAGAAGAAGATGAAGAGAAGAGCGGGAGCCTCCCCCCATGCCATGGGTGCGGAGCGGCCCGGGGAGAAGAAGATAGAAGACGCCGTGGAGGAGATGCTGGACGAGAACGCCGGAGGAAGAACCAGAAGAGCCAGAAGAACCAGAAGAAGAAGATGAAGGAAGATAGAAGAAAGAAGAAGCATTTAAATAAAGGAATTGTCAAAAACTGTCTCTTGTCATTTTTAACATTTTTGACAGTTTTTTAGTGAAATGGTAGGGGTAAGTACCCCCTTACCATTTCACACAGGGAGGGGGCCGGGATCTGGGGGTCCCCTTGTTAAAGGGGGCTTCCAGATTCCGATAAGCCCCCCACCTGCGGACCCCCACAACCACCGGCCAGGGTTGTGGGGATGAGGCCCTTGTCCTCATCAACATGGGGACAAGGTGTTTTGGGGGGCTACCCCAAAGCAAATGTTGAGGGCATGTGGCCTGGTACGGTTCAGGAGGGGGGGCACACTCTCGTCCCCCCCTCTTTTCCTGTGGCCTGCCAAGTTGCGTGCTCGGATAAGGGTCTGGTATGGATTTTTGGGGGGACCCCACGCCGGTTTTTTTTTTTGGCGCGGGGTTCCCCTTAAAATCCATACCAGACCTGAAGGGTCTGGTATGGAATTTAGGGGGAACCCCACGTCATTTTTTTAAAAAATTTTGGTTCGGGTTTGCCCTGTGGGGAATTCCCATGCCATTTTTATCAATGAACTTCTATGTGTATTGTCGGCAATGCAATAGCCGCGGGTAGTATTAAATGGCTTTTTTTCCTTCAAAATGTCATTTTGCTGTCAGACTGTTCTAAACACGGGAAACATGCGCCCCTTTACAGGCATACTATAGATACCCCCCAGCTACGAAATTTAAAGGGATATTACACTTTTATTGTTTGACTTTAAGCATTATTAAAATCACTGCTCCTGAAAAAACGGCCGTTTTTAAAACTTTTTTTTGCATTGATCCATGTCCCCTGGGGCAAGACCCAGGTCCCCAAACACTTTTTATGACAATAACTTGCATATTAGCCTTTAAAATTAGCACTTTTGATTATTCATGTTCGTGTCCCATAGACTTTAACGGTGTTCGCGTGTTCGAACGAACTTTTTTCCTGTTCGCATGTTCTGGTGCGAACCGAACAGGGGGGTCATCCCTAACCAGGACCCAATCGCCAGGGACCAGCTTGTGCGACCCTGTATCTAGCTAAGGATCTGAAATGGAAGAAAACACTTGCGAATGGATGCGGGTTAATTCTCGAGATAAAGCAGTCACATAATCAGTTAGTACATCAGATTGAAGCTGCAGCTGTTGTGGAAAATAACCCAATCTGGGGGCTGTACCAAACAATATCTCATAAGGTGACAAACCATGATTTCCCCTTGGAGTGTACCTAACACTGAACAAAGCAATGGGTAGGCTATCTGGCCAACTCATTCCTGTTTCCTGAGACATTTTCAGCATTCTAGACTTTATTGTGCCATTCAGTCTTTCCACCTTCCCACTACCTTGGGGATGGTATGGGGTGTGGAAAGCTAGTGTGACCCCTAAGGCTTTCCATATCTCTTTGGTTACTGAGGCCGTGACAGCCGGCCCCTGGTCACTCTCTATAACCTCTGGGACACCATATCTGCACACTATTTCTGTCAAAAGTCTTTTTGCGGTGGTTTTTGCTGTCATGTTGGTGACGGGATAAGCTTCCGGCCATCCGGAGAACATGCAGACGATGACCAATGCATGTTCATATCGGCCACTCTTTAGCATCTGGATGTGGTCGATCTGTATCCTCTGGAAGAGGTATTGGGTTTTCCTAGATGTTTCAGAGGTACCTTTTCTGTTCTTCCAGGATTGCATTTAGCACAGATAGTGCATGATTTACAGAAGTTGTTGGTAAGTGGAGTGATACCTGGGGCCAGGTAGTATTTGTTGATTAGGGCATTCATCAAGATTTTAGACAGGTGAGAGGCACCATGGGCCCACTTTACCACTGCAGGAAACATTGATCGTGGTAGACACGGTCTCTTGTTCAACTCCTTGATTCCTTCAACTTTCGTGGCTCCTTTTTTGATCCACACTTCTTTTTCTTCTTTGTCAGCTGCCTCCTGTTGCTCCTTGAGGTGAGCTCTGCTCACAGGAGGGTTTTACAGAATCATGGTAGTTTGCACAGTCTCTTCGGGGCTGTCTATTGGATCATCCAGAATAGGTGCATTCACTCTGCTGACCACTTCTCACTTTCCATCTGCAGCTTGTTTCACAGCGGTATCTGCCAGGTGATTGCCTCGTGCTTCTTGAGAAACCAGCTTGCCGCGTGCCTTCACCTTAAGTATGGCCACCTGTGCTGGGAGGAGTAAGGCATCCATCAAGTCATTGATAGCTGTGCTGTGTTTAACAGGTGTTCCTGCCACTGTCAGGAATCCTCTGGTCTTCCAGATCCAAATCACAGGCCATGCCAAGGGCATATCTTGAGTCTGTGTAGATGTTGGCTCTTTTCCCTTCTGCCAATTTCCATGCCATAGTTAGAGCCTGGAGTTCTGCTTCTTGGGCAGACATGGAGGAGGGTAATGCTGAAGTCTGGAGAACTGTATCTTCGGTGGTGACGGCATATCCTGTGTGGTACCATCCAGTGCTATCTGCATACCTGAAACCATCCACAAAAATTGTCAAGTCAGGAATCTCAAGGGCCGTTTCACTGACTGTCAGTAGGTGTGATGTCTTCATCTTCATCACTTCAAAACAGTCATGAGCGGTGAGGTGAGGATCATTCTCCAAAGAGGTTCCCCCCTCGAGAAGAGGAAGCAGAGTGGATGGGTTAAGGGTATCACATCAGAGGATGGTGATGTTATCAGGGAGAAGCAAGGCACACTGGAGTGTGAGGTGCCTCTGTGAGGACAGTTGTTTGGGCTGGATTTGGTTTAGTATGGCGGTTATGTCATGAGGAGAGAGGAGGATTAAAGGATGACCCAAAACAAGGTCCGCGGCCTTGTTCAAGAGAACTTGGGCTGCAAAGACGGCCCTGAGGCAGGAGGGTCCCCCCCTGGCCACAGAGTCCAGTTGGCTGGAGTAATATCCAATGGGTCTGAGTCTGTTGCCATGGGCCTGGGCCAGAACTCCAGTTTGGCATGTCCTTGTCTCTCTGAGACAAACAGTTTGAAAGTCTTTTCATAGTCTGGTAGACCCAAAGCAGGGGCTGTTGAGAGGATCTCCTTCAGAGTTTCAAAGTTGTCCACAGCTTCTGGGTAAAGTAGGAAAGGGTCAGATTTCAGGGCATTATAGAGAGGTTGCATCAGGAGAGAGGCTTCTGGGATCCAAGAACGGCAGTAAGAGATCAGTCCTAGAAAAGCGTGGAGGGGCTTTTGACCTTGAGGCAAAAGGATGGCCCTGATTGCAGCAACTCTTTCTTCAGTGAGATGTCGGGTACCTTGGGAGATACAATGGCCTAAGAAAATCACTTTCTCTCTGCACCACTGGACTTTTTGCATCCTTGCTCAGCCAGGTAGTGGAGGAGGCTTTCTGAAAAGATTGAGGCATCACCAAATGTAATCTGCACACAGCAGGAGGTCATCTACATACTGAAGAAGTACAATGTCTGGGTGTAGTTTCATCCAAGTGTCCAGGATGAGAGCCATTGCTTTGGCAAATTGGGTAGGGGAGTTCTGGGCCCCCTGGAGCATAACAGTCCAGGTATAGCTCCGACCCTCGTGGGTAAAGGAAAATAGGTACTGGCAACAGGGGTCGAGGGGGACGCTGAAGAAAGCATTTGCCAGGTCTACCACTGTAAAGTACTTTGCTGTGGGTGGTATCCCTGCCAACAGTGTATGGGGATTGGATACGATAGGCATCTCCAATATGGTGGCTTCGTTCACAGCCCTGAGGTCCTGCACCATTCTGTATTTCTCTGGTTCTCCCTTTGCAGTTCGTTTCTTCACTGGGAACAGCGGTGTGTTACAGGAAGATGTGCAGGGTGCCAGAGCTCTATTTGACAAGAGGGCCTTGACTTGCTTCGAAATGGATGCTGATTGAGCTGGCTTCAAGGGGTATTGTGGTTTTCTGGGCAGGGGGGCCCCAGGTTTCAGTTGCACCATGATTGGTGGCACCTTTAGATGTCCTATATCCTCAGGCCCTGTAGACCACAGGCATGTGGGGACTCGATCCAAAACTTCCTGGGGGATCTCGGCCTCACTTTATGCATTCAAGGATAATAGAAGGGGGATGGAGCATAGTGCTGAGGCATCATCAATGGCTAGTGGTGAAGTGATCAGAACACCACCATCAGGTTGGAAGGAAATGGAAGCTTGGAGTCTGGACAAGACATCAGTCCCTAGTAGGTTTAGGGGACATGTGGGTGAGACCACAAATCTTGCTAGTAGGTCAGGAAAGTTGCCAACTTGTAGGGGGCGAGTTAAAGGGTTCTTCCTGGGCGTTCCATCAAACCCTACACATGGTACGTCAATGTCCGATAGGAATGATGTATCGGGTAATTCTTCTGCCCTGATTACGGACCTGGCCGCGCCTGTGTCGCATAAAAAAGTAGTGGGATGGCCTTCGACGGGGAGGGTTATTTTTGCCAAAGGGCCCCCGGGTCTCCAGAAGACATCATGGTAGGGACAGGTGACACAGGCTTGCCGGAATCCTAGCGGAGAAGGTTCATATGATCCGGAGTGGGGTGGGGTGATGAATGAGGTGGGGTATCAGGTTTTTGATACCGAGCACCCTGTTAGTGCGCTGCCTAGTTTTACCTCAGCTCCCGGCAGAGACCATGTGGCCCTGGCTCCATACTCATCACATCTCAGCACAAATGACCTGTTGTAAGTATCCAGGGCAGGCCCAATTTGTCCTTCCCTGTCATGTTTTATTACATTCCCATCAATTACATCTCGTTACCCCTTGTAGATGTCCCTAAGCTTCCGCTCCTGATGAGTGTGTCATCACACGAAACGCATTGGGCACATTGGGGAGGCTGACATATGCCCCCATCAAACCACCTATCCTGCGTCTTTGGGAATTGTCATACACCTTGCTCCTACTATTCACTTTGAATACTATCCTTCAGCTAATTATGGTCTTATTGTTTTTTGTGACATGTATCCCGGTTAGTGGTGTTTTATGTTACATGTACATATATGAATTTACTTGGAATATGTGTTCACCTATCTAATCAGATCTCCACGGGGCACGTGGCTACTATACATTATGTACCCTAGATGCTTGTATTGCACATGCACATACATATGTGAGTGTAAATATTGATGAATTGTTATTTATTACAATGCTTTTCATTTATGTGGTTTCTGGTATTGATCATGTTTGTACGCAATTTCATGAATAAAGTATATGTATTTCCATTTTTATCTACCTCCACACTGTCTATGGCCTCATTCAAAGTCCCAAATCTTCATTGTTATTTTGTGCGGATTCTAGACCCTTTGCCACTAATAGCAATTTGTCAAACTCCATTGTTCTGTACTCTGGTCGTGCTAGGAGCAGACCCTTTCGAATTGGTTCTCTAAGACCTGAGACAAACCTGGCAGTAAGCATTTGCGCATGTGCCTTGGTCCGTATGCTGAAACTTAAATCAGTAAACACTTGTGTGATTTTAGTATGAAATTTCTCAACAGTTTCGCCCTTATCTTGTGCAATGTCTTGTATACTGGTCGCCTGGTCTGCCAAGTGATCTTGAGCCCAGATCTTCAGTTGGGCCACAAACTCACACCCAGAGTTATAACTATCACCCTTATAACCTATATACTCATCAAAACATTTCTCCATCACCGGCCAGTAGGCATCTCCTGCCTTTATTTCACACAGGCTCACCAAATCCCGCCACGCGGCTGCGTATGTTTTCTGGATTTGGGTAATCCTTCTGTAAAACGGCATGGGCTGCTTCTCCGGATCCGGTAGGCTTGCAACGAGAGATGCAGCTTGGCTAGGGGTGAATGTTATATACATCAGGGGGGCCCCTTGTGCTGCAGTTATTCCCCTGGGTGCTTGTGTTGGCCCCCTCCCTCCTGGTGGTGCGAGCCCAAAATCTTGGTGGGGAATTCTCATGGGTGAATCAATGTAAGGGCCATACGTTTGGAGCCAATTCTCTCTCTGAGGCTCACCGCCGGTAACCTCTTGGCTGGGTGGATTTCTGGGTGGTGGCCATCGGGCATATTGTGGTAGTTCAACTGGGTCGTTGAACAGGTTGGTACCTTGGTGAGTCGGGAGGAGGAAGAGGGAAGAATTTGTTGTACCTCCAGTATGCGAGTCATATTGTTGGAATGTGACATTTTGTCTCATGGGACCGTAGTTTTGAGTGGGATTGTGGTTGTTTTGGTATCTATGTTGGGCAAACCCCCGGACACTACAATGGTTCATGTGAAAGGGTTGATATGACTCTGGTCAGGGCTACGAGGGGAGGGGCCCACCACCTGAATCTCTTGCCCTGCTGAAGAGTGGGCATCTGCACGATCTGTCGGAGCATGATTTGTCTTGTGAGTGGGGTTTGTCTGGTCTCGTGAAGGGTCCGGGTGAGAGGTGGCAGAGTGGTCGGTAGAGTGAACGGAGTTGACAGGGGAATCACTGATTGAACCATCTTGGGAATTTGCCATCATCAATGGAGTGGGTTGGGCGGAAATGGGAATGAGTTGAGCCTTGTAATATGTTCCAGAGGATTGGTCTATCACCAGGTATACGTGTGTGGGTTCGGGTAAGGGCGGTGGCGCACACGTATACCCGGTGATAGACCAATCCTCGAAGTCACAAGTCAAGTCACAAGCCAAACTGCCCTCATTACAGAGTGAGAGAGAGAGAAGAGAGAAGAGAGAGGGAGATAGAGAAACCTCTCAGCAAGACACTTATCAAATAGATAAGGAGTACAGCAGTTAATATTCAATAATGCACGACTTCAAATGTTATTTACATGTTCCAACTCAAAGCCCAAACTTCTCACTTTGTCTTTTTCCCTTTCTTCTAACCCTTCCGGTTGTTCAGGTTGCAAGGGGCACCTTTCAGCTGCGTGTCCTGTTATTCTAGCTTGAGCATCGATGACCCCCAATGACTTGACGAAGGGCGGTACCTATTTCCTGAAGACCAGACGTCATCATAGGGCGGTGGCTGGCTACTTAGCTTCCTCTTTTCTGATTTCTTATACACATACACAATACAACCATTTTGGTTAGTTTCTCGTTCAATCGACCCTTCTTCGTGAATGGTTTTTGCAACTTTAAACCAGGAATCTGCTGCGCCCAGTAGCCCGTGGTCCGACAGCAAACCCCTTTTTCTTTTAAAAGAGTGCGTCATTCATCTACTTGTAATCTCCCGCCCAAATGCATATCAATCCCACACACTTTTGCCAATTTCTTTCCCTTTTTCACAGCCTCCTCTCCTTCCTGCTCTAACACCAAATCACAGGCCAAACTGCCCTCTTTTTTTTTTTTTTCCAAATAGTTTTTAATGAGTTTTCACAGAGTATACATGTGATATAACCATACATCAGCAAGATGTTCAAAAATACATGAAAGGACTAATACAAGGATATTGCATGGTCCGAGTTACATTGAAGTTATCATAAGAATATTATCTCCATCGGTGTACATATACTCTGGTAGCATAGATAAAACTGTAGAGAGGTAAAAAGTAACATAAGATATAAGAATAAGGAAGTTGGAGAGGGAGGGGAAAGAGGGAAGAGAACGGTGGGAAGGGAAGGGGAGGGGGGGGGGTTTCCTGGTCTGACCTTCTCGTAAACATAATATATATAGTTGTAGAAAGGTGAGTTTATCTCAAAGATTGTTCAGGCTTTATTTACCTTTAAACCATGTTATCTATATTTTCCATTGGTTATCAAACTTTTCCTTTTGACCACTTCTACTAGCTAGTAGAGATTCATACACATAATGAGTCTGGGTGATTGTAAGGACTTCAGACACGTTTGGTGCTTTGTCTGCTCTCCAGTGTTTGGCAATTAAAGTTCTAGCTACTAGAAGAATGTGGGTGATCACAGTTCTAAATTTGGGTGGGAACAATTCTATACCTATATTTAGTATTGCCAAACTTGGCTTTGGACGGGTGAAAATCCCTGTGATACTTGAAATTGACCGAAAGATAGAGTTCCAGAAGCTGGTTAAATGTTTACAGGTCCAGAACATATGTAGCAAGTTGCCTATTGAACCACAATTTCTCCAGCATAGTGGAGAACTGTGATTTCCAAACTTGGAGACTCTATATGGGGTGAGGTACCATCGGAGTGCTATCTTTTGGGACAGTTCCCAGTGGTTAGCGCATCTGGATGCTTTATAGAGTGATCCAAATGCGTGTTGCCACTGTGCATTCGTAATATGTATTCCTCGGTCTGATTCCCATTTTTGATAGGGTGGGGATTTTATGAACTCTAATTTATGTTGGAAAAGATTGTAAAACAGAGAGATACCTCTGAGTGGAGTTGGTTTCTTGGTGAAGTATTCCCGCACTTCTTTTGGAAGGTAAATATGATAAGATTTGATGGTGCGCAGGAGGTGAGCTATTTTTAGCTATTTTAGCTTAGTTTAGTAATTAAAGCAGGATAATTGGCTTCTGCTAAATCTTGGGGATTTTTAGTTAGTGTTAGGCCTAAGTAGGTAATACTTGAGTTGCTCCAGGTATAGGAAAAGGATGTAAGTAGTTGGGATTTTAAGGAGGGTGTTATTCCCAAATCTAGTATAATTGACTTTGTGAAGTTGACTTTGTAATATGAGATCTTGCTGAATTCGTTGAGGGTATCATGTGCATGTAGTAATGATATATCGGGTGATGATAAGAAAAGAATAATATCATCTGCAAATAAATTTATATTGTGGGATTGTCCTCGTATGGAGAAGCCTGAGATATTGGGGTGAGTCCTAACTGTTTCTGCAAGGGGTTCAATTAGGAGATTAAAAATTGAGGGAGAGAGGGGGCAGCCCTGCCTAGTGCCGTTAGATATAGTGAAGGTGTCTGATAATAGGTTAGAGGTGAAAACTTGTGCACGGGGAGAGGAATATAGAGCCAGTATGGCAGACAAGATGGGCCCATGGAAGCCAAACTTTTGCAATGTGTGTCTCATATAGCCCCAATGGATCCTGTCAAATGCCTTCTCCGTGTCCAAAGAGAGGAGAAGGCATCCGACAGGACCGAGCGTATTGCATGATATTGATAACTCTCCTAGTGGCATCAGCAGCTTGTCTTCCCACCGTGAAGCCTGATTTGTCAGATTTTACAAGAAAAGGAAGGATGGGGAGTAATCTATGGGCTAAGATTTTCGCATAAATCTTGACATCAGTGTTGAGTAATGATATCGGTATGAAGTTGGGCGGGGATGTGGGCTCTTTGCCAGGTTTAGGGATAGTCACAACGTAGGCCTTTAGCATTTCGGGGGGAAACGAGGCAGAGGACATCACAGCCGAGAAGACCGCCTGTAGAGTCGGAGTTAGTTTGGAATAAAATGTTTTAAAATAGTCATTGGGCAGGCCATCTGGGCCTGGAGATTTACCCAATGGAAGTGTTCGTATCACTTTCTGGATCTCAGACTCCGTAATAGGGGCATTAAGGTATGCTATTTGTGATTGTGAGAGAGAGGGACATTTAATTTTGGACAAAAAGATCTGTATGCTTTCCTCTGTTGGTTGTGGTGTGTTGGGGTCTTTATTCAGATTGTATAGTGTTGAAAAGTATTCAGCAAAGAATTACTGTAGGTGACCGCGATATTGTGTCAATCTCGCCGCATTTCTCGGTGAGATTTGACACCTGCGAGCCCCGTCGCAGGAGCCAGCGCCGAGATAGCTCACTCATCGGGAAAGGAAAACTTTGTTTTCCTTTCCCGATGAGTGACAGGCAGTGCTGACAGCTGTCTGGTATGAATCCTGAGGCGGGAACACCGCGCCAAATTTTAAATGAAAAAAACGGCGTGGGTTCCCCCCAGGGGCATACCAGGCCCTTAGGTCTGGCATGGATTGTAAGGGGAACCCCCTACGCCGAAAAATTGGCATGGGGGTCCCCCCAATCCATACCAGACCCTTATCCGAGCACACAGCCCGGCCGGCCAGGAAAGGGGGTGGGGACGAGCGAGCGCCCCCCCCCCCTCCTGAGCCGTACCACCCCAAAGCACCTTGTCCCCATGTTGATGAGGACAAGGGCCTCTTCCCGACAACCCTGGCCGTTGGTTGTCGGGGTCTGCGGGCGGGGGGCTTATCGGAATCTGGGAGCCCCCTTTAATAAGGGGGCCCCCAGGACCCGGCCCCCCACCCTGTGTGAATGAGTTTGGGGTACATGAGTAATGATGTTGAATAGTTTTCAGCAAAAGAATTACAGTAGGTGACCTCGATATTGTGTCAATCTCGCCGCATTTCTCGGCGAGATTTGACACCTGCGAGCCCCGTCGCAGGAGCCAGTGACTCCGCCCCCTTATGACGTCATGGTCCCAGCATGCGCAGGGACTCTGGGGCCACGCCCCCTTATGACGCCAGAGTCCCTGCGCATGCTGGGACCATGACGTCGTAAGGGGGTGGAGTCACCGCCTATATAAATGGCTCCGCAGCTCGCACACAGCATTCGAGCCGGAGAGAGCATCGTGTCAACATCGGGGAAGAAGAGAAGAAGCGGCGGCGAGACAGCGGCGACAAGACAGCGGCAGCAGACCGGGCCCCTCGCTGGCAATAGAGCTGAAAAAGAAGATAGCGGCGGGGCCCGGGAGAAGAGGCCGAACACCGGGATAAGAGGCCGAACACCGGGAGAAGTCGGAAGGAGACCCCCCGAAGTTGGAAGAAGATCCCGGAGCTGACTAATAAATTACTCTTAAAACCTGTGTACTGTGTTTTTTTTATATTGACACTTTTCCCTAGGTGAATGGGTAGGGGTACCATGTACCCCAAACTCATTCACACAGGGTGGGGGGCTGGGATCTGGGGGCCCCCTTATTAAAGGGGGCTCCCGGATTCCGATAAGCCCCCCACCCGCAGACCCCGACAACCAACGGCCAGGGTTGTCGGGAAGAGGCCCTTGTCCTCATCAACATGGGGACAAGGTGCTTTGGGGTGGGGGGGGCCCCCACAGGGCACCCCCCTCCCCCAAGGCACCCACCCCCCCATGTTGAGGGCATGCGGCCTGGTACGGCTCAGGAGGGGGGGCGCTCGCTCGTCCCCACCCCCTTTCCTGGCCGGCCGGGCTGCGTCCTCGGATAAGGATCTGGTATGGATTGGGGGGGGCCCCCACGCCAATTTTTCGGCGTAGGGGGTTCCCCTTACAATCCATGCCAGACCTAAGGGCCTGGTATGCCCCTGGGGGGAACCCACGCTGGGTTTTTCATTTAAAATTTGGCACGGTGTTCCTCAGGATTCATACCAGACAGCTGTCAGCACTGCCTGTCACTCATCGCGGAAGGAAAACAAAGTTTTCCTTTCCCGATGAGTGAGCCAGCGCGACATGCACAGTACCCTGTCGCTGAGAACCAGCGCGATGGTATCGCGCTGGAAACACAATCTCGCGGTCAGGTACTGTAGCTATTTTTTTAGGGTTGTATATTTTATGTTTATCGTTTGGATGGAGTAAAAATGAAATTTTAGATTTAGTCCTGGCTGTTTTGAGCCTTTGGGCTAGGAATTTGCCTGCTCGATTGCCAGATGAATAATGTGACAGTTTTAGAGATTGTATGTGTTTGTCATAACGTTCAATTAGCAGGAGTCTGAGATCAGAACGAAGTTGGGAGAGTTTTTGGGCCGTATAATGGGTGGAGTTTTGTTTATTTAAAGTCTCCAGGGTTTTTATGTCTTTAATAAGTTGGTTTAGCCTATGTGTCCTCTGCCTCTTCTCCCTTGCACATATCTGAAGTAATATCCCTCTAATAAAAGCCTTATGTGAGCACCACAACATTGCAGGATCAGATACAGAATTGGTATTTACTTCAAAAAACTCAGATAATTTATCATTGATAATCCTGACATGTTGTGGCATCTGAAAAATACGTGAATTAGCTCTCCAGATATAGGTGGGACTCGGAGTGTGCCCCTCCACCACAGTGATAGATACAGGAGCATGGTCAGACCATGTTATGTTATGTATGGTGGAGGAGGACACAGCTTGTAGGAGTACCTTGTCCACCAATATCAGATCTAATCTGGAGTAAGAGTTATGTATGGTAGAGTGGAAGGTGAAGTCTCTTTCGTTAGCATGTTGGCATCTCCAAAAATCATAGATATCTTGAGAATGTAGCAGAGGTTGAAGGTCCTTTTTGTTTTGAAGGAGCTGAAGCAAAAAATATGTGGGGGAATTTTTTATGCTTAAAATAAGGGGTCTTGCTGGCTAAGAAATGTGTCTCTTGGAGACAGAGGACATCAGCTTGGAGTTTAATCGCCTCACTCCAAACCGAGGCTCTTTTGGCCGGGTGGTTGAGGCCGTTTACATTGAAGGAAACTATTTTAAGCGCCATTTAAATAGTGTGGGTGTAGATGTTTACGGTACCTTAGTCCTGGAAGTACAGCCCATCTTGTCTTGGAATTTTGATGATAGTTGGATTGACTTGGGTTCTTCGGTATCACTTCCTTGGAAGCTTGAAGAGAAAAAATAGGAGTTTGGGACTTTAAATGAGGTCCACGGACAACAGGGGGTAAATGAAAAATGGTGTTTATTGATCATGGAACCTGTATCAAACCATATCACAAATATAGACCTCATGTAAAAGAAGAACATTGTAATAAATGTCATTCAATACACCTACGCACATTTGTGTGAGCGCATGCACTAAGGCATCAAGAGTACATCAATATGTCAACTAGAGGCCACATGATAGTCACAAGCAATTGATGGATACATACAATGATAAATACATATATATACACATAAAAGCAGCATTGAGCGATGGAAGTAAAATGTGTGAAACCATAATTGATTGAAGAGAAATGTTCTGAGTTGATAGTGAGATGTGAGCATGTATCTGCGTAACAAAATGCCTGACGCGTTTCGTGTGAACCACTCATCAGGGGCACAGTGCTCAAACATATATAAAATCAGTGCAGAGGAGGTGTGGTGATGGTGGAGCCAAGGCCAAATATGCAGTCCTTACCGGGAGCTGAGGTGACAGAAACATGCACTGGCGGGGCGCATGCACAGAGCCCCCCTACATGCACAAAACCCGGAACACTAGATCTTGAGATGAGACAGTAACCTGCCAGTAATGGCTACCAAACGGGGTATGTATCCCAGAAGAGTATATGCGAGTGCTGTGGTGCGGTCTGCCATCATCTGTTTGTATCGCCTTGGAAGCTTGCATCCGGAGGTCAGACCAGTGGAAAGGAAATGCGGTTGAGGTGGAGGGAGAAATAAAATTAGAATGTAAAAAGAAAAAAACATTGCAATAAAAAGATAAAGTCAAACTTGAACTTGAGCTTGAACTTGGGGGCAGAACAATTGCCCATATATCAGAGGGGGAGAAAACTCAACTGAGAACTCCAGGTTTTATCGGGAACCTTGATGGAAAAGGTAGGTTTACTTTTTGTGATTGGGTGCTCTTGATTTATTTTGTTTGTTGCTCTTCTTGCTTGACACCATTTGCCATTCATACTGGGTGTTTAGTTTTGCAGGGGGAGAGGGGCCTGGAGATGTGTGATCAGGTAGTATGTCCAGGGATCTAAGTAGCTGGAGTCCCTCTTCCACATCGGTGACTACTGTGGTGTTGCCGTCATGAGTGACCGTTAGTTTGACCGGGTATCCCCAGCGATATATGATATTATGGTTGCGCAAGGCCTTGGTCACCGGCAATAAAGCTTTACGCTTTTGCATTGTGAATTGTGAAAGATCTGCAAATAGTTGAATGTGTGCAAATATTTCTGGTGGTTGTTGGTTTTTGCGGAATGCAGACATAAGTTGTTCCTTAGTTTGATAAAAATGTACCCGCATCAGGACATCTCTGGGTATATTATCTGGGAGATGTGACAGTTTCGGCAGTCTGTGAATGCGGTCAATTTGGATTTCAGATTCTGAAATGGTGGGTAAGAAGGTCTTGAGTAAGTCTCGGGCATACTGTTGAAGTTGTGGGGGAAGAATAGTTTCGGGAACCCCCCGTAGCTTAACATTATTTCTTTGTGACCTATCTTCAAGGTCAGCGACCTTTGACCTCAGCCATGCAATCTCATCAGAGTGATCATTGTGGGCATCAATTAGGGTGTTGTGGGATGAAGCAAAGTCCCCCATTTTATCTTCTATATGGTTTACTCTCCCTCCCAGGGTTCCCAGTTCTGTTTTAAAGTTATTAACACATTGCAGCATGTCTGTGTGCATAGAGCTGCGGAGGGAAACCAGCATGTCTTTGAGCGTGGTGTCAGACACAGGCTTACCCGTTGTGGGGCTGTAAACGGGTCCACCAGCTCCCTTGTATCCTCCATGGATTCTTGTGTCATGCTTCCTTGCTGGATGTCATCCTCCAGACGTGGCTTAGATTTGGCTGGGCTGCGGGAGAGAGGTGTGGAGGCGTCCGGAGACCCGTGGATCGGGCCTGTTTGTGAGCCTGGGCTTGAGGCTGGAGACTGCGAGCTGCCTGTGGGGGAAGGAGAGCCTCTCCCTGCGCTGGCGCCATTTTGGGCACGATCGCGGTCTTTCGGCTGAAAGAAATCTTGTAGTTTCTTCAGCTGTGCCGCGTCTTTCCTCTTGCGCATCATCTGGGCGAGTCGGCGGTAGTGTTATGTTGTCTGCAAAGGCAGATAGTGGATCGGTGTCGTCCCAATGTTTGGTGGTTCCCTTAGCTGGAGCGGAGGAGCTGTGAGTTTACACAACCATTCAGCTGCGCGGTAGCCACGCCCCCCCCCCAAACTGCCCTCTTTTGACTTCACCAACTTGTGTCCCATATCACAGTTCTTAGTTAACGAAGACGAGAGTGAGAGAGAGAGAGAGAGAGAGAGAGAGAGAGAGAGAGAGAACACAGGGAGAGAGATGAGGTTCAGTTCACACAGGCCAGAGAGAGAGAGTGATGAGGAGGTGAGCAGATGAGGAGATTTCCATCGAGACTCTCAACAAGCAGATATGGAAAACAGCAGTTGGTATTTAATGAACCACTTTTAATGTAATTTACATGTCCCAACACTAAACCCAAATTTCTCACTCTGGCTTTCTCTATCTCTTGGTACTGTCCTAATTGCTGAGGTTGTAAGGGGCACCTTTTGGTTCCCTGTCCGTTTGCTCTAGCCTCAGCCTCAATAACTTCCAATGGCTTGCCAACAGCAAATTTTACTGGGTAATGTACGTTCAATCTGAATATCATTACTTGCGGGGCCTCCGGCAATAGGGGTTTGTGACCAAGAGTGGATCTCTTCTAACCTGGCTCTAATACTCTTACCAGACCCCAACCTTCCTCATGAATGCCAAATAACAGTCCACAGACACACCTAGGACATGACATTACCAACAACAAGGAATGTGACGGCCGGAGTGAAATGCGGGATTGTTCAGATCCTCACGGGATCCCCACGCCCTCAGGCGTATGTTTGATGCCCCTTCCTGGTCCTCCCGTACTTCTCAGTACCATTATTTATTTATTCCCCCAGGGGGAGTTTGACCATGTCACTAATCTCCGTCCATGATTATATAATCAATCCCTTTTTCCCAACAGCCATCACAAAACACAATTCAACAAAACAGAACAAGCCAAATACAGGCGGGTCAGAAACAATTGCAGGTTCGTACTATATAAACAGGCTCGGGACAAGATAAATACCTGTCTTTGTGGACCGCATGAAGCCGATATGGAGACAGAAATTAACCAAATACGGATGCGGAGCAAACAGCAGACAAATTATTAAGGAAAATGTCTTACCGTTTTCTCCAGAGTTGATCAGGCTCTGTTCCGCCCGTATTGGTCCTCTATCGGTTTCCTCCGGTTCGGCTATCCTTTGGCCCGAGTCCCCTGCCCCACGTTGGGCCCCAAACTGATTTGGACCAAACCAGAACCGTCCGGTATTTTTGTTTCTGTCCCCCTGACCAAATTAACCTTCAATGTAAAGTGTGCACACTTGAAGTAATTTACTGAGACAGACACAGTTCAGTAGATTGATACTTCTGTTTATTCCTTCCTGTTCTCGCGGCTAATATACCATGAGCCGGATATTTCATTATCAGATAAGACAAGCGTATGCAGACTAGACATGTGCATTAGTTTTCATCCGAATTTCAGGTATTTTCATTATCGTTTTTTTTTTTTTTTCAAAAAGATTTTATTTGAATTTCAGAGAGTACAGTAATAATGCAGTCTTGTGTACAGTCTTGTTTTGTAGCATAAACAGTAGCAACTAATAGAGGGATTACTTAGTTACAAACTTGGTTTTTACAGTAAGGGAGGATTTCCAGTGTATGTACCCATGCAGGTAACTGCATGAGCATGTTTACCAGATCATAGCATTTCAATAAATGGTAACAAATAGTGGATACCTGGATGGATCTGTTAGTAAACCCTGAATACATTGCATTTTAGAACCTGAAAAGACACAGAGAAAATAATACTAAGAGAAAATAACGAAAACAGGGGGGGAGAATAGGGGGGGGCCCTGTATAGGTTGAGAGAATTATTACGGTATGATGTAATGTCGTACAAAAATTGTCCAGTGTTAATATTTATTTCTATTTGAAGTATATAATTGTTTATAATTATTTATGTAGACCCACTGACATTGACACTGGCACTGGCGTTAGGTTGGCTGGTGTCAGAGATTGGAGTGTGATTCCGATTGTAGTCTTGAGCTGGCATCGGGAGGAAGGAATCGTAGTAGGAGAAGGAGGATGAGCTGAGGTTTGTTATTTCTTCTTTGAAAGAGATGCGTGCATAAAGGCTTGCCATTTGGAGTAGAAGTGGTCTGAGGAGTTTTCTTGTTTGAAGTCCGTGTTTAGGCGGTCTTTGAGTAGAAGTTGCATGAGGTCCCGTTTGACTTGAGTGATATTGGGGCTTACAGGTGTAATCCAGTTTTTTAAGATGGTTCTTCTTGCAATCAATAGGCAAGTCAAGGACCACCCTTTGTGTGATGAGGTGTCTTTCGGGTTCTTTGTAGAGCCGACCCTGGTGACGGCAGTTTTGGACCATGGCAGTAGGATTGGGTCCCAGTGGCCGAAATTATTGTTTTAACAAACGATAACGAAAGTGCAGAATACGAAAACCGAAAGATCCGACATAAACAAATGCTTTATTTTCGTTTTTGTTGCTACAACAGTTCGATATAGATAGGAGATTCGACATGACACTGACAATAACAATCTGTGTCTATCGAACCTGTGGTCGAATGTGCCTAACCTTAAAGAGGGAGTCCACCCAAACCGCAAAAAAAAAATATTAAAAGCCAGCAGCTACAAATACTGCAGCTGCTGACTTTTAATAAATGGCCACTTACCTGTCCCAGGGTCCAGCGATGTCGGCAGACGACGCCGAGAACCCGCTCGGTTCTCGGCAGCTGCCGCCGCCATCCTAGGTGAGGGAATCAGGAAGTGAAGCGTTGCGGCTTCACTTCCCGGTTCCCTACTGCGCATGCGTGAGTCGCGCCGCGCATCGTAAGTGGTCCCCGCTATCTCCTGGGAGCTGTGTGTTTCCCAGGAGACAGCGCGGAGGGACAGGAAGAGGCATAGACTCCCATGGGAGTCTATGCTTGAAGTGGGTGCAAATACCTGTCTTAGACAGGTATCTGCACCCCCCTCCCCCCTGAAAGGTGCCAAATGTGACATCGGAGGGGGGGAGGGTTCCGAAAAGCGGAAGTTCCATTTTTGTGTGGCACTCTGCTTTAACTCTATTAGTCCAAGATTATTCTACAGAGAGAGAAAACATTTGACATAGAGAGAAAAGATTTGACATAGAGAGAAAAGATCGCTGCTGGAATTGGGTGGGGGAAGTAAAATAAAAATAATGATGATGATGTATGTTATTGGCCGATTGTAACCAAAGAGGAGGGGCAGTAAAATAGCTAGAACTAAGTACACACGTACAGCCAACTTAATTTCACTTACAATTTGCTAGCAGAGAGAGACACACACACACTGAATCATTTCAGAAGACAGTCAATCATAGCTGGTCCGTTTGTCAGAGAACCTTAATTATTTAACAATTAAGCATAAGCACAGCAGCAGAACAATCGTGAAGCAAGCTACAGTTCAACTTAACTTTTTCATAATAATCTGCTGCTACTGTGTTAGTGTTGTGAACTTGATAGTGATACTAGTGTTGCTAGTGTTGTGATAGCCTCAGAGGCTGCCCGTGTTGTGGGACATGGGATTTATTATTATAGATTCTATATTATAATGCCATATCAATATCTGACACAACGTCGGATGCCGCGCCCGCCATTGCACTTGGAGATTGAGAAACGAATGTGAAAGTTGGCTGACTGTTGGGGTAGAGTAGACCATTCAACATGAACGACGAAGATTAGACAAAGCAACGAAAAACATACAAACGTTGAATCTTTGGCTTATGGTGTCTGACGAAAGTTCTAAGAAGATTCGACGGAGCAGCTAAACTGTACGGCGCTGCAATCGTACATTTCTGGTAAAATGCATCCACCCATAGGCTATAGAAAAATTCTAATGTTGATTGACTAGTAAAATAATTAATAAATATAATTATTACTAGTCATACAACATTAGAATTCTACTACAGCTAGCTTGTAGGCGGAAAATTCGACCGGAAATGTACACGTACAGTTTAGCTGCTCCGTCTAATCTTCTTTGAACATTCAACAGACACCATAAGCCTTCAATGACAGATTCGACCTTAATTAATTTGGATTTTCGGACGAATACAATTTTTAACGAAAAACTAAATCAACAAAAACGAATTTCGGGAGGAACTAAATAAATGCATTTTTCGGACGAAAACGAAATTCCGAAACAAAATATTTCAGTGTGCACATGTCTAATACAGACCACAAAATATACATATTCATTACTGTGACAGAGTATATGCTTTCAGCTGGGTCATATCTAAATAAGGGAATAGCAATCTAGCATAGCCAAAAAGGGCATCTTGCTCTCAGATCTTGTTGTTATCTTGGGTGTTGTCTTGAAGTCTTGAAAGCAGGTGCAATCTTCTTTAACTTGATTTTAACTCTTGCAGTTCAGTTCCACAGTAAGGGAGGGAGTAAGCTGGAAGACATCTAATTGAATATGGTTAAGGCTGATAAGCTGAGGCTGAAGTAAGCACTTATATATATAGTAATATTTGGAATAGGCATCTCATCATAACACTCCTAGTCACATCCATTACAGATATATATCCCTTACAATTAAAGTATTTGAATAAATAGTACCCTAGACTGTGATCGCAGGAGGGAAACAGAGCAAACACAGAGTTTTCATTCAAGTGACTTTTTCTTCGAGTTTTGCAACACTGTACATGAAATAGATGCTGTATTGTCTCCAAACATTTCCTTATATATAAATGTTTCTTAACAATCCACAAGTCACCTGGCTTTAGCTTTAGATCCTTCCAAACTGCTAGGATATGGAATTGGGGTGAAAAAACACATAAATGAGTTTGTCAAAAACCTTAAAAGTTCAGCAACATTCTCTGTGAGATCCGAAAGGAGGACTGCAGCTGCTGAGACAAAATATAAGCACTCCCAAACAAAATCTCATAGGGAGAGAGTCCAACATCCCTTTAGGGGCTTGACAAAATATATGAAAACATTCAGGCAAAAGTTTTCTAGTTTCTTACTCTACTTTTTCTGCTACATTGTAGACAGTAGGGGTGTAAAAATAAAACCTCAAAACTTCTAGTAAGGACTCTCCTATAAAAATGGTTTCCTCTGTTACTCTCTGTAGATTCTGGCACTCTGTACTTACAAACTACTTCTGATAACACTTTTTACTGTGGCCTTTGCAGTAACATTTGCCGCTAGACATCCAGAAAACATGTCCATACAGACAAAATGCATACTCAAAGGATCCTGTTTTGGGCATCTGGATATATCTTTTTGTAATCTCTGGAAGGGATGTTCAGCTTTTGGTAACATCTTTGGTAACAGGTAGGGATGAGCTTCGAGTTCGAGTTCGAGTTCAAGTTCGCCGAACAGCGAACAATTTGGGGTGTTCGCGGCAAATTCGAATGCCGCGGAACACCCTTTAAAAGTCTATGGGAGAAATCAAAAGTGCTAATTTTAAAGGCTAATATGCAAGTTATTGTCATAAAAAGTGTTTGGGGACCTGGGTCCTGCCCCAGGGGACATGGATCAATGCAAAAAAAGTTTCAAAAACGGCCGTTTTTTCAGGAGCAGTGATTTTAATAATGCTTAAAGTCAAACAATAAAAGTGTAATATCCCTTTAAATTTCATACCTGGGGGTGTCTATAGTATGCCTGTAAAGGGGCGCATGTTTCCTGTGTTTAGAACAGTCTGACAGCAAAATGACATTTTGAAGGAAAAATGTATTATTTAAAACCATTTAAAACTACCCGCGGCTATTGCATTGCCGACAATACACATAGAAGTTCATTGATAAAAACGGCATGGGAATTCCCCAAAGGGGAACCCCGAACCAAAATTAAAAAAAAAAATGACGTGGGAGTCCCCCTAAATTCCATACCAGGCCCTTAAGGTCTGGTATGGATATTAAGGGGAACCCCGGCCAAAATTAAAAAAAAAAAATGACGTGGGGTTCCCCCTAAATTCCATACCAGACCCTTCAGGTCTGGTATAGATTTTAAGGGGAACCCCGTACCAAAAAAAATGGCGTGGGGTCCCCCCAAAAATCCATACCAGACCCTTATCCGAGCACGCAACCTGGCAGGCCGCAGGAAAAGAGGGGGGGGCGAGAGTGCAGCCCCCCCCCTCCTGAACTGTACCAGGCCACATGCCCTCAACATTGGGAGGGTGCTTTGGGGTAGCCCCCCAAAACACCTTGTCCCCATGTTGATGAGGACAAGGGCCTCATCCCCACAACCCTGGCCGGTGGTTGTGGGGGTCTGCGGGCAGGGGGCTTGTCGGAATCTGGAAGCCCCCTTTAACAAGGGGACCCACAGATCCTGCCCCCCCCTGTGTGAAATGGTAAGGGGGTACTTACCCCTACCATTTCACTAAAAAACTGTCAAAAATGTTAAAAATGACAAGAGACAGTTTTTGACAATCCCTTTATTTAAAGAGGAGTTCCACCCAGGGGGGCCGTCAAAAAAAAAAAAAATTAAAAGTCAGCAGCTACAAATACTGCAGCTGCTGACTTTTAATTGGACACTCACCTGCCCCTGGGTCCAGCGATGCGGGGGATCAAAGCCCCGCTCGTCCCCCCCCTCCACTCGTTCACAGCCTGGCACCCACTGCGCATGCGCGAGCGGCGCTGCGTGCCGTGATTGGCCGCTCAATCACCTGGGACCTGTAATGGGACGCAGATGATTGACAGGAGGGAGGGAGCAGAGCAGAGCCCTTCCTGTGCCGAGGAGGAAGTGATGTCACCAGCCCAGGCTAAGGAACAGGCAGACTACGAGGGACCACCTAGCAACAGGCATTTAGAGGTAAGTGAAAAAAAAAATATCCAAATGTTTTTTTTTTTTTTTAGAATTTTTCCAGGTAGTTTTGTTTTTTGGGTGGAACCCCACTTTAAATGCTTCTTCTTTCTTCTATCTTCCTTCATCTTCTGGTTATTCTGGTTCTTCTGGCTCTTCTGGTTCTTCCTTCGGCGTTCTTGTCCAGCATCTCCTCTGTGGCGTCTTCTATCTTCTTCTCCTCGGGCCGCTCCGCACCCATGGCATGGGGGGGAGGCTCCCGCTCTTCTCTTCTTCTTTTCTTCTCTTCTTCTCTTCTTCTCTTCTTCATTTTCTTCTCCGGGCCGCTCCTCGTCTGACAGTTCTTAAATAACGGGGGACGGGGCCACCCGGTGACCCCGCCCCCTCTGACGCACGGGACATGACGGGACTTCCCTGTGGCATTCCCCGTGACGTCACAGGGAAGTCCCGTCAAGTCACCGTGCGTCAGAGGGGGCGGGGTCACCGGGTGGCCCCGCCCCTCGTTATTTAAGAACTGTCAGACGAGGAGCGCCGTCACACAGCGGGAGCCTCCCTCCATGCCAGCATGGGGGCGGAGCGGGCCGGAGAAGAAAATGAAGAAGAGAAGAAGAGAAGAAGAGAAGAAGAGAAGAAAAGAAGAAGAGCGAGAGCCTCCCCCCCATGCCATGGGTGCGGAGTGGCCCGAGGAGAAGAAGATAGAAGACGGAGGAGATGCTGGACGAGAACGCCGGAGGAAGAACCAGAAGAGCCAGAAGAACCAGAAGAACCAGAAGATGAAGGAAGATAGAAGAAAGAAGAAGCATTTAAATAAAGGAATTTTCAAAAACTTTCTTTTGTCATTTTTAACATTTTTGACAGTTTTTTAGTGAAATGGTAGGGGTAAGTACCCCCTTACGATTTCACACAGGGGGGGCGGGACCTGGGTGTCCCCTTGTTAAAGGGGGCTTCCAGATTCCGATAAGCCCAGTGCCCGCAGACCCCCACAACCACCGGCCAGGGTTGTGGGGATGAGGCCCTTGTCCTCATCAACATGGGGACAAGGTGTTTTTGGGGGGCTACCCCAAAGCACCCTCCCAATGTTGAGGGCATGTGGCCTGGTACGGTTCAGGAGGGGGGGGGGTGCACTCTCGTCCCCCTCTTTTCCTGCGGCCTGCCAGGTTGCGTGCTCGGGTAAGGGTCTGGTATGGATTTTTGGGGGGACCCCACGCCATTTTTTTTTTTTTGGCGCGGGATTCCCCTTAAAATCCATACCAGACCTGAAGGGTCTGGTATGGAATTTAGAGGGAACCCCACGTCATTTTTTTTTTTAAATTTTGGCCGGGGTTCCCCTTAATATCCACACCAGACCTGAAGGGCCTGGTATGGAATTTAGGGGGACTCCCACGTCATTTTTTTTTTTTAAATTTTGGTTCGGGGTTCCCCTTTGGGGAATTCCCATGCCATTTTTATCAATGAACTTCTATGTGTATTGTCGGCAATGCAATAGCCGCGGGTAGTTTTAAATGTTTTTTTTCCTTCAAAATGTCATTTTGCTGTCAGACTGTTCTAAAAACAGGAAACATGCGCCCCTTTACAGGCATACTATAGAAACCCCCCAGGTACGAAATTTAAAGGGATATTACACTTTTATTGTTTGACTTTAAGCATTATTAAAATCACTGCTCCTGAAAAAATGGCCGTTTTTAAAACTTTTTTTTGCATTGATCCATGTCCCCTGGGGCAGGACCCAGGTCCCCAAACACTTTTTATGACAATAACTTGCATATAACCTTTAAAATGAGCACTTTTGATTATTCATGTTCGTGTCCCATAGACTTAACGGTGTTTGCGTGTTCGAACGAACTTTTTTCCTGTTCGCATGTTCTGGTGCGAACCGAACGGGGGGTGTTCGGCTCATCCCTAGTAACAGGTAACACAAGAAGTGGTATGTTATAAAAACAACTGTGGTGAAACCTGGCTCCATCCTATGCTCATTTACTAAGGCAGCCATAACTGCTTGTGACTGATGACACGGTCCATTTGTCAAGCTGTGTCAGGGCTGGGCTCAGCCCTTCCTTCTCTGAGCTGGCCGCTCAGCTGTTGGCTAATTGCCAGCCCCTATCTCTCCACAGTTACTCAGCTGTTGATGATATCCTGCTCTTCAGTCCTAACTTCTTAAGCCGTCTAGTCCAGAGGAGCTCTGCCTTCGCCTTGGTCAACATCACAGAAACCATCTCCTGCGACCCTGGTCAAGACTTGCTTTGTTGACATCCCTTCTGGCTCCAGATCCTGCTTGCTGTTCCACTACATTGATCCCTGACTTTTGGCTTGGCTGACTATCCGTTCCAGTTACTGAACTTTGACTACGTTTGTTCTTTTTACTTTTATTATTAAACAAGTGTGATTTAACTGTAATTCTGTCTCGGCCTGACTTCATGGTTTCTGACAGTAAGCGAAGGCCATGAATTCAGAAGATGCAGTCAATCCACTTGTTGGTAATATTTTTTCCAGATTGGATGAACTAGATCACTGCATGGATCAGTTTGCCACAGCGTTACAAACACTCCTGAGTCACACGACTCACCTGGAATCTTCCACCGTGGCTGCCCTGGTACAGGCTATGTTGCAGGCCGACCCTGCTGCTGCTCCAGTCTCTGGAAAGGTATGTCTGGTTTCCCTTCCACAGCAATTTGGGGGTGATCCAGTCCAATGCAGAGGGTTTCTCAACCAGGTTGAGATATACTTGAGATGCTGCCCCAGACATTTTCCATGGATAGAAGCAAAGTAGGCGCGTTGGATACATGATTTGGCCGCCCTCAAATACCTGGGCTTAAATGATGCCTTAAGTTTCAAACATTTTTTATAATTTTTTTTTGTGCTACTGGAAGATGGAAGACGTACAAATGGCAGACGTACAAAAGACAAATATGACTTCAACATGGCTAAACTACATTTCAAATCACATTATATATAGTATATATAGAAGGGGGCGGACCCCCATTCCTCGTACCTTCCTCCATGCTGGCCTACGACCCCCCTGTAGGCCACCCACATACGGGTTTTGATCCCATTTGGGATGACAGGTCCGGGCCAGGAGGGCCCCCTGTTTCAGGGAAGCCCCCCGGGCCCAGCCTGCAGTTATTTTGAGCCATTGTTTGGTTTTTTATGATAGTTTACTTTGAAAATATTCTTTATAGATGTTAACATTTGTCTCTTTCCTTCCCATCCTTCCCCCCTTTCTCTGTCTCTTCTTCTCCCCACCTTTTTCTCTGACAGGATCTACTCAGACCACCACAGTCCGCACTGGGCCACACCACTATAATCAACATCAGCATGTCACACAGTGTTCCCATGGCAGATGTCTAGGTAATTTCGTATAATGTTCGTGGTCTGTGCTCCCCCTGTAAATGTAGCAAATTATGGTGGGAACTAAAAAAACGGAAGGCACAGGTCGTCTTTCTACAGGAGACACATTTTACCCACCAATCAATACCTAAATTGCCCACCCACCTGTATAGTCAGTGGTATATCAGCACCTCGCTTATTAGCAAATCCAGAGGTATGGCGGTAGATGTTCACAAAAACTGCCCTTCACAGCATGCGAGTGATTTAATTGATCCTCAGGGACAATACTTTTTTTTAAAACGGACCATTGCGGGTATAAAATACACTTTTGCCAATATCTATGACCCTAATTCAAACCAACTGACCTTTATTGACGCTGTCCTGGAATGACTGGCAGAGTTCAGGGAGGGCTCCCTGATTTTAAGGGGCAACTTTAATGTAAACACAGACCCTATACTGGATACATCGCACAGATGACCTACACATTCACATGCCTTCCTAAAACACTTCCATAAATCCCTCCAGACCACAGGTTTAGTGGATAGCTGGAGGGTTCTCCACCCCACAGATAGGGACTACAGCTACTATTCAAAGGTCCACAATGTGTACACCAGAATAGACCTGCTCTACGTAGACCGACCCACTTTGGAACTGCTACAGTTTAGTCCGTCGAAAATATAACTATATCGGCCCACGCTCCAATTACCGTCACCCTCGTCCTGCCCTGAGGTACTAATAGGGCCTGGACTTGGCAGCTTAGTAAAAATCTGTTAGACGACCCGGTAGTAGAGTCAAAGATCTCAGAAGCACTGCAACAATATTTTCGAGAAAACACCACTAAAGACCTTAAGGATGGGACGATCTGGGAATGCCACAAAGCAAAGAGGTGAGCTTATTGCCCTGGGCACAAAACTAAAAAGGGAGTGACAGGCAGACTTTCATAGAGTACTTTCCACACTCCAGCAGACAGAACTCAAACATAAAACAGGAGGGGACCCCAAGGCTCTGAAGGAACTGATCAAGCTTAGAGAACTGTTCTCACACTTACTGGAACGACAAGCGCGACGGAAATTGAGATACTTATCAAATAGGTATTATGAACACAGCAACAAATGTAGCCGTATGCTGGCGAGTGCCTTGCGTACTAAACAAGCCCAGATGCAAGTACACAAACTCCATTCCTCCTCAGGGAAACTGATGTTTAAATCCTCCCCTCGGGATTCCGCGAATATTATGCTGCCCTCTACAACCTTGATGCTACTATGACCCCAGAGACGAGGACAGACAGATTGCTTAAAATCTGCGTAAACCTGACCATAAACGGGTTACCACCCCTGACTGAAGACCAACAAACTGACTTAGAATACCCCAATTACTAAAGAAGAGATCGAATCCACCATTAAATCACTGCCTTCCGGGAAAAGTCCAGGCCCAGACGGGTTCACTAAAGCGTACTATAAAAAATTCTCCCCGACACTTGCAAGTCCTATGTGCAACTATTTTAACTCTCTGACAAAAGGTAAAAACATACCCCCGGAGGCTTTACTAGCACACATTTTGGTTATACCGAAGGAAGGCAAAGACCCATCTGCCCCTCAAAGCTACGGCAACAGATCCCTACTGAATACTGACGTGAAGATATTGGCGAAAATTTCGGCAAACCGACTGAAGTATCTTATACCACACGTAGTCCACCCCGACCAGACAGGTTTTATCACAGGGCGAGAAGCTAGGGACAACTCCATCCATGCGATCAAGCTTATCCATTGGGCTAAAAAACGGGAAAAAACCCTTTCCTACTTGATACTTTCTACAGATGCCAAGAAGGCATTTAATCGTATTGACTGGTCCTACCTATGTGCAGCCCTAGACACATTGGGATTAGGCTCCAATATGCTAGCCTGAATACAGGCCCTCTATACAGAACCTAGTGAACAGGTCAAAGTCAATGACATTCTTTCATCCAAGTTCCCAATCGGGAATGGCAGTAGACAGGGGTGTCCTCTTTGCCCCTCCTCTTTGCATTGGCTCTTGAGCCTCTATTGCGAAAGGTAAGGGTGAACACAGACATCAGAGGCCTAACTGTAGGTAACGTAGAGCGCAAACTTTCAGCCTATGCAGACGATGTACTGTTCCCCCTAACGAACCCCCTGATCTCGTTGCCAGTCCTGACATTTTGGGACTCTCAAACTTTAAAATCAATTACGCAAGGTCTGAAATTCTGCCCATACAATTATCCCCAGCTGTGACAGATAACCTAAAAACAGCATTCCCCTTTACATGGACTGAGACCTCCCTACGCAATTTAGGCATACAACTAACGGACCGTTTTGACACATTATACATGACAAACTACCCCAGGTTGATATCCGTGGTTAGACTGGACGAAAAACACCTTCACATGGCTGGGGAGAGTGAATATAATATAAATGAGCATCTTACCTAGGATACTGTTCTATATGCAAATGCTCCTTATACCCCTACCCAGATTTATTTTTGCCCAAATGTCCCACATGCTCACTAAGTTCATATGGAACTCCCAGAGTTCACGTATAGCCCTGAGGGTACTGAAACGTCCAAAGCGCTTCGGGGGTTTGGGTGTTCTAGACCTACAAAGATATCACCAAGCTATTGCCCTCCAGAGGATCCTAAACTGGCGCTTTTATGACCAGTCTAAACTGTGGGTTACTATGGAAAAGTACATGGCTTGTTAGGAATTTGGCGTACTCCCCATAGCTTCCCAAGGAGCACAGGGGGTAGTTGAAAGATACGTCCCCCCTGACGAGCTCTTCACTCAAAACATGGGACCGAGTCAACCGAGCACTGGGTCTTGCCCCCCCTGTGTCCCTGCTGTCACCGCTGGGATGGTATCTTTGGTTTCACCCTGGGGAGCACACAGACTTCTTTGGAGCGTGGGTGGATGACAGGAATGCTAGCTGTGGGAAAGAGTTGAGAGACGGAAAAATTATACCCTTTGAATCTCTGATGATCAGACCTGGGAGACCACAGATGAACTTCTGGAGGTACAGACAGCTACACCATTTTTTTTTGAGACACATAGTAGCTCTATCAGAGATATCACATCACTCGCACCTTTTAAGGGCCTAATCTTAGCAGACGAACCAATCCCACGAATGGTTTAGGAACTTTACCAACTACTGGGGTCCTCGGCCTCGGCATCCAAACCCATCTTCATACAAGCCTAGGAGAGAGACTTGGGGCAGGAGTTCACAGGACCTCAACTAACACACCTTTGCCAGCTTACCCACTCCAGCTCTGCTGACTCTGAAATGCAAGAGACAAACTATAAATTATTATCACATTGGTATAGGATTTGGCACTGATGTACCCTACCGGCTCTGAATCATGCTGACAGGGATGTTGAGATCGAAGAACCCTACTACATTTGTGGTGGGAATGCCCACTGATTATACCTTTCTGGAGAGATATTAGGGACCAGGTTAGGGAAGTTCTAGGGGTAGATGTCCCCCTTTCCCTGGTCCACTTTCTGTTGGACATCCCTCCCATGCCAATAAGTCGCTACAAAAATACCCCACCTGCTAAATGCTGCTAGGCGGCTATTTCCTATTTATTGGAAGAAGGCACAGATACCAAGCAGGGAAGAGTGTATGCACAAGGTAAATGAGATCAGGGAAGCAGAGGAATGGATTGCAACATGTAAAGGCAATAGAGATAAGCATACCACCACATAGTCACTTTGGACAGATCACTTTTCTAATCACATCCATATGCCTTCTAGCTTAGATGTGTCACTAATAAAGTTAGCAGACCCAACTCTGGGCCACCAGGTCTGACCCAGACAGTAGCTAGCAACAACCCCCTTAGACTGGAGCGCAGACCGCGAGCATTGTATACTCATGCTTTGCAAGAAGATACGATTACCAGGCGGCTGATCGTCCGGTGCGGGCCACGTGAGACCCTCATGAGCTTAAGGTGAGATCCTGCACTTCCCCCCTATCCCTCCCTCCATCTTCCTCCTACCTCCCCTCTATGACCATCCCCAACCCACCCCTCCCCTTCTCTTTCTCTCTTCTTTTTCTCCCTACCCCCTTTAACAGTTAAGCACTGCCAAGGGTTATACTGTTGATAAGCCTGATAACAGATGCCTTAAGAATACTAAGATAGTTGGGCATGACAAGTCCTACTGCTAATACACATGCCTCCTACATGAAAGCAATAATAATGTGACCCCCCACTGGGAACCCAGAGGAACCCTGGGGCGGCACGGGCTTGGGCGGAGCACCAGGGGAGGTTAGTTGGAGGCCTTGACCGGCCCCCCTCCTCTGATGCGGAGCCTAGGCTGGCACACCCCTGGATCAACCCAAGGTTGTTTCGCCCATGGGGGATAGCCGAGATCTTAAACCTGCCACAGATAGGTAACAGGAAAGGGCACTTGGACTTATTCACCCTATTCTTGAGAATAACCTTTTTAATGTCATAATCACCTCTGTTTTCATATGTTCCTTTTTCATTTGTTCTGACGTAAAGATAAAATGTTTGTCACTGTTAAACACAAATCAAACCTGTATGTAAAGCTGTGACTGAACCCAATAAAATAACGTTTTATAAAAAAAATGTAACCTTCATTTTACCATGTTTGGAAAACAGATTCAGAAATATTTGTAATCACATTGTTTATCATTAGATTAATTAACCCGACACATTTTGTTATGATATACGTGTAGTCATATCATGGGTGTCCTTGTCACTAATGTCTCATCCCAGCACGTTCCTTTAGGAGACAGAGAAAAGGGAGGGGGTCTTCCGAGAGCTAACATCGCACACAAGATGTAGAACTGAAGATTCCAGCATTCACACACATACACGAATATCTCTCTAAAATCATTTACATTTTTCCCATTTGTACTCAACACATATCTCACTTTCTTTTAACTCTTTAATATTTCCCTACTTAAATTCTGCTTTCCTTATTTTGTTCTGATATCCTTTGCATCCCATGTATTGTAATCCCATACTTCACATACTCTAGCTTCTATGATTCTGTGATCAGACGGGCAGCCATAGTGCTCATTAGGGATGATCCGAACACCCCCCGGTTCGGTTCGCACCAGAACCCGCGAACGGACCGAAAGTTCGCACGAACGTTAGAACCCCATTGACGTCTATGGGACTCGAACGTTCGAAATCAAAAGTGCTCGTTTTAAAGGCTAATTTGCATGGTATTGTCCTAAAAAGGGTTTGGGGACCCGGGTCCTACCCCAGGGGACATGTATCAATGCAAAAAAAACTTTTAAAAACGGCCGTTTTTTTGGGAGCAGTGATTTTAATGATGCTTAAAGTAAAAAAAAAAAGTGAAATATTCCTTTAAATATCGTACATGGGGGGTGTCTATAGTATGCCTGTAAAGTGACGCGTGTTTCCTGTGTTTAGAACAGTCCCTGCACCAAATGTCATTTTTAAAGGAAAAAATCTCATTTAAAACTGCTTGCGGGTTTAATGTCATGTCGGGTCATGGCAATATGGATGAAAATCAGTGAGACAAACGGCATGGGTACCCCCCAGTCCATTACCAGGCCCTTTGGGTCTTGTATGGATATTAAGGGGAACCCCGCACCCAAATTAAAATAAGGAAAGGTGTGGGGCCACCAGGCCCTATATACTCTGAACAGCAGTATACAGGCGGTGCAAACAAGACAGGGACTGTAGGTTTGTTGTTAAGTAGAATCTCTTTGTAATTTTGAACGGGTACATTTTTAACGTGTTTAGCTCCAGCCAAAAAATCTTTTTTGAGCTTTTTGGAAAACATAGGGAAGGGTTATCACCCCTGTGACATTTGTTTTGCTGTCTTTCCTCCTCTTCAGAAGATTTCACCTCACTTTTTTGTCCCAATGAAAAATGTTTTTTGAAAATTTGGGTTTTTTTGTGGAACAAGGATTGGAAAGCATCAGTGGAAAGGAGAAATTGTTTTCCCATATTAACTCTTACAGGAGAGAATTTCCCTTCCTAGGGGTAGATTTCATCTCACTTCCTGTTGTCTCCTTCCGTTTGTAAGTAGGAGTCATTTGTAAGTTAGATGTTTGAAAGTAGGGTCCTGCCCTATATACTCATCAGAAATTTGGGCCTTAGGTGTTGCTGTGGCCACAACACTGTAAGCCCTCACAGGGCCCTGCTGTGAAATATTAGATCAAGAATTGTAATTACATACCCCTGTTGAACAGGAGCTGAAAAATTAGGCCTTAGGCACTGGTTCTGGTGCCACAACACTGCAACCCATCACAGACACTCTAGTTGGAACGCAGGAACGAGCCCTGCTGCAAAGTATTGCATCAAAAATTGTAATTACACGCCCCTGTTAGACAGGGGCAGAAAAATTGGGCCTTAGGCACTGGTGCTGGTGCCACAACACTGCAACCCCTCACAGACACTCTAGTTGGAATGCAGGAACGAGCCCTGCTGAAAAGTATTGCATCAAAAATTGTAATTACGGGGGCGCATGCGCGGCGCGAACCGAGAAGGAAGCAAGGGCTGAGAGCTCCGTGAGCCACGAAGGAGAACGGCACTTCCCCGGGGCCTTACACGCAGGATTTTGACCCAATTCTTCCTAACACCCCCGGTGGAACATCCAGCGCATGCCGGGACCCAAAAATCGCCGCTCCAAACCGGCTCAGAGATCCCTAACTACATATTTACTGAGAGTGAGAGAGCAGAACATGCAGGCCCAAGATGGCGCCCGGAGGACACAGTCACAGGCAAGCCCTCCTGCTGCAGCTACTTCACCGGCACACTCCCAAGGAGACTGTGAGTACTCACTACAATTAACCAAGGCGGACTTAGATGCCAGTCTAACCCTGATGTATGACAAAATTGCCCAAGTTTCAATCTGAGCTGCATAAGTCCACTAATACCCTGTCTCTAGAGATTGCAGCTCTGGGCAATAGAACGGACTTGCTTGAGACTAAACATGATGAGCTGTCCCTAGGGTACTCTGATCTCAGGAAAGAGCATGAATCTTTATCAGAGACGGTCCTGCAATTGCAAGCACACATAGAGGACCTCGACAACAGAAATAGGCGTAACAATCTTAGGGTGCGTGGGGTCCCCGAATCAGTGACAGAGTTGCTGCCAGCCATTCAAAGGCTATTTCAAACTCTCCTGCCTGACTCCCCATTGACTGCCTTTTCCTGTGACAGGATTCACAGGGCCTTACGCCCTCCTCCACCCCCAGAGAAGCCTCCTAGGGACATTGTGCTATGCCTCAAGGACTTCCTGATTAAAGAGGATATCCTCAGGGCCTCAAGAAACACTCCTAGCATTCGGTTGGATGGGACCCCGGTCCAAATTTACCCGGACATCTCCCCCACCACCCTGGACAAACGCAGGAAGATGAAGGAGGTTACATCAGTGCTGCAGTCGGCAAGTATTCGTTACCGATGGGGCTTCCCTTTCAAGCTACAGGTGCCTCATAATGGCACGACTTACACAGTTACCACGCTGGCTGAAGGCAAGGAGGTACTTGTGAAACTGGGCCTCCTTGATGCTGCTTCTCTGCCTAGGCTACCATCCACACCAAGACACTCAGCAATTTGGGCTACCCCTCCACCCAGAAGAGACCGCCGGGATCAACGTCGGGACTGACGGAAGCAGCGGCACTTAATTTTTGGTTTTGCTTTTTATCCTCTTTCCCCCTTCTTATTTTTAAGATCTACTCTCGCTGCTATGTTTGGTTTTTCTCACAGAAGGTTGAGAACTTTGATCCTCTCCTGCTATGCTTTGAATGCACCTAGAATCTCCAGGCTCCACGTGGATTCCAGGTCGCGCCCGCTTGTAAGACCCCACACTCACCATTATTGGGGACTGGTCAGCTCTTCATCTGTTTAGTGATGTTGGAGCTGACAGACCCATCACAGGTAAACCCTCCGGATATATCTGCATACGTGCAGATCACACGGACACTACGGCATAGAGTGTTGGACCTTTGGGTCCGAATGGACACCATCTTTTGGGTATATGGGATGTCTTTCCCCATTGCCCCCCAGGACTATTGTTGGCCATTTTTCGGCCTAGTTTTCAAGTTTTTTAAATTGATTACTATCTTATTTTATCTTTTTATTTTTTTTGCTTTTTTTGCTTATTTTGTGCTACCCATCTCAGAAGGTACTATCATTTTGATGCATACACTGCCATCTCAGATAATGCAAGTTTATATTATGCGGGGGATGTACTTCCTGGCTGGATCTCACCTTGGGGATCTACATGCTGATGGGGAGCCCACTCTTGACCTGGACCTGATTCTAATCTTAAAGCTACCCCTTTGGACCCGCTATGGGTATCAAGGTTATATCTCATAATGTGAAAGGGTTTAATACCCCTCATAAACGAAGGAAAGCATTTAAAGCCTATAAGTCACTTGGCGCGGACATTATACTGCTCCAAGAGACACATTTTTCCAGGGATAACCACCCATCATACTTTGATAAAACATTCAAACAATGCTTTTTTACAACCTATGGGTCCAGGTCTAGAGGGGCTGCTATCTTTATCAGGAATTCAGTATTATTTCAGGTCCAACAGTCATACAAAGATCCAGACAGTCGGTTTGTGATTATTCAGGGCACCATCCAACACAAACAATTGACCCTAGCTTCAATATATGCCCCTAATGCCTCACAGGCCACATTTTTTAAAGAATTTTTCCAGATCCTGGAAAGGTTTCATTCCCCCCATCTGTTAATTGGAGGGGATTTTAACCTGGTAGCCCACTCAGGACTGGACAGAAGTAGAACATGCCCAACCTCTAAAGCGTTCCCCAAATCTCTTCAGTACTCCTTGCGCTCCTCTCAATTGATAGATATATGGAGGGCCCATAATGTAGGTTCGAAAGAATACACCTTTTATTCCCACCCCCACGATAGTTACTCTCGTCTGGACTATGTTTTTTGCACTCCTTCTCTGGCAGTTAATTCCACCTCAGCCAATATACACATATGCCCTTGGTCAGACCATCACATGGTTTCCACAAATATTTCTTGTTTAGGCCTCCCCCACACGTCTAGGTCTTGGCGTTTAAACGAGTCACTTCTTACAGATCCGGTGAATTTGGCCCAACTGGTAGATCGCCTGAAAGAGTATTTTAGAACCAACAATGTGGAGGATATCTCCCCAATCACCCTCTGGGCTGCTCACAAGGCTGTTATGAGAGGCCACCTAATAGAAATCTCTACAACACAAAAACGCCAAAGACAACAAGACACCCATAAACTTACATTAGAACTAGAACGTTTATATCACAGTCACACTCAGACACCTTCCACAGAGTTGCTCCAGCAGATTACTGAAAAGAGAAGGGCCCTTGATGATATTCTTTCTGGACACATAGAGAAATCCCTTCGGTGGTCCAAAGCTCGTTTTCTCCTCCACAGTAACTCCGCCTCCACGATGTTTGCCCGTAAGCTAAAACAATCTTCCCAACCGACCCACCTCTATAAGTTGAAAGATAAAAATGGCAACATTACCTCCCACCCTAAACAGGTTTTGAATATCTTTTCCTCCTTCTATCAGAAACTATTTTCAGGCCCAGATCCCTCCCGTTCCCCACCAGTGCAATCATGGTTAGACACTCTCTTGCTTCCCCAGTTGACTGAGGAGCATCTTGATATCCTCAATGCTCCTTGTTCTTCAGAGGAAGTGGCTTCAATCATATCCTCCCTTAAGCTATCTAAGGCCCCAGGCCCAGACGGGTTTTCAGCAGTCTATTATAAAAAATTTGCGGACTCTCTACTCCCCACACTAACTAACATGTACAATCAGATCCTCGAAGGAAAGCAATTCCCTGAGGAAATGCTGTTGGCCAACATGTCTCTCATACCCAAACCGAACAAAGACCATACTCTCCCTCAAAACTTTCGCCCCATATCGGTTATAAATAATGACCTTAAAATATTTGGAAAGCTCTTGGCAGATAGACTAGCTAAAGTGATACAGTCTCTGATCTCTCCCGACCAAACCGGTTTCATCCCATCGAGACAGATCACAGATAATATTCGCTTAGCCACCAACATTGTGCAGGACGCCCATGTGCGCTCAAATCAGGTACTACTCCTAAGTTTAGATATAAACAAAGCATTTGACAGCGTTATGTGGTCATATCTAGACACAGTATTGCTAAAATTTGGATTTAGGGGGGCATTTCTAAAAGGCTTTAAAGCCCTTTACCATCATCCTAAGACCCGCATAAAGCTGCCGGGATGTAATTCAGACTATTTTTCGCTGCAGTGTGGTACAAGACAGGGGTGTCCCCTCTCCCCTTTATTATTTGCACTCGCCATGGAGCCCCTGTCTAGGTCCATCTCCACAAACCAAAACATTAAAGGGTACATAAAAGGGAACCAAGAATTTAAACTTAGCCTCTATGCGGACGATGTACTTTTATTTATCTCGGACCCATTGATCTCCCTCCCCAACCTCATATCCACTCTGAATTCCTTCCAAAACTTAACAGGCCTTGGAATCAATCCCAGCAAATGTACTGCGATGCCCATCCACCTTCCACAACATTTATTATCTACACTCCAAGACAAATTCAAATTCACATGGAACCACACCTCCTTACAATATCTAGGCATTAAACTGGCCCCCTCTCTCAAACAAATATACTCCTTAAATTATCCCCCGGCTTTCACTAAAGTTAAAATTCTCTTAAATCAGTGGTCTTCATACCGTATATCATTTCTAGGTAGGATTCAAGCAATTAAAATGAATATCCTTCCAAAGCTATTATTCCTATTTAGATCACTACCTCTATATGTTTCTCGCTCCTCCCTGTTGATGGTGCAGTCGACTCTGCTCAAGTTTGTATGGCAAAACAAAAACCCCGAATAGGACGACTAATGATGTATAGAACACAGACGAGTGGGGGATTGGGTTGCCCAGACCTTTGGAAGTACTATCTGGCATCTCGCCTCACTCAACTGGCACAATGGCATACCCCCCCCACCTCTATACCATGGCTGTAGTTTGAGCGGATCTCGATTGCACCGTACCATCTTCCAGGTATATTATGGTCTCGCTCTATAACCCCAAAGGATATCACCCCACTCAACTCTATAGTAGGTCAGTCACTGTACCTTTGGTCCCTTTACTCCAAGAAATTTAAGTTACAATCAGATAGACCCCTATTGTCCTCCTTTCTAGGAGAGCCGTCCTTCCCCCCGGCCTTCTCGTCCAAATTATCATTCGGTGGTTGGATCGCTAGGGGCTTGATGAACCTTGAATCCTTGCTGCAGAACGCCTCCTTTTGCTCTTATACTCACCTGCAGCAAACCCATGATATGGGACGATTTGAGTTTCACCAATACCTACAAATAAGACACTTTTACTCAGCACTAATCTCGGGTGGAGTAGACTTGTCTAAGACCACGTTTGAGTCGTTGTGTGGAGAGGCATCAAGAGATAGAGGGACTATTTCCATTCTATATAGACACCTTAATGACCTTAACTCTCCTCAAAAATCTAAGGCAATGGAGGAGTGGGAAACAGAGATGGCCCAAGAGTTCTCTGCGGAGGACTGGCGGGATATGATAGCTAATATGCACAAATGCACGAGATCTATATCTATTAAAGAGACAACTCTTAAAATTCACACCAGGTGGTATTACACTCCTGATCGTCTCCACAGATTCTATCCCCTGGTGCCTGGCACATGTTTTAGAGGATGCCAGGACAGGGGAACGATGTTGCACACTTTCTGGAGTTGTAAGGCCCTGGACACCATATGGCAAAAGACTACGTCTCTCATATCACTTATCTCAGGTATCTCGATTACACTAACCTCTCCAATGTGTCTGCTTTTCGCAAAACTCCCAGAGGTCCCCATCCCATTACAGAAATTATTTCACACTCTTTTTAGTGCTATTCAATGGGCAATAGCCTTGAACTGGAAAAGTCCCCAGGTACCTTGGTCGCAGGTGATCTCGCGTATGGAGTCCATCAGGACTATGGAATTAGTGCACCATACTCTCCTGGACTCCATACACATATTTGATCGTAAATGGAACATTTGGACGGCTCACCTGCTAAGTGACAGACTAAATGATCCCTCCGCCCCAATAACTGACTCACAATAAAAGCGTCTACGTTTTCAAAAAGATAGACTCAGAATGAGAATGTACCTTTAATAGCGACATAGCCTCCTGATCTCAGGTATAGGATCTCACAACACCCACATGGATTTTAGGCTATGATAATATATATGGGATGCACATTTATCACAATATTGTGTTTCTATTTCTTTTCCCTTTTCTTTTTCTTTTTTTGTATGATTTCTCTCATTATGTTTCTTATTGCTATGATTTATTGGGTGCTCTATGATTGAATTGTACAATGAGATATATTTGCTAGTATTATATTGTAGAGCTGTTACTGACTATGTTACCATTATACCTCATGTACCCTCAACACTTGTTCACCCTGATACTATATTTTTCTGCAATAAAAACGTTTGTAAACAAAAAAATTGTAATTACACGCCCCTGTTAGACAGGGGCAGAAAAATTGGGCCTTAGGCACTGGTGCTGGTGCCACAACACTGCAACCCCTCACAGACACTCTAGTTGGAATGCAGGAACGAGCCCTGCTGCAAAGTATTACATCAAAAATTGTAATTACACGCCTCTGTTAAACAGGGGCTGAAAAATTGTGCCTTAGGCACTGGTGGTGGCGCCCAGAACCAAAAATGTTCTTACAAGCTATCAGCGTGATGATTGAGGAGGAAGAGGATAATTACTCGGGGATAGTCACTCAGCATCAGCATAGGCAGTCTTTGAAGGGATCTGAGATTTCAAAAAAAAATATTCGGTTACATCAGCATCAGGTGCTTGGTAGCTGGTGGTGATCCAAGACTGATTCATTTTTATGAAGGTCAGCCGATTGACCGAGTCGGTGGACAGACGCACCCTGTGATCGGTTACCACGCCTCCAGCAGCACTGAATGTGCGTTCCGAAAGAACGCTGGATGCAGGACAGGCCAGTAGCTCAATTGCATACTGTGCAAGCTCTGGCCAGTGATCCATCCTCAAGACCCAGTAACCCAGAGGATTTTCGGTGGGAAAGGTGTCCAAGTCTGATCTTGCCCCTAGGTATTCCTGCACCATGTAAAACAGACGCTGGCGATGGTTGCTGGAACCGATCATACCTTGGGGCTGCGGACCAAAAAATTGTCTGAACGCATCGGTCAGACGGCCACCTTCTCCATCGCTCCTTCTTTGACTGACCGAAGCCTCAGCAACACGTTGTCCAGAAACAGGAGTTTGTAACCTCCCAGTCTCTGGGAACGCATTGCACAGACCTTTCTGCAAGGCCTCCCGAAGATGTTTCATCCTCTGCTCCCTCTGCGATGGCAAGATAAGGTCCGCAACCTTACCCTTGTAACGTGGATCAAGGAGGGTTGCCAGCCAGTATTGGTCCTTCTCCTTGATACCACGAATACGAGGATCCTTACGCAGGCTTTGCAGGATCAGGGAGGCCATGCAGCATAGGTTTGCTGAGGCATTCGGTCCGGAGTCCTCTGGGTCACTAAGGACGACAACGTCTGCAGCCACCTCCTCCCAGCCACGTACAAGTCCATGTGTTTCTTGGGACTGATCCCTTAAAGACTGCTGCTGATGCTGAGTGCCAGGCTCCACCTCCATACTGACACAATCTTCCTCCTCCTCCTCCTCGTCCTCTTCCTGTGTGATCGGCGGGCACGCAGGAACACTGTCTGGATAAAGGGGGCCTTGAGAGCTAAGGAAGTCCTCCTCTTCCTGCCTCTGTTCTGCCTCAAGTGCCCTGTCCATTATTCCACGCAGCGTGTGCTCCAACAGGTGGACAAGGGGGACAGTGTCACTGATGCATGCACTGTCACTGCTCACCATCCTCGTGGCCTCCTCGAATGGTGACAGGACAGTGCATGCATCCCTGATCATGGCCCACTGGCGTGGGGAAAAAAAACCAAGCTCCCCTGACCCTGCCCTGGTGCCATAGTCGCACAGGTACTCATTGATGGCCCTCTGCTGCATGTGCAGCCGCTGCAGCTTGGCCAACGTTGAGTTCCACCTGGTGGGCATGTCACAGATTAGGCGGTTCTTGGGCAGGTTAAACTCCTTTTGGAGGTCCGTCAGCCGAGCACTGGCATTATATGACCGGCGGAAATGCACACAGACTTTCCTGGCCTGCCTCAGGACATCCTGTAAGCCCGGGTACCTGCCCAAGAACCGCTGCACCACCAAGTTAAGGACGTGAGCCAAACAGGGCACATGGGTCATTTGTCCCTGTCGGAGGGCAGAGAGGAGGTTGGTGCCATTGTCGCAAACCACCATTCCTGCCTTAAGTTGGCGTGGCGTCAACCACCTCTGAACCTGCCCCTGCAGAGCTGACAGAACCTCTGCCCCAGTGTGGCTCCTGTCCCCCAAGCACACCAGCTCAAGCACCGCATGGCATCTTTTGGCCTGCGTACTTGCGTAGCCCCTTGAACGCCTACGGAGCACCGCTGGTTCCGAGGAAGAGGCCATGGAGGAAGAAGAAGAGGAGGGGGTGGAGGAGAGAGGTGTGTCACAATCAGCATTTTGGAGGCGTGGTGGCGGAACAACCTCCAACACTACTGCACCTTGTCCTGCATCCTTCCCAGCTGCCAGCAGAGTCACCCAATGCGCCGAGAAACTTAGGTAACGTCCCTGTCCATGCCTGCTGGACCATGAGTCAGCGGTAATATGCACCTTACCGCTGACCGCCCTGTCCAGCGAGGCATGGTCATTGCCTTCCACATGCCGGTAGAGAGCCGGAATCGCCTTCCGTGAGAAAAAGTGGCGTTTGGGTACCTGCCACTGAGGAACCGCACATTCCACAAACTCACGGAAGGGGGCAGAGTCTACCAACTGAAAAGGCAGCAGTTGAAGTGCTAGCAATTTTGCCAAGCTAGCATTCAACCGCTGGGCATGTGGATGGCTGGGAGCAAACTTCTTTCGGCGGTGCAGCAGCTGGGGCAGGGAAATTTGCCTGGTACAATCTGACGTCGGTGTACCAAAAGCAGATTGCCCACAAGTACTTGGCTGTGACACACCTAATTCTACACCTTCATTCCTCTCACTGCAGGTCTCAGAGAGGACTGGAGGTCTAGTGGGGTTGGAAATCTCAGCTGATGAGGAGCAAGGAGAGATCCTCTTTGTTCTTTGGTGTGGGTCTTTTAGATACGCTTGCCAACGAACTGCATGGCAGGTCAACATATGTCTGGTCAAGCATGTGGTACCCAAGCGGGAGATGTTTTGGCCACGTGAGATACGCTTGAGACATATGTTGCAAATAGCAGCGGTGCGATCTGATGCACTCGTCTCAAAAAAGGCCCACACCAAAGAACTTTTTGAATAACGCGCAGAGACTGCAGCGCCCTGCACATGTGGAGCTTTGGGGTGTGATGCAGTCAATGTGCTGCCCTTAGGCTGGCCCCTGGAGGGCATCCTGCCTCGTTGGTGATGTGCCGCCTCCTCCTCCTCCTCCTCCTCCTCCTCTCTCCTATCAGGCACCCACGTTGAGTCAGTGACCTTATCATCCCCTCCCTCCTCATCACTGGAGCAAACCTGGCAGTATGCTGCAGCAGGGGGAGCATGACTGCCAGATTGCTGTCCTTCTTGGGCACCCCCTCTGTCCGTGCTCATGTTACTGCCTTCATCGAGCTCAGTATCATCATCAGAGCCTTCCAAACGCTGGGCATCCTCCTGGAGCATGTACCCAACACTGTGGTCAAACAGTTCGAGGGACTCCTCAGGAGGACATGGTGGAGCTAGGGAAGGAGTCACTGATGACATTGAGCTGAGGGAAGAGGCCGCTGCTCTGCCAGACAAAGCACCCTGGGCATGGGTGAGAGAGGATGAGGAGGATGAGGACGGCTTGGTCATCCACTCGACCAAGTCTTCCGCATGTTGCGGCTCAACACGGCCAGCTGCCGAAAAAAAGGCCAAGCGTGTCCCATGGCCACGTGCTGATGAGGATGCACCGTCTCCACAACCAGCACTAGACACAGAGCCTGCTTGCCCTCTCTTATTGGCTTGTGACTGTCTGCCTCTCCTTCTTGGCCCTCCAGACATACTAATGGCCTGTAGCTGCACTAAGCTGGGATAGAACACCAGTAATTTTCTTCAGGTAGCTTTATATACTGTAACCAGACAAGCCTGCCTGTCAGTAGGAAGATAACAGGAACGGATCTAGCTAAACACTGTGAGCAGGACGCACTGTACTAAATGTAAATAGTCTAGCTGCCTGACCGTGGTACTAATAGGATCAAATAGAACACCAGTAATTTTCTTCAGGTAGCTTTATATACTGTAACCAGACAAGCCTGCCTGTCAGTAGGAAGATAACAGGAACGGATCTAGCTGAACACTGTGAGCAGGACGCACTTTACTAAATGTAAATAGTCTAGCTGCCTGACCGTGGTACTAATAGGATCAAATAGAACACCAGTAATTTTCTTCAGGTAGCTTTATATACTGTAACCAGACAAGCCTGCCTGTCAGTAGGAAGATAACAGGAACGGATCTAGCTGAACACTGTGAGCAGGACGCACTGTACTAAATGTAAATAGTCTAGCTGCCTGACCGTGGTACTAATAGCATCAAATAGAACACCAGTAATTTTCTTCAGGTAGCTTTATATACTGTAACCAGACAAGCCTGCCTGTCAGTAGGAAGATAACAGGAACGGATCTAGCTGAACACTGTGAGCAGGACGCACTGTACTAAATGTAAATAGTCTAGCTGCCTGACCGTGGTACTAATAGGATCAAATAGAACACCAGTAATTTTCTTCAGGTAGCTTTATATACTGTAACCAGACAAGCCTGCCTGTCAGTAGGAAGATAACAGGAACGGATCTAGCTGAACACTGTGAGCAGGACGCACTGCACTAAATGTAAATAGTCTAGAAGATAACAGGAACGGATCTAGCTGAACACTGTGAGCATGACGCACTGCACTAAATGTAAATAGTCTAGAAGATAACAGGAACGGATCTAGCTGAACACTGTGAGCAGGACGCACTGCACTAAATGTAAATAGTCTAGAAGATAACAGGAACGGATCTAGCTGAACACTGTGAGCAGGACGCACTGCACTAAATGTAAATAGTCTAGAAGATAACAGGAACGGATCTAGCTGAACACTGTGAGCAGGACGCACTGCACTAAATGTAAATAGTCTAGAAGATAACAGGAACGGATCTAGCTGAACACTGTGAGCAGGACTCACTGCACTAAATGTAAATAGTCTAGAAGATAACAGGAACGGATCTAGCTGAACACTGTGAGCAGGACGCACTGCACTAAATGTAAATAGTCTAGAAGATAACAGGAACGGATCTAGCTAAACTGAATACAGTGTATATATATATATATATATATGCAACACCTGGGATGCATATATATACACAATACACTGTAAGTGCAGCTAACTGACTGACTGTTCTGCCTAATCTATCTAACTCAAATCAAATGACACTGTCTCTCTCTCTCTATCTCTCAGCACACCGGAACACACACTACACAGGGCCGCCGTGCAGGCGGCCTTATATAGTGTGGGGCGTGTACTAAATCCCCTGAGCCATAATTGGCCAAAGCCACCCTGGCTTTGGCCAATTACAGCTCTCTCTACTGACGGCGCTGTGATTGGCCAAGCATGCGGGTCATAGTGCATGCTTGGCCAATCATCAGCCAGCAATGCACTGCGATGCCGCAGTGAATTATGGGCCGTGACACGCCACACGAATTTGGCGCGAACGGCCCATATCGTTCGCAATTCGACGGACGGTCGAACAGCCGATGTTCGAGTCGAACATGGGTTCGACTCGAACACGAAGCTCATCCCTAGTGCTCATCTTCCCTCTCTGACAACATAAAGTATTCTCTTTTAACTCTCATTTGTCTGTTTTGACTTTACTAGTTGTAGTGCCTGACCCCAAATTCATCCCACAAATTAACATCAAAATGTCCCTTTCTGTCTAGTGTTAATTGTCACACTTAATCCACCCTACTCACATAGATAGCTGATTCTCTAGCTGTTTACTGTGCATGATTCTTAGTCCCTGTGGACTTTGGTAGCCCAGTTACCCAATGTGGATCCCTGTCCACTCTAACCATTTATCTAGGGGCTCAGTATAGGCGGAACCACGCTTTCGGTTCATATAATTTATAGCGCTCCTCTAGCGCTGGGTATTATTTGAGGATCTCTTACCCTTCATTCCCTTACTTAATCACTTCCCGCCTGCCATAGCAGATGACGGCCGGGTGGTGGTTCAGTTATCCTGACTGGGCGTCATATGACGTCCAGCAGGATAACATGCTGCCGCGTGCCCGCAGGGGTGCGCATCGCGGCAATCGGTGGATCGGTGTGTCAGTCTGACACACTGCTACACCGATTTTGGTAAAGAGCCTCCGGTGGAGGCTCTTTACCACGTGATCAGCCGTGTCCAATCACAGCTGATCACGCTGTCAATAAGAAGAGCCATTGATCGGCTCTTCCTCACTCGCGTCTGACAAACGCGAGTAGAGGAGAGGCGATCGGCGGCTCTCCTGGCAGGGGGGGTCTGCGCTGATTGTTTATCGACACTAGGGATCGCCACTAGGACCACCAGGGAAGGGGCAACATGTGGATGGCCAGGTATGTACCCCATGGCCATCCACATGTGCCCAGAGTGCCCAATCTGTGCCAATCAGTGCCAACAAATGGCACTGATTGGCACCATTATGTTGCAGTGATGCCCAGCAATGCCACTCTTAGGGGCATCACTGCAAACAATCAGTGTCATCAGTGCCACCCATCAGTGTCCATCGGTGCCACCTGTCAGTGCCCATCTGTGCCCATCAGTGCCCACTTATCAGTGCCCATCTGTGCCCATCTGTGCCAACTATCAGTGCCACCCGTAACTACCCATCAATGCCACCTACGAGTGCCCATCAATGCCACCTATGAGTGCCCATCAGTGCCACCTATGAGTGCCCATCAGTGCCGCATACCAGTGCCACCTATCAGTGCCCATCAGTGCCACCTATCAGTGCCCATCAGTGCCCCTCTCAGCGCCCATCATCAGTGCCCATCAGTGCCACCTCATCAGTGCCACCTCATTGGTGCCACGTCATCGGTGCCCATCAGTGCCGCCGTATCAGTGCCCATCAGTGCAGCCATATCAGTGCCCATCATTGAAGAAGAAAACATACTTATTTACAAAAAATTTTAACAGAAACAAAGAAAAAATTGTTTTTTTTCAAAAATTTCAGTCTATTTGTTGCGCAAAAAATAAAAACCGCAGAGGTGATCAAATACCACCAAAGAAAGCTCTATTTGTGGGAACAAAATGATAAAAAATTTGTTTGGGTACAGTGTTACATGACCGCGCAATTGTCATTCAAATTGCGACAGCGCTGAAAGCTGAAAATTGGCCTGGGCGGGAAGGTGTCTAAGTGCCTGGTATTTCAGTGGTTAATTTAATGCCCATAATGACTGGCCAGTCTTTTTATCTTCTCTACTTGTGCCTATACCCTCTTGCCTCTAAACTACTTTATCTACCAAATGTACTACCTATATACCAGATGTTCTACTTTTGTACCTGTGAACAGCACTATTCTTCCCTTTCTTATCTATAACACTCCGATGGACAGTAGACAGTAACAACATAACATATAACCACCAATCAATACAGTTTGATTAAGAGGATTAAAATAGGTACCCTTTGTCCTGAAAATGCCTTACCGATCAAGGAAGTCTGATAACTCAAATGTAAGCAAAATGCTTACCTCAGCCAGGTGATTATCAGAAATTTCTGTATCATCTCAAGCTCCTCATTTCGGATTTTCAGGGTCGCCTGTAAATCCCCTCCTAGGCAAAGCTTGCCATCTGACCTGGAATTATATAGATAGGCAGCTCCTATCCTCATATTGATTAGTGGTTCCAAATTAATAATAACTACTGCAGTAGGGAACAGACACAAAAGATACACTCCGCATCTTTCCAAATAACTGTTCTGCTTTATTATGATGCAATTGAAGGTTTTTATACACAAGTTTACGTAGGTATCACATTAATATTACAATTGCATGTTAACAAGGGGCGTAACATAGGCAGACTAATTCTAATAAGGACTCAAAAGAATGCAAACATGTACTGAAAACATTATTAGTGCCGTGTGCAGTTAGGGCAGTATGCAATACATACAAAATAGAATACAATTGTATACAGAACTTACAAATTTTGTTAACAAAGTATTAGCTTAATTTTTGCTTTCCAGGATATGATTTCACTGCCTTGTGAGTAAGTGAGCTGGAGCAAACAGAAAAAAAGACTTTTCAGACTTCCATGGCTACATGCTTGTTCCTGGTGTGTGAACAGCAGTTCAACTAGAATTATGATGAGTTAGGATAACTTTTAGAGATCAGGTGGAAGTTAAGTGTTTTAGAATGTTTAGGATTTAGGATAGGTTTTATGTAACGGACAAGGGTGTATATGTGTTTTTCACTTTTTTGGTATCTCACACTGGGAACTAGTGATGACAAAACATGGTGTGGCTTTTCATCCATGTGGACATTTTTTCTTCCTGAGAACAATAGATATTTCAAGAGCCTATGCAGATGTAATAGAATGCCATGGACAATAATCATTCTATACAGCTCTAATGCACCAAATCGAACTGTGTGAAAAGAATGTAAAATGGCTAGGTTAAATCTAGCATGACACAAAAAAATGGTAATATAATATATTTCATAAATGAAAACATTCAGGGTCAACTGGCATCTTTGCATTTAGGTATGATGCAACGCAATTTTTACTGGAGGTAAACACAGGAATAGTCTTTACCGACCAATCTCTGCAATGTGCTGAAAATTTTCCTTTGCCAGGAGAAACTATGTTAACTTTGAGCACCCAATTATGTTTAAGGGTAGATTAAGGGTAGATTAAAAATTAGATTTTTTACTTATTTTTTTACTTACAACATACTTGGGTATTCAGAGTAAACACAACTTCAATTGATTTACTACTATTCATATTGCAAAGTGGCCATACACTTTGCAAAGAAAACATTTACCTGCTGAGGATCCTAAATCTCATAAGAAAAAACACCTGCTGAGTGCTGAAACAACTTATTATGATATTTAGGCTCCTCAGGATCTGGGGGAGAAGGGACAGTGATGTCACCCTCATCTACAGGAAGTAGCCAGAAGGTGGGGTGTAGGGGAATAACTTTAACTTGCTTTCTTTTGTGTTTTCTAACAATGTTGTTTTATTTTTCTTTTTTTAATTAACTTTCATTTTTTAAATGGTGGGTAAAGGGGCCAAAATATAAGTGCTCACTTTAAGACATAATTCAATTTGGGCGTTATTAAGTAAGAAAATCTCTAATTCTCAAACCTACAAAATTATAGATTACAATTTAATTGTAGAATTTACATGTACTGTCATGTATTCTGACAGTACCCGCATCTGTCAGAATACACTGATCAGCGGCTGCAGCCAATGATCAACAAAAGTTTTCCAGCATGTCCCCCGACAGAAGCTCATCAAACAATTGACTTCTGTCAAGCAGGGGTGGCCACACACTAATTGAAATTCAACCAGTCTATGCTGAACCATCTGGGTTTCGAGTCTATGGCCAGTTTAAATTTAGTTAATTGCAGCATCAGTAACACGTCTGCCCAGATTCATTGTGGGACCATAACCTATATACAACTTGTATCTATCAATTTCAGATCATCTTTATGGCCTGCTTTGAGTCAATTAGAAAGTTTCCAGCTTATCCAGACACTGTTTTATACAATGCAATCAGTTATTTAGACTTTAATGTAATCCTTTGCAAACCCATAATGATTCAATATTTGAATTTCTATATAGCTCTGTCTTAGGAGGACAATAGACTGTAAAATCTTACTGTATGCCACGCTATATAGGCTGAGTATTGTCCAAATCTACTCAGGTATTAGCAGGATAAACCGAAAGTAGCTTTTTATTAATACAGCAGTAAACAGAAGCAAAACAATTACATTCTGCAATCAGTCCAATAATATTATAGACTGGCGTTTTTTTTTCCCTGGAGTTTAGTTTTAAACAGATGTAGCAATTGAGAATGACTTTCTTATGCTCCTGGGAGCTAAGATCACGCATGTCAGGGCCTGCAAAAAAAAACAGCGGTGTCTCTTTCAGAAGCAAAATGAAAAATCTCTTGGTCATGACCCAAGAAAAATGAGATGCTACCCTTCAAGATAGGGTTTGGGTGTTTAAGATGACCTGGGAACCTTGGGCACTTTATGTGAAGGCCCCTCTATACCCTGGATTTTTAACTTCCTAATCTGGACTACCTGAATGGCCTAACCTTTTCCCCTCCTCCTCTCCCTTCCCTCTTCTTAGGACATCCTGGGTTATCGCTTCTTATTCCCTTTTTTCTCCCCCTCATTTCTTTGCCCCCCTCCTTTTTTTTCTCTATTATACTTATTTATTAATTTATTACTTTCTCCTTACCTCTTTAAGTTCTATTATGGCTACTAGGGTGTGCTATAATACCACTAACTGTATGATATCACTAGTATAGCCCTATCTTTAGTATTATTGTTAGATTTGTAGGGCTTTCTTAGTAAGGCACTTCGCTACCCACCTTCTTTTGACACTCAGAGTGTAGGGAGAGGCTTCCTGACAGAACTGGTCACAGGTCATTGGCAACTCTCTTTATCTCTGAGCGGACCAGAAGTCTCGGCTCCGATCTATCCAGGTCTACTGGTTAAAGTCTACAGGTGGCTGAGGGTCATTGTCTGGTCTGCCAGTCCTCCTTGATGGGGCCATCCCATTCACAATTAGTTCCCTTTGGGGTGGCGGGGCTGCGCTCCATTAGGTGTCCAGTTCTCAAACTATGTTTTTGACCTTGAACCCCCATCCAGCTTGTAATACTACTGTTCTACTCATGACTATACTAATGTTTTGCAATTAATACATCTGTAGCTAGAAACTTTCTTGTTTATCAACAAGTTTTTTGCCTTACATTTAACAAGCTTGTTTTCTTTTGCCATTAAGCCCTATCTTGTTTTTGTTATTCCATTTCTTCTTCTCATATTGACCATGCAGGCCGACAAAATGTCTGTTATCATTGTTTAATAATCAATACTCAATAAAAAATATTGAAAGAGAATAACTTTCTTATACCACGTTTTTTACATTTGCCTCAGTCTAATTGGATGCTTGAGGCTGGGTTCGCACGGATGTGGTGCATCACATCGCATGTGATTTACACAGGAATTGCACCGCATTTCAGTGCAGATCACATGCGATTCTGTGCGGTGCGGTTTGACCCAGCATTTCGTAGGGCTCAAATAGCACCCATCCACACAAAAGATGCAGGCACTTTTTTTTTGCTGCACTGGAATTGGATCACATGGGTGCTCACACCCATGCATTTTGATTCTAGAAAACACACTGCGACCTGCTTGTGGGGTGTCATTAACTTTAATTGACACCCGCAGCAGATTGCATGAACACAGTGTGATTGCTATGTGGTGCAATGCGGAAAATGCAGTGATTCCTGTGTGTATCCCGCATCGCATTAGTTTGAACTGAGCCTAAATGAAACACAGGATCTACAGTCTGGAAAATCCTAATTTACTTGGTTTGACTTAAATAATTTCATTTTTGATTTCAAATGAACCTGACAGACTATTATTACCATTATAAGCCAATATGCACCTTAGAGGAAAACTTTGTAGTTACGCAGAGACCTTGACCTTGCAAAACATTGTTCTTATCTAGGTCAACTTATTAAGAGATTTTCGATTACAAATTAGGGATCTTGATAAGCAAATGTAAACTAATAATACAATGTTATAATAAGGTATTAACTAGTGCGTACCTGTTTTAAAATAACCTACATAACAAACGGAAGTACTGTGTTTCTACTGTATATTTCTATAACATTTTTATTTTTAATATATTTTATATATATATAATATATTAATTGACAGTAAAGAATAGATAAGACAAACAAAAAAACAGATACATTTAAATTGGAGAGTTAACATAAGCATAAGTAAATTGCAAATTTCATACTGTATTCTCATGAAATGCTTCCACTTAGAACCTTTACAGAAATTTTCTTTTTTATCTACAAAAGCAAGATGATCTCGTATTGATTTTCTTCTCATATTGACTTTAAAAAAAAAAGTTGATTTAGCACATTGAGTGATTACAGAAATTTGAATGAAAAATAAAAACATATTTTACTTTTCTAGATGAATGTCCTTTATCATGATCTAAATACCATAATCCGAATAACAGCTGCCTCTGAAATAACAAATGCTTCAGAGTATTAAACACAAGGCTTACTGTTAAAGCAATTAAAAGCAAAATTATTTATTTTTACTTTCATTGCTCTGGAGTTTAAAACGTAGATCTAGGTTTGAAGGACTTCCAAACTCCAAATGTCACTAGCAAAGAATTTCATATCAAATAAAACATAGTGAATAAATTATACTAGCAGCTAAAACTATTATTTGTTTTAGTTTTCAAGCGTGTGTATTCTTGGAGGAATGTTTGTTGCTGTCCTTTTCCCCATTGGGGATGATTTGTCCCAAATCTTGATGATGCTCACTGAGATAGGAAGCAAAGAAGCACAAAAAACAGAGATAACACAAATGATGACGTGTTAGATTTTATTGTCCCAGAGGGCACAATGACATTAGGTAAGTGCAATTCCTCCAGTAGAGACACAGCAATAACACCCAATAATACTTAACCAATCCTCACTGTATTATAAAGGTTTAGACTAGAACTAAAATATGTGGGAAAAAATATGCTCTTGAAATTTTGTTTATGGAAATCTGTAATAATACTGCCCTACTGAAACTCACTAATGACCTACTAACTGCTAAAACCAATGGCCACTACTCCATACTCATAGTACTCAACCTCTCTGCAGCCTTTGATACTGTTGACCATGCCCTCTTAAAAAAAAAAAACTCCACTCTTTTTGCCTTCAAGACTTTGCTCTCTCCTGGCTCTCCTCCTACCTATCACAGCGCTCCTTCTGTGTGACCTATAACTGTTTCCTCCTCTCCACCTCCTCTTTCTGTAGGGGTACCTCAAGGTTCTGTTCTCAAAACCCTTCTCTTCTCCATTTACACTTCCTCCCTTGGTCTGTTAATAAACTCCCATGGCTTCCAGTACTACCTCTATGCTGACGACACACAAATCTATCTCTCTACTCCTCACCTCACTCCTTCAGTCTCCTCTCACATTACTAACTTACTAAATGACATATCAACATGTCACACCACTTCCTCAAATTCAATCTTTCTAAAACTGTGCACCGAATTTTTCCTCCAGCCCATGCCCCTCCCCCTGACTTCTCCATCAAGATCAATAATACAACTATAAGTCCCTCCCCTCATGCCAAGCTACTAGGTGTAATCCTAGACTCTGACCTGTCCTTTCAGTCCCAAGTCCAATCACTGTCCAAATCATCCAGACTTAACCTCCGAAACATCTCCAAAATATGCCCCTTTCTAACCGTTGAGACCACTAAGCAACTTATTCACTCACTTGTTATCTTTCGGCTTGACTATTGTAAATCCCTCCTCATTGGCCTACCTCTCCGCAAGCTATCCCATCTTCCGTCTATCATGAATGCTGCTGCAAGACTCATCGGCCTTACCAACCATTCAGTGTTCGCTACTCCTCTCTGTTAATCACTCCACTGGCTTCCCATTGCCCAACAAATACAATTCTAAACACTAACAATAACATACAAAGCCATTCACAATTCTGCCCCGAGCTACATCACCAATCTTATCTCCAAATATCACCCAAACCGTCCTCTCTGCACCTCCCAAGACCTTCTGCTCTCTAGCTTCCTTGTCTCGTCCTCCCATGCTCGTCTCCAGGACTTCTCCAGAGCCTCTCCCATCCTCTGGAACTCGCTACCCCATTCTGTCCGGCTATCTCCTATTCTGTCTACTTTTAGACAATCCCTGAAAACTCATCTCTCCAGGGTGGCCTATCCTGCCTCCAGCTAACAACTGAATCTTCTACTCCCCTTATCAGTTTATCCCTCACAGTCCCTACCTTTTGTTTTACCAGCCCCTCCCTCTTAGATTGTAAGCTCGCAGGAACAGGCCTCCTCTAGTAATCTTGTTTTGAATTTTACTGTTGGTGTAGTGTCTCCCTACATTGTAAAGCTCTGTGCAAACTGTTGGCGCTATATAAATCCTGTATAATAATAATAATTACTGACCCACCATTCTGGAAATGCTAGTTGTCTGGCTCTCATATTAACCTTTTAAATCATACCATAAGTTGCCTTAAACAATGCATATAAAGTGTTCTAAACATCATTCTCTCTTTATTTCTGGAATCCTTTTTTTAGAAAGTATTATGCCGCATACACACGATCAATTTTCTGACGGGAAATGTTGGATGTGAGCTTGTTGGCTGAAAGTTTGACCATGTGTATGCTCCATCGAACATTTGTATAATGTTCGATGGAACATAATAATATTTATTTTTTTGTTTTGTGTGTCAAGTTACCACAACACCGTTATTAAATTGTATTTTTTAACCTCAAAGAGGTTATGTTGATGTCCCTTGTTAATTTGAATAATTGCAATAAAAATATGCTTGGGGGTCCCCCAAATTCCCTACCAGGGCCTTCAGGTCTGGTATGGATATTAAGGGGAACCCCATGCCAAAATAAAAAAAAAATGGCGTGGGGGTCCCCCCAAAAATCCATACAAGACCCTTATCTGAGCACCCTGCCCCCCTCTGACACCAGGGGAAAGCCATAGGTCCCCGTGTGTCAGAGGGGGCGGGGTAAACGGGTGGCCCTGCCCTCCGTTATATAAGAGCTTTCACAAGAACAGATGCGTCACACAGTGGGAGACTCCCATTGAGGTGGATCGTCCGGAGAAAGAAGCGGGGAAGAAGAAGCCGGAGGAAGATGCTCGACGAGAAGACTGGAGGAAGAAGCAGAGGAAGATAGCGGAAGAAGCAGGGGAAGAACAAGATGGAGAAAGAATAAGAACACCGAAGGAAGACCAGAAGGAGATGGAAGAAGAAGCGGGGAAAGAAGAAGACATTATTAAAGAAATTGTCAAAAACCGTCTCTTGTCTTTTTTAACATTTTTGATACTTTTCTTGTGAAATGGTAGGGGTACAATTGTACCCCATTACCAATTCACACGGGGGGGGCCGGGATCTGGAGGTCCCCTTGTTAAAGGGGGCTTCCAGATTCCGATAAGCCCCCCGCCCGCAGACTCCCAAAACCACCGGGCAAGGGTTGTGGGGATGGGGCCCTTCTCCCCATCAACATGGGGACAAGGTATTTTGGGAGGCTACCCCAAAGCACCCTCCCAATGTTGGGGGCATGTGGCCTGGTACGGTTCAGGAGGGGGGGCGCTCTCTCGTCCCCCCTCTTTTCCTGCGGCCTGCCAGGTTGTGTGCTCAGATAAGGGTCTGGTATGGATTTCTGGGGGGACCCCCACGCCATTTTTTTATTTTGGCGTGGGGTTCCCCTTAAAATCCATACCAGACCTGAAGGGTCTGGTATGAATTTTGAGGGGGACCCCCACGCCATTTTTAAAAAGAAATTTGGCATGGGGTTCCCCTTAATATCCATACCAGACCTGAAGGGCCTGGTATGGAATTTGGGGGGACCCCCACGCATTTTTTTTTAAATTTTGGTTTTGGGTTCCCCTGTGGGGGAATCCCATGCCCTTTTTTTCAATGACTTTTATGTGTATTGCCGGGACCGACAAATCATTATGGCCGCAAATAGTTTTAAATTACTTTTTTTCCTTTAGAAATGTCATTTTGCTCTCAGACTGTTCTAAACACAGGAAACATGCGCCACTTTAAAGGCATACTATAGACACCCCCAAATATAAAATTTAAAGAAATATTACTCTTTTATTGTTTCACTTTAAGCATTATTAAAATCACTGCTCCCAAAAAAACGGCTGTTTTTAAAACTTTTTTTGCATTGATACATGTCCCCTGGGGCAGGACCCAGGTCCCCAAACACTTTTTATGACAATAACTTGCATATAAGCCTTTAAAATTAACACTTTTGATTATTCATGTTCGTGTCCCATAGACTTTAACGGTGTTCACGTGTTCGAGCACATTTTTTGCTTGTTCGCATGTTCTGGATGTGAACCGAACTGGGGGGTGTTCGGCTCATCCCTACAGATGACATATATGTCCCGAGGCTGTGGTCTTACAACAGCCTGCGTTTTTTGCCAGACCACACCAAACCCAGGCCATCACTCTCAACACTTCCTGTAATGCTTTCTTCGATGCCGCTGTGGTGTGGCTGTGGTGTTGGTGGAGGTGGTGGAGGAGCTTGGTCCAACTCACAGAAGTGTGTTTGAGGTGTGAGTTCGCCCCTCATCCCCTTGTTTAGGGCCTTGAGAATAATCTCTTTGCATATAGTGTGTTGGGCCTCCTCCATCCTTTCTAATTTGCTGGCAGTGACGCATCCAAATACCTCGTGTACACCAGGGGTCGTGGTAATTGCCGCAGTAGCCTGTTTTAGGAAAGCAGCCGCTGACTCCTTCAGGTTCCTTGCCTTCCTGGTCCTTTTGGTTAGAGGGCAGAGGGGAGGAAGCAGGGATTCAGTCGAGCTGCTTGCCATGGCCTCCTTCTGGCAGAGACTTTCCTGTGTATGAAAATGGTACATAGTTTTAGGTTTTTGGTCATCAATCACACACAATTTTGAGCTCATGTTGCAAATTGAATGTTAACAAGTAGAAAAGACTATCATTCTGACCCCAGCATTTTTCATTTTTGTCCCAATCATTTTTGGCTACTACTGTCTATTGATATGTAAACCGCTTTGTTAAATCTGAAATTTGTGATCAATAACATCTTGTTAACATCATTCAATTTTTGACAAGAAATATCTTCAACAATGCTATACCTGGGTCAAGCTGGGCTCCCCCACATTTTCATCCTGGGTGGAAGGCCCAGGTTGGACCTCAGGAGCCTCAGCTGATGTGGATGGAAGTGTTGATAGCGATGGCCTGGGTTCCGTCTGGTTGGACAAAAAATGTAGGCTGTGGTAGTACCACAGCCTGGGGACAAACATCTGCTGCTGCTCCGGATTTCAGGGAATCCTGGACCTTCTTGCGCTCCCTATTATATGTGCTCCTCAGGCTACCAAATTTGGCCTTCAAATAGTTGATGTCTGTCGTGGGATACACAGGCTTCACCAATTCCAACAGTTTATCATTCTTCTTTTGATTGTTCGAATAGTCCCTGCATTGGACTTGCCAGAGACATGGCAGCTCCCTGTATTTGTCTATAAAGTTGGGCAGGAAATCATGGGCTGTGAATTTGTCAACCATTTTATCTGCAAGACACAACACAACACAAAACCCTAATGTCAGGCTAAACTCTTCTAATCTTATCCAATATAGGCCTCAATCTATAAGCAGTATAGGCCACTGTCACGGAACGCCCCACACTCCGCTTGAGTGCTTCCGTCATATACCGCTTCCTAAGTTCTGGAACACGAGTCCAATGGATCTGGCTATAGGAACCCCAAGAACTAGACAACACCAGTCTTGGAGTACATCAGAACTAACTTTTTATTTGAGATCTCACAGACCTTTATACAGCAGGGATCACTCAAAGCTAACCTAATTAACATGAGCTAATTTACTACAAAATGTACCCAGACCAGATGACAGTCTTGTGGGCACCGAGCTTCACACATTAATATAAACACAATAGCTGGAGCTAATTACAATTAACAATACAAACAACAATCTCCCCCCTCCTCAGCCTAGACCATTCGTCTCCTAGCCAGGGCTGGTGGCTAATGTGATCAGCTCTCTCAATTAACATAAACACATGTTGATAACACTAGCATCTCCTCACAGGATGTGTCCCAACAGAATGAACCAGTCTTATCAGCAGGGGGCTGCTGGAGGAACCCCCCTCCCTCTTCAGGGACACAAATCTACAGTAAGGAGTCCCCATACAATATATACATATATACACGACTGAGTCCGATTAATACAGTTCAGACTGGATTTCTCATTCACCTCACAAAGAGTATTGTTCCATTGAAAATCCAGGGCCCATAATCAAAAGGCAACAGGCTTGCATACAGTCCTCTCCAACAGCCTCTGTTCTGGCTATGTCTGTCACATTTCTCCCCTTTCGGCAGGAGACTAACACAGGAGGAGACCCCAGACGGGTTGACTCCGAAGTTAGTCCATAGTTCCAGTCCTCTACTGCCTGTACCCACACAGTACCCCAAACAAACTACCCCAAACAGTGTATCACTCACCCAGCCATCCTCTGCCTCTCTCAGAGAACATATCTGCCGCTGGGGAGAGGCCCGGACTGGCCCTTCTCCCTGGAATTCTTTCTGCCGCTGGAGAGAAGACAGGGGGACTGGGCTCACTCCATCCTGCTGTTGGGGATCTGGGCCCACTGCCCAGCATCCCTGGGGTATACAGGTGGGGACTGAAGCCCCATCAACCGACACCAGATCAAGCTGCAGTTGTGAGGTGATGACTGCATTCTCTCCTTGGTTCCTGATCTGCAGCTCGCGATAGACTGCCACCTCCTCACCTTGGGCCTCCACAATTGCTGCAGGTGTGGGGCAGAGGTCTTGGACCCTCTGTCCGGTTGCCAGCACTTCTGCTGGGGGTTTGCCAGGTGGTTCCTCCTCTACAGAAACGTCTATTAAATCCCCAGTCTCTGGAATTGGTAAAAGTGTGGGATAGAGGTCTTGGACCCTCTGTTCAGTTACCAGATCTTCAGCTGGAGAAGTTTGTTTTAACTCCATAGATGCTGCTGGCAGAAAATCACATGTCCCTGTCAGTGTTGTGGGAGAAAGGCCGACTATCTCTTCTCTCAAGAAGGCCGAAGCCACTGTTGGTGCTGGGCAGAACACAGTGAACTTTGGCCCTGATAGCAGCTCTTCTGCTGGAGGCTCATCAGGTTGTTTTTCCTCAGTAGAAAAGTCTATCAAATCCCATGTCTCTGCAACTGATGTCTGGGGATATAGGTTCACCATCTCCTGTCCATGGAACCCAGAAGATGTTATCATTTCTGGACAGAGGTTAGCAGAGCTCTGCCCTGTTGTCAGCACTTCAGGTTTGGGGACGGCAATCTCCGGATTTTCCACTGCCGATTCTCTGGCATGCTGCTGAACTTGTTCTAGCAGTTTCCTGTATGCCCTTTCCAGATGCTGTTCCTTCCTTAGCAAATGGTCCAGATCAGGTTTGAGCTCTGAGACCCCTGCAAGACCGAGCATAGACTCTCTATAGTCTCTCATGTCCTCAAGGTCAGGTTCCCCCTCATCGCCAAACATAAAAAGATCTGTAAGGTTCTCCCACAGCAATCCAGGGCCGCCAAAGTCATATCCCTCCGGAGAGCATTCTGTTGTCTCCCCTAAATATCCCTCCTCTGCGTGCCATTGCAGAGCCCGATAACAATTGTCCAGCTCTATCTCCTGCTGGACCAACCTGTCCAACTCAGTCACCCATTGCTCCTGGGGCTGCTCTCCCAGGAATGCCATCCGCAATGCCCGTTGGTCACTGGCCCGTTGCTCTTGGGTTGGAAAGCACTTGCCCTGTTTTATACCAGCGAGACGGAGGGCTGCAATCCAGAGCTCCACCCGAATTTGCTGCCTGAGCTCCAGGCATTCATCCTCAGACACAGTCCTGGTGTACGTTGAAAGGATGATCCGCAGCAGCCCCGGGAATTCTGATGCCAGGTCCATATCTCCGCTGGGGTGACTGAAGTCTGCTATGCTGATCTTGGATCCAGTTGGAGGTTTGGATGTCCCAGACTTCCGGAAGCGATCCCACTGCTGCCACCAATGTCACGGAACGCCCCACACTCCGCTTGAGTGCTTCCATCATATACCGCTTCCTAAGTTCTGGAACACGAGTCCAATGGATCTGGCTATAGGAACCCCAAGAACTAGACAACACCAGTCTTGGAGTACATCTGAACTAACTTTTTATTTGAGATCTCACAGACCTTTATACAGCAGGGATCACTCAAAGCTAACCTAATTAACATGAGCTAATTTACTACAAAATGTACCCAGACCAGATGACAGTCTTGTGGGCACCGAGCTTCACACATTAATATAAACACAATAGCTGGAGCTAATTACAATTAACAATACAAACAACAATCTCCCCCCTCCTCAGCCTAGACCATTCGTCTCCTAGCCAGGGCTGGTGGCTAAGGTGATCAGCTCTCTCAATTAACATAAACACATGTTGATAACACCAGCATCTCTTCACAGGATGTGTCCCAACAGAATGAACCAGTCTTATCAGCAGGGGGCTGCTGGAGGAACCCCCCCTCCCTCTTCAGGGACACAAATCTACAGTAAGGAGTCCCCATACAATATATACATATATACACGACTGAGTCCGATTAATACAGTTCAGACTGGATTTCTCATTCACCTCACAAAGAGTATTGTTCCATTGAAAATCCAGGGCCCATAATCAAAAGGCAACAGGCTTGCATACAGTCCTCTCCAACAGCCTCTGTTCTGGCTATGTCTGTCACAGCCACTAACCACTGATCCCCCAAGTTACAATTGTACCTTCGTTTGAACAATCGGCGCTAACGATTCTCCGTCCTCCACTCACGGATCGTATGTACGTCGCCTGCAAGTTATGCTTTATATACACTGCGCATGCGTGAAACTCCGCCCCTGTCCTTCTTTCTAGTGTATTCCCCACCTCTTCTATTTTGGGGCAGTGGAAGAGCACACGGTGGAGACACAGCAGGTGTGTGCTGTGAGCAGCAACAATGAGAAAAGCCCGATGAGAAAAGAGAGAGAGACAGTGTCATTTCATTTGAGTTAGATAGAGCAGGCAGGTGAGTCAACTAGCTGCAGTCAGTATATTTAGTATATATATGCATCCCAGGTGTTATATATATATATATATATATATATATATATATATATATATATATATATATATATATACTGTATTCAGTTTAGCTAGATCCATTCCTGTTATTCTCTTCCTAATATACTTACAGGCAGGCAGCTGCAGTATTTTCAGTCAGTGTACTGTATCCTGTGCTCAGTGTGCAACTAAAGCTAACTGCAGACAATTGCTGGTGTTCTCTTCCTAATAATACCTCAGGCAGGCAGCTGCAGTATTTTCAGTCAGTGTACTGTATCCTGTGCACAGTGTGCAACTAAAGCTAACTGCAGACAATTGCTGGTGTTTTCTTCCTAATAATACCTCAGGCAGGCAGCTGCAGTATTTTCAGCCTGTGTACTGTATCCTGTGCACAGTGTGCAACTAAAGCTAACTGCAGAAAATTACTGGTGTTCTCTTCCTAATAATACCACAGGCAGGCAGTTGATTCAGCTAGCTGCAGTGTATTAGTGTACTGTATACTGGGCACAGTGTGCAGCTAAAACTCACTGCAGACAATTCCTGTTGTTTTCTTACTAATAATACTACAGGCAGGTAGGCGATTCAGCTAGCTGCAGTATAATCAGTATATATATACATCCCAGCTTTGTGCAGCTACATCTCACTGCAGGCCATTCCTTGTGTACCTATTCCAATACATCAAAGACAGTAGGTCTGGAAGACCAACAAGGAGAGGCAGATAGTCACAGGCCAATAAAAGAGGGCAAGCAGGCTCTATGTCTAGAGGCAACAGTGCTGGTCGTGGACACGGTGCATCCTCATCAGCACGTGCCCGTGGGGCACGCTTCTCCTTTTTCTCGGCAGCTGGCCGTGTTGAGCCACAACATGCCGAAGAGTTGGTAGAGTGGATGACCAAGCCGTCCTCATCCTCCTCATCTCCTGTCACGTGGACTAGACAGCAAGCGCTTGGGCACCACATGCTTAATCAGACATATGTCGAGCTCCCATGCAGCCCGTTGGCAACACTACCTAAAAGACCCACACCAAAGAACAAGGCGGACCTCTCCTTGCTCCTCCTCATCAGCTGGGATCTCCAACCCCACTATACCTTCAGTCCTCTCAGAAACCTGCACTGAGAGGAATGAAGGTGTAGAATTAGATGTGCCACTGCCAAGTACTTGCGGGCAATCTGCTATCGGTACACCAACGTCTGATTTTAGCAGGCAGATTTCCCTACCCCAGTTGCTCCACCGGCAAAAGAAGTTTGCTCCCAGCCATCCACATGCCCAGAGGTTGAATGCTAGTGTCACGGAATTTAGTAGACCAGACTGTGTGGACTGCACAGAGGAAACCAGAAACACATGTAAGTGAAAAATAAGGGTGTTTATTTAATAGGTGACAAATAAGTGAAATATAAACAGTGCAAAACCAACCACAGATCCGCAAACTACAAATAATATATACAAATAACTGGAGATACCGGAATTGTAAACAAGCCAGGCCGAGGTCATACACAGGGAGGTCAGCAGATGGGTAAAGATGGGAAACCAACAGGACAGGGAGAGGATGGATGGATAGGCTGCAGGACAGGGATACAAGGAAATCAGGGCACAGGAGGGACAGGTCCAGGATGGGTTCGGGATAGGGATCGGATTAGATCAGAAACAGGCTCAAGGTCAGGATACAAGCAGCGAGGTTAGGGCACAGGGATAAAGATACCAAGGCAAGCATGTGAGGGCTTGCCGGGTATTTATAAGACTGCAGTAATTGACCTCACGTTTCACCTGAGTGCAGAGGGTGCTGTCTGCTCCACACTGCCGGAATACACCCGCTGGTGGACACCGGTACTACGGCCCAAGGATGCAGTGCCACCAGCAGGTGAGTCCTCTTATTACAGGTCCTAGGTGTTGGAAGACACCCGCTGGTGGACACTGGTACTGCGATTCAAGAGACCGATAGCACCACCAACGGGTGAACCTTTTCATGACAGCTAGCTTGGCTAAATTGCTAGCACTTCAACTGCTGCCTTTTCAGTTGGTAGACTCTGGGTGAACCTTTTCATGACACTTCCACCCTCAAAGGAGTGGCCTCCGGATGCTCCAACTAGATGAAATTGTGTTAAGTTTATGGCCTCAAACCGAACAACAGATGAGGGCACATCAGGCTGGGCATTGGGTACTTCAGGCTGGGCATCAGGCACCTTAGACTGGGCAGCGGATACATCAAACCGGACAGCGGACACATCAGAGCAGACAGCGGGCACATCAGAGCAGACAGCGGGCACATCAAAGCAGACAGCTGGCTCCGGGTTGTCGAGCTGGGCAGCAAGCTCTGGGTCATCGAGCTGGGCAGCAAGCTCCGGGTCGTCGAGCTGGGCAGCAAGCTCTGGGTCATCAGGCCAAACAGCGAGCACCGTAAGGGCAGGCTGGATCACAGGCACCGGCTCAACAAACTGGGTAACGGGCCCCAGCCCAGTGGGCTGGCTAACGGGCCCCGGTTCAGTGAGCTGGAGACTGGGCACTGGTCCGGCAAGCCGAATAACGGGCACTGGCTTAACGGACTTCAGTTTAGCAGACAGGGTAAAGGGCACTGGTTCAGCAGACTGGGTAATGGGCACCAGTTCAGCAGACTGGGTAACGGGCATTGGTTCCGCAGACTGGGTAATGGGCACCGGTTCCGCAGACTGGGTAACGGGCACCGGTTCCACAGACTGGGTAACGGGCACCGGTTCTGCAGACTGGGTAACAGGCACCGAAACTTCAGGCTGACACACGGGCACCGAAACTTCAGGCTGACACACGGGCACAGAAACTTCAGGCTGACACACGGGCACAGAAACTTCAGGCTGAGACACCAATATCAAGACATCCAGCTGGAAAGCAGGCAACGAGACACCAGGCTGGAAGGCAGGCAACGAGACATCAGGCTGGAAGGCAGGTACCAAAACATCAGACTGAGAAGCGGGCACATCAGACGGGGAAGTGGAGACATCAAGCTGGAAGGCAGGCACCGAGACATCAGGCTGGAAGGGAAGCACCGAGACATCAGGCTGGAAGGTGGGCACATCAGACTGGAAAGCGGGCACATCAGACTGGAAAGCGGGCACATTAGACTGGAAAGTGGGCACATCAGACTGGAAGGCAGGCACCAAGACTTCGGGCGAGACATCCGGCTGGAAGGCAGGCACCGAGACATCAGGCTGGAAGGCAAGCATCGAGACATCAGGCTGGAAGGCGGGCACATTAGACTGGAAAGCGGGCACATCAGACTGGAAAGCAGGCACCAAGACTTTGGTCTGGAAGGCAGGCATCGAGACATCAGGCTGGAAGGCAGGCATCAAGACATCAGGGTGGAAGGCGGGCACATCAGACAGGAAAGCAGGCATCAAGTCTTTGGGCTGAAAGGCAGGCATCGAGACATCAGGCTGGAAGGCAGGCATCAAGACATCAGGCTGGAAGGCGGGCACGTCAGACTGGAAAGCAGGCACATCAGGCTGGAAAGTGGGCACATCAGGCTGGAAAGTGGGCACATCAGGCTGGAAAGCGGGCACCAAGGCATCAGGCTGGAAGGCAGGCATCAAGACATCAGGCTGGAAGGCGGGCACATCAGACTGGAAGGCGGGCACATCAGACTGGAAGGCGGGCAAATCAGACTGGAAGGCGGGAACCGGGACTTTGGGCTGGAGGGCAGGCATCAGGACATGAGACTGGGAGGCAGGCATATCAGACTGGAAAGTGAGCACCGAGACTTTGGGCTGGAAGGCAAGCACGAAGACATCCAGCTGGAAGGCAAGCATCGAGACATCAGGCTGGAAGGTAAGCACATCAGACTGGAAAGCGGGCACATCAGACTGGAAAGCGGGAACATCAGGCTGGAAGGCAGGCACATCAGGCTGAAAGGCAGGCACCGAGACTTCAGGCTGGAAGGCAGGAATCAAGACTTCTGACTGGAAAGCGGACACATCTGACTGGAATGTAGCACATCAGGCTGGAAGGCAGGCACATCAGGCTGGAAGGCAGGCACCAAGACTTCGGGCGAGACATCCGGCTGGAAGGCAGGCACCGAGACATCAGGCTGGAAGGCAAGCATCGAGACATCAGGCTGGAAGGCGGGCACATTAGACTGGAAAGCGGGCACATCAGACTGGAAAGCAGGCACCAAGACTTTGGGCTGGAAGGCAGGCATCGAGACATCAGGCTGGAAGGCAGGCATCAAGACATCAGGCTGGAAGGCGGGCACATCAGACAGGAAAGCAGGCACCAAGTCTTCGGGCTGAAAGGCAGGCATCGAGACATCAGGCTGGAATGTGCGGTACCTCAGTGGCAGGTTCCCAAATGCCACTTTTTTTCCGGCTCTCTACCGGCATGGGGAAGGCAATGTCTTGGCATCACTGGACAGGGCGGTCAGCGGTAAGGTGCATATTACCGCTGACTCATGGTCCAGCAGGCATGGACAGGGACGTTACCTATCTTTCACCGTGCACTGGGTGACTCTGCTGGCAGCTGGGCAGGATGCAGGGCAAGATGCAGTAGTGTTGGAGGTTGTTCCGCCACCACGCCTCCAAAATTCTACTAGTGGTGATTCTGCCACACCTCTCTCCTCCACCCCCTCCTCTCATTCTTCCTCCATGGCCTCTTCCTGTGCTGATTTGTCCTCGGAACCAGCAGTGCTCCGTAGGTGTTCAAGGGGCTACGCAAGCATGCAGGCCAAAAGATGCCATGCAGTGCCTGAGCTGGGGGGACAGGAGCCACACTGGGGCAGTGTGATGCCCCAGTGTGGCTCTTCGTGATGGCACATCACTACTATTTATAGGGGACCAATAGAGTTTTTTAGTTTCACTCTTTCCAATAATAGTAGTAACTATATGGTAACGTGCACGTTATTTATTACGATTTCTCTTATCACACAGAGAAGCCTACACTTTGGCACAACGAATGTTGATATGTACAATTTTCACTAGGGTATTATCTAGCCTGCCATTATCACTTAAGTAGGATATAGGAGGGACACGATCACTAATTTAGTTAGTAGCTAACCCCTTCCTCCATACACTTGCTTATCCCATATAACCCATTAGGGAGAGCCACACCCCATTGTAGATATATTTGTAACCAGTTGGAGGATCCCTAGGGAAGCTCCTTTTAGGGGGGCTGCATACCTAATTATCGTCCTAAGCGCAGCCATCACATATATATTTATCTACATGTCACAGTTTAGGCGGTTCTTGGGCAGGTTAAATTCCTTTTGGAGATCAGCCAGGCGAGCACTGGCATTATATGACCGGCTGAAATGCACACAGACTTTCCTGGCCTGCCTCAGGACATCCTGTAAGCCCGGGTACCTGCCCAAGAACCGCTGCACCACCAAGTTAAGGACATGAGCCAAACAGGGCACATGGGTCAGTTGTCCCTGTCGGAGGGCGGAGAGGAGGTTGGTGCCATTGTCGCAAACCACCATTCCTGCCTTAAGCTGGAATGGCGTCAACCACCTTTGAGCCTGCCCCTGCAGAGCTGACAGAACCTCTGCCCCAGTGTGGCTCCTGTCCCCCAAGCACACCAGCTCAAGCACCGCATGGCATCTTTTGGCCTGCGTACTTGCGTAGCCCCTTGAACGGCTACGGAGCACCGCTGGTTCCGAGGACAAAGCACAGGAAGAGGCCATGGAGGAAGAAGTAGAGGAGGGGGTGGAGGAGAGAGGTGTGTCACAATCATTAGCATTTTGGAGGCGTGGTGGCGGAACAACCTCCAACACTACTGCACCTTGTCCTGCATCCTTCCCAGCTGCCAGCAGAGTCACCCAATGCGCCGTGAAAATTAGGTAACGTCCCTGTCCATGCCTGCTGGACCATGAGTCAGCGGAAATATGCACCTTACCGCTGACCGCCCTGTCCAGCGAGGCATGGACATTGCCTTCCACATGCCGGTAGAGAGCTGGAATCGCCTTCCGTGAGAAAAAGTGGCGTTTCAGTACCTGCCACTGAGGAACCGCACATTCCACAAACTCACGGAAGGGGGCAGAGTCTACCAACTGAAAAGGCAGCAGTTGAAGTGCTAGCAATTTTGCCAAGCTAGCATTCAACCGCTGGGCATGTGGATGGCTGGGAGCAAACTTCTTTCGGCGGTGCAGCAGCTGGGGCAGGGAAATTTGCCTGGTACAATCTGACGTCGTTGTACCAAAAGCAGATTGCCCACAAGTACTTGGCTGTGACACACCTAATTCTACACCTTAATTCCTCTCAGTGCAGGTCTCAGAGAGGACTGAAGGTATAGTGGGATTGGAGATCTTAGCTGATGAAGAGCAAGGAGAGGTCCTCTTTGTTCTTTGGTGTGGGTCTTTTAGGTACGCTTGCCAACGAACTGCATGGCAGGTCAACATATGTCTGGTCAAGCATGTGGTACCCAAGCGGGAGATGTTTTGGCCACGCGAGATAAGCTTGAGACATATGTTGCAAATAGCAGCGGTGCGATCTGATGCACTCGTCTCAAAAAAGGCCCACACCAAAGAACTTTTTGAATAACGCGCAGAGACTGCAGCGCCCTGCACATGTGGAGCTTTGGGGTGTGATGCAGTCAATGTGCTGCCCTTAGGCTGGCCCCTGGAGGGCATCCTGCCTCGTTGGTGATGTGCCGCCTCCTCCTCCTCCTCCTCTCTCCTATCAGGAACCCACGTTGAGTCAGTGACCTCATCATCCCCTCCCTCCTCATCACTGGAGCAAACCTGGCAGTATGCTGCAGCAGGGGGAGCATGACTGCCAGATTGCTGTCCTTCTTGGGCACACCCTCTGTCCGTGCTCATGTTACTGCCTTCATCGAGCTCAGTATCATCATCAGGGGGCGTGGCTTGGCGCCGGACTCTAATGGACGCCTAATCCCTGCGCTCCGGTCCTCAGAGGGTTTCCCAGTAGCTTCAAAGAGCCATCCATAAGCAAAAACATGGGGAAATCTAAGGGGAACCCGTCCCCATCCCGTTCCCGATCCCCGCGGAGACCCGACTCACAGGCAGGCCGCAGCATTCCGGAGATCTTCCGGACGCAGGCACGCGAGGCCCCGGCTTCATCTCAGGCCTACTCGGCCACAGCGCGCTCCTCCAGCCTCAGCCCCTCTGGCAGGCACAGGACTCAATTGCCCGCTCGGCATGGGGTCACAGCACACCCCCTGAACATGGGGGACCTGAGAATAGTGGCAGAGGATATCAAAGCCACCTTCGCATCGGTCATCTCAGACCTGAGGAGAGACATCCACTCCATGACGGTCCGCATGGACACCATAGAAGAAGCAACAGCACAAAATGAGAACTCCATCCACAGGCTCCAGACATCATCCCAGGCACATTCCGTCCAGCTCAGAGACCTGCATAGATACATGGAAGACCTGGACAATCGTGGCAGACGACACAACTTACGGGTAAGAGGCATGCCAGAATCGATCGATCATACACAACTTACCCAGGCAACCGTAGCTGTCTTCAACGATCTCCTAGGCAGACCCCCCGAGACCCCTATTGAATGTGAACGCTTACACAGGGCTCTCAGGCCCCGGGGTAGAGACACTGACCCTCCCAGAGATGTGGTATGCTGCCTAGTTAACTTTAAGCTGAAAGAAGAAATCCTTCGCAGGGCCAGAGATCGTCGCAATCTTTCATGCCAAGGCTCAGAAATAAAAATCTTTCAAGATTTATCACCTATCACCCTACAAAATAGAAGAGACTTACGCCATCTCCTTGATATACTACGCACAAACGGAATTCAATACCGCTGGAAATTCCCTTTTTGCCTTTCAGCATCAACACAAGGGCGAACGGCTAACCTGAGAGTGCCTGAAGATCTCACCTCATTCTGTGAGATTCTGAACATACCTTGCATTGAACTGCCCGACTGGTACCGCTCTCTCAGACCTCCACAACTCAGAAGGTCCAGCTCCATGGATGCCATCCCTGTGCGCGACGAGTTCCACATAAGAAGACGCAGAGCCAACTCTCCCAGGGCCAACACTTCCACAGGACCCAGGAACCCAACAGACAACAGCCCCACAGCTTCTCCTGCCCACAGAAGACCCCGCCACGGCGGTGCCGACTAACGGGGTGACCCACCCCCATCTTCGATTGATCGCCTGAACTCATTTCACCCCCTACACTACGAAGGCCTTCGCAAGACAGACGTCACTCCACAGTATGACCATCCGATTTCCCACAATTGGACCCCCTACAAACCAGAAGCAAGACGGCTGGACTCAAAGGACCACCACAATTCCTCACCTCTCCCGCACCTAGCCCAAGATGGACGCTTTTTGTTCAGCCCCACAGACTGGCCTTACCTGTGAAAACATCCCCCACCCCTCTACCCCCCTCCTTAGTGCCAGGCTGCTCACTTAGCAAATTTAACACAGTCTTCAAGCAATGGAACATTGGACACGCAAGTATAGCAGGAACCTGCACGAAGATAACTATTGTTTGTGACAGTTATATAACCCCCCAAATTACAATAGCTCCTTTCCTTATTTTATCTCCACCTCACCATTATGTCACCCCCATAACTCATCCCCCAAGTGGGCCGTTTTGAACCTCCCTAGGCGAGTGTCATTCCCTAAGGTGACAGACATATGTCACATTCCCAGGTTAGAATCCCCTTATCTTAACTGGCATCCTTGTTAAACAACAAACCGAGGCTGACACTTGCTTGTTAATGATGTTGTTTGTCAGTAATGTTGATTCCTCCCTGGAGGGGCGGTTCCACACAGTACCTCATCTACACCCTTAATTCCGCCCAAGCTCCACATACCCTACCCTTACTGTTGTCCCCCCAACATTAAGAGCTGACTCTCATATGCTCGGGTACCCCCCCCACCTGATCAAGAGATCACCCAAATGATTAACGGGTATCTAAACCTAGGCATCCCCTAAGATGATGATTAAGACATAGCCTGCATTCCCCAATGCCCCTAGTAACAACATTACTCTGTGTGGAGCCGCTCATCCGGTTGGTATATTGCCGGAAAGAGTTATCAAGTTATCTTCAGTTAAGTTACAACCCATAGGAAGCTAATATTCCAGCTAGGAGATACTAGTATCATTACTGTTATTGTCATTATCTGAATGCTCGTCATACAATGACCTAAGGTATATGGTGAATCTTGACAGACACCTCACCAAATGTATGGCTGACCCCGCGTAGGGCAAGCCTAAGACCAGAGTACGTAACTTGTTATGATATCTCATTCTACTTTTTTACTTTTTTAATACTCTCGTTTCGTTATTAATAGTTCAACACAACATAACATGTTTGTCTTTTGGCAACCAAGCAAAAGAACCCAGGGGGACCTCCGGCATGTGTGAAAGACCCCATACTCCGCCTGGTCATGGGTCTCGATACTACCACATCCTGATGTATAGACACATGAGTAAACCGGGCCGGACCACCTTTATGGTGAAATCTCAAACTATCTGTTCTTATACAGTGTGGGATTCGGTCGCACAGGCTGGAGGCCTACCCGGAGAGTAAGGCAAGCATAAATAACGCTAGAATTATTTACTAAATATATAGTCTGGTTAATGTTATAAGGTTGATGGTACAGATGACTCCTTACTTGTCTCTCTAATTATCTAAACGACTCACAACTTGACGTTCGCTCCACTTCCCCGCAATAGCTAAGGCCGACTTCCCCTACTCAGGCGGACTCACTCTCCTGCCCTAAAAGACCTCACACGATATTCTATCTTAGGCAATGACGCTACTTTAAATCTAAGACCCCCCTCATTTCATTTGATCCATAACCCCCAAGACTAATACTATAACCTATAGGCTCACTCCTCTATCTTAACCACCCACACCCCTCTGAGGACCAGAGGATTACACTCTATCTCTAACCCGTCACCACCGGCTCCCTCCACCTCCCCACACAACGGGAACCTATCTTCCCCGTTGACTTATACCGGATAACATATTATCCCATAAGAGGGGTCTCTGAACCCTTCTTTACCTCCGGTACACCCAGATCCCACATATCCTTCTTGATCTTTTTCTAACTTTTCTCCTTCCTCTTCCCCCCTTTTTGCCTCATCTCATCCTTTATTCTCCTTTTCCCCCTCTCCCCTCCCCTTCCTCTACCCTTACAGTCCCCTTTCCCCCTCAAACTCTCTAAGCCCATTTTCATTTCCCGCACACCCCTTGACTGCCTCCTCGGTCTCCGTCACCTCCACTTCGCCTCCGCAACTCCTCCCGATCCAACTATACTCCCACGATCCACCCCTAACATACTCGAAGAGGTATACTGACTAAACCGACAATAGACCACATCCTTTTAAAGCATGTCGCACACACCACCTACCACCAAACACGACACACTAAAAGTGACATCCCTAAATGTAAAAGGGCTCAACATACCAGAAAAACGCAGCCAAGTTCTGTCTATGATGCACAAACTAAAATCCGACATAGTTTTCCTCCAGGAAACCCATTTTCGTGCAGACAAGGTTCCTAAGCTTACAAACCACTGGTTCCCTCACTCCTACCATTCTACCAACCCACAAGCAAAGACTAAGGGAGTTTCAATCCTGATCTCCAAAAACTTAACATGGGAACTCAATGACTCACTTATTGACAAGGAAGGCAGATATATCTTTTTAAAAGGCAAGATACAGGGCCGACCTGTAACTCTGGCTAATATCTACAGCCCCAACTCTGCACAATCCAGCTTCTTTAGACAGATCTCCCAACTTTTATCAGGCTTCTCTGCTGGTCTAACCATACTCGGAGGAGACTTTAATGTAGCCCTATACCCAATTCTAGACACCTCTTCAGGATCCACATCACTGCCATACCGAACTCTGCGCCGAATTAAACTGCAATTGAACGACCTGCTCTTACATGACTCCTGGCGCACTCTTCACCCCAATGTCAAGGACTATACATTCTTCTCCGCCCCTCACGACAGATATTCCAGAATTGATTATCTTTTCCTCTCCCAACCAGACCTTCCATTCCTTTCCCATGCGACAATTGAACCAATGGTCCTATCTGACCACCACCCCATCACGATGACACTGACCTTCCCTGAACATCAGAATGTTTCAAAAATCTGGCGCTTAGATTCTACACTCTTGACCTCAGAAGGAGATATCACAGACATTAGACAAACCATACACAACTTCTTTATCGACAATGACAACGAAGACACATCTCCACTAACACAGTGGGAGGCCCATAAATGCGTCTTAAGGGGCAAGCTTATTGCCCTCAAAATGTCGCGGAAAAAAGCCCACCAAGCCAGTATCCTAAACCTGATCCAGAAGATTAAAACCCTAGAACTAGCTCACAAACAGACTCAGGCCCAACAAACATATCGAGAACTCACACAAACGAGAGAACATCTACTCACAGAACTGTCACAAAAAACAAAACGTAAATTCATCCTACAACAGAAATTGTTTTATGAATTTGGAAATAAAAGCGGAAAGTATCTGGCCCGAGCCATTCAGAAAAACAAAGCACGTTCCAATATCCACACGATCAACGACGTCCAAGGTAGAGCGAAAGTCACAGCCCCAGACATAGCCTCCCAATTCGAAGCGTACTACTCCACACTGTACAATCTCGGCACAACTACCGACGGTGCATCTAATAACAAGGATAGACGATCCCTCATTAAAAGTTTTCTAAAGGAACATTGCCCTAAACCGATTGACAGAGAAGATGCTCGCCAATTAGAACTCCCCATTTCAGAAGCTGAACTCAAAAATGCAATCAAACAGTTAAAAGCCGGAAAGAGTCCAGGCCCAGACGGCTTCACAGCCGTATACTTTAAGACCTTCATGGAGACACTCACAGGCCCCTTTCTCAAAGCCTTCAACTCCCTGTCCTCCTCCACGCTCCCCTTCCATAGACTCCTTGAAGCCCACATTACAGTTATACCAAAGGAGGGAAAAGACGCGACCCTAGTAAGTAACTATAGGCCGATCTCCCTACTAAATGTTGACATAAAAATGTTTGCAAAAATCCTAGCCAACCGCCTGCTTCCCCTGTTACCATCACTGATAGATGGAGACCAAGTCGGTTTTATTCCGGGTCGAGAGGCAAGGGATAACACCATTAAAGCCATAAATCTCCATCATTGGATGACAACTAATAAACATAAAGGTTTCTTTCTATCATTGGATGCGGAGAAGGCGTTTGACAGACTGGCATGGGACTACATGGGGGCAGTGCTACGACACTTAGGCCTCCATAATCGCATGTTTAACTCAATCATGTCGCTATACACGACACCCACGGCCAGAGTTAGGATTAACGGACATCTGTCAAACTCCTTCTCCATAACCAACGGAACGAGGCAAGGATGCCCACTTTCCCCTATCTTCTTTGTGTTAACCCTTGAACCTCTTCTGAACTGCCTCAGGAGAAATGAGGATATTAAAGGCATACCCATAGCAGGCCACACTTACAAGTTAGCAGCCTTTGCCGACGACATCCTGCTTTCCCTTAGCGAGCCCCACATTTCTATTCCAAACTTATTAAAAGACTTCCACCTCTTCCAGCGCATCTCTAATTTTAAAATAAACTTCACTAAATCACACGCCCTAAATGTCACTATCCCAAAAGAAACAGTTGCGCAGTGTGAATCTAACTTCCCTTTCCAATGGCGACAAAACGCAATTAAGTACCTTGGCATTTACCTTACAACGAACCTATCAGACCTTTTTGCACAAAACTATCTTCCCATCCTCAGAACGATCTCTGCTGATCTCAAAAATTGGAACAAACCCCAATTTTCCTGGTTCGGACGGGCAGCGATTATTAAAATGAATATTCTCCCCCGCATTCTATATATTTTACAAGCTATCCCCATCAAACTCCCCCCGTCATTTTTCTTATCCTATAGAAGGCTTTGTACTGAATTTCTATGGAAACAAAAATCTCCGAGAATCGCATATGATCTTCTGACAAAGCCCAAGACAAAGGGGGGCATTGGGCTTCCAGATCTGAAAAAATATTACTGGGCCTGCCACCTTACCCGTATTGTGGACTGGTCATTACACACCCAACTCAAAGACTGGGTCAGACTGGAAGGATCACTGTCCCCCTTTCCGCTGAAATCCGCACCCTGGCTGGCATCGACACATATCCCCTCCATTCTCAAAGAACACCCTCTCATTGGACCGACCCTGGATTGTTTCAGAGAAACATGCCGTAAGCTACACATATCATCCTCCCCGGGCCCTTTGACTCCTATAAGACAGAACCCTGCCTTTCCTCCGGGCATGTCCACACAATTCCTAGCGAATCAATGGCAATTCCCCGACATGCTGGCACACCAATTTTTCCGCGACGGATCTTTCCTAGATCGCCTCACACTAACACCCGCCATCACCAGGGACCCTTTACCGCTCTGGACTTACTTTCAAATTCGGCATTTTTTAAAGGAAGCCAACCGCGACTCTTCTATATCCAGAACACTTACTCCTTTTGAGCATTTATGCTCTCAATCCAATCCCCAACAACATTTAATCTCCAGTATATATGCTATACTATTTACTGAAACCTCCTCCAAAGAAGGGAAAGCTTGCAAATCTTGGGAAAGAGAATTACAAACAGAACTAGAAGAAGACCAATGGGAACACATATTCACGATTGCCCATAAAGGCTCCCTGAACGTATCCATTCAGGAAAATAACTATAAGACCCTGACACGATGGTACCGAACCCCAGCTATCTTGAATAAAATTAACCCCTCATTCCCCAACAAATGCTGGAGATGTGGGGATGAACCAGGCACACTGTTACACATCCTGTGGTCATGTCCAGCTATTCAATCATTCTGGACGCAAGTCCGAGAACTCACGGAATCAATATCAACCTATAACTTAGACCATACGCCAACACAATGCCTGTTTCATCACTCAGATTTGTCCACGTCGTACTACCGTAAAACATTGATCTTACCCCTTCTAAATGCAGCGAAAATGTGCATACCTAGACATTGGGGTACACCTCATTCTCCGACCATCCAAGAATGGCTCACACAAGTTGATAAAATAGCAGAAATGGAAGAACTTATTTCCATCTCACGAGACTCCCCAGCTAGATTCTCTAAGACGTGGGCATGTTGGACCCATTTTCGGTCAACCGACAGATACCTAACACTGATGACATAAATCTTGACCTGGACCCACCCATTCAAACTCACCACCCACCACCCTCGATCTGTACTGTACAATCCTCTCAGCCTCACCACTCCTATACCTATTCTTCTCCCCCGGCTGACGTGGACCCCCCACCCCTAAACAAGGGACGAGTATGGGGGGCCACACGTCAAAATTAGCCCAATTTCACTTTCCAAGAGTAGAGATCGAACAAACCTGACCTGCTTCACCATAAAACAACACCAAACCGAACCTATACCACAAGTGGCGGAGACCGAGGAGACAGGCACTCCTCTAGCCCCCTTATTCTCCCCCCCTCCCCCTCCCCCCCCTTTTGTTCCCTTCCCCCCCCTCAAGTCTCTTAAGTCACCCCTCCCCCCCCCCTTTCCCCCCCTCCCTCCCCTCTCTCTTCTTTTACTCCCCCCCCCATCTTCTTTTTTTTTTTTTTTTTTCTCTTTCTTTCCTCCTTTTTCTCTTCTTCTTTTATATATTTCTCATTGTCCACCTACAACCCCTCTTGGCCCCTTGCACGGTTTGGATCTCTTAACAGAGCTCCCGACCAACACCTCTACCTTAGACGTGGACTGAATTGTCATACAATCCCCTATGCCATCACCCAATGATTGGGAATCCTCCTCTGAGAAACATGACAGCGACTTGGAGGAGGGGGGAGGGAGAAGGAGAGGAGAAAAGGAAGAAGAAACATCTTATGCCACAATATTTAACTTTAACCTCTCGATAGTCATTTCAATATGTTACCAGATTTAATATAAAACCCCTCCCGCACTGACATAGTATATCGTAAATCATCAACAAGAGATTCTCTGTTATTAGTCAATTCACTGTTACATTTGTCTCAATCGTAAGAATCTATGTCTATTCCCCATCTTTTGTACAACTGTATGATGATACTGTGATACTGTCATATTGTACTATTTTTCTTTCAATAAAATCTATTTTGGAAAAAAAGTATCATCATCAGAGCCTTCCAAACGCTGGGCATCCTCCTGGAGCATGTACCCAACACTGTGGTCAAACAGTTCGAGGGACTCCTCAGGAGGACATGGTGGGGCTAGGGAAGGAGTCACTGATGACATTGAGCCGAGGGAAGAGGCCGCTGCTTTGCCAGACAAAGTACCCTGGGCATGGGTGAGAGAGGATGAGGAGGATGAGGACGGCTTGGTCATCCACTCAACCAAGTCTTCCGCATGTTGCGACTCAACACGGCCAGCTGCCGAAAAAAAGGCCAAGCGTGTCCCACGGCCACGTGCTGATGAGGATGCACCGTCTCCATGACCAGCACTAGACACAGAGCCTGCTTGCCCTCTCTTATTGGTTTGTGACTGTCTGCCTCTCCTTCTTGGCCTTCCAGACATACTAATGGCCTGTAGCTGCACTAAGCTGGGATATATATATATATATATATATATATAGATATATATATATATATATATATCTATATATATATATATATATATATATATATATGTACTGATACTGCAGCTAGCAAAATCAACTGCCTGCCTGTAGTATGAGAACACCACCAACCTTCTACAGGTAGCTTTAGCTGAACACTGTGAGGTGGACGCACCCCACTAACTTGTAGGTTTAGCTGAACACTGTGAGCAGGACGCACTGCACTAACTGTAAATAGTCTAGCTGCCTGACTGTGGTACTAAGAGGATCAAAAGAACACCAGCAATTTTCTTCAGGTAGCTGTATATACTGTAACAAGACAAGCCTGCCTGTCAGTAAGAAGATAACAGGAACGGATATAGCTGAACACTGTGAGCAGGACGCACCCCACCAACTTGTAGGTTTAGCTGAACACTGTGAGGTGGACGCACCACACTAACTTGTAGGTTTAGCTGAACACTGTGAGCGGGACGCACCCCACTAACTTGTAGGTTTAGCTGAACACTGTGAGGTGGACGCACCCCACTAACTTGTAGGTTTAGCTGAACACTGTGAGCAGGACGCACCCCACTAACTTGTAGGTTTAGCTGAACACTGTGAGCAGGACGCACTGAACTAACTGTAAATAGTCTAGCTGCCTGACTGTGGTACTAATAGGATCAAAAGAACACCAGTCATTTTCTTCAGGTAGCTGTATATACTGTAACAAGACAAGCCTGCCTGTCAGTAAGAAGATAACAGGAACGGATATAGCTGAACACTGTGAGCAGGACGCACCCCACTAACTTGTAGGTTTAGCTGAACACTGTGAGGTGGATGCACCACACTAACTTGTAGGTTTAGCTGAACACTGTGAGCGGGACGCACCCCACTAACTTGTAGGTTTAGCTGAACACTGTGAGGTGGACGCACCCCACTAACTTGTAGGTTTAGCTGAACACTGTGAGCAGGACGCACCCCACTAACTTGTAGGTTTAGCTGAACACTGTGAGGTGGATGCACCCCACTAACTTGTAGGTTTAGCTGAACACTGTGAGCAGGACGCACCCCACTAACTTATAGGTTTAGCTGAACACTGTGAGGTGGACGCACTGAACTAACTGTAAATAGTCTAGCTGCCTGACTGTGGTACTAATAGGATCAAAAGAACACCAGTCATTTTCTTCAGGTAGCTGTATATACTGTAACAAGACAAGCCTGCCTGTCAGTAAGAAGATAACAGGAACGGATCTAGCTGAACACTGTGAGCAGGACGCACCCCACTAACTTGTAGGTTTAGCTGAACACTGTGAGGTGGATGCACCACACTAACTTGTAGGTTTAGCTGAACACTGTAAGCAGGACGCACCCCACTAACTTGTAGGTTTAGCTGAACACTGTGAGGTGGACGCACCACACTAACCTGTAGGTTTAGCTGAACACTGTGAGCAGGACGCACCCCACTAACTTGTAGGTTTAGCTGAACACTGTGAGGTGGATGCACCCCACTAACTTGTAGGTTTAGCTGAACACTGTGAGCAGGACGCACCCCACTAACTTGTAGGTTTAGCTGAACACTGTGAGGTGGATGCACCCCACTAACTTGTAGGTTTAGCTGAACACTGTGAGCAGGACGCACCCCACTAACTTGTAGGTTTAGCTGAACACTGTGAGGTGGATGCACCCCACTAACTTGTAGGTTTAGCTGAACACTGTGAGCAGGACGCACCCCACTAACTTGTAGGTTTAGCTGAACACTGTGAGGTGGATGCACCCCACTAACTTGTAGGTTTAGCTGAACACTGTGAGCAGGACGCACCCCACTAACTTGTAGGTTTAGCTGAACACTGTGAGGTGGATGCACCCCACTAACTTGTAGGTTTAGCTGAACACTGTGAGGTGGACGCACCCCACTAACTTGTAGGTTTAGCTGAACACTGTGAGGTGGACGCACCACACTAACCTGTAGGTTTAGCTGAACACTGTGAGCAGGACGCACCCCACTAACTTGTAGGTTTAGCTGAACACTGTGAGCAGGACGCACTGCACTAACTGTAAATAGTCTAGCTGCCTGACTGTGGTACTAATAGGATCAAAAGAACACCAGTAATTTTCTTCAGGTAGCTGTATATACTGTAACAAGACAAGCCTGCCTGTCAGTAAGAAGATAACAGGAACGGATCTAGCTGAACACTGTGAGCAGGACGCACCCCACTAACTTGTAGGTTTAGCTGAACACTGTGAGGTGGACGCACCACACTAACTTGTAGGTTTAGCTGAACACTGTGAGCAGGACGCACCCCACTAACTTGTAGGTTTAGCTGAACACTGTGAGGTGGACGCACCCCACTAACTTGTAGGTTTAGCTGAACACTGTGAGGTGGACGCACCACACTAACTTGTAGGTTTAGCTGAACACTGTGAGCAGGACGCACCCCACTAACTTGTAGGTTTAGCTGAACACTGTGAGCTGGACACACCCCACTAACTTGTAGTTTTAGCTGAACACTGTGAGCAGGACGCACTGCACTAACTGTAAATAGTCTAGCTGCCTGACTGTGGTACTAATAGGATCAAAAGAACACCAGTAATTTTCTTCAGGTAGCTGTAAATACTGTAACAAGACAAGCCTGCCTGTCAGTAGGAAGATAACAGGAACGGATCTAGCTAAACTGAATACAGTGTATATATATATATATATATATATGCAACACCTGGGATGCATATATATACACAATACACTGTAAGTGCAGCTAACTGACTGACTGTTCTGCCTAATCTATCTAACTCAAATCAAATGTCACTGTCTGTCTCTCTCTCTCTCAATGAACGCCAGAACACACACTACACAGGGCCGCCGTGCAGGCGGCCTTATATAGTGTGGGGCGTGTACTAAATCCCCTGAGCCATAATTGGCCAAAGCCTCCTTGGCTTTGGCCAATTACGGCAATCTTTTCAGGCGGTGCTGTGATTGGCCAAGCATGCGGGTCATAGTGCATGCTTGGCCAATCATCAGCCAGCAATGCACTGCGATGCCGCAGTGAATTATGGGTCGTGACGCGCCACTTGAATTTGGCGCGAACGGCCCATGTCGTTTGCAATTCGGCAAACGACTGAACAGCCGATGTTCGAGTCGAACATGGGTTCGACTCGAACACGAAGCTCATCCCTACTCCTGGCCCACCCTCCAATCACTTTGGGAAGATGGTCGGTGCCCTGCCTCAACCCCGGTTGAGATGGTTATATCTCACACCCTAACAGATCCCATTGCTGGTAACTCTTCTTGACTTTTGGGCTATTTTGTAAGTAGCTTCTCTATTCAAAGTAGACAATTTGGACATTTCTGATACAATTTTCTCTGTTAGCCAGAGGTTCCACATGTATCAATATTTATGACATTCCTTTGTTTTTCTCAGTTAAAGTGGAGTTCCACCCTCTTTTTCATGTCCTCTGCATTCAATGCTTCTTTGTCCCCTTAATCACATTTGGCATTTTTTTTTTTTTTTTTTTTAAATCACAGTTTTATTGTTCATCTGGTTTCCCACTTCCTGGTTGCGGCCGCGGCCGCCCCCGTTCGCTATGCATCCTGGGAGATGTTTTTTTATCAATCCCAGGAGGCAACAGGCCGCTGGGCCATAGTATCGCGTTATTTCCAAACCGGAAATGACGCGATGTAGGACGGCGGCGGCGGCCGGCGCCATTTTAAATAAGGGCAAAGTGGATTTGTTTTGCCAGTGTTACTAAAGCGTCCATAGCAGCGCCATCGTTTCTCGTGGAAGTTAGTGCAGCAAGCAGCTACTTGAGAGCGGTATGTGCTGGGGGAGATGTGCTGTGGGCGATGTGCTGTGCTGTGGGCGATGTGCTGTGGGCGATGTGTTGTGGGCGATGTGCTGTGCTGGGGGACATGTGCTGTGCTGGGGGACATGTGATGTGCTGGGGGACATGTGCTGTGCTGGGGGACATGTGCTGTGCTGGGGGACATGTGCTGTGCTGGGGGACATGTGATGTGGGAGATGTGCTGTGATGTGGGAGATGTGCTGTGATGGGGGAGATGTGCTGTGATGGGGGAGATGTGCTGTGATGGGGGAGATGTGCTGTGATGGGGGAGATGTGCTGTGATGGGGGAGATGTGCTGTGATGGGGGAGATGTGCTGTGATGTGGGAGATGTGCTGTGATGGGGGAGATGTGCTGTGATGTGGGAGATGTGCTGTGATGGGGGAGATGTGCTGTGATGGGGGAGATGTGCTCTGCTGGGGGAGATGTGCTCTGCTGGGGGAGATGTGCTCTGCTGGGGGAGATGTGCTCTGCTGGGGGAGATGTGCTCTGCTGGGGGAGATGTGCTCTGCTGGGGGAGATGTGCTGTGCTGGGGGAGATGTGATGTGGGAGATGTGCTGTGATGGGGGAGATGTGCTGTGATGGGGGAGATGTGATGTGGGAGATGTGCTGTGATGTGGGAGATGTGCTGTGATGTGGGAGATGTGCTGTGATGGGGGAGATGTGCTGTGATGGGGGAGATGTGCTGTGATGGGGGAGATGTGCTGTGATGGGGGAGATGTGCTGTGATGGGGGACATGTGCTGTGCTGGGGGACATGTGCTGTGGGACATGTGATGTGGGAGATGTGCTGTGATGGGGGACATGTGCTGTGATGGGGGACATGTGCTGTGCTGGGGGACATGTGCTGTGATGGGGGACATGTGCTGTGATGGGGGACATGTGCTGTGATGGGGGACATGTGCTGTGCTGGGGGACATGTGCTGTGCTGGGGGACATGTGCTGTGCTGGGGGACATGTGCTGTGCTGGGGGACATGTGCTGTGCTGGGGGACATGTGCTGTGCTGGATGTGCTGTGATGTGGGAGATGTGCTGTGATGTGGGAGATGTGCTGTGATGGGGGAGATGTGCTGTGATGGGGGAGATGTGCTGTGATGGGGGAGATGTGCTGTGATGGGGGAGATGTGCTCTGCTGGGGGAGATGTGCTCTGCTGGGGGAGATGTGATGTGGGAGATGTGCTCTGCTGGGGGAGATGTCATCTTCAATACATCTAGATGCATAAATTAATTTTGTTACTGAGATTATTATTATTTTTTTAAATTAAAAGCTGTACAGAATAAAGTAGACGCTGGGTGTAGATTTTTTATATATATATATATATATATATATATATATATATACACATACATTATATATATATATATATATATACACACATACATTATATATATATATAAACACACACACACACACACACATTATTTATATATATACACATACATAACGAGGTACATATATAACAAGAGATTTTAATATATATATATATATATATATATATATATATATATATATATATATATATATATATATATATATATATATATATATATATATATATACACACATACACACACATAACAAGATACATATATAACAAGATATACATCTCTTGTTATGTAGATATATCTGCACAGAAGCAAATGATTTAGTTTAAAATTAATTTATTTTTAAACCTTTTGCTGCAGATTTCTGTATTTCTTGTACATGCAGTATATTTCCAGGTTCCTGGAGGGAGGAGGGGAGGAGAGGTTTGCCTAGCTAAGGGGCGGCAACTTCCTTTGTAACTGTCGTTGCTATGGAAACCTGACTTGAAACCTATTACACTGCTTGAGCAGCACTGAGCATGTGCGAGATTTGCAAGGCTGAGATCCAGGAAGAGATACAGTCTGGCTTCAGATGCCCACACCTAAGATGGCCACGGCCTGCTGCTAGTTTATAAAGTTACAATATGATATATTTACCTAACAAAACTGAGCTTTTTTTACAGACTAACTTTACTAGAATATATTAAGCTTATGTATTATAGGGTTATTTTTATTTAAAAAGTAAAATTTTGGCCGGAACACCACTTTAAGTTATGCATCCCACCCCTGAGGACTGGCAAGAAGCCAAGAAATGCGTCGGGTTCTCAAACTGAGGATGCCCTATCAAGCCTAAATCATATTCCCGACATTTATCAATTTTTTACCGAGTTTTCTCATTTCATGCGATTTTGTGATTTTGATTGGCGATTTTAATTCATGTATTTCTGTTATGAATTGCATATATGTATGTCCATTGATTTGTTTACACTACTGAGTCTTCAATGATTGTTACTGCTAAATATGTTTATATATCAATTCATGCGACTATGTTTGTATCTATACTACTTTATTGGTACTGTATGCATCAAAACCATGGACTTGACTATAAATTAAATCCAATCATTTTACTTAATAGGGATGAGCCGAACACCCCCCGGTTCGGTTCGCACCAGAACCCGCGAACGGACCGAAAGTTCGCACGAACGTTAGAACCCCATTGACGTCTATGGGACTCGAACGTTCGAAATCAAAAGTGCTCATTTTAAAGGCTAATTTGCATGGTATTGTCCTAAAAAGGGTTTGGGGACCCGGGTCCTACCCCAGGGGACATGTATCAATGCAAAAAAAACTTTTAAAAACGGCCGTTTTTTCGGGAGCAGTGATTTTAATGATGCTTAAAGTAAAAAAAAGTGAAATATTCCTTTAAATATCGTACCTGGGGGGTGTCTATAGTATTCCTGTAAAGTGACGCGTGTTTCCCGTGTTTAGAACAGTCCCTGCACCAAATGTCATTTTTAAAGGAAAAAATCTCATTTAAAACTGCTTGCGGGTTTAATGTAATGTCGGGTCATGGCAATATGGATGAAAATCAGTGAGACAAACAGCATGGGTACCCCCCAGTCCATTACCAGGCCCTTTGGGTCTTGTATGGATATTAAGGGGAACCCCGCACCCAAATTAAAATAAGGAAAGGTGTGGGGCCACCAGGTCCTATATACTCTGAACAGCAGTATACAGGCGGTGCAAACAAGACAGGGACTGTAGGTTTGTTGTTAAGTAGAATCTCTTTGTAATTTTGAACGGGTACATTTTTAACGTGTTTAGCTCCAGCCAAAAAATCTTTTTTAAGCTTTTTGGAAAACATAGGGAAGGGTTATCACCCCTGTGACATTTGTTTTGCTGTCTTTCCTCCTCTTCAGAAGATTTCACCTCACTTTTTTGTCCCAATGAAAAATGTTTTTTGAAAATTTGGGTTTTTTTGTGGAACAAGGATTGAAAAGCATCAGTGGAAAGGAGAAATTGTTTTCCCATATTAACTCTTACAGGAGAGAATTTCCCTTCCTAGGGGTAGATTTCATCTCACTTCCTGTTGTCTCCTTCCGTTTGCAAGTAGGAGTCGTTTGTAAGTTATATGTTTGAAAGTAGGGTCCTGCCCTATATACTCAGCAGAAATTTGGGCCTTAGGTGTTGCTGTGGCCACAACACTGTAAGCCCTCACAGGGCCCTGCTGTGAAATATTAGATCAAGAATTGTAATTACATGCCCCTGTTGAACAGGAGCTGAAAAATTAGGCCTTAGGCACTGGTGCTGGTGCCACAACACTACAACCCCTCACAGACACTCTAGTTGGAACGCAGGAACGAGCCCTGCTGCAAAGTATTGCATCAAAAATTGTAATTACACGCCCCTGTTAGACAGGGGCAGAAAAATTGGGCCTTAGGCACTGGTGCTGGTGCCACAACACTGCAACCCCTCACAGACACTCTAGTTGGAATGCAGGAACGAGCCCTGCTGCAAAGTATTGCATCAAAAATTGTAATTACACGCCCCTGTTAGACAGGGGCAGAAAAATTGGGCCTTAGGCACTGGTGCTGGTGCCACAACACTGCAACCCCTCACAGACACTCTAGTTGGAATGCAGGAACGAGCCCTGCTGCAAAGTATTACATCAAAAATTGTAATTACATGCCCCTGTTAAACAGGGGCTGAAAAATTGTGCCTTAGGCACTGGTGGTGGCGCCCAGAACCAAAAATGTTCTTACAAGCTATCAGCGTGATGATTGAGGAGGAAGAGGATAATTACTCAGGGATAGTCACTCAGCATCAGCATAGGCAGTCTTTGAAGGGATCTGAGATTTCAAAAAAAATTATTCGGTTACATCAGCATCAGGTGCTTGGTAGCTGGTGGTGATCCAAGACTGATTCATTTTTATGAAGGTCAGCCGATCGACCGAGTCGGTGGACAGACGCACCCTGTGATCGGTTACCACACCTCCAGCAGCACTGAATGTGCGTTCCGAAAGAACGCTGGATGCAGGACAGGCCAGTAGCTCAATTGCATACTGTGCAAGCTCTGGCCAGTGATCCATCCTCAAGACCCAGTAACCCAGAGGATTTTCGGTGGGAAAGGTGTCCAAGTCTGATCTTGCCCCTAGGTATTCCTGCACCATGTAAAACAGACGCTGGCGATGGTTGCTGGAACCGATCATACCTTGGGGCTGCGGACCAAAAAATTGTCTGAACGCATCGGTCAGACGGCCACCTTCTCCACCGCTCCTTCTTTGACTGACCGAAGCCTCAGCAACACGTTGTCCAGAAACAGGAGTTTGTAACCTCCCAGTCTCTGGGAACGCGTTGCACAGACCTTTCTGCAAGGCCTCCCGAAGATGTTTCATCCTCTGCTCCCTCTGCGATGGCAAGATAAGGTCCGCAACCTTACCCTTGTAACGTGGATCAAGGAGGGTTGCCAGCCAGTATTGGTCCTTCTCCTTGATACCACGAATACGAGGATCCCATCCAGGCTTTGCAGGATCAGGGAGGCCATGCAGCGTAGGTTTGCTGAGGCATTCGGTCCGGAGTCCTCTGGGTCACTAAGGACGACAACGTCCGCAGCCACCTCCTCCCAGCCACGTACAAGTCCATGTGTTCCTTGGGACTGATCCCTTAAAGACTGCTGCTGATGCTGAGTGCCAGGCTCCACCTCCATACTGACACAATCTTCCTCCTCCTCCTCCTCCTCCTCCTCGTCCTCTTCCTGTGTGATCGGCGGGCACACAGGAACACTGTCTGGATAAAGGGGGCCTTGAGAGCTAAGGAAGTCCTCCTCTTCCTGCCTCTGTTCTGCCTCAAGTGCCCTGTCCATTATTCCACGCAGCGTGTGCTCCAACAGGTGGACAAGGGGGACAGTGTCACTGATGCATGCACTGTCACTGCTCACCATCCTCGTGGCCTCCTCGAATGGTGACAGGACAGTGCATGCATCCCTGATCATGGCCCACTGGCGTGGGGAAAAAAAACCAAGCTCCCCTGACCCTGTCCTGGTGCCATAGTCGCACAGGTACTCATTGATGGCCCTCTGCTGCGTGTGCAGCCGCTGCAGCATGGCCAACGTTGAGTTCCACCTGGTGGGCATGTCACAGATTAGGTGGTTCTTGGGCAGGTTAAACTCCTTTTGGAGGTCCGTCAGCCGAGCACTGGCATTATATGACCGGCGGAAATGCACACAGACTTTCCTGGCCTGCCTCAGGACATCCTGTAAGCCCGGGTACCTGCCCAAGAACCGCTGCACCACCAAGTTAAGGACGTGAGCCAAACAGGGCACATGGGTCATTTGTCCCTGTCGGAGGGCAGAGAGGAGGTTGGTGCCATTGTCGCAAACCACCATTCCTGCCTTAAGTTGGCGTGGCATTAACCACCTCTGAACCTGCCCCTGCAGAGCTGACAGAACCTCTGCCCCAGTGTGGCTCCTGTCCCCCAAGCACACCAGCTCAAGCACCGCATGGCATCTTTTGGCCTGCGTACTTGCGTAGCCCCTTGAACGCCTACGGAGCACCGCTGGTTCCGAGGAAGAGGCCATGGAGGAAGAAGAAGAGGAGGGGGTGGAGGAGAGAGGTGTGTCACAATCAGCATTTTGGAGGCGTGGTGGCGGAACAACCTCCAACACTACTGCACCTTGTCCTGCATCCTTCCCAGCTGCCAGCAGAGTCACCCAATGCGCCGTGAAACTTAAGTAACGTCCCTGTCCATGCCTGCTGGACCATGAGTCAGTGGTAATATGCACCTTACCGCTGACCGCCCTGTCCAGTGAGGCATGGACATTGCCTTCCACATGCCGGTAGAGAGCCGGAATCGCCTTCCGTGAGAAAAAGTGGCGTTTGGGTACCTGCCACTGAGGAACCGCACATTCCACAAACTCACGGAAGGGGGCAGAGTCTACCAACTGAAAAGGCAGCAGTTGAAGTGCTAGCAATTTTGCCAAGCTAGCATTCAACCGCTGGGCATGTGGATGGCTGGGAGCAAACTCCTTTCGGCGGTGCAGCAGCTGGGGCAGGGAAATTTGCCTGGTACAATCTGACGTCGGTGTACCAAAAGCAGATTGCCCACAAGTACTTGGCTGTGACACACCTAATTCTACACCTTCATTCCTCTCACTGCAGGTCTCAGAGAGGACTGGAGGTCTAGTGGGGTTGGAAATCTCAGCTGATGAGGAGCAAGGAGAGATCCTCTTTGTTCTTTGGTGTGGGTCTTTTAGATACGCTTGCCAACGAACTGCATGGCAGGTCAACATATGTCTGGTCAAGCATGTGGTACCCAAGCGGGAGATGTTTTGGCCACGTGAGATACGCTTGAGACATATGTTGCAAATAGCAGCGGTGCGATCTGATGCACTCGTCTCAAAAAAGGCCCACACCAAAGAACTTTTTGAATAACGCGCAGAGACTGCAGCGCCCTGCACATGTGGAGCTTTGGGGTGTGATGCAGTCAATGTGCTGCCCTTAGGCTGGCCCCTGGAGGGCATCCTGCCTCGTTGGTGATGTGCCGCCTCCTCCTCCTCCTCCTCCTCCTCCTCTCTCCTATCAGGCACCCACGTTGAGTCAGTGACCTCATCATCCCCTCCCTCCTCATCACTGGAGCAAACCTGGCAGTATGCTGCAGCAGGGGGAGCATGACTGCCAGATTGCTGTCCTTCTTGGGCACCCCCTCTGTCCGTGCTCATGTTACTGCCTTCATCGAGCTCAGTATCATCATCAGAGCCTTCCAAACGCTGGGCATCCTCCTGGAGCATGTACCCAACACTGTGGTCAAACAGTTCGAGGGACTCCTCAGGAGGACATGGTGGAGCTAGGGAAGGAGTCACTGATGACATTGAGCTGAGGGAAGAGGCCGCTGCTTTGCCAGACAAAGCACCCTGGGCATGGGTGAGAGAGGATGAGGAGGATGAGGAAGGCTTGGTCATCCACTCGACCAAGTCTTCCACATGTTGCGGCTCAACACGGCCAGCTGCCGAAAAAAAGGCCAAGCGTGTCCCATGGCCACGTGCTGATGAGGATGCACCGTCTCCACGACCAGCACTAGACACAGAGCCTGCTTGCCCTCTCTTATTGGCTTGTGACTGTCTGCCTCTCCTTCTTGGCCTTCCAGACATACTAATGGCCTGTAGCTGCACTAAGCTGGGATAGAACACCTGTAATTTTCTTCAGGTAGCTTTATATACTGTAACCAGACAAGCCTGCCTGTCAGTAGGAAGATAACAGGAACGGATCTAGCTGAACACTGTGAGCAGGACGCACTGTACTAAATGTAAATAGTCTAGCTGCCTGACCGTGGTACTAATAGGATCAAATAGAACACCAGTAATTTTCTTCAGGTAGCTTTATATACTGTAACCAGACAAGCCTGCCTGTCAGTAGGAAGATAACAGGAACGGATCTAGCTGAACACTGTGAGCAGGACGCACTGTACTAAATGTAAATAGTCTAGCTGCCTGACCGTGGTACTAATAGGATCAAATAGAACACCTGTAATTTTCTTCAGGTAGCTTTATATACTGTAACCAGACAAGCCTGCCTGTCAGTAGGAAGATAACAGGAACGGATCTAGCTGAACACTGTGAGCAGGACGCACTGTACTAAATGTAAATAGTCTAGCTGCCTGACCGTGGTACTAATAGGATCAAATAGAACACCTGTAATTTTCTTCAGGTAGCTTTATATACTGTAACCAGACAAGCCTGCCTGTCAGTAGGAAGATAACAGGAACGGATCTAGCTGAACACTGTAAGCAGGACGCACTGTACTAAATGTAAATAGTCTAGCTGCCTGACCGTGGTACTAATAGGATCAAATAGAACACCAGTAATTTTCTTCAGGTAGCTTTATATACTGTAACCAGACAAGCCTGCCTGTCAGTAGGAAGATAACGGGAACGGATCTAGCTGAACACTGTGAGCAGGACGCACTGTACTAAATGTAAATAGTCTAGCTGCCTGACCGTGGTACTAATAGGATCAAATAGAACACCTGTAATTTTCTTCAGGTAGCTTTATATACTGTAACCAGACAAGCCTGCCTGTCAGTAGGAAGATAACAGGAACGGATCTAGCTGAACACTGTGAGCAGGACGCACTGTACTAAATGTAAATAGTCTAGCTGCCTGACCGTGGTACTAATAGGATCAAATAGAACACCTGTAATTTTCTTCAGGTAGCTTTATATACTGTAACCAGACAAGCCTGCCTGTCAGTAGGAAGATAACAGGAACGGATCTAGCTGAACACTGTGAGCAGGACGCACTGCACTAAATGTAAATAGTCTAGAAGATAACAGGAACGGATCTAGCTGAACACTGTGAGCAGGACGCACTGCACTAAATGTAAATAGTCTAGAAGATAACAGGAACGGATCTAGCTGAACACTGTGAGCAGGACGCACTGCACTAAATGTAAATAGTCTAGAAGATAACAGGAACGGATCTAGCTGAACACTGTGAGCAGGACGCACTGCACTAAATGTAAATAGTCTAGAAGATAACAGGAACGGATCTAGCTGAACACTGTGAGCAGGACGCACTGCACTAAATGTAAAGTAGTCTAGAAGATAACAGGAACGGATCTAGCTGAACACTGTGAGCAGGACGCACTGCACTAAATGTAAATAGTCTAGAAGATAACAGGAACGGATCTAGCTAAACTGAATACAGTGCATATATATATATGCAACACCTGGGATGCATATATATACACAATACACTGTAAGTGCAGCTAACTGACTGACTGTTCTGCCTAATCTATCTAACTCAAATCAAATGACACTGTCTCTCTCTCTCTCTATCTCTCAGCACACCGGAACACACACTACACAGGGCCGCTGTGCAGGCGGCCTTATATAGTGTGGGGCGTGTACTAAATCCCCTGAGCCATAATTGGCCAAAGCCACCCTGGCTTTGGCCAATTACAGCTCTCTCTACTGACGGCGTTGTGATTGGCCAAGCATGCGGGTCATAGTGCATGCTTGGCCAATCATCAGCCAGCAATGCACTGCGATGTCGCAGTGAATTATGGGCCGTGACGCGCCACACGAATTTGGCGCGAACGGCCCATATCGTTCGCAATTCGGCGAATGACCGAACAGCCGATGTTCGAGTCGAACATGGGTTTGACTCGAACACGAAGCTCATCCCTATTACTTAATCACATGTATTCATTATTATACTTTCAATTGACATGCTTCATTTAAAGTCCCACTTGCCCCTCTCTTTTTCTTTTATATATGGACCCGGGATGGAAGCATGCCATTGATATTTAGTTATGCGACTGGTCACTTTCTTTGTTTATATTTATATTTGGTTGGAAGACACCCGCACCCTCGGTGACCAAGTCGCACTATCATTAATTTTTGTTCATCCTTAGTTCAAATATCTTTTTGTATCTTTTTCCTAACTCCGTTACCAATTTTCCAACACAGTCTCGGTCTTAAACAGTCCGTGACTATATTACATATTTTTACGTGTTCCCTTGTGCTTATTGAAAACTATTTTGTATTAATTCCAAGGTTTTTATTCCCTGGAATCCACTTATTGATTTAAATCCAGCATATGGGCTGGTGTGTTTTGATATTTTGCAGTCTCTCTGTCCGGGGTTGCGATGCGCTCAGCTCCCTCCCCACCTCCCCTCATTTATTTCGGGGCGGTTGGGGCCCGATCTCAAGGCATCGGCGCCATGCACAAATTGGCCCCCCCGAGCGGCATCAATTGACGCCACAAGGTGGGAACCGTTTTTTTTTTTTTTTCCATCTGACGCCTACAGCTGTGATGAGCAGACATCCACTGAGGCACTCTCAGCTGTGATTGCTCTCTCGTATCTCAGCTGCCAATGACGTCATGCATGACGCTGGCAGGGACCCGCCCACGGCCAGAGTATATCAGCTGGGACCGACAGACTGATGGTTCAATCCCTCACTGTGCTTCGCTAGGAAGGGATCGCTCTGTTAAGCAGCCACTATTCAACACATGGGTAATTAATACATTTTTTTAATATCTTTTTTTCTGTTTACAGTACACACATTCCCATCCTCTCACCTATCTACCTAGCACAGGACACCCTCTATCTTCACACATTTCCTATGGATTTCTTTTTCTATCTTTTTTCACGTGCATTTTCTTGCATCCAATTTATTTCCATTCCCCCCTATTATCTCATTTTACTTTTTCAGATGCACCAAGTACACATTTCTTTCAGTCATTCTATCCATCCAACACGTTTAAACTCTAGATTTACTTTCTATGACACATCCCATTTTCTTTAATTTTCTGCAGATTTTCCCATTTACAACTCATTGACCAGTATATTGAGGGCTCAGGAATCAGTCGGCTGTGGTGTCTCCTGGCCCACCCTCCAATCACTTTGGGAGGATGGTCGGTGCCCTGCCTCAACCCCGGTTGAGACGGTTATATCTCACACCCTAACAGATCCCATTGCTGGTAACTCTTCTTGACTTTTGGGCTATTTTGTAAGTAGCTTCTCTATTCAAAGTAGACAATTTGGACATTTCTGATACAATTTTCTCTGTTAGCCGGAGGTTCCACATGTATCAATATTTATGATATTCCTTTGTTTTTCTCAGTTAAATTATGCATCCCACCCCTGATGACTGGCAAGAAGCCAAGAAACGCGTCGGGTTCTCAAACTAAGGATGCCCTATCAAGCCTAAATCATATTCCCGACATTTATCAATTTTTTACCGAGTTTTCTCATTTCATGCGATTTTCTGATTTTGATTGGCCATTTTAATTCATGTATTTCTGTTATGAATTGCATATATGTATGTCCATTGATTTGTTTACACTACTGAGTCTTCAATGATTGTTACTGCTAAATATGTTTATATATCAATTCATGCGACTATGTTTGTATCTATACTACTTTATTGGTACTGTATGCATCAAAATCATGGACTTGACTATAAATTAAATCCAATCATTTTACCTAATCACATGTATTCATTATTATACTCTTAATTGACATGCTTCATTTAAAGTCCCACTTGCCCCTCTCTTTTTTTTTTTAAATGGACGCGGGATGGAAGCATGCCATTGATATTTAGTTATGCGACTGTTCACTTTCTTTGTTTACATTCAAAAGACTCATTATGCCTCATAGATTATACGTTGGGGTGTTTGCTTTACAAAATGGGGTCATTTTGGGGGCAATTCCATTGTCCTTGTGCTCCCAGTGTAATAGGTGTTTGAGAAATGAGATGTGTCATTTATGCTCATAGAACGCCTGAAGATGCTACTTCAATGTTGGGCATTTGTATGTGGCCAGGCTGTGTAAAAGTCTCACACATGTGGTATCGCCATACTCAGGTGGAGTAGCAGAATGTATTTTGGGGTGGCATCTTTGCTATGTACATGATATGTGTTGGAAATATCTGCTAAATGGACAACTTTGTGTAAAAAAAAATGCGTTTTCATTTTTTTCCACATTTTCCAAAAACTTCTGGAAAAAAATGAACCGTTCAAAAGACTCATTATGCCTCATAGATTATACATTGGGGTGTTTGCTTTCCAAAATGGGGTCATTTTGGGGGCAATTCCCTTGTCCTGGTGCTCCAGGGCCTTCAAAAGTGTAATAGGTGGTTGAGAAATGAGATGTGTCATTTATGCTTGTAGAACGCCTGAAGATGCTACTTCAATATGGGGCCTTTGCATGTGGCCAGGCTGTGTAAAAGTCTCACACATGTGGTATCGCCATACTCAAGAAGAGTAGCAGAATGTATTTTGGGGTGTAATTTGTTGTATGCATATGCTCTGTGAGAGACATAACCTGTTAATATGACAATTTTGTAAAAAAAAGAAAAAAAAGAAAAAATAATCTTAATTTTGCAAAGAATTGTGGGAAAAAAATACAAGTTAAAAAAACTCACCATGCTACTTACTTAATACCTTGGAATGTCTACTTTCTAAAAAGGAGTCATTTGGGGTTTTTTTGTACTTTCCTGACTTGTTAGTATCTCAAAAAATTAGATAGGCCTTCAGTACATTAGGTGTGATCAGATGTGATCAATTTTCAGTGACTGGCACCATAGTTTGTAGACTCTATAACTTTCACAAAGACCAAATAATTTACACTTACGGTATTTGGGTTATTTTTACCGAAGATATGTAGCAGTATAAATTTTGGCCAAAATTTATGAAGAAAAATGACTAATTTGCAAAATTTTATGACAGAAACTAGTGATTAAATACCACCAAAAGAAAGCTCTATTTGTGTGAAAAAAAGGACGCAAATTTCATATGGGTACAATGTTACATGAGTAATTGTCATTCAAAGTGTGAGCGCTGAAAATTGGTCTGGGCAGGAAGGGGGTGTACGTGCACTGTATTGAGGTGGTTAAAGACTGGCTTTGCTGACATCCCTTCTGGCTCCTTATCCTGCTTGCTGTTCCTCTACTTGGATACCTGACTTCTGGCCTGGCTGATTACCCGATCTAGTTACTGAACTCTGGCTTGGCTGACTGCCCGATCTGGTTACTGGACTCTGGCTATGCTTTGACTACGCTTACTCTATTTACCCTTTTATTTTTATTAATAAACAAGTGTGATTTTACTGTACTTCTGTCTCAGTCTGGTTCATGGTTTCTGACAGGAGAATGCTTTCGGGATAATGGCCAGCCTGTTCTGTCTATTCCTTACGCAATCAACATGGCGGAATATAAACTTAACCATGTAATCCTTGCATGCTGCATTCTCCCCAACTTTTTAAGGAGAAATTCTATGAACTATGTGGCCTCAGTTGGGCCTAAGGCCGGATTTTTAAGACCAAACCCTGACGGCGCTTGAAGCTGGCCGTCCTGGCTTGCCGCCCCCAAAGCGCCCGCGAGGTCCGTCTAAAAATATATGGAGTACTTTGCGGGTAGAGAGGCCAATGAATGTTTAAGAAACATTTTTTAAATAACTGCAAAATATTTCCTTTGATTTACTGCTTGTGTTTCTTTTAGCTGTCTCCTAGGTTATCCAATGGGCTTTGTTTTTGGCCACTTTCTTCAATAGTGCAAACGTAATTTCTTTGATACATGAGGTGACAATCTCTTCTTCAGCTAACTATTATGTTGTGGGTCTGCTACACACACACCTTGTTTTTTATGTTAATGTATGTAATGCATTGCTGATAAAAATATTCATCATTTTCAGCACCATGAATTAATTTTTTGGAGTTATGAAAATGGCCTAATTGCAAATTGTAAAGCACTGTGGGTGTTATTTTTTTTTTTTAACAAAAAAGTTTATTTAGGTTTTCCAAAAACAAACAATTTATGGTGGATTAGACATAGATACAGACTTCTTACAAAGTTTTCTTACATTTCTTAACAAATGTAGGTATAGCAGTAAAAGTGACAATCTGTTAACAAGAACATTGCACCCATCCCGGGTGGGGGTATAAGGGGTCTCATTGATTACCTTTAGTCCGTACACTTTAATCCCACATTCTCAAAGAGAGACACAGAAATTTATTGGTGAGGGAGAATTTATATCAATTAACGTGGGCCTTGGCCCGTGAGCCCCAGTCAATAGTTAGATGTTTTGCCTTCACCCATGCTGCCCAAATCTTCTCAAACTTTCTAGGGCAATTTCTTCCCATGTATGTCATTTTATATAATGGCAATGCCTTATTTACCAAGGATTGCCAAAGCTGTCTGGTGGGTGGCTGAGATTGATTCCATTGTAATAGGATTGCCTTTCTAGCATATAGTGTGGCGTAGAAGATAAATAATTTCTTCCCCCATGAGACCTCTAGGAAGTCGCAGATACCTAACAAAAGAGGGATCGGGCTGTATGGGATCATCATTCTCCCAATAGAGTTAATATGCGCAAGTATATTTTCCCAAAATTCCTTCCCACCAGGGCAGGACCAGACTGTATGAAAGAAGTCAGCATCATCCCAGCCACACCTAGCGCATCTCGCCGACCTATCAGGGTAGATTCTCGCTAAGCGTACTGGAGAGTAATATGCACGATGGAGAAACTTCAGTTGCATGAACCTATCTCTAGCCGATATTGTAAGGGGTAAATATTGCTGAATCCCCTCCTCCCAGTCTTCATCCGTCAGCTCCGGAATATCCCTCCGCCATAACTCACACAACTGGGATACTCTAGATGTGTCGTGGGACACAAATATATTATACAGTGTGGACAGCGTTTTCCCTCTATCCGGGGATTTAAGTGTATTTTCTACAAGTGACCCCTCCAGATTCAGCGGGACAGGGAACTTGGACCGGAATGCATGGCGCAACTGAATGAATCTGAAGAACATATGATTCGGGAGATCCTTATCTCTTTTTAAGGCATCAAAAGAAACCAGTCGGCCCTGTGATACTATATCCCCCAAAGTTTTGACCCCATATCTAGCCCACACGACCGGGTCAGGAATAGAACAAAAGTGAGGTAGACGAGGGTTGCCCCATAAGAGAGTCGCAGGGGACCAGTCATTGGGTCCCATGAGCTGTTTTTGGACCGTATCCCAAACCTTAAGAGTCGTTTTCATGGGAAGAGTCACATGGAGATTGGATCTGAGGCCTCTATGGACCAAATTCCCCAATTCCGCAAATTAACCAACCAACGCCGCTTCCGTAGTGGAAGCGGGATTGGTCGGGTCCTCCGAGAGCCACCATTTAACAGTCACCAGGACCGCCGCCCAATAATATTTCAGAAAGCAGGGCAAGGCCAGTCCCCCCAATACACCTGGCAGTTGTAAAGTTGATCTAGCTATTCTAGGAGCCTTCCCATTCCAAATAAATGAGGTAATTATACTGTCTAATTGTTTAAAGAAGGTTATCGGTATAGAGATTGGGGTTTGACGGAATAAATAAGTAAATTTGGGTAATACCGACATTTTGATTAAGTTAACGCGGCCAACTGGTGTTAGAGGTAAGGATTTCCATGTGGCGCATCTTTGGGAAAGGTGATTGACCACTGGATTTAGGTTGAGGGTTATATATTTTTTTAAGTCCCGATGTATTTCTACACCCAAATATTTAAACTGAGAGACTCTAATAAGCTGCCCATCTGTCTGCGAGGAGGCGGAGCCAGCATGAAGAGGGAACAGGACTGACTTCCCCCAGTTTATACATATGCCAGAGAATTTTTCAAAGATATTAATTACCGAGAGGGCTGCCCGTAGGGAAGTACCATCATCCCTAAGATACAATAAGGTGTCGTCAGCGTATAACGACACCTTTTCCTGTATTGAACCCCTTGTGATCCCCCGAATCTCAGGTGTAGCTCGGGGGAGGGCAGCCATGGGTTCAATCACCAGGGCGAAAAGTCCCGGCGAAAGAGGGCATCCCTGCCTGGTCCCCCTACTGAGGGGGAATGCCGGAGAGAGTACCGTACCCATGCGTACCCTGGCCGTCGGGGCTTTGTACACCATCCTGACCCAGGAGAGGAAAACTGGACCGAACCCGAATCTGCGGAGGACTTCCCAGAGATAGCCCCATTCTACGGAATCGAAGGCCTTCTCTGCATCGAGAGAGGCCACAATTTCGTCCTCCACATCCTCCTCCCCGGAGGCCAGGACTGCATACAACCTACGGATGTTTATGTCCGTGCCTTTACCCGGCATAAAGCCTGACTGGTCTTCGTGAATAAGGGTAAGTATTACTTCGTTCAGGCGTCTGGCAATAATTTTGGTCAGTACTTTTGCATCAGAATTAAGCAGGGATATGGGTCGGTATGAGGGGCATAGTTGGGGGTCCTTCCCTGGTTTGGGTATAACCACTATGATGGCTTGTGCCATAGACAGTGGGAGCTCCCCAGTTTGTAGAGTCTCCGTAAGCATTCCATGCATCCTATGGGCTACCTCACCAATGTATAGTTTATAAAATTCGGGAGGGAGACTGTCTATTCCCGGGGTCTTCCCCGTCTGCATAGAACTCAAGGCCTGCTGAACCTCCTCCAAAGCTATTGGGGTGTCTAAGCTCTCCCTCGCTGCGTCTGTAAGGACCAGAAGCGTTACCCTGTCTAGAAAGTCTGAGAGTTCGTCAGGAGAGTAGAATAGTAGTCAGCAAAGCAAGCATTAATATTTACCGGGTCAGATACTAGAGTCCCATCGCTCTTTCAGATACGGGCTATGGTGGAGATTGAGGATTGTTCCTTGGCCAGCCAGGCTAAAAGCCTGCCTGTTTTGTCCCCTTGCTCGAAGATTCTCTGTTTGGGCCGGTTGGCGTTTGTTTGCCTTGGCCACTCTGAGCAACATAACCTCCCGATAGGCCACCCTCATATCTTGTGCTATAATAGGGTTAGAAGTAAGGGCAAACCTAGTCTCTAAGTCTCGGGCCTTAGCTTCCGCTTCCTCCAGTAACATCGTGTTGTTTCTACGTTCCTTGGCTATGGATGACATGTAGCAACCTCTAATGTAGGCTTTAAAGGTGTCCCATACAGTCCCTGGTGTGGCGGAATTGGCATTGGATAACCAGAATTGTTTAATCTCTTTGACCATCTCCACTTCTATCGTAGGATGTTCAATCCAAAACCGAGACAACCGCCAAATTCTATCTGCTTGTGGGGTAGCAGTTTGGAACAAACACAGCAGCGGGGAGTGGTCGGATATCCCCCTTGGGAGTATCTCAATATCTATAATTTTGGGAAGCATGGGTAGACTGGCGTATAACAGGTCAATACGGGATAATGTATTATATGAGGAGGAGTAACATGTGTACATACGATCCGATGGGTGTTTCCATCGCCACACGTCCTCCAATCCCATTATCTGGGACCAACGGGACAACGTCGAGTCAGTGGGGGGGTCAGGGGACAGTTTATCTAGAGAGGGGTTTGAAGGGATATTAAAATCTCCCGTAAGTATCACGTTGTCCGTGGGGAACTGAGCAATCAGTGTAATTATCTTCTGTAACAGGGAAATATTAGCCGGAGGCGGCAGATAGACACCCACCACCACCATGGCTATCGTGTCAATAACAGCATGTAACAGCACATACCTGCCTTCTGGGTCTATAAGTACATCTAGAGGTTCAAAGTTGAGGGATCTATGGACCAATATACTAACCCCCCTGGCATAACCAGTGTGCGTAGCATGGTAATGATGTCCCACTCACAGTCTCTTCAGTCCCAGTACACTACTTCCCACTAAGTGTGTCTCCTGGAGAATGCAGATATGTGGAGTATATTTTTTAAGGTAATCGAAAACTAGAGAGCGCTTGATTTTATGGTTGAGACCTCTGACGTTCCAGGACAAGATCTTTAATGGAGCCATATCCCGGGAGGACAGATAAATTCAACGGGGAACCACATACCTCGGGGACCTAAGAGGGACCCCCACCCACCCAACCCCTCCCCCATCAGTGGGTTCGCGAGGAACCCGCAGGAAGGGAATAGGACAGGAGACTTCCTAGCGCATCCTAATCCCCTGCTGTTATAAAACCACTTGTATTGAAATGCACTCAAGCATGTAGGTATGAGAAAACCAAAAACAGACATAGAACAGAACAAACAAAAAAAAAAACTTCCCTCCCATCCCACCCCACACCCCTTTAATTGAACCTTGGGGTGTTTGAGTACCCATAACAAACATAAACCAACTTAAATGTAGGAGAAAGCGCCTATGGGGGCAGTGTGTAGCAATCGACACACCTAGGACCTAATGGAGTGCAGGGACTCCACTACATGCATTACCTGTAGGCCATTGCTGATAAAAGGAAAAACGTGGTAGGGGAACAGAGAAACCCTTCAGCATTTACATAGCCATTTACACTTAGATTACTCTAAGGGTACAAACTTAGTTACACGCGCTATCCGCTCAACCTGTAGGAAATAAACAAGGTTAGTCAGTATGTATCAAACATTTATGCTTCTTAATTGAGACTGAACCAGGGGGAAGACGTTCCACCCCTAACCCCTCCATCTGATCAGTAGGTCCATAGGCGGATCACAGTTCTAGTGAGGATACTAATGTCACGTGTATTCACATGTCGCTGAGAGTAAGAGGCCCGGAGAGAAGAGCAAGGGCCAACCAGCATCTCGTGGCGCCTCAACATCAGCCCCCCACCCACCTCAGCAACGTAGGCATAAGACCTATACCTCGCTCTTTAGCGCTGGAAAGGGGGTGATAGTTATAGAGAGTAGGGATTCCAGTACATCCGGCATCCAGGGGGGGCCATGGGAGGAGGGGAAACCAACAGCAAAAAGAGTCAGATGCCACAGGGCAGTCAAAGGTGGTAGGTCCCTCCCGACCCTGAGTACAAGACTACTCAGCAGGATAGCGGTCAGTGTCACCTCTCATAGCGACCCCAGACAGTGCATCAATTTCACATTCTAAATCTTGTCCCCAAGAAAGTCAGGTGCGCTGCTCTCCTTGGTCTTCATTATTTAAATAAAGAGCGGGTTGCAAAAATAAAGAACTGTGTTTCTTACCGCCAAACATCCCGGGTAAAGTAGAGGGGTATTCTTGGTGGTCTCTGCCTTAAAGCTTAATGATTGCGTGGCAAGGACTCAAGCGGAGTGTGATACCTGTGCAGCTTGAAGCTCCCGTCCCTCACTTCTCCTCAGGATGCTCCCCGGGTGTATACCCGGCGGTGGCGGGGTTTGCAATGCAGGATGTCTTTATGCCAAAGAGTATCTCCCGCTCGAGCCCATGGTGAATCACTGTGCAGTGGGGTAAGAAGCGTGACTGCAAGTCCTTAAAGTCAGATGGCAGGGTCAGTATGTCAGCCAGAGCAGCCAGAGCAATCAATGCTTATGGAGAGGGGACCGGAGTGTGATGTCTGTGCAGCGTGGAGCTCCTGTCCCTCACTGCACACCAGGACGCTCCACGTGGTTCAGCCGGCGGCGGCGTTTACTTTGCCCGATGCCGATGTCACTATGTCCCAGATTACCTCTCCGAGGAGCCCGGAAACAACCTCAGCTCAGCAGGACAAGCAGGGTGTCTGTATACCCCGTAAAACCGGGTGATAGAGCCGATCAGGTGCGGAGCTCTCGTCCCTCACGTCCTGCTAGGTCGCCATCTTGACCACATCCCCTTGGGTGTTATTTACTAAAGGAAAATCCACTTTGCACTACAAGTGCACTGCAAACGTGCACTTGAAAGTGCACTGAACCTGCACTGAAAGTGCACTTGTAGTGCCAAGTGGATTTGCCTTTAGTAAATAACCCCCATTGTCACTGTAAACACCAACTAAGCAAAAAACTTCTATTGAGTATTGAAAGAAGAAGCCACATATTGTTGAGTAGAAAGATTTTTACTCTACGCACATTCACATGTGCATTTAGAAAAGGGTTTTTGAACAAACCAACATATTTTTGGAATTTTTTTTTTTGACAGTGGAAATATCCTTTTTTGTGGTAAACAGGCATGTTTTTAAAACCATATTGGAGGCAATATCAGACATTAGTATGTCCAAACTGTGTTAATATTGCCTTCATCAGATGGGGTGATGTCACCCCTGTGAAAGCCAAATTTTGAAGATGCACACAAATTGATAGTCAAAATGGGGATTTCCCTCCTGATCCCATTCCTAACATGTCAACATGTGCTAGCTCCCATCATGGGGAATCAATGGACGTGTTTTGGGGGTACAACCCCTTCCTCTCATCTACTTTAGTTGCGAGGAAGAGGTTGCACCCACAAAACGTGTACATTGATATCCCGTGATGGCAAATAGCACATGTTGACACACTGTGTGCATCTTCAAAATTTGGTGTGACAGACCTAGCCGGGACAGAGGCTTTCGGAGAGGACTGAATGCAAGCCTCTTGCCTTTCGACTATGGGCCCCGGATTTTAAGGGAACAATACTATTTGTGAGGTGTATGCCTGGGGACCCTGAACTAATGTTACTTTGTATTCAAATCCATGTCCCCCCAAAACAAAAAACTTTGGGAACCCCTGTATGTGCCATAATATAAATAGTGACTGTTTCACAATGTTGTGCATATATTGTATGTTGTCTCATGCTGTTGTGTACTGTTTGCTGTGCTAGTTTGGGGTGGGGCAGTATTTCACTGTTCTATTGTGGTTGTCTGCCTTGGATCACAGGATGCGTATTTCTATGGAGGGAGGGTTGAAGTGTTCGGTAGTTGCCTTTGTGTTTGGGTATGGAATGTCCTAAACGACTTTAACCCCTTTCATACTCGGGGTGTCGTTACAACTGGTGGCAAGCAGCGGGATCATTCCCACAGCCCAGAAGGACAGCTACAAGAGGACACAGGACAATGGAAGCACAGTATGAATGGCTAAAGCTCTCTTCCCTCAAGGACTTACTGGATAACTGGGGATGACCGGCCAACAACCATAAGAGGGACATTATCGCAGAACTAGTCGAAATGGATAGAGCCGAAAGGCCCAACATAATGGTCCTAACCCTACAGCGGAGATCATAGACCTAGTTATAGTGGCTGTGGATGCAGATTGGCTACAGCAAAGAGGTGCTGCAGCAGCAGAAGTCACAGCAGCACCAACTGAAAGGAGAGGAGAGGTACAGATACCACCCTCCATGGAAGTGGAATTCAGAAGGAGGTTGCGAGAGATGCAGATACAGCATAGAGGACCAGTATCAGAGCAGGTCCTGCTGGGATGGTCTGATTCTATCCGATGCAAACTCTGGAAGGAAGTGCTAGCCCGTGAGCAGCGACACCAGGGAAAAGTTCTCCCCTCCATCCATGTAAAGTACTGGCCGCAGTATGACGTACGAATGCTGTTATTGGGGGAACAACCGAAGCAGGAGTGGACAGCTGAGTTAAGCAGGCTGATCCGGGCAGAGATGCGGTTGGACAAGAGCTACAAAGCCCTCCGGTGGTATGTAGCCCAAGAATGACAGCCCCACGGAAGGCTTTGACTTTGATGGCCTGGGATTGTTGTATTGGAGGCTGTCCAGGGACCCTGACTTTGGGAGTGATCGGGAGTGGCGTTTGGAGGAAATAAGGGAGCACAGAGAGCAAAGACTGAATGTCTCGGAAGGGCACTGGGCACAGGAAGATTTGGAGTTTCTGGCCATTCAGGAATGGGAGCTGGAGATTGCCTACAGACAGCTGCTAGACTCTGCTCAGCAACAGGGTGGGGCTCCCTTTGCCTGGGACTATCAGGAATTACCAGTTGACAACTCTGAAATCCTGGCTGAAGAATTGGCAGTGGAAAATCTGGAGATTGCCATCCCCAAAGCTGAAGTGCTGACAACATAGCAGAGTTCTGCTAACCTCTGCCCAGCACTGATAGCATCTTCTGGGTTCCACGGACATGAGATTGTGAACTTCTATCCCCAGACACCAGTTGCAGAGACAGGGGATTTGATAGACTTTACTGCTGAGGAAGAATGACCTGATGAGCCTCCAGCAGAAGAGCTGGTATTAGGGCCAAACTTCACTGTGCTCTGCCCAGCAGCAACAGCAGTATCTGTGGAGTTACAAGGAACTTCCCCAGCTGAAGCGCTGGCCACTGGACAGAGGGTCCAAGACCTCTGCCCTACACCTGCGGCGGTTCCGGAGGCCCAGGGTGAGAAGGAGATGGTCCCTTCCCAGCAGCAGCCTCTGTGCTGCAAGCCTCTGCCCTCACCTAACCGAAGAGGGAGTTCCTGTGGTAGTGGATGGGACTTCGGTCTTTACTGACACAACCCCAAAAATTAGTGCGGCACTGGGACAGGAGGATGGCAGCCATGCTTTGCAAGCACTGGGGGATTTTCACCTACCAAAAGTGGATGGGACTTTAGTCTCCACTTGTATACTCCAGGGATGCTGGGCGGTAGGCCCAGATCCCCAACAGCATGACAGAGTGAGCCCAGTCACCCTGTCTTCTCTCCAGTGGCTGAAAGGACTTCAGGGAGAAGGGCCAGTCTAGGCCTCTTCCCAATGGCGGGCATGTTCTCTGAGAGAGGCAGAGGTTGGCTGGGTGAGTAATGCTATGTTTGGGACAATTTATTTGGGTTACTGTGTGGATACCGGCATTGGGGGGCTGGAACTACTGACTAACTTCTGAGTCAACCCGTCTGGGGTCTCCTCCTGTGTTAGTCTCCTCCCGAAAGGGGAGAAATGTGATAGACCTAGCCGGGCCGGAGGCTTTTGGAGCCTCTTGCCTTTCGACTATGGGCCCTGGATTTTAAGGGAACAATACTCTTTGTGAGGTGTATGCCTGGGGACCCTGAACTAATGTTACTTTGTATTCAAGTCCATGTCCCCCAAAACACAAAACTCTGGGAACCCCGTATGTGCCATATTATAAATAGTGACGGTTTCACAATGTTGTGTATATATTGTGTGTTGTCTCATGCTGTTGTGTACTGTTTGCTGTGCTAGTTTGGGGTGGGGCTGTATTTCACTGTTCTATTGTGGTTGTCTGCCTTGGATCACAGGATGTGTATTTCTATGGAGGGAGGGGGGATTCCTCCAGCAGCTCTCCTTGATGATAAGACTGTGTGCTGATGAGACGTTGGACACACCTGACCTGTGTGTCCATTGCCATTGGACAGTTTGGCCCGCCCGGTTTTCCAAGGGTGGGGAGAAGAGTCTCTGAGTTATTTTATCTGTTGTGTCCATGTGTGAAAATAAATGAGTTCCTGCTTGACCCTCAAGACAGAGCATCTTGTCTCGTATTTGGGGGAGAATTATTTGTATGGGTTCCTTGTTCGGTTGATTGAAGTGTTCGGTAGCTGCCTTTGTGTTTGGATATGGAATGTCCTAAACAACTTTAACCCCTTCCATACTTGGGATGTCGTTACATTTGGCTGTCAATTTTTTTTAGAAAAGTTAGAAAAATATAAACAATTTGATAAATTTTGGTATGTTTTCGATTCTGCCTAAAACATCAATTATGTTTTTGAGTCTTTTTTTCCACATCATTGACGTCTTCCTTGATCTTCTGTAAATCCCTATTGCACAACATGATCTCCCCGATGAGGACGTGTGCACTTGCACTTGTGAAATGTGTTTCTTCTTCCACAACATTCACATCACCTAAAATAATAAAACACACCATGTATTATAAATATGCATGCATACATCTATTACCTGAAGCTGTGGTCTCAAACACTCACCTGTTGTGGTCACTATTTCGCCCAATTTATAAACCTCTCCTTCTTCCACATCCTAAGGTTGTGGTGTGGGGATTTCCCCTTCTTTCGGAGGTTGGGGGTCCCTGGTGACCTCAGATGTCCTGAGTCTTTTCTCCCCTATGTGAATAAAAAAAAATGTATATTTAGCACAGATATTTGAGAGCAGAAATAGGAATATAAAACATTGCTTGGAAGTGTCGTATAATTGTCTGTTTTGGCAGAGTGCCAAGATGAAGACATGATTTTTTCCTTTTTTAAAGCTGGAATACTTACCTTTTTTGGTCAAGTTTCACAGATGGAGACACTCCTAGTATCCACTGGAGCACCTGTGTGGGACACCCTAAAAAGTTTTTTCTGGTGTCCCTCACTAGCACTCTTGCATCCAGATGTGTAAACAGCTGCTGAGTGTCCTCTCCTTACACTGAATCAAGTTTGCATTTCATTCTAGTTACAAAACCATCTAGACAACAAACTTCTTTGAATACAAATAGGCCTGAACAAATGTAGTTAACCTGTATCTGCCAAAAACATTGTATTAGTGGGCGAACGGACGATGTTTACCACGAACGATTATTGTGCCTACGGACCTGAAAGTTGCCATTTTAAACTGTGCAACAGTAAAGAAAAGTACATGGAGCAGCACGAATGTAATAATAATAGGAACACACAACAACTACTTACTTTTTAGAAGCAGTTTCCTTATCTTTCTGTACTGATCGTGCTCCCTCAATTTCAGGTCTGACCAGCGTTTCCTCAATTGATCCTTGGATAGTCATACCCCAAAATTCCTGTGCAGACTTCTCCCAACTTTAGTCACGATCTTGGCCTTTCTCACATTAGGGTGTCTGTACGGTCCATGCTTCCCATCATAGTTGGCCCTCTTCAATATTTCCACCATCTCCACCATCTCTACAAAGGACATATTTGAGGCCTTAAATCTCCTCCGGGATCAGAACATTCGTGGGTCTGGGCTTTCGTCGTTGCTGCTGCTGTGTTCATGCACTTGTTCTTTCTCCGCCATGTGCTCTCCCACTGCGCCGAAAGAGAAGGGGTGGGGAATATACTATAAAGAAGGACAGGGGTGGGTGAAGTTTTACGCATGTGCAGTGTATATAAAGTGTAACACGCGTGCGTCGTACGTACGAACTATGAGCGGAGGAAGGAGTAGCAGAAGCGGCGATCGTGCTAACGAAGGTACAATTTTAACTTGGGCCCATACTGCTTATAGATTGAGACCTATATTGGGACAAGACTAGGAGAGTTTAGCCTGACATTAGGGTTTGTCTTGTGTTGTGTCTTGCAGAGAAAATGGATATATTGAATAATCAGGACTTTATCCCCATATTCATTGATATGTACAGGGAGCTGCCCTGTCTGTGGCAGGTAAGACACCCCTTTTATACTAATAAAATTAAGAGGAAGGCAGCACTGGATCAATTGTTGGAATTAGTGAAGCCGCAGATCCCCACAGCAACCATCAACTATTTGAAGGCCACAATTGGTGGCATGAGGAGCACTTATAATAGTGAGCGCAAGAAGGTCCAGGATTCTCAGAGATCAGGAGCTGCAGCAGATGACATTTATGTCCCCAGGCTGTGGTACTATGGCAGACTGCATTGTCTGGAAGACCAGAGGGAACCCAGGCCAGCACTCTCCACTCTTCCTTCAATGCTTCCTTCCACCCCAGCTGAGGCTTCCAATGTCCAACCTGGGCCTTCCAGCCAAGAAGATGTGGAGGAGCCCAGCTTGAGTCAGGTATAGCATTGTTCAACATATTTCTTGTCAAAAAATGAATGATGTTAACTAGATGTTATTATTGATCACTAATTTCTGATTTAACAAAGTGTTTTACATATCAATAGACAGTAGTGGCCACAAATGATTGGGACAAGAACGAAAAATGCTGGGGTCAGAATGATAGTCTTTTCTATTTATTAACATTCAATTTGCAACAGCCATGAGCTTAAAATTGTGTGTGATTAATGACCAAAAAAATAAAACTATGTCCCTTTTTCATACACAGGAAAGCCTCAACCAGGAGGAGGCTGTGGAAAGTGGCAGCCAGGGGGTGGCGGGGGTAAGTGGCAGCCAGGGGGTGGCCGGGTCCAGTAGCCTGACCAAATCCCAGGTCCCTCCCTCCGCCTTAAAAAAAAAAGGCCCAGGAAGGGGAGTAGCATGGAAGAGGCAGCACTTGGGCTATTTTGGCAGGCTACTGCGGCCCTCAGAACCCCCCCAATCTTCAAGAGATCTATACCTGCATGGCAGCTTGCAAAATGCAGGAAATGGAGAAGGGCCAACGCCTCTTCTGTGAGGAAGTTATCTTACAAGCCCTAAATAAGGGGTTGAGGGGTGAACTCAGAAGCCAAAGCCAGGTTTGTGAGTTCAACCATCGTCCTCGTCCTCCACCTCCTGCCACAACTCCAACACCAGAGCCACAGCCTGGAAGCAAGCCTGGAAGGAAGTGTAGAAGGAAGATAAGAGAGTGATGGCCTGGGTTCAGTCTGGTCTGACAAAAGACGCAGGCTGTTGTAAGACCACAGTCTGGGGACATATATGTCATCTGCTGCTGTTCCTGATCTCTTGGAGTCCTGGACCGGATTGTGCTCACTATTATATGGACTCCTCATGCTAAGAAATTTTGCCTGTAAAATAGTTGATGTGTGCCCTGGGATACAAAGGCTTCACCAATTTCACCAGTATATCCAGCTTTGCCTTCCTCTTTATTTGGTTATGACCCATAATAAATGTCTATTTTTTTCACAAATACTTGCCTATGTGTTTTACTTCAAAAAGGACAGTTTGTGAGAAGGCAGATACATTTCAAAAATACAATGTCAAATTACAAGGGACACCAACACCAAACAACCTCCTTGAGGTTAAAAAATACAAGTTAATAATAGTGTTGTGGTAACTTGACACACAAAATGACAAAAAATATTTTGGAGATCAGTAGAAAAAAATATATATATATAAAAAGGAGATCTTGATAAAAAAAAAAAAAAGTAGATCAATATAAAAAAAAAACAGGAGATCCTCATAAAAAAAATGGAGATCTTCTTAAAAACTCTGTGTGAATATCAGCAGCAAAACAATTTCATAATTATAGCATTATAAAGAAGAAGAGAATGTGCTGCATTAAAAGATTCAAAAAATGTACAGCGTGACAAATGTGCTATCTCCATTACAAACGCTAGTTTTACCAGACCGAGTGCTTCCGTCTCGTACTTGATTAAGAGCATGCGTGGAATTTTGTGCGTCGGAATTGTGTACACACGCTCGGAATTTACGTCAACGGATTTTGTTGTCGGTAAATTTGAGAACCAGCTCTCAAATTTTTGTTGTCAGAAATTCCGACAAAAAATATCTGATGGAGCCTACACACAGTCGGAATTTCCAACAACAAGCTCCCATCGAACATTTGTTGTCGGAATGTCCGATCGTGTGTATGCGGCATTACAGTTTAGCTAAAAATTGTAGACTTTTAGCCTGTCCATAGAACAATTTGGTAACTAGAGCAAATTTTTACCTGGTTTATTTGCCTAGTTCTTTTAAAAGGGTTTTCCTAGCCTGTACCAGAGAGGAAAAGACCTGTCCTGCTCTGCTTTGTTTGTGTGAGGACTCCAACATTCTGATTTGAGCCATTAGATTCTATTGTTATTTTTACTAATGAATTCATAGCTATAACTTTTTATCACAGGCTCACCAAGATAACTTTTCCACTTACAATGAAAATAATCCATTATTCCAAGTCCACACCGTTTCACAGAGATGACTAAATGAATGTTTGACTGAGGAATAAAATACTGCAATTTATATTTTAATTTTGAGAGAATCGAGTGCTTTTTAAATCACTGCCATACCACTGGTACTTAGAGCTATTTATTATCTCTATGTCTGCTGCATGTCAATGTATTGTGTGATTTTAACAAAAACTATACCGAATTGATTGAATAAGACATCTAGGAAAAATAATTACTGGTCATACTGGTTGCTCTCAAGGAATTATTTAGCATTTCATAGAAAAGACTATAGTCATTTTGATTCAAATTCTGACAAATAGTAGCAAGGGATAATGCATTTGCACAATCTGATATCAAATTAGCATAATATAATATAACATGGGGGAACCGCAAACGAAACCGCTTACACTTTTAAAGATGACAAAATTACAGCAATATTTGGCAAATGAAACAAAGAGCTAAAAAAACATAGATGCCTTACAAAGAGAATCAAACCTTTTAATGATTAACTTGCTTTTAAAGAATACCGTGACACCCTTCTCTTGCATAATATTTTTGCTTTTATCCCTATAAAAAAGCAGATGAAGGATATCTTCAAATATCTATAGAGTAATAAGTCTTTATGCTTAAGTCATTTTGATTAATGCAGTGTAATAATGACAGTGACCTTATTTTCATGTTGCAGAAGTATAAGTATCAAACAGCTAAATATGCAGAAGAAATACCTATAAAAGAGCTGTTTTAATTGTCAAAAATAATTTGTATTTCTTTCTGTCCATTGCCGAGATTCACTGAGATTCACACAACTCTGCCACACAGCATAGCAGGGGATGGGACTGCAAAGTGTTTAAACCAGGTTAAATGAAGTTAGTTACACTACTTGCATTTAAAAGACATATGAATGTACAAATCTATATCAGTGTGTGTCTTTTATATTTGCTTTAACTTCAGTTTAAATTTTTTTCTGAGGCTCTCCACTTACAGTAATGCTTTTCATTGTAACTAAATGCACTCCAAACTATAAATAAAATGCATGAGGACATCTAGACTATTTTATACTGTAAGTAGGAGTACGGTAGGAGTTCTGTAGGAGTACTGTTCACATTTCTTCCATTCTTTACACAATTTCAGGGCAAACTGAGAACAGAGCCTCAAAGTCGAAATCTACCTTTACAGGCAGAACAGTGAAATTGCTCATTTCTTATCTATCCTGTTCCATGTTGCCTAGAGATTCTTTTTAAATGTGCTATGTGACGGGAGGGCCTGTGGAACTCAGAATCCCTTGGAAAGTAGGGGATGCCCTTGTTTCAGGTCCCCATACACCTCTTATGTCTAAGTCACCCTGTGCTATCCTGGCACAGGGTGAGTAAAAAAATATATCTTGGACTACTTAAAATGGGACAGTAATATTTGTCCACAATATCTCCCAGGATGTATGTAGAGACTATTATTGGTTTGTTTGATTCTGAACTCAACCTGTTAATTGAGTGAGCTGATCACATTAGCCTCCAGGACTGGCTAGGAGACGAACAGTCTACTCCTACTATAGTTGTTGATGACTAGGCTGAGGAGGGGGGAGATTGTTGTTTGTATTGTTAATTGTAATTAGCTCCTGCTATTTTGTTTATACTACTGTGTGAAGCTCGGTGCCCACAAGTCTGTGTCCTACAGGTCATGTCTCTGAGTTATCTGGTCTGGGTAAATGATTTAGCAAACTAGCTCATGTTAATTAGGTTAGGTTTTAGTCATTCTGCTGTATACATTTGTGTGAGATCTCAAATAAAGAGTTAGTCCATGTTAACAGTGAAGCAAGTGTCGCCTTGTTTTGTGCTTGGAAGCATTTGGAATATCTGATATCTGTATCCAGACTACAAGGAAGTGGTATACTGACGGAAGCACTGAAGCAGAGTGTGGGACGTTCCGTGACATGCTATTTTGACTTGCTAGTGAAGTCTTTTGGAATGCTTATTTTTAAAAGTAAATGGATAGCAGCTATGGAGAAATGCAAAGGTAGAATGATTGGACCATAAGAACATTTTATTGACAACAGTCATGAGTCATGTAGGAGTTGGTGGGAGGATCCCCAATCCAGTGCTGTAATGACTCCCTGAGGCCACCATACCGCTTAATTCCCCTCTTCTGACAGTCTTTTCCTCAATTCTGAGAGGACCCTGCAACTAGCCTTCCATTTGGAAGTATTCATATCATGAAGTGATGTGGGCTCATGCAAGAAGTAACCAGAAGAGGAAAAGGCTTAGGGCAGTACCATCACACGACTACAGGTACAGTAGAAATTAGTGGCTGGTGGGAAAGAGGGATGAAAACTAAGATCCCATTGTTGTTCACTGTGATACTGCAGAAGAGACCTAAAAGTATTTGTAAAAGTGAAAACTGCGTTGCTACATAAATAATGTTAAAAAGGACTGAACCGTGCTATTCATAAAAGCATATTATACTATTCTTATGTCAACACATATACAAACATCCATAACAATGCATTTGCATGCCATGAACAACAACTGTGACCAAATAGTCCAATAATGTCCCACTATAAATGTGCTGACAATTTAAACGTGCTTGTACTCCTTAAGTCAAGATGACATGTGCTCCACTCAAAAATGCTGCAAGTGCCCCCACATAGACTGACACTCACCACAATATATTGACCCCCTATTACTAGGTAGATCACTCTGCAACTTTGGAGTACCCTCGTACACTTGTGCCACCATCCACACTGCACACAATGCTTGGAAGTACGGACTTCTTATTAAACACCTCTGTTCACGGCAAGAAAACGCCAAGGGAAAGATCTTATAGTTTAAACCATTCACTGTTTATACTATATATAAACAAACCATCACAGTGCACCACAAGCCCCGGGTTCAGTATCCAGAATCAATGGCACCAAAAAGTTCAAGAGAAAAAAAGAGTTGTCCTTCACAACATTATCGCCCCCTATGCCCTCCACGTAGAGGTTACCATGAGGCAAAAGCTAGGGGGTGAGGATGATGTCCATTGGCGATTCTTTTGAAAGCTGTCAGAGCAAGATCCCTGTATGCCCTATGCTTCCCACGCTGATCTACCAGATTTTAACTGTAAGTGTGCTGTAAATTTTTGTTAATAAATCAGTTGCTTTTGTTCTAACTTGGATCCTGTGCTCTTGTCTTTCTGTCATTATCTAGGATAAAGGTCTGGTATAGATAAAAAAAATCCCCAGGTGAAAAAAAGTAGCCAAAGCTGCCCCTCAGTGCTGCCTCATCAGTGCAACCTCAACAGTGCCCATCAGTGCAGCCTACCAGTGCCCATCAGTGCAGCCTCATCAGCACACATCAGTGAAGAACTAAACTTATTTTCTAAATTTTATAACAGAAACTAAGAAAATCTTTTTTTTTCCCCCAAATTTCCGGGCTTTTTTATTATGTTTAATAAAAAAACGCAGTTTTGATTAAATACCACCAAATGAAAGCTCTATCTGTCTCAAAAAAAGATAACATTTTTTTTTATCTTGGCTACAGTGTTGCACGACTGTGCAATTGTCATTCAAAGTGTGACAGCGCTGAGATTTGAAAACTGGCCTGGACAGGAAAGGGGTGAAAGTGCCTGATATTGGTGTGGTTAAAGGAATTTTGTATTTTTAAGACCGACTTTAAGCATTACTAAAATTGCTGCTTCCTGCCAAATAGAATTTAATTAATTTATTTATTTTTTGTTTTGGTACATGTTCCCCAGGGTAGTTTTCAGCCCATGATGCCAATTGTTTGACATTTTCTAGCTTGTTATCAGTCTTGATTACTGTGTTTCAACATTCAGCTTCCATTGACTTCAGTGGGGTTCAGATTCAGCACCCAATTTTAATGCCATATTAGTTGTTGATCTGCCAACCTGCTTTGAGATGAACCTAGGTATCTCTTCACAAGCTTTCCTGTGTAGAGTGCACACATGTACTGTATATTTGTGTATGTATTTGCTGTAATGCAGTACCAAATTATGTCTTATAATTGGATTCTCTGAATCTACACTGCAATCAGATATATATATATATATATTTAAATGGCTATACATCTCAGATTGAGACTATGCAGTGTGCAAATGCTCCCTGATTCAAAACACAACCCTTTCTCCGCCTATAGCTTTGTTCACACACATTGATGCATATGAGGATATGAGGTAGATGTCACAGCATTGAATCATATACATAGAAACTAAGCAAAGTGACAGCAGAAAAAAGACCGGGTAGTCAATCCAGTCTGCATGGTTTTTTTTTTGTTTTGTTTAATTTTTAGCATAGATCTATGGTTGTCCAAAGCCTGTTTGACTGTCTCACTACCTCTGCTGGAGGTTTATTCAACTACCCTTTCAGTAAAATTACATTTTATAAAATTTGTTTTGAACTTTTCTGCAATTAGTTTAAGGTCACGTCCCTGTGTTCTTGATTTTGGTTTCATATTGAAAAAACTGCCTTCCCAAAACGAATTCATCCCCTAGATGTATTTAACCACTTCAGCCGGAAGTATTTGCCCCCTTATTGACCAGGCCATTTTTTGCGGTACGGCACTGCGACACTTTAACTGACAATTGTGCAGTTGTACGATGCTGTACCCAAACAAAATGTAAGTCTTCTTTTTCACCCACAAATAGAGCTTTCTTTTGGTGGTATTTGATCACCTCTCTTGCGATATAAACAAAAAAGAGTGACAATTTTGAAAAAACAGCAATATTTTTTCCTTTTTGTAATAATAAATATCCTCCAAAAAATATCAAAAAACAAATTTCTTCCTCAGTTTAGGCCAATATGTATTCTTCTTCTACATATTTTTGGTAAAACAAATCACAATGAGTGTATATTGATTGGTTTGCAGAAAAGTTATAGCGTCTACAAAATAGGGTATATACTTATGGCATGTTTAGTATAATTATTTTTTTTTACTAGTAATGGCGGTGATCGGCATTTTTTTTTTTTGAGGACTGCAACATTGCGGTGGACAGATCAGACACTTTTGACACTTTTTTGTCAAAAGTGTCAGAGCTAAAAATAGCCACTAATTACTGTATAAATGTCATTGGCAGGGAAGGGGTTAACACTAGGGGGCGATCAAGGGGTTAAATGTGTGTCCAAGGAAGTGATTCTAACTGTGAGGGGATGGGACTGCCTGGGGAGGAGACTGATCATTGTTCATACTTAGTATGAATAAGAGATCAGTCTCCTCACCCCTGACAGAACAGAGATTTGTCTGTTTACATTGACAGATCTCTGTTCTGTCTCTCTCAGGAGCGATCGCAGGAGACCAGTGGACATCGCGGCCACTGGGCACATGCATTGGCTCCGTTGTCGCTCCGCGGGTGTGCACGCATGCCCCCTAGTGGTCTTAAAGTGGCTGCCGTATAGCTACGGTGATTTGCCCAGGGGAGCCAACCTGCCACAGTATAACTGCAGCGGCTGGTCCTCTAGTGGTTAAAGGTTTCAATAATGACTCCCCTTTCCCTTCTTTCCTCCAGACTGTACACATTAAGTTCCTGAAGTCTCTTGTGATATTTCCCCCAGACCTTTCACCATTTTTGTTACCCATCTCTGGACTCATTCTATCTTATCAATATATTTTTGTAAGTGAGATCTCCAGAACTGGACTTATGATTCTAAATGAGGTATCACTAAAGATCTATATAGGGCAATCTGAACCTCCTTCCTCCTGCTGGGGATCCCTCTAGTGATGCATCCTAGAATTCTTTTCACTTTTTCCACTGCCTGGTCATACTGTTTGCTAATTTTGCAATCATCTGAAATAAGTATCCCCAAATCTTTTTCTTCTGTAGTGCTGGCTAACACTGTACCCCCCAATGTTGTACTCTCTCAGGGGATTCTTTTTCCCTAGAGTCATTATTTTACATTTAGAAACATTGAACTGCAGTCTCCACCGCTTTCAGCAATGCCAAATCATGTTCAATGTTACAGACACCTCCAGGGATATCCACCCTATTACACACCTTTGTATCATCAGCAAAAAAGACATACCTTGTCCAACAAACCTTTAGTTATATCACTTACACAGGGCTTTTTTCAGCCAGAACTCGGCGGAACGCAGTTCCGGCACCTCTGACAGGCAGCCCTCTCTGCTCTGACCTATCTCACACTAGCGCTGAGAACACAGGGCTCCTGCCTTTTGAGATTTTCGGGTCCCAGCATGGTAACATACAGCTGCCTATGTTGATTCAAGCAGCAGCTTCTGTCCCCACCTCTTCTCACACTGTAGCACAGAGCAGAGAGCAGAGAATCCCTGAAACTCCGCCCCAGCTACAGTTCTCAATCGTCTGAGGCATAACACATGGACTGGAACACTGGATCATCAGTGGTAAAGGTGAGGGAGTTCTGAATGAAAAACGAGGAGGGGAGAGAGAGCCCTCCAGAGACTGAGTTCACAGTGAGAGGATAACTGTGAAAAAAGGGAAGGGGGGGGATTGTGCAGTAAGGAGGGGGGAAATTTGTCCAGAGAGGAGAACTGGGAAGGGAGCTGGCAAGAGCTGCAGAGGGCAGAAGGCAGGTTGTGTAAAATGAGAGCTGTGGAGGTTGTGTAGAGGTGAGAGTTGTAGGGAAAGCTGGAGGTGCAAAGGTGAGAGCTGTGGATTGGGGTGAGCTTTAGGCCCCTTTCACATGTGCGGACTGTTCAGATCTGCCTGTCAGTTTTTTAGGCGGATCTGAATGGTCGCTCCATACATCTCTATGGAGCGACGGATGTCAGCAGTGACATGTCCGCTGACATCCGATCTGCAAAATCCAGACGGATGGAAACCCTATTTTCCATCCATCCCTGTACAGAGTGCAGAGACAGATTTGTCATCCGCAGGGTCAGCAGACAGCGTGAGGAGGAAAAAAAAAAGCTGATCACCAGCGGCTGTGAGAGGGACATCAGTCCCGATCACAGCGAGCTGCTGCAGACCCTCAGTGCCCACCTGTGCCCCCTACCAGTGCCACCTAGCAGTAGGCAACAGTGCCGCCTACCAGTGCCCACAGTGCCACCCATTAGTGCCCACAGTGCCACCCATCAGTGCCCACAATGCCACCCATCAGTGCACCTATAAGTGCCCACAGTGCCACCTATCAGTGCCCACAATCAGTGCCTCAACAACAGTGCTGCCCATCAGTGCCACCTATCAGTGCCCATCAGTGTCACCTACCAGTGCACATCAGTGCCCACCTATCAGTGCCATCTATCAGTGGTACCTATCAGTACCCATCATTGCCACCCATCAGTGCCACCCATCAAGGCCCATCAGTGCCATCTTATCAGTGACCATCAGTGCCGCCTTATCTGTGCCCATCAGTACCGCCTTATGTGTCCCCATCAGTGCCGCCTTATCAGTGCCACCTAATCAGTGCCTTAACTGTGCCTATCCATGCCCATCAGTGCAGTCCATCGGTGCAGCCTATCAGTGCCCACCAATGCCGCCTCATCAGCACATGTCAATGAAGGAGAAAAATTACCTGTTTGCAAAATTTTATAACAAACTATGAAACATGATTTTTTTTTTCAAAATTTTCCATCTTTTTTTGTTTGTTTAGCAAAAAATAAAAATCCCAGCTGTGATCAAATATCACCAAAAGAAAGCTCTATTTGTGGGAAAAAATTATAAAAATTTCATTTGGGTACAGTGTTGTATGACCGCGCAATTGTCATTCAAATTGCGTCAGGGCTGAAAGCTGAAAATTTGTCTGGGCAGGAGGGGGGTTTAAGTGCCCAGTAAGCAAGTGGGTAAAGGCCTCTGGATGGTACCCCTGAGCCCTGCACTCTGTATGATGGACTGCATATTACATAGCTTTACCACTGTTCTCTGTGTGCTGGGCTCTATTTCACATATTCCTGACCCCTGCACTCTGTACACAGGGCTATATTCTCCATATTTCTGAGAACAAGGGACGCATTGAATGTAAGTACTATCCTGTTTGCTGTTTTTTTTTCTGCACCCTGTGTGATATTCACCGCTCACAATTGCACAATACACACTCCTGAGCCCTGTGTGTTATAAAGTCCTGAGTCCTGTACTTTGTGTGTTACACATTCCTGAACCATGTGTGATACGCAGTTATAAGGCCTCACTTATTACAGTTATTTGACGCCACTGTACTTCTCCGCTAAGGAAGGTGTGTCTGGGGGTGGAGTTTGGGTTGGTTTGGGGTGGGGTTTGGGCGTGGTTGTGGGCGGGGATTTGGGCTGGAAGGGTGAGTTCCTGCACCTATTTTCTGAGAAAAAAGGCCCTGCACTTACATATAGATTAAGTAGAACATGACCTAGTACAGAGGCTTGTGGTACACCACTAGTGACTGGTCTCTGTTCCAAGTGGACCCCATTTACAACCACACTCTGGTTTCTTTCCTTTAGCCAACTGCATATCCTCTGAACCACCCAAGGGTTAAGTCCTAGCTTGTACAACTTTTGTATTAGATCATTATGTGGAACTGTATCAAATGCCTTGCTGAAATCAAGATATGCTATGTCCACAGCACCACCCTGGTCCAAAACATTGGTAATACTTATTTCCAGGAGTGATTCTATTAACTTGACTACAGCTGATACTAAACTCACTGGCCTGTAATTGCCAGCTTCTACCTTGCTGCCCTTCTTGTGGATAGGGCAATACTATGGCTCAAAGTTCTCCAGTTCCGGTGCTACCTCTGTCTCCAGAAATTCTTAAAATGAACCATCATTACTAGAACCAATATGATTCCTCAACTTGTTATTGTTAGTGCAATTTATTTTTGAGAAGACTGAACAGAAGTAATTGTTTAAATAGTTTGCTACATCCAGGTCTCCCTCAACATAAGTGTTGTGCCCAGTTTTCATTTTAGTGAACCCATTGTATTTTTTCCTTGTATCTCTGATGTACCTAAAAGAGGTTTTATCTCCTTTCTTAATAGATTTAGCTATTTTCTCCTCTTTCTTTGGCAGCGCTGATAATGTTTTTGGCCTCCTTTTGTCTGTTTTTATACTTTTTTTTTGTCAGCTACACCTCCTGTTTCCTTAAAAAGTTACAACATTTGGCCCATGGGACTGTTGTAACTGTTATGGTATATGGGGATGGAGGTGCATCACAGGGTGCATCAAGCCATATTCTTTTATTGTATTCTTTTATCCTGTTTTCTTAAATCTTCTATATGCTGATTTTTTTCCTTTACTATTCTACTTACCTCTTTAGTGAACGATATTGCTTTTTTTTTCTTCCTTTTATTTTTACTAACTTCATATATAGCAGTGCAGCGCTAAAAAAATGAATATCAAATCAAAGACTGAACACAAAATCCACAAGTATAACACACAATGTCCTTATAAATAACTTATGTAACAACCAATCAGGGATAAATAAACGTGATGGCATCACCATCGTAAGCCCCATCCTGATTTATTCCCGATTGGTTGTTACACGAGTGATCCTGGAGAGAAGCCCGTAGGGACACCACATATCGCATGAGGATTATGAGAACATAATGCCATTTTATATCTGGATTGTTGTAGGTGCAATACTTTCTTTTTCCAATAAATTGTAGTTATCATATAACACTATGGAAGCACTTTTTTGCTTTCATCTTAGAGTCCTGCTGGAATGGTGAGAGTGGATGCAGCCTATATGGTTTAAGGAAGACCTTACTTCCTCGTGCCTTATCAGACCACCTGTAATTCAGTGGTCATATACATCTGTTAAGCAGTGTGTGTGACTCATATTGGGTGTGGAACCGGATCTTCCTTTCACCAATTGCTTCCCTTCACATGTTGTATCTGTTGCACGGAACACAAAGGAGTTTAACACTTTGGCTTTACAAACTCTTCCTATATAAGTTATTTATAAGGACATTCAGTCTTTGATTTTGATATTAATTTTTTAAGCGCTGCACTGCTATATATGATTATCTGGCAGTTTGTGTCTTGACTTTGAGTGCTAGCTACTCTTATTTTTCTATTTACTTTAAGCACAGTGTTTTTTTGTTTATTATTTTTACTAAGTTGCCTGACATATAATCAAGTTCAGGATGGTAGACTTTACCAGTGCCCACTGATTACTTACTCCAACCTTTCAATTCATTTTTAAAAATTTTCTAATTTCAGCAAAACTTGTCCTTTTGAAATCTAAATCTTTTGTTTTTGTATATGATTTTTCAGTTTTAATATCAAACCAAAGACATTGGTGATCACTAGAACCCACATTTTCTCCCACCTCAACATCAGCTAGTCGATCCCCATTTGACACAGTACTAGGTCTAAAATCTGATCAACTCAGGTCAGGCTTTATAGTAACCCCATTCACTTCTTCCATTACATCCCTGCTCCTGCTTCTAATAGCTGTTTGAGAATTCCAGCTAATGTCAGGCATGTTGAAGTCATAATCAAAACCTCTCCCTTCATTGCCATATACATAATAAGAGGCTGCTCAGAAAGGCTTGGGATGCCTAGATCTGCAGAAAAATGTTTATAATGCAAACCGAGTAGGAAAAATTCCCAAATAGCATTAGCAGCTCATTTATTTAGCTAACAAATCTGTGATTGTCAAATACCAATGAATCCTGTCCAGTAGGTGGAACCACAACTCTCTTTGGGGGTTGTAGGTGTCTAACTCACCCTGAAGCATCAGATGCTTGAGATTTCCCAAGCAACTATAGCTGTTCAATAGAGGAGGATGAAACTAACAAACGGTACACTGAGAACTTGCATACAATGCCTATTTACCTCAAAACTTGTTTTCTTGACAGGGCATACATTTTGGGGCCCCTTACACAGCTTTAGGCCTGGGCTCCTCCAAGTCTGACCACCAACATTCCCCAGGGCCTGACCACTGGCCGTCCCACCAAATCCACCCACTTGCAATCCCCTTGGGTCCTTCAGAGCACCCACTTTTATTTTAACACTTTTACAAATTAATGAAAATGGGTGGGAAGGTATCAACGAGCTGTTACCAGGGGTTTTTTTTAAGAGAAAAGGTATAGGAACTCACCCCCCTCCTCAAGGTCACACTTGTCTCTTACCCCTACCTGCCCTTTTAGAGAACAGGGAGCCAAATATAATTTGCTATACAAGTAATTTTTATGGAATTTGTTAATAAAAAGCAATGCAGTGAAATAAAAGCAAAGAGAAAGCCCCTATATATTCAGCAAAGAGATGGCCCAATCCAGTAAATAGACTTCCCCATATATTCAGTAAAGAGATGGCCCAATCCAGCAAAGAGACATCCCCATAAATCCAGTAAAGAGGCAGCCTAGACCAGCAAAGAGACATACCCATATATTCAGCAAAGATACAACCCCATCCAGCAAGGAAACATCCCTATATAATTAGAGAAGAGACAGACCAATCCAGTAAAGAGACAGTCCAAACCAGCAAAGAGACAGTCCAAACCAGCAAAGAAACATCCCCATATGTTCAGCAAAGAGACAGCCCAATCCAGCAAAGTGACTGTTCCATATATTCAGCAAACAGACAGCCCAAATTCAGCAAAGAGACAGCTCCGTATATTCAGCAAAGAGACAGCCCAATCCAGCAAAGAGACATCCCCATATATTCAGCAAAGAGACATTTGAATCCAGCAAAGAGACATCCCCAAATATTCAGCAAAGAGACAGCCCAATCCAGCAAAGAAACAGCCTCATATCTTTAGCAAAGAGACAGCCTAATCCAGCAAAGAGACATCCCCATATATTTAGCAAAGAGACAACCCAATCCAGAAAAGAGACAGCCCCATATATTTAGCAAAGAGACAGCCCAATCCAGCAGAAAGACAGCCCCATTTATTCAGCAAAGAGACAGCCCAATCCAGAAGTGACTGTGAGGTACCTGGTAGTTGAGCCTGACTGGTAGAAGGAGACCTCTCTTAAGCGCTGGTTCAGGAGCCGCTGGAAGTGGGAACAGTGGTCTCCTGAGCACAGTGGGTAGGAGGGCCTGATGCAGGTTCCAGCAGAAGCAGACACCGGAACTGGAAGGATGTCCCTCAGGGATGGCTGTGCTGTGGATGCAGGTAACTGGTGCAGGCCGGAAGGTAGGCTGGCAGACAGATGCGAAGACAGCAGCTGGATGCAAACAGGCAGGCTGGAAGCAGCGTCACAGGACACAGGCAAGCAAGGTCAGACAGTCCGTGATCGGCAGGAGATCAGGCAGAGTATAAACAGGAGGGATGATCCAAGGGTAGTCAGACAGGCAGGAGTTCGGCAACAGGTAGCACAGTAACAAGGTCAGGCAAGCCGGGTCGGATAGGAGACTGGAGAATGGTCAGACGTAGCCGGGTCAATATCAAAACAACAAGCAGGCAGATACAGGAACTTTCAGGTGCAGAGCTGCAGACGAACAGCAGCTACCATGAGCACCTGTCACTCTTTTAAAGGCCCTTTGGCGCCAACCGGCGCTAGCGCGAACGGGCGCGCGCGCACCCGCGAACGCGCGTACGGGCATCCGCGGGAGCGCGCCGGCGCCCCCTGGTGGGGATTTTGGTTGAATTCGTCCAGGAACACTCCTTGTGGACCTACGTGCACGCATATTCACCCGACGCCTGCTGACATGCCCCTGACATTGCCCCCCCCCAATGGGCAGCCTCCGGATGCCCAGGTACGCCTTCTTTTCAGGATGGTTAGAGAAGTATGCATGAATTAAACGTTTGGCATGAATATTACAGTCAGGTTCCCATGAGTTGTTTTCTGGACCATACCCTTTCCACTTAATTAAAAACTGTACTTGCCCAGACCTCTTTCTGCAGTCAAGGATGGATTCCACTTTATACTCTTCATTACCGTCCATCAGAACTGGTTCAGGGACCCTGGTGCCCCTATCAGGAAAAGGATCATCTACAGCAGGCTTTAAGAGTGATACGTGAAATACAGGGTGTATCTTAAGTGAGTCAGGTAAGCATAATTCATACGATACTTCATTAATTTTCCTTTTCACAGGAAAAGGTCCAATAAATTTTGGGGCAAGCTTCTTGGAAGGACATGTCAATCTGATATTATTAGTAGACAGCCATACCTTGTCGCCAAGCTGAAGGTTTAGATCTCCCCTTCTTTTCACATCAAAGAACTTCTTATTGTCCGCTTGCGCTTTGGATACCGCCTCCTGCAAGATCCGGTTATTACGACTGAAGAACTGCACTGTGTCCTGGACCGCTGGAACTGAAGATTCTGAAAGAAAATCTGGTAAAAAAGATGCATGAAACCCATAGTTAGCAAAGAAAGGGGATTGACCTGTGGCAGAGTGACTGGCATTATTATACGCAAATTCTGCTAGTGGCAGCAAGGACACCCAATCATCTTGCACAAAAGATGTAAAACACCTAATGTATTGCTCCAAAGTCTGATTTGTCCTTTCAGTTTGCCCATTAGTTTGGGGATGGTATGCTGAGGACAGAGCTAGTTCGATCTTCAAATTTTCACAAAGGGCTCTCCAAAAGCGTGAAGTAAACTGAACCCCCCTATCAGACACTATATTTGCGGGAATCCCGTGCAACCTAACAATTTCCCTAATGAACACACGAGCCGTCTCTACAGCAGAAGGTGTTCCTTTTAGGGGCACAAAGTGGGCCATTTTGGATAGCCGGTCGACGACCACAAAGATCGCCGAACACCCCTCAGAATATGGCAGTTCGACTATAAAGTCCATTGCTATCATCCTCCAGGGCCTATCTGGTATAGGCAATGGTCTTAGTAGTCCCCACGCTCTGTTCCTGGGGGTTTTGTTCTGGATGCAGACAGAGCAGGAGTCGACATATTTCTTGCAAAATTCCTTTAAGTTAGGCCACCAAAAAGTGCGCTGCACCAGCTCAAGGGTCTTACGGACCCCAAAATGTCCTGCAAGTGGATGGTCATGCAAAAGCGTCAGCACCTTGACTCTGACGTTTTCTGGTACGAAGATTTAACTTCCCCTCCATAATAGTCCATCTCTAGGTGTTAGGGAGGACCCCTGAAGACTTGAAGGTTCTGGGGATGCTTCTCTGATCATGGATAGCAAGTCTGTCTGAAGGAGAAGAAAACTATTTGCCGGCAAAATAGTGTCAGGGACAGAAGAGTCTTTAGGATTATCAAACATGCGTGACAGTGCGTCTGGTTTTATATTCTTGGATCCCGGCCGGTAGGTGATGTGGAAGCAAAACCGTGTAAAGAATAAAGCCCAACGGGCCTGTCTGGGTTTCAGTCTTTTAGCAGATCTTAGGTACTCCAGATTTTTGTGATCTGTATAAATCAGTACTGGATGGACTGCACCTTCAAGCAAGTATCTCCATTCCTCCAAGGCAGTTTTGATGGCAAGTAACTCCCGATCCCCCACATCGTAGTTCCGCTCAGCCGGCGAAAGTTTCCTAGAGAAGAACCCTACAGGGCGCATCAGGTCCTTGTTGCCCTGACGTTGTGAAATAATAGCACCCACAGCTACTTCGGAGGCATCAACCTCTAGAATAAAGGGCAAGGATGGATCTGGATGGCTAAGAATCGGGGCTGACGTAAAACGCCTTTTTAATTCTTCAAAGGCCTCCTGGGCTTTCTGGTTCCAGTGGAAACGAAGATTCTGCTTCGTTAGCTGTGTAATGGGGGAGATGATGGCAGAGAACCCCCTGATAAACTTTCTGTAAAAGTTCGCAAATCCAACGAAGCGTTGTACGCCTTTCTTGTCCATGGGTGCTGGCCATTCTAACACAGCAGACACTTTCTGAGGATCCGTTTTAATACCGGTTGGGGAGATGACTAATCCCAGGAACTGAATCTCTTCTTGTTCGAATTCACACTTCTCTGCTTTGGCATACAATCTGTGCAGGCGGAGTCGAGCTAGGACTTTACGGACATGTTCCCTGTGTTATTCAAGTGAACTGGAGAAGATAAGGATATCGTCCAGGTAGACAATTAAAAAGATGTCCAGGAAATCTTTAAACACATCGTTGACCAGGTGCTGAAATGTGGCAGGAGCATTGCAAAGGCCGAAGGGCATGACCAAATATTCGTAGTGCCCGAAACGGGTCCGGAAAGCCGTCTTCCATTCGTCCCCGGCCCGAATGCGGACCAGATTGTAGGCCCCTCTCAGATCTAATTTGGTGAATATGATGGCGGTCCGTAATTTTTGAAACAGTTCCGGTATTAAGGGCAACGGATAACGGTTTTTGACCGTAACCTTGTTTAGTTCCCGATAGTCCACACAAGGGCGGAGCGTGAGATCTTTCTTAGAGACAAAAAATATTCCTGCCCCAGCTGGTGAAGTGGACTGTCGAATGAAGCCTTTTTCTAGATTTTCATTGATGTAAACCTTAAGCGCCTCTTGTTCCTTCTCGGACAGTGGAAAGATGCGCCCAAAAGGGATCTCAGCTCCAGGAAGCAATTCTATTGGACAGTCATAGGGGCGATGAGGTGGCAGAGAATCTGCTCCCTTCTTGCTGAATACATCTGCAAAGTCCTGATAGACCTCTGGTACATTTTGAAGCAGATCTGGGTCAATGTCCATACATAGTAGGGTAGTAGCAGGATTAACAGGTTCAGATAGGCAATGTCTTTGACAATAGAGTGACTGAAACTTGATCTCGCCCGTGACCCAATTGACAAGAGGATTGTGGGCTTGAAGCCAGGGCATACCCAAAATGATTGGGAAAAGAGGTGATGAGATAACGTCCAGGGTTAAGATCTCTCGATGTTGAGGTGAACAGGTAACAGACAGAGGAAGGGTTTCTTGAGAGACCTGCCCAGATTTTATATGGGATCCATCGGCCAGAAAAATTGAAAGTCTATGTGTCTTGTCTGTTAAAGGAAGATTTTGCTAAGTAGCAAAAGTGGAGTCAACGAAACAGCTACATGCCCCGGAATCAACAATGGCGTTGACTTGAATTGTTCTTCCCTGGAGCTGAAATGAGAGAGGGAGAACAAGTTGAGTGGCATTGGCTGTTAAAGCGGACAAACTGGTTGGAGCTGAAGAAAAACACTTACGGATCTTCACTGGGCAGTTGTTCACGTAGTGGTCCGTTCCGCCACAATAGAGGCAAAGGTTCAGTTGGCGCCTGCGTGCCCGTTCTTCAGGGGTCAGGGTAGTACGCATAAGTCCTAGTTGCATGGGTTCAGGGGCATCAGTTGCTAGGTTGACGGGATTTGGCCCGGCAGAGGGTAGATACCGGGAGGCAGGCAGCGGGGCTCTGGCAGTCATCCACATAGTCCGACTTTGTTGGGAAGATCGTTCAGACCGGCGCTCTCGAAGGCGTCGGTCAATTTGGATAGTGATGGCAATGAGCTCTTCTAAAGTGTCAGGCATTCCTACCCGGGCAAGCTCATCCTTAAGACCCTCAGATAACCCCATGCGGAATTGGTGGCGTAGGGCTGCATTATTCCATTGAGTATCCGCGCTCCAGCGTCGAAAGTCCATGACATAGTCCTCGGCCGGCCTACGGCCTTGCTGGAGCGCGATCAAAGCTGCCTCAGCAGTGGCAGCCCGCTGAGGGTCCTCATAAAGCTGGGCCATGGCTTCAAAAAAGGCAGGTAATGTCTGGACCTGTATGGCGTTGGATTCAAGCAAGCGATGGGCCCAGGTCTGGGGTTCTCCCTGCAGAAGGGATACAACAAACCCCACTTTGGTGGCTTCCAAGGAAAAAGTCCGTGGCTGTAATCCGAAATACAGTTGACAAGCGCTGCGGAAGGCCACAAACTTAGTTCGGTCACCGGAAAACTTGTCGGGAACAAGGACTCTTGGTTCTGGTGGAAGCATGACCACTGAGGGTGGTGCAGCAGCCTGTACTGGAGCAGCTGCGGGTGCAGCAGCCACACCACCGGAACCACTGAGGTTTAGCACTTGCCCCTCCAGTCTGTTATAATTGTCCTGTAAAGTCTTTACTGCTTGGGTGAGGGCTGCCAAGTGCGTACAGATCTCCTGAATGGGAGAGGTCTCTCCTGCAGGCTCAGTCATGGCTGTTCGTACTGTGAGGTACCTGGTAGTTGAGCCTGACTGGTAGAAGGAGACCTCTCTTAAGCGCTGGTTCAGGAGCCGCTGGAAGTGGGAACAGTGGTCTCCTGAGCACAGTGGGTAGGAGGGCCTGATGCAGGTTCCAGCAGAAGCAGACACCGGAACTGGAAGGATGTCCCTCAGGGATGGCTGTGCTGTGGATGCAGGTAACTGGTGCAGGCCGGAAGGTAGGCTGGCAGACAGATGCGAAGACAGCAGCTGGATGCAAACAGGCAGGCTGGAAGCAGCGTCACAGGACACAGGCAAGCAAGGTCAGACAGTCCGTGATCGGCAGGAGATCAGGCAGAGTATAAACAGGAGGGATGATCCAAGGGTAGTCAGACAGGCAGGAGTTCGGCAACAGGTAGCACAGTAACAAGGTCAGGCAAGCCGGGTCGGATAGGAGACTGGAGAATGGTCAGACGTAGCCGGGTCAATATCAAAACAACAAGCAGGCAGATACAGGAACTTTCAGGTGCAGAGCTGCAGACGAACAGCAGCTACCATGAGCACCTGTCACTCTTTTAAAGGCCCTTTGGCGCCAACCGGCGCTAGCGCGAATGGGCGCGCGCACGAGCGCATGCGCGCACCCGCGAATGCGCGAACGTGCGTACGGGCATCCGCGGGAGCGCGCCGGCGCCCCCTGGTGGGGATTTTGGTTGAATTCGTCCAGGAACACTCCTTGTGGACCTACGTGCACGCATATTCACCCGACGCCTGCTGACATGCCCCTGACAGTGACATCCCTATATATTTAAAAATACATCCCAATCCAGCAAATGAATACCCCCAAGGAAGTCATGTGACCGTGATGACATGCATAGGATAGTCAGGTGACACTGCTGTACACAGAAAGTGAGGTGGGAACCTTTGTATCCTGTTGTCCATCACAGGAGCTGTTTGTTTCAAACTTAAATGTAAGTTACTACTTTTAAATAAATACCTATTTTGGATTTACTACACCCTGAGGACCTCCTTTTTTGCATGAATCTTTATATGAGAAAAAATGCAATTTTAAGGGGCCACACACCCCACTAAAGAAAGGGTATCTGGATATACAGTGGAACAAACAAAGAGGAGGAGGATGGCAGAGGAGCCTACCATGCATACCCCAGTGTTTGATTTTGTGAAATAGTTATTTATACGTGATCCACCTATATTTGTGTATTTACCACTACTATTCACCAAGGACACTAAGGAGGAAGGTTTCAGACTTTGTTTGCACTTGGTAATATTATGGACTCACTTATGAATTGCATATACAAGTTGCACTTTTAAGGACTTTTTCAGTTTATGCAACTATATTGCGATGTTGTGATTTTGCGATTACGCCAATTTCTTGCGATTTTTTTTCATAGTACACGTTGTATTTCACATTTTAATCACTGTATTAGAATATATTTAGGAATCAGTGTTTGATTTTATGATATTAATATTCATGATTAGGGATGGGCGAACGTTTCGGTCGGAGCATAAGTTCGGGCGGAACTTTGATTCGGATGTTCTGTGAACATTGAACACTATGCGGTGTTCAGGGCAAAGTCGAAAGTCGCCGGAACACCGTTAAAGTCTATGGGACACTAACATGAAAAATCAAAAGTGCTAATTTTAAAGGGTTATATGCAATTTATTCTCATAAAAAGTGTTTGGGGACCCAGGTCCTGCCCCAAGGAACATGTATCAATGCAAATTTTTTTTTTAAAAATGGACGTTTTTTCGGGAGCAGTGATTTTTTTTAATGCTTAAAGTGAAACAATAAAAATGAAATATTCCTTTAAATATCCTGCCTGGGGGTGTCTATAGTATGCCTGTAAAGTGGCGCATTTTTACCGTGTTTAGAATGGTACCGCAGCAAAACTACATTTCTAAAGGAAAAATTAACATTTAAAACTGATTGCGGCTGTAATGAATTGTCGCGTCTCCGCAATTTGGATAAAACGCATTGAAAAAAAGGGCATTGGTTCCCCTCCAGTCCATTACCAAGCCCTTTGGGTCTGGTATGAATATTAAGGGGAACCCTGCTCCAAATTTAAAAAAAAATGGTGTAGGGGTCCTCCCCAAAATCAATGCCAGACCCTTATCCGAGCATGCAACCTGGCAGGCCACCGGAAAAGAAGGGGATGAGAGAGCGCCCCCTCTCCTGAATCATACCCAGCCACATGTTCTCAACATGGGGAGGGTGCTTTGGGGGTCTGACCCAAAAGCACCTTGTCCCCATGTTGATGGGGACAAGGGCCTCATCCCCACAACCCTTGCCCGGTGGTTGTGGGGGTCTGCGGGTGGGGGGCTTATCGGAATCTGGAAGCCCCCTTTAACAAGGGGACCCCTAGATCCCGGCCCCCCATATGAAAATTGGTAACGGGGTACATTGTACCCCTACCATTTCACAAAAAAAATGTCAAAAATGGTAAAAAAAAAGACAAGAGACAGGTTGGGAAAACGCTTCCGAAGTTGGACTGACATGCGGGTATTAAATTGTGGGAGTTCAGCTGACCTCATATGATTTCAATCCCGCTGTCAGTGCGAACCTAGGCTAAAACCTAGAAGCTGATTGGTTGCTATGCTATCCACAGCTGTACTAGGTTTTGTGTGCACCAGTTTTAGTAAGTCTCCCCCTAAAATATTCAATACATAAAGAAAATATCAGGGCCAATGTCAGAAAAAAATTTAAGTATATTACTCTACAGGATTATTTATGGGACCATTACTGCCAAGGATATATATTGCACCCTGTAGAAGACCCAGTACATGAGATCCCGGTGTCTGAAAATACCCCTGGATGAGATAATAATCTTTTAGTACTAACCATGAGCCAGTTATTGATAATTGAGATTGTGATTTAATTTGGTGTATACATTACTGTAGTAATAATAAAAGAAAATTGAAAAGTAAATGTCACATGCAAGGCAAAAATAGTATATTGTATGATGAGACAATGTAAAATTTGCATTTACTTTTATTAATTTACACTGCTGTTTTCACAGTAATGAGCACTTTGGCGCCTTTAAGTTAAATCTTTGACAGCTTTGCATGAAGCTGTATAGAGATGGAGCTCTTGACACTATTCTGTGCCTGGGTACTGCAGATAATTATTCAATTATTCAGTCATTGTAACATTAGGCTTGACACTGAAAGACTTGGCAAAAGCATGTTGCTTTATCTAATTTGTAAAATGCTGCTCATCAAAAAACTCTTTTGTTTGTGGCAGATTCAGTTTAAAATGGCTGACATTTGTAATGCCTGATCATAATATTATAACACAAATGTAAAGTAGTGGTAATAAATGCCAGAGAAAACCCTGAAAGCAATTTTAGGATAATGTACAGTATTTATTTGTGTTATTTTTGGCTCTGGTAACTTAGGAGAGAACATGTTAGGCTCAATCTCATAGACACAAAATGCTCTGAGAAAATAAATGACCAGGCTTGAAAAGTTGAATCTCTCTAAGTAATGGGAAATCTTCCAATAGGGGGTTCCGATCACATGAAACTGTGTAGGGCAGGGGATTTGTGTCCTCACACTGTGTTAAAGACAGGGAGCAAAGGGATATCTCTTTAATGTGATGGTGACAGTGCAAAAAAAAACAAAAAAACTTCCTATTGCCCAGTTAATGAGACCAAATAAATAATACCAAAAACTTTGCACCTAAATTCCACATTGACAATGGGATTTGTTATTAAAATACCAGTGCATTTGTTACCCTATTGAAGACAGATTGGCATAATTATAGGGCCTCATGCACACGGACGTTTTTACAGCCGCGTTTCTGAGCGTTTTTTACAGCTTAAAAACACCTGTCTATGTTAGTCTATGGATTCATGCCCACCTAGACGTTTTTGAGCTGCAAATGGCATAGGCGTTTTTAGGCTGTAAAAAAACCCAGGACCAGTGCGTTCTGTGGTGCGGCGCTAGAGCTGTAAAAATGCGAAACGCGGAAAAACACGGAAAAACTATCCAAAACGCGACCACGCGTTTTTTCGCGTTTTTTAGCTCTGGCGTTTTTTTGCTCAAAAAAGATGATTGGACACTGTAATCTCTGTAAAAACAGGAAATTCCTGTCTGGACATTAGATTACCCAAGAGTCCTTTGCACAGCCGTGTGACTGTGCTTAGTGAGTTCAAGATGGCAAGTTCTGTGTCACAAGTGGAGCTGATAAGTGCTGTACAGGCCCATCCTGATCTGTGGGATGTGGCACATCCACTTCATGGAGACCATATCCGCAAAGTAAAAGCCTGGGAGGATATCAGTGCTGCCATTACCCCTGGCTGGGAAGAATTACGAAATGCAGAAAGAAAGGAAATACCGTATATACTCGAGTATAAGTCGAATTTTTCAGCACCTTTTTTTGTGCTGAAAGTGCCCCCCTCGACTTATACTCGAGTCAAGCACTTTTCTGCAGCAAAAAATTTCATTTTCTGAACTGACTTTGGGGCCCCGTATCTCAGGGCCACTTGGTGCTAGAAACCCCAAATTTGGTTTACAAACCCAGTGGATATGGGCCCCAAAATAGGTTCGGAAAATGTCATTCTCTGCTGCAGAAAAGTGCTTGACATTTTCTGAACCGATTTTTGGGGTCCTGTATCTCAGGGTCACTTAGTGCTAGGAACCCCAAATTTGGTGTCCAAACCCAGTGGACCTGGTACCATAACATATCCAAAGCTGGTGTTCCTAGCACCAAGTGGCCCCGAGATATGGGGCCCCAAAATAGGTTCAGAAAATGTCATTCTCTGCTGCAGAAAAGTGCTCGACATTTTCTGAACCGATTTTTGGGGTCCTGTATCTCGGGGCCACTTGGTTCTAGAAATCCCAGCTTTGGATATTTTATTGTGCTAGTTCCACTGGGTTTGCACACCAAATTTGGGGTTCCTAGCACTAAGAGATACGGGGCCCCAAAATCGGTCAACTGTGTCCATCTGTAGGAATGTCATTTCGGGACACTTTGGGTTCAGAGACCCCAAATTTTGGCTGCAGCTAGGGGGCATCTAGGAACCCTTAACTACCGAGTTTGAAGTTCGGGGTACCTATGGCTGCAAATGGGCGCAGTGAGGCATGCAAATGGGCACAGTGAGGCTGCAAATGGGCATTGTTGACCCTCTTTTCCACTTACAGTAGCTGTGCATTTCTCACCCTCGTCTTATACTCGGGTCAATAAGTTTTTCCCATTTTTTTGTGGTAAATTAGGGCCTCGACTTATACTCGGAACGACTTATACTCGAGTATATACGGTAAGTAAGTCTATTTTCCTTGAATGCATGATCTGTTTGTGTGTAATGTAAACGAAGATTGCATATTTAACCCTTTGTTTTCCATGTTATTTTAGGCAAAATTATACAGCGCCACTGGAAGTCCCTACATGACCGTGTCAGGAGGGACCTCACGGACGAGGACAAGGCAGCACGTAGTGGAGCACCAGCGCCAGCTAAGAGACCACACGTCTACCACACAAATCTTCTCTTCTTACGGCAAAATATGCTGAGCCATACCAGACCGTTGTTCGTTTTTTTTTCATATATTTGCCTATGTACATTGCTTTTCAGGCAGTATGTTCCATGGCTATTGTAACCACTTTCCGAACGCCACATCTACATATACGTCGGCAGAATGGCACGGCTGCACAAATGGGCGTACCTGTACGTCCCTTTTAGGTTGCCGCCTTGGCGGTGCACTTTCCCATTGCGAGGTCCATGAGTCCGACCGCGGGTCCTGCGGACTCAATGTCCATGGGCACACTGGCGATCATCTCAGGGAGAGGAAGAGGTTAACCCATTCAATGCCAGTGTAATTTTTACAGTAATCATTGCAATTTTATTCACACTGATCGCTGTAAAAATGACAATTTTCCCAAAAATGTGTCAAAATTGTCCAATGTGTCCGCCATATTGTCGCAGTCAGGCTAAAAATCGTTGATCGCCCCCATTACTAATAAAATAAAAATTAGTAAGAAAAATGCCATAAAACTCTCCCCTATTTCATAGACGCTATAACTTTTGCCAAAAAAAACTTTATTAACTGAAATCTGTAGAAGAATACATATTGGCCTAAACCAAAAAAAAATTTTAGATTTATTTATTTTTTGGGGGATATTTATTACTTAAAAAAATTAAAATTCAAAATTTTTTAAAAAAAATTACACTCTTTTTTATAGCTCCGAAAAAAAAACAAAAAAAACGCAGAGGTGATCAAATACCACCTAAAAAAAGGTCTGTTTGAGGGGAAAAAAAGGACGTAAATTTTTTGGGGAGCCACGTTGCACGACCACCATTGTTAAAGCAACACTGTGACAAATCGCAAAAACTGCTCGGGTCTTTGGCCAGCTAAATGGTCCGGGCTGAAGTAGTTACGTTTATACATTTTGTATTGTCTGCAGGACAACTTCTAACATTAGACAGAGAGAGGTGGATGCAGAAGAAGCAGAGGTTCAGAGACCAAGCAGTCCCATGACGAGCACTGGATCTCCACGTCCAATCAGCGAGGGAGGTGTTGAGTGCACAGATGAGGTAACTGCTTAGGTCTGCCTGTCTATCTCATTGTCTGTCCATGTACATGTCAATGTAAACATTTTTGTTCTTTTGCAGGAATCGAGGGCTTTGGAATCAGTGTCTCCTGCCAGTCAGCAAGGTGGAGAGCAGCGCGGTCGTGGCGGTGTTCGTGGCCGTGGGCGTGGATGTCAGACGAGGGGCGGGTTCAATCTGGAGGCTGATGACAGAGTGCTAGCACTGCTACCAGGAAGTGCGGCAGGAGAGACACAGTATGGATGTCTTTTTAGACACCAACAACCCACGCGCCTGCTTCTGCCGCAGCCTATACCACATCCTGGAGGACATTGGGGGAGACCAAGAGAAGCTTTGTATGGATCGCATGTACGGTATTGCAATGCAATACCGACATGCAAAATTAAGTGGCGGGCCACCTCCATGTGATCCATATAATGTTTCTCATGATCACCCAATGGCCCCTGGGACCTCAGCAGTGCTAGCACCCCCCTCTCACTATCAGCCCCCTCCTCAACGCCAACCACCACCTATCCCGTCCCAGACCTCGTTCTATACCCCGCACTCCTATGCTGAATTTCCACCTTCCACCTCCCATTTTCAGCCCTCATACCCTGTACCCCGCTACCAGCAGGATTTTGGGAGTGATTTCCAGGCCCAAGCATTACCCCGCCCCCAATCCCTACATCCCCAAAGCGATCAAGCATCCACCACCACCTATCACCATTTGTGATCCCAATCCTTTAATAAATATGTTTTTTGCTTGAAAATAAATGTGTTCAATTTGCCTTTTATATGATGCACAACAGCACTCCTTTGCACTCTGCTTGCCCTGAAGGCAGAGTGCAAAGGACTCTATTGTACTCTGTCTTCGGACAAGCGTAAGCTAGCTCTTTTTTGGGCTTAGCCTAGGCTTACCCCGAAGGCAGAGTCAAATTGATTTGTTGAACAATCGTTGATAAATGGACATAAAAATAACAAACTTCAATTTTGAAATGCTTCATTTCAAAAAACACAAGAAAGCAAAGGTAGATGTATTCCAAATATTTTTTAGACATAATCATTCTGCCATGATACCTCTCCATCAGGGGATTCAAAAAATTCTGCAAATTGGTTTTGAATGCTCATGACACGTGCAGTTGAACGCAAGTCCATAAATTGAACCCTCTGAAGTTGGTTAATGGGCTCCTGTTCAACATTATTTCTGTCACTGTCCCGCAGAAAATTGTGCAGAACGCAGCATGCCAGGACGACTTTAATGGCGTTGTCAACATCCAATTGCATACTTGTCAGCAAAACTCGCCATTTGGCCGTGCACACCCCGAATGCACATTCAACAACACGGCGTGCACGGCTGAGCTGATAATTGTAGATTTTTTGTCGTCGGCTGAGACCATTGCCACTGTATGGCCTCATAAGATTTTCAGCCAGTCCAAAGGCCTCATCTGCCACCATGACTAATGGCAAGCTGGGTTCCTCAGTGCAGGGTAGAGGCCTGCTTTCAGGAATATTGAGTCGTCCCTCATGTAGACAACGTCCGAAGGCCGACTCGCGGAATATGCGGGCGTCACCTTGGCTTCCATATGCTCCCACATCAACAAAAAGAACTTTAAGGTGTGCATCGGACAATGCCAGGAGGACCACCGAAAAATATTTTTTATAATTAAAATATGACGATCCAGAGTGTGGAGGCTTCTTGACCCTGATGTGTTTCCCATCAAGGGCTCCTATACAATTTGAGAACTGAGTTTTTTCCCAAAAAGTGTCCACAACTGATTCCCAGATGTCTTCTGTTGGCTCTGGCATTACAATGTTATACAATTCCTCCCATATTGCCACACATGTTTCCTTTATTATTTTTGACACCGTTGAGAGGCCAAGGAGGAAGTAATGATGCAAGAAAGCATAACTTTGTCCCGTGGCAAGGAACCTAAGATAACATAATAAATTTAGTTATTGAAAGAGAAAAGCATAAACATAAATCCTAACCCTACCCTTAAACCTAACCCTATCTCCTAACCCTATCTCCTAACCCTAACCCTAACCCTATCTCCTAACCCTATCTCCTAACCCTAACCCTATCTCCTAACCCTATCTCCTAACCCCAACCCTATCTCCTAACCCTAACCCTATCTCCTAACCCTATCTCCTAACCCTAACCCTATCTCCTAACCCTATCTCCTAACCCTAACCCTAACCCTATCTCCTAACCCTAACCCTATCTCCTAACCCTGTCTCCTAACCCTAACCCTATCTCCTAACCCTATCTCCTAACCCTATCTCCTAACCCTAACCCTATCTCCTAACCCTAACTCTAACCCTAACCCTATCTCCTAACCCTATCTCCTAACCCTAACCCTAACCCTATCTCCTAACCCTATCTCCTAACCCCAACCCTATCTCCTAACCCTAACCCTATCTCCTAACCCTATCTCCTAACCCTAACCCTATCTCCTAACCCTATCTCCTAACCCTAACCCTAACCCTATCTCCTAACCCTAACCCTATCTCCTAACCCTGTCTCCTAACCCTAACCCTATCTCCTAACCCTATCTCCTAACCCTATCTCCTAACCCTAACCCTATCTCCTAACCCTGTCTCCTAACCCTAACCCTATCTCCTAACCCTATCTCCTAACCCTATCTCCTAACCCTATCTCCTAACCCTAACCCTAACCCTATCTCCTAACCCTAACCCTATCTCCTAACCCTGTCTCCTAACCCTATCTCCCAACCCTATCTCTTAACCCTATCTCCTAACCCTTACCCTAACCCTATCTCCTAACCCTATCCCCTAACCCTATCCCCTAACCCTAACCCTATCTCCTAACCCTATCTCCTAACCCTAACCCTGTCTCCTAACCCTATCTCCTAACCCTATCTCCTAACCCTAACCCTATCTCCTAACCCTATCTCCTAACCCTAACCCTATCTCCTCACCCTAACCCTATCTCCTAACCCTGTCTCCTAACCCTAACCCTATCTCCTAACACTATCTCCTAACCCTAACCTAATCTCCTAACCCTATCTCCTAACCCTATCTCCTAACCCTATCTCCTAACCCTAACCCTATCTCCTAACCCTAACCCTATCTCCTAACCCTAACCCTAACCCTAACCCTAACCCTATCTCCTAACCCTATCTCCTAACCCTATCTCCTAACCCTATCTCCTAATCCTAACCCTAACCCTAACCCTATCTCCTAACCCTATCTCCTCACCCTAACCCTATCTCCTAACCCTGTCTCCTAACCCTAACCCTATCTCCTAACTCTATCTCCTAACCCTAACCTAATCTCCTAACCCTATCTCCTAACCCTATCTCCTAACCCTATCTCCTAACCCTAACCCTATCTCCTAACCCTAACCCTATCTCCTAACCCTAACCCTAACCCTAACCCTAACCCTATCTCCTAACCCTATCTCCTAACCCTAACCCTATCTCCTAACCCTATCTCCTAACCCTATCTCCTAATCCTAACCCTAACCCTAACCCTATCTCCTAACCCTAACCCTATCTCCTAACCCTATCTCCTAACCCTAACCCTATCTCCTAGCCCTAACCCTAACCCTATCTCCTAACCCTGACCCTATTCACTAACCATAACCCATATGTGTGTTCACTTACCTGAGTGTCATTAGCATCCGTTCCTCCGGTGACACAGAGCTACGCATCACAGTGTCCATCCTTGTGAGCCTTGGCCTGAGCCTCTCCAACAGGTCATCAAAGAGCGGCACTGACATCCTTGTAAAGTTAAAGAATTTTGTCGGATATGAGCGCAGTTGGGAATAAATATTGCCAAAGTACCCCGTAGAAAATCGATTGGATACCATTGGATGCACCCAAAATTGACGTCTGCTGCTTCTCTCCTCCTCCTGTCTCCTTCTCCGCAGCCTCCGCAAAACAATCAGAAGGATTGCCTCATCGATCTTCTGGATGACAGGATCCATATTTCTCAGAAAAATACACAAAACTTAAACAGACTCTGAAACACTCTCTCCTCTCTCTCTCCTACCAAAATGGCACCGACACATGCTCATTAACATATTTTCTTTGGTTTCTGTGGCATTGTGGGAAATTTGGGAGTGTATATAGCTGAGAGATGTGTTTTTCATTAAAAAACGCTACTTAGCGCTAACACTAAAAAACGCTAATGCAAAACGTGGTATTTAACGCCGGTTTTTCCAGGCGTCAAACCTAGCTTTATAGCTCATTTTTTAAAACGTCCATGTGCATGAGGACTAAAGCTTGCAACATTCACCCTAAACCTAATGCCTCGTACACACGATCGGACTTTCCAACAACAAAACCGTGGATTTTTGTTCGAAGGTTGTTGGCTCCAACTTGTCTTGCATACACACAGTCACACAAATGTTGGCCAACAATTACGAACATGGGAACGTGGTGATGTACAAGGCGTACGACAATACGATAAAAAGGAAGTTCAATAGCCAGTGCGCCACCCTTTGGGCTCCTGCTAATCTCGTGTTTATCTCATGTTAGTAGAAGTTTGGTGAGAAACGATTCGCACTCTTTAGCCTTTTCAGTTCGTTTCTGCTTTTCAGTTTGTGCTTGTCGGTTCGTGTCTGTTCTTCAGTGCGTGTTGTCAGTTTGTTCCTGTCTTTCAGTGCTTTCTTTCACTTCTGATTTTCAGTGCGTTCTTGTCCACTCGTTTCTGATTTTCAGCTTGTTCTTCTCAGGTCCTTTCTGATTTTCTGCGTTCTGTCCGCCATGTTGCAGTTACATACTCGTCGTAGAGTTCGTGCTGTTGTTGGGCATGGTGTTGGAGTTATTGCTTTGACCCAAGTCCAGTCCATGAACAGGGGGAGGAGGAGTTCTTGGACCAAGAATTGGTTGTTTAATCGTGACCAATTCTCTCATATGCCTTTTGTTGCGGGAGCTCGAGGAGAATAATCCTGATGACTTCAGGAATTATCTCCGGATGACGGACCCCGTTTTTCACCGTCTGTTGGCTTTGCTGTCCCCTTATATTATGAAGCAGGACACCTGCATGGGGCAAGCCATCACTCCCGAACAAAGGCTCGTCGCCACCTTGCGGTACTTGGCGACAGGGAGAAGTCTCCAGGACATCAAGTTCACGATTGGGATCTCCCCCCAGGCTCTGGGAATCATTATTCCAGAGACCTGTTCTGCCATCATTCAGGTCTTGCAGAAGGACTATATTAAGGTAAGTTTTATCCTTTAACATCACATTCTATAATGTATTGTATTTATTTCATCATTCCATAATTACCATGGTTGTAATATGCTCTAAATAAGGTAAATAGAGATATGTGGCACTAACTCAAAGTGCATAAATGTGATGAAATAAATATAATCCAATTCTTCAAGTAAAGTACATATGCGTAATCAGCAAAATCACATAAATAAAGTGACTAAACATCCATTAGATTCATAAGAAGTGACAGCGGATAAATAACAGTGAAAATTCATGAAATATGACATCAAATAAATTAACAAATCCAAATGAAGGTGAATAAATCCAAAAATAGTCTAAAAGTGCATCAAGATGAAAAAAATCACACATTTAGAAAAAAAATTAAAAAAATTGCATGGGATAAAAAAGTCGCATGCAAAATCAAAAATCGCATAAAGTGCCAAAAAGTGCAGAAACACTATAAAAATAGCCACAAGTCGATCCAATGAATGTAATACAGTTCCAACGTGAACAAAGTGAGTCTTCATAAAACAGTTTGTGCAAAAAATAGTTGAAAAAAATGCAAGTGCAAATGATGATAGGTGACAGATTAATCTTAATAACTGTACTCCGTGGTGCGCCACACATTTCCCCCAGCCTCTCACCTTTAGCAAAGACCCCTAGGGTCAAGTCGAGCCTGCAATCAGGAAGTGGATAAAACACCATCAATCGATCAGTCTCAGGTCTGGCAAATCTCCAATGGAAGGCCTCAAGTTCGGCAAGTTGGGTGGAGGCATGCAATAGAAAGGAGCATCCCCATTGTGCAGTATTCAAACCAGAACATGCACATCCCCAACTCAGGAACTTACAAAGTTCAACTTTGCCAAAGTGAAGGCCATATGAGACATTAGTATGCCAAAACTGTAAACCCCTGTAAAAGCCAAATTTTGCAGATGCACACAAATTGTGACTCAAAATTTAAATTTCCCTCATTATCCCATGCCTAAAATGTGTGTATTTTCCCTACATCTATTTTGCTAAAGCCACAAAACACAGTGTGTCAACATGTACTATTTGCCATCATGGGATATCAATGTATGCGTTTTGTGGGTGCAACCCCTTCCTCCAAACTAAAGTAGGTGAGAGGAAGGGGCAGCACCCCCAAAACACGTCCATTGATTCCCCATGATGGGAGCTAGCACATGTTGACACACTGGGCCTTATTTCAGAAAGGACAATCCACTTTGCCCTACAAGTGCACTTTCAAGTGCACTTGCATTGCACTTGTAGTGCAAAGTGTTTTTTCTTTTTTTAAATAAGCCACAGTGTGTCAACTTGTGCTAGCTCCCATCATTGGGATCAATGGATGTGTTTCCGGGGTGCAACCCCTTCCTCTCACCTACTTTAGTTTGGAGGAAGTGGTTGCACCCGCAAAACGCGTACATTGATATCCCATGATGGCAGATAGCACATGTTGACACGATGTGTGCATCTTCAAAATTTGGCTTTGCAATTACTTTAAAACTTTTAAAAAACATACAACAATAACAACAACATTTACAATTTTTTGGGCTTAGGTGTTGCCTAAAACATCAATGATGTTGGGCAGTCTCTTTGGAACATCATTGATATTTTGCTTCAGCTTTTCTAAATCCCGATTGCACACCATGATCTCACTGATGAGTACTTGTACACTTGCACAGCTGAAGTGAGTTTCTTCTTCCCCAACATCAACATCACCTAAAAATAAAAAAACACACCATGTATTATAAATATGCAGGCATCCATCTATTACCTGAAGCTGTGGTCTCAGACACTGACCTGTTGTCAACACCATTTCGACCACTTCCTAAACCTCTGCATCCACATCCTCAGTTTCTGCATCCACATCCTTAGGTTCTGTATCCACATTCTCGGGTTGTGTGCTGCGTTCCCCTTCTTCAGGAGTGTGTGGGGTTACTGGTGTCCTCAGATGTCCCGATTCTTTTCTCCCCTATGTGAATACAAAAAAGGTTTACTTAGCAGACAGATATTTGCGGCTAGAAATAGTAATATGAAACATTGCTTGGAAGTGTCATTCAATTGTCCGTTTTGGCAGAGTTCCAAGCTGAAGACATGATTTTTTTCCCTTTCAAAAGCTGGAATACTTACCTGTTTTGTGCAAGTTTCACACATGGAGAGACCCCTATTATCCACTGGGGCACCTGCGTGGGACACCATAAAAAGGTTGTTATGGTGTCTCACACTAGTGCTCCTGCGTCCAGATGTGTAAACAGCTGGTGAGTGTCTGAATCAAGTTGGCATTTCATTCTAGTTTCAAACACATCTAGACAATAATATAATAAACTTATTTTAATACAAATAGGCATGAACAAATGTAATTAACCTGCCAAAAACGTTGTATTAGTGGTCGAACGAACAATGTTTAATACGAACGATAACTGTGCCCACAAACCTCAAACTTGGCATTTTAAACTGTACTACATTAAAGAAAAGCACATGGACCAGCACGAAAGTACTAATAATAATAGGAACACATGATACTGATCCTTGTCCCTCAATTTCAGGTCTGACCAGCGTTTCCTCAATTGCTCCTTGGATCGTCGTACCCCAAAAGTCCTGTGCAGACTTCTCACAACTTTAGTCATGATCTTGGCCTTTCTCACATTAGGGTTTCTGTACGGTCCATGCTTCCCATCATAGTCTGTCCTCTTCAAGATGTCCACCATCTCCACCATCTCTTCAAAGGACATATTTGAGGCCTTATATCTCCTCCTGGATCTGGGACTGCCTTGCTCCGGGCTTTCTATGTCATAGCTGATAACAGCACACACCTGCTGTGTCTCCATTATGTGCTCTCCCACTGCCCCGAAGAGAAGAGGCGGGGAATACACTAAAAAGGACAGGGGCAGAGTTTCACGCATGCGCAGTGTATATAAAGCATAACACGCGGGCGATGTATGTACGATCTGTGAGTGGAGGACGGAGGATCGTTAGCGCGATCGTTCAAACGAAGGTACAATTGTAACTTGGGGCATCAGTAGTTAGTGGCCTATACTGCTTATAGTTTGAAGCCTATATTGGGACAAGATTAGGAGCGTTTAGGCTGACATTAGGGTTTGTCTTGTGTTGTGTCTTGCAGATAAAATGGTGGATAAATTCACAGCCCCTGACTTCCTGCACAACTTCATAGACAAGTACAGGGAGCTGCCATGTCTCTGGCAAGTCCAATGCCGGGACTATTTGAACAAGCAAAAAAGGAAGGCAGTGCTGGATAAACTGTTGGAATTGGTGAAGCCTGTGTATCCCATGGCAAACATCAACTATTTGAAGGCCAAAATTGGTAGCCTGAGGAGCACATATAATAGGGAGCACAAGAAGGTCCAGGATTCCATGAGATCTGGAGCAGCAGCAGATGACGTATATGTCCCCAGGCTGTGGTACTACACAGCCTGCATTTTTTTGTCCATCCGGATGGAACCCAGGCCATCGCTATCAACACTTCCTTCAACACTTCCTTCCACATTAGCTGAGGAAGAAGATGTTGAGGAGCCCAGCTTGACCCAGGTATAGCATTGTTGAAGATATTTCTTGTCAAAAATTGAATGATGTTAACTAGATGTTATTGATCACTAATTTCAGATTTAACAAAGTGGTTTACATATCAATAGACAGTAGTAGCCAAATATGTTTGGGACAAGAATGAAAAATGCTGGGGTCAGAATGGTAGTCTTTTCTATTTGTTAACATTCAATTTGCAACAGTCATGAGCTCAAAATTGTGTGTGATTGATGACCAAAAACCTAAAACTCTGTACCATTTTCATACACAGGAAAGTCTCAGCTAGGAGGAGGCCATGGCAAGCAGCCTGACAGAATCCCAGGTTCCTCCCCTCCACCCTCCAACCAAAAGGACCAGGAAGGAGGAGGAGTCCGTGGCTGCTATCCTAAAACAGGCTAATGCTGCACTTAACATGACCCCTGGTGGCCACGAGGCATTTGGATGTGTCACTGCAAGCAAACTAGAACACATGAAGGAGGGCCAATGCACGTTCTGTGAAGAAATTATTATGAAGGCCCTTACTAGGGGATGAGGGGCGAACTCACAACTCAAACCCACCTCTGTGAGTTGGACCATACTCCTCCACCACCTCTAGCAACGCCCCAACACCACAGCCACCCAACCCACCACAGCAGAATGAATGGAAGCGTGGAAGCAAGTGTTTAGAGTGATGGCCTGAGTTTGGTGTGGTCTGGCAAAAAATGCTGGTTGTTGAAAGACCACAGCCTCGAGACATATATGTCATCTGCTGCTGCTCCCGATCTCTCAGAGTCCTGGACTGTATTGTGCTCCCTATAAAATGGACTCCTCAGTTTTGACAGTCAAATAATTGATGTCTGCCCTGGGGTACAAAGGCTTCACCTAATTCCAACTGTTTCTCCAGTGTTGCCTTCCTCTTTATTTTGTTATGACCTTGTGCTCCCTATTAAATTTCAAATTTTTGTTTGGACAAATAGTTGGCTATATGTTTTACTTTAAAAAAGGACAGTTTGTTTGTGAGTAGGCAGGTACATTTCAAAAATACAATATCAAATTAACAAGGGACACCAACATAGTTGTATCTTTGAGGTTATAAAAATGCAAGATAATAATGGTGTTGTGGATCACTAGAAAAAAAAGAAAAAAAAAAAAGATTATTCTGGAGATCACGAGAAAAAAAAAGGGTATTCTGGAGATCACGAGAAAAAAAAAATTATGGAGATCACTATAAAAAAAAAAGAAAAAAGATTATTCTGGAGATCACGAGAGAAAAAAAACAACAAAAACAAAGATTATTCAAGAGATCACTAGAAATAATACAAAATAAGTTTGTCAGAACTCTGTGACTAACAGCAGCAAAGCGACTTCATTATTATTGCATTATAAAGAAGAGGAGAATGCGCTGCATTGATAGATTTCATAATTTGCCACGTGACGAATGTGATATCTCCATTACGATCGCTATTTTTACAAGCCCGAGCGCTTCCTGCTCGTACTTGATTCCGAGCATGCATGAACTTTTGTGCGATGAACTTGTGTACACAGGATCGGAAAGTCTGACAACAAAGTTTTGTTGGTGGAAAATTTGAGAACCTGCTAGCCAACATTTGTTGGCGGAAAGTCCGCCAACAAATGTTCATTGGAGCATACACATGGTCGGACTTTCAGCCAACAAGCTCACATCCAACATTTCCCGTTGGAAAATCTGACCTTGTGTACGCGGCATTACTCTTATCTTTATCTGAACATATCCCAAAATTTAATTTTAATCTAATACCCGGATGCCTGGGTTCGGTTTCAGGGGGATTTGGCATACCACAAACCTATTGCGAACCCAATTAAAGTCTACAGGAGGCAAAATTTGCTATTTTTCTAGACATTTTCAATTCTAATAGTCAGGCTATTGTTGAAGAGGGGTATGGGGGGGAAGGGAACTGTCATGGGGGACATGTATCAATGTAAACAAATAAATACTATTCACCGAGGAGAGTCTTTTCATGCTTCTTAAAGGGCAACAATGAAAATACACAAATCTTCTAAATAAAAATGCTTGGGGGCTTAAAGTAAGCTGCATGTGCTGTTATATAACAGTACAGGGTGGTACTAATGGGAAACAAATGCTGTGGGGGTTCCTAAGTATGCTAACCAGACCCTTTTCCAGGTATACAGCCCGGAAAACCAGTTTAGAGTAGAACAGAGAATGTGCAGCCCTCCTTCCTGTACCAAACTAGGCCACATGTCTTTAACCACTTAAATACCAAACACTTTCACTGCCTTCCTGCCCAGGCCAATTCTCAGCTTTTAGTGCTCCCACCTTTTGAATGACAATTACTCATTCATGCAACACTGTACTAAAATTAATTTTTTATCATTTTTTTTTTAAACAGATAGAGCTTTCTTTTGTTGGTATTTAACCAGTTCTGGAGCAGCCACCGCAGTATACTGTGGCAGGTTGGCTGAGCTGGGTAAAACGTCGTAGCTGTATGGCAGCCGCGATGATCGGATTTGCTTCAGAGCTGATAAGTCTCCAGGCCCAGGCCAATTATTTCTGGCCTGGACCTGGTGATCGGTTCTGGCGAATGAAAGTGATGTCATCTCCCCTCGTGGAACTCTTTTCCATTCCAGAGAGAGGAGAGAAGACATCTCAGTAAGTTGCACCAACACTACACTGACACCGTACGCATAGGCACACTTGTCACCCCCCGATCATGCCCTGATCGCCCCTCCCCCCCAGTTAACCCCTTCACTCCCTGTCACCCAGTGCAGTGTTCGTATTTTTTTATCACTGTACTGGTGTCATTTGTGACAATAATCAGTGTTGGGGTAATTAGTGGTAGGCACAGATAGGTCTAGGGACCCCCCCAAACCCCCCTAATAAAGGTTTAACCCCTTGATCACCCCCTGTCACCAGTGATCACCGCATTAGTGTCACAGGTGACGCTGGTTAGCTAGTTATTTTTTATAGTGCCAGGGCACCCGACATATATTCCATAAAGGTTTAACCCCTGATCAACCAGCGGGTGATATCAGTTAGGTTTTAGCGTAAGTCAGGGTCTGCGTCACCCTAGGCAGCGTCAGATTAGTGCCAGTAGCGCTAACACCCACGTACGCACCATACACCTCCCTTAGTAGTATAGTGTCTAAACGGATCAATATCTGATTTGATCAGATCTATACTAGCGTCCCCAGTAGTTTTGGGTTCTCAAAAATGCAGCGTTAGTGGGATTAGCCTAGATACTTGCTAGCACCTGCATTTAGCCCCTCTGCCCAGCCCAGCCCAACCCACCCAAGTGCAGTACCAATCGATCACTGTCACTTACAAAACACAAAACACATAACTGCGGCATTCACAGAGTCAGGCCTGATCCCTGTGAACGCTAACAGTTTTTTTAGTAGCATTTGAAGCAGTCGCTGACAGTCAGGTGCTCTTTTTTCCTTTGAGTCTCACTAGTGTACCAGTAAATTTAGAGGCCAAAATGTCCAATCGGAGGTACACTAGTGAAGAAGCCTACATGTTTCTGAGCCTGACAAATGAGAGTGAAGAGGAAGTCACCCATCTGTCCGATTCTGGCTCCGAATATGAACCAATAGACAGCAGCGGCACCCTGACAGATAGCTCTGATGACGGAGTAGTGGTCCCTGCCAAGGTCAGGTGTACCTGACCCCGTTCTTCTGCTGTCGTTGAGGTTCGAGAACCGCAGGGCTCTCATATGGAGCAGGGAGCCAGTACTAGTGCCGCTCATCCTTCGGGTGAACTGGCAGGCACCAGCGGCCTAGTACATCCCGGTCCTACATCCAGCACTGCAGTAACACTTGGTGACGTGGCGAGTCCCATAAGTGCAATTCAAGCTGGTGAGGTGGCTATCACTAGTGTCCCACAGCCACCTAGAAGAAGACAAACACAGGCCCATCTAGCCCATAGAGCCCTTCCTGCTGCATCTGAATTGGGAGCCCACCACTTTTGCAGCACCCATACTTCTCACATTCACTGGCCAACCCGGAATTCAGGTGGAAACAGTTGATTTTATGTCACTTGATTTTTATTCGCTGTTTTTCATGGAAGATCTTTATAGATCTATTTTGGCCCAAGCAATTTGTATTCTGGTCAATTCTTTGCAGCTAATCCCCAGTTGACCCTTGCCAGAGATTGGAAACCTATTATGGTTTCCGAATTTAAGACCTTCCTGGGCCTATCCCTCCTCATGGGCATAGTTAAAAAAAGTGAGTTGCGGTCATATTGGTCCACTGACCCAATTCACCATATGCCCGCGTTCTCTGCCTCCATGACCAGGACACGATACAAGCAGATCTTGCGGTTCATGCATTTCAATGACAATGAACACTGTCATCCTTGGGGTGACCCTGGATACGAAAATATAAACAAAGAAAGAATTTCTCTTGTGCTTGTGAAGGCGTTGCTAGTATAGAGTGGTGGTACTTTCAAAGGGAGGGAATTAAAAGATGATCATGCCTTTCCCGCTGCCTAACCTGACCAGTGGTGCTCCGAAGAGAGCCAGGTGAAGGAAAGAGGTGGAAGGCGCTTTGATCAAAGCGTCAGATCACACGCCTTCCACCTCTTTCCTTCACCTGACCCTGGATACGATCTGCTCCACAAAATCCGGCTCCTCGTTAAACACTTTAGCCAGCAGTTTGCAGCCTTGTTTACTCCCGATCAAGTTGTCTGCATTGATGAGTCCCTGATTACCGTTTCTGGCCGCTTGTCTATCAAACAGTATCTTCCCGGCAAGCGTGCCAGATATGGGGATAAGATGTATACGCTCTGTGACAGGACAACAGGCTATACATATAGTTTTATGGTTTACGAGGGTAGAGATAGTCACATGGAGCCGGAGAACTGCCCAGACTACATAGGGAGCACTGGTAAGATTGTGTGGGATATGGTGACACCCTTTTTCGGAAAGGGGTACCGCTTGTACGTGAACAATTATTACACAAGCATGCCACTTTTTAGTCACATTTTTGATTGTGGAATTGGCACATGTGGCACCGTGCAATCTAATCGCCGGGGCTTCCCCCAAGGGCTTGTAGAGTCCCAACTTAGATGGGGGGAGAAAGCCTGCTTGAAATGTAATAATTTGTTATCAGTGAAGTGAAGGGATTTGCAGAATTTTTTCGTTCTGTCCTCCCTTCACGCAGATACGACAGTCAAAATTCCTACGGCAACTGGTATTGTGGAGAAACCCCTCTGTGTCCACGAATACAACCTTAAAATGGGAGGGTGGCCCTCAATGACCAGTTGTTGGTGCCATACCTAATTTCTTGTCAAGCCAGACACTGGTATAAAAAAGTTTCTGTATATTTATACCAATTGGCTCTGTTGAATGCTTTTGTGCTATACAAAGCTTCAGGACGAACTGGATCCTTCCTAAAATTCCAGGAAGAGATCGTCACAGCCCTTCTGTTTCCAGATGGTGCTATGGCCCACCTTCCCAATGCAAATGCAGTGAGCCAGCTGCATGAGAGGCATTTTCCGTATGTCCTCACTGGTACCCCTGCCCACACAACACCCCCAAAGAAAATGCTGTGTTTGCAGAAAATGCGTATTTAAGCATGACACCCACTTTTATTGTCCCTCCTGTCCTGACCAACCTGGTCTTTGCATCGGTGACTGTTTCAAACGCTACCACACACTAGTGGAGTATTAGCGTAGGGTACAGCACTACACAGTCTTAGGGCAAACTTACAGTACACAGGGTCTCGATGCGATGACCATCACATTTTGAGAGACCCTAATCTGGAACTTTTACAGTTTATATAAAAGTGCAAAAGAAAAAAAAAAACACAAGAAAAATAAAAAAACAAAAAAGCCAAAAATAGTTTTATCTTTCTTTTCGCTCTGTTGCTCTCTCTTATTGTTCACTCTCTATTATTCTATATCTAGTGTTCTCTCTCTATTGTTACTGTATTTTAGAACTGTAATGTTTTATTTTTACTATGTTTTATTGTATTTGCTTTGCAGGTATGGTATGTCTTACTGTTTTACTGTAATGTTACTTTGTTTTATTGTTAACCATCATTTGCTTAGCAGGTACACCATTCAGCTGCAGCACGGGTTTATTTACCCTGACAGCAACAACGTTTGCTCCCACAATACATAAAGTCGTGACTCCAGCGCTGTAGGAGGTGATTTTACCACCACAGTTAAAAAAAAGAGCATATATGCCGAAGCATGGGGGCAGGGGTGGAGGAGCGATTTGCGTGTTGAGTTATTTTGAGGGGACAGCAAATTTACACTGTTATACAAGCTGTACACTCACTACTTTACATTGCAGCAAAGTGTCATTTCTTCAGTGTTGTCACATGAAAAAAATTTATAAAATATTTACAAAAATGTGAGGGGTCTACTCACTTTTGTGAGACACTGTAAGTGGAAAATAATAACTAATCGTTCCTTATAAATTGAGGCTAAAATGTTTTCTGTTACATTTCTTTGGTAAAATTAACCCAAATCAGTATATGTTATTTAGTCTGTGTGAAAGTTATAGATTGTACAAACTATTGTGTATATATGGTATATTTAAAAATTGTTCGGTCTTGTTGTACTGACTGTCTAATTTTTTGGAGCTCTAAAATGTCATGACAGTACACATAACCCCATAATGATCCCTTTTTGGAAAGTAGAAAGCCCATTGTATTTAGTAAGAGGGATGGTGAGTTTTTTAAAGATGTATTTTTTGGGGGGAAACTAGGAAATTCGTTTTTTGTTTTTTTTCACAAAGTTGGCATTTTAACAAGTTTTGTTCTGCTATGTCTCCTGAGTATGGAGATACCACATGTGTGAGACTTTCACAGCCTAGGTGCATAGAGGGGGCCAAAATCCAAGAAGAATCTTTGGGCTTTCAAGGAGCATAAACTGAGCATCTAATATCCTGACTACCTTTTTTGAAAACACATTTTTGGAGGCCCTGGAGCACCAGGACAGTACAAGCATCTACACAATGACCCAATTTTAGAAGGCAAACACTCCAAGGTACCAGGGCAGAGCACCGCCACTCTGTACTTGGATCGGATCACAGAATTGCGTGCATGAGACACAGATCTGGGAGGACGTATGGGTGGTAAAGCCCCCTCCTTGCAACACACCCTTTTCACACGTTGAGGTACAAGGACCACTTCCCTACATACATACTGTCTCTCGTATAGATTGTAGGGATTGGTGGGGAAAACTTATAGTTGAAACTGGAAGACCCATTTAATAATAATAATTCCCAGAGGAATGAATACAGAAACTCCCATATTCTTTTTGGGGGACTGGATGTGGGGAAGTGGCCCTTGTACCCTAACATTGTGACAAGGTGTCTGGCAAGGGGGAAGGTAGCTTTGTTTCCTCCCTTGCAAAGAACCCACCCTAATGTGGAAAAGCATGTGGCCTTATATGGTACAGGATGAGGGGGGTGCATGCTCACTGCCCTCATTTTCCTGGCCACCCAGGGTGCTTGCTTGTATAAGAGTCTGGATGGAATATTAGGAGGATCCTTACATTGATTTTGTGCACAGTTCCTGAACAAATAAAAAAAATTGCACTTAGTACCTTATTATTTTTTTACAATATTATATCAGTACATAATTTTTTTAATATTTTCTAATATAAATAAAGGACTTTTACACAATGTGCGTTTATTTATTTAAATTTAATTTTTATTTTTCTATGGGTACACTGTGTACAAATATACCCTTGTATTCAATCCTCTGGAACAGGGTGGATATCTGGTGGCCCTCCTATTATAAAGGAGGCTTCAATTTTTCTTTATATCTTCCCTGCAGAAATCCCCACATTTTCTGGAAACAGGATGTGAGGAAAAACCTTTTGTCTCTCAACATCGGGACAAGGTGGCCTACAAAGGGAGCGTTTGCCCCCAGTGTTGAAAGGCATGTGACCTGTAATGGTACAGAATGGTGGGAGGGTTGCACACTTGCTGCCTTCCCTTTCCTGGCCACCCAGGCTGCATGCCTGGAAAAGGCTCTGGTTAAAATATTAGGGGGAACTCAAAGCTGTTTTTACCTATTTTTTAAAGGACGGTATACATTCTACTAAAACAAAATGGGCTGTCATACTAAAGATACAGCATTCATATAGTGAAAATGTAAAGTATACCATTGCGATAAGGTGTTCCAGATCCCAATTTAAATATTTTAAAGTTATAGACTTTTTCTTTTCAAAAAGTTTTATTGGTAACAATCAAGTAAAAGTTACAGACAATGCAGTTTAGTTTAGTGTAAATACAATTGACAGAGTACATTTCGATAAAGCAATATAATGAAAACATATAGGGGAGGAGGGTGCAAGTTGGATTGAGCTAAGCTAGACCACTTAATCCAGTAGGAGTTGTAGTTGCTATCGAACATATTGTACTAATGGGATACATTACCGGAGGTAAACATTAATTAAGGGGGGAGGGTTAGTGAGAAGGGTGGGGAGTCAAGAAGAAAGAGAGCAGGGGAGAAAGAAGAAGAGGTTAGTTGGGGGTATGTTGGTCGGGTGGTCCACACGGGCCCAGGTCACGCAGCAACATTATAACTGAGGGTCAGGGCGTAATTAAGGTTCTAAGAGGGGCTTGTCAAAGTCAGGGGGTAGCAAATAGTCTATCCATGGGTGCCAAATTTTGAGATGCTGGGGAATCCTATCTAAGATTGTGGCTTCAATCTTGCCATGTATCGTGGCCTGGGTGACCCTATTTTTCACTTCAGCTATGTTTAGGGTCAGTGTTTTCCAAGCCTTAGCGATTGCCTGCTTGGCCGCCGTGGTGAGTTGAAGGAGAAGGCGTAGTTGTGCTCTGGTAAAATCCAATTATGGCTCAGGGGATTTATTACACGCCCCACACTATATAAGGCCGCCTGCACGGCGGCCCTGTGTAGTGTGTTCCGGTGTGCTGATAGAGAGAGAGACAGACAGTGTCATTTGATTTGAGTTAGATAGATTAGGCTAGATCTGTTCCTGCTATTTACATTTAGTGCAGTGCGTCCTGCTCACAGTGTTCAGCTAGATCCGTTCCTGCTATTTACATTTAGTGCAGTCAGTGCGTCCTGCTCACAGTGTTCAGCTAGATCCGTTCCTGCTATTTACATTTAGTGCAGTGCGTCCTGCTCACAGTGTTCAGCTAGATCTGTTCCTGCTATTTACATTTAGTGCAGTGCGTCCTGCTCACAGTGTTCAGCTAGATCTGTTCCTGCTATTTACATTTAGTGCAGTGCGTCCTGCTCACAGTGTTCAGCTAGATCCGTTCCTGCTATTTACATTTAGTGCAGTGCGTCCTGCTCACAGTGTTCAGCTAGATCTGTTCCTGCTATTTACATTTAGTGCAGTGCGTCCTGCTCACAGTGTTCAGCTAGATCTGTTCCTGCTATTTACATTTAGTACAGTGCGTCCTGCTCACAGTGTTCAGCTAGATCCGTTCCTGCTATTTACATTTAGTGCAGTGCGTCCTGCTCACAGTGTTCAGCTAGATCCGTTCCTGCTATTTGCATTTAGTGCAGTCAGTGCGTCCTGCTCACAGTGTTCAGCTAGATCCGTTCCTGCTATTTACATTTAGTGCAGTCAGTGCGTCCTGCTCACAGTGTTCAGCTAGATCTGTTCCTGCTATTTACATTTAGTGCAGTCAGTGCGTCCTGCTCACAGTGTTCAGCTAGATCCGTTCCTGCTATTTACATTTAGTGCAGTGCGTCCTGCTCACAGTGTTCAGCTAGATCTGTTCCTGCTATTTACATTTAGTGCAGTGCGTCCTGCTCACAGTGTTCAGCTAGATCTGTTCCTGCTATTTACATTTAGTGCAGTGCGTCCTGCTCACAGTGTTCAGCTAGATCCGTTCCTGCAATTTACATTTAGTGCAGTGCGTCCTGCTCACAGTGTTCAGCTAGATCTGTTCCTGCTATTTACATTTAGTGCAGTGCGTCCTGCTCACAGTGTTCAGCTAGATCTGTTCCTGCTATTTACATTTAGTGCAGTCAGTGCATCCTGCTCACAGTGTTCAGCTAGATCCGTTCCTGCTATTTACATTTAGTGCAGTAAGTGCGTCCTGCTCACAGTGTTCAGCTAGATCTGTTCCTGCTATTTACATTTAGTGCAGTCAGTGCGTCCTGCTCACAGTGTTCAGCTAGATCCGTTCCTGCTATTTACATTTAGTGCAGTGCGTCCTGCTCACAGTGTTCAGCTAGATCCGTTCCTGCTATTTACATTTAGTGCAGTCAGTGCGTCCTGCTCACAGTGTTCAGCTAGATCCGTTCCTGCTATTTACATTTAGTGCAGTCAGTGCGTCCTGCTCACAGTGTTCAGCTAGATCCGTTCCTGCTATTTACATTTAGTGCAGTGCGTCCTGCTCACAGTGTTCAGCTAGATCCGTTCCTGTTATCTTCCTACTGACAGGCAGGCTTGTCTGGTTACAGTATATAAAGCTACCTGAAGAAAATTACAGGTGTTCTATCCCAGCTTAGTGCAGCTACAGGCCATTAGTATGTCTGGAAGGCCAAGAAGGAGAGGCAGACAGTCACAAGCCAATAAGAGAGGGCAAGCAGGCTCTGTGTCTAGTGCTGGTCGTGGAGACGGTGCATCCTCATCAGCACGTGGCCATGGGACACGCTTGGCCTTTTTTTCGGCAGCTGGCCGTGTTGAGCCGCAACATGCGGAAGACTTGGTCGAGTGGATGACCAAGCCGTCCTCATCCTCCTCATCCTCTCTCACCCATGCCCAGGGTGCTTTGTCTGGCAAAGCAGCGGCCTCTTCCCTCAGCTCAATGTCATCAGTGACTCCTTCCCTAGCTCCACCATGTCCTCCTGAGGATTCCCTCGAACTGTTTGACCACAGTGTTGGGTACATGCTCCAGGAGGATGCCCAGCGTTTGGAAGGCTCTGATGATGATACTGAGCTCGATGAAGGCAGTAACATGAGCACGGACAGAGGGGGTGCCCAAGAAGGACAGCAATCTGGCAGTCATGCTCCCCCTGCTGCAGCATACTGCCAGGTTTGCTCCAGTGATGAGGAGGGAGGGGATGATGAGGTCACTGACTCAACGTGGGTGCCTGATAGGAGAGAGGAGGAGGAGGAGGAGGAGGAGGCAGCACATCACCAACGAGGCAGGATGCCCTCCAGGGGCCAGCCTAAGGGCAGCACATTGACTGCATCACACCCCAAAGCTCCACATGTGCAGGGCGCTGCAGTCTCTGCGCGTTATTCAAAAAGTTCTTTGGTGTGGGCCTTTTTTGAGACGAGTGCATCAGATCGCACCGCTGCCATTTGCAACATATGTCTCAAGCGTATCTCGCGTGGCCAAAACATCTCCCGCTTGGGTACCACATGCTTGACCAGACATATGTTGACCTGCCATGCAGTTCGTTGGCAAGCATATCTAAAAGACCCACACCAAAGAACAAAGAGGATCTCTCCTTGCTCCTCATCAGCTGAGATTTCCAACCCCACTAGACCTTCAGTCCTCTCTGAGACCTGCAGTGAGAGGAATGAAGGTGTAGAATTAGGTGTGTCACAGCCAAGTACTTGTGGGCAATCTGCTTTTGGTACACCGACGTCAGATTGTACCAGGCAAATTTCCCTGCCCCAGCTGCTGCACCGCCGAAAGAAGTTTGCTCCCAGCCATCCACATGCCCAGCGGTTGAATGCTAGCTTGGCAAAATTGCTAGCACTTCAACTGCTGCCTTTTCAGTTGGTAGACTCTGCCCCCTTCCGTGAGTTTGTGGAATGTGCGGTTCCTCAGTGGCAGGTACCCAAACGCCACTTTTTCTCACGGAAGGCGATTCCGGCTCTCTACCGGCATGTGGAAGGCAATGTCCATGCCTCGCTGGACAGGGCGGTCAGCGGTAAGGTGCATATTACCGCTGACTCATGGTCCAGCAGGCATGGACAGGGACGTTACTTAAGTTTCACGGCGCATTGGGTGACTCTGCTGGCAGCTGGGAAGGATGCAGGACAAGGTGCAGTAGTGTTGGAGGTTGTTCCGCCACCACGCCTCCAAAATGCTGATTGTGACACACCTCTCTCCTCCACCCCCTCCTCTTCTTCTTCCTCCATGGCCTCTTCCTCGGAACCAGCGGTGCTCCGTAGGCGTTCAAGGGGCTACGCAAGTACGCAGGCCAAAAGATGCCATGCGGTGCTTGAGCTGGTGTGCTTGGGGGACAGGAGCCACACTGGGGCAGAGGTTCTGTCAGCTCTGCAGGGGCAGGTTCAGAGGTGGTTGACGCCACGCCAACTTAAGGCAGGAATGATGGTTTGCGACAATGGCACCAACCTCCTCTCTGCCCTCCGACAGGGACAACTGACCCATGTGCCCTGTTTGGCTCACGTCCTTAACTTGGTGGTGCAGCGGTTCTTGGGCAGGTACCCGGGCTTACAGGATGTCCTGAGGCAGGCCAGGAAAGTCTGTGTGCATTTCCGCCGGTCATATAATGCCAGTGCTCGGCTGACGGACCTCCAAAAGGAGTTTAACCTGCCCAAGAACCGCCTAATCTGTGACATGCCCACCAGGTGGAACTCAACGTTGGCCATGCTGCAGCGGCTGCACACGCAGCAGAGGGCCATCAATGAGTACCTGTGCGACTATGGCACCAGGACAGGGTCAGGGGACCTTGGTTTTTTTTCCCCACGCCAGTGGGCCATGATCAGGGATGCATGCACTGTCCTGTCACCATTCGAGGAGGCCACAAGGATGGTGAGCACTGACAGTGCATGCATCAGTGACACTGTCCCCCTTGTCCACCTGTTGGAGCACACGCTGTGTGGAATAATGGACAGGGCACTTGAGGCAGAACAGAGGCAGGAAGAGGAGGACTTCCTTAGCTCTCAAGGCCCCCTTTATCCAGACAGTGTTCCTGCGTGCCCGCCGATCACACAGGAAGAGGACGAGGAGGAGGAGGAGGAGGAGGAAGATTGTGTCAGTATGGAGGTGGAGCCTGGCACTCAGCATCAGCAGTCTTTAAGGGATCAGTCCCAAGGAACACATGGACTTGTACGTGGCTGGGAGGAGGTGGCTGCGGATGTTGTTGTCCTTAGTGTCCCAGAGGACTCCGGACCGAATGCCTCAGCAAACCTACGCTGCATGGCCTCCCTGATCCTGCAAAGCCTGCGTAAGGATCCTCGTATTCGTGGTATCAAGGAGAAGGACCAATACTGGCTGGCAACCCTCCTTGATCCACGTTACAAGGGTAAGGTTGCGGACCTTATCTTGCCATCGCAGAGGGAGCAGAGGATGAAACATCTTCGGGAGGCCTTGCAGAAAGGTCTGTGCAACGCGTTCCCAGAGACTGGGAGGTTACAAACTCCTGTTTCTGGACAACGTGTTGCTGAGGCTTCGGTCAGTCAAAGAAGGAGCGGTGGAGAAGGTGGCCGTCTGACCGATGCGTTCAGACAATTTTTTGGTCCGCAGCCCCAAGGTATGATCGGTTCCAGCAACCATCGCCAGCGTCTGTTTTACATGGTGCAGGAATACCTAGGGGCAAGATCAGACTTGAACACCTTTCCCAACGAAAATCCTCTGGGTTACTGGGTCTTGAGGATGGATCACTGGCCAGAGCTTGCACAGTATGCAATTGAGCTACTGGCCTGTCCTGTATCCAGCGTTCTTTCGGAACGCACATTCAGTGCTGCTGGAGGCATGGTAACCGATCACAGGGTGCGTCTGTCCACTGACTCGGTCGATCGGCTGACCTTCATAAAAATGAATCAGTCTTGGATCACCACCAGCTACCAAGCACCTGATGCTGATGTAACTGAATAATTTTTTTCAGATCCCTTCAAAGACTGCCTATGCTGATGCTGAGTGACTATCCCTGAGTAATTATCCTCTTCCTCCTCAATCATCACGCTGATAGCTTGTAAGAACATTTTTGGTTCTGGGCGCCACCACCAGTGCCTAAGGCACAATTTTTCAGCCCCTGTTTAACAGGGGCGTGTAATTACAATTTTTGATGTAATACTTTGCAGCAGGGCTCGTTCCTGCATTCCAACTAGAGTGTCTGTGAGGGGTTGCAGTGTTGTGGCACCAGCACCAGTGCCTAAGGCCCAATTTTTCTGCCCCTGTCTAACAGGGGCGTGTAATTACAATTTTTGATGCAATACTTTGCAGCAGGGCTCGTTCCTGCGTTCCAACTAGAGTGTCTGTAAGGGGTTGCAGTGTTGTGGCACCAGCACCAGTGCCTAAGGACCAATTTTTCTGCCCCTGTCTAACAGGGGCGTGTAATTACAATTTTTGATGCAATACTTTGCAGCAGGGCTCGTTCCTGCGTTCCAACTAGAGTGTCTGTGAGGGGTTTCAGTGTTGTGGCACCAGCACCAGTGCCTAAGGCCTAATTTTTCTGCTCCTGTTCAACAGGGGCATGTAATTACAATTCTTGATCTAATATTTCACAGCAGGGCCCTGTGAGGGCTTACAGTGTTGTGGCCACAGCAACACCTAAGGCCCAAATTTCTGCTGAGTATATAGGGCAGGACCCTACTTTCAAACATCTAACTTACAAACGACTCCTACTTGCAAACGGAAGGAGACAACAGGAAGTGAGATGAAATCTACCCCTAGGAAGGGAAATTCTCTCCTGTAAGAGTTAATATGGGAAAACAATTTCTCCTTTCCACTGATGCTTTCCAATCCTTGTTCCACAAAAAAACCCAAATTTTCAAAAAACATTTTTCATTGGGACAAAAAAGTGAGGTGAAATCTTCTGAAGAGGAGGAAAGACAGCAAAACAAATGTCACAGGGGTGATAACCCTTCCCTATGTTTTCCAAAAAGCTTAAAAAAGATTTTTTGGCTGGAGCTAAACACGTTAAAAATGTACCCGTTCAAAATTACAAAGAGGGGGCGTGGCTAGCCGGCGGACGCGATGGACGCATGGTAGAATAGCTCCGCACTATCCTGGGCCATAACGGGAGAATACAGCAACCAAAAGCCCCATCCAACTCCACAAGACACCGGGTATAAACCGGCAACTTTACCGGATGCCTTCCCGCAAAAGAAAAGGCACGACAAGGCCAGGGAAGATGACTGATTTCCTCATTCGGCCGCGCCGTCTCCCTGCCCAAGATGGCGCCGGCAGACACGCAGACGATATGCAAGGCCTCAGCTCCGGCACACAGAGAAGCCAGCATGGGAGACAGGGAACCAACCACACATCCACTAACCCTCCTAAGGGACAAGGTCAGTACCCACCACCCCCATCTGCATCCTCTAGCCCTGCAAAAAGCAAGTTTAAATCGTCCTCAGCTTCTGCAGAGACAGCGGACATAAGTGGCTTTGAGTCCTCCCTTGATGATACAAGGGAACTACAGGACTCCATTATTGACTTTCCCACACAAAACCAGCCAGTTATGGACACAACGCTCAAAGACATGCTGGTGTCCCTGCGTTCCACACTACATGCTGACATGCTAGCATTCACACAGCAATTCAAAACAGAGGTGGCAGCAGTAGACTCCAGAGTAACTCACATAGAGTCAAAGATGGGAGAGTTTACATCTACCTTCAATGACCTAGTAGATGCACATAATGAAAGGGACGATGAAATCCACGCCATTAAAACAAAATTAGCAGATTTGGAAGACAGATCAAGACGTAACAATGTCAAAATCCGGGGGATACCCGAACTGATCAAGCCCCCAGACCTAAAAGAATACTTTACAAACATAATGAAAGTCGCGCTCCCAGAAGCGCCCCTGGAGGATCTGATTATCGATCGGATTCACCGCCTTCCAAGACCCAGAAATATCCCGGATCATCTCCCCAGAGACACAATAGTGAGAATTCACTTTTATCATATAAAAGATCAGCTTATGATGATAGTCAGAAGAAGAGAAAACCTTCCACAAGAGCTACAGGGTCTCTCCTTCTATGCTGACCTGTCTGCATTCACCATGCAACAGCGAAGACAGCTTGCAACTATAACTAAACCACTAAACAACCATCACATCCAGTACAGATGGCTGTACCCAGCAAAGCTTCTAATCACAAAAGAAGGCAAATCACAAGTGATTACAAACATTAAAGAAGGAATCTGTCTCCTGAGAGAGTGGCAACTCATCGACCCAAGCAACAACGGGTATGACAAACCACACTCACCATCATCTACCCGAGCCAGTTCTGACACAGAAACGGGCTGAAATCCAAAGAAATTATCAACGAAGAATCCCAATTGGCCCAGGAACAGCCACTTAGCCATAGTAGCTTTACCCCCCGAATTAAAAACGGAATAATATCCGTACAGATTCCCTACGGGATCGCTCTTTTTATCGCTTGGTTCGGTTACTCTATCCTACTTGCACTTTTTTTTTTTTTTTTTTTTTTTCTTCTCTTCTTCTCTCTCTCTTTTTGTTTTTTTTTTATTATTATCTTATCTACAGGAACAAACGAAGGGACACATTGAACAGATATACCAGGACTCCAGGACCCCTTGCCGCGTCTTCTCCACCACGAGGATAACAAGTAACATCAAATCAACCCACCGTCTTCCTACATCATTCACTCCACTAAAAGGTACGACGCACAAAAACAGCAGAATGTCTTTTACTATTACATCGTTAAACGTTAAAGGTTTAAATAGCCCTCATAAACGACAGATGGCATGGAAGGAAGCGACAAGGTTAAAAAGTGACATCATATGTTTTCAAGAGACACACTTTATGGCAGATAAACCCCCAACATTCAGTAATCGCAGATTTCCCCAAGTTTTCACAGCAAATGGCCCAAAGAAAAAAGGTGGAGTAGCAATCGCCATAGGAGACAATATCTCATTCTCAGAAATCACAACTCATCTGGACACTTCAGGCAGGTATATAATACTAGTATGCGAAATCTTTGCAGTAAAGTACACTCTGGTTAACATATACCTGCCAAACAACAACCAATTGCGATTCCTTAAAAAAATATGGAAAAAAGTGGAATCTCTGAAACAGGGTCATACAATCTTGTGCGGAGATTTCAATGCAGTACCTGACAAAACCATTGACTGTACAAACCCTAAACAAGTGACTTACCGAAGAACAACACTGGAAAAATTCATCAACACATCAGAACTATTCGACGCATGGAGATGCCAACACTCCTCAGAGAAAGACTTTACATTTTTTTCTAATGTGCACAACACCTACTCGCGCATAGATTTATTTTTGGTAGACAAATTTTTACTGCAGAAAATTGTAAAATCAGACATTGATATTATATCCTGGTCTGATCATGCTCCAGTTTCCATTAGCGTGGGAGGGAGGAATGCCGAGACAGGAGCGAATAGATGGCGGAACGACATTTTCACTATGTCCAAACCAGAAAATCTTAAATCACTTAAAAGTTCACTAAAAGAATTTTTCGAAATTAACGCTCCTTCGGTGTCCGACCCTTTCACGCTGTGGAACACTCACAAAGTGGTTATGAGAGGACTTTTAATACAACAAAGCGCTAGGGCCAAGAGGCAGAGGGCGGCGAGGGTCAATGACCTGCTAAATAAAATAAAGTCTCTAGAATTATCCAACAAACAAAACTCTACCCAAAAGACAAGAGACTTACTATTCTATGCCAGACAAGAACTAAGAACCATCCTGGTTTCTCAGCAGGAGAACCGCCTTCGCACCTTAAAAGCACAAAACTACCGCTGCAGCAACAAGGCGGGGAAACTGCTGGCAAACCAATTAAAAGAAAAAATAGCAAAACAAAGAATTCCGCACATAGAAAACCCTAAATCAAAAAAAAAAGTCTTTAACCCCAAAGAAATTGCAGACGCTTTCTGTGACTACTATGAGGCATTATACAACCTCAAAGATGACCCTAACACACCCCAACCTTCAGACAATCTGATCTCAGAATTCCTGGAAGCCATAAACCTTCCAAAAGTCCCACAACCAGAACTTATTAAACTAAACTTACCCTTTAATACCCATGAAATTGAGAAAACAATTAAAAACATGCCTCATGGTAAGTCACCAGGACCAGACGGTTACTCATCTGAATATTACCAACTGTTTCAAACTGAATTATCCCCTTACCTAAAGCAGGTCTTTGATGCCGCAATGTCCAATGCCTCGTTCCCAAAAGATATGTTAACTGCTACAATTATAACCCTACCAAAACCTGGTAAGGACTTCTCTGCTCCACAAAATTTCAGACCCATCTCTTTATTAAATGTGGATGTGAAACTGTATGCCAAGATTATAGCCAATAGATTGTCATTGTTATTACCAGTCCTTGTCAACCAAGACCAAGTAGGCTTTGTATCAGGCAGGCAAACGACTGATGCTACTAGGAGAATGGTAAATATAATCCATCTTGCGGGGGAATCTCGAAGGCCTTCTCTGCTCCTTACTTTGGACGCGGAGAAGGCCTTTGATAGAGTTCACTGGAGATATCTGGCCAAGGTACTAGAGAAATTTGGTCTGATAGGCCCTATCCAGCAAGCAATTTTGGCCCTGTACTCGTCCCCATCTGCATATGTTTTCACTGAAGGTCTGTTTTCCAGAAATTTTCAAATAACAAATGGGACAAGACAGGGGTGCCCACTGTCACCCTTAATCTTTGCATTGATTATGGAACCACTGGCAGAAACAATTAGAATTAACACAATGATCAGAGGCATCCCATCCCAAGATAATGAACACAAAATATCATTATTCGCAGACGATGTTATCTTAACTCTATCTGACCCGTACAGTTCATTGAAAGCAGCACACGCGACACTAACACAATTCAGCAAAGTAGCATATTATAAAGTGAATGTCTCTAAATCCAGTATTTTAGGAATTGCAATTGACAAAACCACTAAATCAACCATGCAAAAAGACTTTCCATACCCATGGTCCACAGATTCTATCTCCTACCTAGGATTACAACTAACAACACCAGTAGCCAAACTATTCCAACTCAACTACCAACCTTTATTGAATGACTTCAAAAAAGATATCCTTAAATTTCAGAAACTTCACCTCTCATGGCACGGCCGCCTAGCAGCATATAAAATGCTACTTTTACCTAAACTAATGTACCTCTTCAGGGCCCTCCCAATACCTATCCCAAACCACTTCTTCAAGGCTATGCAAACACAAATGACAAACTTTATCTGGGAAGGCAAAAGAACTAGATTCCCAGCTCAAATGCAAGGGAAACACAAAGAGGTGGGTGGACTGGGAATCCCAAATTTAAAAGACTATCACGCTGCAGCAATCCTAGATCAACTGAGAAATTGGTTTAGCCAAAAAGAAACAAAACATTGGTGCCAACTAGAACAAAATTGGATTTACCCCAGATCCCTTCAATCACTTATACTAGCACACAACATACATCCAATAGTAGCTCAAATTAACCATCCCACTATAAAGGCCACTTTACAGGCATGGTCTCATCTAAAAAAATTCACCAATCCCAAAATAAATCACACGGACATTCCTATCCCACTAGAAGCACTTTACTGGCTAATCCCGAATATCTCCTTGACACAATGGCACAAAGCAAACATTCTACTACTGGAAGACATAACATGTACAGGCAGTGTAGCTCCTTTTAGTGCATTGCAGGAAAGATTCAACCTAAACCCTTCAGAATTTTTGACACACCTACAGATAGTTTCATGGTTTGGGACATGGAAAGTATCTGACTCTCAAATCCCAACACAAGCATGGAAATATCTTCAATCCTCCAACCTTAAAGCAAAAGGCATATCCCAAATGTATGCCCTAATCCATGACAAAAAAACATTCACAAAATTCAACACACTAAATAGATGGGAGACAGAACTGGGCCAAAAGTTCACTGATAAACAATGGTCATTAGCATTCCAGTGCAACCGTAGATTCTCGAGGTGCTCCAACTATGAGGAACTGGCGGCAAAATTAATAGCAAGATGGCATTACACGCCATACATGATGGCGAAATTCTCCAGTGAAAATTCTAACCTGTGCTGGAGAGGATGCGGGCAGGTGGGTACACTGATCCACATGCTCTGGTCATGCCAGCATATTAGAAGCTTTTGGTCAGAAATATTCAAATTAATAGCGAAAACCACGGGTGTTTTCACCACACCCTCAGCTGAGAAGGCAATTTTAAGTATAAACATGGTAGACTACCCAATACTAGTCAGATCAATAGCGATGCATATTCTATTTGCTGCCAGGTCCTTATTAGTGAGCAGATGGAAGTCCAATGAAATCCCAAGCGTAAGAGAACTGAAAACAAAAATCAATATTATTTCTGAATATGAAAAAATAATGGCAATCAAAGAAGGTACTCAAGCAAAGTACACGTCCAACTGGAAACTATGGAACACACTGTACCAAAGCTATGTATAATCTGTTACCTGTAGTGGGACACCCAATTAAGATAACCTTTTCCTTTTTGTTTAGTTTTGCTCTTCTTCTTCCTTTAATCTTAACCGTTTTTGCACTAATGGTGTTTTGTTTTAACACCATAGTCTTTACCTCAACGGGTCAACACAAAACAAGGAACAAGTTTAATTAAGTCTCACATTCTCATTAAGATAAATTACTAACCCATGCTTTACAAGACAGCACAACATAATAAATCTGTCGTTAAACACATTGACAACAATTCATTTACTGGTATTTATAAGTAGCATTATATGGGGACTTATACTCAATATGTTTATGTTATTTTTCCTTTTCTCTGTATCACTATTCAACGTCAGTTGAGGAAACTTGATGTATCTTCTTAATTTGTAGTCATATTAAACTTCAATAAAAATCATTCTTAAAAAAAAAAAAAAAAAAAAAAAAAAAAATTACAAAGAGATTCTACTTAACAACAAACCTACAGTCCCTGTCTTGTTTGCACCGCCTGTATACTGCTGTTCAGAGTATATAGGGCCTTTCCTTATTTTAATTTGGGTGCGGGGTTCCCCTTAATATCCATACAGGACCCAAAGGGCCTGGTAATGGACTGGGGGGGTACCCATGCCGTTTGTCTCACTGATTTTCATCCATATTGCCATGACCCGACATGACATTAAACCCGCAAGCAGTTTTAAATGAGATTTTTTCCTTTAAAAATGACATTTGGTGCAGGGACTGTTCTAAACATGGGAAACACGCGTCACTTTACAGGCATACTATAGACACCCCCCAGGTACGATATTTAAAGGAATATTTCACTTTTTTTTTTTTTACTTTAAGCATCATTAAAATCACTGCTCCCGAAAAAACGGCCGTTTTTAAAAGTTTTTTTTGCATTGATACATGTCCCCTGGGGTAGGACCCGGGTCCCCAAACCCTTTTTCGGACAATACCATGCAAATTAGCCTTTAAAATGAGCACTTTTGATTTTGAACGTTCGAGTCCCATAGAAGTCAATGGGGTTCTAACGTTCGTGCGAACTTTCGGTCCGTTCGCGGGTTCTGGTGCGAACCGAACCGGGGGGTGTTCGGCTCATCCCTATCAAGGAGTTTAGAGGAAAAGGGGAACAAGGGGATAGGGCGTAGGTTGTTAAGATTAGTAGGGTCCAAGGATGGCTTTTTGAGTATGGGGGTGATCAGTGCATGTTTTAGAGCATCGGGGAAGATGTCAGAGGTGAGGGAGAGATTGAAGATGTGGGTTAGAGAGTGTAGGATGGGGTCAGAGGGTGACTGTAGCATTTGTGAGGGAATAGGGTCCAGGGGACAGGTGGTTAGGTGGGCAATAGAAAGGAGTTTAGCAACTTCATCTGTAGTAGCAGATTTGAATAGGGGGAGTGTCAGTTGTACCTGTTGACATGGGGTCTTAGCTGGGGGAAATACCTGTAGAATGGAGATTTCATCAAGGATTGTATAAATCTTGTTTTTGAAGTGATTAGCGATTTCCTGGGCAGTGAGTAGTTTCAGTGGGTGGAGGCGGTGGAGGACAAAGTAGAGAGTTGAAGGTAGAGAAGAGTTTACATGGATTGGATGAGAAGGTGTTAATAAGAGTTGTAAAATAGGTTTGCTTGGCAGTGTGGAGGAAAGAATAGTATTTTTGGAGGGCAGATTTGTATTGGTTGAAGTCTTTGAGAGACTTAGTCTTGTGCCACAGACGCTCAAGAGCGCTACTACGTTTTTTGAGAATTTTAGTGTCATCTGTTTGCCAGGGTTGTAGGGGTCGAGGCCTGATTCTGCGTGTAGTGAGGGGAGCGAGCTTGTCCAGGGTGGAGGACAGAGATTTATTGTAGATGGACGTGGCTTGGTTGGGGCAGGACAGGGGAGAGATTTTGTCATAGAGGTGGTCAGTAGCAGAATAGAGGAGAAAGGAGTTAAAGTTGCGAAAGTTTCTACGGGTGATGGTTAGGCGATTGGAGGGAAAGGTGGTGGAAGACAGGGGGAGAGAGAAACTAATAAGGTGGTGGTCGGAGAGAGAAAAAGGATTGTTTGAGAAGTTGCATGGAGTGCATAGGTAGGAGAATACAAGGTCAAGGGTGTTGCCATCAGAGTGAGTAGAAGCCTGTACCCATTGCCTCAGGTCAAATGAAGAGGTTAGACTAAGAAGTTTAGAAGTAGCAGGAGTGTTTGTATTAGCAGGGATGTTGAAATCACCGAGAAGGATTGTGGGAATATCTGAAGAGAGAAAGTAGGGTAGCCAGGCAAAAAACTCATCAAGGAAAGATGTCAATGGTCCAGGGGGCCGGTAGATCACAGCAATTCTTAGGGAAGTAGGAGAGAATAGACGTATACAGTGGGCTTCGAATGATGAGAGGGAAAAAGAGGGAGGAGGGTGAATAACCTGGAAGGTGCTCTGGGGGGATAGGAGGAATCCCACTCCACCTCCCTTGCGTCCATTAGGAGAAAAAGAGATAACCCCTCAAAAATAGGTGGGACTTTGAAGGCAACAAAGTAGTAAAAAACAATTTTATTGGTACAAATATACAAAAATACACATAGAAAAGTCTGATACAATGACACTAAATAAACAATAGAATAATAAAAAGATGAATATACTGATGTAGAATTCGAATGTATATTCGTGTAGTCTTCCACCTGGGCCTGCGCCTTTTCGGGACTACCCATAGAGTCCCTTCATCAAGGGAAACTTGTAGGAGGAATTACACTACATAATGAAATATAAATTAATGTAATTAGAGATCATATGTATTGCGCACATTGCCTGCATCTCAAACCATTCTGTACAACTTAACATCAAAAACAGAAAAAGCAAAAAAAATAAAAATAAATTATATAAGAGAGATGATACACATACCCAAGTATATTCAGGAAAGAAGGCTCACTGTCAAAGTCTCGGAAGTAAGTACGCACAGAGCGCCACAAGAATCCAGAAGGGAAAAGGGCGTATGTCTGGCCCCGCCTTATCCACACTGGTCCCACCATGTGGCCCCAGAGGAGCGAGCTCAGGAGGGGCAACACTATCCCGGAGGAATCCAAACAGCAAAGAACCAAGAGGGGATTATCTGAAATACAGAAAAGACCCGAATAGGTTGGTGTCCCTCTACAAAAGGAGAAACCCCTGTATTCATAATCGCCACAACATCTACGCAGGGCCCCATGTCCACCGTGCGGATCCGCATCCAGGCGGGGCATGGGAAAGAAAATAATCCAATATGCATAGCTTACCCTAGTACTGGTTCATGAAGGATTTTATTAAGGGGAGTAGACAAGTGACCCCAAGGTACCAGCGAGGGAACGGGGGCCCATAAAAGCACAAGCAGCTCCAAAGATCACAGAGGATAACGACTTCCTACAAAGGCAGGATCTGTAATATAATACAAAAAAGACCTGATCACAAAAACGGGAACAGGAATGCCCTCTATGTGTTGCAATATATAGTATACATTGCATGAGAACTCCATCAAAAAAGGCAACACAAAGAGCCTACAACAGGTTGGAGTTACCAAAAAAAAAACAAAAAGAGGGGGCAAAGGGCAGCATTACCGTGTTAGTAGTGGGGCTGCACCACAGTGTGCTAGGGAGCTCCGTTCATCTGATCTATAACCTCCGCCGGTGAGCAGGACAATGACACTGACTCGGCATCCGGTGGCTTAATATGGAGTGAGAGGAGGACAGGTGTGGTGCTGATTGGCGTGCAGGTTCCGCCCATCATGACGCCGCTCCGTCGAGGAGATGGGAGCCATGGTAACCTCATGACGCCGCTCCGCCTGGAGAAAGGAGGAGACGGGAGTCATGGTAACACCATGACGCCGCTCCGCCTGGGGAAAGGAAGAAATGCGAACCATGGCAACAGTGGGGGAGCGTCCTGAATCATGGCATTCTCCTGAAGCTTCATGATAGTACCATAGAAAAAGCCAATACAGGCTTCACACTCATCAGTGAAGTGGGAGGCATATATCAGCCTTGATATCGCAGCCATAACCGAGGGGAAGACAGCAGGTAGGGGACTGCACATGCAGCTCCAGATTGCATGATGGAGCGACAGGTAAATAGATGAGAGAAAAAACAGGAAAAAACAAGTAAAAATTGACACAGGAATGACTGGAATGGTCATTAAACCTAACAGAATAATCATGCATAATCACCGCCTTATACCCACAAATGGTTACTCATAGACACCAGCGGGGTGGAGGGACCCTGAGCAACCACTGCACGGCACCCCCCACAGCGGGCTGTGGGAGGGGTCATGCAGCTGCCGCCCACCGACGCAAAAAAGGCGACCGGGTCCGCAGGTAAGGACAAGCAGCAAAACTGCTGCCAATCACCCCCCGGCATGAACCGGGCGCCTACAAAAGGCCCCCCAATGGGATAGTGAATCCCGGAAACAAGGAGGGGCCAGAAGACTGCGATAGAAAAGTACTCCTCGAGAGTGAGACCAACAGTGTGCCTCAATACATGACAATATGCCTATATATACAAGGCTACAATGGGGAAACAAAAGTATACATAATAAAAGGTGGCCAAACATAAAAGAAAACACATATCCAGAAAGTGATTTGTTAATGAACAATCGAGCAATCAGGCAGGCATCGAACATCAAACCCCACTGATTGGTATAAATCAGGAAGCATGAAAGAGGGGAAACCCGGATAGCATAAGGCTTTCAGAATGGAGACCTTATAAATCTTTCTCACATACCCCAGAGGAGAAGCCCTCTAGGAAGGGCCTATAGCTCAAATGATCGTTTAGCCCGGGGGGTGAGGTGGCAGCAAGGTCCATGATCCAGCGGGCTTCCCGCTGTAACAGGGCCTTGTTCCAATCCCCACCCCTCGGGCTGGGATGGACTCTATCCAGGATTAAAAAATAAATATTGGGGAAATTGCCATGATGTTCATTGGCCACATGTCTCCCCAATGGGAAGTCAGGATTTGCTTTCCTCATGGCATTGATATGTCGTGAGGCTCGCAATGAAAATTTTTGTTTCGTCTTGCCTACATAAAATTGTTGACATTGACAAACTAAAAGGTATACCACACCCTCCGTCTTACAGTTTGAAAAATGACATGGTCTGTATGGACGCCCATTTGGAAGAGTCAAATTCTGTCTTGTATTCATAAATCTGCATATGGAACATCCTCCACAAGTGAACGTCCCAAACCTCTTGCAGGGATCACCACGAGATTCGCCGACAAACTCGCTGTGGACCAAGTGGTCACGCAGGGAACTAGTACGTCGATAGGTGATCGCTGGTCGTGCGGGTAAATATGGATGTAAGGTGGGATCGGAATACAGAAGATGCCAATGTTTATTGAAAATCTATTTGACAGACTCGTGTTGGTTGGTAAACCTCATAATCATCCTAGTAGTAGGGTCCATTTCTGTTTTCTTTTGACGGCTAAAAAGCAGTTCCCGTCGAGTTCGTCTATTGGCGCGTTTATATGCTTTCTTTAACAGAGAGCGGGAATAGCCCCTCAAGAGAAGCCTGTCTCTGAGTGCAGCAGCTTCAATCAAATATGTCTGCTGATCCGAGCAGTTCTGTCTCAGCCTCAAATATTGGCTGTAGGGAATTGCGCAGAGTAGTGGTTGGGGGTGAGAGCTAGAGGCATGTAAGATGGTGTTGCCCGCGGTGGGTTTACGAAAGAGGCCACTGGAGAGGGTCCCATCAGGGTTCTTACTGATAGTAGTATCCAGAAATGTAATGCTATATTGGTTATGAGTCACGGTAAACTTTAAATTGAAGGTATTGTGCTGCATCAATTTGATGCATTCGTTCAGTTCCCTTTCGGAGCCCTCCCACAACACCAAAATATTGTCTATATAGCGGTACCACGCCGCTATATATCGGGTGTGAGATTTGAAAGACTCATCTGAAAGGAATGACTGCTCCCATTCCCCCAATTTCTGTCTTCTTGATTATCTTTGTTTTTGTTACTATACTTTTGAGAGACACGATCAGTATGTTTCAGGGACAAAGTTGGGTGGCCTTGATGGCAGACTACTCAAAAAACCATGAGGAAGGTGAGGCAGTCCAATCTGAGCTGTCTTCCCTCTGTAATCAATTAAGCAAACAGGTGGAGAAAAAAGCAGCCCTTTTTTGGCACATAGACGATTTCAAAAGATATATCAGAGAGGACATTAATCCTTATGGATTGCGCATTCAAATCTTCCCTCTGATTGACCATATCAGCCCTGAGTTCAAGAAGCAGTGGGAGGATAACTTGCAGGCGTGTACACGAAGCATGATGAAGATGCTCATAGAGGAGTATAAGACCCGGAGTTTAGCTCTCGATAAAGAGATTGACAGTATATATTTAAAACTACAAACTTTTAAGAGCCTTCCCTCTTTAAAAGAACACGAGGAAAGAATTAAAACCCACTTAGACCAAATTACTACTGAAACTGTTAGAAAGAAAGATAAAAAATTCTGGCGTGACAAACTGTCATTTCAGGAAGGGAAAGCGTATAAGTGGACCCAAAATAATCACACCTCTAACTTCAAAAGTAAAGGTCTAACAAAATCCACCATGGAAAGGGGCTCAGACTCATCTATTAATTCCTCTGTCTCTGCTTCCTCCTCTTCTCGTAATCGTAACAGGAACAGGCAAAACAAACCTAAACGCTCTCTGTCCGGAGAAGATGGCAATGCACATAAGAAACACATCTCTGAGCATCCCGCTTCTGCTGTCCTACCTGCTTCAGGCACGCTGGGTAACTATGGTGCACGTGGTGAGGGCTCTCTTCCTCCTTCAGGTACTTCTGGTGGTAACTCTGCTTTTTCTTCACTTGCGGGGGTTCAGCTTTCTCAATCGAATGTGAGTTCACCACCTAAGGTGGAGGTAGGCCAAAGCCGATTTTTTTCCACAGGACACGACTCCCAATCCAAAAACTTAAAATGTGCACAGTTGAGTGCCACTAATGTTGATAACAGAAATATTAATCAACTTATCTAGCTATACCCTGTCAGATGAAGAAAAATCCCTCCTGTCCAGGGGTCTGAGCTTTTGCCCGAATTCTAACCTTGACATTTTTGAGGCTATTAAAGATTTAAACCTCTTTGCCCGTAAGTTATTGTTGAAAAGTATGTATTCTAAGGCCAAAACTAAATCTGAAACCGCTGATGCACAACATGACAAGGATCCTGATGTGCTGTTGTCTTTGCTAGAGGAAGAGGATTCATCTGACCTCATTGACTCTATTGATTTAGACTCTCTCCTCTACAACAAACCCACTGAGCCAACCATTCTACCCTGCGTTAAAAAGTTGAAGAACAAATCTGACAAATTTCCTCCCCTCAGTTCTAATTCCAACTTGATGTCCTTTGTGACTACTGTCACATCGGAAATCAAAAACTAAAAATACATAAAAAGACCGGTAATTTATCTCCTTCTGAATTGCTTGCCCTTAATAATCTCGAAAAATGCCAGTCCCTTGTCATTAAGCCCTCTGATAAGGGTGGCAATATTGTGATCATGTCAAATGAGCAATACAAAACCATGTGCCATAAAGTTCTGGCCAACCGGGACTGGTACAGACCCATTTCGAAGGCCAGTATCGCCAAATTTGAGATTCAATTTTATGCGTTGATCGACGGTGCATTCTCACAAGGAATCATTAACCAGGATATCTGGGAGTTTTTGCGTATGAAGTTTCCCAGAATCCCAACCTTCTATTGTCTACCTAAAGTCCATAAAAACTGTCAGACACCCCCAGGGAGACCCATAGTGTCTGGAAATGGGGCTATCACGGAACATCTGAGTCTTTTTGTAGACTCCCACCTTAAACCGTTTGTCGAAAATCTGCCTTCATACATGCGTGATAATATCCACCTGTTACAATCTCTAGAGGGTTACATGTCTCACCACAGTCCCTGTTGGTGGCGATTGACGTGGAGGCGCTCTATAGCTCTATCCCCCACCACTTGGGGCTGACCGTGGTCAGACATTTCATTACCCAAACACATAGAGACGATAAAAAATTATGCAAATTCATTATTATGGCCCTTAAGGCTCTTACAAGTTTGTAGTTTTAAATATATACTGTCAATCTCTTTATCGAGAGCTAAACTCCGGGTCTTATACTCCTCTATGAGCATCTTCATCATGCTTTGTGTACACGCCTGCAAGTTATCCTCCCACTGCTTTTCGAACTCGGGGCTGATATGGTCAATCAGAGGGAAGATTTGAATGCGCAATCCATAAGGATTAATGTCCTCTCTGATATATCTTTCGAAATCGTCTATGTGCCAAAAAAGGGCTGCTTTTTCTCCACCTGTTTGCTTAATTGATTACAGAGGGAGGACAGCTCAGATTGGACTGCCTCACCTTCCTCATGGTTTTTTGAGTAGTCTGCCATCAAGGCCACCCAACTTTGTCCCTGAAACATACTGATCGTGTCTCTCAAAAGTATAGTAACAAAAACAAAGATAATCAAGAAGACAGAAATTGGGGGAATGGGAGCAGTCATTCCTTTCAGATGAGTCTTTCAAATCTCATACCCGATATATAGCGGTGTGGTACCACTATATAGACGATATTTTGGTGTTGTGGGAGGGCTCCGAAAGGGAACTGAACGAATGCATCAAATTGATGCAGCACAATACCTTCAATTTAAAGTTTACCGTGACTCATAGCCAATATAGCATTACATTTCTGGATACTACTATCAGTAAGAACCCTGATGGGACCCTCTCCAGTGGCCTCTTTCGTAAACCCACCGTGGGCAACACCATCTTACATGCCTCTAGCTCTCACCCCCAACCACTACTCCGCGCAATTCCCAACAGCCAATATTTGAGGCTGAGACGGAACTGCTCGGATCAGCAGACATATTTGATTGAAGCTGCTGCACTCAGAGACAGGCTTCTCTTGAGGGGCTATTCCCGCTCTCTGTTAAAGAAAGCATATAAACGTGCCAATAGACAAACTCGACGGGAACTGCTTTTTAGCCATCAAAAGAAAACAGAAATGGACCCTACTACTAGGATGATTATGAGGTTTACCAACCAACACGAGTCTGTCAAATCGATTTTCAATAAACATTGGCATCTTCTGTATTCCGATCCCACCTTACGTCCATATTTACCCGCACGACCAGCGAACACCTATCGACGTACTAGTTCCCTGCGTGACCACTTGGTCCACAGCGAATTTGTCGGCAAATCTCGTGGTGATCCCTGCAAGAGGTTTGGGACGTTCACTTGTGGAGGATGTTCCATATGCAGATTTATGAATACAAGACAGAATTTGACTCTTCCAAATGCGCATCCATACAGACCATGTCATTTTTCAAACTGTAAGACGGAGGGTGTGGTATACCTTTTAGTTTGTCAATGTCAACAATTTTATGTAGGCAAGACGAAACAAAAATTTTCATTGCGAGCCTCACGACATAACAATGCCATGAGGAAAGCAAATCCTGACTTCCCATTGGGGAGACATGTGGCCAATGAACATCATGGCAATTTCCCCAATATTTATTTTTTAATCCTGGATAGAGTCCATTCCAGCCCGAGGGGTGGGGATTGGAACAAGGCCCTGTTACAGCGGGAAGCCCGCTGGATCATGGACCTTGCTGCCAGCTCACCCCCCGGCTAAACGATCATTTGAGCTATAGGCCCTTCATAGAGGGCTTCTCCTCTGGGGTATGTGAGAAAGATTTATAAGGTCTCCATTCTGAAAGCCTTATGCTATCCGGGTTTCCCCTCTTTCATGCTTGCTGATTTATACCAATCAGTGGGGTTTGATGTTCGATGCCTGGCGGATTGCTTGATTGTTCATTAACAAATCATTTTCTGGATATGTGTTTTCTGTTATGTTTGGCCACCTTTTATTATGTATACTTTTGTTTCCCCATTGTAGCCTTGTATATATAGGCATATTGTCATGTATTGAGGCACACTGTCGGTCTCACTCTCGAGTAGTACTTTTCTATCACAGTCTTCTGGCCCCTCTTTGTCCCGCCCAGCGTACGGGGGCCTCCCGGGATTCACTATCCCATTGGGGGGCCTTTTGTAGGCACCCGGTTCATGCCGCGGGGTGATTGGCAGCAATTTTGCTGCTTGTCCTTACCTGCGGACCCGGTCGCCTTTTTTGCGTCGGTGGGCGGCGGCTGCATGACCCTTCCCACAGTCCGCTGTGGGGGGTGCCGTGCAGTGGTTGCTCAGGGTCCACCCCGCTGGTGTCTATGAGTAACCATTTGTGGGTATAAGGCGGTGATTATGCATGATTATTCTGTTAGGTTTAATGACCATTCCAGTCATTCCTGTGTCAATTTTTACTTGTTTTTTTCCTGTTTTTTCTCTCATCTATTTACCTGTCGCTCCATCATGCAATCTGGAGCTGCATGTGCAGTCCCCTACCTGCTGTCTTCCCCTCGGTTATGGCTGCGATATCAAGGCTGATATATGCCTCCCACTTCACTGATGAGTGTGAAGCCTGTATTGGCTTTTTCTACGGTACTATCATGAAGCTTCAGGAGAATGCAGTGATTCAGGACGCTCCCCCGCTGTTGCCATGGTTCGCATTTCTTCCTTTCCCCAGGCGCAGCAGCGTCATGGTATGCAGAACCTGCACGCCAATCAGCACCACACCTGTCCTCCTCTCACTCCATATTAAGCCACCGGATGCCGAGTCAGTGTCATTGTCCTGCTCACCGGCGGAGGTTATAGATCAGATGAACGGAGCTCCCTAGCACACTGTGGTGCAGCCCCACTACTAACACGGTAATGCTGCCCTTTGCCCCCTCTTTTTGTTTTTTTTTTGGTAACTCCAACCTGTTGTAGGCTCTTTGTGTTGCCTTTTTTGATGGAGTTCTCATGCAATGTATACTATATATTGCAACACATAGAGGGCATTCCTGTTCCCGTTTTTGTGATCAGGTCTTTTTTGTATTATATTACAGATCCTGCCTTTGTAGGAAGTCGTTATCCTCTGTGATCTTTGGAGCTGCTTGTGCTTTTATGGGCCCCCGTTCCCTCGCTGGTACCTTGGGGTCACTTGTCTACTCCCCTTAATAAAATCCTTCATGAACCAGTACTAGGGTAAGCTATGCATATTGGATTATTTTCTTTCCCATGCCCCGCCTGGATGCGGATCCGCACGGTGGACATGGGGCCCTGCGTAGATGTTGTGGCGATTATGAATACAGGGGTTTCTCCTTTTGTAGAAGGACACCAACCTATTCGGGTCTTTTCTGTATTTCAGATAATCCCCTCTTGGTTCTTTGCTGTTTGGATTCCTCCGGGATAGTGTTGCCCCTCCTGAGCTCGCTCCTCTGGGGCCACATGGTGGGACCAGTGTGGATAAGGCGGGGCCAGACATACGCCCATTTCCCTTCTGGATTCTTGTGGCGCTCTGTGCGTACTTACTTCCGAGACTTTGACAGTGAGCCTTCTTTCCTGAATATACTTGGGTATGTGTATCATCTCTCTTATATAATTTATTTTTATTTTTTTTGCTTTTTCTGTTTTTGATGTTAAGTTGTACAGAATGGTTTGAGATGCAGGCAATGTGCGCAATACATATGATCTCTAATTACATTAATTTATATTTCATTATGTAGTGTATTTCCTCCTACAAGTTGCCCCTGACTCTATGGGTAGTCCCGAAACGCGTAGGCCCAGGTGGAAGACTACACAAATATACATTCGAATGCTACATCAGGAGAGGAGGGGGGAGGAGAGGAGGGGGGAGGGGGGGGAGGAAGGGCAGGGAAGAGGGAGATTTGGAGAGGTGAATGTGATCCAATCAAGACATTAATGACGATCAATTGTAACAATAACATCCGGCTATTAGATCTAACATGAGATAACATTGCTGCTAGGAGCTGAGGGGGAGAGCGGTAAAAAAGTGGGACGATTCAGTCTTTCAGTTTGGTTCCTGTGCAGAATGGAAAGTAATCGTACAGTTCCAAAGAGAAAATAAAAATAAAAAAAGGCAAAACTGTGAGTGAGTTTGTAGGACCACTGAACCTGTAAAGACCCTAGAGGGTCAAAGAACCTGTGTAAATTTACTTCCAGGGTGTAGAAAGTACATACCCAGCGAGGGTCCCGCAGGTCTCGGTTGAGGAAAAGCCTTCTATCTGTAGGTAGAGGTCGATTTCTTCACAGGCAATGGAGAACCTGGTTTCAACAAAAAAGAAAGGGAGAAACAGCAACTGCAACATCAACGGGGTGCATGTGATTGTGGGCTAAGGTAGCTGTCTCCTGGTATGCGAGTAGGGGTTCCCTTCCGGATAGAGGATGGGCCCGGTTGATTGCGCTTTCGGGTCACGGTGTATGGGTGGACGGCTGAGCGGGCTGGCATGCGTGGCAACATAGTCTCAGATTGATGAGTCTGGGGGGGTTAGATAGAGAGTTTCCAAGAGTCGCTGTAGAGATTCTGGCGATGTGCAGGAATGCTGATGACCCTGATATGAGAACTGCAGGGCAAAGGGAAACCACCATGTATATTTGAGCTGGTGTTGCAACAAAATTTGCAGTTGCGGTTTCATGGCGCGGCGTTTTGCAATAGTGAGGGGTGCCAGATCAGAGAACAATTGGTATGTGTGGCTCTGGAATTGGAGGGCATCTTTATTGCGGGCTGCTGAAAGTAGCTGTTCTTTCGTACGAAAGAAATGCAATTTGACAATAATGCCCTGCGGTGGCCCATCTTCTTGACGGCGAGTGAGCGCCCTGTGGATCCTGTCAAACTCCAGGCGTTCTATGGGTATAGAAGGGGACAGTTCCTGGAACAATTCGATGGTGAACGATTGCAGATCGTCAATTGTTTCTGGGATACCGCAGAGTCGCAGATTGGACCTGACGGAGCGATTTTCAGCATCCTCTGAGCAGGAAAGCAGCATGGCGTTTCCCTCATGGAGGGCTGATTGCTCTTGGGCCTGTTTGTGCAGGGTGAGCTCCATGTCATCAACCCTCGTCCCTAAATCTGCTGTGCGCTGACCAAGCTCGCGTATTTTACGTGTCAGCCTATTGGTGATCTGGTCAGAGGTTGTTTTAAGGGCTTTTTGGAGCATCGTCTCCATTCATTTAAGAAAGTCAGTTTGTGACATACCTGACTGAGGCAGGATCGGGGAGCCACCTAGGTTGAAGTCTGTGTCCTCCTCATCTCCACTGTCTGCAGGGTCCGACCTGGCCGGCGAAACTGCTTGCTGTTTAGCCAGAGCCTGGGCCTTCACCGCCATTTTGGAAGAGGCACAGGCAAGTGCTTCTTTGATGGGTTTCGGCTTGTTTTTGCCGCGGTGACCCGTTAGCACCATTCCGGGTGATGCTAGGGGGTTCTAGGAGGTGATCCTTAAAAGGATTAGGTGGAAAGACGGTTCAGCCGGCTATGCGGGTCCCAGTAATGCAGCGGGGAGTGCAGAGTTCTAGTGAGAAGTGTCCGTTATGTCGAGCTTCGCGCATGCGCCCCCAGTTATAGACTTTTTATTGAGATCATATTTTACATAAAGTATGCTCAAAACAGGCTGCTTGCAGCATTATTTTCTATGTTAAAGCATCTCAATATTTGTCTCTGTCCTCAACCCTCACCTATCTGCATTCAATATATGTATATTACTTATAAGCACTGGTTGTATAAGGACTTAAAATACCATCACTGTAATTTCTAATCTGCTAGACAAGTGATAAGGTGAAGCATCTTCTTAACACGTTTCTTGGAAAAGAATACCTCTTCTTCAGGAGCAGTATTGAGACTAATCTCTACAATAAACATAAAACAAAAATGAAAATACATGCATATAGTGAGTTCAGTATAATAGTCAATATTTACAAAGTTTTATTATTTTACATACAGTACATTGTATGTGAAGTATGCATTGGAGTGTAAACACTAAAATATGTTTTCCTGAGGTGAGTGTAGGGGCACCTAGGAGGAAAATAGGACTGTGACATAAAATGAACAGCTCTGGGTTTGTACTGTCTGGAGGTGCATGGGATCTGATGAGGACCAAAATAATGATAAATATGTTGTTTAAATCTCAGACTGTATTATCTACAAGGGTCTGACTAATGTATTTATACCTTGAAAGCCTAGGTTGATACAAACATGATGTCATACACTGGTGAACTCCAAATGATCACATACAGAGAACCTCTTTGTAGACCAACTGCAAATTAAAACCTAAACAGAACAATATGTTAATATGTTATTAAGCCTATATACATTTGTTATCATAGATTTTTTGTCCTTATCCAAGACAGCAATGTTATAGCCAAGCCCATCTCAGGCTGTCATGTCATTTTATGAATCTCCACATTCATTTCCTTAATGTTGTGGAAATACTACAGCATACTTATTAAAGTGGTTGTAAACCTCAGACTTGAAATATGTATAAAGCATATCCCTCTATAGTGTGTACTTGTCTCAATTAAGAGCACTAAGTGTCATTTCTGTCTGCTCCTTCATTCCTCTGCTATCAGCATGAATCACTTCTGACAAGTTTTCCTGACAGCAAGAGAAAAAAGTGACAGGGGAGGGAACTCCAGCAGATTGGCAGCCTTGGCTCTGTTCCTGTGAACTGTGTGAATGGGGTGTGCCCCTTCCCTCCAATCAGCTCTCAGAGCTCTCCTCTCTGATCTCTGCAGAGTGTACCTTCAGCCCTCTGCCCCTTTTTTTGTGAACTCTGACAAGCTTATAAATTCAGCACTTTGAATGACTGTAGAGAAGAGAAGACTGCAGATAAACAGGTACAACTTAGGTAGGGGGATTTGTTTCATCTCTGTGTATCACCTGAGGATATGCCCTTCACTGGTTATATGTAAGGTTTTATAACCACTCTAAATAGGACTTTTCAATGACTCAGATCCCTGAGATGAATTACTTGAATCTAGCGTTCAAAGGCTAAATGCAATGGCAGGAACGCAAAGGAAAATTAGTATGTGCTGCTAGGGGATAGGGTATGATGCAAACATGTATTCCTCCATTCCATGTGTAAGGAAAAAGTTCACTTTACCTTCAAGCTGGGACATAAGTTGAGGTCTATGTGGACACAGCAGGCCATCCTAGGTGTACTGAAAGTGGGTTTGAGGATTTTAAAGGTACTTATGGGCACTTTAGTGGTGGATATTTTTTGACCATGTTGTCAGTTTTATACATTTATTGCTTGTGACATGCTTGCATGTCACTCTATTGTTCTTCACTGAAGCAGCATTTCATTTTAAATAGAACCTAGTAAGATAATAAATACCATAATTTCTATACCTCACAGATGCTACATGAGGGAAATTTTGAGCAACTGTTGATTTTAATGGCAACGGGAAAATCTATTTAATAAATAGCACCCTTCTGTCCTAGTATGTGTTTTTGGCCACTTTGCATCATACTATTTGCTCTGTAAGTTTCTGCAAAGCATCTTTTAATGAACTTGTTTGCCAGGGAGCCAATCTCTAGTGAACAGCTTGTTGCAAGTTTAATTAGAACATTATCACACACAAAACAGATCAATGGGGGAAAGCCGGTAATGCATGCAGGGCAAAATAGACTTCTATGCAAAATACATTTTAACTAAAACAGCGTGGTGTTTCAATTAAAACTTTCTTCCAAATACCCCTATGTTTTCCCTCAAGTCTAATCATGTAATTACTAAACATGGAGTAGGTTTGTGAAACAAAATAATACATAATATTTTACAATCACATTAAAGCTTTGTCATTTTACCTTTTGGTTTCAGTCAGCTTTAATCCAAGATTTATGGTTGCAATAATTGGCAAAAACGAGCTTTGCTTGCAATAATTACACAGTGAATGTCATAATTTCCTGTTGCCACACACAAAGCTGTGCATAACTCTACCTATAAATAAAGGTAAAAAAAAAGACCAAAAGTCTGCTTTGTTTGTGGTGTTCTGCTGTCATCTGCATATTTCTTTTCTGTGTTGCAATGGGGTTGATTTACTAAAGGTAATTAGACTATTAACTTTTGAAGGGAATTCCATACCTCCCAACATTTTGAGATGGGAATGAGGGGCACCTACTAGCAAAGGTATATAGGCATAGGACAAGCCCCCCCCCCCCCCTGCCACACCCCCTTAAAGCAGAATTAACCAAAAAAACAAAAAGTTAGTTAAATCTACAAGGGCTTTTTTTAACACTACTATTCCTTTATATTGGCTTTTAAAATTTACAAATGCAGCAATTTAGAAATTAGATGAAAAGTTTAGCACTGGGAGACGCTTTTTGAAAGATAAAAGTGCATTTTATATACAACAATATAGATCAGACTAAAATGAGGGACAAATGAGGGGGGGAAGAGGGACAGAGGGACATTGCTCCAAATCAGGGACAGTCTCTCGAAATCAGGGACAGTTGGGAGCTATGGAATTGTACCCCGGGGCTTGGTGAATGAAGTGATGCTCTGTAAACTTCCATTGTCCAATCATGTACAAAAAAAAGGATGTTTTTTTTATTTTTATTTTCCTTGCAAATGATTAGGTGTTCTTTGCAACATTAAGTTTCACCACATTTACTGAGCTCAGGGAAAATATTCCTTGCAAAGTATAACTTCCCTGGCAAAGTGAACAGCCTATTTGCCTTTAGTAAATACACACCATTGTGGGGGAAGATGGTAGTTGCGCTGTGATGAAGGGGGGGGGGAGGGAAGCTACAAAGATGACTAAAGTGGCAAAGTGAACTAAAAAAGCAGAAACGGGCCAATGCATGAATAGATCCTACATGCTAAAAGAACATGGTGGGGATGCAGTGCAGTGCAACGTAGCTGATCAACATGACTATAATGTTGCGGGCAGACAAAGCCTAATATCTAAAGGTAATTGTGAAACAGTGACTGCTTGAATATAGCAAAACAAAAATGCATATACTAACACAAATAGGATGAATAATGACACAATGCAAAAAAAATATATAATGCAAGAAAAATATATGTGGGCTAGTGCCCCATTAGCAAAAACGTGCCAGATCCCGGTGAACTACAAGTGACAAATCCCTAGGACAAACATGAATATTAGTTCTATCGTCCAGTCCAAAAAACAAAAACTCGTGATGAGAAACACAAAACAAGTCCAATCGTGAAGGGAGGGGGGATCTTCAGTGAGGACACCTCCGTGTTTGCAAGCCGCTTACCTTACAGCTGTAAGGTGTACAGCCTGTGTTGCAAAAGACCCGCAGGTGTAGACGTTCCGTGTATACAGGCAGTGACAATGATGAACATGCCAAGCGAAATATAAATAATAGAAAGTATACAGCATGTAAAATAACTCTGGAACGACCACAGTGGAGGGGGGGCAAGACACACATGGGGGGAGGTTGCACTCACTTTCATGAAGTGAGTGAGGGCATCAATCAACGAGCGCCAAGCTCGTATGCCTCCAGGAGTGTCACCAATCTGGAATCTGTCCCCGTGCCTGGAAACTGGAATATGTCCCCTTGCCTCTCTCCTCAGTGTTCGTCAGGTAGAGTAGTGATGTAATTTAAAACAATGCTGCAGTGTGTAGTAACTACGAGCGCCGAGCTTGTCTCCTGTTGTTTGTCTGTGGCAGCGTCCCGTGCTCCAATCCTAATGCATATCGTCACGTCACGTGACTTCTTCAGAGGTTATCCTCTGAAAATATTCCTTGCAAAGTATAACTTCCCTGGAAAAGTGAACAGCCTATTTGCCTTTAGTAAATACACACCATTGCGGGGGAAGATGGTAGTTGCGCTGTGATGAAGGGGGGGGGGGGGAGCTAGAAAGATGACTAAAGTGGAAAAGTGAACTAAAAAAACTGAAACGGGCCAATGCATGAATAGATCCTACATGCTAAAAGAACATGGTGGGGATGCAGTGCAGTGCAACGTAGCTGATCAACATGACTATAATGTTGTGGGCAGACAAAGCCTAATATATAAAGGTAATTGTGAAACAGTGACTGCTTGAATATAGCAAAACAAAAATGCATATATCCTCTGAAGAAGTCACGTGACGTGACGATATGCATTAGGATTGGAGCACGGGACGCTGCCACAGACAAACAACAGTAGACGAGCTCGGCGCTCGTAGTTACAACACACTGCAGCATTGTTTTAAATGACATCACTACTCTACCTGACGAACACTGAGGAGAGAGGCACGGGGACATATTCCAGTTTCCAGGCACAGGGACAGATTCCAGATTGGTGACACTCCTGGAGGCATACGAGCTTGGTGCTCGTGGATTGATGCCCACACTCACTTCATGAAAGTGAGCGCAACCTTCCCCCCGTGTGTGTCTTGCCCCCCCTCCACTGTGGTCGTTGCAGAGTTATTTTACATGCTGTATACTTTCTATTTTTTATATTTCGCTTGGCATGTTCATCATTGTCACTGCCTGTATACACGGAACGTCTACACCTGCGGGTCTTTTGCAACACAGGCTGTACACCTTACAGCTGTAAGGTAAGCGGCTTGCAAACACGGAGGTGTCCTCACTGAAGATCCCCCCTCCCTTCACGATTGGACTTGTTTTGTGTTTCTCATCACGAGTTTTTGTTTTTTGGACTGGGTGATAGAACTAATATTCATGTTTGTCCTAGGGATTTGTCACTTGTAGTTCACCAGGATCTGGCACGTTTTTGCTAATGGGGCACTAGCCCACATATATTTTTCTTGCATTATATATTTTTTTTTGCATTGTGTCATTATTCATCCTATTTGTGTTAGTATATGCATTTTTGTTTTGCTATATTCAAGCAGTCACTGTTTTACAATTACCTTTATATATTAGGCTTTGTCTGCCCGCAACATTAAAGTCATGTTGATCAGCTACGTTGCACTGCACTGCATCCCCACCATGTTCTTTTAGCATGTAGGATCTGTTCATGCATTGGCCCGTTTCTGCTTTTTTAGTTCACTTTGCCACTTTAGTCATCTTTGTAGCTCCCCCCCCCCCCTTCATCACAGCGCAACTACCATCTTCCCCCACTTTTGTCTCATTTGTCCTGCCTTGGATCAGTACTTAGGGGTTGCAGCAGTGTCCTTTTAGCGTAGCCCCCCCCCCAACAGCGCAGGAGTTTCCACTTTCACAAATACACACCATTGCCTTTCCCTTTCTACACCTGGTCACCTTTTCTCTCTTTGTATTTCTGATTCTCGAGTGCATCTTGTTTTACATTCCCAGCTATATTTTCCCACTTTGACCTTGGCACCCTTGTTTACCTGGATAAGATAGAAATTTTTCATGATGTAAGTCCTCAGGACAACTAGGTAATGGTAAAAACATTAAGCTCTGGTTAACATAATCTGCTTAAAGCAGAAGGTCATATTAAGACTTACTTGCTGGACCTGGCCAGGAGTGAGATGTTATTTCTTTGTTGTATGCTTAGTGGTAATTGCAATAGTTTGGCTCTTGATGCTCTGGAGTTTGGCACTGACTCTTTTCAGTGCACTGAGAAAAAAAAATTCTAACACCGAAGACAGACCTCACACAAGGATGGCAGGGGAACACTGCCAATCCAAAAAATCAATTGCCTCCATTCCTGTTGCATATAGCCAAAAAAGGGGGGAGGAGGGGAGGAGTATGTGTGTATATTCATACATACACAACACTCATGAAGATATACACATGCCATATATATATATATATATATATATATATATATATATATATATATATATATATATATATATATTTTTTTTTTTTTTTTTTTTTTCTCTTCTCACACACTCATGTTTTTTCACTTTCTTTTCACTGTTTTTACACATATTTTTCTCATTTTCACACATTTTTTTTCAGAACACCACACTTACACTCATCCCCACACATGTGGAATGTGTTGCAGCAATCGGGCATGCTATGTGGAGGTTTTCTTGGCTGGGGTGGGGTTCATGGCCTTAGCTCCGGAACAGACAAACATTTGGGGTCCCATGCTTCTTGATGCCAGCCAAGCACAGTGCTCCAGCCGACCTGTGAGTATAGATCTCTTTCCCCATGAGGTCTTTTCTCCCTCTAAAGGGGTAGAATATATTTGCTAACATTACATATTTATTTATATTTACAGTTTACTTCTGTACCCAACTCCTGATGAATGGCATGTAGCCATGAAACGCGTCGAGTTTCCATGGGGTGCTTAGACAAGTCTGGCTTATTACTTACTTACTGGCCCATATATACTTTTTATACATCCAAAATTAATTGAGTACTATGTAATTATCAATGTGTATGTGTACCTATCTTATAGCAGCTCTTTTGCATGTGATTTACTTATGCCTGCCAATGTGAAACCTCTTGTAGTATAATTATTAACATTTGCTATATTTTATGTTTTTATGTGTTGCCAAGCTAATGCATATGTATCCATTATGTTTATGCCACTGTGCATGTATATATATGAAAATACTTTTATACTATTGTTACAAATAAAAAATGACTACTACAACCCCTGGCAAAAATTATGGAATCACCTGTCCCTGAGGATGTTCCTTCAAATGTTTATTGTTGTAGAAAAAAAGCAGATCACAGACATGGCCAAAAACTAAAGGCATTTCAAATGGCAACTTTCTGGCTTTAAGAAACACTAAAAGAAATCAAGAAAAATAATTGTGGTGGCCAGTAACAGTTAGATTTATAGAACAAGCACAGGGAATAAATTATGGAATCACTCAACTCTGAGGAAAAAATTATGGAATCATGAAAAAACAAACAAACAAAATAACACTCCAACACATCACTAGTACTTTGTTGCACCACCTCTGGCTTTTATAACTGCTTGCAGTCTCTGAGGCATTGACTTAATGAGTGATAAACAGTACTCTTCATCAATCTGGCTCCAGCCTTCTCTGATTGCTGTTGCCAAATCATCTTTGCAGGTTGGAGCCTTGTCTTGGACCATTTTCTTTAACTTCCACCACAGATTTTCAATTGGATTGAGATCCGGACTGTTTGCAGGACATGACATTGACCTTATGGGTCTCTCTTCAAGGAATTTTTTCACAGTTTTTGCTCTATGGCAAGATGCATTATCATCTTGATGAATGATTTCATCATCCCCAAACATCTTTTCAATAGATGGGATAAGAAAAGTGTCCAACATTTCAATGTAAACCTGTGCATTTATTGAAGATTTAATGACAGCCATCTCCCCAGTGCCTTTACTTGACATGCAGCCCCATATCATAATTGACTGTGGAAATTTGCATGTTTTCTTCAGACAGTCGTCTGCATAAATCTCATTGGAACAGCACCAAACAAAAATTCCAGCATCATCACCTTGCCCAATGCAGATTCGAGATTCATAACTGAATATGACTTTCATCCAATCATCCACAGTCCACGATTGCCTTTCCTTAGCCCATCGTAACCTTGATTTTTTGTTTAGGTGTTATGCCCCGTACACACGGTCGGATTTTCCGATGGAAAATGTGCGATCGGAGTGTGTTGTCGGAAATTCCGACCGTGTGTGGGCTCCATCGGACATTGTCCATCGGATTTTCCGACACACAAAGTTGGAGAGCAGGAGATAAAATTTTCCGACAACAAAATCCGTTGTCGGAAATTCCGATCGTGTGTACACAAATCCGATGGACAAAGTGCCACGCATGCTCAGAATAAATAAAGAGATGAAAGCTATTGGCCACTGCCCCGTTTATAGTCCCGACGTACATGTTTTACGTCACCGCGTTCAGAATGATCGGATTTTCCGACAACTTTGTGCGACCGTGTGTAGACAAAACAAGTTTGAGCCAGAGCGATGCGCTCTGCGTGCCTATGTCCCCTCCCTCCCCTTGTGCTCTGCCTCGGAGGGAGGGGGCTCACCCACAGCGCATCGGCGCCACGCCTCCTGCTTCCCGTGTGTCGTCTGGTCGTGACGCAATCACGCCAAGCATGTGACGTTGCCATCTCAGCCGGCTTGGTGGGGGAAGTAAGCGTCCGTCAAGGGCGGGTTTTACCGCCGGCGTCGGAGCTCCTCCCCTCTAAAGCCGTGCTCGCGTGACGCTGGTGGCGGGCAGCGTGCACGTGTGTGGAGCGGTATATCTGACCTCCCCTGACACAGCTCCCCATTGCCTTCCTTACATCTGATGCTGCAGTTCATCTTACCACTCTTTCTCAGCAATGACCCTGGTAAGCTCTCTTGGACGATTACCCACTACTTTAAATTTAGATATCACCTTCTAACATGAATAAATATCATAATACCTTGATACTATGTACCCTTGTAGACCTCATGACACCTTGATATTATTCATCCTTTCAGATGGTTTTGGTGGCCACTTTGGTTCCAACATTCTGACTTACCACGCATAACCCCTTGCTGTGTCCTGGGTTTTCTGGGGAGTTCTGGATATATGCCCTACCAGCGCGCTGTTTGACCACCTCAGCTCCCGGCATAGATTGGTTGACCCCGGTGTCATACGCAATATACCTCATTCACAGTGAGTCCTTGTAAGTACTTTGGGATATACTTTTTTATCACCTCTTGGATAGGTTCCACTATATTCCACTAACAATATTTTATTATATCTCATAGATATATTATCAGCACCCGCCCCTGATGAGTGTGAAACACACGAAACGCGTCGGACATTACTATTTGGGATGCAGATATAAGCCCCTCCCATTACCAATTTGGGTTGTCTTGGGATGCCCCTCCATACCCCGATGAATTTCTTCACAATCTTTCTTCTTGCTCTGATCATGCAATGTTTGGTCTCACTGTCTCATTTGCAAGTACTGTCAACATGTTTCTGTACCATTATGAACTCATTAGAATGTATTACTGATCAATCAGACCACTGTGGGGCACTTGGCTACTATACTCGGATGTACCCCAGTTGCCTGTATTGCATGCACACCCTCAACAGTGTGTATGAACAAACATGAAATTACATTTATTATAATGTGTTTTACCTATGTGGTTTTTGTTATTGATTTGTTTCATGATTTTATGACAATAAATGTGTATCTTTATTGAATCTATCTCCACCACGTCTATGGCCTCAATTAAAGTCCCAAACTTTTCTATTTACCTCGAAACAGGGATGGAGGCACATTCTATATGCGCCTCATTTAAAGTCCCAAACCCTCCCATTGCCACTTTATATTAGGGATGGAGATCCATAGACTGGACTGACAGCCCTTCTCCTTTTCTCTGTCATCCAGGTGTGAGATTACTCAGCCCGGCATATTCCACCATCATGTCTGGGCCTATGCTCTAGAGACACTAGTCTCCTTTGCATATCAGTGAGAGGAATCAACACAGACATCTGCGTTTTGAGCTCCTCCCCTCTTGAGGTATATGTCCTGGGTCCTTTTCCGTCGTTTGCCGGGAGCTGCGATGCGCTCTGCGTGCCTATGTCCCCTCCCTCCCCTTGTGCTCTGCCTCGGAGGGAGGGGGCTCACCCACAGCGCATCGGCGCCACGCCTCCTGCTTCCCGTGTGTCGTCTGGTCGTGACGCAATCACGCCAAGCATGTGACGTTGCCATCTCAGCCGGCTTGGTGGGGGAAGTAAGCGTCCGTCAAGGGCGGGTTTTACCGCCGGCGTCGGAGCTCCTCCCCTCTAAAGCCGTGCTCGCGTGACGCTGGTGGCGGGCAGCGTGCACGTGTGTGGAGCGGTATATCTGACCTCCCCTGACACAGCTCCCCATTGCCTTCCTTACATCTGATGCTGCAGTTCATCTTACCACTCTTTCTCAGCAATGACCCTGGTAAGCTCTCTTGGACGATTACCCACTACTTTAAATTTAGATATCACCTTCTAACATGAATAATTATCATAATACCTTGATACTATGTACCCTTGTAGACCTCATGACACCTTGATATTATTCATCCTTTCAGATGGTTTTGGTGGCCACTTTGGTTCCAACATTCTGACTTACCACGCATAACCCCTTGCTGTGTCCTGGGTTTTCTGGGGAGTTCTGGATATATGCCCTACCAGCGCGCTGTTTGACCACCTCAGCTCCCGGCATAGATTGGTTGACCCCGGTGTCATACGCAATATACCTCATTCACAGTGAGTCCTTGTAAGTACTTTGGGATATACTTTTTTATCACCTCTTTGATAGGTTCCACTATATTCCACTAACAATATTTTATTATATCTCATAGATATATTATCAGCACCCGCCCCTGATGAGTGTGAAACACACGAAACGCGTCGGGCATTACTATTTGGGATGCAGATATAAGCCCCTCCCATTACCAATTTGGGTTGTCTTGGGATGCCCCTCCATACCCCGATGAATTTCTTCACAATCTTTCTTCTTGCTCTGATCATGCAATGTTTGGTCTCACTGTCTCATTTGCAAGTACTGTCAACATGTTTCTGTACCATTATGAACTCATTAGAATGTATTACTGATCAATCAGACCACTGTGGGGCACTTGGCTACTATACTCGGATGTACCCCAGTTGCCTGTATTGCATGCACACCCTCAACAGTGTGTATGAACAAACATGAAATTACATTTATTATAATGTGTTTTACCTATGTGGTTTTTGTTATTGATTTGTTTCATGATTTTATGACAATAAATGTGTACCTTTATTGAATCTATCTCCACCACGTCTATGGCCTCAATTAAAGTCCCAAACCTTTCTATTTACCTCGAAACAGGGATGGAGGCACATTCTATATGCGCCTCATTTAAAGTCCCAAACCCTCCCATTGCCACTTTATATTAGGGATGGAGATCCATAGACTGGACTGACAGCCCTTCTCCTTTTCTCTGTCATCCAGGTGTGAGATTACTCAGCCCGGCATATTCCACCATCATGTCTGGGCCTATGCTCTAGAGACACTAGTCTCCTTTGCATATCAGTGAGAGGAATCAACACAGACATCTGTGTTTTGAGCTCCTCCCCTCTTGAGGTGTATGTCCTGGGTCCTTTTCCGTCGTTTGCCGGGAGCTGCGATGCGCTCTGCGTGCCTATGTCCCCTCCCTCCCCTTGTGCTCTGCCTCGGAGGGAGGGGGCTCACCCACAGCGCATCGGCGCCACGCCTCCTGCTTCCCGTGTGTCGTCTGGTCGTGACGCAATCACGCCAAGCATGTGACGTTGCCATCTCAGCCGGCTTGGTGGGGGAAGTAAGCGTCCGTCAAGGGCGGGTTTTACCGCCGGCGTCGGAGCTCCTCCCCTCTAAAGCCGTGCTCGCGTGACGCTGGTGGCGGGCAGCGTGCACGTGTGTGGAGTGGTATATCTGACCTCCCCTGACACAGCTCCCCATTGCCTTCCTTACATCTGATGCTGCAGTTCATCTTACCACTCTTTCTCAGCAATGACCCTGGTAAGCTCTCTTGGACGATTACCCACTACTTTAAATTTAGATATCACCTTCTAACATGAATAAATATCATAATACCTTGATACTATGTACCCTTGTAGACCTCATGACACCTTGATATTATTCATCCTTTCAGATGGTTTTGGTGGCCACTTTGGTTCCAACATTCTGACTTACCACGCATAACCCCTTGCTGTGTCCTGGGTTTTCTGGGGAGTTCTGGATATATGCCCTACCAGCGCGCTGTTTGACCACCTCAGCTCCCGGCATAGATTGGTTGACCCCGGTGTCATACGCAATATACCTCATTCACAGTGAGTCCTTGTAAGTACTTTGGGATATACTTTTTTATCACCTCTTGGATAGATTCCACTATATTCCACTAACAATATTTTATTATATCTCATAGATATATTATCAGCACCCGCCCCTGATGAGTGTGAAACACACGAAACGCGTCGGTCTTTACTATTTGGGATGCAGATATAAGCCCCTCCCATTACCAATTTGGGTTGTCTTGGGATGCCCCTCCATACCCCGATGAATTTCTTCACAATCTTTCTTCTTGCTCTGATCATGCAATGTTTGGTCTCACTGTCTCATTTGCAAGTACTGTCAACATGTTTCTGTACCATTATGAACTCATTAGAATGTATTACTGATCAATCAGACCACTGTGGGGCACTTGGCTACTATACTCGGATGTACCCCAGTTGCCTGTATTGCATGCACACCCTCAACAGTGTGTATGAACAAACATGAAATTACATTTATTATAATGTGTTTTACCTATGTGGTTTTTGTTATTGATTTGTTTCATGATTTTATGACAATAAATGTGTACCTTTATTGAATCTATCTCCACCACGTCTATGGCCTCAATTAAAGTCCCAAACTTTTCTATTTACCTCGAAACAGGGATGGAGGCACATTCTATATGCGCCTCATTTAAAGTCCCAAACCCTCCCATTGCTGCGGAATGTCCGAACAAAGTCTGACCGTGTGTACGGGGCATTAGAGATGGCTTTCTTTTAGCTTTTCTGTATGTAAATCCCATTTCCTTTAGGCGGTTTCTTACAGTTCGGTCACAGATGTTGACTCCAGTTTCCTCCCATTTGTGTGTGAGCAGCACTCCTTTTTACCTACATACTAACAAGCAGATTTAATCTGATGCAGGTGTTAGTGTGTGTAATGAAAATTTACAGGGTGATTCCATAATTTTTTCCTCAGAATTGAGTGATTCCATAATTTATTCCCTGTGCTTGTTCTATAAATCTAACTGTTACTGGCCACCACAATTATTTTTCTTGATTTCTTTTAGTGTTTCTTAAAGCCAGAAAGTTGCCATTTGAAATGCCTTTAGTTTTTGGCCATGTCTGTGATCTTCTTTTTTTCTACAACAATAAACAACTGAAGGAACATCCTCAGGGACTGGTGATTCCATAATTTTTGCCAGGGGTTGTATATACTCTACCTCCACAAGTCAATTGCCTCATTTAAAGTCCCACACTCCCTTTTTATGTACTTGAACCCGGGGTGGAGGCACATATTGTGCCTCATTTAAAGTCCCGCACCCCCCCCCCTTTTTTGGTCAAGGGTGTTGTTACCAGAATTAGCAGGAGTGTGTATCCATTGTGTTAGGCCAAATGATGATGATAAGTGGAGAAATTGAGATATAGTCGAAAGATAGCATTGACTAGGATGTTAAAGTCACTAGTTAGAGCAAGAGAGTAATGCCGCATACACACGATCAGAATTCTCGTCGGAAAAAGCTATGATGGTTTTTCCGACGGAATTCCGCTCAAGCTTGTCTTGCATACACACAGTCACACCAAAATCTGACCGTCCAGAACAGGGTGACGTACAACACGCACAATGGGACTAGAAAAGGGAAGTTCAATAGCCAGCGCGCCACCCTTTGGGCTCAAAAATAAACATCATAAAAGAATAGCATGTTTAAAACAGATCACCAAACATATGTAAATGAGGGGTTAAAAAACTCCTGACATTACCTGTATTTGATAAGTGAATCTTGACCCCATACAGGGACGAGCCCGTTGCCTATTAAACAGAACTGATTGTAGCATGCTTCAGTAAGGTGTCAGTTGGTACTAGTACGGAGATGTGTAGGTTAATCTTGGATGGCAATCATCGATCACACTTGTGCGATGTGGTGGCGGAACCAGGCAGCAGTGACACTGTAATGCCAGGGGCCGCCGATGCCATAAACTTGTATGCGATCGGCGCTAGATCGGCGCTCTTGTGGGGGTATTCTTGTTTGACTAGGTAGACACTGGCCGCGTGTGCGTGATGCACGGGCGGTAACTAAGCAACGGGAGACGCTGTATTGTCGGGGCCGCCGGTGTCATAGAAACCAGTGACGCCCGCTGGCCCCGCCCACCAAGGCGGACGGCATCCAATCAGGGGAGGTGGGGAGGATGTGAGTAGTGTGAGTGAAGTGGATGAAGAGAGACAGAGCGTGAAGGTAGTAAAGAAGGGAAAAGCACACAGGGAGGAAAGAGGGAGAGATCGAGACCTAGGAGTTGAAAATAGAAAAGAAGGAAAGGATTGAAAGAGAACGAAGAGGAGAGAGAGAAGGGAGAGGGGGAAAAAGGTGGTGAAAATTAGAGGTGCAGATCATTTTGAAAAAGGTAGTGATGAAACAAGAAAAATAAAAATAAAAATAAATAAACAATAAATGAAAAAGATTGTAAGAGATGTGAGTCATAAAATGGGTAGAATACAGAGTAAATAGACAGAATGAACAGAATAGAGAGTATAAAAGACCAAAAGGAAGAAACGAAGGGGAAATAGGAGAGAGAAGAGAATAGAAACAAAGGCAAATCAAATAATAATGAGTGAAAAAAAAATGAAAAGAAGAGAAAAATGGAATAATGAAAAAAACGAAGAAAATGAAAAAAATGAAAAAAATATGAAAAAAATGAAAAAAATGAAAAAAATGAAAAAAATAAAATAAAATAAAAAATAATAATAAAAAAAAAAATAAATAAATAAATAAAAAATAAATAAATAAAAAATAAAATAAAAAATAAAAAATAAAAAATGAAAGAAATGAAAAAAATGAAAAAAAGTGAAAAAAATAAATAAAATAGAAGTAAATAGATATGAATAAATATATATTGATGCAAAGATGAAAATAATAATAGATACAAAGGTGAAAATAATAAAAAGTGAATATAGAGGTGAAAATATAAATATAAATATTAAACAAAAAATGTAAAACAAAAAATGAAAATATAGATAAAAATAGAAATGAATGAAGAATAAAGATGGAAAAATGAATGAAAATTGAATGAAGATGAAAACAATTGGGATTAGAGATGAAAGAAAAAACAAAAAAATAGGAATAATAAGTGTAAAGGTGAAATAATACAAATAAATGAACATAAAAATAAAGATAAAGACGGAAAAAATTAAATAGATATAAAAAATTAAATAGATAAAAAATAGAAATAAATAAATAAAAATAAAAAATAGAGAATAGAGATGAATATAAATAATAAATAATAATAAATGAAAATAAAAATAAAATAAATGGAAGTGGTAATATGAATAAATATATATTGATGCAAAGATGAAAATAAAATAAAAATAGATACAAAGGTGAAAATAATAAAAAGTGAATATAGAGGTGAAAATATAAATATTAAACAAAAAATGAAAAACAAAAAATGAAAATATAGATAAAAATAAAAATAGAAATGAATGAAGAATAAAGATGGAAAATGAATGAAAAATTGAATGAAGATGAAAACAATTGGGATTAGAGATGAAAGAAAAAACAAAAATAGGAATAATAAGTGTAAAGGTGAAATAATACAAATAAATGAACATAAAAATAAAGATAAAGACAGAAAAAATTAAATAGATAAAAAATAGAAATAAATAAATAAAAATAAAAATAGAGAATAGAGATGAATATAAATAATAAATAATAATAAATGAAAATAAAATAAATGGAAGTGGTAATCAAGGGGAGGAAAGGAGGGGAAAGGAGAAGGAAGAAAAAATTGTTTTAAGGAAAAAAGGGGAAAGGGGGGGAAAGGTAGAGGAAAAGAGGGGAAGAGAGAACACTCAGAACCTGGTTGTGCGAGGCCTAGCTACTGGAGTTCAAAAATCGAATCAAAAGGTTCATTATTACATTGAAGATTACCAGTGAGAAAATCACAACAGATCAAAATATTCCTATATTGTATTGGCATGAGGCCATCACACGGGACTGAGAAAACGTCATGAGAAGAGAAAGGGGAATAAACACAGAAAAAAAGAAAGAAAACTCCAAGGTCAAAGGGAATTGGTCCAATCATCGTTCAAATAAAGGACATAGGTCAGCTATCTCTCATTCAAAAAGCAAGTAAATGATAGGTTGGCGTTAAGTCCTCCAGGATGGACCGTGCCCAGGGTGTGGATCCAATAGGCTTCGAGTTGTAGTAGTTGACGGTCATGGTCACCTCCTCTAATGGGTTGTTGGACATGTTCAATAACCATACCCCTTAGTTCGTGTGTTTGATGTCTGTGTTTGACAAAATGCACCGCCACTGGTTTGTTGAGGTCAATCTGTTTGTCCTCTTCTGTTTTTGATAGAGCGAGTCTAATGTCGCTTCTGTGTTTTTGAAACCTCCTTTTGAAGGGGCCGGTTGTTTTGCCGACATAGGTGAGTGTGCATGGGCATTTTAAAATGTAAACACAGTAGTCAGTGTTGCAGTTCAGGTACTCTTTTATGCGATATTGGTTACCCCTGTGTGGGTGATTGAAGTGTTCACCACATATGAGGGAATTACATACATTGCAATTGTGGCATTTGTAGCAGCCAGTCTTCTGTGAAATTTTAGGTATATTCTTAGCATATTTATGTCTAGGGTCAGCTTGTACAAGAACGTCACAAAGTGTCTTGTTCCGTCTATGTGCAATTATGGGTCCCATTTTCAGTTCATATGCCAATGAGTTGTCGCCCTGTAGAATACGTAGATTTTTCCTAATGGCTTGTCTGATATTGTCAGATTCGCGGTTGAATGTGTGGATGAAAGTGGTCGATCTAAAGGCCCTGAGGACTTAGTGCGGGTGTTCCTGATTTTGGTTAATGCATGGTCAAGGATTTCTACAGGGTACCCTCTTTCCCGAAACCTCTCATACATCTTGTTGAGTTGCTGTACTTTGTCATCTTCATTAGAGCAAATACGTTCTACTCTCATAAATTGAGATATTGGAAAACTATTGAGAAGATGTTTGGGATGTGCACTTTGGTAGTGCAAAAGAGTATTCCTGTCAGTGGGTTTTGTGAAAAGAGATGTGACTAGAGAGCCCTGAGAGTTAGTGACCATTACATCTAGGAAAGAGATGCTGTATGGTGAGATTTCAGGCGTGAACACAACCCCTGTAAAGATACTGTTCAAAAAATCAATGAAAGCGAAGAACTGAGCGTCCTCACCAGCCCAAATTAGGAAAATGTCATCTATGTATCTAAACCAACATTTAATATGGTTGGTAAAGGCATCAGATGGATAGATGTAACGTTCCTCAAGTAGGCCTACAAAGAGATTGGCAAAAGAGGGGGCCGCTGAGCTCTCCATGGCTGTGCCCCGGGTCTGTGCGTACTTGGTGCCCTCAAATGAAAAGTAGTTGTTTGTAAGTACAAAATTCAGACATTCGATGAGAAACTCTTTGGGTATGGGTGTTGGTTCCATGTTGGTCAAAAAATGTCTGACGGCCTGTAATCCAGCATCGTTGGGTATACATGTGTACAGGGATCCTATATCCATGGTTGCAAGTTTCCATCCATCGCCAAAGTGCGTGAATGCATTAAGTTTTTCTAGGAAGTCACTTGTATCCCTAATGTAGGCTGGTAGCTTTTTTACCAAAGGTTGTAGGAGATAGTCAAGTAGCTGAGCCAGAGGTTGGGTGATTGACCCTGTACCAGACACAATTTTTCAGAACACCACACTTACACTCATCCCCACACATGTGGAATGTGTTGCAGCAATCGGGCATGCTATGTGGAGGTTTTCTTGGCTGGGGTGGGGTTCATGGCCTTAGCTCCGGAACAGACAAACATTTGGGGTCCCATGCTTCTTGATGCCAGCCAAGCACAGTGCTCCAGCCGACCTGTGAGTATAGATCTCTTTCCCCATGAGGTCTTTTCTCCCTCTAAAGGGGTAGAATATATTTGCTAACATTACATATTTATTTATATTTACAGTTTACTTCTGTACCCAACTCCTGATGAATGGCATGTAGCCATGAAACTCGTCGAGTTTCCATGGGGTGCTTAGACAAGTCTGGCTTATTACTTACTTACTGGCCCATATATACTTTTTATACATCCAAAATTAATTGAGTACTATGTAATTATCAATGTGTATGTGTACCTATCTTATAGCAGCTCTTTTGCATGTGATTTACTTATGCCTGCCAATATGAAACCTCTTGTAGTATAATTATTAACATTTGCTATATTTTATGTTTTTATGTGTTGCCAAGCTAATGCATATGTATCCATTATGTTTATGCCACTGTGCATGTATATATATGAAAATACTTTTATACTATTGTTACAAATAAAAAATGACTACTACAACCCCTGGCAAAAATTATGGAATCACCTGTCCCTGAGGATGTTCCTTCAAATGTTTATTGTTGTAGAAAAAAAGCAGATCACAGACATGGCCAAAAACTAAAGGCATTTCAAATGGCAACTTTCTGGCTTTAAGAAACACTAAAAGAAATCAAGAAAAATAATTGTGGTGGCCAGTAACAGTTAGATTTATAGAACAAGCACAGGGAATAAATTATGGAATCACTCAACTCTGAGGAAAAAATTATGGAATCATGAAAAAACAAACAAACAAAATAACACTCCAACACATCACTAGTACTTTGTTGCACCACCTCTGGCTTTTATAACTTCTTGCAGTCTCTGAGGCATTGACTTAATGAGTGATAAACAGTACTCTTCATCAATCTGGCTCCAGCCTTCTCTGATTGCTGTTGCCAAATCATCTTTGCAGGTTGGAGCCTTGTCTTGGACCATTTTCTTTAACTTCCACCACAGATTTTCAATTGGATTGAGATCCGGACTGTTTGCAGGCCATGACATTGACCTTATGGGTCTCTCTTCAAGGAATTTTTTCACAGTTTTTGCTCTATGGCAAGATGCATTATCATCTTGATAAATGATTTCATCATCCCCAAACATCTTTTCAATAGATGGGATAAGAAAAGTGTCCAAAATTTCAATGTAAACCTGTGCATTTATTGAAGATTTAATGACAGCCATCTCCCCAGTGCCTTTACCTGACATGCAGCCCCATATCATAATTGACTGTGGAAATTTGCATGTTTTCTTCAGACAGTCGTCTGCATAAATCTCATTGGAACAGCACCAAACAAAAATTCCAGCATCATCACCTTGCCCAATGCAGATTCGAGATTCATAACTGAATATGACTTTCATCCAATCATCCACAGTCCACGATTGCCTTTCCTTAGCCCATCGTAACCTTGTTTTTTTGTTTAGGTGTTATGCCCCGTACACACGGTCGGATTTTCCGATGGAAAATGTCCGATCGGAGCGTGTTGTCGGAAATTCCGACCGTGTGTGGGCTCCATCGGACATTTTCCATCGGATTTTCCGACACACAAAGTTGGAGAGCAGGAGATAAAATTTTCCGACAACAAAATCCGTTGTCGGAAATTCCGCTCGTGTGTACACAAATCCGATGGACAAAGTGCCACGCATGCTCAGAATAAATAAAGAGATGAAAGCTATTGGCCACTGCCCCGTTTATAGTCCCGACGTACATGTTTTACGTCACCGCGTTCAGAATGATCGGATTTTCCGACAACTTTGTGCGACCGTGTGTAGACAAAACAAGTTTGAGCCAACATTCGTCGGAAAAAATCCTAGGATTTTGTTGTCGGAATGTCCGAACAAAGTCCGACCGTGTGTACGGGGCATTAGAGATGGCTTTCTTTTAGCTTTTCTGTATGTAAATCCCATTTCCTTTAGGCGGTTTCTTACAGTTCGGTCACAGATGTTGACTCCAGTTTCCTCCCATTTGTGTGTGAGCAGCACTCCTTTTTACCTACATACTAACAAGCAGATTTAATCTGATGCAGGTGTTAGTGTGTGTAATGAAAATTTACAGGGTGATTCCATAATTTTTTCCTCAGAATTGAGTGATTCCATAATTTATTCCCTGTGCTTGTTCTATAAATCTAACTGTTACTGGCCACCACAATTATTTTTCTTGATTTCTTTTAGTGTTTCTTAAAGCCAGAAAGTTGCCATTTGAAATGCCTTTAGTTTTTGGCCATGTCTGTGATCTGCTTTTTTTCTACAACAATAAACAACTGAAGGAACATCCTCAGGGACTGGTGATTCCATAATTTTTGCCAGGGGTTGTATATACTCTACCTCCACAAGTCAATTGCCTCATTTAAAGTCCCACACTCCCTTTTTATGTACTTGAACCCGGGGTGGAGGCACATATTGTGCCTCATTTAAAGTCCCGCACTCCCCCCCTTTTTTGGTCAAGGGTGTTGTTACCAGAATTAGCAGGAGTGTGTATCCATTGTGTTAGGCCAAATGATGATGATAAGTGGAGAAATTGAGATATAGTCGAAAGATAGCATTGACTAGGATGTTAAAGTCACTAGTTAGAGCAAGAGAGTAATGCCACATACACACGATCAGAATTCTCGTCGGAAAAAGCTATGATGGTTTTTCCGACGGAATTCCGCTCAAGCTTGTCTTGCATTCCGCTCATGCTTGTCTTGCAGTGAGAAAATCACAACAGATCAAAATATTCCTATATTGTATTGGCATGAGGCCATCACACGGGACTGAGAAAACGTCATGAGAAGAGAAAGGGGAATAAACACAGAAAAAAAGAAAGAAAACTCCAAGGTCAAAGGGAATTGGTCCAATCATCGTTCAAATAAAGGACATAGGTCAGCTATCTCTCATTCAAAAAGCAAGTAAATGAAAGGTTGGCGTTAAGTCCTCCAGGATGGACCGTGCCCAGGGTGTGGATCCAATAGGCTTCGAGTTGTAGTAGTTGACGGTCATGGTCACCTCCTCTAATGGGTTGTTGGACATGTTCAATAACCATACCCCTTAGTTCGTGTGTTTGATGTCTGTGTTTGACAAAATGCACCGCCACTGGTTTGTTGAGGTCAATCTGTTTGTCCTCTTCTGTTTTTGATAGAGCGAGTCTAATGTCGCTTCTGTGTTTTTTGAAACCTCCTTTTGAAGGGGCCGGTTGTTTTGCCGACATAGGTGAGTGCGCATGGGCATTTTAAAATGTAAACACAGTAGTCAGTGTTGCAGTTCAGGTACTCTTTTATGCGATATTGGTTACCCCTGTGTGGGTGATTGAAGTGTTCACCACATATGAGGGAATTACATACATTGCAATTGTGGCATTTGTAGCAGCCAGTCTTCTGTGAAATTTTAGGTATATTCTTAGCATATTTATGTCTAGGGTCAGCTTGTACAAGAACGTCACGAAGTGTCTTGTTCCGTCTATGTGCAATTATGGGTCCCATTTTCAGTTCATATGCCAATGAGTTGTCGTCCTGTAGAATACGTAGATTTTTCCTAATGGCTTGTCTGATATTGTCAGATTCGCGGTTGAATGTGTGGATGAACAGTGGTCGATCTAAAGGCCCTGAGGACTTAGTGCGGGTGTTCCTGATTTTGGTTAATGCATGGTCAAGGATTTCTACAGGGTACCCTCTTTCCCGAAACCTCTCATACATCTTGTTGAGTTGCTGTAGTTTGTCATCTTCATTAGAGCAAATACGTTCTACTCTCATAAATTGAGATATTGGCAAACTATTGAGAAGATGTTTGGGATGTGCACTTTGGTAGTGCAAAAGAGTATTCCTGTCAGTGGGTTTTGTGAAAAGAGATGTGACTAGAGAGCCCTGAGAGTTAGTGACCATTACATCTAGGAAAGAGATGCTGTATGGTGAGATTTCAGGCGTGAACACAACCCCTGTAAAGATACTGTTCAAAAAATCAATGAAAGCGAAGAACTGAGCGTCCTCACCAGCCCAAATTAGGAAAATGTCATCTATGTATCTAAACCAACATTTAATATGGTTGGTAAAGGCATCAGATGGATAGATGTAACGTTCCTCAAGTAGGCCTACAAAGAGATTGGCAAAAGAGGGGGCCGCTGAGCTCCCCATGGCTGTGCCCCGGGTCTGTGCGTACTTGGTGCCCTCAAATGAAAAGTAGTTGTTTGTAAGTACAAAATTCAGACATTCGATGAGAAACTCTTTGGGTATGGGTGTTGGTTCCATGTTGGTCAAAAAATGTCTGACGGCCTGTAATCCAGCATCGTTGGGTATACATGTGTACAGGGATCCTATATCCATGGTTGCAAGTTTCCATCCATCGCCAAAGTGCGTGAATGCATTAAGTTTTTCTAGGAAGTCACTTGTATCCCTAATGTAGGCTGGTAGCTTTTTTACCAAAGGTTGTAGGAGATAGTCAAGTAGCTGAGCCAGAGGTTGGGTGATTGACCCTGTACCAGACACAATAGGTCTAAATTTCAGAGGGTTCGTTCCTTTGTGAATTTTTGGTAAGCCATAGATGACCGGACAGCGGGGGTGTTCATTGTATAGAAATTCAGCGGTATCGTCAGATAGCCAGCCGTTCATGTGACAAGTTTAAATTGATCAATCAGAACTATCAGGAGGGAAGGGTATATCCCTGGCTCATGGGTCTGAGTCGCCCAAAGCGCAGACTCTACACACAGCCCCCCGGCAGACCATACAGGAACGACCGTGGTGTGACATCTGATAGAGATCGTCCTACAGAAAACCCATCATCTGATAGCGACTCTGGCAAAATAGGAGGCGCTAAAGCCCCAACAAGTGGATCTCAGGATCACCATTTTCAGGCTCCAAGAGAAGACGACGATCCAGGAGGGGCATCAAGAGGCCGCGACATCCTGCCACCACGCAGTACCCGTCGGGGCACGGGACGTGCCCAGTGATTAACCTGTCGTCCAGACCTTTGGTGAGCAGTGAGTTGCGACTTTTATCAAAGGGCCTTTCTTTCTGCCCTACTGCTAGATTCCAGAACTTTGACTTTGAGGTTGATATGTTTAAGTTTGAAAGAATGCTCAAAATTAAACAACATTTCCATACAGCACCTAAAATAACTTCCACAAGATCTGTCTCACCATTCAAACTAAAGAGTACCTTTTTCCCATAGGGACATTTCCGCTCTATAGACAGCTTTATACAAACGATCAAACATGATGTGCGTAAAAATGTTTCCAATAAGACATATACTAACCTGAGCCCCGAAGAGTATACTGCACTTAGGACACTGAAGGAAGACAAAAGTATCATCATTAAACCCGCCGATAAAGGCGGGGCCATAGTTGTCATGAACTACACTGACTACAGGGAAGGTATGACTGCCATGTTGGCAGATTCAACAAGTTATGTCGTACTTCACCAGAATCCCGTACCCAGTATTAGAAATGCATTGAACTCCTTGATTAACCTTGGGAAAATGAACGGCTGGCTATCTGACGATACCGCTGAATTTCTATACAATGAACACCCCCGCTGTCCGGTCATCTATGGCTTACCAAAAATTCACAAAGGAACGAACCCTCTGAAATTTAGACCTATTGTGTCTGGTACAGGGTCAATCACCCAACCTCTGGCTCAGCTACTTGACTATCTCCTACAACCTTTGGTAAAAAAGCTACCAGCCTACATTAGGGATACAAGTGACTTCCTAGAAAAACTTAATGCATTCACGCACTTTGGCGATGGATGGAAACTTGCAACCATGGATATAGGAACCCTGTACACATGTATACCCAACGATGCTGGATTACAGGCCGTCAGACATTTTTTGACCAACATGGAACCAACACCCATACCCAAAGAGTTTCTCATCGAATGTCTGAATTTTGTACTTACAAACAACTACTTTTCATTTGAGGGCACCAAGTACGCACAGACCCGGGGCACAGCCATGGGGAGCTCAGCGGCCCCCTCTTTTGCCAATCTCTTTGTAGGCCTACTTGAGGAACGTTACATCTATCCATCTGATGCCTTTACCAACCATATTAAATGTTGGTTTAGATACATAGATGACATTTTCCTAATTAGGGCTGGTGAGGTCGCTCAGTTCTTCGCTTTCGTTGATTTTTTGAACAGTATCTTTACAGGGGTTGTGTTCACGCCTGAAATCTCACCACACAGCATCTCTTTCCTAGATGTAATGGTCACTAACTCTCAGGGCTCTCTAGTCACATCTCTTTTCACAAAACCCACTGACAGGAATACTCTTTTGCACTACCAAAGTGCACATCCCAAACATCTTCTCAATAGTTTGCCAATATCTCAATTTATGAGAGTAGAACGTATTTGCTCTAATGAAGATGACAAACTACAGCAACTCAACAAGATGTATGAGAGGTTTCGGGAAAGAGGGTACCCTGTAGAAATCCTTGACCATGCATTAACCAAAATCAGGAACACCCGCACTAAGTCCTCAGGGCTTTTAGATCGACCACTGTTCATCCACACATTCAACCGCGAATCTGACAATATCAGACAAGCCATTAGGAAAAATCTACGTATTCTACAGGTCGACAACTCATTTGCATATGAACTGAAAATGGGACCCATAATTGCACATAGACGGAACAAGACACTTCGTGACGTTCTTGTACAAGCTGACCCTAGACATAAATATGCTAAGAATATAACTAAAATTTCACAGAAGACTGGCTGCTACAAATGCCACAATTGCAATGTATGTAATTCCCTCATATGTGGTGAACACTTCAATCACCCACACAGGGGTAACCAATATCGCATAAAAGAGTACCTGAACTGCAACACTGACTACTGTGTTTACATTTTAAAATGCCCATGCGCACTCACCTATGTCGGCAAAACAACCGGCCCCTTCAAAAGGAGGTTTCAAAAACACAGAAGCGACAATAGACTCGCTCTATCAAAAACAGAAGAGGACAAACAGATTGACCTCAACAAACCAGTGGCGGTGCATTTTGTCAAACACAGACATCAAACACACGAACTAAGGGGTATGGTTATTGAACATGTCCAACAACCCATTAGAGGAGGTGACCATGACCGTCAACTACTACAACGCGAAGCCTATTGGATCCACACCCTGGGCACGGTCCATCCTGGAGGACTTAACGCCAACCTTTCATTTACTTGCTTTTTGAATGAGAGATAGCTGACCTATGTCCTTTATTTGAACGATGATTGGACCAATTCCCTTTGACCTTGGTGTTTTCTTTCTTTTTTTCTGTGTTTATTCCCCTTTCTCTTCTCATGACGTTTTCTCAGTCCCGTGTGATGGCCTCATGCCAATACAATATAGGAATATTTTGATCTGTTGTGATTTTCTCACTGGTAATCTTCAATGTAATAATGAACCTTTTGATTCGATTTTTGAACTCCAGTAGCTAGGCCTCGCACAACCAGGTTCTGAGTGTTCTCTCTTCCCCTCTTTTCCTCTACCTTTCCCCCCCTTTCCCCTTTTTTCCTTAAAACAATTTTTTCTTCCTTCTCCTTTCCCCTCCTTTCCTCCCCTTGATTACCACTTCCATTTATTTTATTTTCATTTATTATTATTTATTATTTATATTCATCTCTATTCTCTATTTTTTATTTTTATTTATTTATTTCTATTTTTTATCTATTTAATTTTTTCCGTCTTTATCTTTATTTTTATGTTCATTTATTTGTATTATTTCACCTTTACACTTATTATTCCTATTTTTGTTTTTTCTTTCATCTCTAATCCCAATTGTTTTCATCTTCATTCAATTTTTCATTCATTTTCCATCTTTATTCTTCATTCATTTCTATTTTTATTTTTATCTATATTTTCATTTTTTGTTTTTCATTTTTTGTTTAATATTTATATTTTCACCTCTATATTCACTTTTTATTATTTTCACCTTTGTATCTATTTTTATTTTCCTCTTTGCATCAATATATATTTATTCATATCTATTCACTTCTATTTTATTTATTTTTTTCACTTTTTTTAATTTTTTCATTTCTTTCATTTTTTATTTTTTATTTTTTATTTTTTATTTTATTTTTTATTTATTTATTTTTTTTAATTTGTTTATTTATTTATTTTTTATTATTATTTTTTATTTTATTTTATTTTTTTCATTTTTTCATTTTTTTCATTTTTTCCTTTTTCTTTTTTAATTTTTTAAATTTTTTCATTTTTTTTATATTTTTTTCATTTTTTTCATTTTCTTAGTTTTTTTCATTATTCCATTTTTCTCTTCTTTTCATTTTTTTTTTTCACTCATTATTATTTGATTTGCTTTTGTTTCCATTCTCTTCTCTCCTATTTCCCCTTCGTTTCTTCCTTTTGGTCTTTTATTCTCTCTATTCTGTTCATTCTGTCTATTTACTCTGTATTCTACCCATTTTATGACTCACATCTCTTACAATCTTTTTCATTTATTGTTTATTTATTTTTCTTTTTCTTTTTCTTGTTTCACCACTACCTTTTTCAAAATGATCTGCACCTCTAATTTTCACCACCTTTTTCCCCCTCTCCCTTCTCTCTCTCCTCTTCGTTCTCTTTCAATCCTTTCCTTCTTTTCTATTTTCAACTCCTAGGTCTCGATCTCTCCCTCTTTCCTCCCCCTGTGCTTTTCCCTTCTTTACTACCTTCACGCTCTGTCTCTCTTCATCCACTTCACTCACACTACTCACATCCTCCCCACCTCCCCTGATTGGATGCCATCCGCCTTGGTGGGCAGGGCCAGCGGGCGTCACTGGTTTCTATGACACCGGCGGCCCCGACAATACAGCGTCTCCCATTGCTTAGTTACCGCCCGTGCATCACGCATGCGCGGCCAGTGCCTAGTCAAACGAGAATACCCCCACAAAAGCGCCAATCTGGCGCTGATCGCATACAAGTTTATGGCATCGGCGGCCCCTGGCATTACAGTGTCACTGCTGCCTGGTTCCGCCGCCACATCGCACAAGTGTGATCGATGATTGCCATCCAAGATTAACCTACACATCTCCGTACTAGTACCAACTGACACCTTACTGAAGCATGCTACAATCAGTTCTGTTTCCTAGCAACGGGCTCGTCCCTGTATGGGGTCAAGATTCACTTATCAAATACAGGTAATGTCAGGAGTTTTTTAACCCCTCATTTACATATGTTTGGTGATCTGTTTTAAACATGCTATTCTTTTATGATGTTTATTTTTGAGTCTTTCTGGCGGGTTTTGTGTGGCCACACCCCCCTGGGGGGAGGGGTTTCATTGTTTCTTTACTTTTCCTTGATTTTTGATTGGCTGATGGTTATTTAAATTCTCTTCACTGAAATTTTCACATTTAATCACATGCCTGACGAAGGGGTCCTGCGCGACTCCGAAACGTTGCACCTTTTGTGTTGTGATCATGCAATAAATTAAACCGTTTGGACGCCACCGTGTGCTGATCCTTGGTGTGCTGGCAAATATCTACATTGTGACTTGAACCAGTATCCAGCTGGTTGTTGCTGCAGCACCCGACCTTTAAGAGCTTATACCAGGAACGTGTGCGATGGGAATATGAAACACAACCCTTTGGGCTCCTTCTGCTAATCTCATGTTTATCTCATGTTAGTAGAAGTTTGGTGAGAGACGATTCGCGCTTTTCAGACTCCTGCTTTTTAAGATCGTTTTACTGCTGTGCAGTTTGTGCTTGTGGGTTTGTATCTGCTTTTCAGTGCATGAAGTCAGTTCATATGTGTTTTTCATTGCGTTCTTGTCCGCTCGTTACTGATTTTCAGCTCGCTCTTCACAGGCCTTGCTGTTCTTCAGTGCATTCTGTTTAGTTCGTTCTGACCATCCGACCGTTTTGAAGCCATGTTGCGGGTACGTACTCGTCATAGAGCTCGTGCTGTGTGGGGGCTTGGTGTGGGGTTCTTATTTTGACCCAAGCCTAGTCCATGAACAGGGCGAGGAGGAGTTCATGGACCAAGAATTGGTTGCTCCAGCCTGACCAATTCTCTCATATGCCTTTGTTGAGGGAGATCCAGGAAAATAACCCTGATGATTTCAGGAATTTTCTCCGCATGACGTTCCCCATTTTTCACCGTTTGTTGGCTTTGCTGTCCCCTTATATCAGCAGGCAGGACACCTGCATGCGGCAAGCCATCACTCCGGAGCAGAGGTTAGTCACCACGTTGCGATACTTGGCGACTGGGAGAAGTCTACAGGACCTCAAGTTCTTGACAGGCATCTCCCCCCAGGCTCTGGGGATCATTATCCCAGAGACCTGTTCTGCTATTATTCAGGTTCTGCAGAAGGACTATATTGGGGGAGGTTTTCTCTAGGGTTGCCCCGATACCACTTTTTTAGGACCGAGTACAAGTACCGATACTTTTTTTCAAGTACTCGCCGATACCGATTACCGATACTTTTTTTTTAATGTCACGTGACAGTTTTTTTTTTTTTTTTTTAACAGTGCTTGCTTTTTTTTTGGGGAGGGGGGTGAACGTTGTATGTGTGTGTTATTTTTTTTTTTTTTACAATTTTTATTTTTTACAATAATATTTTTTTTATTCTTTATTGTTTTTTTGTTTTTTTAATCAGCCCTTTTGGGGGGCTTTGGTGAGATATCAGGGGTCTTAACAGACCTCTGATATCTCCCCCTTGAGACAGAGAAAGAGACAGAGGATAGAGATTCCCCAGTCCCTTTCTCTGCAGCGTCAGCTGCACTGAGAATGAATGTAGAGAAGACAGCAGCTTCTCTCCATTCATAAACTGACACATAGTAATCACAGGAGATTACAATGTTTCAGTTATGTGAATGGACAGAGTCAGCTGACTCTATCCATACACAAAGGAAGGAGGAGGGGGACGGAGGAACGGAGGGGGAGAACGGAGGGGACAGATAAGGAGAGCAGAACGGAGGGGACAGATAAGAAGAGCAGAACGGAGGGGACAGATAAGGAGAGCAGAACGGAGGGGACAGATAAGGAGAGCAGAACGGAGGGGACAGATAAGGAGAGCAGAACGGAAGGGGACAGATAAGGACAGCAGAACGGAGGGGACAGCTGAGAGGGACAGATAAGGAGAGAGGAACGGAGGGGGACAGCGGAAAGGCACAGAGGAACGGAGGGGGGATGGAGGAGGATGCAGTGACAGTCAGCTGTGAGCGATCACCGCTGTGTCACTAAAGCAGCTGAAAGCCGGCGGGGGGAGAATCTTGTAACTCCCCCACGCGCCGATCACAGCTGACTTCCAGGTATTGGGGGAAGCATCGGGAGCATTTGCCCGAATACAAGTACTTGGGCAAATGCTCGGTATTGGTGCCGATACCGATACTAGTATCGGTATCGGGACAACCCTAGTTTTCTCCTTTAACATCACATTCTATGTATTTAATGTAAGCTAATGTATTGTATTTCTTTCATCATTCCCCAATTACCATGATTGTAATATGCTGTGAATGTCCTCTTTGTTCTCATGCATGCTGGAAGCTTAAATTATTCTTTTTTGGCCTACATGCATATTTGCCGTCACTAACCTCCCCAGCATGCTATCCTGAGCCTATATCCACCTAGCCTAGTCACTTAACAATGTATTTTGTCAGCTCCATAGTATGCTTTACCCTAAACACCCCCTAAAATGTGTCCAAACGTTATTTGTGTGCATAAATTCATGCAGAGTGCCAGAGGCTTTTTTTTTGTGGCCCAAAATCATTTGGAACCCCCCCCCCAACTGCTAAATCAACCGATACCAATCCTCTATTTGCTGACTTTGCCAAACCCATACACACTATACCTACCTCTTTTGTGGTCATATTTATGGATGAATTCCCCAAAGCATGTAGTGAAAGGGCCTGCCAGAATACTTTCAAATACTACTGTTTAAAGTTTTGTTCTCCTATTATTATCATGATAGGTAATTGCAGAATTTAAAAATGTGCTTCAATTTATACAGTGTGTATTTTTATTTTTGTATTATGACACTTCTTACCTGTCCAGTGGGCTGCCAATAGTGTAAGTAAGGAGGGTCTGGTCAAAGTAAAACACATTATTTATGCATTCAGCTCTCAATGAAGTGGAGAGGGTTACCTGTCCAAAAGTGAGAACAAAGCGCGCACGACGGACCAGCGCCTACACATCACTTCCTGGCAGCACAGTGGGAGGAATACATCTCTAGCTGATCGCTACTTCCCCCACTTGTACCTGCTTGGGTTTCAGTGACTGAACAGTGACTGAACAACCAAACACCAACGAAACCCACTGTTGAGTGATATCCCTCCCCAGTGGCCAAGGGGGGGTGAACGAACGGGACCTGTTGGATGGGGAACCTGTAGGGGTTCCGACATCTGGTGAGTGAGCAATCTGAGGGGGATCACAGAAGTCACCATCCTACCCTGTACACACCAAGTCACTTTGGGGATAATATCAAGTCTGATTGCCGCATGAAATACATGAGACTATTACACATTTGTGCAATTGCTACAACATATGAACTATATGTGCACTGAGATATAGAGATACTGTTGCGATATTGTATATGGAATCCTTTTCCCCATAGGAACCAACATAAGTGGATCCATGCATGTTTCATGCATTTTTGTCGCTATAAACTAGATGTCTTTATTTTGTACTAAGTGCTGAATGTGTGCTGTGATGGGTAAAACTACACTGTCCTATGATAAGCATATGATATTGTAGCACATACAGAGTCTTTTCTGATTATCTCTGTATGCGATTATATACTGACCCACACATATGTACTTTAGCCAACTGAGTGTGACTCTGCAACATTTTCTGTTTTCCATTTAATTACAGCACCCTTTCACCCATATTGGTTTGAAATCTTGTGATATATATAAAATTACGTTTATACAACGTTCCCTGTATAGGTTGAGCCAAACAGGTTTCTCGGGTAGCACCATTTTTCTCTATTTATCCCCTAATATTTCTCATTTCTGCAGGACATTCCTAGGGAGTGTCTCTGTTTAAGGGAGGCAACAACCTGTAAACACTTGGCCTATATACTTGGTTCATCCATAGGAACCAACACAAGTGGATCCACGCATGTTTCATGCATTTTTGTCGCTATAAACAAGATGTCTTTATTTTGTACTAAGTGCTGAATGTGTGTTGTGATGGGTAAAACTACACTGTCCTATGAAAAGCATATGATATTTTAGCACATACAGAGTCTTTTCTGATTATCTCTGTATGCGATTATATACTGACCCACACATATGTACTTTAGCCAATGGAGTGTGACTCTGCAATATTTTTCGTTTTCCATTTAATTACAGCACTCTTTCACCCATATTGGTTTGAAATCTTGTGATATATATAAAATTACGTTTATACAACGTTCCCTGTATAGGCTGATCCAAACAGGTCTTTCGGGTAGCGCCGTTTTTCCCTATTTATCCCCTAATATTTCTTATTTCTGCAGGACATTCCTAGGGAGTGTCTCTGTTTAAGGGAGGCAGCAACCTGTAAACACTTGGCCTATATACTTGTCCTAAGCGGGATTTTTTTCAACTTCACTTATACCTGTCCAAAACATACCCCACCCCTACAGAGGCGTATCTAGTGAAAATGGCGCCTATGGCAAGCACTGAAACTGCGCCCCTGTCAAAACATTTGAAACCCATCTTTCAGATAACCTAAAGGGGTGTCATTAGAGTCTGAGATGAAAGAAGGAGAAGGGAAAGAAAGAAGGATAGAAGGACAGCAAGCCCAGATCCTAGATCCTACAGTATGTGTATTCCAGAAAGTTCAATAATCAGCAGATAAAGATACTCCAAACATCATCCCCCTAGACAGATCCCATCAGATACAAGAGATGGTTAGAAAATGTGCAGACATGGTGCAGGAGACAGTCAGACTGCAGACATGATACAAGAGATCAGAGACTGCAGTTTCTGTCTTACTAACAGTCCATTTGCCAAGCACAGTTAGTAAGACCATAAATGGTTAATAAGTCTGTGAAGATCCAAGCCTGACCAGCCTAAATTCTGTTTAGACATCTGCAGCTGGCATTTTGTGTGTGTGACACAGTGTGAGAGAGAGAGAGAGAGACTCAGCGCTCCTCCATCCTCTTTAGGTGTCACATAAACAATGGAAGCCCCTCCTTGTATTAGCTCTATAATGAGCTCCCACCTTCTCCAGCCATCACATAGCAGAGCTCCATCCCTGTCCTCACTTCTATGATCTTCCTCCCTCCTACAGTCAGCCTGTATTGCTCACCCTTTCTTCTACTTGATGGTGTCAGGTGTCCTTCAGTGCAGCCCAGGCTACAGCATCCCCCCTCCTCCTGGGCACAGTGCTGATGCTCCCGGAGAGTGTATTCCGGATAATAGACACATCAGGGCTGAGGGAACCAGCAGCATGCAGCAGGTGGCGGCCATCTTTCTTGTCATGTGATGGCAGTCAGCTGACACCTGTGAGGGCGGAGCCTACGCTATCCCGGGCACTGATTGACTAGGACACTGTGCAGCCCCTGCTATCTTTTTAGCTAATAGCTGGCTGTTAGCATACTGTGTGGGCGGCACCAGGTGATGACGAGCCGGAGCAGTTCATCTTTTTTAGGGGGGGGAATCAGACAACTCGGCCCAGTCCATCCTTGCCTGGGACAAAAACAATTTTTAGGGAAACTACCCGGGATGGCCACAGCCCAGGAATGTCATAGCAAAATCTTGACTGTTGGCAGGTATGCCCTGGAAAGTGCCTTGCTGCCCAGCCACTCACCAGCGCCCCCTTCAGGTGGCTCCCATGGCACTTGCCATATCTGCCATACCCTAGATACGCCACTGCACCCCTAAAATGTTTACAATGGGCCATCAGAGGGGGCGAGGAATCTGATAAGTGGGCCTTATATTTTAGCCTTTAAATACTCTACATAAAATACTTTAAATAAAAAAAATGTTATACTGATGTTGGCCAAGAATGTTTGTGTCTAATCTGCTTGCAATGTTTATGTGCAAAATGGCTAATATTTTTGTTCTTGTTTGACTCCACAGTTTCCTTCAATGTCACAGGAATGGCAGACTGTGGCATCCCAGTTTGCCCAGCGTTGGGACTTTCCTAACTGTGGAGGGGCAATCGATGGAAACCATGTCCAGATCGTCCCACCACCCCATACTATTATAGTTACAAGGGGTTTAATAGTATTGTGTTGATGGCGGTGGTGTCGGCGACATATGATTTTTTATATGTGGACGTGGGGAGGAATGGCCGGATGTCGGATGGTGGAGTCTTTGCCCTTACCGAGTTCTACCGACGTTTCAAGAGTGGTGGCTTGGGATTGCCACCTCTGGAGGAGAACGTGGAAGGACTGCCATTTGTCTTCGTCGCATACGAGGCATTCGGTCAAGGTGACCATGTGATGAGGCCATTCCCCCAGAGGACCCTCACCCTGGAGAAGAGGGTTTTTAATTACCGGCTGGCCAGACCCAGAAGAGTCGTGGAGAATGCCTTTGGGATCCTGGCCAGCCAGTTCCGCCTATTTCAAACAGCCATAAATATGGCGGAATACAAACTAAACCATATAATTTTATGTTGCTGCATCCTGCACAATTTTTTAAAAAGACATAATGCAAGTTATGTTGCCTCCGTTGGGCCTGAGGCCGGATTTTCAGAAACTCCAATGACGGCCCTGGAACCTGGCCATCCTGGCTTGCCCCCCCAAAGCGCCTGTAAGTGAGAGAAAAATATGTTGAATATTTTAGGAGGGGAATTGCTATTCCAGCACATTTTGAATAAATTTTCTCTTTTATCAGATCAAATCTTGATTTTCATTTACTGCTTGGGTTTATTTTTGCTGTCTCCTAGGTTCTCCTAGTGCACTTGTAGTGCCAAGCGGTTTTTCCATTATTAAATAAAACCCATTGTCACTGTAAACACCAACTTAACACAAAAAATGGTATTGATCATTGAAAGAAGAAGCCACACATTGTTGAGTATAAAACCTTTTACTCCGTGCACATTCACATGTGCGTTTTATACAACATTTGGTGGTAAAAAAACACATTTTTGGGGCGTGGCTTGGCGCGCGGCTTGGATGGCAGCACATTAGAGGAGCTCCGTCAGACACACAGCCTGTTAGCCTGACACCCTTTCCAAGAACCTTCCATGCCGGCCAGGAAGCTACACGGCACCCCGCACACTCGTTCCCGCAAAGGGCTGACGACTTCCACAGCCAGGAATATCGTGGATTTGTTGAGACAAAAGTCGGAGGCTGAGAACGGCAAGGCCGAACCCAAGATAGCGCCGACACAGCAGGCAGAGCTCCACGAGGAAGACTTCAGCGGTGAGTCAGACGTTAATGAGGACATGAACAGGGGGAAATCAAGACTCCATAAACCCCTAACATACGCAGATATGTCCGGTTTTACTGCCGAAATCAAATCGGCCTTTTCATCCGCAATAACCGATCTCAAAACGAATCTGGCTGTCCTCACTGAAAAACTAGCATCGGCGGAACATGCGGGGAAACAGAGAGATAAGGCCCTGGACAGGATGGACAAGATTGCTGTGTCCCATACCCAACACTTTTTAGATGTAAACAGACACCTAGAAGACCTCGACAACAGAGGCAGGAGGAATAATATTAGGGTGAGGGGGATCCCCGAAACTGTGGAGGCAGATCAAATAGCCCCGGCTCTACAGAGGGTCTTTAATAGCCTACTGGAAAGGCAAGAGGAGACTGTGATTGATTTCATTAGGGCTCACCGAGCACTTAGGCCTAGAGGCCCTGACACTGCACCACCCCAGGATATCATTTGCTGCTTGCAAAGCTTTCAATTAAAGGAGGACATAATGCGCAAAGCGAAGAGGAATGAGAGGATCATTTTCAATGGAGAGAACATAATGCTATTCCAAGATCTATCCCAGATTACACTCAAAAACCGCAGGGCCTTGCGCCCACTACTGGACAAACTTCGCGAAAAAGACCTCAGGTACACTTGGCGCTTCCCCTTTGCCCTCATTGTGGCGACAAATGGGCACCAGCACATCCTACGCACCCCATTGGATCTCCCCGATTTCTGTGCAGGACTTGGCCTGGACCTAGTGGACTTGCCGGACTGGTACGCTGAGTTTGCTTTACCACCACACAACAGGAGTCCATCCAGATCACCATTTTCCACACCTGAAAAAAGGTCGTCCAAGAAAATGAAGTCAAGCAAAGCAGGAAGTTCCAAATTCAACACACCGAATCCAAGAGCTCTTTGGGACTGTGAACACACGGAGGATTGATGCCAAGTTGTCCAGCCTATGATCCTCCACATCGTTCTGACCAACTGTTTTGACGTCAAAGGGAGTTATTCATGCCCAATCTAACCTCCAATTTTTCTCCCCCCCCCCTTTTTTTATTTTTTTTTTTTTTTTTATTTTTTAATTTTTAATTTTTTTTTTTATGTTTTCCTTTTCTTAAGGTTCAGCATATTAGGGCATTGCACCACTGACTTCCATGTTCTCAAAGCAGACATAGGCGTGCTTATTGCACATATCTTGTACCACAAATTTTTTCATGACGTTTAAGCATTAGTCTGAGTTATTGCAGTTTTGTGACCCTCGCGGCGGAGGGGGCCAGCTTGGTCGTGACACTTTAGAGGTGGCGGTCGGCTGAGTCTTCACGTCGCGGGGGTGACAATGATAACGGGGCCTCTTGGCCCTCCTGTGCGGGTCCGGAGAGGCTCCCTTATTCTACAGGGTGAATTAATCATATATATTTTACTTCAGTTAAGAGAAGTATATCTTTTTTAGCCACAGGCTGTGTGTCCGTTGGAGGTTGGTTATGCCAGATATATCCTTCATAAGTTTTCTGTTTAAACTTAACGGTTTGTTCTGTTTGACTTATACACCAGGCAGCCGCCTCCCCCTACCCCCGCAAGTGGTCTGTCATTGCATTAAGCTTTGCAGACGCACTACAGTTCTCTAGATAGGGCTCTATCTAGAGGTTAAACTTAATTCTTATTATACTCTCTCCTCTTCCCACCTTCACCTCCTTGTTTTCTTACTTTCTGCTCTTTTTCTCCTTTTCTGTTTCTTTCCCCGCCTATCCCCCCTTTTTTTTTTTTTGTAATTTATCTCGGGGGTTTTGACCACCCACGTACTCGACCTTAAGAACGCCTTAACGGACCACCGATATCTCTTTTTCAGATCAAAAGTTTCGCACCGCTCCTGAGTCTGCACCATGGCTTACTCTTTTCTAGGGCGCAACCCCACAGTAATATCCCACAACATACAGGGATTGAATACTCCAGAAAAGAGATCTACATTACTTAGAGAAATTAAAAAAGGTAAGCCACATTTCATACTGCTACAGGAAACCCACTTTAAAACTGGTCATGTACCCAGGCTCACCGACTCGAACTTCACAAGGGTTTTTCATGCCACAAATAACCTTGCTAAAACTAAAGGTGTCTCAATACTGGTCAGTAAAAATGCACCTTTTGACCTGACGGACCAACTGATAGACCCTGAGGGTAGATACATTTTTCTGAAAGGGCACTACAGCGGAACGCCCATCACAATAGCAAATGTGTACTTTCCAAACTCAGCCCATCTGCTATTTTGTAAACAGATGGTCCATAAGCTGCAGGAGTTTGCTACGGGGTGTCTGATACTGGGAGGAGACTTCAATATCCCTTTGAATCCCCTAACAGACACCTCCAATGGCAACACTAGCATTAGGTACCAAACCCTGAAAGGTATTAAATCCCTTCTCCATAAGCTGGGACTGGTAGACTCTTGGAGATTCCTCAACCCACAGGGACGTGACTATACGTTTTACTCAGCACCCCACAAAAAATATACACGGATAGACTATCTGTTTATAACTCAAAAAGACCTTCCTGTTCTTTCTGAGGCTTGCATAGGCACACAATCCTTCTCTGACCACGCTCCAGTGGCAGTAACGCTAGACCTGACAAGATCCCCAAAAAAGACCCAGATTTGGAGACTTAACTCCTCGATACTCTCGGACCCCACCCACCTACCCAAACTCAAAGAGGCCCTGTCAAATTTTTTCACCCAGAACAACAGTCCAGGGATGGACCCACTAATGATTTGGGAGGCCCACAAATGCACACTAAGAGGGGAACTGATCTCGATGGGTGCTAGAAGGAAAAAAGAGAGAGAAAGGGAAATCAAAACTCTAATAAGCTGTATCCATAAGCTAGAATCCCTACACAAACAATCTCTTGCTGTGGATACAGCCACAGAATTACTAGTAGCCAGGAAACAACTTCAGACACTTTTTGATGCTAAAGCCAAACGGTTTTTATTTTTTAGGAAAAACATCTATTATGAGGGGGGCAACAAACCGGGCAAGACATTGGCAAGGGCGTTACGAGTACACACCCAAAACAATAACATTACAGGCATAAGACAGAAAAAAAACGGGACACTAGATGTCACTACAGAGGAGATTGCTAAACATTTTCATACATTTTATTCAAATCTCTACAATTTACCGCCACAACACAAACAACCGGGTATGGACGGTAATAGATCACAAGTAATCGAAGACTATCTTAGCAAGAGTGGTCTTCCATCTCTTGACACCACGGAAGCTAACACCCTTGAAGACACAATAACCACGACTGAAGTTAGAATGGCCATTAAGAATTTGAAACTAGGCAAGAGTCCTGGCCCAGATGGGTACACGGCCATTTACTACAAAACTTTTACAGACTTGTTGACAGACCCTTTGGTGGCGGCCTTGAACGCCTTGTCCGAACCCAGATCCACTACTCCAGACTTACTTTCAGCCTTCATAACAGTAATACCGAAGACAGGTAAGGACCCCTCCGATTGTGCCAGTTATCGTCCTATTTCTTTACTGAATCTGGACGTGAAAATTTTTGCGAGGATACTTGCTGACAGACTGAGACCCTTTCTCCAAAAAATAATTGGCCCGGAACAGGTGGGTTTCATGCCCGACCGTGAAGCCAAAGACAATGTCACCAAAGCCCTCCTACTAATTCACCAAATGGGGTCCAGCGGATCTGAGGGCCTTCTCCTATCCACTGATGCGGAGAAGGCCTTCGACCGCGTGGCTTGGGACTACATGCTGTCTACTTGTAGACATATTGGATTGGGTGATAGGATGTTGGCCTGGATCTCCGCACTCTATCATAATCCTTCGGCTAGATTGAAAATAAACGGCACTCTTTCGGATCGGGTACATATAGCGAACGGTACAAGACAATGCTGCCCCCTTTCACCACTCTTATTCATTTTAACCCTAGAGCCATTTATTAGACAGGTCAATGCAAATAATTTGGTCGGGGGATTTCAGGTGGGGGGGGCGGGAGTTCAAGGTAGCCGCCTATGCTGATGATTTGCTATTTTTCATATCTAGGCCCCACACCACTCTCCCTAATCTTATGAAAGCCTTTGAACATTATAGCTATGTCTCTAATCTAAAGATAAACTATTCCAAATCCGAAGCCATGAACATATCCCTCCCCAACCACTCACTCACATCGGTGATAGAAAACTCACCCTTTAAATGGGACCACAAAAAACTGAAATATTTGGGGGTGTTTTTAACACCTCAATTATCGACAATATACGAACAAAATTTTCCTCCTCTCTTAAAATCTATTGAAACGGACTTACACAAATGGCACGCTGGAACTTTCTCTTGGTTTGGAAGGGCAGCAATCATTAAAATGACGGTCCTTCCCAGACTCCTCTATCTTATGCGCACTTTACCGATTAAACTACCGCCCAACATGTTTAGGATATTGAGAACCATGTTTTTGAAATTTATATGGGCACAAAAAAATCCGAGAATCAAACTTGAAACACTGCAGAAAGCGAAGGCACTGGGAGGGTTAGGAGTACCCAATTTACAGGGCTACTACAAAGCATCTCACGTAACAAGGGTCATCGACTGGCACTGTCACAGAGATTCCAAAGACTGGGTGAAACTGGAAATGGACCTTCAAGCCTTCCCTCTCACCTTTGCACCTTGGCGACCTTGGCTTTCATACACTGACGACCTAAAGCAACATCCCTTAACGGGTACCACTCTGAAAGTGATCCATGAGATAGCCGCTGACACAGGAGTTACATCCGCCTTGGGTCCACTTACCTCACTGAGGGATAACCCAGATTTCATCCCAGGGGTGGGCAACCCTCACCTCAGATCCTCTCACAGTGACAGACCTCTCTTAGCAAGAGACTGTTACCACCAAGCCAAAATGAAAGACTTTCAGACACTTAAACAAAATGACAATGTGACTGACTTACCCTTCTGGACTTACCTCCAAGTTAGAAGTTATGTAAGCACTAATCACAAGGTGGGAGACTTTTCTAGGCCTTTGACGGACTTCGAGTCGGTGTGCCTTAGGGGAGAGCCAATACGTGGGGCTACTTCAATTATTTATGCGTGGCTACAGAACACGAAAACACCCATGGATGACAGACTCAGAGAGCGGTGGTCAGAAGCCTTACAGGTAAACATAACCCCGAAACAGTGGAGGAACGCTTGCATCTTATCACATAAGTGCTCTATCAGCACCAAAGTGCAAGAGACAGCTTTCAAACTCTTGACTCAGTGGTACCTAACTCCAACAAAATTAAATAAGATGTTCCCCCAGGCTTCAGATCGTTGCTGGAGGTGTTTGGGAGATAGTGGAACTTTGCTACACATATGGTGGCATTGCCCCTTGATTACCCATTTTTGGGACAGTGTACGAGAATATATCAAAAAAATCACTGAGACCACCCTACCTTTAGACGCAGCTTGTTGCCTGCTGCATATTTCGAGCTGGCCTCTGAGGAGATACAAGCGTTCGCTCACAAAACATTTACTGAATGCGGCCAAGTCCCTCATCCCAATTTATTGGAAATCAACTTGCGTACCAACAACAAAGGAATGGCTAAACAGGGTCACAGAATTTTATGAAATGGAAGACACTTTGGCGCAAGCAAACAAACAAGTTGAAAACTTTCTTGATACATGGCGCCCATGGAACGTGTTTAAATACTCCCAAGCATTTTACGACATTGTCGGTGCTCAGGTTTAGGCGATAAGCTAAATTAGTTTTAGATAGGGCCTAACAGTGGATCTGTGCTGGATTACACACTTGGTCGACGTGGGTGGTCGAGGTCAACTAGGATCATTCAAGATCATTCCCTCTTCTTTTCCCTTTTTTTTTTTTTTTGTTTTTATAATATGATTTCTGAATAAAACACAAACTTCACTTCTCATACTCCACATAGGGTTTTGGTTTCCGTTTACCCTTCTTTCACATGTATACTTTATCTTTTCCCCTCTTTTCATCTCTTTGATCTATTCAGAGGGTCAATCGTAACATCGCATATAATATTATTATAGGCCTAGGCGAAAGGGGTTGTGACATTGAACAGGCTTACTCCTGAGATGATATGGTTTATATAAACTAATCAACCGATATTACACTGTTTAATTTTTGATTATTCTGAATCAACATTGCATAAACAAATGTAAACTGCGGCCGTTTAACTGAAACTTATGCTCAATCAGAAACATTTTTATTTGTTATTGTACTCTCTGATCTGTATTGTTTACTTAATACTTCTGTAATAAACTTCTTTAATGAGAAAAAAAAAACACATTTTTTTTCAAAGTTTTACCTTGAAATTTCTGAAAAAATACAGAAACAGGCATGTTTACAAACATAACATACACAACTCGGGAATTTACAAAGTTCAAAATAGCAAAAAAGAAGGCAATATCAGACATTTTATAGTGTGAAAAAGATCTTGATATTGCCTTCATCAAATGGGGTGAAGTCACCCCTGTAAAAGCCAAATTCAGAAGATGCACACAAATTGTGAGTCAAAATGGGGATTTCCTTTCTGATCCCATACCTAATGTGAACATGTGCTATCTCCCATCATGGGGGATCAATGGGCGTGTTTTGGGGGTGCAACCACTTCCTCTCACCTACTAGAGTTTTGGGAGGAAGGGGTTGCACCCACAAAATGTGTACATTGAAATCTCCTGATGGCAGATAGCACATGTTGACACACTGTATGCATCTTGGCTTTTAAACTGTATTAAAACTTTAGATAAAATTATTGTAAAAAAAAAAAATTCCAGGAATCTTTTTAGGATTTAAATTCTCCCTTGTACATCAATCATGTTCTTCAGTCTTTGTTCAATCTCCTTGATTTTTTCTTTGATAATGTCTAAATCATGACTACAAAACATGATTTCCTGGATCATCCGTTGTGCACTGTCACTGGTCAAATCACTGGATTTTGGTACCACAACCTGAACATCACCTAAAATAAAAATACACACCATGTATTATAAATATGCAGGCATACATCTATTACCTGAATCTGTGGTGTCCGACACTGACCTCTTGTGGTAACAATCTCCACCACATCTCCTTCCTCCACATCCTCAGGTTGTGACCTTTGTTCCCCTTCTTCAGGAGGTGGGGGGTCCCTGGTGTCCTCATATTTTTTTTACTCCCCTATGAAAATGAAACAAAAGGTATACTTAACACACACAGAAATAGGAATATGAAACATTGCTTAGAAGTGGGGTACAATTGTCTGTTTGGGCAGAGTTCCAAGCTGAAGACATTATTTTTTCCCTTACCAAAGCTGGAATACTTACCTTTTTTTGACAAGTTTCACACATGTAGACACCCCAAGTATCCAATGGAGTACCTGTGTGGGAGACCCTAAAATGTTTGTTATTGTGTCCCACACTCATGCTCCAGAGTCCAGATGTGTAAACAGCTGCTGAGTGTCCTCTCCTTACATTACACTGAATCAAGTTTGTAATTCATTCTAGTTTGAAAACACATCTAGACAACAATGTCCTAAACTTCTTTGAATACAAATTGTACTCGGAGTCAATCTGTGGATAGTGTAGGAAAGGAACAAAAAGCAACAGAGAACATAGACCTGAGTTGTGCCTGGGTCAAGTGGTCAGTATGCCTGAAAGGGGGCATACCCAAGTATGAATTGAATTAAAATGAAAAAGAAAAAGAAAAAAGGGAATGGGTGGGTGGGACACAAGATCCTACGACCATAGGAAGGAGAAGAAGGAGGGCAGGCTTTATGCAGCCTGACTCCTCCTACAATTGCAGGCTGACCTGCGGTCAGCCTTACACTTGTACTCTGAGTCAATCTGTGGATAGTGTAGGAAAGGAACAAAAAGCAACAGAGAACATAGACCTGAGTTGTGCCTGGGTCAAGTGGTCAGTATGCCTGAAAGGGGGCAAAAATGACCAGTAGGATGAATATGATACCAAATTATTACTCACTGAAAATGCGTATGATCTATCAAATTACCAAACGCTTGTGGTATCTCAAAAAGTGGCTCTGGGCCAAGCCCAGAGAAACAAGACGACCTCCACCTGCCCAATACGGGCTGGGATCCCTGGCACAAATATGCAGAACCTGCTCCTATCTCTTATGACCCCAAAACCCGGGTATAGGCTTGCCTTGAGCACCGAGCTGGTACCCAACACGAAGGAGACCATGAGAATGTGATAGATACGACATGGAAAATATGACCCATGATGAAAAGTCTGCTGATCTCAGCAGGAGGCCTACTCGACAGGAACCCTGAGGATGGCTTAATAGAATGCACAGCAAATAAAGAAAGATCTGTCGGGGTCTACGCACAACATGAAATGCTGAGTCCAAACCAGATATGCCCCGACAATGCCGAGCCGATATGAGTTAAAAGAGGCAAAAACCGAACCAAGTAGGAAGACTACTGAAACTGGCCTAGAGACTGAGAAAATTCGGAATCCACTGAAGCCCCTGAGCCCGCAAAGGCTGCTGGAGCTACCAAGGCTGACTTACCAATACTTCCATGCTTCTGCCAACCCTAGCCAAATGTAGCTAGGAAATAAAAGGTCGAGTGTATTACGACAGGGAAGAACCGCAGTCCCCTGGGAACCTACTCCGCGTAAGTGACACGCCACTGGGACAGCAACATGAACTATGAGAAAAACGTGAGCATACTGGGAACCTGCGCCAGGAACGTAATCTGCGTGAAGGAACAAAACACATGTATTGCGCAAGCTGACGAAACGTGAGCAACCTAAGCACCGAGGCTGCAAGAACTCGCAACTACATGAGAAACACCGGTAGCACGAGAACGTGAATTGATGAACAGAGTGAGAAACATGAGAACGAGAGTAACCTGGAAAACGAGAGAAACATAAAAATGTGAGTTTAACATAGAAACAAATTGCAAGAGACACGTAAATTGCATGAGAAACGGAATTGCATGAGAAGCGTAATTGCATGAGAAAAGTAATTGCATGAGAAACGTAATTGCATGAGAAACGTAATTGCATGAGAAACGTAATTGCATGAGAAACATAAATTGCATGAGAAACGTAATTGCATGAGAAACGTAAATTGCATGAGAAACGTAAATTGCATAAGAAACGTAAATTGCATAAGAAACGTAAATTACATGAGAAACGTGAGTTTGTACGAAATACATAAACAGCGTAAGAACAGATGAGGAGACTTGCCACCGAACAAGTCAATTAAAAACGAACACCTCTGTCAACCCATAGACGTGATGGGTAATCTGCAGTGGTAGAACATAAACAACCCAGCTTGTTTGAAAGCAACCAGATAACATTGCAGACAACCAGCCCAAGACCTAACCCCCTGGTATCTGACAAGTATGATGAAGTGTGTGCAGAAATGACAAGACCAATAGCGCAAGAATGTGAACCTCATGATGACACCCCCCTACTGTATGCAGTGAGCAAGCCCGAGCAACCTGCAGTGCCAGGACAGGAAATTAAAAACGAACACTCAGGGCTAAGGTACCCACAGACCGTGGTGGGTAGAAGTAAATGTGTGATGGTGAACGTGCACGTATGACATATGGAAAACAGGCGAGAAGATTGTGGGACAACAATCAATTAAAAACGAAACCTCAGCCCGTACGGATCTGTAGACGTGACAGACCCTGAATGTGAGCACTAGCTAACGGAAATGCAGCGAACAAAAAACTGTGACATAAAAACATATGACATGAACATAAGACACATGAGAAAACGAGAGAAGCATGGAAACCGAGAGAAGCATGAGAAAACGAGAGAAGCATGAGAAAACGAGAGAAGCATGAGGAAACGAGAATCAAGGGAAAACGTGAGAATTAAGGGAAAAACGTGAGAACATGAGAAATGTAAGAAAAACATGAGAAATGTAAGAAAAACATGAGAAATGTAGGAAAAACATGAAAAAGGCATAAGAAGTGACACATTACCTGAGAACCGTAATTGCATGAGAACACTATAAAATTGCATGAGAACACTGTGAAACTGCATGAGAACACTGTGAAACTGCATGAGAACACTGTGAAACTGCATGAGAACACTGTGAAATTACATGAGAACACTGTGAAATTACATGAGAACACTGTGAAACTGCATATGACTACTGTAAAACTGCAAGAAAACACTGAACTGCATGAAAACCTTGTGAAACTGCATGAAAAAAACTGTGAAACTAATGACAGACCAAGACATAAACATATGACATGAAACGTAATGGACCTGGGAAAAAACGAGAAAAGCATGGGAAAACGAGAAAAGCATAGGGAAAAACGAGCAAAGCATAGGGAAAAACGAGCAAAGCATAGGGAAAAACGAGAGAAGCAATCGAGAGAAACATGGGAAAACTTAAGAAAACATGTGAAGACGTGAGAAACATGGGAAGACGTGAGAAGCATGGGAAGACGTAAGAAGCATGAAAAAATATGAGAGGCATGGAAAACATGGAAAACAAGGGAAGCGCAAGAAACAAGGAAACCGTGAGAACCAAGAGAAAACGTGAGAACCATGTAAAACGTGAGAAACGTGGGAAACATGAGAAATGTAAGAAAACATGAATAGGCATGAGAAGTGAGAAATTGCATAAGAAATCGAACATTTCATGAGAACACCGTAAATTACATGAGAAACGTAAATTGCATAAGAAACCGAAAATAGCATGAGAAACCGTAAAATTGCATGCGAAATCGTAACTGACATGAGAAATCGTAACTGCCATGAAAATCTGTAATGAGGAATCATAAATTGCCTGAGAACATAAATTGCATGAAACATAAATTGCATGAGAAAAAATAAATTGCCTGAGAAAACATTAAAATCGCATGAGAATGTAAATTGCATGAGAAACCGTAAATCGCACATATGAAAAACATCAATTGCATGAGAAAACCGTAAAAATCGCATGAGAATGTAAATCATACTATGATGTGGACGTCCCTAATGCGTGAGAAAAGTGTCCAACCTAAACAAAACCTACAGAACATACCTAACAGCTAGGAAACCACCAAACAGAATTCTGAGCATCCTGCTGCAATGTGGAAACCACTATAGATGGAAAGAAAAACAGGAAGGTGAGAGTACTTTAAAAATACATATACCTACTTTGACCAGAAATATTTGACACGACATGCCCAGGATACCAGAGAATAGCAGCTGGCGAGAATGTTATGATGCCACGGAGCAGAGCCGAGGCCGGGGGTCCCTGATTGAGCCGTCTCCCATTTTTTTTGAATAAAAAAACGTAAAATGCATGAAAAACCGTAAAATGCATGGGAAACTGTAATCGCATGAGAAACCAAAAAATTACAAGAGAAATCGTAAATTGCATGCCCCCAAAGGACCCCCACAGAAAATAATGAGATAACAGGCAGTGAGCAATCTCCTATGCCCTCTAGAATGAGATGGATCTTCAGGCTGTCCCTGCTGTCACCTGCTGTCACCTGCCCACACTATATACCTCCATGTATGCTCAGTATACACTCCCATGTATGCCCAGGACCCGCACACACACCCGGAGCCCACTAACACAACCCACGTGCACTAGTACAAAGCACGGATGCTGGAAGCTGATGGTGTGAATGCTCAGTCCTGTGCGATCAGACAGACACAATACCTAGGTGGCGGTATCCCTGGTGGTGTGCGGTGTGTACAGTGTACAGGCAGACTCGGATCGCAGCGCCCCGGGAGTCTTCCGAATCATTTGCCCATTAAGGAGACAGAGCATCCCCCTCTCTCCTTTACATCCCATCTGCCGTCTAACACTGTCTCTTTGCAGCCCCCCGACCCAGCCCAGGCCGGCACCTGAGCGGGACGGGTGGCATCTGATGTGGATCCTCCATTGATACCACCTGCCCACACCTACCGGAACCGCGACCACCGGGAGAGAGATCCAAAAAGAAAACCTTGCAGCTGACCATGCTGCCGCCCTGCAAGCCACAAACAGGAAGTGATCTGCCGTGACCTGCCCTAACCCGGAAGTGACCTGTCAACACAAGATCCTACGACCATAGGAAGGAGAAGAAGGAGGGCAGGCTTTATGCAGCCTGACTCCTACAATTACAGGCTGACCTGCGGTCAGCCTTACACTTATCATGATCAAATGTAGTTAACCCTAAAAAACATTGTATTTATTTGAAAACGAACAATGTTTACTATGACCGATTACTGTGCCTTCAAACATGAAAGTAGCCATTTTAAAATGTCCAACAGTAAAGAAAAGCACATGGCGCAGCATGCAAGTAATAATAATAATCGTAACACACAACTACTTACTTTTTAGAAGCACTTTCTTGATCCTCCTGTACTGATCCTGCTCCCTCAGTTTCAGGTCTGACCAGCGTTTCCTTAATTGCTCCTTGGATCGTCGTACCCCAAAATTCCGGCGCAGACTCTTCACAACTTTAGTCATGATCTTGGCCTTTCTCTCATTAAGGTTGGTGTATGGTCCATACTTCCCATCATAGTCGACCCTTTTCAATATGTCAACCATCTCCACCATCTCTACAGAGGACATATTGGAGGCCTTAAATCTCCTCCTCTGGGATCGTGATGTGTCCGGCTCCAGGCTTTCCTCCTTGTTACTGCTATTATGCACCTGCTGTGTCTCCACCATGTTCCTCTCCCCCACTGCGACGAAAGAGAAGGGGCGGGAAATATTCTAGAAAGAACATCAGGGGAGGGTGACGCGGGCGGAGTTTCACGCATGCTCAGTGTCTATACAGCTAACATGCGTGTGTCGTACCTACGTTCTGTGTGCGGAGGAAGCGACGAACGTAATAATGAAGCTAACATTTTAACTTGGGACATGAGTGGCCTATACTGATTCTAGATTGAGGGCTATAATTGGATAAGATTAGGAAAGTTTAGCCTGATATTAGTGTTTTTGTCTTTTGTTTGGTCTTGCAGCAAAAATGAAACAAATTAAACCCAGACTTCCTGAGCAAATTCATAGACAGATACAGGGATATACGCATTTGTGGGAGGTGAAAAACCCCTTATATCGCAACAAACCAGCAAGGAAGGCATCGATGGAGAAACTGCTGGAATTTGTGAAGGCTCTGGTCCCCAACCCAGACCTCGAGTTTGTGGATAGGAAAATTGGTAGCTTGAGAAGCACGCATAGGAAGGTGCTTCAGAAGGTCCATAAGTCCATGAGATCAGAAGCAGCAGCAGAAGATGTGTATGTACCCAGTCTGTGGTACTACAGCAGGATGCGTTTTCTAGAAGACCAGATTGAAGCCAGGGAATCACTTTCAACTCTTCCAGACCCCCTTCCATCCACCCTTCCCTCAACCCCAGCTAAGGCTTCCGAGGACCAACCTGGGCCTTCCATCCTGGAAGAAATTGAGGAATTGAGGAGCCCAGATGGAGCTAGGTATAGTATTTTTAAACATATTTTTTGTGAGAAAATGATTGTTGTTAACTAGATGTTATTATGGATACTAAATTAATGATTTAACAAAAAGTGTTTTACATATCAATAGACAGTAGTGGCCAAAAATGATTGGGACAAGAATGAAAAATGCTGGGGTCAGAATTATAGTCTTGTCTAGTTATTAACATTCAATTTGCAACAGTCATGAGCTGAAAATTGTGTGTGATTGATGAACCAAAAACTAAAACTATGTCCCTTTTTCATACACAGGAAGACCTCAGCCAGGACAAGGCTCTGGAATGTGGCACACAGGAGGAGGCGGGGGAAGTGTCAGCCAGGAGGTGGGGGTTAGTGTCAGCCAGGAGGTGGTGGGACCCAGTCTCACCCAATCCCAGGTCCCTCCCCTCCGCCTTCCAACCAAAAGGAGAAGCAAAGATGCCCCTGTAGAAGTCCTATTAGGATGAAACGCGTAGGGATTTGCTTCTTTGTTCTTCACATTGCCTTTTTTTAACTGTGATCACAATTTTATGCTATTGTATGCTGGTTTTATGAAAATAAACACCTGATTTGCTTTTGATCTGCACCATCTGGGGCCCTCTTCTTTTTTACATATTTTCATCATGAACTTGTTTACTCCACTCATCCGGCCATTGGCCCAAGGGTTGACCTTCCTGTGGTGATCATATTGGAGAAATACCGACCTCTGAAGATACCGGTGCCTGCTCCAGTTTCCTTGCTGACCATCCCAGGACACTTCGAGCTGTTTCAATCTATGCCTGTTTGATCTGGTGTCGCTGACATCCATATCCATTGGTTCCGGTAAGAGTACCAATTTTTTTCCTTTTGTGATACCTGCTGCCAACATTGCACCGGGTGTTCCTGACTGCCCACATGAAGATGTCCACAACTTGACGGACTCCTTGTTTTCATTACCACTTCCCCCATTTGTGGTTTACACATCACTTTTTTTGATTGACTCACTTGTGATTTATCACTTATCGGGACTTGTTTGTTTGCTGTTCACATTTCATATATGTCAATTCACATGTCTCTCATTTATCATTACTCTTTGTCCACTTAGTCACATTTGTATGTAGCGGCTCTAGCTTTTCAGATTTTTTCCCAATATCGCAATTTTATTTTTGACTACACTGAAATATGTTTACATACCTTTCCTGATAAATTAGTAAAGGGGTTCTTCCATATGCAGATTTCAACTGCAATAAACTGCATTTTTATATTATTACATTTACAGAAACAACACAAAGCTAATATACACCCCACTTGGGACAGATGATCTTTTGAATAGCTGTATATTTTGCTGCTGGATTGTTTTATTAAATAGGCAATTGACCACTGAAGCAGGACTTTAATATAATTGCAGTCTTTCTCCTCCCTTTCCAGAAACACTGTATCATTTCTACAAGGAAAAATTATGATGATCATCTTTAAATTCAAGGATAATTACAAATGTCTCTAGCATAATTTATACCACTGTTTATGTTAGTATAATGTTCTCATTACCAAGTGGAACAAAACAATCATCCTTCCTTATATTTGCAAAAAAAATCAAGAAAAAATCCTATTAAGAATGAAGAAGAAACTTTTGCAGATTATTTGTGGACTGCTTGTTCTGATAGTAAAGGGTTTATTCTTTGTAAGCCAGCAGTTTTGCAAACAGCCTTCTATTATTCTTTAGCAAGCTTTCACTTTTCTCAGTGTGCTAGTCTTTCTAATGCCGCGTACACACGGTCGTACTTTTCGTCTACAAAAGTCGGACAGCCTGTCCGACAGACTTCCGGCAGACTTTCGGTGGACTTGCGGCGGACTTGCGGCCTACTTTCTAACGAACGGACTTGCCTACACACGACCACACAAAAGTCTAACGGATTCGTACGTGATGACGTACACCGGACTAAAATAAGGAAGTTCATAGCCAGTAGCCAATAGGTGCCCTAGCGTGGCTTTTTGTCCGTCGGACTAGCACACAGACGAGCGGATTTCGGGGTCCGTCGTAGTTACGAAGTAAAGTTTTAAAACATGTTTCAAATCTAAAGTACGTCGGATTTGAGGCTAAAAAAGTCAGTTGAAAGTCCGGAGAAGCCCACACACGATCGGATTACCAGCCAGCTTTAGTCCATCAGCGTCCGTTGGACTTTTGTAGACGAAAAGTAGGACCGTGTGTACGCGGCATAAGATAATTCATTTCCATTGTTGCAAATATGATCACTAGTACTAAAACAATCTAAGTTAATAAAAAGGTCATAATGTCACTTAGCATTACCATTTTGATATACAGTAGGTCAATGTGGGATGTTTGGAATATCATGGTTATTTATTTGTATTTTTTTTTCTTTTGAAGTCATAGTTAAAAAACAGCTTCAGGCAACACAGAACAATTATGTTCAATCTACCTTTAATAACATTTTCTACAAAATAATGCATTACCGCCACAAGTTATTCACAGTAAACCATAATAGAAAAATGTGTGCCGCTCAGGCTACAAGGGGAAACAATTCTGTGTCCACAGCTGTGAGTGGTGGCCAGTGAAGGAGCCCGTCTCAGCTCCAAGCAACTATGAGGCAAGTTATGTCCCGTGAAGCTGCACATCAATTCAGACCTGCTGGTATGGGAGTGAATGGCAATTTTAGCCTGAGCTCCTGCCAGGCCATGCCCCAGGGTGTTTCACTCCACCCCTTGGAGGATAACTCAACCTCATGGTAGAGCTTAAGAAAAATGTCAGACCAATATTTTTCGCCTTTAATGAATTACAGTAACTCAGCTGTCAATTGGTCAGCTTATGCCCAGTTATCTTACATAGTTAGTCAGGCTGAAATAAGACACAAGTAGATAAATAATCTCTATAGTGCAGTGCTACCTCACAATATGAAAATCTTATTGTGATCATAAATGTTAAATATATATATATACCGTATATATATATATATATATATATATATATATACATACACACACACAGTATCTCACAAAAGTGAGTACACCCCTCACATTTTTGTAAATATTTTATTATATCTTTTCATGTGACAACACTGAAGAAATTACACTTTGCAACAGTATAAAGTATTGAGTGTACAGCTTGTATAACAGTGTAAATTTGCTGTCCCCTCAAAATAACTCAACACACAGCCATTAATGTTTAAATTGCTGGCAACAAAAGTGAGTACACCCCTAAATGAAAATGCCTAAATCGGGCCCAAAGTGTTAATATTTTGTGTGGCCACCATTATTTTTCAGCACTGCCTTAACCCTCTTGGGCATGGAGTTCACCAGAGCTTCACAGGTTGCCACTGGAGTCCTCTTCCACTCCTCTTTGATGACATCACGGAGCTGGTGGATGTTAGAGACCTTGCGCACCTTCCGTTTGAATTTGCCCCACAGATGCTCAGTAGGGTTTAGGTCTGGAGACATGCTTGTTCAGTCCATCACCTTTACCCTCAACTTCTTTAGTAAGGCAGTGGTCAACTTGGAGGTGTGTTTGGGGTTGTTATTATGTTGGAATACTGCCCTGTGGCCCAGTCTCTGAAGGGAGGGGATCATGCTCTGCTTCAGTATGTCACAGTACATGTTGGCATTCATGGTTCCCTCAATGAACTGTAGCTCCCTAGTGCCGGCAGCACTCATGCAGCCCCAGACCATGACACTCCCAGCATCATGCTTGACTGTAGGCAAGGCACACTTGTCTTTGTACTCCTCATCTGGTCAATGCCACACACGATTGACACCATCTGAACCAAATACGTTTATCTTGGTCTCATCAGACCACAGGACATGATTCCAGTAATCCATGTCCTTAGTCTGCTTGTCTTCAGCAAACTGTTTGCGGGCTTTCTTGTGCATCATCTTTAGAAGAGGATTCCTTCTGGGATGACAGCCATGTGGACCAATTTTATGCAGTGTGTGTAGTATCGTCTGAGCACTGACAGGCTGACCCCCCACCCCTTCATCTTTATGTGGAGCAACAATTCTTTTTTTCAGATCTTTAGAGAGTTATTTGCCATGAGGGGCCATGTTGTTTGCAGGCTTTCTTGTGCATCATCTTTAGAAGAGGCTTTCTTCTGGGACGACAGCCATGCAGACCAATTTAATGCAGTGTGTGGTGTATTGTCTGAGCTCTGACAGGCTGATCCCCCACCCATTCATCTTCCACAGCAATGGTGGCAGCACTCATGCATCTTTTTCCCAAAGACCTCTGGATTTGATGCTGAGCATGTGCACTCAGCTTCTTTGGTCGACCATGGTAAGGCCAGGTCCGAGTGGAACCTGTCCTGTTAAACCACTGGATGGTCTTGGCCACCATTAGGGATGAGCTTTCTGTTCGAGTCGAACATGAGTTCGACTCGAACATCGGCTGTTTGATCGTTCGGCGAAGATCAAACATTATGGGGCGTTCGTGCCAAATTCGAGCAGTGCGTCACGCCCCATAATGCACTGCGTCATCGCAGTGCATTGCTGGCTGATGATTGGCCATGCATGCACTATGATCCGCATGCTTTGGCCAATCACAGCGATGTCAGCAAAGAGAGCCATAATTGGCCAAAGGCAGGGTGCCTTTGGCCAATTATGGCTCAGGGGGTTAAGTCCATGCCCCACACTATATAAGGCCACCTACCCGTCGGCCCTGTGTAGTGTGTTGCTGGCATTAGATTGAGCAGGCAGTCCATTCCTGGTGTACTGTTTCTAATCTACTTCCTGCAGGCAGGTGATTCAGATAGCTGCAGTGTATTTAATCTGTATATACAGTTAGACTGGTATATATATATACATATATATATATATATATATATATATATATATCCACTTTAAATATCCACTGTATCCAGTTTAGCTAGATCTCACTGCAGTCTGTTCCTGGTGTACTTTTTCTATACATCCTAGCTTTGTATCTATATATATATATATATATATATATATATATATATATATATATATATATATATACACTGTATCCTGTGTCACTAGATCTCACTGCAGACCATCCCTGGTGTATTGTTTCTAATATACTTCAGGCAGGTAATTGATTCAGTTAGCTGCAGTGTATTTAAAAAATTAAGACGAACGGGCAATCTCTGGACAGCTGCACTCAAAAGAGCAAATTCTTGCCTTTACCAAAAAATTGGGAACACACTGTACAAGCCACAGCAAAGCGATACAGACAGGAGCTGATGCGTTTCTGTCACTGATAGTACTCACCGAGGCCGAGATGCCGAGAGCGGTACGCCTTGCGACTAAGCGCAGTCCGCCCCCTGGAGTTGGGACAGGGGGTGAACGGCACAAAGAGGCACAGGCTCCCCAATGGACCGTGGGTGGCTTGCTTGCGGGGTCTTGATAGGGAAGAGCCGCTGTGCAGGTACTGGTAGGCAGGTGCAGTTGAAGACAACAGGCAGAAGGTCCAGAGCTGAGCAGAGGATCAAACACCGGGATGGTGCTATGGTACTGCAGGATCTGCAAGGTAAGGTGACAAGATAAAGAGAGAGTCCAGGTACAAGCAGGAGGTCAGGCTAGGAGACAGGAGACAGCCCAGGTAACAGGCCGTGGGTCAACCACAGGAGATTGGTGGGAATCCGATAAACAGGCAGAGGTCAGGTCCAGGAGAGAGGCAAGAGAAGTCCAAGGGCAAATCCGGGTCACAACGGGTAGTCAGGCAGAGATATAGGATACAAGTTCAGGTAATACAGGAAGCTGAGACAAACCAGCAACTTGTTTGATTCTCTGAGCGCCTTTTATAGGCTGCCCAGGGAATCACGTTGGGTGTGCACCAGTGCGTGTGCGCGAGCGCCGTAACGCCGAGCCGCGAACGCGCATGGGCCGGAACGCCGTTCCGCCAGGAATGCGTGAAAAACGACCGGACCGGAACGAAGGCTTCTTCTGACAGTGCCCCCCCCGAGGGGTGGCCTCTGGACACCCAAGGTTGACATCAATTCTGGATGTTCTCAGTGAAAAGCCTGGAGAAGCTGTGGAGCATGCAGATTCCTGGCTGGTTCCCAAGAGTTATCCTCAGAAGGATACCCCTTCCATTTGATTAAATACTGCAGCTGTCTGCCATTTTTTCTGCAATTTAGAATTTCTTCTACCTCAAACTCGTCTTCTCCGTTGATTAGAACCGGTGGCGGCGGAGGTTTTTCTCTGTCAGAAAAAGGGCTGGGAGCAATAGGTTTTAAGAGGGATGCATGGAAGACTGGGTGCATCTTTTAAGCATCAGAAAGAACTAATTCAAAAGCGACTGAGTTGATTACCCTTTTTATTTTAAAAGGACCAATAAACTTTTGCCCTAGTTTCTGGGAGGGAATTGGCAGTCTGAGATGGATAGTTGATAGCCACACTTCTTCGCCTACTTTAAAGGCCGGGTTCTCCTTCCTTCCCCTGTTGTAGTACTTTTGTTAGTCATCCTGAGCTTTTTGCATTGCTGCTTTGATCCTTTGGAAATTTAACTGAATAGAGTTTACTCGGTCCTGCACTGCAGGGACAGATAATTCAGGAATGGAAACTGGAAGAAAGGAAGGGTGAAATCCAAAATTGGACCAGAAAGGTGTCTGGTTGGTAGCGGAATGGATGGAGTTGTTATATGCAAATTCTGCATATGGCAGGAGGGAGGACCATTCATCCTGGGAATCGGAACAGAAGCATCGGAGGTATTGCTCCAGGGTTTGATTTGTCCTCCCCGTCTGGCGGTTACTTTGAGGATGATAAACAGAAGACAAGCAAATTTTTATTTCCAAGGTCTTGCATAATTCCTTCCAAAATTTTGAAGTGAATTGAATCCCTCTGTCAGAGGTGATGCTCACCGGGGTACCATGAAGCCTGATAATTTCTTTAAAAAACGTGCTAGCAGTAGCGGAGGCAGAGGGAGTACCCACCATGGGCAGAAAGTGTGCCATTTTTGAAAGTCGATCAACTACGACAAAGATAGTCGTGAACCCCCCTGATGGAGGCAAATCCACAATAAAGTCCAAGGAGATTTCCGCCCATGGGCGTTCAGGAATGGACAAGGGTTTGAGTAGGCCCCACGACTTTGTATTTGAGCCCTTGCTGCGCTGGCACGGGATACAGGAAGAAACATAGTTCTTGCAGTCTTGTCTCCAGCCTGGCCACCAAAAGGAAAGTGAGACCAACTCCATGGTCTTTTGTGACCCAAAATGGCCTGATAGCTTGTGGTCATGGAAGGACTGTAGGGTTAGGAGCCTAGATTCCAGCGGGCAAAGATTTTTCCATGAGACCAGAATAGATCATTGCGTTTCTCCATAGAAGCTACGTGGGGTTCAGAGCATTGAGCGGATGCGGATTTGATTGTGGACATTAGGTCTCCTTGAGTAACTAGAAGGAAATTTTGCGGGGACAAGATGGTACTTGGCTCTGTTACCTGGGAAGTTTCATGGAACATCCTTGAAAGTGCGTCCGCTTTTCCGTTCTTTGAACCTGGTCTATAAGATATGTGAAAGTTAAATCGGGAAAAGAAGAGAGCCCATCGGGCTTGCCTGGGTCTAAGACGTTTAGCAGTTCGCAGGTATTCCAGGTTTTTGTGGTCAGTAAAGATCATGATAGGATTGGACGCCCCTTCAAGCAGATACCTCCACTCCTCTAAAGCGAATTTGATGGCCAGTAACTCCCTATCGCCTACATCATAGTTTCTCTCGGGGATGCTTAGTTTCCGGGATGCAAAGGCCACGGGATGTAATAAAGCCTTGAGCCCTTGTCTTTGTGAGAGGATGGCCCCAGTAGCGGTCTCTGAGGCATCAACTTCCAGAATAAAAGGCAGAGCTGGATCCGGGTGTCGCAGGACTGGTGCAGACGAGAATAGTGCTTTCAATTTTAGAAATGCTTCTTGAGCCTCCAAGGACCATTGAAAACGATTGTGCTGGCATGTCAGTTGAGTAATGGGAGCCACAATAGCTGAAAAGCCTACAATGAATCTTCGGTAGAAGTTAGAGAAACCTAAGAACCGTTGTACCCCTTTTCTGTCTACAGGAGCTGGCCATTCCTGGATTGCTTTGACCTTCTGGGGGTCCATTGCAACGCTGTCAATTGAAATTATGAATCCTAAGAATTGCACTGTTGTCTTCTCAAATTCACATTTCTCTGCCTTGAGGTACAATTTGTGTTTTCTGAGAATCGAGAGAACCAGTTTAACATGTACCCGATGGAGTTCCAAGGTGGCTGAAAAAATGAGAATGTCGTCAAGGTAGACTACTAGAAAGTTGTCAAGATATTCACAAAAGATATCGTTCACCGGGTGTTGGAACGTGGCTGGGGCATTACAGAGTCCAAACGGCATCACCAGGTACTCATAGTGTCCAAACCTGGATCTAAAGGCGGTCTTCCATTCATCGCCTGCTCGGATCCGGATGAGATTGTATGCGCCACGCAAGTCTAGTTTGGAGAAGATGCGGCAGATCTGAAACGTTGGAATAATTCTGGGATGAGAGGAAGCGGGTACCGATTCTTGACGGTAATTTTATTTAATTCCTTGTAATCGATGCAAGGTCGGAGGGATCCATCTTTTTTTTCTACAAAGAAAATACCAGCTCCAGCAGGTGATGAGGAGGAGCGAATGAACCCTTTCTCAAGGTTTTCAACAATGTATGTTTTAAGAGCCTTTAATTCTGTTTCGGACAAAGGAAAAATACGACCAAAAGGAATTTCAGTACCTGGCAACAGGTCTATAGGACAGTCGTAAGGCCGATGAGGTGGTAGACAGTCTGCCTGCTGTTTATCAAATACATCTCTGAATTCTAGGTAGCTTCCGGGTACGTGTTGCAGACTATCGGCCATGGTTGCAATGGTAGAAACAGAGGCTGGGGCCGGAGGAAGGCAATGTTTGGAGCAATATTGGGATGAGAAAGAGACTTCCTTCTTATTCCAGTTGATCTGTGGTTCGTGGGCTTGAAGCCATGGGAGTCCCAAGATAATGGGGAACATTGGAGAAGAAATGATGTCAAAGCGTAAGTATTCGTGGTGGCCAGTATCAGTGGTGGTAAGGATGGGTCTGGTTTCCTGCGTGATAGGCCCAGAGCGGGGAAGAGACCCATCGGCTAGGTGGATCCGTAGACTTTGGTTCTTCGTGGTCAAAGGAACATGCAAGCTTGCAGCTAATGAGGAATCCAAAAAACAGCTACACGCTCCGGAGTCAATTATAGCGGGTAGGTGAACCTCCTTTTCCGGAAGCTGTAAGGAGACAAAAAGAGTGACATAAGGCTGAGAAGAACCGGTAACATGTTGATTAATAGCAGACCGTAGGTAGGACTTACTGGGTCTCACGGGGCAAGAATGAAGGAAGTGTCCAGAACCCCAATAATAAAGGCACAGATTGCCCTGGTGCCTACGTAGTCTTTCCTCTGAAGTGAGTGGGGCGCGGACTAGACCAAGCTGCATTGGTTCAGCTTCAGGAGCAGTAGGAACTGGTGGAGCTGTGTAAGGTGGATGAATAGGAGTTGGTTTAGGCATCATCCAGGTAGGGCGAGGAGTCTGGAAACACTCGGTGCGTCGCTCACGCATGCGACGATCCAGTTTGGTGGTAATTTGGATGAGGTCTTCCAAAGAATCGGGGGTCTCAATCCTGGCCAGCTCATCCTTCAATGCTTCAGACAGCCCTTGACGGAACTGGTATTTGAGGGCAGGTTCATTCCAGCCAGTATCAGCTGAACATTTCCGGAACTCCACGATATAGTCCTCTACTGGTCTTCGTCCTTGGCTCAGGTTATGCAATAAGGCTTCGGCCGTGGCCGTGCTCTGGGGATCATCGTAAAGTTGTGCCATTCCTTTGAATAAGGTATCTACCGAGTTCAGTATGGGGTTCCTCTGTTCCATTAGGCTATGAGCCCAAGCTTGCGGTTCATCGGCCAAGAGGGAAATGATGAACCCAACTTTTACCACCTCCGATGAAAAGGTCCTGGGTTGCAGAGCCAAATACAGAGAGCAAGCATTCTTAAAAGCCCTGAACTTTTTGCGATTGCCGGAGAAACGCTCCGGGGTGGGAACCCTAGGTTCTGGAGCGGCCATGACCACAGTGGGATTAGTTGATATCTGAGGAGAGGAAGCTCCACTGGGAGGTACAGAAGCCGCGGCAGGAGCTGGAGATGGTCTGGAAAGCTGCTGAAGGCGGCCATCAATTTGGGCGTAGCCGTCTTGCAATTTCTGGACGGCCTCAGTGAGGGCCGAGACCTGCTGACACAGGATCTCCAATGGGGAACGTGCTCTGTCGGCCTCAGACATGGCTGGTTTGTACTGTCACTGATAGTACTCACCGAGGCCGAGATGCCGAGAGCGGTACGCCTTGCGACTAAGCGCAGTCCGCCCCCTGGAGTTGGGACAGGGGGTGAACGGCACAAAGAGGCACAGGCTCCCCAATGGGCCGTGGGTGGCTTGCTTGCGGGGTCTTGATAGGGAAGAGCCGCTGTGCAGGTACTGGTAGGCAGGTGCAGTTGAAGACAACAGGCAGAAGGTCCAGAGCTGAGCAGAGGATCAAACACCGGGATGGTGCTATGGTACTGCAGGATCTGCAAGGTAAGGTGACAAGATAAAGAGAGAGTCCAGGTACAAGCAGGAGGTCAGGCTAGGAGACAGGAGACAGTCCAGGTAACAGGCCAAGGGTCAACCACAGGAGATTGGTGGGAATCCGATAAACAGGCAGAGGTCAGGTCCAGGAGAGAGGCAGGAGAAGTCCAAGGGCAAATCCGGGTCACAACTGGTAGTCAGGCAGAGATACAGGATACAAGTTCAGGTAATACAGGAAGCTGAGACAAACCAGCAACTTGTTTGATTCTCTGAGCGCTTTTTATAGGCTGCCCAGGGAATCACTCTGGGTGTGCCACAGTGCGCATGCGCGAGCGCCGTAATGCCGAGCCGCGAACGCGCATGGGCCGGAATGGCGTTCCGCCGGGAATGCGTGAAAAACGACCGGACCGGAACGAAGGCTTCTTCTGACAGTTTCACACAAAGAGTGCTTACTCATAGCTAACAATCAATGGAATGAGTATCAGATATACAGTGGGGACGGAAAGTATTCAGACCAACTTAAATTTTTTACTCTTTGTTATATTGCAGCCATTTGCTAAAATCATTTAAGTTCATTTTTTTCCTCATTAATGTACACACAGCACCCCATATTGACAGAAAGACACAGAATTGTTGACATTTTTGCAGATTTATTAAAAAAGAAAAACTGAAATATCACATGGTCCTAAGTATTCAGACCCTTTGCTCAGTATTTAGTAGAAGCACCCTTTTGATCTAATACAGCCATGAGTCTTTTTGGGAATGATGCAACAAGTTTTTCACACCTGGATTTGGGGATCCTCTGTGTAATGACACACCAAGTATGAAAGGGGTTAAAGTTGTTTAGGACATTCCATACCCAAACACAAAGGCAATTACCGAACACTTCCATCAGCCGAACCAGGAACCCATACAAATAATTCCCCCCCAAGTACGAGACAAGATGCTCTGTCTTGAGGTTCAAGCAGGAATGAATCTTTATTCAAACACATGTTATACAGATCCCACTTCAAAACACTTCCCCCCACCCTTGGAAAACAGGGCATGTTAAACTGTCCAATGGCAATGGACACACAGGCCAGGTGTGCTTAACGTCTCATCAGTAAACAGTCTTAACAGGGGGGCATACAGTCACACCCCAACCATCACAGCAAAGAGTCCACAACAGGATGAGACAGCACACATTATATATACATATATACAGCATTGAGTCTGACTAGCACAGATCAAAGTGGGGTTCTCATTCATCCTGTGCCCCTATTAGTGACTCTGCCATTCCTCCTTGCAGATCCTCTCCAGTTTTGTCAGGTTGGATGGTAAACATTGGTGGACAGCCATTTTTAGGTCTCTCCAGAGATGCTCAATTGGGTTTAAGTCAGGGATTTGGCTGGGCCATTCAAGAACAGTCACCACTCCTTTGTTATTTTAGCTGTATGCCTAGGGTCATTGTCTTGTTGGAAGGTAAACCTTTGGCTCAGTCTGAGGTCCTGAGCACTCTGGAAAAGGTTTTCATCCAGGATATCCCTGTACTTAGCTGCATTCATCTTTCCCTTGATTGCAACCGTCGTCCTGTCCCTGGAGCTTAAAAACACCCCCACAGCATGATGCTGCCACCACCATGCTTCACTGTTGGGATTGTATTGGACAGGTGATGAGCAGTGCCTGGTTTTCTCCACACATACCGCTTAGAATTAAGGCCAAAAAGTTCTATCTTGGTCTCATCAGACCAAAGAATCTTATTTCTCACTATCTTGGAGTCCTTCAGGTGTTTTTTTAGCAAAATCCATGCGGGCTTTCATGTGCCTTGCACTGAGGAGAGGCTTCCGTCGGGCCACTCTGCCATAAAGTCTCAACTAGTGGAGGGCTGCAGTGATGGTTGAGTTTCTACAACTTTCTCCCATCTCCCGACTGCATCTCTGGAGCTCAGCCACAGTGATCTTTGGGTTCTTCTTTACCTCTCTCACCAAGGCTCTTCTCCCCCGATAGCTCAGTTTGGCCGGACGGCCAGCTCTAGGAAGGGTTCTGGTCATCCCAAACATCTTCCATTTAAGGATTATGGAGGCCGTTGTGCTCTTAGGAACCTTAAGTGCAGCAGAATTTTTTTTGGAACCTTGCCTTGCCACAATTCTGTCTCTGAGCTCTTCAGGCAGTTCCTTTGACCTCATGATTCTCATTTGCTCTGACATGCACTGTGAGCTGTAAGGTCTTATATAGACAGGTGCGTGGCTTTCCTAATCAAGTCCAATCAGTATAATCAAACACAGCTGGACTTAAACGAATGTGTAGAACCATCTCAAGGATGATCAGAAGAAATGGACAGCACCTGAGTTAAATATATGAGTGCCACAGCAAAGGGTCTGAATACTTAGGACCATGTGATATTTCAGTTTTTCTTGTTTAATAAATCTGCAAAAATGTCAACAATTCTGTGTTTTTCTGTCAATATGGGGTGCTGTGTGTACATTAATGAGGGAAAAAATGAACTTAAATGATTTTAGCAAATGGCTGCAATATAACAAAGAGTGAAAAATTTAAGGGGGTCTGAATACTTTCCGTCCCCACTGTATACCCTACTAGTTGTATGTAGAAGGGCTGGATAATTTGTTCAATTAGCTGTTCAATTGGCTAAACAGCTGATGCCCCAGTCCAATCAAGTAGGACTGATAACATGAGAACTTGGTGGATGTCTCTGAGCAATCCAGCCCAGACTCAAAACAAGATCATATAGTGTGTAAATAAATAGGTGAATGAAGGTGCAAATGATAAATAAATATTAGTGTGTAAAAACGTATAATACGTGTAGATGGGGTATGAAACACATCGAAGTGCAGAGAATGATGAAATACAAAGTGAAGATGGAAGTGAAATGAAAAAAGTAAGTATAAAAGTACATGAATTAATAAAAAAGTATGAAATAAATAAAGTCTTATGCCGCGTACACACGGTCGGACTTTTTGTCTACAAAAGTCCAACGGACGCTGACGGACTAAAGCTGGCTGGTAATCCGATCGTGTGTGGGCTTCTCCGGACTTTCAACGGACTTTTTTAGCCTCAAATCCGACGTACTTTAGATTTGAAACATGCTTCAAATCTTTCCGACGGACTCGAGTCCGGTCGAAAAATCCGCTCGTCTGTATGCTAGTCCGACGGACAAAAACCCACGCTAGGGCAGCTATTGGCTACTGTCTATGAACTTCCTTATTTTAGTCCGGTGTACGTCATCACGTAAGAATTCGACGGACTTTTGTGTGATCGTGTGTAGGCAAGTCTGTTCGTTAGAAAGTCCGCCGCAAGTCCGTCGAAAGTCCGCCAAAAGTCCGTCGAAAGTCTGTCGGACAGGCTGTCGGACATTTGTAGCTGAAAAGTCCGACCGTGTGTACGCCCCATTAAAGTAAGCTAAGCCATAAACGTGTTGTGTTGTCTTGTGTATAAAACATAAACTAATGTATAGACATAAAAAATAATATAATAAAGAAACACAGACTAATCAGTGGTTCTATGATGTAAATATGGGAGAGATATAGCTAGATGAAAGCATACACTCAAAGTTAAAATAGAAAAGGGATCCGTCTCACATATATATAAATACAGTGTAAATATCGGTACCAAGAATGTGTAAAGGAGAACAGAATAATGATAGAGTTTTGACTTTAATCTATTAATGTAAAAATGTTGATGGATAATATGAACAACATGTTCTGAATAATGATAGAGTGATGACTTTAATCTGTTAATGTGAAAAAGTTGATGAATATTATGAACAACGTGTTCTGACTGGTGATAATAAAATATAAATGGTGATAATAATATATTGATGTATACACTGGGTTGGACCCGAATATTGGTGAGGTATGGTGTCACACAATGAGAAAAATGTGCGAAAATTAAAAAGTGAACAGACAGAGGCTCCACATATGGAGGTAAGAAAGAGGTAAAGATGTGTAAAAATACGTGAGCATAGACATGTAAGTAATGTGTCAAAACCTCAAAAAATGTGAACCTATATGATTAAGTAACCATAGGAGGTAGTAAAATTATATAATTCCAACATGATCGTGAACAAAGATTAAGGACAGAATCCAAGCTATTATCACGAAAAAGGAAAAATGTGTTATCCCAATACAGAACCAACATGATACGGCACTCATAGACTTACATAAATATATGAGCATGAATACATATAAGTATTCATATACTAGAGTTTAAAAAATCTTTGCACATATACCTATAATGTGCCTACTGGACAGGTATACCCACTGAAAACTATTAAAACTGGACCTATATTCAAATAAATAAATATATTATGATGAACTAGACTCCATGAATAGGGAATGTATTAGAAATATCATATGTTTCTTATCAGGAACGTTCCTAGACAAAAGGAGCAACAAAGGGCAACCATCCATAAAACAAAAAAGATTCACATGGGTACGGTTAACAATAACCTGATCCCATTGACTCCAATTGTGAATTGAACCCTCACTGGTTTATAATCAAGGCCAAGAACTACTCAAATGTAAAACCTTAGATCATCATGCAAGTGGTGTGTTAAAATGAACAAACAGATGAATGAGGTAGCTATTAGCGAGAGAGATAAAAACAATGCCTATGATGAAAGGAGCATGGCCATGAGGAGACAGGTAATAGAACCATGTGGGTACCCATACACGTAACGATGCTCCACCAACCCAAACGAGTCATCCAGATTAAAGCAAACAATAGTATCCGGATTGTAGTGAGGGTGGTGATCAATCATAGCGTGAAGGTGACAAGAAAGTAAACTCATATGTCCACCCGTTTAAACCACCTACAAAGTGATGACAATACCACGGTCTTATAAAACAATGCTAGTGCAGCGCAAATAATAAAAGAAAACGTCCTTAAGGTCTCATAGAGGAGCAATTCCTCTTGACAGGAAAAGGCTGAAATTATTCCCTCGAGCACCAATAATCGCCAAACCAGTAAAGTGAATGCGCTTACCGGACAAGGGGGACCCCTTAATTATAGGAGGCCATATGAGCCTGGGCTCCTTAGGAACTGGTTGAAGACTGTATCTCATAAAAGGACACCGATCATCATAGTCCCCCGGCAAACACACAAGAACTGGATCTGGTCAGTAGAAATCGCTCTCTAGGTTTCCAGATTAAAACCTTCCAATGCGATATGTCATGAGGTAATCCCAAGCAATGAAAAATCCAAAAAACGAGGAAAGTCTTCTAAATGTATACTGTATGGCAATTTATTCAAAAAAGTAACTGAAGTAATAGCTTTGGGAGCTTTGGGGTGTGATGCAGTCAATGTGCTGCCCTTAGGCTGGCCCCTGGAGGGCATCCTGCCTCGTTGGTGATGTGCCTCCTCTTCCTCCTCCTCCTCTCTCCTATCAGGCACCCACATTGAGTCAGTGCCCTTATCATCCCCTCCCTCCTCATCACTGGAGCAAACCTGGCAGCATGCTGCAGAAGGGGGAGCATGACTGCCAGATTGCTGTCCTTCTTGGGCATCCCCTCTGTCCGTGCTCATGTTACTGCCTTCATCTAGCTCAGTATCATCATCAGAGCCTTCCAAACGCTGGGTATCCTCCTGGAGCATGTACCCAACACTGTGGTCAAACAGTTCGAGGGACTCCTCAGGAGGACATGGTGGGGCTAGGGAAGGAGTCACTGATGACATTGAGCCGAGGGAAGAGGCCGCTGCTTTGCCAGACAAAGTACCCTGGGCATGGGTGAGAGAGGATAAGGAGGATGAGGACGGCTTGGTCATCCACTCGACCAAGTCTTCCGCATGTTGCGGCTCAACACGGCCAGCTGCTGAAAAAAAGGCCAAGCGTGTCCCACGGCCACGTGCTGATGAGGATGCACCGTCTCCACGACCAGCACTAGACAATGAGCGTGCTTGCCCTCTCTTATTGGCTTGTGACTGTCTGCCTCTCCTTCTTGACCTTCCAGACATACTAATGGCCTATATATATATATATATATATATATATATATATATATATATATATATATATATATATATATATATATGTACTGATACTGCAGCTAGCAAAATCAACTGCCTGCCTGTAGTATGAGAACACCACCAACCTTCTACAGGTAGCTTTAGCTGAACACTGTGCAGAGCTTGCAAAAAACTAACTTGTAGCTTTTTTAGCTGCCTGCGGTAGTGATAGGATAAGGAAAACACCACCAACCTTCTACAGGTAGCTTTAGCTGAACACTGTGCAGAGCTTGCAAAAAAATAACTTGTAGTTTTGGCTGAACACTGTGAGCAGGACGCACCGCACTAACTTGTAGTTTTAGCTGAACACTGTGAGCAGGATGCACCGCAATAACTTGTAGTTTTAGCTGAACACTGTGAGCAGGACGCACCCCACTAACTTGTAGTTTTAGCTGAACACTGTGAGCAGGACGCACCGCACTAAGTTGTAGTTTTAGCTGAACACTGTGAGCAGGACGCACCACACTAAATTGTAGTTTTAGCTGAACACTGTGAGCAGGACGCACTGCACTAACTTGTAGTTTTAGCTGAACACTGTGAGCAGGACGCACTGCACTAACTTGTAGTTTTAGTTGAACACTGTGAGCAGGACGCACCACACTAACTTGTAGTTTTAGCTGAACACTGTGAGCAGGACGCACTGCACTAACTTGTAGCTTTAGATGAACACTGTGCAGAGGTCTCACTACACTAACTTGTAGTTTTAGCTGAACACTGTGAGCAGGACGCACCGCACTGACTTGTAGTTTTAGCTGAACACTGTGAGCAGGACGCACCCCACTAACTTGTAGTTTTAGCTGAACACTGTGAGCAGGACGCACTGCACTAACTTGTAGCTTTAGATGAACACTGTGCAGAGGTATCACTACTATAACTTGTAGTTTTAGCTGAACACTGTGAGCAGGACGCACCGCACTAACTTGTAGTTTTAGCTGAACACTGTGAGCAGGACGCACCGCACTAACTTGTAGTTTTAGCTGAACACTGTGAGCAGGATGCACCCCACTAACTTGTAGTTTTAGCTGAACACTGTGAGCAGGACGCACCGCACTAACTTGTAGTTTTAGTTGAACACTGTGAGCAGGACACACCGCACTAACTTGTAGTTTTAGCTGAACACTGTGAGCAGGACGCACCCCACTAACTTGTAGTTTTAGCTGAACACGGTGAGCAGGACGCACCCCAGTAACTTGTAGTTTTAGCTGAACACTGTGAGCAGGACGCACCGCACTAACTTGTAGTTTTAGCTGAACACTGTGAGCAGGACGCACTGCACTAACTGTAGCTTTAGATGAACACTGTGCAGAGGTCTCACTACACTAACTTGTAGTTTTAGCTGAACACTGTGAGCAGGACGCACCGCACTAACTTGTAGTTTTAGCTGAACACTGTGAGCAGGACACACGGCACTAACTTGTAGTTTTAGCTGAACACTGTGAGCAGGACGCACCGCACTAACTTGTAGTTTTAGCTGAACACTGTGAGCAGGACGCACTGCACTAACTTCTAGTTTTAGCTGAACACTGTGAGCAGGACGCACTGCACTAACCTGTAGCTTTAGATGAACACTGTGCAGAGGTCTCACTACACTAACTTGTAGTTTTAGCTGAACACTGTGAGCAGGACGCACTGCACTAACTTGTAGCTTTAGATGAACACTGTGCAGAGGTCTCACTACACTAACTTGTAGTTTTAGCTGAACACTGTGAGCAGGACGCACTACACTAACTTGTAGTTTTAGCTGAACACTGTGCAGTGGTCGCAAAAAAATAACTTGTAGGTTTAGCTGAACCCTGTGAGGAGGACGCACCACACTAACTTGTAGTTTTAGCTGAACACTGTGAGCAGGACGCAACGCACTAACTTGTAGGTTTAGCTGAACCCTGTGAGGAGGACGCACCACACTAACTTGTAGTTTTAGCTGAACACTGTGAGCAGGACGCACCGCACTAACTTGTAGTTTTAGCTGAACACTGTGAGCAGGACGCACTGCACTAACTTGTAGTTTTAGCTGAACACTGTGAGCAGGACGCACCGCACTAACTTGTAGTTTTAGCTGAACACTGTGAGCAGGACGCACCCCACTAACTTGTAGTTTTAGCTGAACACTGTGAGCAGGACGCACTGCACTAACTTCTAGTTTTAGCTGAACACTGTGCAGAGGTCTCACTACACTAACTTGTAGTTTTAGCTGAACACTGTGAGCAGGACGCACCGCACTAACTTGTAGTTTTAGCTGGACACTGTGAGCAGGACGCACCGCACTAACTTGTAGTTTTAGCTGGACACTGTGAGCAGGACGCACCGCACTAACTTGTAGTTTTAGCTGAACACTGTGAGCAGGACGCACCCCACTAACTTGTAGTTTTAGCTGAACACTGTGAGCAGGACGCACCGCACTAACTTGTAGTTTTAGCTGAACACTGTGAGCAGGACGCACTGCACTAACTTGTAGTTTTAGCTGAACACTGTGAGCAGGACGCATCGCACTAACTTGTAGTTTTAGCTGAACACTGTGAGCAGGACGCACTGCACTAACTTGTAGCTTTAGATGAACACTGTGCAGAGGTCTCACTACACTAACTTGTAGTTTTAGCTGAAAACTGTGAGCAGGATGCACTGCACTAACTTGTAGCTTTAGATGAACACTGTGCAGAGGTCTCACTACACTAACTTGTAGTTTTAGCTGAACACTGTGAGCAGGACGCACTACACTAACTTGTAGTTTTAGCTGAACACTGTGCAGTGGTCGCAAAAAAATAACTTGTAGGTTTAGCTGAACCCTGTGAGGAGGACGCACCACACTAACTTGTAGTTTTAGCTGCACACTGTGAGCAGGATGCACCGCACTAACTTGTAGTTTTAGCTGAACACTGTGAGCAGGACGCACTGCACTAACTTGTAGCTTTAGATGAACACTGTGCAGAGGTCTCACTACACTAACTTGTAGTTTTAGCTGAACACTATGAGCAAGACAAACCGCACTAACTTGTAGTTTTAGCTGAACACTGTGAGCAGGACGCACCCCACTAACTTGTAGTTTTAGCTGAACACGGTGAGCAGGACGCACCCCAGTAACTTGTAGTTTTAGCTGAACACTGTGAGCAGGACGCACCGCACTAACTTGTAGTTTTAGCTGAACACTGTGAGCAGGACGCACTGCACTAACTGTAGCTTTAGATGAACACTGTGCAGAGGTCTCACTACACTAACTTGTAGTTTTAGCTGAACACTGTGAGCAGGACGCACCGCACTAACTTGTAGTTTTAGCTGAACACTGTGAGCAGGACACACGGCACTAACTTGTAGTTTTAGCTGAACACTGTGAGCAGGACGCACCGCACTAACTTGTAGTTTTAGCTGAACACTGTGAGCAGGACGCACTGCACTAACTTCTAGTTTTAGCTGAACACTGTGAGCAGGACGCACTGCACTAACCTGTAGCTTTAGATGAACACTGTGCAGAGGTCTCACTACACTAACTTGTAGTTTTAGCTGAACACTGTGAGCAGGACGCACTGCACTAACTTGTAGCTTTAGATGAACACTGTGCAGAGGTCTCACTACACTAACTTGTAGTTTTAGCTGAACACTGTGAGCAGGACGCACTACACTAACTTGTAGTTTTAGCTGAACACTGTGCAGTGGTCGCAAAAAAATAACTTGTAGGTTTAGCTGAACCCTGTGAGGAGGACGCACCACACTAACTTGTAGTTTTAGCTGAACACTGTGAGCAGGACGCAACGCACTAACTTGTAGGTTTAGCTGAACCCTGTGAGGAGGACGCACCACACTAACTTGTAGTTTTAGCTGAACACTGTGAGCAGGACGCACCGCACTAACTTGTAGTTTTAGCTGAACACTGTGAGCAGGACGCACTGCACTAACTTGTAGTTTTAGCTGAACACTGTGAGCAGGACGCACCGCACTAACTTGTAGTTTTAGCTGAACACTGTGAGCAGGACGCACCCCACTAACTTGTAGTTTTAGCTGAACACTGTGAGCAGGACGCACTGCACTAACTTCTAGTTTTAGCTGAACACTGTGCAGAGGTCTCACTACACTAACTTGTAGTTTTAGCTGAACACTGTGAGCAGGACGCACCGCACTAACTTGTAGTTTTAGCTGGACACTGTGAGCAGGACGCACCGCACTAACTTGTAGTTTTAGCTGGACACTGTGAGCAGGACGCACCGCACTAACTTGTAGTTTTAGCTGAACACTGTGAGCAGGACGCACCCCACTAACTTGTAGTTTTAGCTGAACACTGTGAGCAGGACGCACCGCACTAACACTAACTTGTAGTTTTAGCTGAACACTGTGCAGTGGTCGCAAAAAAATAACTTGTAGGTTTAGCTGAACCCTGTGAGGAGGACGCACCACACTAACTTGTAGTTTTAGCTGAACACTGTGAGCAGGACGCACCGCACTAACTTGTAGTTTTAGCTGAACACTGTGAGCAGGACGCACTGCACTAACTTGTAGCTTTAGATGAACACTGTGCAGAGGTCTCACTACACTAACTTGTAGTTTTAGCTGAACACTGTGAGCAGGACGCACCGCACTAACTTGTAGTTTTAGCTGAACACTGTGAGCAGGACGCACCGCACTAACTTGTAGTTTTAGCTGAACACTGTGAGCAGGACGCACCCCACTAACTTGTAGTTTTAGCTGAACACTGTGAGCAGGACGCACTGCACTAACCTCTAGTTTTAGCTGAACACTGTGAGCAGGACGCACTGCACTAACTTGTAGCTTTAGATGAACACTGTGCAGAGGTCTCACTACACTAACTTGTAGTTTTAGCTGAACACTGTGAGCAGGACGCACTGCACCAACTTGTAGCTTTAGATGAACACTGTGCAGAGGTCTCACTACACTAACTTGTAGTTTTAGCTGAACACTGTGAGCAGGACGCACTACACTAACTTGTAGTTTTAGCTGAACACTGTGCAGTGGTCGCAAAAAAATAACTTGTAGGTTTAGCTGAACCCTGTGAGGAGGACACACCACACTAACTTGTAGTTTTAGCTGAACACTGTGAGCAGGATGCACCACACTAACTTGTAGTTTTAGCTGAACACTGTGAGCAGGACGCACCCCACTAACTTGTAGTTTTAACTGAACACTGTGAGCAGGATGCACCGCACTAACTTGTAGTTTTAGCTGAACACTGTGAGCAGGACGCACCGCACTAACTTGTAGTTTTAGCTAAACACTGCGAGCAGTACACACCCCACTAACTTGTAGTTTTAGCTGAACACTGTGAGCAGGACGCACCCCACTAACTTGTAGTTTTAGCTGAACACTGTGAGCAGGACGCACCGCACTAACTTGTAGTTTTAGCTGAACACTGTGAGCAGGACGCACCGCACTAACTTGTAGTTTTAGCTGAACACTGTGAGCAGGACGCACCGCACTAACTTGTAGTTTTAGCTGAACACTGTGAGCAGGACGCACCCCACTAACTTGTAGTTTTAGCTGAACACTGTGAGCAAGACGCACTGCACTAACTTGTAGCTTTAGATGAACACTGTGCAGAGGTCTCACTACACTAACTTGTAGTTTTAGCTGAAAACTGTGAGCAGGACGCACTGCACTAACTTGTAGCTTTAGATGAACACTGTGCAGTGGTCTCACTTCACTAACTTGTAGTTTTAGCTGAACACTGTGAGCAGGACGCACTACACTAACTTGTAGTTTTAGCTGAACAGTGTGCAGTGGTCGCAAAAAAATAACTTGTAGGTTTAGCTGAACCCTGTGAGGAGGACACACCACACTAACTTGTAGTTTTAGCTGCACACTGTGAGCAGGATGCACCACACTAACTTGTAGTTTTAGCTGAACACTGTGAGCAGGACGCACCGCACTAACTTGTAGTTTTAGCTGAACACTGTGAGCAGGACACACCCCACTAACTTGTAGTTTTAGCTGAACACTGTGAGCAGGACGCACTGCACTAACTTGTAGTTTTAGCTGAACACTGTGAGCAGGATGCACTGCACTAACTTGTAGCTTTAGATGAACACTGTGCATAGGTCTCACTACACTAACTTGTAGTTTTAGCTGAACACTGTGAGCAGGACGCACCGCACTAACTTGTAGTTTTAGCTGGACACTGTGAGCAGGACGCACCACACTAACTTGTAGTTTTAGCTGAACACTGTGAGCGGGACGCACCCCACTAACTTGTAGTTTTAGCTGAACACTGTGAGCAGGACGCACCCCACTAACTTGTAGTTTTAGCTGAACACTGTGAGCAGGACGCACTGCACTAACTTGTAGTTTTAGCTGAACACTGTGAGCAGGACGCACCGCACTAACTTGTAGTTTTAGCTGAACACTGTGAGCAGGACGCACTGCACTAACTTGTAGCTTTAGATGAACACTGTGCAGAGGTCTCACTACACTAACTTGTAGTTTTAACTGAACACTGTGAGCAGGACACACGGCACTAACTTGTAGTTTTAGCTGAACACTGTGAGCAGGACGCACCGCACTAACTTGTAGTTTTAGCTGAACACTGTGAGCAGGACGCACCCCACTAACTTGTAGTTTTAGCTGAACACTGTGAGCAGGACGCACCGCACTAACTTGTAGTTTTAGCTGAACACTGTGAGCAGGACGCACCCCACTAACTTGTAGTTTTAGCTGAACACTGTGAGCAAGACGCACTGCACTAACTTGTAGCTTTAGATGAACACTGTGCAGAGGTCTCACTACACTAACTTGTAGTTTTAGCTGAAAACTGTGAGCAGGACGCACTGCACTAACTTGTAGCTTTAGATGAACACTGTGCAGTGGTCTCACTACACTAACTTGTAGTTTTAGCTGAACACTGTGAGCAGGACGCACTACACTAACTTGTAGTTTTAGCTGAACAGTGTGCAGTGGTCGCAAAAAAATAACTTGTAGGTTTAGCTGAACCCTGTGAGGAGGACGCACCACACTAACTTGTAGTTTTAGCTGCACACTGTGAGCAGGATGCACCGCACTAACTTGTAGTTTTAGCTGAACACTGTGAGCAGGACGCACTGCACTAACTTGTAGTTTGAGCTGAACACTGTGAGCAGGACGCACTGCACTAACTTGTAGCTTTAGATGAACACTGTGCAGAGGTCTCACTACACTAACTTGTAGTTTTAGCTGAACACTGTGAGCAGGACACACCGCACTAACTTGTAGTTTTAGCTGAACACTGTGAGCAGGACGCACCCCACTAACTTGTAGTTTTAGCTGAACACTGTGAGCAGGACGCACTGCACTAACTTGTAGTTTTAGCTGAACACTGTGAGCAGGACGCACTGCACTAACTTGTAGCTTTAGATGAACACTGTGCAGAGGTCTCACTACACTAACTTGTAGTTTTAGCTGAACACTGTGAGCAGGACGCACCGCACTAACTTGTAGTTTTAGCTGAACACTGTGAGCAGGATGCACCGCACTAACTTGCAGTTTTAGCTGAACACTGTGAGCAGGACGCACCCCACTAACTTGTAGTTTTAGCTGAACACTGTGAGCAGGACGCACTGCACTAACTTGTAGTTTTAGCTGAACACTGTGAGCAGGACGCACTGCATTAACTTGTAGCTTTAGATGAACACTGTGCAGAGGTCTCACTACACTAACTTGTAGTTTTAGCTGAACACTGTGAGCAGGACGCACTGCACTAACTTGCAGTTTTAGCTGAACACTGTGAGCAGGACGCACCGCACTAACTTGTAGTTTTAGCTGAACACTGTGAGCAGGACACACCGCACTAACTTGTAGTTTTAGCTGAACACTGTGAGCAGGACGCACTGCACTAACTTGTAGTTTTAGCTGAACACTGTGAGCAGGACGCACTGCACTAACTGTAAATAGTCTAGCTGCCTGACTGTGGTACTAATAGGATCAAAAGAACACCAGCAATTTTCTTCAGGTAACTGTAAATACTGTAACAAGACAAGCCTGCCTGTCAGTAAGAAGATAACAGGAACGGATCTAGCTAAACTGAGTACAGTGTATATATATATATGCAACACCTGGGATGCATATATATACACAATACACTGTAAGTGCAGCTAACTCACTGATTGTCCTGCCTAATCTAGCTAACTCAAATGAAATGACACTGTCTCTCTGCCTATCTATCTCTCTTTCAACGCTGGAACACACACTACACAGGGCCGCCGTGCAGGCGGCCTTATATAGTGTGGGGCGTGTTCTAAACCCCCTGAGCCATAATTGGCCAAAGCCACCCTGGCTTTGGCCAATTACAGCTCTCTCTACTGACGGCGCTGTGATTGGTCAAGCATGCGGGTCATAGTGCATGCTTGGCCAATCATCAGCCAGCAATGTACTGCGATGCCGCAGTGAATTATGGGCCGTGACGCGCCACACGAATTTGGCGCGAACGGCCCATATCGTTCGCAATTCGGTGAACGGGCGAACAGACGATGTTCGAGTCAAACATGGATTCGACTCGAACATGAAGCTCATCCCTAGTTTATATGTATACATGCTCAACATGACACGTTTATTGCTTAGCTTACTTTAAGACTTTATTTATTTATTTCATACTTTTTTATTAATTCATGCACATTAATACATACTTTTCACTTCCATTCACTACTTCACTACTCATTTCACTTCCATCTTCACTTTGTATTTCATCATTCTCTGCACTTCAATGTGTTTCATCCCCTATTTACACGTATTATACGTTTTTGCACACAAATATTTCTTGTTAAATATATTTATTGAGTTTTCACAAAAGAAAATGATACAGTACATGGATACATAGCATACATCAGAAGATCTTTGCAGTATGATAAAAATAAATAAATTAATTAATTAATAAAATAAAATAATTTTAGAGATATCTTACAACTATATTTACTATACGCTAGTTGAGATACTAGATGTAAGATTAGAGAGATAAATCAAGTTATTAGACTAAGTATCCATAATATTTTAGCAGATAATAAAAGAAAAGGAGAAAGAGGAAAGATAAAGATGGAAAGAAGGAAAGAAGGGAAAAAAAAGAGAGTTTCCCGGGACGATGATCCAGCCCTCATCAGGTATACAAATATAATACATATTTCAGTAATAATATGACATATATCTTAGTGTGGTAACAACAGAGATTGGTCAAAATCTGTAGGGAGGTAGTTTTTAACCCATGGTTGCCAAATTTTGCGAAATTTATTTATTTTATTTTCTTCAACAGCTGTTATCTTAGCATATAAAAGTGCTCTATTCATTCTGTGTTTAGCTTCAGCAAGAATTAGATTTTGGGACTTCCATGCCTTAGCAATCGTTTGTTTAGCTGCAGTACTAAGTTGGATAAACAATTGGAATTGAGTATGTGTGAGTATTGTGGGTTTAAGGTTTAGGAGTGCCATTGCAGGATCTGGAGGAATCGTGATTTCCAGGGCTTTAGAAGCCATAAGAAATATATTCTTCCAGAATTCCTCAACTATGGGGCATTGCCACCATATGTGGAATTATGTTCCTGCTGTGTCACATCCTCTAAAGCAATTAGGTGAATATGTGGGGACAAATTTAACTTTTCTAGGTACCAACGTGCTAGAACCTTGTAATTAGTTTCTACAGCAAAACTGTTTGGAGAGGAAGTTTTGGTGGCTGGCCATATATTCGACCAATCTTGTTTATCAAACACTCGATTCATATCTTGTGCCCATTTAGTTGTGTATGAGGGTAGAAACTCACTAGATATCATATTAAGTTGGAAATATAATATTGAGATAAGTCCTCTAATGTGAGGATCGCTTATACAAATCCACTCGAATTGAGTCATTTGATTAAGAGTTAAGCCTGTAGTAAGAAGTGGTTCATAAAAAATTTTAATTTGTAAATATCGAAATATTTCAGTTTTAGGCAATCCAAAGGTTTCACATAGTACAGGAAAGCTATAAATAGCTTTAGTCGAGGAAAGATTGTATAAACGAGTCAGGTTCGTAGAGGTCCATGCAGAGAATGATCTTGGGAATTTACAGGCAGGATAAAAGGCTGGATTATTAAGAAATGAAAGCAAGGGATTATGTGTTGATTAAAGATTATGTGCAAATTTACATTTATCCCATACTGCTAGGGTCTGTTTCGTGATAGGATTAGAAAGATGTATTCTATCAGCAGGACAGAGCCAAAACATATTTGCCACTGAGATAGGGTCACTTTCCACTGATTCAATAGCTACCCATAGGGGAGCTTCTACAGAAGAATGATACTTGGGTATAAGTGCTAACTGTGCAGCGTAGAAATAGGAGGAAAAGTTGGGCAATCCCAAACCACCACTCAATTTATTAAGGTAAAGCGTAGATTTAGGTATGCGAGGTTTGGTGGTACCCCAAATGAAGGACATAACTCTACGTTGAGTAAGTCTAAGAAAGTAAGATGGTAAAGAAATAGGGAGTACCCTAAATAAATATAAGAATTTCGGCAGGATTGACATCTTTACCGCATTAATCCTTCCCAACCATGACAATGAAAGAAGAGCCCATTGTTTCAGGAAGCCGGAAATTTGTTTAAGGAGGGGTAAGTAATTTGCTGCAAAAAGGTCTTTAAGGGAGATTGTGAGTTTTATTCCTAGGTATGGAAGCTGCTTTGGAACCCAAGTAAAGGGTAAGGAAGTTTGTGCCTGCTGAAGTTCTAATTGAGATAAGGAAATATTTAATGCATTTGATTTTGTTGGATTAACATGTAGTCCTGATATTTGGGCAAAATTATCTAGTGTTTTTAGTAGATTAGGGGTGGATATATGGGGATGAGACAAAAATATGAGAATGTCATCCGCAAAGAGACATAGTTTATGGTGATAACCACCTAGTTCGATACCTTTAATATCAGGATTGGTTCTAATAAGGTGTGCCAGGGGTTCTATTATTAGGGCAAAAAGTAGAGGGGAAAGAGGGCATCCTTGTCTAGTGCCTCTTTTGATATCAATCATTGTTGATTTATAGCCTGCATATTTGATATATGCTCTAGGATTATTGTATAAGGAGGAGACCCAGGTTAAAAAATTGTTTCCAAATCCCCATTTACCAAGGACATATTCCATATAAGGCCATGCAACAGAATCGAATGCTTTCCTTATGTCTAAGGATACAAGGGAGAACAGGGTGTCTGCTTTCGTTTTATCAAAATTTGAGGCAGAAGAATATAATTTAGATAACTTAGAACGAAAAATTTCAAGTATTTTCACTGGGTTACTAGTGTATGATTCCCGGGATACTTTCAATCTGATAGGCGTATGTACAGTGGCTTGCGAAAGTATTCGGCCCCCTTGAACTTTTCCACCTTTTGCCACATTTCAGGCTTCAAACATAAAGATATAAAATTTAAATTTTTTGTGAAGAATCACCAACAAGTGGGACACAATTGTGAAGTGGAACGAAATCTATTGGATATTTTAAACTTTTTTAGCAATTAAAAAACTGAAAAGTGGTGCGTGCAAAATTATTCGGCCCCTTTACTTTCAGTGCAGAAAACTCACTCCAGAAGTTCAGCGAGGATCTCTGAATGATCCAATGTTGTCCTAAATGACTGATGGTGATAAATAGAATCCCCCTGTGTGTAATCAAGTCTCTGTATAAATGCACCTGCTCTGTGATAGTCTCAGGGTTCTGTTGAAAGCGCAGAGAGCATTATGAAGACCAAGGAACACAACAGGCAGGTCCGTAATACTGTTGTGGAGAAGTTTAAAGCCGGATTTGGATACAAAAAGATTTCCCAAGCTTTAAACATCCCAAGGAGCACTGTGCAAGCGATCATTTTGAAATGGAAGGAGTATCAGACCACTGCAAATCTACCAAGACCTGGCTGTCCCTCTAAACTTTCAGCTCAGACAAGGAGAAGACTGATCAGAAATGCAGCCAAGAGGCCCATGATCACTCTGGATGAACTGCAGAGAACTACAGCTGAGGTGGGAGAGTCTGTCCATAGGACAACAATCAGTCGTACACTGCACAAATCTGGCCTTTATGGAAGAGTGGCAAGAAGAAAGCCATTTCTCAAAGATATCCATAAAAAGTCTTGTCTAAAGTTTGCCACAAGCCACCTGGGAGACACACCAAAAATGTGGAAGAAGGTGCTCTGGTCCGATGAAACCAAAATCCAACTTTTTGGCCACAATGCAAAACGATATGTTTGGCGTAAAAGCAACACAGCTCATCACACTCAACACACCATCCCCACCGTGAAACATGGTGGTGGCAGCATCATGGTTTGGGCCTGCTTTTCTTCGGCAGGGACAGGGAAGATGGTTAAAATTGAGGGGAAGATGGATGCAGCCAAATACAGGACCATTCTGGATGAAAACCTGTTGGAGTCTGCAAAAGACCTGAAACTGGGACGGAGATTTATCTTCCAACAAGACAATGATCCCAAACATACAGCAAAATCTACAAAGGAATGGTTCACAAATAAACGTATCCAGGTTTTAGAATGGCCAAGTCAAAGTCCAGACCTGAATCCAATCGAGAATCTGTGGAAAGAGCTGAAAACTGCTGTTCACAAACGCTCTCCATCCAACCTCACTGAGCTCGAGCTGTTTTGCAAGGAAGAATGGGCAAGAATTTCAGTCTCTCGATGTGCAAAACTGATAGAGACATACCCCAAGCGACTTGCAGCTGTAATCGCAGCAAAAGGTGGCTCTACAAAGTATTAACGCAAGGGGGCCGAATAATTTTGCACGCCCCACTTTTCATTTTTTTATTAGTTAAAAAAGTTTCAAAAATCCAATAGGTTTCGTTCCACTTCACAATTGTGTCCCACTTGTTGGTGATTCTTCACAAAAAATAAAAATTTTATATCTTTATGTTTGAAGCCTGAAATGTGGCAAAAGGTTGAAAAGTTCAAGGGGGCCGAATACTTTCGCAAGGCACTGTATATGTTGTGAATTTTTTAAAATTCTGGCCATAGGTGCATCAGGTTTATTTGTCCTGCGATATTGAACATGCTGGCGTTTACTTATAAGTTTATCTGCGGAATCAGTAAGAAAAAGATCTCGATCCAGGCGGGCTTTTTCTAGTTTGGTACTGTTGGTAGCATTTGGGGAGGTTTGAAAAGTTTGATGACAGTCATTAAAGGTAGATTCAAGTTTTGCAAACAACAGTTTGCGTTCTCTTTTAAGGTTAGTTGCTCGTTGTATCAGTCTACCCCTAATGACTACCTTGTACGCCTCCCATAATGTAATAGCAGAGACATCATCTGTATCATTGGATTTTAGGTAATCAGAAAGTGCTTTTTCAATCTCAACACGATGAGAAGGGTGGGTCAGTATTGAATCATTTCTACACCAAGTGGTATCGTGTGATCTAGGAATTGTGGAAGCAATGGTAATGAATACTGCGCAGTGGTCTGTCCAAGGAAAAGGAATGGGGGGAGAACCTCTGGGGGAATCTAGGATGGAAAAGGACCTCGGGGTCCTAGTAGATGATAGGCTCAGCAATGGCATGCAATGCCAAGCTGCTGCTAATAAAGCAAACAGAATATTGGCATGCATTAAAAGGGGGATCAACTCCAGAGATAAAATGATAATTCTCCCGCTCTACAAGACTCTGGTCCGGCCGCACCTGGAGTATGCTGTCCAGTTCTGGGCACCTGTCCTCAGGAGGGATGTACTGGAAATGGAGCGAGTACAAAGAAGGGCAACAAAGCTAATAAAGCGTCTGGAGGATCTTAGTTATGAGGAAAGGTTGCGAGCACTGAACTTATTCTATCTTGAGAAGAGACGCTTGAGAGGGGATATGATTTCAATTTACAAATACTGTACTGGTGACCCCACAATAGGGATAAAACTTTTTCGCAGAAGAGAGTTTAATAAGACTCGTGGCTACTCATTACAATTAGAAGAAAAGAGGTTTAACCTTAAACTACGTAGAGGGTTCTTTACTGTAAGAGTGGCAAGGATGTGGAATTCCCTTCCACAGGCGGTGGTCTCAGCGGGGAGCATTGATAGCTTCAAGAAACTATTAGATAATCACCTGAATGACCGCAACATACAGGGATATACAATGTAATACTGACACATAATCACACACATAGGTTGGACTTGATGGACTTTTTTCAACCTCACCTAACTATGTAACCTACTATGAATGATTTTGGATGATATGATTTCTGGTAGCATACTTGACGGGATAAGAATATGATCTATTCGTGAAAAAGAGTTATGCGGATAAGAATAATGAGTGTAGCGCTTACTAATAGGGTTCATCTCTCGCCAAGTATCTACCAGGCTATGAGTGGTAAGTAGATGTTGAAAAGTTAGATTTATTGAGTTTGTGGTAGGTCCAGGGGGAGATTTATCCAAGAACGGGAAAATAGTAGCATTAGAATCCCCACAAATAACAACAAGTACCAAACGTATGTACTTCTATAAGTTGAAAAAGGTGAGATAAGAAAGCAGTTGGGCATTTGTTAGGGGCATAATAAGACACAATAGCAATAGGATTATCAGAAATAAATCCTGTTAGGAGAACATATCGTCCTTCAGGGTCTGTTATTTTTGATACAAGGTTAAACGGAGTGGAACGGTGAAAACCAATGAGAGTTCCGCGCTGTTTAACCATAGCAGAAGTAGTATAAAATTGTGGATATGATGATGAAAGAAATTTGGGATAAACTTTATCAGTAAAATGCGTTTCCTGCAAACATATTATATTAGCTTTTTTCATAGCAAAAGCGCGTAAAGCCTTAGTTCGCTTATGTGGAGTATTAAACCCCTGTACATTCAATGACAAGATATTTATAGGAGCCATAAAACAAGGAATGCGAATATTATAGCATAACAAGCAGAGTACTCACCGAGAGCCAGGATCACCAACCCGAGAGTCAGGAGGGAATAGCAAAGATTAAAGAAAGAAGCAATAGAGTAGAAAAAGAAAAAAGGAGAGGAGAATCGAGCAAACCCAATATGAAGACAATTTAGCAGTATATAAAGGCTAAATAATAGGGTGTAGGAGCATCTCAGGAGAGGTTTTAGAACTCCCTGAGAGGGTCCGGGACCACCAACAAAGACCCCCATACCAATGATAGGAGTCCTTAGGTGGTATAAAGGGCAACAAGAAATTCCTAAGGGATGTATAACATCGGAGGACCACAGGAACTATTCCATTACTATCATGGAAAAATTTTGTTTAAATTGTTACAAAAAAAAAGAAGATAAAGTTCAAAAACTCAGAGGAAAAAAACAGAAAAAAGTTAATATAAAAAAAAAAAATATTAAAAAAATATTTTTGTAACATAACAGTAGTATGTAGCCATAACTCATTTTAGTCATGAATATGGCCAATTAATTAATTCTGTCAGCATATTGTGCTGGAAAAAAGTAGCAAGGACAAATAACTAGTCTGGCTTAGATTGTCAGTCCATTGAATCCTCATTGTTCGGTGGTGAATGTTCAAATCGACCTCGCTTATTAAGATTTTGATGGGAAGATGTGGAATAGCTGGGTTTTGGGTCTTTATTTTGCTGTGTAGAACGAAAAGCTGAGCGCCTATGAGACTGGTCATTAGGTAAGATTGCTTCGGCTAGGCCCATATCAAATAGGGCTGACTTCAAGTCCTCTGAAGAGTGACAAACATATTTTGTTTCCAGATGAGTAAATCTGAGGCAAAAAGGAAATCCCCATTGATAGGAAATTTGATTTCTCTGGAGTACCTGAAGTTGAGGTTTAAGTGCACGTCTCTTTGCAACCGTTAGTGAGGACAAATCTGTGAAGAATTGATAGGTATTGCCCTGGAAGCTAAGAGATTCTCTCCCTCTGGCAGCTGTTAGTATCTGTTCTTTGGTTCTGTAGTAGTGCAATTTAGCTATTATATCCCTCGGGGGACCATTTATTTTGCGTGGGGCTAACGCTCTATGCACTCTATCCATTTCGAGGCTGTCAATAAGGGTTCCAGGTAATAATTCTTGAAAGAGCGCCGTGATATTAGCCTGCAGGTCTAGAACAGATTCAGGGATTCCCCTGATTCGCAGATTCGATCGACGATCTCTGTTCTCTTGGTCCTCTAAACGAGTTTGTAATGTAAGGTTTTCCTCTTTTAGTACCATCATCTCAGTCATGTAGTTCTGTGTAAAATTATCAATTTCATCAACCCTCAGTTCTAAGTCAGCTGTTCTCTGACCTAGTTCTCTAATTTCTTTAGTCAGTTTGTCAGTTATATAATCAGAAGTCTGTTTGAGGGCTTTCTGAAGCATACATTCAAATTTTTAAAAAATGTCAGACTGTGTAGCAGCTTGTAATTCAGAGTATTCATATTCAGGCTCAGACTCACCATTAGCAGCCTGTGTCTTCTGACTGTGAGGTAAAGATTTTTTAGTGTATTCAGCGCTGTGCTGTGAGGGAGAGGATGCCGCCGCCATTCCAGCCGCCAGCCTGTGTGCCGTTTCCTTTGTTTTACCTGCTTTAATTTTTGTTTTAGGAGCTCACAAGACCATTGTCAGTGAAGCTGACAGTATTAGGTAAGATTTTCTGTAGTTTTGAGATATTTGCTGGTTCACTGGGACCTGTAGTCCTCCGATGAAAACTCCCGAGGAGCGGAGCTCTAAGGTAACATTACCTTCACCTCAGGCTGCCGCGCATGCGCCCCCCCCGCACACAAATATTTGTTTATCCTTTGCACCTTCATTCACCTATTTGCTTACACACTATACGATCTTGTTTTAAGTCTGGGCTGGATTGCCACCAAGTTCTCATGTTATCAGTCCTACTTGATTGGACTAGGGCATCAGCTGTTTAGCCAATTGAACAGCTAATTGAACAAATAATCCAGCCATACTACATACAACTAGTAGGGTATATATCTGATACTCATTCCATTGATCGTTAGCTATGAGTAAGCACTCTTCGTACTGTGAAACGAGTCAGCTCCTGTCTGTATCGCTTTGCTGTGGCTTGTACAGTGTGATCCCAATTTTTCGAATAAAGGCAAGAATTTGTTCTTTTGAGTGCGGCTGTCCAGAGTTTTCCCGTTCGTCTTCATTTGCTATACGCATTAGCCAGCACCTGGTGCTCTTCAACTCCAGAGGAGAAGTCTGTGTCTCAGTTGAACCGACCTGAAGCGGTGGTATCTCCTTCTCTGCAGTGTATTTATATATACACTGTATCCTGTGTAGCTAGATCTCACTGCTAACCGTTCCTGGTGTACTGTTTCTAATATACTTCGGGCAGGCAGTTGATTCAGTTAGCTGCAGTGTATTTAGTATATATATATATATATAGATCTATATATATATATATAGATCTATATATATATATATATATATATATACATCCTGGCTTTGTGTGTATATATATACACTGTATCCTGTGTAGCTGTAGCTAGATCTGACTGCAGGCCATTCTTGGTGTACATATTCAAATACACTTTCAGGCAAGCCAGGCAGGTTATTCAGTGCATTAAATATATATACAGTCTCCAACATATATATATCCACTGCATTCTAGTCTAGCCAAGCCTATATCTGACTGCAGGCCATTGCTGGTGTATGTTTTCAAATACACTTTCAGGCAGGCAGGCAAGCAAGTGAATCGATGATCTGCAGTGCATTAAATATATATACAGTCTCCAACATATATATATTCACTGCATTCCAGTCTACCCAAGCATATATCTGACTGCAGGCCATTGCTGGTGTAAGTTTTTAAATACACTTTCAGGCAGGCAGGCAAGTGATTCAGTGATCTGCAGTGCATTAAAAATATATACAGTCTCCAACATATATATATATCCACTGCATTCTAGTCTAGCCAAGCCTATATCTGACTGCAGGTAGTTCCTGGTGTACGTTTTCAAAAACACTTTCAGGCAGGCAGGCAGGTGATTCAGTGATCTGCAGTGCATAAAATATATATACAGTCTTCTACATATATATATATATATATATATATATATATATATATATATATATATATATATATATATATATATATATATATATATATCCACTGCATTCTAGTCTAGCCAAGCCTATATCTTACTGCAGGCCGCTCCTGGTGTACGTTTTCAAATACACTTTCAGGCAGTCAGGCGATTCAGTGATCTGCAGTGCATACAATATATATACAGTCTCCTACATATATATATCCACTGCATTCTAGTCTAGCCAAGCCTATATCTGACTGCAGGTAGTTCCTAGTGTACGTTTTCAAATACACTTTCAGGCAGGCAGGCAGGCAAACAAGTGATTCAGTGATCTGCAGTGCATTAAATATATATACAGTCTCCAACATATATACATTCACTGCATTCCAGACTAGCCAAGCCTATATCTGACTGCAGGCCATTGCTGGTGTACGTTTTCAAATACACTTTCAGGCAGGCAAGTGATTCAGTGATCTGCAGTGCATTAAATATATATACAGTCTCCAACATATATATATCCACTGCATTCCAGTCTACCCAAGCCTATATCTGACTGCAGGCCATTGCTGGTGTACGGTTTCAAATACATTTTCAGGCAGGCAGGCAGGTGATTCAGTGATCTGCAGTGCATAAAATATATATACAGTCTCCTATATATATATAATTAGTCACTGCATTCTAGTCTAGCCAAGCCTATATCTGACTGCAGGCCGTTCCTGGTGTACGTTTTCAAATACACTTTCAGGCAGGCAGGTGATTCAGTAATCTGCAGTGTATAAAATATAAATACACTCTATTACATATATATATCCACTGCATTCTAGTCTAGCCAAACCTATATCTGACTGTAGGCCATTCCTGGTGTTCGTTTTCAAATACACTTTCAGGCAGGCAGGTGATTCAGTGATCTGAAGTTCATTAAATATATATACAGTCTCCAACATATATATATATATCCACCACATTCCAGTCTAGCCAAGCCTATATCTGACTGCAGGCCATTGCTGGTGTACGTTTTCAAATACACTTTCGGCAGGCAGGCAGGCAGGCAAGTGATTCAGTGATCTGCAATGCATTAAATATATATACAGTCTCCAACATATATATATCCACTGCATTCCAGTCTAGCCAAGCCTATATCTGACTGCAGGCCATTCCTGGTGTACGTTTTCAAATACACTTTCAGGCAGGCAAACAGGTGATTCAGTGATCTGCAGTGCATAAAGATATATATACAGTCTCCTACATATATATCCACTGCATTCTAGTCTAGCCAAGCCTATACCTGACTATAGGCCATTCCTTGTGTACATATTCAAAGACACTTTCAGGCAGGCAGGCCAGGCAGGTGATTCAGTGATCTGCAGTGCATAAAGATATATATACAGTCTCCTACATATAAATCCACTGCATTCTAATCTAGCCGAGCTTAAACCTGACTACAGGCCATTCCTGGTGTATGTATTCAAAGACAATTTCAGGCAGGCAGGCAGGCAGGCAAGGCAGGTGATTCAGTGATCTGCAGTGCATAAAGATATATATATATACATTCTCCTACATATATATCCACTGCATTCTAGTTTAGCCAATCCTATACCTGACTGCAGGCCATTCCAGGCTCAGAGAAGTTTGGCTGTCAATGCAGCTGCCAAAGTGGCCTATTCCATCGGCTCAATGGTATCAGTCACTCCTTCCCAAGCCCCCCCATCATGTCCAGAGGAGTCCCCCAAACTGTTCAACCACAGTGTCGGGTACATGCTGCAGGAGGATGCGCAGCGTTTTGAAGGCTCCGATGATGGTACCCAGGTTGAGGATGAAAGCAGTAGCATGAGCCCAGAGAGAGGGGATGTCCAAAAAGGACAAGAAACTGGCAGTTATGTTCCCCCAGCTGCAGCATACTGCCAGGTTTGCTCCAGTGGTGAGGAGGGAGGGGATGATGAGGTCACTGACTCTACGAGGGTGCCTGATAGAAGAAAGGAGGAGGAGGAGGAGGCACATCTCCAATGAGGCAGGATGCCCTCCAGGGGCCAGCTTAAGGACAGCCAACTGACTGCATCACACCGCAGAGCTCCGCACGTGCAGGGCACTGCTGGCTCCACATATTTTTTCAAAAGTTCTTTGGTGTGGGCCTTTTTTGAGACATGTGCAGCAGATTGCACCATTGCTGTTTGCAACATATATCTGAAGCCTATCAAGAGTGACCAAAACAGCAGCTGCTTGGGCACCACATGCTTGAGCAGACATATGTCGAGCTCCCATGCAGTCCATTGGCAAACAGTACCTAAAAGACCCACACCAAAGAACAAGGCAGACCTCTCCTTGCTCCTCATCAGCTGGGATCTCCAACCCCACTATACCTTCAGTCCTCTCAGAGACCTGCACTGAGAGGAATGAAGGTGTAGAATTAGGTTCCAAAGCACTTGCGGGCAATCTGCTAGTGGTACACCTAAATCTGATTGTAGCAGGCAAATTTCCCTACCCCAGTTGCTAAACCGTCGAAAAAAATTCCCAACCTTCCTCATGCTCAGCGACTGAATGCTAGTTTGGCTAAATTGCTGGCACTCCAACTGCTGCCTTTTCAGCTGTTAGACTTTGCCCCCTTTCAAATATTTGTGGAATGTGCGGTACCTCAGTGGCAGGTTCCCAAACGCCATTTTTTTTCTCAGAAGGCCATTCTGGCTCTCTACCGGCATTTGGAAGGCAATGTCTTAGACTCATTGGACAGGGCGGTCAGCAGTAAGGTGCATATTACCACTGACTCATGGTCCAGCAGGCATGGACAGGGACGTTACCTTTCTTTCATGGTGCACTGGGTAACCCTGCTGGCAGCTGGGAAGGATGCAGGACAGGGTGCAGTAATGTTGGAGCTTGTTTCGCCACCACGCCACCAAAATGCTGGTAGTGGTGATTCTGCCACACCTCTCTCCTCCACCCCCTCCTCTTCTTCTTCCTCTATGGCCTCTTCCTGTGCAGATTTGTCCCCGGAACCAGAGGTGCTCTGTAGGCATTCTAGGGGCTATGCAAGCACTCAGGCAAAAAGATGCCATGCGGTGCTTGAGCTGGTCTGCTTAGGGGAAAGGAGCAGCACTGGGGCAGAGATTCTGGCAGCTCTGCAGGGGAAGGTTCATAGGTGGTTGACGCCATGCCAGCTTGAGCCAAGAATGGTGGTTTGTGACAATGGCACCAACCTCCTCTCCGCCCTCCGACAGGGACACTTAACCCATGTTCCCTGTTTGGCTTACATCCTTAACTTGGTGGTGCAGCGGTTCTTGTGCAGGTACCCGAGCTTACAGGATCTCATGAGGCAGGCCAGGAAAGTCTGTGGGCATTTCCTCCGGTCATATAATGCCAGTGCTCGGCTTGCTGACCTTCAAAAGGAATGCAACCTGCCCAAGAACCGTCTCATCTGTGACATGCCCACCAGGTGGAACTCAACGTTGGCAATGCTGCAGTGGCTGCACATGCAGCAGAGGGCCATCAATGAGTACCTGTGCGAGTATGGCACCAGGACAGGGTCAGGGGAGCTTGGCTTTTTTTTGAAATCCTTAGTGACCCAGAGGACTCTGGACCGAATGCCCCAGCAAACCTACACCGCATGACCTCCCTGATACTACAAAGCCTGCGAAAGGACCCTCGGATTCGTGGTATCAAGGAGAGGGATCAGTACTGGCTGGCAAACCATCATGATCAACGTTAAAAGGGTAGGGTTGCGGAACTTATCCAGCCTTCGCAGAGAGAGCAGAGGATGAAACATCTTCGGGAGACCTTGCAGAAAGGTTTGTGCAATGCGTTTCCAGAGCCTGGGAGGTTACAATTTCCTGGTCCTCCTGGACATTGTGTTGCTGAGGCTTTGGTCAGTCACAGAAGGAGCGGTGGAGAAGGTGGCCGTCTGACCGATGCGTTCAGACAATTTTTTAATCCGCAGCCCCAAGGTCTGATCGGTTCCAGCAACCATCGCCAGCGTCTGATTTACATGGTGCAGGAATACCTTGGGGCAAGATCAGACTTGAAGACCTTTCCAACCAGAAATCCACTGGATTACTGGGTCTTGAGGGTGGATCACCGGCCAGAGCTTGCACAGTATGCAATTGAGCTATTGGCCTGTCCTGGATCTAGCGTTCTATCTGAATGCACATTCAGTGCTGCTGGAGGATTGTAACTGATCACAGAGCGTGCCTGTCCACAGACTCGGTTGATCGGCTCACTTTCATAAAAGTGAATTAGTCTTAGATCACCAGCTATCAAGCACCTGACGCTGATGTAACCGATTCATTTGTTTATGAATGTTTGATCCTTTGAAGACTGCCTATGCTGATGCTGAGTGACTATCCTGTTATGCTGAGTGACCCTCCTATTCTTCCTCAATGTTCATGTTGTTAGCTTCTAAGAACATTTTTGGTTCTGGGCACCAGCACCAGTGCCTAAGACCCAATTTTTCTGCCCCTGTTCAACAGGGGCATGTAATTACAATATTTGATCTAATATTTCACAGCAGGTCCCGTTCCTGCACCCACCAAGAGTAACTGTGAGGGCTTAGAGTGTTGTGGCAACACCACCACACCACCACCAAAAGCCCAATTTTTCTGACCCTGTTCAACAGGGGCATGTAATTACAATTCTTGATATAATATTTCACAGAACGGCCCGTTCCAGCGCCCACCAAGAGTAACTGTGAGGGCTTACAGTGTTGTGGCACCACCACCAAAGGCCCATTTTTTCTGACCCTGTTCAACAGGGGCATGTAATTACAATTCTTGATATAATATTTCACAGCAGGGCCCGTTCCAGCACCCACCAAGAGTAACTGTGAGGGCTAACAGTGTTGTGGCACCACCACCACCAAAAAAAGGGCCAATTTGTATGCTCCTGTTCAACAGGGGTATGTAATTACAATTCATGATATAATATTTCACAGCAAGGCCCATTCCCGCACCCACCAGGAGTAACTGTGAGGGCTTACAGTGTTCTGGTACCACCAACACCTAAGGACCAAATTGCTGCAGAGTATATAGGGCAGGTTGTATAGTATATACAGGCGGTCCTCTACTTTCAAACATCTGACTTACAAACGACTCCTACTTACAAACGGGGGGAGACAACAGAAAGTGAGAGGAAAACTACCCCTAGAAAGGGAAAGTCTCTCCTGTAAGAGTTAATATGGGAAAAAGGTGTCTCCACTGATGCTTTATCACCAATCCTTGTTTCCCTAAAAACCCCAAATTTTCAAAATCCAATTGTCATTGAAAGTGAGGTGAAATCTTCTGAACTGGGGCACAGACAGCAAAACAAATGTTACAAGGGTGATGATAACCCTTACCATTGTTATCCAAAAAGCTTAAAAATAGATTTTCTGGCTGGAGCTACACTTAAAAGAAGTACCTGTTCCAAATTACAAATAGATTCAACTTAAGAACAAACCTACAGTCCCTGTCTTGTTTGGACCACCTGTATACTGCTGTTCAGAGTATAAAGGGCCTGGGGGCCCCACACCTTTTCTTTTTTTAATTTGGGTGCGGGGTTCCCCTTAATAGCCATACAAGACCCAAAGGGCCTGGTAATGGGCTGGGGGGTTACCCATGCTGTTTTTCTCAATAATTTTCATCCGTATTGCAGGGACCTCACATTTTATTCCTTTAGAAATGTCATTTTGTGCAGGGACTGTTCTAAACACGTGAAACAGGTGCCACTTTACAAGCATATTATAGACACCCCCCACGTGTCAGTTTCACATCCAGGAATTCTATGGTGTTCACACACCAAACCCCAGTGAACTTCAGATTTCAAGTATTGTCATTGAAGTATGAAAGCCATGTATTAAGATCGGCATTCTCATCCAATATAGCAAACAATAAATCGTCGATATAGCGACAGAAAAAAATGGTATCCAGGCGAAGGGGGCTATCATGTCCAAAGATGCGGGACCTCTCCCACCAACCCATGTAGAGATTGGCTAAAGAAGGCAAAAACATCGCACCCATGGAGGCCCCACATCTTTGGAGATAATAGCACCCATCAAACATGAAAAAATTGTGTGTCAACAGGTATTCCAAAGACTGTAAAATGAATTCCTGGAGCAACAAGGAGAATTTTCCGGAACCTTTAAAGAACCAAGCGACTGCCTGTAAACCCAAGTTATGTGGAATGCTGGAATAGAGACTAACCACATCACAGCTAATCCACCTGTAGTTATCACACCACTGAAAACCATGTAACTTATTAAGCAATTGCTTGGTATCTCGAAGGTATCCAGGAAGACCCAAAACCAGGGGTTGTAATTGGCTAACCAACCATTCACCCAAATGTTCGTTGAGAGAGCCTATGCCAGCTACAATTGGTCTACCCACAAGAGGGGTTAACCCCTTGTGGACTTTGGGAAAGTGGTGAAATACCGGCATGACAGGGCATACAGGAATAAATAGCTCCTTTTCCTTTTGGGAAAAAAGGCCAGCATGAACTGCTCCTTCTAAAAGTGTAGACAAAGCTTTTTTGAAAGAGGATGTGGGATTGGATGCAAGTAGTTGATATGTATGTGTATCAGATCACTGGTGCAACGCCTCTCTTCTATACGCTTCGGAATCCAAAACAACTACAGTGCCCCCCTTGTCCGCATTCCTAATAACAATACTATTATCAGCTGCCAACGTTTTGAGAGCTACTTGCATGAGATTATGGGTAACCAGTCCTATATGACAACTACGAGCCAGACAAGTCAAATCACCCTACACCATTTTCTGGAAAAGGTCCAGATCCCTACTCCTCGATGCCACTGGATAACAATCAGATCTGAGTTTAAATGATATGTTAACCTGAGCATCAGTGGGATCTGAGGGGGGTGGACTGGAGTCATCAGCTAGATCAATAAGGTCCTGCAATGCACAGACCTCAGTAAACATTTTAGGTGAAGGGGGAGATTCACCTGCTTCAAAGTCATCCGAAAGGACCTCCTCCCTGTCCAGTGGAAATTCAAAATAGTGCTTTTTAAGGGTAAGACTATGGGAAAATCTATTGACGTCCAATATGGTTCCAAAAAAGTCAAAATGTCTGTTTGGACAAAAGTTCAATCCTTTCGCTAATAAACTTCTTTCTTCTTCCTTTAAAATTCTATTAGAAATGTTGATGACATTCAGGGTTACTTCTTCGTTTTGCCCCGCAGTGTGTAGCGAGTGTCCTTTGGAGCCTTTGTGTTGCCTGCCCCCTCTCCTTGTTTTCTTATGGAAGATTTCTTTTTCCTTGTTTGGCTGGATCCACGAGGGATTTTTTTCTGTTGCTATATCGACGATTTATTGTTTGTTACATTGGATGAGATGAATACTTTAAATCTGAAGTTCACTGAGGTTTTGTGTGTAAACACCATAGAATTCCTGGATGTGAAACTAACAGGGATAGATGAGGTAGTTAATACCGGCCTATACAGAAAATCCACTGTGGGGAATGCATTGTTGAGAGCAGACTCTGCTCATCCAAGTCACACTATTAGGGGCATACTGTATGGGCAGTTTCTTAGGTTGAAACGTCTATGTAGCACATCTGATAACTTTCAGACAGAAGCAAGGGACATGACTCAAAGATTCAGAGACAGAGGATATTCAGATTAAGTTATGAATAAGGCTTTTGTTGCAGCCAGCGCTATTCCCAGGAGCACACTACTCCAGGAAAATATAGACAAGAGGAAAACACACAAGAACTACAAATATAACAAACCTTCATTGTCCCCCACCAAAGCCCCGGTTTTCTCCACACAATACAGCTTGGAATTCACTAAGATTAAAAATATAGTCACCAAGTATCTTCCAATCCTTTTTAATGACCACATTTATAACACTATTCTCTCCAAGGGCATAAGGTCGGTATCCCGTCGAGCACCCACGTTGGGTGGCTTTCTTTCACCTAGTTTATTCTCTACTGAAGAGCAGGGATCCAACTGGCTACGCTTCAAGGGGAATTTCAAATGTGGTTTTAAGGGGTGCGACTATTGTCGCTACATTAAGAAGGGCAAATGCGTTCAGTCTTGTGTCAATGATAAAACCTTTGACATTCCCTCCTTTATTAACTGTAACACCGTTTTTTTAGTGTATTTGATCACTTGTGAGATTTGCCAAGTTCAATATGTTGGCCATACCAAACACCGACTGAAAGATCAGTTGTACAATCATTTGTACGACATAGAGAAAAACAGGCCTACTAATGTGGCCAAGCACTGGAACCACATACACTATAAAGATGTTTCACGTTTGTCTATACAGGGCATCAAAAGGATCATCACTCCTAAAAGAAGAGGTGATAGATTCCAGATACTTTGCAAACGCAAAGTTTTTTGGATCTTTTCCTTAGACATGAGAATTCAGTCAGGGTTCAACTTTGCGCGGGATGTGTCCCACTATTATGATTGAATCCATTGTTTACTATCTAATGCCGCGTACACACGGTCGGACTTTTCGTCTACAAAAGTCCAACGGACGCTGACGGACTAAAGCTGGCTGGTAATCCGATCGTGTGTGGGCTTCTCCGGACTTTCAACATACTTTTTAGCCTCAAATCCGACGTACTTTAGATTTGAAACATGCTTCAAATCTTTACTTCGTAACTACGACGGACCCCGAAATCCATCGTCTGTGTGCTAGTCCGACGGACAAAAAGCCACGCTAGGGCACCTATTGGCTACTGGCTATGAACTTCCTTATTTTAGTCCGGTGTACGTCATCACGTAAGAATTCGACGGACTTTTGTGTGATCGTGTGTAGGCAAGTCTGTTCGTTAGAAAGTCCGCCGCAAGTCCGTCGAAAGTCCGCCGAAAGTCTGCCGGAAGTCTGTCGGACAGGCTGTCTGACTTTTGTAGACGAAAAGTCCGACCGTGTGTACGCGGCATTACAGTTTTCCTCCCTTTCCCCCTCCTCTTCTTGTGCTATTTACATCTTTTCTCCGTAATTTTACTAGTCTCAGCACCTCATCTGAGCATATGGAGGGGGTGCTTAGTTAACATACATATATACCGTATATATATATATATATATATATATATATATATATATATATATATATATATATATATATATATATATATATATACAGTGCCTTGCAAAAGTATTCGGCCCCCTTGAACTTTTCAACCTTTTGCCACATTTCAGGCTTCAAACATAAAGATATAAAATTTTAATTTTTTGTGAAGAATCACCAACAAGTGGGACACAATTGTGAAGTGGAACGAAATCTATTGGATATTTTAAACTTTTTTAGCAATTAAAAAACTGAAAAGTGGTGCGTGCAAAATTATTCGGCCCCTTTACTTTCAGTGCAGAAACTCACTCCAGAAGTTCAGCGAGGATCTCTGAATGATCCAATGTTGTCCTAAATGACTGATGGTGATAAATAGAATCCACCTGTGTGTAATCAAGTCTCTGTATAAATGCACCTGCTCTGTGATAGTCTCAGGGTTCTGTTGAAAGCGCAGAGAGCATTATGAAGACCAAGGAACACACCAGGCAGGTCCGTAATACTGTTGTGGAGAAGTTTAAAGCCGGATTTGGATACAAAAAGATTTCCCAAGCTTTAAACATCCCAAGGAGCACTGTGCAAGCGATCATTTTGAAATGGAAGGAGTATCAGACCACTGCAAATCTACCAAGACCTGGCTGTCCCTCTAAACTTTCAGCTCAGACAAGGAGAAGACTGATCAGAGATGCAGCCAAGAGGCCCATGATCACTCTGGATGAACTGCAGAGAACTACAGCTGAGGTGGGAGAGTCTGTCCATAGGACAACAATCAGTCGTACACTGCACAAATCTGGCCTTTATGGAAGAGTGGCAAGAAGAAAGCCATTTCTCAAAGATATTCATAAAAAGTCTTGTCTAAAGTTTGCCACAAGCCACCTGGGAGACACACCAAAAATGTGGAAGAAGGTGCTCTGGTCCGATGAAACCAAAATCGGACTTTTTGGCCACAATGCAAAACGATATGTTTGGCGTAAAAGCAACACAGCTCATCACACTCAACACACCATCACCACTGTCAAACATGGTGGTGGCAGCATCATGGTTTGGGCCTGCTTTTCTTCAGCAGGGACAGGGAAGATGGTTAAAATTGAGGGGAAGATGGATGCAGCCAAATACAGGACCATTCTGGATGAAAACCTGTTGGAGTCTGCAAAAGACCTGAAACTGGGACGGAGAATTATCTTCCAACAAGACAATGATCCCAAACATACAGCAAAATCTACAAAGGAATGGTTCACAAATAAACGTATCCAGGTGTTAGAATGGCCAAGTCAAAGTCCAGACCTGAATCCAATCGAGAATCTGTGGAAAGAGCTGAAAACTGCTGTTCACAAACGCTCTCCATCCAACCTCACTGAGCTCGAGCTGTTTTGCAAGGAAGAATGGGCAAGAATTTCAGTCTCTCGATGTGCAAAACTGATAGAGACATACCCCAAGCGACTTGCAGCTGTAATCGCAGCAAAAGGTGGCTCTACAAAGTATTAACGCAAGGGGGCCGAATAATTTTGCACGCCCCACTTTTCATTTTTTTATTAGTTAAAAAAGTTTCAACAATCCAATAGGTTTCGTTCCACTTCACAATTGTGTCCCACTTGTTGGTGATTCTTCACAAAAAATAAAAATGTTATATCTTTTTGTTTGAAGCCTGAAATGTGGCAAAAGGTTGAAAAGTTCAAGGGGGCCGAATACTTTCGCAAGGCACTGTATATATATATATATATATATATATATATATCCTGGTGTGCTCATTATCCTGGTGAATAGATAAGGGATACACACATATTTTATACATCCGTTTCCCATCTTCAATTGGTTGTGAAGACCATGGTTTAAACGGGTGGACATATGAGTTTACTTTCTTGTCACCTTCACGCTATGATTGATCACCACCCTCACTACAATCCGGATTGTTTGACTGCTTTAATCTGGACGACTAGTTTGGGTTGGTGGTGCATCGTTCTGGGTATGGGTACCCACATGTTTCTATTACCTGTCTCCTCATGGCCATGCTCCTTTCCTCATTGGCATTGTTTTTATCTCTCTTGCTAATAGCTACTCATTCATCTGTTTGTTCATTTTAACACACCACTTACATGAGGATCTAAGGTTTTACATTTGAGTAGCTCTTGGCCTTGATTATGAACCACTGAGGGTTCAATTCACCATTGGATTCAATGGGATTGGGTTACTGTTAACCGTACCCATGTGAATCTTTTTTGTTTTATGGACGGTTGCCCTTTGTTGCTCCTTTTGTTTAGGAACGTTCCTGATAAGGAACATATGATATTTCTAATACATTCCCTATTTATGGAGTCTAGTTCATCATATTATATTGATTTATTTGAATATAGGTCCAGTTTTAATAGGTTTCAGTGGGTACACCTTTCCAATAGGCACATTATAAGTATATGTGTGAAGGTTTTTTAAACTCTTCTATGTTTATATGTATACATGCTAAACACGACACGTTTATGGCTTAGCTTACTTTAAGACTTTATTTCTTTATTTCATCCTTTTAAATTAATTTATGTACATTAATACATACTTTTTTCATTTCACTTCCATCTTCATTTGTATTTCATCATTCTCTGCACTTCAATGTGTTTCATTACATATTTACACGTATTATACGTTTTTGCACACAAATATTTGTTTATCCTTTGCACTTTCATTCACCTATTTGCTTACACACTATACAATCTTGTTTTGCGTCTGGGCTGGATTGCTCAGAGACATCCACCAAGTTCTCATGTTATCAGTCCTACTTGATTGGGCTTGGGGCATCAGCTGTTTAGCCATTTGAACAGCTAATTGAACAAATAATCCAGCCATACTACATACAACTAGTAGGGTATATATCTGATACTCATTCCATTGATTGTTAGCTATGATTAAGCACTCTTCGTATTGTGAAATGCGTCAGTCCTGTCTGTATCGCTTTGCTGTGGCTTGTACAGTGTGATCCCAATTTTTCAATAAAGGCAAGAATTTGTTCTTTTGAGTGCAGCTGTCCAGAGTTTTCCCATTCGTCTTCATTTGCTATACGCATTTGCCAGCACCTGGTGCTCTTCAACTCCAGAGGAGAAGTCTGTGTCTCAGTTGACCGACCTGAAGCGGTGCTATCCCCTTCTCTGCAGTGTATTTATATATACACTGTATCTTGTGTAGCTAGATCTCACTGCAGACCGTTCCTGGTGTACTGTTTCTAATATACTTCGGGCAGGCAGTTGATTCAGTTAGCTGCAGTGTATTTAGTATATATATACATCCTGGCTTTGTGTGTATATATATATATATATATATATATATATATATATATATATATATATATATATATACACACACGCCAGGCAGGTTATTCAGTGATTTGCAGTGCATAAAATATATGAACTGTCTCCTGCATATATATCCATTCCATTCTAGTCTAGCCAAGCCTATATCTGACTGCAGGCCATTGCTGGTGTACATTTTCAAATACACTTTCAGGCAGGCAGGCAGGCAAGCAAGCAATTGATCCAGTGATCTGCAGTGCATTAAATATATATACAGTCTCCAACATATATATATCCACCTCATTCTAGTCTAGCCAAGCCTATAGCTGACTGCAGGCCAATGCTGCTGTACGTTTTCAAATACACTTTCAGGCAGGCAGGCAAATGATTCAGTGATCTGCAGTGCATTAAATATATATACAGTCTCCAACATATATATATCCACTGCATTCTAGTCCAACCAAGCCTATATCTGACTGCGGGTAGTTCCTGGTGTAAGTTTTCAAATACACTTTCAGGCAGGCAGGTGATTCAGTGATCTGCAGTGCATACAATATATATACAGTCTCCTACATATATATCCACTGCATTCTAGTCTAGCCAAGCCTATATCTGACTGCAGGCCATTCCTGGTGTACGTTTTCAAATACACTTTCAGGCAGGCAGGCAGGTGATTCAGTGATCTGCAGTGTATAAAATATATATTCAGTCTATTACATATATATATATATATATCTACTGCATTCTAGTCTAGCCAAGCCTATATCTGACTGCAGGCCATTCCTGGTGTTCATTTTCAAATATACTTTCAGGCAGGCAGGTGATTCAGTGATCTGCAGTGCATTAAATATATATACAGTCTCCAACATATATATATATCCACTGCATTCCAGTCTAGCCAAGCCTATATCTGACTGCAGGCCATTGCTGGTGTATGTGATCTGCAGTGTATAAAATATATATTCAGTCTATTACATATATATATATCCACTGCATTCTAGTCTCTCCAAGCCTATATCTGACTGCAGGCCATTCCTGGTGTTCATTTTCAAATATACTTTCAGGCAGGCAGGTGATTCAGTGATCTGCAGTGCATTAAATATATATACAGTCTCCAACATATATATATATATATATATATCCACTGCATTCAAGTCTAGCCAAGCCTATATCTGACTGCAGGCCATTGCTGGTGTAGGTTTTCAAATACACTTTCAGGCAGGCAGGCAGGCAAGTGATTCAGTGATCTGCAGTGCATTAAATATATATACAGTCTCTAACATATATATATATATATATATATATATATATATATATATATATATATATATATATATATATATATATATATATATATATATATCCACTGCATTCCAGTCTAGCCAAGCCTATATCTGACTGCAGGCCATTCCTGGTGTATGTTTTCAAATACACTTTCAGGCAGGCAGGCAGGTGATTCAGTGATCTGCAGTGCATAAAGATATATATACAGTCTCCTACATATATATCCAATGCATTCTAGACTAGCCAAGCTTATACCTGACTACAGGCCATTCCTGGTGTACGTATTCAAAGACACTTTCAGGCAGGCAGGCCAGACAGGTGATTCAGTGATCTGCAGTGCATAAAGATATATATATACATTTTCCTACATATATATCCACTGCATTCTAGTTTAGCCAAGCCTATACCTGACTGCAGGCCATTCCTGGTGTAATCTTTCTAGTAAACTTCAGGCGGTGTTTTGCTAATCCAATTTTACAGCATGTCTGGAAGGCCAGCAAAGAAAGGCAGGTGCTCACAGGCCACTAAAAGAGGACAAGCAGGCTCTGTGTCTACAGCCAACAGTGCTGGTCATGGACACGGTGCATCCTCAGTATGTGGCCGTTGGGCACGCTTGTCCTATTTTTCGACAGCTGGCCGTGTTGAGCCACAACATGCAGAAGAGTTGGTAGAGTGGATCACAAAGCCGTCCTCATCCCCCTCATCGTCTGTCACCCAGGCTCAGAGAAGTTTGGCTGCCAATGCAGCTGCCAAAGTGGCCTATTCCATCGGCTCAATGGCATCAGTCACTCCTTCCCTAGCCCCACCATCATGTCCTGAGGAGTCCCCCAAACTGTTCGACCACAGTGTCGGGTACATGCTGCAGGAGGATGCACAGCGTTTTCAAGGCTCCGATGATGGTACCCAGGTTGAGGATGAAAGCAGTAGCATGAGCCCAGAGAGAGGGGGTACCCAAAAAGGACAAGAAACTGACAGTTATAGAGAATAAATGTGTTGCGCTGAAGTAGATCACACTAATATATAAACTACCTAGACGTGAGTATAAATATACATCAGAATTGTATCAAAAAAATAATACACTCATAAACCAGCACGTGATGCATTCATCAAAATCACATAAAAGTGCAATGTGCATAGAAAAATCTATATAAAAAATATATAAAATATATATATATGTGACAAATTCATGAAAAAAATATGTGACAAATTCATTTAAAACCCACACAAAGTGCGGCGTGCGTATACAATTCAACAAATCACAAAGTGCATGAATGAGATAGAAAGTGCCCAGTGAACAGCATAGATATTAAATAGTCATGTAGATTTCTTATAAGGTATAAAAAGAACATTGCCAAAAAGTGCATATAGCAATGTCCAAAAAGTGCATATAACAATGTCTAAGTTTGGTGTTATCCAGCATGCTCATTCAATGTCAGGTGCTGCAAAAACATGCTCCAGTGTGCTTCGGTGACCCCCCAAAGTGGTTGCGCTCACCTCAGAGCGTGTGACACCAGGGGATCGCCCCGATGAAGACACGTGATCCCTGTGTCGAACACGCGTAGGGGAGGGGCCAGGACGGAGTTAGCAGCACGGAACCTGATTGTGAGAGCGCATACCATACCACACGCCGACCGGCGTTTTTTTTTTAAGCCTGTGTAGAGCGGTGCACTTACGCACCAGTGAAATGTGAGTACCCCTTTGCGGGGAGTGGGTTTATGCATAAATAAATATATTTTTTTACGGTATCACACTATCTAGTCTCTTTTTGTTTATGGTATGGAGCTGCATTGATCCAGGCTGGAGATCGGTGTCATGATCTTGCAGTAATACATTCATGACCTGTCTGTCTCTTACCTGGTCTGTGTATCAGCCTTGAGGCTTGTACTCTCACACCTGCATGCTTAAGTAATTTTCCCTCTGTGTGGCTCCACCCTAGCCTCAACAGGAACCACTATTTAACACCGTATTCTCCAAGCCTGCCTTGCCGTGCAATATTGTGTGTTTGGCTTCCTGTTTGCCGTGTGCTATAATTTGTCTCTGTTACTGATCTTGGCATGTTCCCAACTATTCCTGTCTGCTTGTGACCCTGACCCTTGGCGCGTACGCGACTATCCCTGTTTGCCTGTGACCCTGACTTTTGGCATGTTCTCTGTTATCCTTGTCTGCTAGTCGCTCCGACATTTGGCTACCTCCTTACTATTCCTTGCTGTCCTGGGCTGCTGTTTCCTCTCCATCCTCCTGTAGCCTACAGTGAGTGTGAGCTGGGAGACCCTGGGGGCCGCGACCTGGAGCCAGTTGCAGCCCAGTCCATCCTCACCACTAGAGGCTCTGGTGAACACCTACTGGCTCTTAGACTCCACGCCCTGGGGAATCTATGCTCTAACTCACTGTGGGATCCCTGTTGGTGCTCCAGGGAACCTGCCTTCCTGAACCACCCCGAGTTCCATCTGCAGCAGTCAGCCTTAGGGTCCACTATCATAGCAGTGCACTCCTGACCCCAATGGGGTGCATCTGTCACCTGGATACAGGTGACCTGACAGTTTGCATGGCCATGGACCCGTCTGATGTGCCGCTACCTGCCGATGATCAGCTGCAGGGCACAGGCTCGAGACCCGGGAATCTAATCGGACCCAGGTGATGCAATTCCTTCAGGATCTGGCTTCCCGCTTTGAACAACTTCAAGCCTCCTTAGGCTCCCCGGTTCCACAACCGCAATCGGCTGCCGTATCAGCTCCGCTTACAGTCGCAGCCGCTAACCCTTTGCACTTACCAGCTCGGTCCCGTTACTTTGGGGATTCCAAGGCCTGCAGAGGATTCTTTAGCCAGTGTACTATTCATTTCGAACTCCAACCCCAAAACTTCAAGTCTGATCGGGTAAAGGTAGCTTATATTATTTCTCTCCTGTCCGGCGAGGCTTTAGCTTGGGCTGCCCCTATGTGGGAGAGGAAAGACCCAGTGGTTTCCAGCCTCTCTAATTTTCTGAAACTCTTTCGGAATATCTTTGAGGAACCAGTTTGTGTCTCTTCAGCGGCCAGCGCTCTCTTACGTCTCCACCAAGAGTCTGCTTTTATGGGACAGTATGCTCTTCGTTTTTCGCATACTGACGGCTGAGCTGAGCTGGAACAATAAGGCCTTAGTCGCAACCTTTCTGCATGGCCTTTCTGATAGAGTGAAGGACGAATTAGCAGGAAGAACCATCCCCACTGATCTGGACGAAGTTATCTCCCTGTGTAACCAGATAGATATTCCTTTTCAGGAAAGGACCCTAGAAAAGCGACGCCAGCACTCCTTGGTCCTTAGTCAGCCCGAGCTCCCCTCTTTTCGTCCTGTGGAGCATCTCCTGCCAACTAAGGAACCCATGCAGCTGGGCCAGACCAGGCCATCCCCCGAGGAACGTGCTAGGCTCAGAACTCTGGGCCTGTGTCTCTGCTGTGGGGGCAAAGGTCATTTTCGTGACACATGCTCATTTCGTCCAGGAAAAGCTCGGGTAATACATCTGGAATGTGGAGTATTGGACCCAGAAAAGTCATCTTCTCGTCTCCTTCTTTCGGTGTTTCTTCATGTTGGCGTTTCCTCCCACTCGGCCTTGGCTTATCTGGATTCGGGAGCTGCTGGCAACTTTATAGACTGGAGAACTGCATCTTCCATGAACCTTACCCTTTTACCCCTCACCACTCCATTGGTGGTCTCGGCGATTGATGGCACTGTTCTTCCAGGAAGGCCTATCCGCTTCCAGGCCCCTCCTGTTAAGATGTCGGTAGGGATACTCCACCAGGAGTGGATATCCTTTCTTATCCTTCCTAAGGTCTCAACCCGTATCATATTGGGGCTTCCTTGGTTGCAGCTCCACTCTCCACACATTGACTTCTCGGCAGATCCTGGCTTGGGGTCCCTCCTGTTTCTCTTCCTGCCTACTCAAGGTTGCCCCTAAGGGGAGACTTCCCGTGGCTACCACCTCAGTATCCTCTGCCCTTCCTGCTGCATATAGCGATTTCCGGGATGTGTTCTGTAAAAAGTCAGCTGAGGTGCTTCCTCCTCACAGGTCCTTTGACTGTGCCATTGACCTTGTTCCCGGAGCAGCTCTACCCAGGGGTCGTACCTACCCTCTGTCCATCCCAGAGACCCAGGCCATGTCTGAGTATGTTGCAGAAAAACTAGAAAAAGGATTCATCCAGAAATCCTCATCGCCTGCAGGAGCAGGGTTCTTTTTTGTTGCCAAAAAGGATGGTACCCTAAGACCCTGCATTGACTACCAAGGCCTAAACGCAGTAACGATCAAAAATTTATACCCTCTACCCCTAATATCGGAACTACTTGACAGGTTGAAAGGTGCCTCCATTTTTACCAAGTTGGATCTCAGGGGTGCATACAATTTGTTCCGAATACGGGAAGGGGATGAATGGAAAACTGCGTTTAACACTAGAGATGGGCATTACGAGTACTTGGTCATGCCCTTTGGTTTGTGTAACGCCCCAGCGGTGTTCCAAAACTTTATTAATGAAATCTTCAGGGATCTGCTTTACCAATTTGTTGTCATCTACCTGGATGACATTCTCATCTTTTCGGATAGTCTGTCGGTTCACCATGTTCGTATTGTACTTCAGTGCCTTTGAGAAAATAATCTGTACGCCAAGCTGGAGAAATGTTCTTTTGAATGTTCTAAAGTCCTGTTTCTGGGATGCTTCGTCTCTAACTTCGATCTGAGTATGGATCCTGGGAAGGTCTCGGCCATTACCAACTGGCCTCTTCCTGCCGGCCTCAAGGCCAAGCAGCGCTTTCTTGGGTTCACTAATTATTACAGGCAGTTCATTAGGAATTACTCCTCTATTGCTGCGCCAATTATCGCCTTGACCAAGAAGGGTGCTAATGCCAAGGAGTGGTCCCCCGAAGCTGTCTCTGCCTTTCATGATTTGAAACAGGCCCTCATTTCTGGACCTTTGTTGAGGCGACCTGACCCGAGGGATCCATTTTTTATTGAAGTGCACTGGGGTGGGAGCTGTGCTTCTTCAATCCTTTGGGAAAAAACGTCTACCATGTGCGTTTTTCTCTAGAAAATTTTCTCAGGCAGAGAAAAATTACGCTATTGGTGATTGGGAACTTCTTGCGATTAAATTGGCGTTGGAGGAGTGGCGTCATCTCTTGGAGGGTTCCCCACATTCCATAACAATTTTCACTGACCATAAAAATCTGCAGTACTTACAGAATGCCAAACGATTTAATCTCAGACAAGCCAGGTGGAGTCTCTTCTTTTCCCGTTTTAACTTCACCATTACATTCAAACCTGGTTCCTGCAACAGTCGGGCTGATGCATTCTCTACATCTTTTGACATTCAGGATGAGGAGCCTACCTTTGAACCTGAGCCGATTATCCCTACTTCATGCATCCTTGCCCATTCAACCACCCTGAAGTCAAAAATTCCTCCTGGCAGGACCTTCGTCCCCACTGAGCTAAGAGCTAAGATCCTTCGTTGGGGACATGACTCCAAGGTGACAGGTCATGCTGGGTTTCTTCGATCCTTCCTCCTCATCAGTCGCCACTACTGGTGGCCTACTCTCCATTCGGATGTCAAAGACTATGTTAAGGCTTGTCATGTCTGTGCCCAGTCTAAGTCCTCCACGCAGGCTCCTGCTGGTCTTCTCATGCCCTTGTCCATTCCCAAGGAGCCCTGGTCTCACATAGCCATGGACTTCATCATCGATCTTCCACCTTCTGAGAAGAATACGGTCATTTGGGTGGTAATTGATCGATTCTCCAAGATGGCCCATTTTGTTCCTCTTCCTGGTCTCCCTTCTGCTCCTGCCTTGGTTCCCATTTTTGTACGAGAGATTTTCCGTCTTCATGGTGTCCCTTCCCATGTAATTTCAGACAGGGGTGTTCAGTTTACTTCTCGCTTTTGGAGAGCCTTTTGCAAATCCCTCAACATTACCTTGGATTTTACCTCCTCTTACCATCCCCAATCCAATGGCCAGACTGAAAGGGTTAATCAGGAGTTGGAGGTCTTTCTCCGTACCTTGGTCTCAGCTCATCACGATGATTGGGTCTCATTACTTCCGTGGGCAGAGTTCTCCCACAACAATCATGTCAACGTCAGTTCTCAGAAGACACCCTTTGTCACTGTTTATGGAAGACATCCTCAGCTCCCTCTTCCTATGACCTGTTCTTCTGACATCCCAGCTTTGGCTACTGTTCAGGAATCATTCAATTCCTTGTGAGAGAAAAGAGAAAAAAGCGCCTCTGAGTGCAGGTATTTATTACTGACAATAATAGGTTATCCACACTTACAGTAAGGTAAGGAGAAGACCGGCTACAAAACGGGACATGACTTCAGTGACAATCTCAGCGTCCATGGCATGGATCCGGCGTGATGAGCGGTGAAGATGGTCTCGATCCCCCACGGGAGGAAGCAAACAGGCCGCTGCGCTGGATGACAGTGCCGTAGTCCAAGACGAGGGCTTGTGACGTCACCAAAGTGAAGAGAACCACAAGTCTCTGTAGTCTACAACTTTATGTATTATCTATAAATATCGGCAACTTAGAGATGGTGGCTTATGCCCCAGTAGAAGACCTATGGGTCGAAACATGTCGGGCTTTTTTATCTTCTCTTAGGTTGCCCCATATATATAATTTTTATTTTGTGATCACTTTGTTTTTATGTATCTAGTTTTATTAAAATAAAAAGATACCACAATTTTATCTGCACTATGGAGAAGCTCTCTTTTTCTTTCCACATATGACTGGGAGAGCTCAAATATAGCCCATCTTGGCTATACACCATACACTTCAGTCGCCAGAATTCCGCCCATGGTCAATATAAGGAGTCGTTAGATGATCCTGTGAGAACCTGGGGAATCGATACTCAAGACCGGTGTCAATACGGATATCGACTTACAGGCCTGGTGTGGTGTAACGCTCCCATGACTCCATGTCATACGACAGGGGAGTCCACGAGATCTGGTAAGAGTTCAGCTTACTACTGTTTTGCCCTGTTGGAATTCTTGACGGAAGTTGCATCCATGTGTTGAACCCACTTAGTTCTTATTCAGATAACAAACTTTTTCACAGACATTTTTGTCTGTTTATACACATTTGTAGAGACATTTATATGGACTTTTCTTTATTCATGTTTTTGTCTTGATAAATCACACACATTTTTTATCACTAAGGTGTGTTGTGGAGAACCTTCATCACGTTTATGCGCTAAAATTTTTTTATTCACATTATTCATTGTTGTTTGTCACACCGTATGTAGCTGCTTCATTTTAATAATTTAGCGCAGTGTTTTTCTGTTTTTCCCATGTTTTTGCAGCACCTGACATTGAATGAGCATGCCGGATGACACCAAACTTGGACATTGTTATATGCACTTTTTGGACATTGCTATATGTACTTTTTGGCAATTTTCTTTTTATACCTTATAAGAAATCTACATGACTATTTAATATCTATGCTGTTCACTGGGCACTTTTTATCTAGTTCATGCACTTTGTGATTTGTTGAATTGTATATGCACGCCACACTTTGTGTGGGTTTTAAATGAATTTGTCACACATTTTTTTCATGAATTTGTCACATATATATATATTTTATATATTTTTTATATATATTTTTCTATGCACATTGCACTTTTATGTGATTTTGATGAATGCATCACGTGTTGGTTTATGAGTTTATTATTTTTTTGATACAATTCTGATTTATATTTATACTCACGTCTAGGTAGTTTATATATTAGTGTGATCTACTTCAGCACAACGCATTTATTCTCTATACGTATTTGCACGGTTATGAAACGTGGTCTGCGTCTGCTGCTGTGTATTAATATCTATATTTATATATTATATTTTTTTGGGCACTGGATTATTGTGGCTCGTAAGATTTTCTCTTTATAAACTGGCAGTTATGTTCCCCCAGCTGCAGCATACTGCCAGGTTTGCTCCAGTGGTGAGGAGGGAGGGGATGATGAGGTCACTGACTCTACGTGGGTGCCTGATAGAAGAAAGGAGGAGGAGGCACATCTCCAATGAGGCAGGATGCCTTCCAGGGGCCAGCTTAAGGACAGCCAACTGACTGCATCACACCGCAGAGCTCCGCATGTGCAGGGCACTGCTGACTCCACGCATTTTTTCAAAAGTTCTTTGGTGTGGGCCTTTTTTGAGACATTTGCAGCAGATTGCACCATTGCTGTTTGCAACATATATCTGAAGCTTATCAAGAGTGGCCAAAACAGCAGCCGCTTGGGCACCACATGCTTGAGCAGACATATGTCGAGCACCCATGCAGTCCGTTGGCAAATAGTACTTAAAAGACCCACATCAAAGAACAAGGCGGACCTCTCCTTGTTCCTCATCAGCTAGGATCTCCAACCCCACTATACCTTTAGTCCTCTCAGAGTCCTGCACTGAGAGGAATGAAGGTGTAGAATTATGTGTCCAAAGCACTTGCGGGCAATCTGCTAGTGGTACACCTAAATCTGATTGTAGCAGGCAAATTTCCCTACCCCAGTTGCTAAACCGTAGAAAGAAATTCGGTCCCAGCTATCCACATGCTCAGCGACTGAATGCTAGCACTCCAACTGCTGCCTTTTCAGGTGGTAGACTCTACACCCCTTTGAGAATTTGTGGAATGTGCGCTACCACAGTGGCAGGTTTCCAAACGCCATTTTTTTTCTCAGAAGGCCAATCCGGCTCTCTACCGGCATGTGGAAGGCAATGTCTTGGTCTTGATAGAAAGTAAAGGTTTTTGCGCATCAAATCTATCATAAATAAAAATGTCAAATAATTCACCTAAATAATCACTAAATAATGTGTCTAAAAATGTGCAAAAATATGCAAAATATAAAAATATATAATGTGCAATATATATAAATATCGATGTTAAAAGTGAAGGTGTATCATTCAAAAAGAGTAATAAAATTCATAATAACCAATAGATATGTGAAAAGATATTGAAGACACAGATGTCAGTGTGCAAAAATCCAAAAAAACACAACTAAAATATTACACCCCAAAAAATTATATATTATAACTATTAAAGTGAAAAGTCTATAAGGAATAAATAATGTCTTCTGGGGTGATGTAAATAGAGAGATGTGGATATCTGGTGGGGATGTTGACTTTTCTCTTCATATATGAACTGCCAGCCCTACGGGCTCTCTAAACTCTCACCTTAAGTACAGAATTTTCATGCATCAAAGTAGTGATGTGCATTGCCACATGCTGGTGTGATGATGGCTGAATTCTCCTCTCAGTCTAGCAGGCACCTATTGAAAGAAAGGGGGGTATTTCCACCCAGGCTGTGCCGGCCCGGTGGGAGGAGGGGGAGGAGAGAGGAGGCCTCTAATGGTGTAGTATTTTAAGTATACTTTATTTGTCAATTTAAAAAAGTGGTCTCTTACATTAAAATCAGAGTTTAAAAGCATAAAAAGAGAAGGAGCGGCGTCCGAGGCGCCTCCTTACGTGACTTCCGGTAAAGTCTGCTCTCTGCCACGCCCTACGCGTTACGTCACCGCTCGTGACTTCAACTGGGGAACCGGATTGGCCCGAGAGAGATGTTATTTATATTGTGTAACCGGAAGTAGTGTAGCGGCCATTTTTATTGTGGTTTTCCTTTCTTTGTATACTAGCGGCCATCTTAGAGGTGGCACTCAGCGCGGACCGCGGTAATTGAGAAAGCGAATCAAGCCGAAACTAAAATTACCACTCTATACGATATCTATGTGTTACTACCGTTGTCTTAAATCCATTTCTGCCAAGAACCAAATTAATAAATAGACAACTGTAGCAATAAAGGGGTAATGAATATCTTATATCGCGGCCATTTTATTGTGGTTCATTAGACTGTGTGGCTGTAGCCATCTTTATGGTGGTTAAATCAGTAAAGATCTGGAGGTACAACAACGTAAGATGAAAAAATATCATTGAGACATAGAAGATTACAAAACGGAACAAGTTTTTAAATGGCAGAAAAAAGTAGATCCAGTTCTACCGAGTTCATCGTATTCCACACCAGAGAGAGAAGTGAGAATACAAGATCCAACCACAGTCTATGCCAACAATCCTCCAAGATGGGACGATAGAGAAGTATATAATGACAATAGAGCACAACAAGGAGTCAGAACACCGCAATATGAACAGCGACAATACAATAATTATACTCAACGGACTCCCAAACAACAATGGAAGAAACCTTTTAAAAAACACTTTAAGAAATCGTATAACCATCGGCCAAACAATGAGAGGAACCAAAGAGAGTATAACAGATCTACGTATGCTCAAGATGTCTATAGAGAACCAGAGAGAACTCCGATATCTACCTACAACAGGTTTGAACCTCTCAGATACCACCAAGAACAGTATTATCACGATTCAAGACAGTATCAACATCAAAATGAATATGACTACAACCAACAGCGGCATTTTTTAGAGAGAGAGAGAAGGGACCACTCTCCACGAAGATATCCACAGGATCCTTACCCCTCCCCCAGGAGAAGATTACAAGAAAACAGAACAAGAAACAGTCCAGAGCGAAGAGAGGACGAAGAGCGGGGAAGAGAACCCAAGCGAAAAAGAGAATAGTGGGAAGCAATGTAATAAATCTTAGTGGTCACCCTATCTCATCTGAGGAACTCTCGGTTTTGGACAAAGGATTAAAATATGCTCCAGTCAATAATTTAAATAAATTCAATACGTATATAGGCATTCTCAAATATGTCAGAAAGGTAAATGTGAAGAAATACTACCTTTCAAACCCATATAGGACTACTAATACGATAAGAAGTACCTCTCCAACAATAACACACAGTTCATTGCGGAACAATTCAATTTTCAACCCCCAAGTCTCAGATAACCAACATGTAGAAGTGTTCAAGAAGTTGGTACTGAAAGACCTAGAATCCCTGGAAGTCAAAAAAGTATCAGACCCAATACATATTAAAAAAGGGATTAAATCGCTAAAAGAAAGAAAGGACATTATAATTCGGCCAGCTGACAAAGGAGGAGCGATTGTGATACAATCAAGGGAACAATATCTGAATGAGTTACAAAGACAACTACAAGACGATAAAACATACATCAGATTGTTGAGCAATCCGACTAATAAGTATAAAAAAGAGCTAGAACATCTTATCCAGTTGGGCATAAGAAAAGAAATATTGAATAAGAAAGAATACAAATACCTTATCCCAGAAGCATGTCGAATACCAGTCATCTATACTATCCCTAAAATTCACAAATCATTAGTAAATCCACCGGGCAGACCAATTGTAAATGGTATCGATTCCTTCACATCTCGAGTAGGACAATATCTGGACCAGTTTATTCAACCTGCAGTGCAACAGACACCAGCTTACCTTCAAGATACAAAACATGTGCTACAACTCCAATGCCGCGTACACACGAGCGGACTTTACGGCGGACTTTGCCCGGCGGACTTTTCAACGTACTTTCCGACGGACTTTCTGAATGAACGGACTTGCCTACACACAATCCACCAAAGTCCGTCGAATTCGTACGTGATGACGTACGACCGGACTAAAACAAGGAAGTTCATAGCCAGTAGCCAATAGCTGCCCTAGCGTGGCTTTTTGTCCGTCGAACTAGCATACAGACGGCGGACTTTTCGACCGGACTCGATTTCAACGGATAAATTTTAAACAAGTTTCAAATCTAAGTCCGTCCAACTTTTGAGCAAACAAAGTCCGCTGGAGCCCACACACATCGAATTGTCCGACGAAATCCAGTCCGCCGGGCAAAGTCCGCCGTAAAGTCCGCTCGTGTGTACGCGGCACTAGACACATTACCGGTATTGGAAGGGAGAACAATATTAGCCACGGCAGATGTTAGTTCACTGTATACTATAGTACAACATCATGATGCATGTTCAGCAACTAAATGGCTACTCAGAAAACATAGTGACCTTATTTGTAAACAGCGGAAATATCTTATAAAGTGCCTAGACGTCTGTTTAAAGTGCAACTATTTCTGGCATAACCATGCATATTATAAACAAGCCATTAGCATTGCAATGGGTGCCAAGTTTGCACCAAGCGTGGCCAACGCATTTATGGCACAATGGGAAGATCAATCCATTTATGAAAACACCCCAGCAGAACTAACACTATATAAAAGGTACATTGACGATGTAATTATAGTATGGAATGGCAAAAGAGAAGCACTTGAACAATTCTTGCAAAAACTAAACACAAACGATAAAAATATTCACCTGTCGTGGAATATTGATGAAAAAACAGTGGAATTCCTGGACCTCAAAATAAGTCTTGAAGGGGATAAAGTAGTAACTAAAACTTTCTTCAAAAACGTGGACGCTAATAGCTACCTTCCCATTAACAGCTGCCATCACAAATCATGGCTTTATAATATACCGAAGGGACAATTTGTCCGAATAAAGAGGAATTGCACAAAAGAAGAAGACTATAAAGAACAAGCTAAGCAAATCGGATCCAGATTCATAGAAAAAGGATATGAACATACATGGATAGATAGACAAATTGAAGAAGTAAATAGAATGGATAGGACCAAAATGCTAGAAATACATCCAAAGAAAACGTTCTCACAAGAAACACCTAGTTTAATTTTAGACTATAGTGTACAACACAAACAGGTATCCAAAATTATTCAAAGACACTGGCACATTTTAAAAAATGACAAAGACCTAAGTAAAATACTACCAGAATTACCAAACATTATATATAAAAAGGCACCCACCATCAGAAACATGGTAGTTAAATCAGTGATTGAACCTCCACAACAAGCACCATACTCTTTTTTCACTGGTAAAGGATTCTATCCATGCAGGAATTGTTATGCATGCAAACACGCCCAAAAATTCCAGGGAAAAAGAACGGAATTTACAGCTGCTACTACAAAGGAAACATATAAAATTAAAGATTTTATAGGATGCCACACCGAGGGAGTTGTATACGTACTTCAGTGCAGTTGTAAACTACAATATGTAGGACGCACGAAAAGAGCCCTCAAAGTTAGAATAAAAGAACACATTCAGAATATTAAAAAAGGAAATCCCAAACATAATGTATCCAAACACTTTGCAGCAGTTCATAATAATGACCCCACATATCTGCAATTTTGGGGGATAGAAAGATACAAAAGTTCATGGAGAAGTACCCACAAAATTAGAAGTATTAGCCAAAAAGAGTCATATTGGATACATACTTTACGTACATTAACCCCTAGAGGGATGAACGTAGAGTTCGATTTAAACTGTTTTTTGAGTAATTTTTAATTTTTAATGTTTTTAATGTTTTTTTAATATTTTCACTATCTTTCAGAACATATTGCTGTTTTATGAATAATATAATCTCACAAGGGTTCATATTTACCATTTAATCATGTTTTAATCTATGCTGTTCATTATATTTTTTTCAGACCAAGATGTATACATTTTCTATAGATGTTATGTGAATAGTTTATATATTGCTGCATCCATTGCTGTATTTTAATGTAAGAGGCACCTCCTTGGTGACTGAGGTTTACAGTTGACGTGCCTAGCACATAACTATAATATAGATATACGAATACTTGCATCACACATTTTAATATAGTCATACTACTATCTTCATGATTCACAGCATTAGCTTTCTCTTTTGCTGTAGATCACACGTCCCATTACCAAAATATTGCCTTCACTCCATTGCAGACAGTGATAAGGAATGATGTTTAGCAGTTATCCACCCAAAAATGGCCGCCGTCCAGGTAGTTTAACCACCATAAAGATGGCTACAGCCACACAGTCTAATGAACCACAATAAAATGGCCGCGATATAAGATATTCATTACCCCTTTATTGCTACAGTTGTCTATTTATTAATTTGGTTCTTGGCAGAAATGGATTTAAGACAACGGTAGTAACACATAGATATCGTATAGAGTGGTAATTTTAGTTTCGGCTTGATTCGCTTTCTCAATTACCGCGGTCTGCGCTGAGTGCCACCTCTAAGATGGCCGCTAGTATACAAAGAAAGGAAAACCACAATAAAAATGGCCGCTACACTACTTCCGGTTACACAATATAAATAACATCTCTCTCGGGCCAATCCGGTTCCCCAGTTGAAGTCACGAGCGGTGACGTAACGCGTAGGGCGTGGCAGAGAGCAGACTTTACCGGAAGTCACGTAAGGAGGCGCCTCGGACGCCGCTCCTTCTCTTTTTATGCTTTTAAACTCTGATTTTAATGTAAGAGACCACTTTTTTAAATTGACAAATAAAGTATACTTAAAATACTACACCATTAGAGGCCTCCTCTCTCCTCCCCCTCCTCCCACCGGGCCGGCACAGCCTGGGTGGAAATACCCCCCTTTCTTTCAATAGGTGCCTGCTAGACTGAGAGGAGAATTCAGCCATCATCACACCAACATGTGGCAATGCACATCACTATTTTGATGCATGAAAATTCTGTACTTAAGGTGAGAGTTTAGAGAGCCCGTAGGGCTGGCAGTTCATATATGAAGAGAAAAGTCAACATCCCCACCAGATATCCACATCTCTCTATTTACATCACCCCAGAAGACATTATTTATTCCTTATGGACTTTTCACTTTAATAGTTATAATATATAATTTTTTGGGGTGTAATATTTTAGTTGTGTTTTTTTGGATTTTTGCACACTGACATCTGTGTCTTCAATATCTTTTCACATATCTATTGGTTATTATGAATTTTATTACTCTTTTTGAATGATACACCTTCACTTTTAACATCGATATTTATATATATTGCACATTATATATTTTTATATTTTGCATATTTTTGCACATTTTTAGACACATTATTTAGTGATTATTTAGGTGAATTATTTGACATTTTTATTTATGATAGATTTGATGCGCAAAAACCTTTACTTTCTATCTAGTTTTTGAGTGCTATGTGAACACTTGGTGTTTTTGCTGCAACTTTATTTAAGTTATCATCATAATTAGTATATTTTAGGAGTTTTTTATGAATATTTTCATTTAATTTGATGTAATCCCAATATTTTGGTATTATCACCACATTCACTTTTTGTCTCATCACAAGCGCGAAGGACAACACCATTCACTTTTTGTCAATGTCTTGGTCTTGTTGGACAGGGCGGTCAGCAGTAAGGTGCATATTACCCCTGACTCATGGTCCAGCAGGCATGGACAGGGATGTTACCTTTCTTTCACAGCGCACTGGGTAACCCTGCTGGCAGCTGGGAAGGATGCAGGACAGAGTGCAGTAATGTTGGAGCTTGTTCCACCACCACGCCTCCAAAATGCTGGTAGTGGTGATTCCACCACACCTCTCTCCTCCACCCCCTCCTCTTCTTCTTCCTCTATGGCCTCTTCCTGTGCAGATTTGTCCTCGGAACCAGAGGTGCTCTGTAGGCGTTCTAGGGGCTACGCAAGCACTCATGGAAAAAAGATGCCATGTGGTGCTTGAGTTGGTCTGTTGAGGGGACAGGAGCCACACTGGGGCAGAGATTCTGGCAGCTCTGCAGGTTGATGCCATGCCAGCTTGAGCCAGGAATGGTGGTTTGCGACAATGGCACCAACCCCCTCCCTGCCCTCCATCAGGGACACTTGACCCATGTTCCCTGTTTGGCTCAAATCCTTAATTTGGTGGTACAGCGGTTCTTGTGCAGGTACCCGAGCTTACAGGATCTCATGAGGCAGGCCAGGAAAGTCTGTGGGCATTTCCTCCGGTCATATAATGCCAGTGCTCGGCTGGCTGACCTTCAAAAGGAATGCAACCTGCCCAAGAACCGTCTCATCGGTGACATGCCCACCAGGTGGAACTCAATGTTGGCAATGCTGCAGTGGCTGCACATGCAGCAGAGGGCCATCGATGAGTACCTGTGTGAGTATGGCACCAGGACAGGGTCAGGGGAGCTTGGCTTTTTTTTGCCATGCCAGTGGCTAATGATCAAGGATGCATGCAATGTCCTGTCACCATTTGAGGAGGCCACGAGGATGGTGAGCAGTGACAGTGCATGCATCAGTAATACTGTCCCTCTTGTCTTCCTGTTGGAGCACACGCTGCATGGAATAATGGACAGGGCACTTGAGGCAGAACAGAGGGAGGAAGAGGAGGACTTCCTTACCTCTCAAGGTCCCTTTTATCCAGACAGTATTCCTGCAGGCCTGCCTATCACACAGGATGAGGAGGAGGAGGAGGATTGTGTCAGCATGGAGGTGGAGCCTGGCACTCAGCATCAGCAGCAGTCTTCAAGGGATCGTTTTCAGTCCCCAGAAACCCATGGACTTGTACGTGGCTGGAAGGAGGTGGCTGTGGATCATGTCATCCTTAGTGACCCAGAGGACTCCGGACCGAATGCCCCAGCAAACCTATGCTGCATGGCCTCCCTGATCCTACAAAGCCTGTGAAATGACCCTTGGATTCGTGGTATCAAGGAGAGGGATCAGTACTGGCTGGCAAACCTTCATGATCCACGTTACAAGGGTAAGGTTGCGGAACTTATCCAGCCTTCGGAGAGAGAGCAGAGAATGAAACATCTTCGGGAGGCCTTGCAGAAAGATTTGTGCAATGCATTTCCAGAGCCTGGGAGGTTACAATTTCCTGGTCCTCCTGGACAACGTGTTGCTGACTCTACAGTCAGTCACAGAAGGAGCGGTGGAGAATTTTTTAGTCTGCAGCCCCAAGGTCTAATCGGTTCCAGCAACCATCGCCAGCGTCTAATTTACATGGTGCAGGAATACCTTGGGGCAAGATCAGACTTGGAGACCTTTCCAACCAAAAATCCACTGGGTTACTGGGTCTTGAGGATGGATCACCGGCCAGAGCTTGCACAGTATGCAATTGAGCTATTGGTCTGTCCTGCATCCAGCGTTCTATCTGAACGCACATTCAGTGCTGCTGGAGGATTGTAACTGATCACAGAGTGTGCCTGTCCACAGACTCGGTTGATCGTCTCACTTTCATAAAAAAGAATCAGTCTTGGATCACCAGCTACCAAACACCTGATGCTGATGTAACCGATGAATTTTGTTATGAATGTGAGATCCTTTGAAGACTGCCTATGCTGATGCTGAGTGACTATCCTGTTATGCTGAGTGACCCTCCTATTCTTCCTCAATGTTCATGTTGTTAGCTTCTAAGAACATTTTTGGTTCTGGGCACCAGCACCAGTGCCTAAAGCCCAATTTTTCTGCCCCTGTTTAACAGGGGCGCATAATTACAATTTTTGATCTAATATTTCACAGCAGGGCTCGTTCCTGCACTCAACAACAGAATCTGTGAGGGGCTACAGTGTTGTGGCACCACCACCACTGCCTAAGACCCAATTTTTCTGCCTTTGTTTAACAGGGGCGTGTAATTACAATATTTGATCTAATATTTCACAGCAGATCCCGTTCCTGCACCCACCAAGAGTAACTGTGAGGGCTTAGAGTGTTGTGGCAACACCACCACACCACCACCAAAGGCCCAATTTTTCTGACCCTGTTCAACAGGGCATGTAATTCCAATTCTTGATATAATATTTCACAGCAGGGCCAATTCCAGCGCCCACCAAGAGTAACTGTGAGGGCTTACAGTGTTTTGGCACCACCATCACCACCAAAGGCCCAATTTTTCTGACCCTGTTCAACAGGGGCATGTAATTACAATTCTTGATATAATATTTCACAGCAGGGCCAATTCCAGTGCCCACCAAGAGTAACTGTGAGGGCTTACAGTGTTGTGGCACCACCACCACCACCAAAGGCCCATTTTATTCTGACACTGTTCAACAGGGGCATGTAATTACAATTCTTGATATAATATTTCACAGCAGGGCCCGTTCCCGCACCCACCAGGAGTAACTGTGAGGGCTTACAGTGTTCTGGTACCACCAACACCTAAGGCCCAAATTGCTGCAGAGTATATAGGGCAAGCCGTATAGTATATACAGGCGGTCCCCTAATTTCAAACATCCGACTTACAAACGACTCCTACTTACAAACGGGGAGAGACAACAGGAAGTGAGAGGAGAACTACCCTAGAAAGGGAAATTCTCTCCTGTAAGAGTTAATATGGGAAAAAGGTGTCTCCACTGATGCTTTATCACCAATCCTTGTTTCCCTAAAAACCCCAAATTTTCAAAATCTAATTATCATTGAAAGTGAGGTGAAATCTTCTGAACAGGGGCACAGACAGCAAAACAAATGTTACAGGGGTGATGATAACCCTTCCCTATGTTATCCAAAAAGCTTAAAAATAGATTTTTTGGCTGGAGCTACACTTAAAAAAATGTACCTGTTCCAAATTACAAACAGATTCAACTTAAGAACAAACCTACAGTCTTGTTTGGACCACCTGTATACTGCTGTTCAGAGTATAAAGGGCCTGGGGGCCCCACGCCTTTTCTTTTTTTAATTTGGGTGCGGGGTTCCCCTTAATATCCATACAAGACCCAAAGGGCCTCGTAATGGGCTGGGGGGTTACCCATGCTGTTTTTCCTCAATAATTTTCATCCATATTGCAGGGACCTGACATTACATTAAATCCACAAGCAGTTTTAAATGACTTTTATTCCTTTAGAAATGTCATTTTGTGCAGGGACTGTTCTAAACACGTGAAACAGGCGCCACTTTACAGGCATACTATGGACACCCTCCAGGTACAATATTTAAAGGAATATTTCACTTTTATTTTTTCACTTTAACCACTTGACCACTGGGCACTTAAACCCCCTTCCTAACCAGACCAATTTTCAGCTTTTGGTGCTCTCACATTTTGAATGACAATTACTCAGTCATGCAACACTGTATCTATATGAAATTTTTGTCCTTTTTTTCACACAAATGGAGCTTTCTTTTGGTGGTATTTAATCACCGCTGGGTTCTTTATTTTTTGCGCCGTAAAAGAAAAAAGACCGAAAAATCTGAAAAAAAATACATTTTTCTTCATTTCTGTTATAATATTTTGCAAATTAGTAATTTTTCTTCATATATTTTGGCCAAAATTTATACCGCTACATATCTTTGGTAAAATTAACCCAAATCGGTGGATATTATTTGGTCTTTGTGAAAGTTATAGAGTCCAAAAGCTATGGTGCGAATATCTAAAAATAGATCACACCTGAAGTACTGACGGCCTATCTAATTTCTTGAGACCCTAACATTCCAGAAAAGTACAAATACCCCCTAAATGACCCTTTTTTGGAAAGAAGACATTCCAAGGTATTTAGAAAGATGCATGGTGAGTTTTTTGAAGTTGTCATTTTTTCCCACAATTCTTTGCAAAATCAAGGTTTTTTTTTTCCTTTTTTTTCCCCCACAAAATTGTCATATTAGCAGGTTATTTCTCACACACCGCATATGCATACCACAAATTACACCCCAAAACACATTCTGCTATTACTCCTGAGTATGGCGATACCACATGTGTGAGACTTTTACACAGCGTGGCCACATACAGAGGCCCAACATGCACGGAGCACCTTCAGGCGTTCTGGAGCACCCAGGCCAATTCTGACATTTCTCTCCTACATGTAAAAATACTCATTTATTAGCTAGAAAATGACATAGAACCCCAAAATATTATAAATGTTTTTTTAGCAAAGACCCTAGAGAATACAATGGCGGTCGTTGCAACTTCTTATCTCGCACGGTATTTGCGCAGCAATTTTTTTAGCGTGTTTTTTTTTGGAAAAAAAAACTGTTTTGTGCTTTACAAAAACCAAAACAGTAAAGTTAGCCTAATGTTTTTGCATAATGTGAAAGATGAAGTTACGCCGAGTAAATAGATACCCAACATGTCACCTTTCAAAATTGTACGCGCTTGTGGAATGGCGCCAAACTTTGCTACTCAAAAATCCCCATAGGCGACGTTTAAAATTTTTTACTGGTTACATGTTTTGAGTTACAGAGGAGGTCTAGGGCCAAAATTATTACTCTCGCTCTACCGATCGCAGCGATACCTCACATGTGTGGTTTGAATACTGTTTTCATATGTGGGCGGGACTTACGTATGCGTTCGCTTCTGCATGCGAGCACACAGGGACAGGGGCGCTTTAAAAAATTTTTTTTTTATTGTTCATTTTACTTTATTTATTTTAGTTTGATGCTCTTTTCCAAAAAAAAAAAAAAAAAATTTGACCACTTTTATTCCTATTACAAGGAATATAAACATCCTTGTAATAGGAATATGGCATGACAGGTCCTCTTTACAGTGAGATATGGGGTCAATAAGACCCCACATCTCACCTCTAGGCTGGGAAGCCTTAAATTAAAAAAAAAAAAAAGATCCTGGCTTCGATCGTAGCGGTGAGTCGGTAGAAGCGCGGGAGGGGGGGACATCCCCTCTCGCCTCCCGTAAGAACGATCAAGCAGTGGAACAGCCACTATGATCATTCTCATGGTGTAGGGAATTGCTGGCTGAAAAAGCTGATATCTGAATGATGCCTGTAGCTGCAACCATCATTCAGATATCTCCGCACAAAGTCAAGGACGTTGTATGACGGCCAGCGGGCGGGAAGTGGTTAAAACGCTTTTTTTTTTTTTAACACAAAGTTGTCCATTTATACAATATTGCTACCACATAACATGTACATACCAAAAATGACACCCCAAAATAGATTCTCCTACTCCTCCTGAGTACAGCGATACCACATGTGTGAGACTTCCACAGCCTGGCCACATACAGGGGCCGAGTACAGCCGAGTATGGCTGAGCATGGCGGGGTATTGCGGAGTATGGCGGAGTATGGCGGAGTATGGCGGGGTATTGCGGAGTATGGCGGGGTATGGCGGAGTATGGCGTGGTATTGCGGAGTATGGCGGGGTATGGCAGAGTATGGCGGGGTATGGCAGAGTATGGCGGGGTATGGCAGAGTTTGGCGGGGTATGGCAGAGTATGGTGGGAGCATGGCAGAGTATGGCGGGGGCATGGCAGAGTATGGCGGGGGCATGGCAGAGTATGGCGGGGGCATGACAGAGTATGGCGGGGGCATGGCAGAGTATGGCGGGGGCCTTGCAGAGTATGGCGGGGGCCTTGCAGAGTATTATGGGGGCATTGCAGAGTATCGTGGGGGCATTGCAGAGTATTGCACAGCATTGCAGAGTATTGTGGGGGCATTGCAGAGTATTGCACAGCATTGCAGAGTATTGTGGGGGCATTGCAGAGTATTGCACAGCATTGCAGAGTATTGTGGGGGCATTGCAGAGTATTGTGGGGGCATTGCAGAGTATTGCACAGCATTGCAGAGTATTGTGGGGGCATTGCAGAGTATTGCACAGCATTGCAGAGTATTGTGGGGGCATTGCAGTGTATTGCACAGCATTGCAGAGTATTGCAGAGTATTGTGGGGGCATTGCAGAGTATTGCACAGCATTGCAGAGTATTGCACAGCATTGCAGAGTATTGTGGGGGTATTGCAGAGTATTGCACAGCATTGCAGAGTATTGTGGGGGTATTGCAGAGTATTGTGGGGGTATTGCAGAGTATTGCACAGCATTGCAGAGTATTGTGGGGGTATTGCAGAGTATTGCACAGCATTGCAGAGTAGTGGGGATGGCTGAGCATGGATGGATGGATGGCTGGATGTCTCTGTGCAGCGCTATGGGCACTACACATACAGCCCACAGCGCTGCAGACATCCATCCATCCCCCTCCCCGCTCACTGTGTACCGATCGGTACACAGGAGGGGAGGAGAGGAACCGGCGTCATCAGATGACGCCGGTCTGTTTACATGTGATCGCGCCGTCATTTGACGGCGCGATCACATGGTAAACGGCCGCGATCAGCGGCCATTTACCGGGATCCGTGATGCGCCGGGTCCTCTGGACCCGTCGGTCAAGGATGTGTTCGGGTGCGCGCCCCAGGGGGCGCGCGAGAGGGGAATTCTGGGAGGACGTCATAGTATGCCCTTCCAGAGTTATCCAACCGCCCTGCAGCCGTCATTCGGCTATGGGCCGGTTGGTAAGTGGTTAAGCATCATTAAAATCACTGCTCCCGAAAAAACGGACGTTTTTTAAAACTTTCTTTTGCATTGTGTTGTGGAAAATTTTAATTAATGTATGTTGTCAGATGCCCCCCAGTGTCAGTTTTGCTGCAATACTCTCATGTGAGGGTATTCGCACATACAGACGCTGGTGGAAGACCATTGGACGCGGAAACCTTTCCATGGACACGGCAGATCTGTTGCTCTTTTAGGGACTGGGTCATTGTAAAGAAGCTTGAGGGATGAGACCACACCAGCCACTGCAAGAAGCGGATCAACTACACCAAAAGGATGAGGAGTATCTTTGTTTATTTATATTTTTGAAGTGTATTTTCCAACTAGCTAAGAAAGAGAACAGGACACATGGTTGGGTCTACTAGTGCCCCAGCGATGATGGCGGTACATGCTATATGTGACATTCATATTGGTGTGAGGAGTTTTGACAGACTAGTAAAATCCAAACAGACACCTGTCAATGGAACTTAACAAAACATTTCTAGAGGGTAAAATTAATTATAATTTTAACAACAGCTCTGGTTCTTGCCAGCTTTGGTATCGGGATAACTAGGTAGCCCACAAGTGTGCTTCAACTGTAGTTTGGTATTAATGCGGATATGCAGCTTATAAGGTAATTCCCTAAGGCAAGAGGTTCATGTGTGCTGGTGAAACTTGTCCCAGGATCTTATGTCGCGGCCGATCGTGAGGATCTGATGGCGCGAGAGAAGGTAAGAATGGCAGGGACAGCTGGAAGGGAATTGCTTGTACATGGTGGGGGCTTGAGCTTATGAAACGCTTGAACAATTTCTCATCCATGAGGATGGAATGTTTTCATGTAACTGTTGAAGCTACAGGGAAGTTCCCACAGTCCAAGGGGGTTTCTGGGAATTCATAAGTAAAGATTGTTATATCTGGATCGGGGATAGTAGTGACAAAGTTCAGGCCCATATGGATAAGGTTTAGGTCCCTACAAGGCAAAGCCAGAGCTATAGCTAATGAAGGCTGGAATCCTTGTAAGGGTTTGGGAATCGTTGGGGATTTAATTATTTTATTTTGCAGCGGATCATAATGAAGGAAGTAGGGGTATATATACTCATGTTGTTTTTGTTTCTCTTCCTTCTATATGCCATGATGAGGTGCTCCTGCTGCCTGATTGGACGCGTGACCAGAGCCTGAGCAGATGACCACATCTTCCCTGATGAGATGCCCGAAGCCCGACCCATGTACAAGACAGAGGATGCCAAACCGACCGGCGATTACTTCAGCTCACCATGTCTTGTCCTCCCTAGAAGTCATTCCTCCTGAAGAGCAGAGTCGCTGTGTTTTCCTTTTTATGGACTCATATGGACTGTAAAGACTGATACATTTCCAGGTGTAAGAAGAAGATCAAGATTCATCGAGGGACACATGGGAGGATATGACAAAGAGGAGGAGCTGTTGTGGAAAATGTTATTAATGTATGTTGTCAGATGCCCCCCAGTGTCAGTTTTGCTGCAATACTCTCACGTGAGGGTATTCGCAAATACAGACGCTGGTGGAAGACCATTGGACGCAGAAACCTTCCCTGGACACGGCAGATCTGTTGCTCTTTTAGGGATGTTAGATTATGCATTCATCAGGAGCTTGGCCACCTCATGGCGACTACATTAATGACTCCGAGCATACATGTCTGCGTACATGGGAACTATAGCATAACTATATGAAAATTATGGCCCACTGAGCCATGGTTTTGTATGGTTTGCATCACTGGTAACAGTGGGAGTGTGCACACGGTCGTGTTCAAAGCCATGTGCTTGCCACATGGTTTTGCACACCACCATTTGCACACGTCACTACTGTATTCTTATTTTGAATGTATACATGTCTTTGATTGGTTCTGTTTTTGACCCTGTTGGAAGGGTTTCTGTGTTCTCACATCCTGTTACATCCTTATATGGTCATTCACATCCTGTGTTTATTTCCTGTGATGTCACTTGCAATGTAAGAAGTGATTGGCTGTTGGAACCATCACTTCCTGTTTGTGAAAGCTTTTGAGGTAATAAAAGGGCATGTGAGCTGTAGAAATGCAGTCATGCTGAGCTGAGAATGTAAGAAGGAGCTGATGTCTGTTTACTTGGAATGCGTGGGTTTTTAGGTAAGATGCATTTATTTCATTAGACGAAATTGTTATTATATCATAAGACGGAAATGGGTGCTTATTAGCACGGGAGATATGGCTGTGTGCATAGCTTACAGCCAAATTTCTATTTCAATTGATACATGTCCCCTGGGGCAGGACCTGGGTCCCCAAACCCTTTTTAGGACAATAACTTGCATAATAGCCTTTAAAATTCACACTTTTGATTTCTCACGTTCGAGTTCCATAGACTTTAATGGTGTTCGAGTGTTCGCGCAAACTTTCAGTCCGTTCGCATGTTCTGGATGCGAACTGAACCGGGGGGGTTCGGCTCATCCCTAGCCACCATGCTGCAACTCAGTTTCAGGGTCTTGGCAATCTTCTTATATCCTAGGCCATCTTTATGTAGAGCAACAATTTTTTTTTTTCAGATCCTCAGAGAGTTCTTTGCCATGATATTTTATGTTGAACGTCCAGTGACCAGTATGAGAGAGTGAGAGCGATAACACCAAATTTAACACACTTGCTCCCCATTCACACCTGAGACCTTGTAACACTAACAAGTCACATGACACCGGGGAGGGAAAATGGCTAATTGGCCCAATTTGAGCATTTTCTTTTAGGGGTGTACTCACTTTTGTTGCCAGCAGTTTAGACAATAATGGCTGTGTGTTCAGTTATTTTGAGGGGTCTGTGCCCTTCAGGTCTGGTATGGATTTTAAGGGGAACGCTGCACCAAAATTAAAAAAAAAAATGTAAGTTCGACTCGGACATCGGGTGTTCGCCGAACAGCGAACAATTTGCGGTGTTCGCAGCAAATTCGAAAGCTGCCGGGACACTGTTAAAGTCTTTGGGACACTAACATGAAAAATCAAAAGTGTTAATTTTAAAGGCTTATATGCAAGTTATTGTCATAAACAGTGTTTGGGGACCCGGGGCCTGCCCCAGGGGACATGAATCAATGCAATTTTTTTTTTTTTAAATGGCCGTTTTTTTGGGAGCAGTGATTTTTTTAATGCTTAAAGTGAAACAATAAAAATGAAATATTCCTTTAAATATCATGCCTGGGGGATGTCTGAGAAGCAGACTCTGAAGGGTCTAGTATGGATTTTGAGGGGACCCCCAAGCCATTTTTTTTAAATTTTGGTGCGGGGTTCCCCTTAATATCCATACCAGACCTGAAGGGCCTAGTATGGAATTTAGGGGGACCCCCACGCATTTTTTTTTTACATTTTGGTTTGGGGTTCCCCTGTGGGGAAATTCCATGCCGTTTTTATCAATGAACTATTATGTATATTGCCAGGCCGACAATTCATTATAGCCAGCGTTAGCGATAGTAGTTTTACATGACTTTTTTTCCTTTAGAAATGTCATTTTGCTGTCAGACTGTTCTAAACATGGGAAATATGCGCCCCTTTACAGGCATACAATAGACACCCCCCAGGTACGAAATTTAAAGGAATATTACACTTCTATTGTTTCACTTTAAGCAATATTAAAATCATTGCTCCCGAAAAAACGTCAGTTTTTAAAACTTCTTTTTGCATTGATATATGTCCCCTGGGGCAGGACCCAGGTCCCCAAACACTTTTTATGACAATAACTTGCATATAAGCCTTTAAAATGAGCACTTTTTATTATTCGTGTTCGTGTCCCATAGACTTTAACGGTGTTTGCGTGTTCGAACAAATTTTTTACCTGTTTGCATGTTCTGGATGCGAACCAAACCGGAGGGTGTTTGGCTCATCCCTATCTTACACCCAAGTCGCATCAGTGACCTCATCATCTCCATCTCCTCCATTTTCATCATTACCACTGGAGACAACTTGGCAATATGCTACACCTTTGGGAACATGAATGCCAATTTGTCTACCAGTGTTCCTCCCTCTCTCTTGGCTCATGTTCCTGTCATCTTCAACCTCAGAACCAACATCTGGATCCAGTAATGGCTGGGCATCATCAAGGTACAAGTGGCTGATGTTGTGGTAAAATAACCCCTCAATGGCTGATGTTGGGGCTATGGCAGGAATAGATGTGGACAAGGAGGCAGGTTTATCCACTCTGGCAACTGCAGGGGTCTGCACACTTGTCTCTGCTTGTGTGACAGAGGATGAGGAGGATGAGGAAGGTTTAGTAAGCCAGTCCACCACCTTCTCTGCATGCTGGGGCTGGATAGCACAGGCAAACTCACTAAACAGGAAATGATCCCTGCCTGAGGACTGACCACCACGTCCACCTTTGCCTGTGGACACATGTGTTGCTGGCCCCCTTACAGTGTCAAGGGAACGTCTGCCTCTCCTTATTGTCCTCCCAGACATTATTGGGAGGGAGGGGGCGGTGCTTATAAGCAAATGTAAAGAAGAAGTTGAAATCTGTACGTAGATGCACTTTAAACAATGTAAAGAGGTGTTTGGTGCACTTTAGTTTGAGTACTCACACTACACAGACACACTCCACAGATACACTATAATATACTGCAATATAATGCGCCAAATGTACAGTGACGCACAGAACTATATGGCGTTAAACTGGCAGTAATGCACACAGAACTATATGGCGTTAAACTGGCAGTAACGCACACAAAACTATATGGCATTAAACTGGTAGTAATGTACAAAACTATATGGAGTTAAACTGGCAGTAACCCACCCAGAGCTATATGACGTTAAACTGGCAGTAACCCACACAAAACTATGTGGCGTTAAACTGGCAGTACCGCACACAGAAGTAAATGGCATTAAACTGGCAGTAATGCACAAAACAATATGGCGTTAAACTGGATGTAATGTACACAGAACTATATGGCGTTATGCTCACAAAACTGTATGGCGTTAAACTGGCAGTACCGCACACAGAAGTAAATGGCGTTAAACTGGCAGTAACACACAAAACTATATGGTGTTAAACTGGATGTAACGTACACAGAACTATATGGCGTTAAACTGGCAGTAACGCACACAAAATGATATGGCGTTAAACTGGCAGTAACACACACAAATCTATATGGCGTTAAACTGGCAGTAACACACACAAAACTATGTGACATTAAACTGGCAGTACAGCATACAGAAGTAAATGGTGTTAAACTGGCAGTAATGCACAAAACTATATGACGTTAAACTGGATGTAACGTACACAGAACTATATGGCGTTAAACTGGCAGTAACCCACACAAAACTATATAACGTTAAACTGGCAGTAACACACAAAACTATATGGTGTTAAACTGGCAGTAACGCACACAGAAGTAAATGGCGTTAAACTGGCAGTAACACACAAAACTATATGTCATTAAACTGGATGTAACGTACACAGAACTATATGGCGTTAAACTGTCAGTAACACACAAAACTATATGGCGTTACACTGGCAGTAACGCACACAGAACTATATGGCGTTAAACTGGCAGTAATGCATACAAAACTATATGGTGTTAAACTGGCAGTAACGCACACAGAACTATATGGCATTAAACTGACAGTAACGCACACAAAACTATATAACGTTAAACTGGCAGTAACACACAAAACTATATGGTGTTAAACTGGCAGTAACGCACACAGAAGTAAATGACGTTAAACTGGCAGTAACGCAATCAAATAGATGGTGTTTAACCGTCACTACACTGACGCTATCTGAACTGTTCCTACTCTAGATGCACAATATGCAAAGCTGAATGATGGTCCTCCACACTACACTCACACAATCCCTAGACTGACACTAAACAAATATTCTACAATGACAATTGAAGCAAAAAAGCACAGTATAGCAGACTAACTAATAGCACTGAACAGAGCCCTGTTCTATCTCTTTACACGCCAAAATCACACAAAAAATGGCTGCCATTGAAGGAATACTTTTATACTGTGGGGCGGGAATGAGCCATGATTGGATAAAGTTATGATGCTAGTGTCCAATTATGACTCTGACAATGCTCTGTGCTTTGATTGGCTGAAGCTTTCACTGCTTTAGCCAATCAGGGCTTGCAATGCGCTGTTCAGCGCCGCAATGCCTTGTGGTCGGTTCGGGGGGTGAACAAACGGTCGAATGACCCATTTGTTCGGATGTTCGCCAAAAGACCAAACAACTAAAGTTCGGCCCGAACTTATGCTCGGGCTGAACCGTCGCCCATCCCTGGCACCTACAAACTTACTCATTCAAGTCAATAGGGTCGCACTGCAAAGGAGAGCCCAACAGTTGATGGATATTAGTCCTAAAAATTTCCTTTCAGCAAAACACAACTAAAAAAAAAGGCATGAAGTCAATGGGAATTGAATATAAAAACAGTAGTGCCCATTTTCTAGACTAATAGAATAGGCTATGAGGTTCCCCCATATTGTATACCGAGATACCCAGATACTGTCTCATGCATATGATATGGTTCAGGGGGATGCAGGCTCTTTCCCCTCTTTTTCTTGGCTTGCCAGGCTGAGTGCTTGGATAAGGATCCAGTGTTGTATTTGGAGGAGGGACTGCAACTTTTTTTTACATTCTTGCATGTTTTTTTAGCAGAGACCCTAGAGAATAAAATGGCAGTTGTTGCAACTTTTTATCTAGCACGTTATTTGCGCAGGCATTTTTTAAACACTTTTTTGGAAAAAAACTGTTTCATGCTTTACAAAAAAAACCCACTAAAGATAGCCGAATTTTTTTGCATAATATGAAATATGATGTTATGCTGAGTAAATAGATACCTAACATGTCACGCTTCAAAATTGCACATGCTCGTGGAATGGCACCAAACTTCGGTACTTAAAAATCCCCATAGACTACGCTTTAAATTTTTTAAGTGTTTACATGTTTGAGTTACAGATGAGGTCTAGAGCTAGAATTATTGCTCTCACTCTAACGTTCTCGACAATACCTTACATGTGATTTGAATACCGTTTGCATCTTACGTATGCGTTCGCTTCTGTGTGTGAGCACACGGGGGCAGGGATACTTTAATTTTTTTTATTTTTTTTATGAATTTTACTTTTATTATTCTAGTTTAACACTTTTTTAAACATTTTTTTAAACACTTTTATTCCTATTACAAGGAATGTAAACATCCCTTGTAATAGGAATAAGCATGACAGGTCCTCTTTACAGTGAGATATGGGGTCAATAAATCCCCACATCTCATCTCTAGGCTGGGAAGCCTGAAAAAAAAATGATTTCAGCTTCCCAATCGCAATTTTTTCAAATGCAGAGGCCAGGCGTGGTGTCATAACATCGAACAAACGATCATAGAGAATCCGGGGACCATCTGGTCCAGGAGAAATCTCTATGGTCAGCATCCAGGGCCTGTGGATCCCTTCTCCAGTTCGCCGGTGGCAGCGGCTGAACCGCTATGATTATTCTTATGCTGTAGGGAATCGCTGGCTGAAAAAGAAGATATCTGAATGATGTCTGTAACTGCAGGCATCATTCAGATGTCATTGCTCAAATTCAAGGACGTCATATGATGGCCGGTGGGCAGGAAGCAGTTAAAGTGGTTTTAAGTCTGAACGTTATGTTACCATAATGCATTCTGTGCAGTCACCCCCTCACTTTCTTATACTCAACCGCCTGATCTCGCATCTAGCAATGTGCACAAGAGCAGAGGATCTTGCAGCTCTCTCCCTCCTCATTGGCTCAGACACAGGCAGTCAATCACAGGCAGTGAGGAGGAGGCGGGGGCTGGGCTGAGTCCTGCTGCTAAGCGAGCATGCATGAGTGCCACTATAGCAAGCAGCTTGCTACGGGGGCACTTGGCGGGGGGGGGGGGAGTTGGGGCAAGAGTGCCGGAGCAGGTTATTTTGGAGAAGAAATTAGACTGTTACAATCACTTATTTATCCTTATTTATCAGCAACAAACCTAATTTGTCAACTAGTTACCCAATCAAACATTGTGCATTAAGGTCTTCATGTATGTTGGAGACATCCTATAAGAATGTTATTCCACTACATAGCTTGGGGTCATCTCTAAATGAAATGTTGCTCCTAATCCCAAACTCTATATCATTTATACATGGCTTAAAAAGTAAGCAACATTGGGGTACACCACTAATAACTTTAGACCATTAATAGTGAGAATCATTGATCACTACAGTTTTAATGCTGATTTTAAACAGTTTTCTATCTATTTACAAGCTGAATTTTTGAAGCCTAAAAACTTTAACTTACACATAATGTAAGCACTTTTGCAAAGTTAACAGGAGCCAGCCATCACACTAAAAATGGCTGCCATTGAAAGAATACTTTTATACTGTGGGGCGGGAATGAGCCATGATTGGATAAAGTCATGATGATAGTGTCCAATCATGACTCTGACAATGCCCTGTGCTCTGATTGGATGAAGCTTTCACTGCTTCAGCCAATCAGGGCTTGCAATGCGCTGTTCAGCGCCGCAATGCCTTGTGGTCGGTTCGGGGGGTGAACAAACGGTCGAATGACCCATTTGTTCGGATGTTCGCCAAAAGACCGAACAACTAAAGTTCCGCCCGAACTTATGCTCGGGCTGAACCGTCGCCCATCCCTAGCACCTACAAACTTACTCATTCAAGTCAATAGGGTCGCACTGCAAAGGAGAGCCCAACAGTTGACGGATATTAGTCCTAAAAATTTCCTTTCAGCAAAACACAACTAAAAAAAAAGGCATGAAGTCAATGGGAATTGAATATAAAAACAGTAGTGCCCATTTTCTTTCTCGAACATCACGGGACACAAAGCCTCAGTAATTACTGATGGGTTATATAGGTATCACTAGGTGATTGGACACCGGCACACCCTACCAGAAAATTCAACCCCCTATATAATCCCTCCCCTTGCAGGGATACCTCAGTTTTTGCGCCAGTGTCTTAGGTGATGGACGTGTAAAGATTTCCTGTGCTGAGCTCCAAAGGGATTATCCTATATCCTATACTGGGGCAAGCCAGGCGAACCGGATCCATTTCAAGGTGTCTTTCTAGGCCGAATTGGATGGTACCCAGGCCTCGTGTCCGAAGAAACAAGGTTTTACCTGTAACGCTTCTCTTTTTCGAGAGCTTCTCTTTTCTATCCTTATTTCTGGCCGGGTGCTTTACGGGGCCAGAACTGTGGATCCCCCTATTCGTAGGGGGCCCCAGTCTCTGAAGGTTTTTTCAAACAGAGCCCACCATGAGAGGTGAAGATTGGGTCTGTATAACAGAACCCTGTGGCTGGATAAGGTAAGAGGAGATTCCACAGAATGTTTTAATTCTAGTAGGTTTTCTCCTTTAAGGTAAATGCGTGCTATGCCTATTGTGACCATCGGGGGCTGCCAAGAGCACATACCTTCTCATGCTGATGTCTGTCTCAGTGTTTCTTTGAAATATGAGGGCGGGGGGGGCGTCAGCACAGCGTCCAGCGTTCTCAGACGCCCAAACAGGCTGGCTGCAGGCTATTAAAATCACTCTATACAGGTGCACAAAGCCTTCGGAGGGACACAGAGCTGACGGTCGCATGTAAGGTGGGACACAGGCATTCTCCTAGGCAGCATTTACTAAGATAACACCAGACTGGGCATTTGGTAGCAGGGCTTTCAGCCGGACTACATCGCTCAGCAGTCAGTGTTCATTTTGTGATACCTCCACCTTGTTGCTTTGCACTATGGGTAGAAGAGGTTCAAATACCCCAAGAACCAGAGACTCTAGGGGATCTCATTCAGGTTTTGAGGACCCCCTTTCTGCAGCATCCTCCCCCCCTGAGGGGCCAGGGACGGCTAGCCAGAGGGAGCCGTTGGGGTCAGGGGCTACACCTGCTTCAGCCCCTGTATACATTACACAGGAGGTTTTTTCCTCAGCCATTAGTGGTTTAAAGGAAAGATTAATGGCCCTGATTACATCTTCACTCAGTGGAAGAAAACGCACTAGGCCTTCCTCTGTTTCCCAAGACCCTCAGGCAGAGGAGCTCTGGGATAAAGGAGAGGAATCCCTTTCAGAGGATCAGGATGGGACATATGATTCGTCTTCGGAGGAATCAGGTGGAGAGGGGCCCTCTGCGACTTCCCAGAAGGAGAAAGTCTTAGTGCAGATCCTTACTGGATTGGTCTGCTCCACATGTAAGTTGCCCATATCTGAATCAGTTAAAGAACCCTCTTCTTCTTAAGAGCCCATTCACACAGGGACGACTTGTCAGGCGACCTAGTCGCCTGACAAGTCGCCTCCCGTTCTGTACAATGGAACCGTTCTAATCGGAGCGACGCAAGTCGCTCCGACTTAGAAAAAGGTTCCTGTATGACTTTGGGGGCAACTTGCATAGACTTCTATACAGAAGTCGTTTTGCAAGTCGCCGTGGAAGTCGTTTGCAGGTCGCCTCGCTGAGGCGACCTGCAAGTCGTGTTGCCCCTGTGTGAATGGGCTCTCAGGGTCACTGAAACCTCCTCAAACTACACATGCTTTTCCTGTTCATAATTTACTTGAAAAGCTCCTTTAGGCTCTGTTTCCACTAGTGCGACTTTTTATGCGACTTGGGACTGAAAAGTCGCATGACAAATTGTTTCCCATGATTTCCAATGAGTACCGTTCATATCTGTGTGACTTCAAGTCGCAGCGACTTCAAAGTAGTCCCTGCACTACTTTGGTCCCACTTTGATGCGACTTGAGGTCCATAGATACAGGCATTGCTTCAAATCGCGGTAAAAAGTCGCGGTAAAATCACGGTAAAAAATCGCGGCAAAATCGCGCGACTTTGGGGACGCACTAGTGGAAACATAGCCTTATTCTGAGTGGGATCACACAGATAAGCGTTTTTTTTCCGCCGGAAAAGTTTTCAACACTTTATCCGATGGAAGAAAAGTTTATTAAAATGTGGGGAATACCAGCCATTGATGTGGCCATTTCCTCTGTAAATAATAGTCTGACTTGTCCTGTAGACAATGCTCCGATGCTCAGGGATCCTGTTGATAAAAAGATGGAGTCCCTATTGAAGGATGTTTTCTCCTTGGCAGGTTCAGTGGCTCAACCTGCAGTTGCAGCGATTGGAGTCTGTCAATACTTAAGAGACCATGTTAAGCAGGTCATCAAAGTTTACCTGAACAGCAGGCCCAGGGGTTGGCTAACCTTCCTGCGGCCTTATGTTATGTTGTTGATGCCATCAGAGATTCTATCATGCAAACCTCTCGTCTTTCGCTGGGGTTGGTGCATATACGTAGAATCCTATGGTTGAAAAATTGGTCAGCCGAAGCACCATGTAAGAAGCTGCTGGCTGGGTTTCCATTTCGTGGTGCAAGGTTATTTGGAGAAGACTTGGATAACTATATCAAGAGAATCTCTTGTGGGAAAAGCACTCTCTTACCTGTTAAGAAGAAGAGTAAGCATCCCTCTTTCAAACGGACTCTTTCCCCAGTGCCAGGGGCTTCAGCCTCCAGGCAGTCTCGACGGCCTCCTCCGCCTGGGTCAAGAAACAAGAGTCAACCCCAGGGACAAAAGAAGTCCTGGGGGAAGAAGCCTACTAGGCAAAACACTAAGACCTCTTCATGAAGGGACTCCCCGCTCGCTCGAGTGGGGGGAAGACTGCGACAGTTCTCAAGGCTCTGGCAGGAGGACTTCCAGGACAGATGGGTAATCTCCACGGTAACCTTAGGGTACAAGCTGGAGTTTCAAGAATTTCCCTCTCCTCGTTTCCTCAGATCAAGTGTCCCCAGAGATCCAGAGAAGAAGCAGTCGCTCCTTCTAGCGTTAGAGCGACTTTTGTCGCAGGAGGTCATTATGGTGGTTTCCACAAAGGATCAAGGATTGGGCTTCTATTCCAACCTTTTTACGGTCCAAAAACCAAATGGGGATGTCAGACCCATTCTGGATTTAAGGGATCTGCACCGATTCCTAAGGATTCAGTCCTTCCGCATGGAATCAATTCGGACAGTAGTCTCCACCCTTCAGGGAGGAGAATTTCTGGCATCAATAGACATCAGAGATGCATATCTGCATGTGCCCATTTTTCCTGCTCATCAGAAGTTTCTGCGCTTCGAGATAGGAGGGCGCCATTTCCAGTTTGTGGCTCTGCCTTTTGGGATAGCCACTGCACCTCGAGTGTTCACAAAGGTCTTGGCCCCTCCTCTGGCCAGATTAAGGGCTCAGGGTATAGCTGTCATAGCATACCTAGACGACCTGCTCCTGATAGACCGGTCGGTAGCCTCCTTGAAGGGGAACTTGAGGACCACAGTCAAGTATCTGGAACATCTAGGTTGGATCCTTAACCTAGAAAAATCTTTCCTAAAACCAGTAAGAAGACTGAAGTATTTGGGTCTGATCATAGATACAAGCCAGGAGAAAATATTTCTACCTCAGGCAAAGATCACTGCTTTAAGGGAGCTGATTCTGGCAGTCAGGACCAAAAAGGGACCTTCTGTCCGCCTTTGTATGAGGCTGCTAGGAAAGATGGTGTCTTCATTCGAAGCAGTTCCCTATGCTCAGTTTCATTCAAGACTGCTGCAACACAGTATTCTGTCAGCCTGGAACAAGAAGGTTCAGGCATTAGACTTTCCGATGCACCTGTCTCATGCGGTGCGTCAGAGCCTCAATTGGTGGCTCATACCCGAAAATCTGCAGAAGGGGAAATCCTTTCCATGGGTTACCTGGACGGTGGTAACAACAGATGCCAGTCTGCCGGGTTGGGGAGCAGTTCTGGAACAGTCTGCGGTTCAGGGGGTATGGTCCCATCAACATTCTGGAGATCCATGCGGTATATCTAGCCCTAAACGCCTGGACTATCAGGCTACAGGGTTGCTCGGTCAGGATCCAGTCCGACAATGCCACAGCAGTGGCTTATGTCAATCATCAGGGAGGCACCAGGAGCCGAGCTGCTCAAAAAGAGGTAAACCAGATCTTAGTCTGGGCAGAGAAGCATGTGCCATGCATATCGGCAGTTTTCATTCCAGGGATATAGAACTGGCAGGCGGACTATTTAAGTCACCAGCAGTTACTTCCAGGGGAATGGTCTCTGCATCCTGACGTCTTTTGGGCCATATGCCAAAGATGGGGGGTTCCAGATGTAGATCTCTTTGCACCCCCATTCAACAAAAAGATAGACAGATTTGTGGCAAGAACAAAAGATCCTCTTGCATGCGGGACGGATGCATTGGTGATTCCGTGGCATTGGTTCTCACTGATTTATGCATTCCCGCCTATTCTGCTACTGCCACAACTCCTTCGCAGGATCAGGCAGTAAAGGAAGTCAGTACTTCTGGTGGCCCCCGCTTGGCCCAGAAGGACGTGGTATGCGGAAATAGCAAGGATGACAGTGGGTTCCCCGTGGACACTACCGGTACACCCAGACCTGTTATCTCAAGGTCCAGTGTTCCATCCTGCCTTACAAATGCTAAATTTGACGGTTTGGCTATTGAGACGCACGTTCTGAAGATATCTACCTTGATCAATGCAAGGAAGCCAGCTTCCAGAATGATTTATCATAGAGTCTGGAAAGCTTATGTATCCTGGTGTGAATCCAGGGGTTGGCATCCCAGAAAATATGTGATAGGTAGAATTCTTGATTTTCTACAATTGGGTTTTGAGATGAAGCTGGCCTTGAGTACCATTAAGGGCCAGGTCTCAGCCTTATCAGTATTATTTCAATGGCCACTTGCTTCGCATTTTTTGGTCCGAAACTCTGTGCAGGGGGTGACGCGTCTTAATCCTCCGGTTAAGGCACCCCTAAACCCCTGGGACTTGAACTTGGTTCTGTCTGTGTTACAGAAACAGCCCTTTGAACCAATACGTCAGATTCCTTTGGTCTTGTTGACAAGGAAGTCAATTTTTCTGGTAGCCATTTCTTCTGCTGGAAAAGTATCAGAATTAGCAGCCCTTTCCTGTAAAGAGCCTTATTTGATTGTACACAAGGATAGAGTGGTACTGCGCCCTCATCTAGTTTTTTCAGATTTTCATTTAAACCAAGACATTGTTCTGCCTTCCTTTTTTCCAGATCCCTGTTCTCCGGAAGAAATATCACTACATTTTTTGGATGTAGTAAGAGCAGTCAAGGCCTATCTGGAGGCAACTGCTCAGATTCGCAAAACTGATGTTTTGTTCGTGCTGCCAGAGGGTCCCAGTAGAGGACAAGCAGCGTCAAAAGCTACCATTTCTAAATGGATTCAACAGTTGATTATTCAGGCTTACGGTTTGAAACAGAAGATTCCTCCGTTTCAGATCAGGGCACATTCCACAAGGGCTATTGGTGCTTCTTGGGCAGTGCATCACCAGGCCTCTATGGCTCAAATCTGCAAGGCCGCAACCTGGTCTTCAGTCCATACATTCACCAGATTCTATCAGGTGGATGTGAGAAGGCATGAGGATATCGCCTTTGGGCGTAGTGTGCTGCAGGCAGCGGTACAGGGTCCTCAGGTCTGATTGCACCCTACTTGGTCGTGGTTCCCCCCTCAGACAGCATTGCTCTGGGACATCCCATCAGTAATTACTGAGGCTCTGTGTCCCGTGATGTTCGAGAAAGAAAATAGGATTTTTTATAACAGCTTACCTGTAAAATCCTTTTCTTCCGATGGACATCACGGGACACAGAGGTCCCGCCCCTATTCTAATACACTATATTGCTTGGCTACAAAACTGAGGTATCCCTGCAAGGGGAGGGATTATATAGGGGGTTAAACTTTCTGGTAGGGTGTGCCAGTGTCCAATCACCTAGTGATACCTATATAACCCATCAGTAATTACTGAGGCTCTGTGTCCCGTGATGTCCATCGAAAGAAAATGATTTTACAGGTAAGCTGTTATAAAAAATCCTATTTTCTAGACTAATAGAATAGGCTATGAGGTTCCCCCATATTGTATACTGAGATACCCAGATACTGTCTCATGCATATGGTATGGTTCAGGGGGGATGCAGGCTCTTTAGCGTCTTTTTCTTGGCTTGCCAGGCTGAGTGCTTGGATAAGGGTCCGGTGTTGTATTTGGAGGAGGGACTGCAACTTTTTTTTACATTCTTGCATAGGGATCCCCCTTAGAATCTTGGGGAGACCTAATAATTTTTTGGATTTTTTTTGCATAGGTTCCCCCTTAAAATTCATACCAGACCTGAAGAGTCTGGCATGAATAATGGGGAAACCACTAACCCAATTTTTAAAAAATATCTCCAACTCTATGCTTACATGGCTAGGGATACCCTGGTTGTTAAGGACTTAATTGTGCATTTGCAAGTATCCTTCCTCACAACTATTGACATTAGGAAGCTGTTATGTATATTATTGGTAATAATACTGCTATTATACATGATGTTTGGCTCCCTCCTTAACCACTTGCCTACCAGGCCAATTCTGACATTTCGCTCCTACATGTAAAAATCTTCCTTTTTTTGCTAGAAAATTACACAGAACCCCCAGACATTATAGTTGTTTTTTTTAGCAGAGACCCTAGAGAATAAAATGGCAGTTGTTGCAACTTTTTATCTAGCACTTTATTTGCGCAGCCATTTTTTAAACACTTTTTTTGGAAAAAAAACTGTTTCATGCTTTACAAAAAAACCCCACTAAAGTTAGCCCAATTTTTTTGCATAATATGAAAGATGATGTTATGCTGAGTAAATAGACACCTAACATGTCACGCTTCAAAATTGCACATGCTCGTGGAATGGCGCCAAACTTCGGTACTTAAAAATCCCCATAGACTACGCTTTAAATTTTTTTACTGGTTACATGTTTTGAGTTACAGATGAGGTCTAGAGCTAGAATTATTGCTCTCACTCTAACGTTCTCGGCAATACCTTACATGTGATTTGAATACCGTTTACATATGTGGGCGCGACTTACGCATGCGTCCGCTTCTGTGTGTGAGCACACAGGGACAGGGACACTTTAATTTTTTTTTTTTTTTATGAATTTTACTTTTATTATTCTAGTTTAACACTTTTTTAAACATTTTTTTAAAACACTTTTATTCCTATTACAAGGAACGTAAACATCCCTTGTAATAGGAACAAGCATGACAGGTCCTCTTTACAGTGAGATATGGGGTCAATAAATCCCCACATCTAATCTCTAGGCTGGGAAGGCTGAAAAAAAAAGATCTCAGCTTCTCAATCGCAATTTTTTCAAATGCAGAGGCCGGGCGTGGTGTCATAACATCGAACGAACGATCATAGAGAATCCGGGGACCATCTGGTCCAGGAGAAATCTCTATGGTCAGCATCCAGGGCCTGTGGATCCCTTCTCCAGTTCGCCGGTGGCAGTGGCTGAACTGCTATGATTATTCTTATGCTGTAGGGAATCGCTGGCTGAAAAAGAAGATATCTGAATGATGTCTGTAACTGCAGGCATCATTCAGATATCATCGCTCAAAATCAAGGATGTCATATGATGGCCGGTGGGCAGGAAGCAGTTAAAGTGGTTTTAAGTCTGAACGTTATGTTACCATAATGCATTCTGTGCAGTCACCCTCTCACTTTCTTATACTCACCCGCCTGATCTCGCATCTAGCAATGTGCACAAGAGCAGAGGATCTTGCAGCTCTCTCCCTCCTCATTGGCTCAGACACAGCAGCAGGAGCCTGCTGTCAATCACAGGCAGTGAGGGGGAGGTGGGGGCTGGTCTGAGCCCTGCTCTGTGTGTCCTATGGACACACAGAGCAGGGCTCGGAAGCGAGCACGCATGAGTGCCACTATAGCAAGCAGCTTGCTACGGGGGCACTTGGCGGGGGGGGGGGTTGGGGCAAGAGTGCTGGAGCAGGTAAGTAATACATGTTTGTTATTTTGGAGAAGAAATTAAACTGTTACAATCACTTATTTATCCTTATTTATCAACAACAAACCTAATTTGTCAACTAGTTACCCAATCAAACATTGTGCATTAAGGTCTTCATGTATGTTGGAGACATCCTATAAGAATGTTATTCCACTACATAGCTTGGGGTCATCTCTAAATGAAATGTTGCTCCTAATCCCAAACTCTATATCATTTATACATGGCTTAAAAAGTAAGCAACATTGGGGTACACCACTAATAACTTTAAAACATTTATAGTGAGAATCATTGATCACTACAGTTTTAATGCTGATTTTAAACAGTTTTCTATCTATTTACAAGCTGAATTTTTGAAGCCTAAAAACTTTAACTTACACATAATAGCCATATGTGGGGAACTATGTCAAGCACTTTTGCAAAGTTAACAGGAGCCAGCCGAAGTTTGATCTGTCTATGAATAGGCTGGTTGTACTGAAGTTGATCTATCGATCAACTTCAGTACAACCAGCCTGTTGTTTTTTTTTCACTGCCAGCAGCTAAAGCTGTAATCATCATATTTTGATGGCTAAGAAAGCTCCCACTGTCAGAATATGAGTGCAGCAGGAGGGATTTTCGTTGGAGGAAAGAAAATTGTAGAATGTATGGCTTGCTTTAGTATACTATATCCATGGCAACTCCTTTGTCTAAGTTTTTACTTTCTTCTGCATAAAAAGAAAGCAGGTTTGTTTAACAAGTTTACTATTTAATGATTCCGTGCTGACTATTGCTCATAGTATTGTTTAATTAACAAAAACTCTTCCATGTGTTTTTTTTTTTTTTTTTTAACAAACTCTTAAAGTGGTTGTAAATAGGGATGAGCTTCGTGTTCGAGTCGAACCCATGTTCGACTCGAACATCGGCTGTTCGACCGTCCGTCGAATTGCGAACGATATGGGCCGTTCGCGCCAAATTCGTGTGGCGCGTCACGGCCCATAATTCACTGCGGCATCGCAGTGCATTGCTGGCTGATGATTGGCCAAGCATGCACTATGACCCGCATGCTTGGCCAATCACAGCGCCGTCAGTAGAGAGAGCTGGAATTGGCCAAAGCCAGGGTGGCTTTGGCCAATTATGGCTCAGGGGATTTAGTACACACCCCACACTATATAAGGCCGCCTGCACGGCGGCCCTGTGTAGTGTGTGTTCCGGTGTGCTGAGAGATAGAGAGAGAGAGAGACAGTGTCATTTGATTTGAGTTAGATAGATTAGGCAGAACAGTCAGTCAGTTAGCTGCACTTACAGTGTATTGTGTATATATATGCATCCCAGGTGTTGCATATATATATATACACTGTATTCAGTTTAGCTAGATCCGTTTCTGTTATCTTCTATCTAGACTATTTAGTGCAGTGTGTCCTGCTCACAGTGTTCAGCTAGATCCGTTCCTGCTATTTACATTCAGTGCAGTGCGTCCTGCTCACAGTGTTCAGCTAGATCCGTTCCTGCTATTTACATTCAGTGCAGTGCGTCCTGCTCACAGTGTTCAGCTAGATCCGTTCCTGCTATTTACATTCAGTGCAGTGCGTCCTGCTCACAGTGTTCAGCTAGATCCGTTCCTGCTATTTACATTCAGTGCAGTGCGTCCTGCTCACAGTGTTCAGCTAGATCCGTTCCTGGTATTTACATTTAGTGCAGTGCGCCCTGCTCACAGTGTTCAGCTAGATCCGTTCCTGCTATTTACATTCAGTGCAGTGCGTCCTGCTCACAGTGTTCAGCTAGATCCGTTCCTGCTATATACATTTAGTGCAGTACGTCCTGCTCACAGTGTTCAGCTAGATCCGTTCCTGCTATTTACATTCAGTGCAGTGCGTCCTGCTCACAGTGTTCAGCTAGATCCGTTCCTGCTATTTACATTCAGTGCAGTGCGTCCTGCTCACAGTGTTCAGCTAGATCCGTTCCTGCTATTTACATTCAGTGCAGTGCGTCCTGCTCACAGTGTTCAGCTAGATCCGTTCCTGGTATTTACATTTAGTGCAGTGCGTCCTGCTCACAGTGTTCAGCTAGATCCGTTCCTGCTATTTACATTCAGTGCAGTGCGTCCTGCTCACAGTGTTCAGCTAGATCCGTTCCTGCTATATACATTTAGTGCAGTACGTCCTGCTCACAGTGTTCAGCTAGATCCGTTCCTGCTATTTACATTCAGTGCAGTGCGTCCTGCTCACAGTGTTCAGCTAGATCCGTTCCTGCTATTTACATTCAGTGCAGTGCGTCCTGCTCACAGTGTTCAGCTAGATCCGTTCCTGCTATTTACATTCAGTGCAGTGCGTCCTGCTCACAGTGTTCAGCTAGATCCGTTCCTGCTATTTACATTCAGTGCAGTGCGTCCTGCTCACAGTGTTCAGCTAGATCCGTTCCTGGTATTTACATTTAGTGCAGTGCGTCCTGCTCACAGTGTTCAGCTAGATCCGTTCCTGCTATTTACATTCAGTGCAGTGCGTCCTGCTCACAGTGTTCAGCTAGATCCGTTCCTGCTATATACATTTAGTGCAGTACGTCCTGCTCACAGTGTTCAGCTAGATCCGTTCCTGCTATTTACATTCAGTGCAGTGCGTCCTGCTCACAGTGTTCAGCTAGATCCGTTCCTGCTATTTACATTCAGTGCAGTGCGTCCTGCTCACAGTGTTCAGCTAGATCCGTTCCTGCTATTTACATTCAGTGCAGTGCGTCCTGCTCACAGTGTTCAGCTAGATCCGTTCCTGCTATTTACATTCAGTGCAGTGCGTCCTGCTCACAGTGTTCAGCTAGATCCGTTCCTGGTATTTACATTTAGTGCAGTGCGTCCTGCTCACAGTGTTCAGCTAGATCCGTTCCTGTTATCTTCCTACTGACAGGCAGGCTTGTCTGGTTACAGTATATAAAGCTACCTGAAGAAAATTACAGGTGTTCTTTTTGATCCTATTAGTACCACGGTCAGGCAGCTAGACTATTTACATTTAGTACAGTGTGTCCTGCTCACAGTGTTCAGCTAGATCCGTTCCTGTTATCTTCCTACTGACAGGCAGGCTTGTCTGGTTACAGTATATAAAGCTACCTGAAGAAAATTACAGGTGTTCTTTTTGATCCTATTAGTACCACGGTCAGGCAGCTAGACTATTTACATTTAGTACAGTGTGTCCTGCTCACAGTGTTCAGCTAGATCCGTTCCTGTTATCTTCCTACTGACAGGCAGGCTTGTCTGGTTACAGTATATAAAGCTACCTTAAGAAAATTACAGGTGTTCTTTTTGATCCTATTAGTACCACGGTCAGGCAGCTAGACTATTTACATTTAGTACAGTGCGTCCTGCTCACAGTGTTCAGCTAGATCCGTTCCTGCTATATACATTTAGTGCAGTACGTCCTGCTCACAGTGTTCAGCTAGATCCGTTCCTGTTATCTTCCTACTGACAGGCAGGCTTGTCTGGTTACAGTATATAAAGCTACCTGAAGAAAATTACAGGTGTTCTATCCCAGCTTAGTGCAGCTACAGGCCATTAGTATGTCTGGAAGGCCAAGAAGGAGAGGCAGACAGTCACAAGCCAATAAGAGAGGGCAAGCAGGCTCTGTGTCTAGTGCTGGTCGTGGAGACGGTGCATCCTCATCAGCACGTGGCCATGGGACACGCTTGGCCTTTTTTTCGGCAGCTGGCCGTGTTGAGCCGCAACATGCGGAAGACTTGGTCGAGTGGATGACCAAGCCGTCCTCATCCTCCTCATCCTCTCTCACCCATGCCCAGGGTGCTTTGTCTGGCAAAGCAGCGGCCTCTTCCCTCAGCTCAATGTCATCAGTGACTCCTTCCCTAGCTCCACCATGTCCTCATGAGGATTCCCTCGAACTGTTTGACCACAGTGTTGGGTACATGCTCCAGGAGGATGCCCAGCGTTTGGAAGGCTCTGATGATGATACTGAGCTCAATGAAGGCAGTAACATGAGCACGGACAGAGGGGGTGCCCAAGAAGGACAGCAATCTGGCAGTCATGCTCCCCCTGCTGCAGCATACTGCCAGGTTTGCTCCAGTGATGAGGAGGGAGGGGATGATGAGGTCACTGACTCAACGTGGGTGCCTGATAGGAGAGAGGAGGAGGAGGAGGAGGAGGAGGTGGCACATCACCAACTAGGCAGGATGCCCTCCAGGGGCCAGCCTAAGGGCAGCACATTGACTGCATCACACCCCAAAGCTCCACATGTGCAGGGCGCTGCAGTCTCTGCGCGTTATTCAAAAAGTTCTTTGGTGTGGGCCTTTTTTGAGACGAGTGCATCAGATCGCACCGCTGCTATTTGCAACATATGTCTCAAGCGTATCTCGCGTGGCCAAAACATCTCCCACTTGGGTACCACATGCTTGACCAGACATATGTTGACCTGCCATGCAGTTCGTTGGCAAGCGTATCTGAAAGACCCACACCAAAGAACAAAGAGGATCTCTCCTTGCTCCTCATCAGCTGAGATTTCCAACCCCACTAGACCTTCAGTCCTCTCTGAGACCTGCAGTGAGAGGAATGAAGGTGTAGAATTAGGTGTGTCACAGCCAAGTACTTGTGGGCAATCTGCTTTTGGTACACCGACGTCAGATTGTACCAGGCAAATTTCCCTGCCCCAGCTGCTGCACCGCCGAAAGAAGTTTGCTCCCAGCCATCCACATGCCCAGCGGTTGAATGCTAGCTTGGCAAAATTGCTAGCACTTCAACTGCTGCCTTTTCAGTTGGTAGACTCTGCCCCCTTCCGTGAGTTTGTGGAATGTGCGGTTCCTCAGTGGCAGGTACCCAAACGCCACTTTTTCTCACGGAAGGCGATTCCGGCTCTCTACCGGCATGTGGAAGGCAATGTCCATGCCTCGCTGGACAGGGCGGTCAGCGGTAAGGTGCATATTACCGCTGACTCATGGTCCAGCAGGCATGGACAGGGACGTTACTTAAGTTTCACGGCGCATTGGGTGACTCTGCTGGCAGCTGGGAAGGATGCAGGACAAGGTGCAGTAGTGTTGGAGGTTGTTCCGCCACCACGCCTCCAAAATGCTGATTGTGACACACCTCTCTCCTCCACCCCCTCCTCTTCTTCTTCCTCCATGGCCTCTTCCTCGGAACCAGCGGTGCTCCGTAGGCGTTCAAGGGGCTACGCAAGTACGCAGGCCAAAAGATGCCATGCGGTGCTTGAGCTGGTGTGCTTGGGGGACAGGAGCCACACTGGGGCAGAGGTTCTGTCAGCTCTGCAGGGGCAGGTTCAGAGGTGGTTGACGCCACGCCAACTTAAGGCAGGAATGGTGGTTTGCGACAATGGCACCAACCTCCTCTCTGCCCTCCGACAGGGACAACTGACCCATGTGCCCTGTTTGGCTCACGTCCTTAACTTGGTGGTGCAGCGGTTCTTGGGCAGGTACCCGGGCTTACAGGATGTCCTGAGGCAGGCCAGGAAAGTCTCTGTGCATTTCCGCCGGTCATATAATGCCAGTGCTCGGCTGACGGACCTCCAAAAGGAGTTTAACCTGCCCAAGAACCGCCTAATCTGTGACATGCCCACCAGGTGGAACTCGACGTTGGCCATGCTGCAGCGGCTGCACACGCAGCAGAGGGCCATCAATGAGTACCTGTGCGACTATGGCACCAGGACAGGGTCAGGGGACCTTGGTTTTTTTTCCCCACGCCAGTGGGCCATGATCAGGGATGCATGCACTGTCCTGTCACCATTCGAGGAGGCCACGAGGATGGTGAGCACTGACAGTGCATGCATCAGTGACACTGTCCCCCTTGTCCACCTGTTGGAGCACACGCTGCGTGGAATAATGGACAGGGCACTTGAGGCAGAACAGAGGCAGGAAGAGGAGGACTTCCTTAGCTCTCAAGGCCCCCTTTATCCAGACAGTGTTCCTGCGTGCCCGCCGATCACACAGGAAGAGGACGAGGAGGAGGAGGAGGAGGAGGAGGAAGATTGTGTCAGTATGGAGGTGGAGCCTGGCACTCAGCATCAGCAGTCTTTAAGGGATCAGTCCCAAGGAACACATGGACTTGTACGTGGCTGGGAGGAGGTGGCTGCGGACGTTGTTGTCCTTAGTGACCCAGAGGACTCCGGACCGAATGCCTCAGCAAACCTACGCTGCATGGCCTCCCTGATCCTGCAAAGCCTGCGTAAGGATCCTCGTATTCGTGGTATCAAGGAGAAGGACCAATACTGGCTGGCAACCCTCCTTGATCCACGTTACAAGGGTAAGGTTGCGGACCTTATCTTGCCATCGCAGAGGGAGCAGAGGATGAAACATCTTCGGGAGGCCTTGCAGAAAGGTCTGTGCAACGCGTTCCCAGAGACTGGGAGGTTACAAACTCCTGTTTCTGGACAACGTGTTGCTGAGGCTTCGGTCAGTCAAAGAAGGAGCGGTGGAGAAGGTGGCCGTCTGACCGATGCGTTCAGACAATTTTTTGGTCCGCAGCCCCAAGGTATGATCGGTTCCAGCAACCATCGCCAGCGTCTGTTTTACATGGTGCAGGAATACCTAGGGGCAAGATCAGACTTGGACACCTTTCCCACCGAAAATCCTCTGGGTTACTGGGTCTTGAGGATGGATCACTGGCCAGAGCTTGCACAGTATGCAATTGAGCTACTGGCCTGTCCTGCATCCAGCGTTCTTTCGGAACGTACATTCAGTGCTGCTGGAGGCGTGGTAACCGATCACAGGGTGCGTCTGTCCACTGACTCGGTCGATCGGCTGACCTTCATAAAAATGAATCAGTCTTGGATCACCACCAGCTACCAAGCACCTGATGCTGATGTAACTGAATAATTTTTTTCAGATCCCTTCAAAGACTGCCTATGCTGATGCTGAGTGATTATCCCTGAGTAATTATCCTCTTCCTCCTCAATCATCACGCTGATAGCTTGTAAGAACATTTTTGGTTCTGGGCGCCACCACCAGTGCCTAAGGCACAATTTTTCAGCCCCTGTATAACAGGGGCGTGTAATTACAATTTTTGATGTAATACTTTGCAGCACGGCTCGTTCCTGCATTCCAACTAGAGTGTCTGTGAGGGGTTGCAGTGTTGTGGCACCAGCACCAGTGCCTAAGGCCCAATTTTTCTGCCCCTGTCTAACAGGGGCGTGAAATTACAATTTTTGATGCAATACTTTGCAGCAGGGCTCGTTCCTGCATTCCAACTAGAGTGTCTGTGAGGGGTTGCAGTGTTGTGGCACCAGCACCAGTGCCTAAGGCCCAATTTTTCTGCCCCTGTCTAACAGGGGCGTGTAATTACAATTTTTGATGCAATACTTTGCAGCAGTGCTCGTTCCTGCGTTCCAACTAGAGTGTCTGTGAGGGGTTGCAGTGTTGTGGCACCAGCACCAGTGCCTAAGGCCCAATTTTTCTGCCCCTGTCTAACAGGGGCGTGTAATTACAATTTTTGATGCAATACTTTGCAGCAGGGCTCGTTCCTGCGTTCCAACTAGAGTGTCTGTGAGGGGTTGCAGTGTTGTGGCACCAGCACCAGTGCCTAAGGCCTAATTTTTCAGCTCCTGTTCAACAGGGGCATGTAATTACAATTCTTGATCTAATATTTCACAGCAGGGCCCTGTGAGGGCTTACAGTGTTTTGGCCACAGCAACACCTAAGGCCCAAATTTCTGCTGAGTATATAGGGCAGGACCCTACTTTCAAACATCTAACTTACAAACGACTCCTACTTGCAAACGGAAGGAGACAACAGGAAGTGAGATGAAATCTACCCATAGGAAGGGAAATTCTCTCATGTAAGAGTTAATATGGGAAAACAATTTCTCCTTTCCACTGATGCTTTCCAATCCTTGTTCCACAAAAAAACCCAAATTTTCAAAAAACATTTTTCATTGGGACAAAAAAGTGAGGTGAAATCTTCTGAAGAGGAGGAAAGACGCAAAACAAATGTCACAGGGGTGATAACCCTTCCCTATGTTTTCCAAAAAGCTTAGAAAAGATTTTTTGGCTGGAGCTAAACACATTAAAAATGTTCAAAATTACAAACAGATTCTACTTAACAACAAACCTACAGTCCCTGTCTTGTTTGCACCGCCTGTATACTGCTGTTCAGAGTATATAGGGACCTTTCCTTATTTTAATTTGGGTGCGGGGTTCCCCTTAATATCCATACAAGACCCAAAGGGCCTGGTAATGGACTGGGGGGTACCCATGCCGTTTGTCTCACTGATTTTCATCCATATTGCCAGGACCCGACATGACATTAAACCCGCAAGCAGTTTTAAATGAGATTTTTTCCTTTAAAAATGACATTTGGTGCAGGGACTGTTCTAAACATGGGAAACACGCGTCACTTTACAGGCATACTATAGACACCCCCCAGGTACGATATTTAAAGGAATATTTCACTTTTTTTTTTTTTACTTTAAGCATCATTAAAATCACTGCTCCCGAAAAAACGGCCGTTTTTAAAAGTTTTTTTTGCATTGATACATGTCCCCTGGGGTAGGACCCGGGTCCCCAAACCCTTTTTAGGACAATACCATGCAAATTAGCCTTTAAAATGAGCACTTTTGATTTCGAACGTTCGAGTCCCATAGACGTCAATGGGGTTCTAACGTTCGTGCGAACTTGCGGTCCGTTCGCGGGTTCTGGTGCGAACCGAACCGGGGGGTGTTCGGCTCATCCCTAGTTGTAAAGTTAAATATTACTGCCAGCCCCATGTTCTAGTAAGCCATCCTACACTGTGTACATGTTTTATTAAAAATATGTCCTTGTAAATACCTTATTTCAGTTTCTGGCCGGACACATGACCTCCAGCCGCTCTCCTCCCCTGATCTAAGGGCAATAGTGGGAGGGGTCGAGATCTGATGTCAGCTGCGAGGTCACATGACCAATGTTCTTTCCACTCAGCCCCTCTTGCTGTATCCCTTAGTTTAGGATGGCTTAGTAGAACAGAGGGGCTGGCAGTAAACTTTATTTAACATTACTGTCAGCTACTAATGGTGGCAGGAGGGGAGGGGGGCAGAGGAGATGGCTCACACACACAGGAGCTGACAGGCAGGGAGAGGGAGAGAGGAGAGCAGTGGGGTGATGGAGGCACGTAACCTGACCATGGTAATCATGGATTAGCAGCCATGATTACCATGGTCAGCACACTAAGGGGGACACAGAGCAGGCAGGATCAACCAGGTTTTTTACAGCATAGAGAGGGACAGATTAGACAGCACAAGCACTGTGCTATTTAAATTGCTATAAGTGAACAGGATCTCTTTTTTTACCTATTTTACTCCCCTCAATCAAACTGTATTGGTTGGTGGCAGGGCTTTTTTTCTCAGAGAAAAGGTGCAGGAACTCCCCCTCCCCGGCCAACTTCCTGCCCTCAACCACACCCAAACCTGCCCCCAACCACGCCTTCCTTAGGGTAGAGAAGTACAGCGGCACCAAATAATGTTAATAAGTAGAAATCCCCCTCTCCCAGTTTTCCTCTCTGCACAAATATCCCCCTTTCCCAGTTCTCTTCTCTGCACAAATCTCTCCCTTTCCTATCTCTTTTCTCTGCACAAATCTTCCCCTTTGCCAGTTCTCCTCTCTGCACAAATCTCCCCCTTTCCCAGCTCTTCTCTCTGCACAAATCTCCCCCTTTCCCAGTTCTCCTCTCGGCACAAATCTCCCCCTTTCACACCTCTCCTCCTCTCTGCACTAACATCCCCCTATCCCAGTTCTCCTCTCTGCACAAATCTCCCCCTATCCAATCTCTTCTCTCTGCCCAAATCTCCCCCTTTCCCAATTCTCCTCTCTGCACAAATCTCCCCCTTTCCCAGCTCTCGTCTCTGCACAAATCTCCCCCTTTCCCAGCTCTCCTCTCTGCACAAATCTCCCCCTTTCCACCTCTGCTCCTCTCTGCCCAAATCTCCCCCTTTACCAGTTCTCCTCTCTGCACAAATCTCCCCCTTTCCCAGCTCTCCTCTCTGCACAAATCTCCCCCTTTCCCAGCTCTCCTCTCTGCACAATTCTCCCCCTTTCCCAGTTCTCCTCTCTGCACAAATCTCCCCCTTTCCCAGCTCTCCTCTCTGCACAAATCTCCCCCTTTCCCAGCTTTCCTCTCTGCACAAATCTCCCCCTTTCCCAGCTCTCCTCTCTGCACAAATCTCCCCCTTTCCACCTCTGCTCCTCTCTGCCCAAATCTCCCCCTTTCCCAGTTCTCCTCTCTGCACAAATCTCCCCCTTTCCCAGCTCTCCTCTCTGCACAAATCTCCCCCTTTCCCAGCTCTCCTCTCTGCACAATTCTCCCCCTTTCCCAGCTCTCCTCTCTGCACAAATCTCCCCCTTTCCCAGCTCTCCTCTCTGCACAAATCTTCGCCTTTCCCAGCTCTCCTCTCTGTACAATTCTCCCCCTTTTCCACCTCTCCTCTCTGCACAAATCTCACCCTTTCCCAGCTCTCCTTTCTGCACAAATCTCCCCCTTTCCCAGCTCTCCTCTCTGCACAAATCTCCCCCTTTCCCAGCTCTCCTCTCTGCACAAATCTCCCCCTTTCCCAGCTCTCCTCTCTGCACAAATCTCCCCCAGTTCTCTCCGCACAAATCTCCCCCATCCTGCTCTCCTCTCTGCACAAACCTCCCCCTTTCCAAGTTCTCTCTGCACAAATCTCCCCCGTCCTGCTCTCCTCTCTGCACAAATCTCCCCCTTTCCCAGTTCCCTCTGCACAAATCCCCCCATCCTGATCTCTTCTACACAAATCTCCCCCTTTCCCAGATCCCTTTGCACAAATCCCCCCATCCTGCTCTCCTCTCTGCACAAATCTCCCCCTTTCCCAGTTGCCTCTGCACAAACCTCCCCCTTTCCAAGTTCTCGCTGCACAAATCTCCCCCGTCCTGCTCTCCTCTCTGCACAAATCTCCCCCTTTCCCAGTTCCCTCTGCACAAATCCCCCCATCCTGATCTCTTCTGCACAAATCTCCCCCTTTCCCAGATCCCTTTGCACAAATCCCCCCATCCTGCTCTCCTCTCTGCACAAATCTCCCCCTTTCCCAGTTCTCCTCTCTGCACAAATCTCCCCCTTTGCCAGCTCTCCTCTCTGCACAAATCTCCCCCTTTCCCAGCTCTCCTCTCTGCACAAATCTCCCCCTTTCCACCTCTGCTCCTCTCTGCCCAAATCTCCCCCTTTCCCAGTTCTCCTCTCTGCACAAATCTCCCCCTTTCCCAGCTCTCCTCTCTGCACAAATCTCCCCCTTTCCCAGCTCTCCTCTCTGCACAATTCTCCCCCTTTCCCAGCTCTCCTCTCTGCACAAATTCCCCCTTTCCCAGCTCTCCTCTCTGCACAAATCTCCCCCTTTCCCAGCTCTCCTCTCTGGACAAATCTCCCCCTTTTCCAGCTCTCCTCTCTGGACAAATCTTCCCCTTTCCCAGCTCTCCTCTCTGCACAAATCTCCCCCTTTCCCAGCTCTCCTCTCTGCACAAATCTTCGCCTTTCCCAGCTCTCCTCTCTGGACAATTCTCCCCCTTTTGCACCTATCCTCTCTGCACAAATCTCACCCTTTCCCAGCTCTCCTCTCTGCACAAATCTCCCCCTTTCCCAGCTCTCCTCTCTGCACAAATCTCCCCCTTTCCCAGCTCTCCTCTCTGCACAAATCTCCCCCAGTTCTCTCCGCACAAATCTCCCCCATCCTGCTCTCCTCTCTGCACAAACCTCCCCCTTTCCAAGTTCTCTCTGCACAAATCTCCCCCGTCCTGCTCTCCTCTCTGCACAAATCTCCCCCTTTCCCAGTTCCCTCTGCACAAATCCCCCCATCCTGATCTCTTCTACACAAATCTCCCCCTTTCCCAGATCCCTTTGCACAAATCCCCCCATCCTGCTCTCCTCTCTGCACAAATCTCCCCCTTTCCCAGTTGCCTCTGCACAAATCTCCCCCTTTCCCCAGTTCTCTCTGCACAAATCCCCCCATCCTGCTCTCCTCTCTGCACAAATCTCCCCCTTTCCCAGCTCTCCTCTCTGCACAAATTCCTCCTTTCCCAGCTCTCCTCTCTGCACAAATCTCCCCCTTTCCCAGCTCTCCTCTCTGGACAAATCTCCCCCTTTCCCAGCTCTCCTCTCTGGACAAATCTCCCCCTTTCCCAGTTCTCCTCTCTGCACAAATCTCCCCCTTCCCCAGCTCTCCTCTCTGCACAAATCTTCGCCTTTCCCAGCTCTCCTCTCTGGACAATTCTCCCCCTTTTCCACCTCTCCTCTCTGCACAAATCTCACCCTTTCCCAGCTCTCCTCTCTGCACAAATCTCCCCCTTTCCCAGCTCTCCTCTCTGCACAAATCTCCCCCTTTCCCAGCTCTCCTCTCTGCACAAATCTCCCCCAGTTCTCTCTGCACAAATCTCCCCCATCCTGCTCTCCTCTCTGCACAAACCTCCCCCTCTCCAAGTTCTCTCTGCACAAATCTCCCCCGTCCTGCTCTCCTCTCTGCACAAATCCCCCCCCTTTCCCAGTTCCCTCTGCACAAATCCCCCCATCCTGATCTTTTCTGCACAAATCTCCCCCTTTCCCAGATCCCTTTGCACAAATCCCCCCATCCTGCTCTCCTCTCTGCACAAATCTCCCCCTTTCCCAGTTGCCTCTGCACAAATCTCCCCCTTTCCCCAGTTCTCTCTGCACAAATCCCCCCATCCTGCTCTCCTCTCTGCACAAACCTCCCCCTTTCCCAGTTCTCTCTGCACAAATCTCCCCCATGCTGCTCTCCTCTCTGCACAAATCTCCCCCTTTCCCAATTCCCTCTGCACGAATCCCCCCCAATCCTGCTCTCCTCTGCACAAATCTCCCCCTTTCCCAGTTTCCTCTGCACATATTTCCCCATCCTGCTCTCCTCTCTGCACAAATCTCCCCCACCCCGCTCTCCTCTCTGCACAAATCTCCCCCTTTCCCAGTTCCCTCTGCACAAATCCCCCCATCCTGATCTCTTCTGCACAAATCTCCCCCTTTCCCAGATCCCTTTGCACAAATCCCCCCATCCTGCTCTCCTCTCTGCACAAATCTCCCCATTTCCCAGTTCTCCTCTCTGCACAAATCTCCCCCTTTCCCAGCTCTCCTCTCTGCACAAATCTCCCCCTTTCCCAGCTCTCCTCTCTGCAAAAATCTCCCCCTTTCCACCTCTGCTCCTCTCTGCCCAAATCTCCCCCTTTCCCAGTTCTCCTCTCTGCACAAATCTCCCCCTTTCCCAGCTCTCCTCTCTGCACAAATCTCCCCCTTTCCAAGCTCTCCTCTCTGCACAAATTCCCCGTTTCCCAGCTCTCCTCTCTGCACAAATCTCCCCCTTTCCCAGCTCTCCTCTCTGGACAAATCTCCCCCTTTTCCAGCTCTCCTCTCTGGACAAATCTCCCCCTTTCCCAGTTCTCCTCTCTGCACAAATCTCCCCCTTTCCCAGCTCTCCTCTCTGCACAAATCTTCGCCTTTCCCAGCTCTCCTCTCTGGACAATTCTCCCCCTTTTCCACCTATCCTCTCTGCACAAATCTCACCCTTTCCCAGCTCTCCTCTCTGCACAAATCTCCCCATTTCCCAGCTCTCCTCTCTGCACAAATCTCCCCCTTTCCCAGCTCTCCTCTCTGCACAAATCTCCCCCTTTCCCAGCTCTCCTCTCTGCACAAATTCCCCGTTTCCCAGCTCTCCTCTCTGCACAAATCTCCCCCTTTCCCAGCTCTCCTCTCTGGACAAATCTCCCCCTTTTCCAGCTCTCCTCTCTGGACAAATCTCCCCCTTTCCCAGTTCTCCTCTCTGCACAAATCTCCCCCTTTCCCAGCTCTCCTCTCTGCACAAATCTCCCCATTTCCCAGCTCTCCTCTCTGCACAAATCTCCCCCTTTCCCAGCTCTCCTCTCTGCACAAATCTCCCCCAGTTCTATCTGCACAAATCTCCCCCATCCTGCGCTCCTCTCTGCACAAACCTCCCCCTTTCCAAGTTCTCTCTGCACAAATCTCCCCCGTCCTGCTCTCCTCTCTGCACAAATCTCCCCCTTTCCCAGTTCCCTCTGCACAAATCCCCCCATCCTGATCTCTTCTGCACAAATCTCCCCCTTTCCCAGATCCCTTTGCACAAATCCCCCCATCCTGCTCTCCTCTCTGCACAAATCTCCCCCTTTCCCAGTTGCCTCTGCACAAATCTCCCCTTTCCCCAGTTCTCTCTGCACAAATCCCCCCATCCTGCTCTCCTCTCTGCACAAACCTCCCCCTTTCCCAGTTCTCTCTGCACAAATCTCTCCCATGCTGCTCTCCTCTCTGCACAAATCTCCCCCTTTCCCAATTCCCTCTGCACGAATCCCCCCCAATCCTGCTCTCCTCTGCACAAATCTCCCCCTTTCCCAGTTTCCTCTGCACAAATCCCCCCCATCCTGCTCTCCTCTCTGCACAAATCTCCCCCAGTTCTCTCTGCACAAATCTCCCCCACCCTGCTCTCCTCTCTGCACAAACATCCCCCTTTCCATGTTCTCTCTGCACAAATCTCCCCCGTCCCGCTCTCCTCTCTGCACAAATCTCCCCCTTTCCCAGTTCCCTCTGCACAAATCCCCCCATCCTGATCTCTTCTGCACAAATCTCCCCCTTTCCCAGATCCCTTTGCACAAATCCCCCCATCCTGCTCTCCTCTCTGCACAAATCTCCCCATTTCCCAGTTCTCCTCTCTGCACAAATCTCCCCCTTTGCCAGCTCTCCTCTCTGCACAAATCTCCCCCTTTCCCAGCTCTCCTCTCTGCAAAAATCTCCCCCTTTCCACCTCTGCTCCTCTCTGCCCAAATCTCCCCCTTTCCCAGTTCTCCTCTCTGCACAAATCTCCCCCTTTCCCAGCTCTCCTCTCTGCACAAATCTCCCCCTTTCCAAGCTCTCCTCTCTGCACAAATTCCCCCTTTTCCAGCTCTCCTCTCTGCACAAATCTCCCCCTTTCCCAGCTCTCCTCTCTGGACAAATCTCCCCCTTTTCCAGCTCTCCTCTCTGGACAAATCTCCCCCTTTCCCAGTTCTCCTCTCTGCACAAATCTCCCCCTTTCCCAGCTCTCCTCTCTGCACAAATCTTCGCCTTTCCCAGCTCTCCTCTCTGGACAATTCTCCCCCTTTTCCACCTATCCTCTCTGCACAAATCTCACCCTTTCCCAGCTCTCCTCTCTGCACAAATCTCCCCCTTTCCCAGCTCTCCTCTCTGCACAAATCTCCCCCTTTCCCAGCTCTCCTCTCTGCACAAATCTCCCCCTTTCCCAGCTCTCCTCTCTGCACAAATCTCCCCCAGTTCTCTCCGCACAAATCTCCCCCATCCTGCTCTCCTCTCTGCACAAACCTCCCCCTTTCCAAGTTCTCTCTGCACAAATCTCCCCCGTCCTGCTCTCCTCTCTGCACAAATCTCCCCCTTTCCCAGTTCCCTCTGCACAAATCCCCCCATCCTGATCTCTTCTGCACAAATCTCCCCCTTTCCCTGATCCCTTTGCACAAATCCCCCCATCCTGCTCTCCTCTCTGCACAAATCTCCCCCTTTCCCAGTTGCCTCTGCACAAATCTCCCCCTTTCCCCAGTTCTCTCTGCACAAATCCCCCCATCCTGCTCTCCTCTCTGCACAAACCTCCCCCTTTCCCAGTTCTCTCTGCACAAATCTCCCCCATGCTGCTCTCCTCTCTGCACAAATCTCCCCCTTTCCCAATTCCCTCTGCACGAATCCCCCCCAATCCTGCTCTCCTCTGCACAAATCTCCCCCTTTCCCAGTTTCCTCTGCACAAATCCCCCCATCCTGCTCTCCTCTCTGCACAAACCTCCCCCTTTCCATGTTCTCTCTGCACAAATCTCCCCCGTCCTGCTCTCCTCTCTGCACAAATCTCCCCCTTTCCCCAGTTCCCTCTGCACAAATCCCCCCATCCTGATCTCTTCTGCACAAATCTCCCCCTTTCCCAGATCCCTTTGCACAAATCCCCCCATCCTGCTCTCCTCTCTGCACAAATCTCCCCCTTTCCCAGTTGCCTCTGCACAAATCTCCCCTTTCCCCAGTTCTCTCTGCACAAATCCCCCCATCCTGCTCTCCTCTCTGCACAAACCTCCCCCTTTCCCAGTTCTCTCTGCACAAATCTCTCCCATGCTGCTCTCCTCTCTGCACAAATCTCCCCCTTTCCCAATTCCCTCTGCACGAATCCCCCCCAATCCTGCTCTCCTCTGCACAAATCTCCCCCTTTCCCAGTTTCCTCTGCACAAATCCCCCCCATCCTGCTCTCCTCTCTGCACAAATCTCCCCCAGTTCTCTCTGCACAAATCTCCCCCACCCTGCTCTCCTCTCTGCACAAACATCCCCCTTTCCATGTTCTCTCTGCACAAATCTCCCCCGTCCCGCTCTCCTCTCTGCACAAATCTCCCCCTTTCCCAGTTCCCTCTGCACAAATCCCCCCATCCTGATCTCTTCTGCACAAATCTCCCCCTTTCCCAGATCCCTTTGCACAAATCCCCCCATCCTGCTCTCCTCTCTGCACAAATCTCCCCATTTCCCAGTTCTCCTCTCTGCACAAATCTCCCCCTTTGCCAGCTCTCCTCTCTGCACAAATCTCCCCCTTTCCCAGCTCTCCTCTCTGCACAAATCTCCCCCTTTCCAAGCTCTCCTCTCTGCACAAATTCCCCCTTTTCCAGCTCTCCTCTCTGCACAAATCTCCCCCTTTCCCAGCTCTCCTCTCTGGACAAATCTCCCCCGTTTCCAGCTCTCCTCTCTGGACAAATCTCCCCCTTTCCCAGTTCTCCTCTCTGCACAAATCTCCCCCTTTCCCAGCTCTCCTCTCTGCACAAATCTTCGCCTTTCCCAGCTCTCCTCTCTGGACAATTCTCCCCCTTTTCCACCTATCCTCTCTGCACAAATCTCACCCTTTCCCAGCTCTCCTCTCTGCACAAATCTCCCCCTTTCCCAGCTCTCCTCTCTGCACAAATCTCCCCCTTTCCCAGCTCTCCTCTCTGCACAAATCTCCCCCAGTTCTCTCCGCACAAATCTCCCCCATCCTGCTCTCCTCTCTGCACAAACCTCCCCCTTTCCAAGTTCTCTCTGCACAAATCTCCCCCGTCCTGCTCTCCTCTCTGCACAAATCTCCCCCTTTCCCAGTTCCCTCTGCACAAATCCCCCCATCCTGATCTCTTCTGCACAAATCTCCCCCTTTCCCTGATCCCTTTGCACAAATCCCCCCATCCTGCTCTCCTCTCTGCACAAATCTCCCCCTTTCCCAGTTGCCTCTGCACAAATCTCCCCCTTTCCCCAGTTCTCTCTGCACAAATCCCCCCATCCTGCTCTCCTCTCTGCACAAACCTCCCCCTTTCCCAGTTCTCTCTGCACAAATCTCCCCCATGCTGCTCTCCTCTCTGCACAAATCTCCCCCTTTCCCAATTCCCTCTGCACGAATCCCCCCCAATCCTGCTCTCCTCTGCACAAATCTCCCCCTTTCCCAGTTTCCTCTGCACAAATCCCCCCATCCTGCTCTCCTCTCTGCACAAACCTCCCCCTTTCCATGTTCTCTCTGCACAAATCTCCCCCGTCCTGCTCTCCTCTCTGCACAAATCTCCCCCTTTCCCAGTTCCCTCTGCACAAATCCCCCCATCCTGATCTCTTCTGCACAAATCTCCCCCTTTCCCAGATCCCTTTGCACAAATCCCCCCATCCTGCTCTCCTCTCTGCACAAATCTCCCCATTTCCCAGTTCTCCTCTCTGCACAAATCTCCCCCTTTCCCAGCTCTCCTCTCTGCACAAATCTCCCCCTTTCCCAGCTCTCCTCTCTGCAAAAATCTCCCCCTTTCCACCTCTGCTCCTCTCTGCCCAAATCTCCCCCTTTCCCAGTTCTCCTCTCTGCACAAATCTCCCCCTTTCCAAGCTCTCCTCTTTGCACAAATCTCCCCCTTTCCCAGCTCTCCTCTCTGCACAATTCTCCCCCTTTCCCAGCTCTCCTCTCTGCACAAATTCCCCCTTTCCCAGCTCTCCTCTCTGCACAAATCTCCCCCTTTGCCAACTCTCCTCTCTGCACAAATCTCCCCCTTTCCCAGTTCTCCTCTCTGCACAAATCTCCCCCTTTGCCAGCTCTCCTCTCTGCACAAATCTCCCCCTTTCCCAGCTCTCCTCTCTGCACAAATTCCCCCTTTCCCAGCTCTCCTCTCTGGACAAATCTCCCCCTTTTCCAGCTCTCCTCTCTGGACAAATCTCCCCCTTTCCCAGTTCTCCTCTCTGCACAAATCTCCCCCTTTCCCAGCTCTCCTCTCTGCACAAATCTTCGCCTTTCCCAGCTCTCCTCTCTGGACAATTCTCCCCCTTTTCCACCTATCCTCTCTGCACAAATCTCACCCTTTCCCAGCTCTCCTCTCTGCACAAATCTCCCCCTTTCCCAGCTCTCCTCTCTGCACAAATCTCCCCCTTTCCCAGCTCTCCTCTCTGCACAATTCTCCCCCTTTCCCAGCTCTCCTCTCTGCACAAATCTCCCCCAGTTCTCTCCGCACAAATCTCCCCCATCCTGCTCTCCTCTCTGCACAAACCTCCCCCTTTCCAAGTTCTCTCTGCACAAATCTCCCCCGTCCTGCTCTCCTCTCTGCACAAATCTCCCCCTTTCCCAGTTCCCTCTGCACAAATCCCCCCATCCTGATCTCTTCTGCACAAATCTCCCCCTTTCCCAGATCCCTTTGCACAAATCCCCCCATCCTGATCTCTTCTGCACAAATCTCCCCCTTTCCCAGATCCCTTTGCACAAATCCCCCCATCCTGCTCTCCTCTCTGCACAAATCTCCCCATTTCCCAGTTCTCCTCTCTGCACAAATCTCCCCCTTTCCCAGCTCTCCTCTCTGCACAAATCTCCCCCTTTCCCAGCTCTCCTCTCTGCAAAAATCTCCCCCTTTCCACCTCTGCTCCTCTCTGCCCAAATCTCCCCCTTTCCCAGTTCTCCTCTCTGCACAAATCTCCCCCTTTCCCAGCTCTCCTCTCTGCACAAATCTCCCCCTTTCCAAGCTCTCCTCTCTGCACAAATTCCCCCTTTCCCAGCTCTCCTCTCTGCACAAATCTCCCCCTTTCCCAGCTCTCCTCTCTGGACAAATCTCCCCCTTTTCCAGCTCTCCTCTCTGGACAAATCTCCCCCTTTCCCAGCTCTCCTCTCTGCAAAAATCTCCCCCTTTCCACCTCTGCTCCTCTCTGCCCAAATCTCCCCCTTTCCCAGTTCTCCTCTCTGCACAAATCTCCCCCTTTCCCAGCTCTCCTCTCTGCACAATTCTCCCCCTTTCCCAGCTCTCCTCTCTGCACAAATTCCCCCTTTCCCAGCTCTCCTCTCTGCACAAATCTCCCCCTTTGCCAACTCTCCTCTCTGGACAAATCTCCCCCTTTCCCAGTTCTCCTCTCTGCACAAATCTCCCCCTTTGCCAGCTCTCCTCTCTGCACAAATCTCCCCCTTTCCCAGCTCTCCTCTCTGCACAAATCTCCCCCTTTCCACCTCTGCTCCTCTCTGCCCAAATCTCCCCCTTTCCCAGTTCTCCTCTCTGCACAAATCTCCCCCTTTCCCAGCTCTCCTCTCTGCACAAATCTCCCCCTTTCCCAGCTCTCCTCTCTGCACAATTCTCCCCCTTTCCCAGCTCTCCTCTCTGCACAAATTCCCCCTTTCCCAGCTCTCCTCTCTGCACAAATCTCCCCCTTTCCCAGCTCTCCTCTCTGGACAAATCTCCCCCTTTTCCAGCTCTCCTCTCTGGACAAATCTCCCCCTTTCCCAGTTCTCCTCTCTGCACAAATCTCCCCCTTTCCCAGCTCTCCTCTCTGCACAAATCTTCGCCTTTCCCAGCTCTCCTCTCTGGACAAATCTCCCCCTTTTCCACCTATCCTCTCTGCACAAATCTCACCCTTTCCCAGCTCTCCTCTCTGCACAAATCTCCCCCTTTCCCAGCTCTCCTCTCTGCACAAATCTCCCCCTTTCCCAGCTCTCCTCTCTGCACAAATCTCCCCCAGTTCTCTCCGCACAAATCTCCCCCATCCTGCTCGCCTCTCTGCACAAACCTCCCCCTTTCCAAGTTCTCTCTGCACAAATCTCCCCCGTCCTGCTCTCCTCTCTGCACAAATCTCCCCCTTTCCCAGTTCCCTCTGCACAAATCCCCCCATCCTGATCTCTTCTGCACAAATCTCCCCCTTTCCCAGATCCCTTTGCACAAATCCCCCCATCCTGATCTCTTCTGCACAAATCTCCCCCTTTCCCAGATCCCTTTGCACAAATCCCCCCATCCTGCTCTCCTCTCTGCACAAATCTCCCCATTTCCCAGTTCTCCTCTCTGCACAAATCTCCCCCTTTTCCAGCTCTCCTCTCTGCACAAATCTCCCCCTTTCCCAGCTCTCCTCTCTGCAAAAATCTCCCCCTTTCCACCTCTGCTCCTCTCTGCCCAAATCTCCTCCTTTCCCAGTTCTCCTCTCTGCACAAATCTCCCCCTTTCCCAGCTCTCCTCTCTGCACAAATCTCCCCCTTTCCAAGCTCTCCTCTCTGCACAAATTCCCCCTTTCCCAGCTCTCCTCTCTGCACAAATCTCCCCCTTTCCCAGCTCTCCTCTCTGGACAAATCTCCCCCTTTTCCAGCTCTCCTCTCTGGACAAATCTCCCCCTTTCCCAGCTCTCCTCTCTGCACAAATCTCCCCCTTTCCCAGCTCTCCTCTCTGCACAAATCTCCCCCAGTTCTCTCCGCACAAATCTCCCCCATCCTGCTCTCCTCTCTGCACAAACCTCCCCCTTTCCAAGTTCTCTCTGCACAAATCTCCCCCGTCCTGCTCTCCTCTCTGCACAAATCTCCCCCTTTCCCAGTTCCCTCTGCACAAATCCCCCCATCCTGATCTCTTCTGCACAAATCTCCCCCTTTCCCAGATCCCTTTGCACAAATCCCCCCATCCTGCTCTCCTCTCTTCACAAATCTCCCCCTTTCCCAGTTGCCTCTGCACAAATCTCCCCCTTTCCCCAGTTCTCTCTGCACAAATCCCCCCATCCTGCTCTCCTCTCTGCACAAACCTCCCCCTTTCCCAGTTCTCTCTGCACAAATCTCCCCCATGCTGCTCTCCTCTCTGCACAAATCTCCCCCTTTCCCAATTCCCTCTGCACGAATCCCCCCAATCCTGCTCTCCTCTCTGCACAAATCTCCCCCAGTTCTCTCTGCACAAATCTCCCCCACCCTGCTCTCCTCTCTGCACAAACCTCCCCCTTTCCATGTTCTCTCTGCACAAATCTCCCCCGTCCTGCTCTCCTCTCTGCACAAATCTCCCCCTTTCCCAGTTCCCTCTGCACAAATCCCCCCATCCTGATCTCTTCTGCACAAATCTCCCCCTTTCCCAGATCCCTTTGCACAAATCCCCCCATCCTGCTCTCCTCTCTGCACAAATCTCCCCCTTTCCCAGCTCTCCTCTCTGCACAAATCTCCCCCTTTCCCAGCTCTCCTCTCTGCAAAAATCTCCCCCTTTCCACCTCTGCTCCTCTCTGCCCAAATCTCCCCCTTTCCCAGTTCTCCTCTCTGCACAAATCTCCCCCTTTCCAAGCTCTCCTCTTTGCACAAATCTCCCCCTTTCCCAGCTCTCCTCTTTGCACAAATCTCCCCCTTTCCCAGCTCTCCTCTCTGCACAATTCTCCCCCTTTCCCAGCTCTCCTCTCTGCACAAATTCCCCCTTTCCCAGCTCTCCTCTCTGCACAAATCTCCCCCTTTCCCAGTTCTCCTCTCTGCACAAATCTCCCCCTTTGCCAGCTCTCCTCTCTGCACAAATCTCCCCCTTTCCCAGCTCTCCTCTCTGCACAAATCTCCCCCTTTCCACCTCTGCTCCTCTCTGCCCAAATCTCCCCCTTTCCCAGTTCTCCTCTCTGCACAAATCTCCCCCTTTCCCAGCTCTCCTCTCTGCACAAATCTCCCCCTTTCCCAGCTCTCCTCTCTGCACAAATCTCCCCCTTTCCCAGCTCTCCTCTCTGGACAAATCTCCCCCTTTTCCAGCTCTCCTCTCTGGACAAATCTCCCCCTTTCCCAGTTCTCCTCTCTGCACAAATCTCCCCCTTTCCCAGCTCTCCTCTCTGCACAAATCTCCCCCTTTCCCAGCTCTCCTCTCTGCACAATTCTCCCCCTTTCCCAGCTCTCCTCTCTGCACAAATTCCCCCTTTCCCAGCTCTCCTCTCTGCACAAATCTCCCCCTTTGCCAACTCTCCTCTCTGCACAAATCTCCCCCTTTCCCAGTTCTCCTCTCTGCACAAATCTCCCCCTTTGCCAGCTCTCCTCTCGGCACAAATCTCCCCCTTTCCCAGCTCTCCTCTCTGCACAAATCTCCCCCTTTCCACCTCTGCTCCTCTCTGCCCAAATCTCCCCCTTTCCCAGTTCTCCTCTCTGCACAAATCTCCCCCTTTCCCAGCTCTCCTCTCTGCACAAATCTCCCCCTTTCCCAGCTCTCCTCTCTGCACAAATCTCCCCCTTTCCCAGCTCTCCTCTCTGGACAAATCTCCCCCTTTTCCAGCTCTCCTCTCTGGACAAATCTCCCCCTTTCCCAGTTCTCCTCTCTGCACAAATCTCCCCCTTTCCCAGCTCTCCTCTCTGCACAAATCTCCCCCAGTTCTCTCCGCACAAATCTCCCCCATCCTGCTCTCCTCTCTGCACAAACCTCCCCCTTTCCAAGTTCTCTCTGCACTAATCTCCCCATCCTGATCTCTTCTGCACAAATCTCCCCCTTTCCCAGATCCCTTTGCACAAATCCCCCCATCCTGCTCTCCTCTCTGCACAAATCTCCCCCTTTCCCAGTTGCCTCTGCACAAATCTCCCCCTTTCCCCAGTTCTCTCTGCACAAATCCCCCCATCCTGCTCTCCTCTCTGCACAAACCTCCCCCTTTCCCAGTTCTCTCTGCACAAATCTCCCCCATGCTGCTCTCCTCTCTGCCCAAATCTCCCCCTTTCCCAATTCCCTCTGCACGAATCCCCCCCAATCCTGCTCTCCTCTGCACAAATCTCCCCCTTTCCCAGTTTCCTCTGCACAAATCCCCCCATCCTGCTCTCCTCTCTGCACAAATCTCCCCCAGTTCTCTCTGCTCAAATCTCCCCCACCCTGCTCTCCTCTCTGCACAAACCTCCCCCTTTCCAAGTTCTCTCTGCACAAATCTCCCCCGTCCTGCTCTCCTCTCTGCACAAATCTCCCCCTTTCCCAGTTGCCTCTGCACAAATCTCCCCCTTTCCCCAGTTCTCTCTGCACAAATCCCCCCATCCTGCTCTCCTCTCTGCACAAACCTCCCCCTTTCCCAGTTCTCTCTGCACAAATCTCCCCCATGCTGCTCTCCTCTCTTCACAAATCTCCCCCTTTCCCAATTCCCTCTGCACGAATCCCCCCCATCCTGCTCTCCTCTGCACAAATCTCCCCCTTTCCCAGTTTCCTCTGCACAAATGCCCCCATCCTGCTCTCCTCTCTGCACAAATCTCCCCCTTTCCCAGTTCTCTCTGCACAAATTTCCCCATCCCGCTCTCCTCTCTGCACAAATCTCCCCCTTTCCCCAGTTCTCTCTGCACAAATCTCCCCCTTTCCCAGCTCTCCTCTCTGCACAAATCTCCCCCTTTCCCAGCTCTCCTCTCTGCACAAATCTCCCCCAGTTCTATCTGCACAAATCTCCCCCATCCTGCTCTCCTCTCTGCACAAACCTCCCCCTTTCCAAGTTCTCTCTTCACAAATCTCCCCCATCCTGCTCTCCTCTCTGCACAAATCTCCTCCTTTCCCAGTTCCCTCTGCACAAATCCCCCCATCCTGATCTCTTCTGCACAAATCTCCCCCTTTCCCAGATCCCTTTGCACAAATCTCCCCATCCTGCTCTCCTCTCTTCACAAATCTCCCCCTTTCCCAGTTGCCTCTGCACAAATCTCCCCCTTTCCCCAGTTCTCTCTGCACAAATCCCCCCATCCTGCTCTCCTCTCTGCACAAACCTCCCCCTTTCCCAGTTCTCTCTGCACAAATCTCCCCCATGCTGCTCTCCTCTCTTCACAAATCTCCCCCTTTCCCAATTCCCTCTGCACGAATCCCCCCCATCCTGCTCTCCTCTGCACAAATCTCCCCCTTTCCCAGTTTCCTCTGCACAAATCCCCCCCATCCTGCTCTCCTCTCTGCACAAATCTCCCCCTTTCCCAGTTCTCTCTGCACAAATTTCCCCCATCCCGCTCTCCTCTCTGCACAAATCTCCCCCTTTCCCCAGTTCTCTCTGCACAAATCTCCCCCATACTGCTCTCTACTCTGCACAAACCTCCCCCTTTCCCAGTTCTCTCTGCACAAATCTCCCCCATGCTGCTCTCCTCTCTTCACAAATCTCCCCCTTTCCCAATTCCCTCTGCACGAATCCCCCCCATCCTGCTCTCCTCTGCACAAATCTCCCCCTTTCCCAGTTTCCTCTGCACAAATCCCCCCCATCCTGCTCTCCTCTCTGCACAAATCTCCCCCTTTCCCAGTTCTCTCTGCACAAATTTCCCCCATCCCGCTCTCCTCTCTGCACAAATCTCCCCCTTTCCCAATTCCCTCTGCACAAATCCCCCCCATCCTGCTCTCCTCTGCACAAATCTCCCCCTTTTCCAGTTTCCTCTGCACAAATCCCCCCATCCTGCTCTCCTATCTGCACAAATCTCCCCCTTTCCCAGTTCTTTCTGCACAAATCTTCCCCATCCCGCTCTCCTCTCTGCACAAATCTCCCCCTTTCCCCAGTTCTCTCTGCACAAATCTCCCCCATACTGCTCTCCTACCTGCACAAACCTCCCCCTTTCCCAGTTCTCTCTGCACAAATCTCCCCCATCCTGCTCTCCTCTCTGCACAAATCCCCCCCTTTCCCAGTTCTCTCTGCGCAAATCTCCCCCATCCTGCTCTCCTCTCTGCACAAATCTCCCCCTTTCCCAGTTCTCTCTGCACAAATCTCCCCCATCCCGCTCTCCTCTCTGCACAAACCACCCCATTTCCCAGTTCTCTCTGCACAAATCTCCTCCATCCTGCTCTCCTCTCTGCACACATCTCCAACTTTCCCAGTTCTCTCTGTACAAATCTCCCCCATCCCACTCTCCTCTCTCTACAAATCTCCCCCTTTCCCAGTTCTCTCTGCACAAACCTCCCCCTTTCCCAGTTCTCTCTGCACAAATCTCCCCCATGCTGCTCTCCTCTCTTCACAAATCTCCCCCTTTTCCAATTCCCTCTGCACGAATCCCCCCCATCCTGCTCTCCTCTCTGCACAAACCTCCCCCTTTCCCAGTTCTCTCTGCACAAATCTCCCCCATGCTGCTCTCCTCTCTTCACAAATCTCCCCCTTTCCCAATTCCCTCTGCACGAATCCCCCCCATCCTGCTCTCCTCTGCACAAATCTCCCCCTTTCCCAGTTTCCTCTGCACAAATCCCCCCCATCCTGCTCTCCTCTCTGCACAAATCTCCCCCTTTCCCAGTTCTCTCTGCACAAATTTCCCCCATCCCGCTCTCCTCTCTGCACAAATCTCCCCCTTTCCCAATTCCCTCTGCACAAATCCCCCCCATCCTGCTCTCCTCTGCACAAATCTCCCCCTTTTCCAGTTTCCTCTGCACAAATCCCCCCCATCCTGCTCTCCTATCTGCACAAATCTCCCCCTTTCCCCAGTTCTCTCTGCACAAATCTCCCCCATACTGCTCTCCTACCTGCACAAACCTCCCCCTTTCCCAGTTCTCTCTGCACAAATCTCCCCCATCCTGCTCTCCTCTCTGCACAAATCTCCCCCTTTCCCAGTTCTCTCTGCACAAATCTCCCCCATCCCGCTCTCCTCTCTGCACAAACCACCCCATTTCCCAGTTCTCTCTGCACAAATCTCCTCCATCCTGCTCTCCTCTCTGCACACATCTCCAACTTTCCCAGTTCTCTCTGTACAAATCTCCCCCATCCCACTCTCCTCTCTGCACAAATCTCCCCCTTTCCCAGTTCCCTCTGCACAAATCCCCCCATCCTGCTCTCCTCTATGTACAAATCTCCCCCTTTCCCAGTTCCCTCTGCACAAATCTCCCCCATCCCCCTCTCCTCTCTGCTGAAATCCCCCCCCACCCCCAGCTCTCCTCTCTGTTAAAATTTTCTCCCAGCTCTCTTCATTGCACAGATCCCCCTTCCCAGTTCTCCTCTGTAAAAATTCCTCAAAACCTAGCTTTCACTGTTCTCTCTGTCCATGTTCACCTTTCACTGTTCTCTCTGTCTATGTTCACCTTTCACCGTTCTCTTTGTCCATGCCTCCCCCCTTTCACAGCTCCCTTACCTCTTCTAGAAAGCAGCCACTGCTGTTTGATATGCGCGGGCTCTTTTCTTTCAAACTCGTCACAGTAAAGTGACGATCGGAAAGCTCCTCCCATTGGACCTGTCAGGGTAGCGGCGGCGGCAGGTGGGGATGTACACTGCCTCTTGGATGGAAGCAGGGGCAATGCTGTGACCCGACCTGATCGAGGGCAGGACTCACATTGGCTAGCACAGAGAAGCCGGTGGAGTTAGTACGTTGTGCAGAAAACTTCCTCTACCGGCTATTGTGTTACATGACATGTCGGAGCAGTGAGTGCTGCCATAGGTCTCGGAACGGCGTTCCGCCGCGTTCCGATAGAAAAAAAGCCCTGGTTGGTGGTCATATGTTATGTCTTCACTGTCTACTGTTTATCAGAGTGTTATAGATAAGAAAGGGAAGAATAGTGTTGTTAACAGGTTATATGAAGTACACATCTGCTGTAATAGTAGTATAGAGGCAAGAGGGTATAGGCACATGTAGAGAAGAGAAAAAGACTGGCCAGTAGGGATGAGCTTCGTATTCGGTCGTTCGCCGAATTGCGAACGATATGGGCCGTTCGCGCCAAATTCGCGTGGCGCGTCACGGCCCATAATTCACTGCGGCATCGCAGTGCATTGCTGGCTGATGATTGGCCAAGCATGCACTATGACCCGCATGCTTGGCCAATCACAGCGCCGCCTGAACAGAGAGCCGTAATTGGCCAAAGCCAAGGAGGCTTTGGCCAATTATGGCTCAGGGGATTTAGTACACGCCCCACACTATATAAGGCCGCCTGCACGGCGGCCCTGTGCAGTGTGTTCCGGTGTGCTGAGAGATAGAGTGAGAGAGACAGTGTCATTTCATTTGAGTTAGCTAGATTAGGCAGGACAGTCAGTCAGTTAGCTGCACTTACAGTGTATTGTGTATATATATGCATCCCAGGTGTTGCATATATATATATACACTGTATTCAGTTTAGCTAGATCCGTTCCTGTTATCTTCCTACTGACAGGCAGGCTTGTCTTGTTACAGTATTTACAGCTACCTGAAGAAAATTACTGGTGTTCTTTTGATCCTATTAGTACCACAGTCAGGCAGCTAGACTATTTACAGTTAGTGCAGTGCGTCCTGCTCACAGTGTTCAGCTAGATCCGTTCCTGTTATCTTCGTACTGACAGGCAGGCTTGTCTTGTTACAGTATATAAAGCTACCTGAAGAAAATTGCTGGTGTTCTTTTGATCCTATTAGTACCACAGTCAGGCAGCTAGACTATTTACAGTTAGTGCAGTGCGTCCTGCTCACAGTGTTCTGCTAAACCTACAAGTTAGTGGGGTGCATCCACCTCACAGTGTTCAGCTAAACCTACAAGCTAGTAGGGTGCGTCCTGCTCACAGTGTTCAGCTAGATCCGTTCCTGTTATCTTCTTACTGACAGGCAGGCTTGTCTTGTTACAGTAAATACAGCTACCTGAAGAAAATTGCTGGTGTTCTTTTGATCCTATTAGTACCACAGTCAGGCAGCTAGACTATTTACAGTTAGTGCAGTGCATCCTGCTCACAGTGTTCAGCTAAAATCTACAAGTTAGTGGGGTGCGTCCTGCTCACAGTGTTCAGCTAAACCTACAAGTTAGTGGGGTGCGTCCACCTCACAGTGTTCAGCTAAACCTACAAGCTAGTGGGGTGCGTCCTGCTCACAGTGTTCAGCTAGATCCGTTCCTGTTATCTTCTTGCTGACAGGCAGGCTTGTCTTGTTACAGTAAATACAGCTACCTGAAGAAAATTGCTGGTGTTCTTTTGATCCTATTAGTACCACAGTCAGGCAGCTAGACTATTTACAGTTAGTGCAGTGCGTCCTGCTCACAGTGTTCAGATAAAACTACAAGTTAGTGGGGTGCGTCCTGCTCACAGTGTTCAGCTAAACCTACAAGTTAGTGGGGTGCGTCCACCTCACAGTGTTCAGCTAAACCTACAAGCTAGTGGGGTGCGTCCTGCTCACAGTGTTCAGCTAGATCCGTTCCTGTTATCTTCTTACTGACAGGCAGGCTTGTCTTGTTACAGTAAATACAGCTACCTGAAGAAAATTGCTGGTGTTCTTTTGATCCTATTAGTACCACAGTCAGGCAGCTAGACTATTTACAGTTAGTGCAGTGCATCCTGCTCACAGTGTTCAGCCAAACCTACAAGTTAGTGGGGTGCGTCCACCTCACAGTGTTCAGCTAAAGCTACCTGTAGAAGGTTGGTGGTGTTCTCATACTACAGGCAGGCAGTTGATTTTGCTAGCTGCAGTATCAGTACATATATATATATATATATATATATATATACACTACCGTTCAAAAGTTTGGGGTCACATTGAAATGTCCTTATTTTTGAAGGAAAAGCACTGTACTTTTAAATGAAGCTAACTTTAAACTAGTCCTAACTTTAAACAAATATACTCTATACATTGCTAATGTGGTAAATGACTATTCTAACTGCAAATGTCTAGTTTTTGGTGCAATATCTACATAGGTGTATAGAGGCCCATTTCCAGCAACTATCACTCCAGTGTTCTAATGGTACAATGTGTTTGCTCATTGGCTCAGAAGGCTAATTGATGATTAGCAAACCCTTGTGCAATCATGTTCACACATCCAAAAACAGTCTAGCTCCTTCCAGAAGCTACAAAACTGACCTTCCTGTGAGCAGATTGAGTTTCTGGAGCATCACATTTGTGGGGTCAATTAAACGCTCAAAATGGCCAGAAAAAGAGAACTTTCATCTGAAACTCGACAGTCTATTCTTGTTCTTAGAAATGAAGGCTATTCCATGCGAGAAATTGAAAAGAAATTGAAGATTTCCTACAACGGTGTGTACTACTCCCTTCAGAGGACAGCACAAACAGGCTCTAACCAGAGTAGAAAAAGAAGTGGGAGGCCGCGTTGCACAACTAAGCAAGAAGATAAGCACATTAGAGTCTCTAGTTTGAGAAACAGACGTCTCACAGGTCCCCAACTGGCATCTTCATTAAATAGTACCCGCAAAACACCAGTGTCAACATCTACAGTGAAGAGGCGGCTGCGGGATTTTGGGCTTCAGGGCAGAGTGGCAAAGAAAAAGCCATATCTGAGACTGGCCAATAAAAGAAAAAGATTAAGATGGGCAAAAGAACACAGACATTGGACAGAGGAAGACTGGAAAAAAGTGTTGTGGACGGATGAATCCAAGTTTGAGGTGTTTGGATCACAAAGAAGTAAGTTTGTGAGACGCAGAACAAATGAAAAGATGCTGGAAGAATGCCTGACGCCATCTGTTAAGCATGGTGGAGGTAATGTGATGGTCTGGGGTTGCTTTGGTGCTGGTAAGGTGGGAGCTTTGTACAGGGTAAAAGGGATTCTGAATAAGGAAGGCTATCACTCCATTTTGCAACGCCATGCCATACCCAGTGGACAGCGCTTGATTGGAGCCAATTTCATCCTACAACAGGACAATGACCCTAAACACACCTCCAAATTGTGCAAGAACTATTTACAGCAGAAGCAGGCAGCTGGTATTCTATCGGTAATGGAGTGGCCAGCACAGTCACCAGATCTGAACCCCATTGAGCTGTTGTGGGAGCAGCTTGACCGTATGGTACGCCAGAAGTGCCCATCCAACCAATCCAACTTGTGGGAGCTGCTTCTAGAAGCGTGGGGTGCAATTTCTCCAGCTTACCTCAATAAATTAACAGCTAGAATGCCAAAGGTGTGCAATGCTGTAATTGCTGCAAAAGGAGGATTCTTTGATGAAAGCAAAGTTTGATGTAAAAACAATGTTATTTCAAATACAAATCATTATTTCTAACCTTGTCAATGTCTTGACTCTATTTTCTATTCATTTCACAACGTATGGTGGTGAATAAGTGTGACTTTTCATGGAAAACACAAAATTGTTTGGGTGACCCCAAACTTTTGAACGGTAGTGTATATATATATATCCCAGCTTAGTGCAGCTACAGGCCATTAGTATGTCTGGAAGGCCAAGAAGGAGAGGCAGACAGTCACAAGCCAATAAGAGAGGGCAAGCAGGCTCTGTGTCTAGTGTTGGTCGTGGAGACGGTGCATCCTCATCAGCACGTGGCCGTGGGACACGCTTGGCCTTTTTTTCGGCAGCTGGCCGTGTTGAGTGGATGACCAAGCCGTCCTCATCCTCCTCATCCTCTCTCACCCATGCCCAGGGTACTTTGTCTGGCAAAGCAGCGGCCTCTTCCCTCTGCTCAATGTCATCAGTGACTCCTTCCCTAGCCCCACCATGTCCTCCTGAGGAGTCCCTCGAACTGTTTGACCACAGTGTTGGGTACATGCTCCAGGAGGATGCCCAGCGTTTGGAAGGCTCTGATGATGATACTGAGCTCGATGAAGGCAGTAACATGAGCATGGACAGAGGGGTTGCCCAAGAAGGACAGCAATCTGGCAGTCATGCTCCCCCTGCTGCAGCATACTGCCAGGTTTGCTCCAGTGATGAGGAGGGAGGGGATGATGAGGTCACTGACTCAACGTGGGTGCCTGATAGGAGAGAGGAGGAGGAGGAGGAGGAGGCGGCACATCACCAACGAGGCAGGATGCCCTCCAGGGGCCAGCCTAAGGGCAGCACATTCACTGCATCACACCCCAAAGCTCCACATGTGCAGAGCGCTGCAGTCTCTGCGCGTTATTCAAAAAGTTATTTTGTGTGGGCCTTTTTTGAGACGAGTGCATCAGATCGCACTGCTGCTATTTGCAACATATGTCTCAAGTGTATCTCGCGTGGCCAAAACATCTCCCGTTTGGGTACCACATGCTTGACCAGACATATGTTGACCTGCCATGCAGTTCGTTGGCAAGCGTATCTAAAAGACCCACACCAAAGAACAAAGAGGACCTCTCCTGGCTCCTCATCAGCTGAGATTTCCAACCCCACTAGACCTTCAGTCCTCTCTGAGATCTGCACTGAGAGGAATGAAGGTGTAGAATTAGGTGTGTCACAGCCAAGTACTTGTGGGCAATCTGCTTTTGGTACACCGACGTCAGATTGTACCAGGCAAATTTCCCTGCCCCAGCTGCTGCACCGCCAAAAGAAGTTTGCTCCCAGCCATCCACATGCCCAGCGGTTGAATGCTAGCTTGGCAAAATTGCTAGCACTTCAACTGCTGCCTTTTCAGTTGGTAGACTCTGCCCCCTTCCGTGAGTTTGTGGAATGTGCGGTTCCTCAGTGGCCGGTACCCAAACGCCACTTTTTCTCACGGAAGGCGATTCCGGCTCTCTACCGGCATGTGGAAGGCAATGTCCATGCCTCGCTGGACAGGGCGGTCAGCGGTAAGGGGCATATTACCGCGGACTCATGGTCCAGCACGCATGGACAGGGACGTTACCTAAGTTTCACGGCGCATTGGGTGACTCTGCTGGCAGCTGGGAAGGATGCAGGACAAGGTGCAGTAGTGTTGGAGGTTGTTCCGCCACCACGCCTCCAAAATGCTAATGATTGTGACACACCTCTCTCCTCCACCCCCTCCTCTTGTTCTTCCTCCATGGCCTCTTCCTGTGCTTTGTCCTCGGAACCAGCGGTGCTCCGTAGCCGTTCAAGGGGCTACGCAAGTACGCAGGCCAAAAGATGCCATGCGGTGCTTGAGCTGGTGTGCTTGGGGGACAGGAGCCACACTGGGGCAGAGGTTCTGTCAGCTCTGCAGGGGCAGGTTCAGAGGTGGTTGACGCCACGCCAACTTAAGGCAGGAATGGTGGTTTGCGACAATGGCACCAACCTTCTCTCTGCCCTCCGACAGGGACAAATGACCCATGTGCCCTGTTTGGCTCACGTCCTTAACTTGGTGGTGCAGCGGTTCTTGGGCAGGTACCCGGGCTTACAGGATGTCCTGAGGCAGGCCAGGAAAGTCTGTGTGCATTTCTGCCGGTCATATAATGCCAGTGCTCGGCTGACGGACCTCCAAAAGGAGTTTAACCTGCCCAAGAACCGCCTAATCTGTGACATGCCCACCAGGTGGAACTCAACGTTGGCCATGCTACAGCGGCTGCACACGCAGCAGAGGGCCATCAATGAGTACCTGTGTGACTATGGCACCAGGACAGGGTCAGGGGAGCTTGGTTTTCTTTCCCCATGCCAGTGGGCCATGATCAGGGATGCATGCACTGTCCTGTCACCATTTGAGGAGGCCACGAGGATGGTGAGCAGTGACAGTCTATGCATCAGTGACACTGTCCCCCTTGTCCACCTGTTGGAGCACACGCTGCGTGGAATAATGGACAGGGCACTTGAGGCAGATCAGAGGCAGGAAGAGGAGGACTTCCTTAGCTCTCAAGGCCCCCTTTATCCAGACAGTGTTCCTGCATGCCCGCCGATCACACAGGAAGAGGACGAGGAGGAGGAGGAGGAGGAGGAGGAGGAAGATTGTGTCAGTATGGAGGTGGAGCCTGGCACTCAGCATCAGCAGCAGTCTTTAAGGGATCAGTCGCAAGAAACACATGGACTTGTACGTGGCTGGGAGGAGGTGGCTGCGGACCATGTCATCCTTAGTGACCCAGAGGACTCCGGACCGAATGCCTCAGCAAACCTACGCTGCATGGCCTCCCTGATCCTGCAAAGCCTGCGGAAGGATCCTCGTATTTGTGGTATCAAGGAGAAGGACCAATACTGGCTGGCAACCCTCCTTTATCCACGTTACAAGGGTAAGGTTGCGGACCTTATCTTGCCATCGCAGAGGGAGCAGGGGATGAAACATCTTCGGGAGGCCTGGCAGAAAGGTCTGTGCAATGCGTTCCCAGAGACTGGGAGGTTACAAACTCCTGTTTCTGGACAACGTGTTGCTGAGGCTTCGGTCAGTCAAAGAAGGAGCGGTGGAGAAGGTGGCCGTCTGACCGATGCGTTCAGACAATTTTTTGGTCCGCAGCCCCAAGGTATGATCGGTTCCAGCAACCATCGCCAGCGTCTGTTTTACATGGTGCAGGAATACCTAGGGGCAAGATCAGACTTGGACACCTTTCCCACCGAAAATCCTCTGGGTTACTTGAGGATGGATCACTGGCCAGAGTTTGCACAGTATGCAATTGAGCTACCGGCCTGTCCTGCATCCAGCGTTCTTTCGTAACGCACATTCAGTGCTGCTGGAGGCGTGGTAACCGATCACAGGGTGCGTCTGTCCACCGACTCGGTCGATCGACTGACCTTTATAAAAATGAATCAGTCTTGGATCACCACCAGCTACCAAGCACCTGATGCCGATGTAACCGAATAATTTTTTGAAATCTCAGATCCCTTCAAAGACTGCCTATGCTGATGCTGAGTGACTATCCCTGAGTAATTATCCTCTTCCTCCTCAATCATCACGTTGATAGCTTGTAAGAACATTTTTGGTTCTGGGCGCCACCACCAGTGCCTAAGGCACAATTTTTCAGCCCCTGTTTGACAGGGGCGTGTAATTACAATTTTTGATGCAATACTTTGCAGCAGGGCTCATTCCTGCGTTCCAACTAGAGTGTCTGTGAGGGGTTGCAGTGTTGTGGCACCAGCACCAGTGCCTGAGGCCCAATTTTTCTGCCCCTGTTTAACAGGGGCGTGTAATTACAATTTTTGATGCAATACTTTGCAGCAGGGCTCGTTCTCGTTCCTGCGTTCCAACTAGAGTGTCTGTGAGGGGTTGCAGTGTTGTGGCACCAGCACCAGTGCCTAAGGCCCAATTTTTCTGCCCCTGTTTAACAGGGGCGTGTAATTACAATTTTTGGTGCAATACTTTGCAGCAGGGCTCGTTCCTGCGTTCCAACTAGAGTGTCTGTGAGGGGTTGCAGTGTTGTGGCACCAGCACCAGTGCCTAAGGCCCGATTTTTCTGCCCCTGTTTAACAGGGGCGTGTAATTACAATTTTTGATGCAATACTTTGCAGCAAGGCTCATTCCTGCGTTCCAACTAGAGTGTCTGTGAGGGGTTGCAGTGTTGTGGCACCAGCCCCAGTGCCTAAGGCCCAATTTTTCTGCCCCTGTTTAACAGGGGTGTGTAATTACAATTTTTGATGCAATACTTTGCAGCAGGGCTCATTCCTGCGTTCCAACTAGAGTGTCTGTGAGGGGTTGCAGTGTTGTGGCACCAGCACCACCACCACCACCACCAAAGGCCCAATTTTTCTGCCCCTGTTCAACAGGGGCATGTAATTACAATTCTTGATCTAATATTTCACAGCAGGGCCCATTTCTGCACCCACCAAGAGCGAGTGAGGACTTACAGTGTTGTGGCACCAGCACCACCACCACCAAAGGCCCAGTTTTTCTGCCCCTGTTCAACAGGGGCATGTAATTACAATTCTTGATCTAATATTTCACAGCAGGGCCCTGTGAGGGCTTACAGTGTTGTGGCCACAACAACACCTAAGGCCCAAATTTCTGCTGAGTATATAGGGCAGGCCCCTACTTTCAAACATCTAACTTACAAACGACTCCTACTTGCAAACAGAAGGAGACAACAGGAAGTGAGATGAAATCTACCCCTAGGAAGGGAAATTCTCTCCTGTAAGAGTTAATATGGGAAAAACATTTCTCCTTTCCACTGATGCTTTCCAATCCTTGTTCCACAAAAAAACCCAAATTCTCAAAAAGCATTTGTCATTGGGACAAAAAGTGAGGCGAAATCTTCTAAAGAGGAGGAAAGACAGCAAAACAAATGTCACAGGGGTGATAACCCTTCCCTATGTTTTCCAAAAAGCTTAAAAAAGATTTTTTGGCTGGAGCTAAACACGTTAAAAATGTACCCATTCAAAATGACAAACAGATTCTACTTAACAACAAACCTACAGTCCCTGTCTTGTTTGCACCGCCTGTATACTGCTGTTCAGAGTATATAGGGCCTGGTGGCCCCACACCTTTCCTTATTTTAATTTGGGTGCGGGGTTCCCCTTAATATCCATACAAGACCCAAAAGGCCTGGTAATGGACTGGGTGGTACCCATGGTGTTTGTCTTACTGATTTTCATCCATATTGCCAGGCCCGGACATTACATTAAACCCGCAAGCAGTTTTAAATGAGATTTTTTCCTTAAAAAATTACATTTTATTGCAGGGACTGTTCTAAACAAGGGAAACACGCGCCACTTTACAGGCATAATATAGGCACCCCCCAGGTATGATATTTAAAGGAATATTTCACTTTTTTTTTTTTTTTTTACTTTAAGCATCATTAAAATCACTGCTCCCGAAAAAACGGCCGTTTTTAAAAGTTTTTTTTTGCATTGATACATGTCCCCTGGGGTAGGACCCGGGTCCCTAAACCCTTTTTAGGACAATACCATGCAAATTAGCCTTTAAAATGAGCACTTTTGATTTCGAACGTTCGAGTCCCATAGACGTCAATGGGGTTCTAACGTTCGTGCGAACTTTCGGTCCGTTCGCAGGTTCTGGTGCGAACCGAACCGGGGGGTGTTCGGCTCATCCCTACTGGCCAGTAATTATGGGCATTAATTAAGTTGGATATGAAGGGTAAGAGACCCTTCATAAATGCCCAGCACAAGAGGAGTGCTAGAAAATATATGAACCAAAGGTGCGGTTGTGCCTATACTGAGCCCCTAGATAAATGGTTAAAGTGAACAGGGATCCACAATGGGTAACAGGGTTACCATGTCTACAAGGACTAAGATTTGTGCAGATTAAACAGCTAGAGGAACAGCTATCTATTTGAGCAGGATGAATGAAGGGTGACAGTCAAATTAACACTAGACATAAAGGGACATTTTGATGTTAAGTTGTGGGATGAATTTAGGATCAGGCACTACAACAAGTAAATGCTAAAACATGAGAAAAAGTCAAAACAGAGAAATGAGAATCAAACTGTATAGGGGTGACACAATTTGTGCCTCTGGCCCAAAACAGAATACTTTATATGTTGTCAGAGAAGGAAAATGGGATGCGCATTATAGCTTCCCATCTGATCATAGAAGCTAGAGTAAGTTAAGTACGAGATTACAGTACATGGAATGCAAGGGATATCAGAGAGCAAAATAAGCAAAACTGAATTTAGGGAGGTAAAGCTAACAAGCAAGAACATTTTGAAGAGAGTTAAAAGAAAGAGAGAGACCAATCTGCATGTGTTGTGTACAATTGGGAAAAATGTAAGTGATTTTAAATAGATAATTGTGTATGTGCGTGAATGCTGGAACTTTTAGTTTCTTCATCTTCTGTGGGTCATGTTAGTTCTGTGCAGCCATAACCCCCTCCCTTGCCACCCCTCCCTTTTCTCTTTCTCGTGAAAGAATGCGCTGGATGAGACATTAGTGATAACTAGCAAGGTCATGAGATGACTATGAGTAATAATAATAACAATATGTGCCAGGTTACTTACCTGCTTCCTGACCAGCCACCGCAGTTATATTGCGGCAGGTTGGATCCCCTGGGCGAGCCATCGTAGCTGTATGTCGGCCGCTTTAAGACCACTAGGGGGGCGCGCGCACACCCACAGCATGATGACTGACCCGATGCGTGTGCCTGGCGGTTGCGATGTCCGCCGGCATCCGCGATCACTCCACACAGAGACAGAAAGGAGGTCTGTCAATGTAAATAGACAGATCTCCGTTATGTCAGGGATGAGGAGACTGATCAGTTGTTCCTAATGCTTAGGAACAACAATTGGTCTCCTGCTCCAGGCAGTCCCATCCCCCCACTGTTAGAAACACTCCCTAGGACACACATTTAAGCCCTTGATCACCCCCTAGTGTTAACCCCTTCCCTGCCAATGACATTTATACAGTAATCAGTGGCTATTTTTAGCTCTAATCTCTGTATAAATGTCAATGGTCCCAAAAAAGTGTCAAAAGTGCCCGATCTGTCTGCTGCAATGTCACAGTCCCAATAAAAATCACAGATCACCGCCATTACTAGTAAAAAAATAAATACTAATAAAAAGGCCATATATCTATCCCCTATATTGTAGATGCTATAACTTTTTCTCAAACCAATCAACATACCCTCATTGCGATTTTTTTTTTACCAAAAAAGCGTAGAAGAATACATATCAGCCTGAACTGAGGAAGAAATGTGTTTTTTAAAAAAATTTGGGGGGATATTTATTATAGCAAAAAGTAAAAAAAAATGTTTTTTTTTCAAAATTGAAGCTTTTTTTTTTATAGCGCAAAAAATAAAAATCACAGTGGTGATAAAATACCAGCAAAAGAAAGCTCTATTTGTGGGAAAAAAAGGAAGTACATTTTGTTTTTGTGCAACGTCGCACGACCGCGCAATTGTCAGTTAAAACGACACAGTGCCGTATCGCAAAAAATGGCCTGGTCATTAGGGGGCCAACTCTTCCGGGGCTTAAGTGGTTAATCTAATGATAAACAATATGATCACAATTATTTTTAATCTAATCTGTTTTCCAAACATGGTAAAATGAAGGTTACATTTAAAAGTGCACACGGTATAGAATAGCACAAATTACATATCTTTTGTTAGTGGAAATAGTGCATTTAAAAAAAGGAAATGAGGTAAAACGTCCTCCTTTAAGAAGATATACATTATCTTTCAAAAGTGAGTACACCCCTCACATATTAGTAAATATTTTATGATACCTTTTCATGTGACAACACTGAAGAAATGACACTTTGCACAATGTAAAGTAGTGAGTGTACAGCTGGTATAATAGTGTAAATTTGCTGTCCCCTTAAAATAACTCAATGCACAGCCATTATTGTCTAAACCGCTGGCAACAAAAGTGAGTACACTCCTAAATGGAAATGTCCAAATCGGGCCCAATTAGCCATTTTCCCTCCCCGGTGTCATGTGACTCATTAGTGTTACAAGGTGTCAGGTGTGACTTTTGAACAGGTGTGTTAAATTTGGTGTTATCTCTCTCACTCTCTCATACTGGTCACTGGAAGTTCAACATCACCCCTCATGGCAAATAACTCTCTGAGCATCTGAAAAAAAGAATTGTTGCTCCACATAAAGATGGCCTAGGGTATAAAAAGATTGCCAAGATCCTAAAACTGAGCTGTAGCATGGTGGCTAAGCTCACACAGTAGTTTAGCAGGACAGGTTACACTCAGAACAGGCCTCGCCATGGTCGACTAAAGAAGTTGAGTGCACGTGTTCAGCATCATATCCAGAGGTTGTCTTTGGGAAATAGATGTATGAGTGCTGCCAGCATTGCTGCAGAGGTTGAAGGGGTGGGGGGTCAGCCTGTTGGTACTCAAACCATATTCCGCACACTGCATAAAATTGGTCTGCATGGCCGTCGTCCCAGAAGGAAGCCTCTTCTAAAGATGATGCACAAGAGAACACACAAACAGTTTGCTGAAGACAAGCAGACTAAGGGCATGGATTACTGGAATCATGTACTGTGGTCTAATGAGACCCAGATAAACTTATTTGGTTCAGATGGTGTCGTGCGTGTGGCGGCAACCAGGGGAGAAGTACAAAGACAAGTGTGTATTGCCTACATTCAAGCATGGTGGTGGGAATGTCATTATCTGGAGCTGCATGAGTGCTGCTGGCACTGGGGAGCTACAATTCATTGAGGGAACCGTGAATGCCAACATATGCTGTGACATACTGAAGCAGAGCATGAACAACTCTCTTCAAAAACTGGGCTTCAGGGCAGTATTCCAACATGATAACAATCCCAAACACACCTCCAAGATGACCACTGCCTTGCTAAAGAAGCTGAGGGTAAAGGTGATTGACTGGCTAAGCATGTCTCCAGACCTAAACCTTATTGAGCATCTGTGGGGCATCCTCAAACAGAAGGTGGAGGAGTGCAAGGTCTCTACCATCCACCAGCTCCATGATGTCACCATGGAGGAGTGGAAGAAGACTCCAGTGGCAACCTGTGAAGCTCTGGTGAACTCCATGCCCAAGAGGGTTAAGGCAATGCTGGAAAATAATGGTGGCCACACAAAATATTGACACTTTGGGCCCAATTTGGACATTTTCACTTAGGGGTGTACTCACTTTTGTTGCCAGCAGTTAGACATTAATGGCTGGGCGTTGGGTAATTTTGAGGGGACAGCAAATTTACACTTTTATATAAGCTGTACACTCACTACTTTACATTGTAGCAAAGTGTCATATCATCACAACTGCTTTGTGCATCCAGGTGGATTATACCTTGTTTTTTTTCAGGACAAATTGGGCTTTTATTTGGTGGTAAATAGTAATGGATATCTCCTGATTTTTTTATTATCAAAGGAAAATTGGCCCAAAATAGTAAAAAAAACTGTTTAAAATGTAGTTGTATATTTCTTGCTACTACCAAAACCTTCCACCAAAGAACAACCCAAATTAAATTCCCCTGCTCCTGAGGATTGCAGTGATACCACAGATGTGTATGTTAGTTGCTGTTTGTACCCGTGTTACAGCCCGAAAACAGTACTGCGCATTTTGCATTTTTTTATTTATCCTACCTAAAACAGACACTAACTGGCACTGACACGAATATATATATATATATATATATATATATATATAAAAATAAACTTCAGGTGGGTTACCCTCTTTTCTTAGATCCTGTCCGATCAAGGCACCGTCAAGGTGGACTCCCAACCTTCCACCATAAATGGATAGAAAAAAGACGTGGACCGATGCTTGATGCAAAAAAGTGTCATTTACTGAAGATATTTCAATTAGTACACACTGTACAGTTCCGAGCGCACATCGCTCTTTGTCAGGCTATTCTGGCAGTGTGTGAAAAGCCAAAACACAGATTTCCTCTTATCCACACCCAGTCTGCCTCACACATGTGTATCAACTTAATTACTAAAAAACAGATAAACAACCACCTATTAAGATAATTAACCCTTATTGTTTCAACAAAACAAGTGAAAAAAATCTCCTAACCTTCAATATACATTCTACTATATACATTAGTCATACTAATATACACATTTCTCTCTCATCTTCCATCACTATAATATTGAGTGGCAAGTAAGCTCTTTTGAATATGCATCTCATACAACACATTAGTAATGACATTCTTGATCGTATCTCAGATCTCATCGAAGATTCCAGTTAGTATTCTTTTATTTCACATTCCCAACAGGAATTCCTTCCAAACGATCTACGGGAGTATAATACATATAAAACATGACTATGATCCCCATGTGTCAATTGTCATATCCTATACAAATAAGTATAAATCATAGTCCTTGTTCATACCATCGGGATGCAAGGACTGTAATTTATTGATCCACCAGACCTCACGTCTCTTAAGTTTTAAAATCCTGTCCCCCCTCTTTTATCACGGGGAATATCTTCCAATATCATAAATCTTAAGTCAGTGTCCCTGTGTCCCATCTCGGTAAAATGACGCGACACAGGGAGACCCGACTGGGGATGTCGAAATTGTACTACGATGCTGTGCAATACGATCTTTTATCCTCTGGGTTGTCTCGCCTACGTAAATCAAATTACAGGGGCATATAAGAATGTAAATAACATAAGATGACTGGCATGTATAGAAACCATTTATTGTTATCCTAGTCTTTGTTACAGGATTATCAAAATGATTGCCTTTGAGCATCAGATTGCATTGAACGCAACCAAGACAAGGATAACAGCCCTTCTTTTTCCTACCGAGAAAAGTAACCCTTCTCTCCTCCTGATTTTCCGGTTTAAATTCAGATCGTACCAGAAAATCACGTAGGGTTTTATTACGCCGATAAGCCTTCATGGGAATCTGTTGGAATTCTTCTATCTGTGGGTATGATCGTCTTAGGATCGTCCAATGCTTTCTTAATACATTAAATATTTTATCACTATAGCTATTGAATTGGAAGACAAATGGGATCCTAGGTCTGTCAGGATGATATTTTTTATTATGTTGACAAATATCAGATGCTTGTAAGATTCTATTTAGTTCCCGTCTGATCAGGCCCTCCGGATAACCCTGCTCCTTAAACTTACAGCACATCTCGTCCAATCTCTGATCTCTTATTGTAATGTCACTCACGATACGTGTAACTCTAAGCAATTGGCTTCTAACAATGGATCCAAACACATGAGGGGGATGGTAACTGTCATACCTGAGTAACTGATTCCTATCCGTAGGCTTGGTGTATATATCCGTTTCAATCAAACCTTGCTTGATATATACCCGTGTATCTAAAAAGGGGACAGAGTCCCCGCCAATATGTATCTGAAACTGGATGTTGGATGAAAAACTATTAATGGTTTCATTAAAGGCTTCAAGAGATTCAATGCTGCCCCGCCATATAGCAAAAACGTTTTTGCTATATGGCGGGGCAGCATTGAATCTCTTGAAGCCTTTAATGAAACCATTAATAGTTTTTCATCCAACATCCAGTTTCAGATACATATTGGCGGGGACTCTGTCCCCTTTATAGATACACGGGTATATATCAAGCAAGGTTTGATTGAAACGGATATATACACCAAGCCTACGGATAGGAATCAGTTACTCAGGTATGACAGCTACCATCCCCCTCATGTGTTTGGACCCATTGTTAGAAGCCAATTGCTTAGAGTTACACGTATCGTGAGTGACATTACAATAAGGGATCAGAGATTGGACGAGATGTGCTGTAAGTTTAAGGAGCGGGGTTATCCGGAGGGCCTGATCAGACGGGAACTAAATAGAATCTTACAAGCATCTGATATTTGTCAACATAATAAAAAATATCATCCTGACAGACCTAGGATCCCATTTGTCTTCCAATTCAATAGCTATAGTGATAAAATATTTAATGTATTAAGAAAGCATTGGACGATCCTAAGACGATCATACCCACAGATAGAAGAATTCCAACAGATTCCCATGAAGGCTTATCGGCGTAATAAAACCCTACGTGATTTTCTGGTACGATCTGAATTTAAACCGGAAAATCAGGAGGAGAGAAGGGTTACTTTTCTCGGTAGGAAAAAGAAGGGCTGTTATCCTTGTCTTGGTTGCGTTCAATGCAATTTGATGCTCAAAGGCAATCATTTTGATCATCCTGTAACAAAGACTAGGATAACAATAAATGGTTTCTATACATGCCAGTCATCTTATGTTATTTACATTCTTATATGCCCCTGTAATTTGATTTACGTAGGCGAGACAACCCAGGAGATAAAAGATCGTATTGCACAGCATCGTAGTACAATTCGACATCCCCAGTCGGGTCTCCCTGTGTCGCGTCATTTTACCGAGATGGGACACAGGGACACTGACTTAAGATTTATGATATTGGAAGATATTCCCTGTGATAAAAGAGGGGGGGACAGGATTTCAAAACCTAAGAGACGTGAGGTCTGGTGGATCAATAAATTACAGTCCTTGCATCCCGATGGTATGAACAAGGACTATGATTTATACTTATTTGTATAGGATATGACAATTGACACATGGGGATCATAGTCATGTTTTATATGTATTATACTCCCGTAGATCGTTTGGAAGGAATTCCTGTTGGGAATGTGAAATAAAAGAATACTAACTGGAATCTTCGATGAGATCTGAGATACGATCAAGAATGTCATTACTAATATGTTTATGAGATGCATATTCAAAAGAGCTCACTTGCCACTCAATATTATAGTGATGGAAGATGAGAGAGAAATGTGTATATTAGTATGACTAATGTATATAGTAGAATGTATATTGAAGGTTAGGAGATTTTTTTCACTTGTTTTGTTGAAACAATAAGGGTTAATTATCCTAATAGGTGGTTGTTTATCTGTTTTTTAGTAATTAAGTTGATACACATGTGTGAGGCAGACTGGGTGTGGATAAGAGGAAATCTGTGTTTTGGCTTTTCACACACAGCCAGAATAGCCTGACGAAGAGCGATGTGCGCTCGGAACTGTACACTGTGTACTAATTGAAATATCTTCAGTAAATGACACTTTTTTGCATCAAGCATCGGTCCACGTCTTATATATATATATATATATATATATATATATATATATATATATATATATATATATATATATATATATATATATATATATATATATATTAATATATATATATATATATATCCTGCCCAAAAAAATACTGACCCTGACCTTGACCTTGCCCCACACACTAACCCTTACTTACACTTATTTATTTTTTTACACACACTTTTTTTTACTCTGCAAGGAGAGAGAGAGAGAGATACAATGCATCTCTCTCCTCCATTTACAGAGAAAAAAACTTGTGGGCTGGCTTTACAGTGACTGATCACTGTGATAGCCAATCAGAGGCTATCACAGTGATCAGATGACCTGGAATCGGCAGTTCCCAGTTCTTATCATTAGTACGGGACTCAGGGCTCTTGGAGAGACCAAGTCTCTGTGCTGGGAGCATGCCATGGGGTGCACTCCCAGCACAAAGGGAGATGCACAAATATGTGGCCCCACGGAAAAAAATCCAGTCCAGCGAGGCCATATATTTATGTTAGGTCAGCTTGAAGAGGTTAAATTTAATGGTCCCACATTTTGCGCAGCAAATATTGCAAACAGCTAAACTAAATATTTGTCTAATGAAAGGTTCACAAAATCTGAATTTGTATTGTTGTTTATGTACAAATCTAGCAATGAAAATGCATACATTTAAATCCAGCCACCTTGTTGCCTGTATTGGAGGAGGCTGGACACAACGAAAATATGTGTGTTAAACTGATGATGTAGGAATCAGCTGCTGTGAGCCCAGTGCAGGAAAAAATCATTGAAGACCCAGATATATGATTTTTTTGTAGATTTTATCCCGGTTTTATACTGAGCATACCAAGACCCATACTGAGTATGCAGTTATCGCCCAGAGGGATGCTCTGTATTCAGCATCATTGGATCCTTCTTCCTCAGCTCAAGAACCAGAGCTCCACGCTTTAGCAAGCCTGTGAGCTATCAAAAGAATATATAGAGTTTTAAAGAGCTTTTGGTTCCAATTGAAGAGCCAGAAGTTTGTTTTCACTTTGGCAGGTAAACCAATCAAACATGCTAAGTTAATTGATTGGCTGTCTTCAGCCTTCTAGCTTCTTGCTTAGGTAGCCATACTAACATTAAAACTCACACATGGAAACAGGCCAGGCAACTAAGGATGCTGCATTACAGCCCCGGACACTTGCTGGGTCTGTGCAACTCACAGATTCCACCATAGTACTAGCCCAGTAGAGCTGGGATTAATATTTAAACATTAAGGACCCCAGAATGAGAAGAACAAGTGGTCCACAGGGGGAAACTTCTTATGAAACAGGACTTTGGAAAAAGGTGATCTTTTATGTCTGCCAACCAAACTTTTCCCTCCAACTTGACACATGGACTGTGTCATCAGTCAAAAGCAGTTATGGCTGCCTTAATAAATGAGTATGGAATAGCATCAGGGTTCACCACAGTTGTATTATAATATACCGCTTGTTTTACCTGTTACCAAAGGTGTTACCAAAGGCTGAACATCCCTTCCAGAGATTACAAAAAGATGTATCCAGATGCCCAAGTCAGGATCTCATGAGTATGCATTATGTCTATATGGACATGGTTTCTGGATGGCCATAAGTTTAGCCAGTGGCAAATGTTACTGCAAAGGCCACAGTAAAAAGTGTTATCTGAAGAGTTTGTAAGTACTGAGTTCCAGAAGCTACAGAGAGTAACAGAGGAACTATTTATATGGGAGAGTCCTCACAAGAAGTATTGAGGTTTTATCTTACACCCCCTACAGTTTACAATGTAGTGGAATAAGTAGAGTAAGAAACGGAATGTCCTCATATATATTTTATTAAACCCCTAATGGGATATTGGACTCTCTCCCTATGAGATTTGGTTTTTGGAGTGTGTTGCTCACTTGCTTATATTTTTCTCAGCAGCTGAAGTCCTCCACTTGGATCTCAAAGATAATGTTGCTTGTTCTTGAAAAACACAATTTTTTTAAAATAACAAACATGTCATACTTACCCCCACTGTGCAGTTCATTTTGCACAGCGTGGCCCAGATCCTCGACTTCTGGGGTCCCCTGGGGGCACTGGTAGCTCCTCAATGCATTGAGTGTCCACATTGGAGAAGGCTCTCTTAAGGTGGACACCCATGCAGGCGCACTGCCGAGTCCTGCATCTGTGTACATTCACACAGAATGCAGGACTTGACCCCGCCCCCCAATCATTGGATTTTATTTACAGCAGTGGGAGCCAATGGCTGCGCTGCTATCAATCTATCCAATCAAGAGCTGAGACAATGGGCAGATAGGAAGAGTGCGTCTCTGCTGAGGGAATGAACGGGCTCAGGTGAGTAAAACGGGGGGGGGGGGGGGGGGCTAGAGGGCTGGTCAGTGTCAGAAGTTTTTTCACCTTGGTGAAGAAAAACACGAGGGTTTACAACCCCTTTAACCACTTCAGCCCCAGGGGATTTGGCAGCTCAATGACCGGAGGACTTTTTACAATTTCACAATTTGGCACTGTGCTGCTTTAACTGGTAATTGCGCGGTCATGCAATGTTGTACCCAAACGAAATTTGCGTCTTTTTTTCCCCCATAAATAGAGCTTTCTTTTGATGGTGTTTTATTGCCTCTGCAATTTTTATTTTTTGCGATATAAACAGAAAAAGACCGAAAATTTTGAAAAATAATGATATATATTTTCTACTTTTTGTTATAAAAAAAATTAATAAACTCAATTTTAGTCATACATTGAGGCCAAAATGTATTCAGCCACATGTCATTGGTAAAAAAATGTCAGTAAGCGTATATTTATTGGTTTGCGCAAAAGTTATAGTGTCTACAAACTAGGGTACATTTTCTGGAATTTACGCAGCTTTTAGTTTATGACTGCCTATCTCATTTTTTGAGGGGCTGAAATGGCAGGGCAGTACAACCCCCCCAAATGACCCCAATTTGGAAAGTAGACACCCCAGGGAAATTGCTGAGAGGCATGTTGAGCCCATTGAATATTTAATTTTTTTGTCACAAGTGATTGAAAAATGACCAAAAAAAATTATGCCCCGTACACACGGTCGGACATTGATCAGACATTCCGACAACAAAATCCTAGGATTTTTTCCGACGCATGTTGGCTCAAACTTGTCTTGCATACACACGGTCACACAAAGTTGGCGGGAAAATCAGATCATTCTGAACGCAGTGACGTAAAACACGTACGTCTGGACTATAAACAGGGCAGTAGCCAATAGCTTTCATCTCTTTATTTATTCTGAGCATGCGTGGCACTTTGTGCGTCGGATTTGTGTACACACGATCGGAATTTCCGACAACGGATTTTGTTGTCGGAAAATTTTATAGCCTGCTCTCAAACTTTGTGTGTCAGAAAATTCGATGGAAAATGTGTGATGGAGCCTACACACGGTCGGAATTTCCGACAACAAGGTCCTAATACACATTTTCCATCGGAAAATCTGACCGTGTGTACAGGGCATTACACAAAGTTGTCACTAAATGATATATTGCTCACACATGGCATGGTTATATGTGGAATTACACCCCAAAATACATTCTGCTGCTTCTCCTGAGTATGGGGATACCTCATGTGTGAGACTTTTTGGGAGCCTAACCGCGTACAGGACCCTGAAAACCAGTCACCACCTTCAGGATTAAAGGGTGTAAATTTTTGATTTCACTCCTCACTGCCGATCACAGTTTTGAAGGCCATAAAATGCCAAGATAGCACAAACCCACCCCCAAATTTCCCATTTTAAAAGTAGACACCCCAAGCTATTTGATGAGAGGCATGTTGAGTCCATGGAATATTTTATATTTTGCCACAAGTTGAGGGAAAATTAAATCATTTTTTTTTGCACAAAGTTGTCACTAAATGATCTATTGCTCAAACATGGGCATATGTGAAATGACACCCCATTCTGCTTCTTCTCCTGAGTACAGGGATACTTTTTTGGGAGCCTAGCTGTGTACAGGACCCTAAAAACCAATCACTGCCTTCAGGCTTTCTAAGGGCGTAAAATGGTGATTTCACTTCCTCACTACCTATCACAGTTTCGGAGGCCATGAAATGACAAGATAGCACAACCCCCCCCCCCCCCAAATGACCCCATTTTGGAAAGAAGACACACAACCTATTGGCTGAGAGGCATGTTAAGTCCATGGAATATTTTATATTTTGCCACAAGTTTCGGAAAAATATTTTTTTTTTTTTTTTTACACAACGTTGTCACTAAATTATATATTGTTCAAACATGGCATGGTTATATGTGGAATTACACCCCAAAGTACATTCTGCTGCTTCTCCTGAGTACGGGGTTACTGAGTAAGCCCTGACACTTTTTGTTTACATGAAAAAAATTTTTTTTGCAAGAAAATTACTTTGAACCCCCAAACATTTTATATATTTTTAAAGCAAAGGCCCTACAGATTAAAATGGTGGGTGTTGCAATTTTTTTTTTCACACAGTATTTGTGCAGCGATTTTTGAAATGCAATTTTTTGGAAAAAACACACTTTTTTAAATTTTAATGCACTAAAACACACTATATTGCCCAAATGTTTGGTGAAATAAAAAAGATGATCTTATGCCGAGTACATGGATACCAAACACGACATGCTTTAAAATTGCGCACAAACGTGCAGCGGCGACAAACTACATACATTTTTAAAAGCCTTTAAAAGCTCTTACAGGTTATCATTTTAGATCTAAAGAGGACGTCTACTGCTAAAATCACTGCCCTCGATATGACCTTTGCGGTGATACCTCAAATGCATGGTGCAATTGCTGTTTATATATGACACCAGACCGACATTTGTGTTCATCTTTGCGCGTGAGCACGGGGGGACAGGGGTGCTTTTTTTTTTTTTAATTATTTCTTTTTCTTTTTTTATTATATTTTTAAACTGTTCCTTTCATTTTTTTTATAATCTTTATTGTTTTTTTTATTATTAAAGTTTTTATTGAGCTTTTGAACAGTGGTAACAGAAAAAAAAAGAAGTTGAAACAAGCACATTGAAATACATGTGTGCGGGCGCAGCCGCCATTAAAGTGAAAAGAGAGAGAGTTATTGTACATAAAAAGCGGTGGAATGGTACACAAAAGGTTTACAAGCTGTTATACGTTATATCACAGAGTCAATATCTACTATTCCGTTGTTTGGTGGTAATCCTATACGGTGCTTTAGATAATGGGTATTGTAGATTAACCGAGAAGGACAACCGCAGGTTCGTGTATTATCGACTTTTAGATCTGGCTGTAGGTTTGGTCTTAGTGATGTCAGAGTCGAGTGGGAGAGTGTAAAGGGAGATGTCTGGGGATAGGCAGGTGGGGTAGGTGAGGGGGAGGGGATGCACGTCAGGTCATTGGTGGGGAGGTTCGTTGGGTATTCCATCGTGTGAGTGGGGAAGTATGGTATGTGCCTGTGAAAATGAGGGAGGGGGGGAAGGATTGGAGAGTGGTGAGGATGGGGGGGATACGAAGTCTCTTTGGTCCTGCCACAGCTTATATATTTCATTCAGTTCATTTTTATTGTTATCTTAGGGAATGTAAACATCCCCATGATAGCAATAGGTAGTGACAGGTACTCCTTTTTGAAAAAAAATGGGGTCTATTAGACCCTAGATCTCTCCTCTGCCCTCAAAGCATCTGAAGATCAGTGTGATAAAATGCTTTGCCAATTTCCCAATGGTGCTGTTTATATCTGGTCATGAAATGCTCGTAGCTTCTGGTTTCTTAGGCCATAGAGATGATTGGAGCCATTCTGGTCTCTGATCAGCTCTATGGTCAGCTGGCTGAACCACCGGCTGCATTCTCGGGTTCCCTGTTGGGACAGGAGAGCCAGAGAAAACCATGGAAGATGGTGGGAGGGGGGGAGTTCACTCCCACTGCTTATAAAAGCAGTCTATAGGCTAATGAGCCACTAGGATTGCTTTTATATGAAAGCCGACCGCTGGCTGAAAAGAATGATACCAAGATGACACCTAAACCTGCAGGCATCCTTCTGGTATAATCACTCAAAGTCCAACAACATACCAGTACGTTGCTGGTCCTTGTTGGGCATACATTGTAATGTTATTTTTTTCATGCAGCCTGTGGGCTGAACGAAAAAAAGAGATTGATCGGTGGGTATGCCCACCATTAGAATTCCACCCTTCATCCACCCGCTTCTAATGATGGGCATACATGCACCATTTTTGTTAACTGTGGTGGTGAAATCACCTCCGACAGCGCTGAAGTCATGGCTTTATGTATCGTGGGAGCAAACGCTGTTGCTGTCAAGATAAATAAACCCATGCTGCAGCTGAATGGCGTACCTGCTAAGCAAATGATGGTTAACAATAAAACAAAGTATCATTACAGTATAACAGTAAGACTTACCATACCTACAAAGCAAATACAATAAAACAAAGTAAAAATAAAACATTGCAATCTGTGCCTAAAAAAATATATGCCGAAGCATGGGAGCAATCCGCCCCTAATGTTAAGAGCAAATCGCTCCTCCTCCCCTGCCCCATGCTTCGGCATATATGCTCTTTCTTTATCATACATCACGGGACACAGAGCACCATAATAATGACTATATGAGTTATACGCTTACCTTCAGGTGATTGGACACTGGCAACCAATAGTAAGACGGTTCCTCCCATATAACCCCTCCTATACAGGAAGTGCCTCAGTTTTTTCGCCAGTGTCTTGAAGGTGATGGTCATGGCTGTTGAAGCTCTTCAGTTTTTTCAAAGAAATGTCCCACTGAGGACGTTATAATCGGATCCATTCGGATGGCTTACTAAGCTAAAAGTGGATGGTACCCGAACCTCGGCTCAAGAACGAGGTATTGCTTGTAATGTGTCCTTTTTAGGCGCTGGACCCTTGTTAAAAGTTGGTATTCCTGGTCAACCTTGCGCAAGGAAACCACAAAGGGTGCTTTACAGGTCCAGGGGTGTGGACCCCAATGTATGGGGGACCCAGTCTCTGAAGATCCTTAGAGGCACTACCTGCCGTGATGGGGGAAGATTGGGCCTGGCAAGACAGGCCCTGCTGCTTGGGATGGTGAGTACTCCCCGTTGGGGCTTCATATATATATATATATATATATATATATATATATATATATATGTATATATATATATATATATATATGTATATATATATATATATATATATATATTCCCTTGTTTATTAGAACTGCCACAGTGGGCCTTGATCCGTTGCCCGGGGAGGCCGATTGGCGCGCTTTAAAAAAAATTTTTTCCACAGGCGAGTGCGCATGCGTGTGCGCGCCGCGCGTCCACGTCATGACGCCGCGTGCGTCAGGTCGGCGCATGCGCCGTGCGGCGGCGGGTGCCGGCCGCTGAGGTGTGCACTCGATCCCATGCTAGGGTATATAGCATGGAGCTCCTGGCATGCGCAGAACGAATGTGGGCACGTGAATCGGATGGTCTTGGACAGTGGTGACAGGTTAAGGACTGGGTGTAGTTGTGGGGAGCACTCCTTGGTGTTTCTCGTATGTAAGCAATGTCTTCCAAAAGACGAGCAACAGGGAACAAGGCAAGCACAGGGGTAAAGGTCCCTCCACAAATAGCAGGAACCAACCCCATACTGATGCATCCTCAGTTTCTACTGAAGGACCTGCGGCTTCTGACCTGGCTGAGCCATTGCACTTGTCAGGCATAGTAGCCAATACCGATGTACCTGCCTTGGCTTATGTTACTAAGGATGATTTGGCATCTGCCCTAGCAGGCTTGGAAGGCAAGATAGCTGGCATGATTGCTTCTGTAACACAGGGGGGAAGAAAGCAAAATAGATCTCCCTCCCCTGAGCCTGGGCCAAGTGGTGAGTCACTGGAGCCCCAGGACTCTTATAGCCAGATGGGTCCAGGTGACTTGGAACCAGAATGGGCAGAGGATCCGGAGGAATTGGTCTTAAGTGACCAGGGGGAGGCTGAGGATTCCTCGGATGAGGATTCTGGCTCTGAAAAACCAATGTCAGCCTCCCATTCCCAAAAAATTGTTTATCCAATCTCTAATGGAGATGGTACGAATTGGGTTTAAGTTACCTCTGGCTCAGGAGTCTGCACTCTCTTGTTCTACCTTGGGATCTTTGCGACCTAAACAAATTTCCCAAGCATTTCTCTTGCATCTGTTACTGTAGCAGGTAATTTATGCAGACTGGGAACATCCTGACAGGATATACTTACCTCCCAAAAGGTTTTCTGTGTTATACCCTATGGAGGAAAAGTTTAGGAAGAAATGGAGCACTCCCTTGGTAGATGCTGCCATATTTTCTGTGAATAAGAATTTAACCTGTCCAGTGGATAATGCCCAGGTTTTCAAGTATCCGGCTGATAAAAAGCTAGAATCCTTATTAAAGGCCTCCTTTTCAGTTGCCAGTGCAGCAGTTCAGCCTGCGATTGCAGCTATTGGGATTTGTCAATCCCTAAAGGATCGCTTTAAGAAGGTAGTAAAGAACATACCTCCCCAGGGGGAATCTGCTGAGGAGCTATCAGAGATCCCTCATGCCTTGCGTTTTGCGGTTGACGCTTTAAAAGACTCAATTCAACAGATGTCTCATTTTGCGTTGTTATCAGTTCATATGCGCCAAGTATTGTGGCTAAAGAACTGGTCTGCTGAGACACCATGTAAAAGGCTACTTGCTGCTTTTCCTTTTCAAGGAGAGCGCCTGTTTGGCGATGATCTGGATAAATATATCCAAAAGATCTCAGGAGGTAAGAGCGCTCTGCTTCCTATTAAAAAGAAGGGGAAGCAGCCCTCTTATAAAATTCCTAATCCCCCAGGGCCTGGTGCCTCTTCCCCTAAGCGGTATCGACGGCCTCAGCCGTCGGTGTTTAAAAGACCACAGGGTCAGAAAAAGCCCTGGCCCCAAAAGCCACCCAAGCCCAGTTCCAAGTCTACCCTGTGAAGGGGCGCCCCCGCCCTCATGGGTGGGGGGCAGGCTTCGGCTTTTTGGGGAGGCCTGGGAGGAACTGGTTCAAGGCAGATGGGTCATTTCCACTGTAAAGAACGGTTAACGAATAGAGTTCCGGGAGGTTCCCCCAAACCGTTTTCTACATTCAAGGGTCCCGGTGGATCAAGAAGATTCCTATTCCTAGCTTTACACCATCTGCTGATGCAAGGGGTAATCGTAAAGGTCCCACATGAGGAAAGATTCAAGGGGTTTTACTTAAACCTATTCACCGTGCCAAAACCAAATGGGGAAGTAAGGCCCATTTTTGGACCTCAAGGCTCTCAAATTCTTTGTAGACGCCCGGTCCTTCCGCATGGAGTCGGTTCGCTCGGTCATAAGGTCCCTGAGAAAAGGAGACTATTTAGCATCCATAGATATCAAGGATGCGTACCTTCATGTGCCGATCTTCGGTTCACACCAAAGGTTTTTACGCTTCGCTGTAGAGGGCAGTCATTTCCAGTTTGTGGCGTTACCTTTCGGTCTAGCCACGGCCCCCAGGGTCTTCACAAAGGTCCTGGCCCCAGTATTGGCCTCCCTAAGATCTCAAGGAATTTCCATAATAGGATATCTGGACGATCTACTGCTAAGGGAATGCTCTCGCCCTACACTAATTCTAAACGTGTCAAGTACAGTGCGCATCTTACAAAGCCTAGGTTGGGTACTAAATTTGGACAAGTCGGCTCTTTGTCTGACCCAAGCCTTGGTGTATTTGGGTCTGGTCTTGGACACCGCTCAAGAAAAGGTGTTACTTCCGCCCTTAAGGGTCGCCTCCATAGTGGAACTGGTACAGAAGGTGAAAAAAGAACTAGCCCCTTCTATTCGGCTGTGCATGAGATTACTGGGCAAGATGGTGTCATCTTTCAGCGCAGTGCCATATGCACAGTTCCACTCCAGAGTGTTCCAGAACAGTATTCTAAAGACCTGGGACAAGTCAGTTCGAACCCTGGATCAGCCTATGGTTCTATCTCCACAGGTTCTATGGAACCTCTCTTGGTGGTTAAGAACCAGCAACTTAAAAAGGGGGAAGTCTTTCCCACCTGTAGCCTGGAAAGTGGTAACCACGGATGCCAGTGTTCTCGGCTGTCCTAGAGGAAGCATCTGTTCAGGGAGTATGGTCCCAGACAGAGAAGACTATGCCCATCAATCTACTAGAAATTCGGCAGCTCGTCTGGCCCTGCAATTCTGGACGTCCAGGTTGCGAGGGCTTCCTGTCAGAGTCCAGTCCGACAACTCCACTGTAGTGGCATATATCAACCACGAGGGAGGTACCAGGAGTCGGGCAGCCCAAAGAGAGGTAGATCATATTCTAACCTGGGCCGAAAAACATGTGCCTTTTCTGTCCACAGTGTTTATCCCGGGGGTGGACAATTGGCAGGCGGACTTCCTGAGTCACCAGAAATTGTTACCAGGGGAATGGTCCCTGCATCCCGAGGTGTTTCTACAGATCTGCCAATACTGGGGGACCCCAGATGTGGATCTGCTGGCATCCAGATTCAATGCCAAACTGGACAGGTTTGTATCCAGGACCAAGGATCCGCTGGCTGTCGGGATAGACGCATTAGTGGTTCCTTGGGATCAGTATTCTCTGATATATGCCTTTCCTCCAATCCAGATTCTGCCGCACTTACTACGCAGAATACGGGAGGAACGGAAGCCAGTGATCTTAGTGGCCCCAGCGTGGCCCAGGAGATCATGGTACTCGGAGATTGTAAAATTGGCAGTAGGGGAACCATTGGTCCTCCCTTGCCGCCCAGACCTGTTGTCTCAAGGGCCCATATTACATCCTTCTTTACGGTCGCTGAATTTGATGGCCTGGCTATTGAAACCAGACTATTGAAAGACCGTGGTATTATAGGTTCGGTCTTGTCCACTTTGATAAATGCTAGAAAATCAGTTTCTAGAGCTATCTATTACAGAGTATGGAAGTCATACATTTCTTGGTGTGAGAAAAGGAAATGGAACCCTCGTAGGTATACGATTGGAAGAGTTCTCGCCTTTCTCCAAACAGGAGTAGACTTGCAGCTCGTTTTAGGGACAATTAAGGGACAGATTTCGGCCTTATCTGTTTTTTTTTCCAGAGGCCAATTGCATACCATTCTTTGGTGTGGACCTTTGTCAAAGGAGTAACGCACCTGAGGCCACCGCTTAAACCACCTTTATGTCCGTGGGACCTAAATTTGGTACTTTCAGCCTTACAGTCAGCCCTTTGAACCTATTAGGCATATTCCATTTGTCCTATTGACCAGGAAATTAGTTTTCCTAGTGGCTATAACATCAGCTAGAAGGGTGTCAGAATTGGCAGCCCTTTCTTGCAAGGAACCTTTTATGGTTCTTCATCAGGACAGAGTGGTTATGCGTCCTCGTCCGGATTTTTTACCAAAGGTAGTGTCCAAATTTCATTTGAATCAGGACATCATTTTACCTTCCTTTTTTCCAAACCCTAAAACTAGGTAGGAAAAGTCGCTTCAGTCACTGGATGTGGTGAGAGCGATAAAGGTTTACTTGGAAATGTCAGCTCCTTTTCGGAAAACTGACTGCCTTTTTGTCTTGCCTGAGGGTCCTAAAAAAGGACAGCCAGCAACAAGTTCATCTATATCCAGGTGGATTCGCCAGACTATTGTCCAGGCGTATGGATTAAAGCGCAGGGTTCCACCCCGGGATTTGAGAGCACACTCCACTAGAGGGGTTAGTGGATCATGGGCAGTACGCCAGCAGGTGTCTATGGCTCAGGTTTGCAAAGCAGCCGTTTGGTCTTCAGTTCATACGTTCACCAGGTTTTACTAGGTGGATGTGAGATCTCAAAATGAGACTGTCTTTGGCCACAGCGTGTTGCAGGCTGCTTTATAATCTCAGGCCCAGCGGGCTTAGGAATAATGTGTTCCCCCCCCTCAGTTGCATTGCTTTAGGACATCCCCCCGTCATTATTATGGTGCTCTGTGTCCCGTGATGTCTGATAAAGAAAAATGGATTTTTAAAACAGCTTACCTGTAAAATCCTTTTCTTTAAATACATATCGGGACACAGAGGTCCCTCCCCTCTTTTTTTGGGATCGTCATTTCTTGCTACAAAACTGAGGCACTTCCTGTATAGGAGGGGTTATATGGGAGGAACCGTCTTACTATTGGTTGCCAGTGTCCAATCACCTGAAGGTAAGCGTATAACCCACATAGTCATTATTATGGTGCTCTGTGTCCCGTGATGTACTCAAAGAAAAGGATTTTACAGGTCAGCTGTTTTAAAAATCCATTTTTTTTAAACTGTGGTGGTGAAATCACCTCCGACAGCACTGGAGTCACGGCTTTATGTATCGTGGGAGCAAACGCTGTTGCTGTCAAGATAAATAAACCCGTGCTGCAGCTTAATGGCGTACCTGCTAAGCAAATGATGGTTAACAATAAAACAAAGTAACATTACAGTAGCGATGAGCTTTCTGTTCGGGTTGAACATGAGTTCAACTTGAACATTGGCTGCTCGGCCTTTCATCAAAAACTGATCATTATGGGCCGTTCACGTCAAATTTGAGTGGCGTGTAATGGCCCGTAATGCACTGCGGGAGCACAGTGCATTGCTGTATGATGATTGGCCAGAGCATGCACCATGACCTGCATGCTTTGGCCAATCACAGTGCCCTCAGCTAAGAAAGCCATAATTGGGCAAAGGCAGGGTGCCTTTCACCAATCATGGCTCAGGGGGACTAAGTCCACGCCCCACACTATATAAGCTGCCTGCACGTCAGCCCCGTGTAGTGTGGTTTTGGCGTGGATGGAAAGAGTGTCATTTAGATTGAGCAGGCAGGCAGGCAGATTATTCAGTTAGCTGCAGTGTATTTAATATATATATATATATATATATATATATATATATATATATATATATATATATATATATATATATATATATATATATATCCACTGTATCCAGTTCCAGTTTAGCTAGATCTGACTGCAGTCCGTTCCTGGTGTACTGTTTCTAATATACTTCTGGCAGGCAGGTTATTCAGTTAGCTGCAGTGTATTTAATACATACAGTATCTCACAAAAGTGAGTACACCCCTCACATTTTTGTAAATATTTTATTATATCTTTTCATGTGACAACACTGAAGAAATGACACTTTGCTACAAGTAGTAAGTGTACAGCTTGTATAACAGTGTAAATTTGCTGTTCCCTCAAAATAACTCAACCCACAGCCATTAATGTCTTACATTTTTTTTAATTTTAGCGCAGTGTTCCCCTTACAATCCATACCAGACCTGAAGGACACAGACCCCTCAAAATAACTCAACACACAGCCATTATTGTCTAAACTGCTGGCAACAAAAGTATATATATAGTTTAGCTATATCTGACTGCAGGCTGTTACTGGTGAACTTTTTCTAATATACTTCAGGCGGTGTACACACTGCCATGCACCCCTAGTGCAGTTGCTACTACTTTTCTGGTTGTCTATGCAATACAGTACACCCATAGTTGTTATTACACTTCTGTTGGTGTACACAGTACCCTGCACCCATAGTGAAATTGCTACTACTTTTCTGGTGGTGTACACAATACAGTACACCCATAGTTATTATTACACTTCTGTTGGTGTACACAGTACCGTGCACCCATAGTGCAGTTGCTACTACTTTTTTTGGTGGTGTACACAGTACACAATACATACAGTGCACCCATAGTTGCTATTAGACTTCTGTTGGTGTACATGGTACCGTGCACCCATAGTGCAGTTGCTACTACTTTTCTGGTGGTGTACACAATACAGTACACCCATAGTTGTTATTACACTTCTGTTGGTGTACACAGTGCCGTGCACCCATAGTGCAGTTGCTACTACTTTTTTTGGTGGTGTACACAGTACACAATACAGTGTAGTGTGGTGTTGCAAAACAAAATCCCCATCATGCCACCAAGAAGAGGCAGATGCTCACAGGCCACTAAAAGAGGGCAAGCAGGCTCTGTGTCTACGGTCCACAGTTCTGGTCATGGACATGGTGCATCTTCTGCAGGTGGCCGTTGGGCATGCTTGTCCTTTTTTTCTGCTGCTGGGATAGGGGCACAAAAATTGGGCCTTTGGTTGTGGTGGTGCCACAACACTGTAACCCTTCACAGATACTCTTGTTGGGTGCAGGAACAGGCCCTACTGTGAAATATTAGATCAAAAATTTTAATTACATGCCCCTGTTAAACAGGGACAGAAAAAGTGGGCCTTAGGCAGTGGTGGTGCTGCCCTAAAACAAAAATATTGTTGGAAGCTAGCATCATCAAGATTGAGGAGGAATAGTATAGTCACTCAGTATAGGCAGTCTTCAAGGGATCCAACATCCATAGAAAAATCAATCAGTTACATCAGCATCAGGTGCTTGATAGCTGCTGCTGATCCAAGACTGATTCATTTTTATGAATGTGAGCCTATCAAGGGAGTCTGTGGACAGGTGCACTCTACAGTATGATCCGTTACAAACCCTCCAGCAGCACTGAATGTGCGTTCAGAAAGAACGCTTGATGCAGGACAGACCAGGGGATCAATTGCATATTGAGCTAGTTCTGGCCAATGGTCCATCCTCAAGACCCAGTAACCCAGTGGATGCTCTGTTGGAAAGGTCTGTAAGTGTGCTCTTGCCCCTAGATATTTCTGCACCATGTAATGCAGACGCTGGAGATGGTTGCTTGAACCGATCAGACCTTGGCGCTGAGGACTGAAAAATTGTCATCGGTCAGCCGGCCCCCTTCTCCACTGCTCTTCCTCTGACTGAACGAAGCCTCAGCAACACGTTGTCCAGCACCAGGAAATTGTAACCTCACAGGATCTTCAAGGCCTCCTGAAGATGTTTCATCCTCTGCTCTCTCTGCGAAGGCAGGATGAGTTCTGCAACCTTACCCTTGTAACGTGGATCAAGAAGGGTTGCCAGCCAGTATCTCTTTGATACCACGAATCCTAGGGTCCTTACGCTGCATGGCCTCCCTGATTCTGCAAAGCCTGCAAAGTTTTTCAGAGACATTAAATTCTGAGTCCTCTGGGTCACTAAGGATCACATGATCCGTAAAAACCTCCTTGCAAATACGTACAACTCCTTGGGTTTCTGGGGACTAAAAACCATCCCTTGAAGACTGCTGCTGAGTGTTATTCTCCACGTCCATGCTGACGCAATCCTCCTCCTCCTCCTCTTCTTCCTGTGTGTTTGGCGGGCCTGCAGGAATAATATCTGGATAAAGAGGGCCTTGAGAGGTAAGGAAGTCCTCCTCTTCCTCCCGCTGTTCTGCCTCAAGTACCCTGTCCATTATTCCATGAAGCGTGTGCTCCAACAGGAAGACAAGAGGGACAGTATCACTGATGCATGCATTGTCACTGCTCACCATCCTCGTGGCCTCACCAAATAGTGACAGGACAGAGCATGCATCCTTGATCAGTAACCACTGGTGTGGTGAAAATAAGCCAAGCTCCCCTGACCCTGTCCTGGTACCATACTCACACTCATACTCATAGTCCAACAAGACAAAAACATTGCCTTCCACATGCCGGTAGAGAGCTGGAATGGCCTTCCATGAAAAGAAAGGGAGTTTTGGAACCTGCAACTGAGGTACAGCACATTCCACAAATTCACGAAAGGGGGCAGAGTCTATCAGCTGAAAAGGCAGTAGTTGCAGTGCTAGCAATTTGGACAAGCTGGCATTCAAGCTAGCATTCAGAATGTGAGCATGTGAATGGCTGGGACCAGACTTCTTTTTAAGGTTTAGCAACTGGGGAAGGGAAATTTGCCTGCTAAAATCAGATGGTGGTGTACTGCTAGCAGATTGGCTGCAAGTACTTGCGACACCTATTGCTATACCTTCATTCCTCTCAGTGCAGGTTTTCGAGAGGACTGGAGGTATAGTAGGGTTGGAGATCCCAGATGAGGAGCAAGGAGAAGTCTGCCTTTTTCTTTGATGTGGGTCTTTCAAGTGCTGTTGCCTTATGAGTTTATGTGAAATCTTCATTAATAGCTCTAAAATATTGTAATGAATATATTTTATTTAGCTTTTCTCTATGTAGGGCGGAACATATTATCTTCACAGAAATCTTTGGTAGACCAGACAAGTCGGTGACTAGGTTTGTGTATACAAACAATGGGATCCAAACCTCATTGTTTTACACATACTCACTTCAAAGGATCCCAGGCTGGGATATGCAATGAAGGGAGGCCAACCCGTAATCAATACTTAACTTCCTGGGAAAATTCAAGTTAAGCTCCTGCTCAGAATAGTCACAAGGATTAAAGGGGGCTGACTTATGCAAAGTATAGGGATTGGAGATGTAGCCAGTCCTTAACCAGGAATAGGAAGCTCACCAATCAGAGCCACGCTATGCCAACCAAGGGGGCATCAACATGTAATGATATACACAGACTAAATAGCAGGGAAACACACACTTTTATGGTAGAGCAACCATCAGAATGGAACCTTGGTGCAAAGGGTTTTTATGGGAAAGGTCTGCATTTTACTTGTAACTAAATATGTTTGCATATTAATGTTTTCAGAGATATACTCTGTATTCCTGCATGTAATTCTCTTATTTTAACCTAATATTTTCTTCCTTGGTTTAGACTATAGATAGATGGTTGTGTATTATAGATAGATGGTTGTGTATTAGGTCAAAGAACCCTCCTTTAACCCAAATCATATCTGAGAGATATTAAATCTCAAATATAGTATACGGGAAAAAGACTGCATGAGAGGTCGTCATATGTCTGGTAAAGCATGTGCCCAAGCTGATCCTCCAGTAGCATGTACCCGACACTGTGGTCAAATAGTTCGGGGAACTCCTCCGTGCATCATGGCTGGGCTATGGAAGGAGTGACTGTGGAGAAGGAGCCGGTGGAACAGGCCGCTTTGGCAGCTGCATAGGAAGGAAAACTACTCTGAGCCTGGGTGACAGAGGATGAGGATGGTTTTGTTATCCACTCCACCAACTCTTCTGCATGTTCTGGCTCAATAACATGGCCAGAAGCAGAAAAAAAGGACAAGTGTGCCCCATGGCCACCAGCAGAGGATGCACCATGTCCATGACCAGCACTGTTGACTGTAGACACAGAGCCTGCTTGCTCTCTTTTAGTGGCCTGTGAGCGTATGCCTCTCCTTGGTGGCCTTCTGGACATGATGTATATTTTAGCAAAAAACAAAAGAGAAAGGATTCTCTTAAAGAGGGTCAGCAAAGAACACTGATGTCAATACAAAAACCAGCTTTATTAATTAATAAAGCTGGTTTTTGTATCAACATCAGTGTTCTTTGCTGACCCTCTTTAAGAGAATCCTTTCTCTTTTGTTTTTTGCTATTTGGTACATAGGGCAACTGGAACTGCATGCAGACTTATGCCTGCATGATTGTTTGATACTCACCCATTAAAATGACCACTTATATAATCAATTAATTGGTTGATCCAGGCCACACCCTTTTTTCTTTTCTTCTTGATGTATATTTTGTTTTGCAACACTGCACTACACTGTATTGTGTACTGTGTACACCACCAGAAAAGTAGTAGCAACTGCACTACGGCTGCACTGTATTGTGTACTGTGTACACCACCAGAAAAGTAGTAGCAACTGCACTACGGCTCCACTGTATTATAAGTAAAATTTTTGATCTAATATTCCACAGCAGGGCCTGTTCCTGCACCCAACAAGAGTATATGTGAGGGGTTACAGAGTTGTGCCACCACCACCGCCTAAGGCCCAATTTTTCTGCCCCTGTTTAACAGGGGCATGTAATTACAATTCTTGATATCATATTTCACAACAGGGCCCGTTCCAGCACCCACCAAGAATAACTGTGAGGGCTTACAGTGTTCTGGTACCACCAACACCTAAGGCCCAATTTTCCGAGTGTATAGGGCAGGCTGTATAGTATATACAGGCGGTCCACTATTTTCAAACATCCAACTTACAAATGACTCCTACTAAGAAACGGAGGGAGACAACAGGAAGTAAGAGGAAATTTACCCCTAGGAAGGGAAATTCTCTCTTATAAGAGTTAATATGGGAAAAAGGTGTGTCTCTCCACTGATGCTTTGTCAGCAATCCTTGTTTCCCTAATAACCCCAAATTTTCAAAATCCAATTGTCATTGGGTCAGAAAGTGAGGTGAAATCTTCTGAACAGGGGCACAGACAGCAAAAAAACAGGGTTACAGGGGTGATAACCCTTCCCTATATTATCCAAAAAGCTTAAAAATAGATTTTTGGGCTGGAGCTACACTTAAAAAATGTACCTGTTCCAATTTACAAACAGATTCAACTTAATAACAAACCTACAGTCCATATCTTGTTTGTAACCCGGGGACCGCCTGTTTACTGCTGTTCAGAGTATATAGGGCCTGGGGGCCCCATGCATTTTTTTTTATTTGGGTGTGGGATTCCCCTTAATATCCATACCAGACCCAAAGGGCCCCGTAATGGGCCAGGGGAGGGGGCAACATTACATTACAGCCACAAGCAGTTTTAAATTACTTTTTTTCCTTTGGAAATGTCATTTTGTGCAGGGACTGTTCTGAACACTGGAAAAATGCACCACTTTACAGGCATACTATAGACCCCCCCCCCCCCAGTACGATATTTAAAGGAATATTACACTTTTATTGTTTCACTTTAAGCATTATTAAAATCACTGCTCCCGAAAAAACTGCCTTTTTTTAAAACTTTTTTTTGCATTGATACATGTCCCTGGGGCAGGTCCCCAAACACTTTTTATGACAATAACTTGCACCCTTTAAAATTAGCACTTTTGATTTTTCACGTTCGAGTCCCATAGACTTTAAGGGGGTTTGCGTGTTCGCATGAATTTTTGGTCTGTTCGCATGTTCTGCCGCAAACCAAACCGGGGGGGGGGTGTTCGGCTCATCCCTACATTACAGTATAACAGTAATGCCACATACACACGATTGGAAATGAAATTCCGACAACAAAATTCTGGGATTTATTTCAGACGGATGTTGGCTCAAACTTGTCTTGTATACACACGGTGGCACAAATGTTGTCGGAAATTCCGATTGTCAAGAACGCGCTGACGTACAACATGTATGGCGGCACTGTAAAGAGGAAGTTCAATAGCCAGTGCGCCACCCATTGGGCTCCTTCTGCTAATCTCATGTTTATCTCATGTTAGTAGAAGTTTGGTGAGGGACGATTCGTGCTTTTCAGCCTTGTGCTTTTCAGATCATTACTGCTCTTCAGTTTGTGCTTGTGGGTTCGTATCTGGTTTTCAGTGTGTATTTTTATATTACGTATTTGATTTCTAGTGCGTTCTTGTCCGCTCGTTTCTGAATTCCAGCTCGCTCTTCTCAGGCCTTTCTGATTTTCAGTGCATTCTCTTAGTTCGTTCTGACCAGCCAACCATTTTGAAGCCATGTTGCGGGTACGTACTCATCGTAGAGATCGCTGTGCAGGGGCTTGGTGTTGGGGTTCTTACTTTGACCCAAGCCCAGTCCATGAACAGGGGGAGGAGGAGTTCATGGACAAAGAATTGGTTGCTCCAGCGTGACCAATTCTTGCACATGCCTTTGTTGTGGGAGATCCGTGAGAATAATCCTGACGATTTCAGGAATTATCTCCAGGTGACGGACCCCGTTTTTCATCGTCTGTTGGCTTTGCTGTCCCCTTATATTACGAAGCAGGACACCTGCATGCGACAAGCCATTACTCCCGAGCAGAGGCTCATCGCCACCTTGCGGTACTTGGCAACGGGGAGAAGTCTGCAGGACATCAAGATCTCGACAGGCATCTCCCCCCAGGCTCTGGGGATCATTATTCCAGAGACCTGTTCTGCCATCATACAGGTCCTGCAGAAGGACTATATTAAGGTAAGATTTCTCCTTTAACATCACATTATATGTATTTAAATAAATGTATTTTTTAAATAAATTTTATTTTAAACTGAAAAATATTTCCTTTGATTTACTGCTTGTGTTTCTTTTAGCTATCTCCTAGGTTATCCAATGGACTTTTTTTTGGCCATTTTCTTCAATAGTGCAAACGTATTTCTTTGATACATGAGGTGGCAATCTCTTCTTCAGCTAACTATTATGTTGTGGGTCTGCTAGACACACATCTTGTTTTTGTTGTGAATGTATGTAATGCATTAATGATAAAAATATTCATAATTTTCAGCACCACAAATAAATTTTTTGAAGTGACGAAAATGGCCTGATTGATGCAAATTATAAAGCACTGTGGGTGTTATTTACTAAAGGAAAATCCACTTTGCATTACAAGTACACTGCAAAAGTGCACTTAAAAAGTGCACTGAAATTGCACTGAAAGTGCACTTGTAGTGCAAAGTGGATTTGCCTTTAATAAATAACCACCATTGTCACTGTAAACACCAACTTACGCAAAGAACTGCTATTGAGCATTGAAAGAAGAAGCCACACATTGTTGAGTAAAAAAACATTTTCACTCTGTGCACATTCACATGTGCATTTGGAAAAGGGTTTTTGAACATACCAACATATTTTTGGAATCATTTTTTTTTTTTGGACAGTAGAAATATCCTTTTTTGTGGTAAACAGGCATGTTTTTAAAACCATAAAACAATACACAACTCAGGAATTTACAAAGTTCAACTTTTATAAGGCAATATCAGACATTAGTATGTCCAAACTTTGTTGATGTTGCCTTCATCAGATGGGGTGATGTCACCCCTGTGAAAGCCAAATTTTGAAGATTCACACAAATTAATAATCAAAATGGGGATTTCCCTCCTGATCCCATGCCTAAGGTCAACATGTGCTAGCTCCCATCATGGGGGATATATGGACGTGTTTCAGGGGTGCAACCCCTTCCTCTCAGCTACTTTAGTAACATTGATATGCCGTGATGGCAGGTAGCACATGTTGACACACTGTGTGCATCTTCAAAATTTGGCTTTCAAAAAATAAAAACAATTACAAAAATGTAGGTGTGTTTAGATTCTGCTTAAAACATCAGTGATGTGCTTGAGTCTTTTTTCCACATCATTGATGTCTTCCTTGATCTTCTGTAAATCCTGATTGCACACCATGATCTCCCAATGAGGATCTGTGCACTTGCACTTGTGAAATCTGTTTCTTCTTCCACAACATTCACGTCACCTAAAATAAAAAAAAAAACACACCATGTATTATAAATATGCAGGCATACATCTACTACCTGAAGCTATGGTCTCAGACACTCACCTGTTGTGGTCACTATTTCACCCAAATGATAAACCTCTCCTTCCGAGGGCGTGGCTTGCCTTGAGAAAAGATGGCTGCTTGATCACTTGGCTCCCTCTCACTACAGCCTAAATTCTACAACTACTGGGGTCTACAGCTTCCATACACCCCCCAATAATGGGAACTTCATCTCGTGGATCATCACACAGCAGATCCCGTTCCCCGAGAGAAATCGCCAATCGTGTGAGCCACACGATACCGGAAATCTTCCGGACACAGCGCCCAACAATGGCGACCTCCCTGCCTGCCTCATCCTCCTCTCAGTCTCATACCGAGATCATCCTTACCCCCACCGACCCCGGCATCAGCCCACAGGCACCTACTCTGCCCTCTCAATGCCAACCAAGCCTGCAAGACCTACAAGCGGTGGCGGCGGACATTAAGGACATGCTGTTCTCAGCCATTACTGATCTACGCCATGAATTGCAGGCCATCACAGGCCGCATACAGCGTGTGGAGGACAATGCAGCACGGCAACAGACAACAGTGACAAAGGTCCAGTACAAAACCGACCTCCACACCATGCAGCTGAGAGATCTTCAACGCCACGTTGAAGATCTTGACAACCGCGGTCGCATACACAACCTGAGGGTAAGGGGGATACCCGAATCGGTGGAACAAGATGACATCTCCCCGGTAGTGACAGGTCTCTTTAATCATTTATTACACCGCCCGGAACAAACACCGATCGCCATGGATCGTATCCACAGAGCGTTTCACCCCAAGGGCAGAGACACTGACCCCCCTCGGGACATTATTTGCTTCGTGAACGACTTCTCCATTAAAGAAGGGATCCTTCACAAAGCCCGCGAAAAATCCAATCTGGAATATAATGGCGGTCCCATCCACATCTATCAAGACCTCTCAGCTATCATGATACGTCACTGCAAAGACCTGCGCCCTCTACTGGACGTATTGAGAACAAGAGGAATCAGGTATCGTTGGAAGTTTCCCTTCGGCCTCTTCGCCTCATCTCAGGGCCGCTCAGCCCTTCTAAGGGTTCCGGAGGATCTACACAATTTCTGCCGTACACTGGACATACCTTACACACCAGTCCCGAACTGGTACGCTGAATTTACCCCACAATCCCCCATCCAAAGTCCTTCAATGGAAGAACTGATGGATGCGCACAACACCAGCTTCCGCAGAAGACGTTCACCGTCCGCCAACAGATCCGGCCCTCCTCCTGGAACACATTATCAGCCATCCAGCCCCATGTCAGCTCCCCTTCCTCGCAGAGCACGGCGAGACCGCTGACAACTCAGTTTACAGTGTGAGTAACCATCAGGAAACCGCAGCTACCTTCTTACTCCAGACTCATCCGCATGTACCCTCCACATCAGACGACCTTTACATTCCCCTGACGATTCCCTTCCTGAAGCACACCGAAGAAGACACAGGAAATCTGATTATTTGCTGGACTCCTCCTGACACCCCTGCAATGCCAGCTGACACACGGATCACTCTGACTCTTCCACCGTGCCATCTAACTTTAAAGACTTATGAACGACAACCTGCGACCGACTAGATATATTCTGCCCTGCTCAGCAAACCCCGCTACATTACGGAAGTTCGGCTTCACTACACACCCGACCCGAAACTCTCACGCCACATCATCATACCCCCCTAAACGGGGCACCGAAGAAGACGACATCCCCTGACCAACGCCGATGTCACTCTCCTACTTCCTTGATTAACCCTCAATGTTATAGGTAATATTTGTTATACCTTTTTAATCCATGTCATACACTGCAACGCAGACTGTTATCCACCCAAGTTAGGAAAACAAACGCAGTCTAATACCTAATACAGTGCTCAAAGATGTGGGTTTTAATAATGCCTTAACATACAGAGCCAAACTGCCCGAAGCTACTAGCCTCATGTATACCTCCAAAGTACCTCCACAGCGAGTAATTGGATTTGGAGCTATACCTGCCTTATAGTGCTCCCAAGGGACTCACACCTCATCACAACACATAGATAATTGGGAAACAAACAGTAGTGATTACGTGATGGCCTGACAATATCTTCATTACACTGACACCCTCGGACAACCGGGGTCACAGGCACTGTTGCTCTCACACATAGCTCTACTGTCCACCTCACAACACCTCCTTGGAAACGCGGGGAACCAATCACGGAGGCTTTCAGGAACACGCTTATGAACCACACTGAGACTACCTTTATGGGCTACCGAGACATACGACGTGAACGCTCCACTACACCCACACACTGCCCGCATCGCTACTCCCTCAACGAGGGGTTGGAAACAGAGAAAAATGGGCTCTAATACATCCACACCCTGATCACATCAACTCACAAGACACAGGCTGATAGACATAGCGGCCTCACCACATTCATCCGCAGAGTACATCACAATATCGCACACTGACAACTAAGTTTGCCAATACAGTCGTCCCCTGGAGCTCACACGTTGATTACATCTATACTCCCCACCAAGATAACAGAGCACAACCGCTGAGATGCTTGTACAATGTTTGTACAACTCCTAGTTACAACAGTTATTATTTTGTTCTGGTTGACACCCCTTTCTTTATTGTTCAAGTTGTTATAGAAAGTTTGCATCATAAGACCTTTCACAGAGCATAGGAGCATATGCTAATGTGCTATAGGGCGTACACACGGTCGGACTTTGTTCGGACATTCCGACAACAAAATCCTAGGATTTTTTCCGACGGATGTTGGCTCAAACTTGTTTTTTCTACACACGGTCGCACAAAGTTGTCGGAAAATCCGATTCTTCTAAACGCGATGACGTAAAACATGTACGTCGGGACTATAAACGGGGCAGTGGCCAATAGCTTTCATCTCTTTATTTATTCTGAGCATGCGTGGCACTTTGTCCGTCGGATTTGTGTACACACTATCGGAATTTCCGACAACAGATTTTGTTGTCGGAAAATTTTATCTCCTGCTCTCCAACTTTGTGTGTTGGAAAATCCAATGGAGAATGTCCGATGGAGCCCACGCACGGTCGGAATTTCCGACAACATGCTCTGATCGGACATTTTCCATCGGAAAATCCGACCGTGTGTACGGGGCATTATTGTTGTACCACTTCAATGAAACTACATTTACAATCATTATAGACGGAAATACTATGGAGTCCTCTTTAGGTATATTCCTCTCGGTACACTCTCAAATGGCTTTTCCAGTTAATCGGACCGTAAGTCATTCTATATACCACACCTCCCTAAACAAATTTTGAGGCCCTTGACAAGCGGAAGATTCAATCCGTTGCCAGCACCTCACTGCTTATTCCCATACTTTATAACAAACCTCTCAAATCACCCCTCTCACATCTAAGTTCTTCAACATACTACCCCATCCACACCCCCAGCATCACTTTCGAAGGCTGCTGGTGAGACGGACCTCATTGGTCATCCATATTTACTACCCTTTCTACACATAACCAAATTTCTCTCAAGTAACGAACCAACCCTCACATAGTGGGTACACATCACTCATCTGAACCATAAACTCCAACACCAAACTATTACCACTAAATTTTCCGGCATATACAATTCTGTGGTACCGAACACCGAAGTAGGTGATCGAACTGCCACATAGTGCCGGTTCCTCTAACCCTTCCCTTCCCCTCTCGACACTCCTTCCCCCACCCCACTGATCCTGCCTGATACCCCTTTCTACCCTACCCCACAACCTGCCACAGCCCAAATCACAACACAGCACACATACCTATAAATTCACCATGGTACCTAAAGCTAGCAACACGCAGAAACCCATGCTCAAAATTGTCTCGCTCAATGTAAAGGGATTCAACACCCCAGAAAAAAGATCTAAACTCCTTCTTACCATGCAAAGACTTAACGCCAGCATCATAATGTTACAGGAAACACATTTCCGCTCTGACAACACCCCATAACTTTTCAACGCCCATTTTCCAACCGCTATACATGCTACCAACCCCCAACATAAAACGAAAGGGGTATCGATCCTTATCACAAAACACTGTCCCTTCAGCATCACTGACTCTCATTGATCCCGATGGCAGATATCTCTTCCTAAAAGGCTCGATTCAAAACAAAACTATGACACTGGCGAACATATACGCTCCAAACAAAAATCAGGTACCATTTTTTAGATCAGTCAACACTACTCTAACATCCTTCCAAGAAGGTACTCTTGTACTGGGCGGAGATTTTAATGTTCCCCTGAACCCCATTCAAGACACATCCACAGGAACTACAACTATAGCATACAAAGCCTTGAAGAATATAAAAACCCTACTGAAACGATTATTACTTCATGATACATGGCGCACCCTAAACCCAGACACTAGGGATTACACCTTTTATTCAGCGCCTCACCATCGATATTCTAGAATAGAATATTTATTCTTGACCCAAAATGATCTACCTCTACTTCACCGGGCCTCTATGGAACCCATGACTATAGAATATGGAGGTTAGATTCCTCCTTACTCACTGACCCCTCTATCGCAGCGGACGCAGAAGCCACTATAAAACATTTCTTACTAGAAAACAACCCAGATGACACCTCCCCAATTAACAATTGGGAAGCTCATAAAAGCGTAATAAGGGGCACCTTCCTAGCAGCAGCGGCCAAAAGAAACAAGGAAAAAAGGAAGGCACACTCAGAATTAATCGAAAAGATTCACCACCTTGAAGGGTTACATAAACAATCCCAAGCACTTACTGCCCTGAAAGATTTAATTCAGGCTAGGACAGATCTATTAGACCTATTGGATAAACAGATACAACGCAAATACATACTCTCCAAAAAGAAATATTATGAATTTGGTAACAAAGCAAGTAAAATGTTGGCCAGAGCACTACAAGTTTCCAAATCCAATAACACCATACACTACATCACCAACCCCTCAGGACAAAAAATTAACAAAACTCCCGACATCGCACATCAATTTGTACAATATTATAGTAAACTATACAACTTAGCCACCCCCCCTCCACCCAAAGACGGCACCACTCGATCCCAACTAATATCTGATTTCTTAAAACGATATAGCCCAACCCCCATATCGGAATCCATAGCGCACTATTTAAACGCCCCACTTACACGTACGGAAGTTGACAACGCCCTCAAACAAATGAAAACGGGTAAAAGCCCTGGTCCAGACGGCCTAACCGCGGGTTACTACAGAACATACTCAGAAATACTTACCGCTGCCTTTTTAAAAGCCTTCAATTCCTTCGCACATCTGGTCGACCCCCCACGAGACCTTCTAACAGCCCATATAGCAGTAATTCCTAAACCGGGCAAAGACCAATCCTTAGTTACAAACTACAGGCCCATCTCATTGCTCAACATTGATCTCAAATGGTACGCCAAAACCCTAGCGAACAGACTTCTACCCCTGATCCCCCACCTTGTTGGTCTTGACCAAGTGGGCTTTGTCCCCGGAAGGGAAGCGAGGGATAATACCCTAAAAGCAATTAATATCCACCACTGGCTCACGACCACCAGGAATAAGGGATTTATGCTTTCCCTGGACGCGGAGAAGGCATTCGACAGAGTGGCATGGGACTACATGAGAGAAACCCTCAAAGCCATAGGACTCCCACAAACGATGTTAAACTATATTTCAGCACTATACTCTAGTCCTTCTGCAAAAGTCCAAGTTAATGGCCACCTGTCGAATGAATTCCCCATGCCAAATGGAACCCGCCAGGGCTGCCCACTTTCCCCTTTAATCTTCATTCTCTCCCTGGAACCTCTCCTTAGACGTCTTAGAGACAACCCAGACATTAAAGGTATCCAAATTAAACACCACACGTATAAATTAGCCGCATTTGCTGACGACATTCTTCTATTCCTCACAGACCCTCTCACCTCAATTCCAAACTTACCTAAAGACTTCCAAACTTTCAATGCCCTCTCAAATCTCCAAATCAATTTTTCAAAATCGAATGCCCTGAATATCTCCCTACCCGCAGAAATCTGTCAACAATGCCAATGTAACTTTCCTTTCACTTGGAACAAGCAAGCGATCCCATACTTAGGCATCCAATTACCTTCTTCACCAGCTGATTTATATACTCTAAACTACGCCACTCTCCTTCGAACAATACAAACAGACCTTAATAAATGGTCCCCGGGACAGTTCTCCTGGTTCGGCAGGGCCGCTATCGTAAAAATGAATATCTTACCCAGAATCTTATATCTTTTACAAACTATCCCAATTAAACTACCACCCAAATTCTTCTCTACATTCCGAACTGCATGCACGGCCTTCATATGGGGTAAATTACGCCCGAGAATTAGCTTCACGAGACTCACGGCACCCAAACTCTTAGGAGGCATAGGTCTACCAGACATACGCAAATACCAACAAGCGTGCCACCTAGCTAGGATCATTGATTGGAACGTACACTCCGGACAGAAGGACTGGATCCAACTTGAACAGTCACTATCGAATGTGCCCATTCAACACCTCCCATGGATAGACCCCTCCTTTCTACCCCCTGAATATGCTCAACATCCACTTATTCACCCTACACTGCTCTCATTCCGTAGTACCAATAACATCTCCTCAGTTAAAGGTCCGATGACACCTTTACGATTGAACCCTGAATTCATTCCAGGTATGCACTCCTCTTTTTTAACAGACCTATGGCCCCACCAAACTGCTAGAGCCAAACATTTCTTTGTCGGGAATCGCCTTCTTTTACTAACCGAGTTGGCCTCACAATCGGGGGCAGACTCCTTTCCCTTTTGAACGTACATCCAAATCAGAAACTTCTTTATCAAACCCAAACCTACTCCAGACTGGTCTAGACTCACAACCCCATTTGAAAATCTCTGTTTAAGTGACAGCCCCCTTACACATCTAATTTCGCAAACATACAACCTCTTATTCAACGACCAAACCCTTAAAAAACACTGGAACATCAGACAGTGGGAACGAGATCTATCCATAAACTTGAGTGACCAAGAGTGGTCTAACATTAACTCCCTGATCCACAAGGGTTCGATGAACGTGCAAGTCCAAGAAAACGCCTATAAAGTATTTTCCAGATGGTATAGGACCCCGCTTCTGCTACACCGTTTCAACCCACAAATACCCCAGACCTGCTGGAGATGTGATTCGGAAGCAGGCTCATTTCTCCATATCTGGTGGTCTTGCACCAAAATCCAACCCTTCTGGAAGGAAGTCCAGGCAATGATCACACAAATCACCACATACTCCCTGGATCTTGACCCCACAATGTTTTTACTACATCACTCTTCAACGCATATCCCATCTTACCACGCTCCTTGACCATGCATCTGGTGAATGCAGCAAGAATGTGTATACTCCCCAAATGGCGCTCCTCAGAACCGCCTACCATAAAAGAATGGTTCCAACGCATCAACCAAACGAAAGTAATGGAAGATCTCATCCATCAGTCAAACGACACACAAGCTAAGTTCACCAGAACCTGGTCGTGTTGGATACACTTTACTACAACGGCTGACTACAAAAAATACATAGTCTGAATGACTAAACCGGGCTGTGGCAGGTCACAAACAACACCCTGTTCTCCCCTCCCAACCCCCCCCCAGCTTATCTCTCCTGTTTCCTATCTGCGACCCACCCTTTTCATCTCACATCATCAGTACATGCCATCATCTATGCTTAACTCAGGATATAATTCCAAAACATCCTATTCCAAAATCCTTACTCTCCTAATCGTGCAATGAAAATTTATTAAATAAATAATTTTTTCTGTAAATGAATAGTTTATTATAGGATTTCAAATTGTACCTTGACCACTCCATGGGATTGTACACAAAGAAACAATATTGTTTATATGCTTCTTATGGTGATCGTTAATAGATACCTTTGTTGTCTAAACCCTACAATCAAAGCGGCTGCGCCCACATTACTACATTTGCATGTGAATTCTACTCATTGCATGTTTCTTACTTCCTATTGCTTACTATACATGTCAATCTCTGTTTAAAATTTTCAATAAAAATTTGATTTAAAAAAAAAAAAAAAAACCTCTCCTTCCACCAAATCCTGAGGTTATGGTTTTGGGATTTCCCCTTCTTTAGGAGGTTGTGGGTCCCTGGTGTCCTCTGATGTCCCGAGTCTTTTCTCCCCTATGTGAATAAAAAAAAAGGTATATTTAGCACACAGATATTTGAGGGCAGGAATAGGAATATAAAACATTGCTTGGAAGTGACGTGCAATTGTCTGTTTTGAGTTCCAAGCTGAAGTCATTATTTTTTCCCTTACAAAAGCTGGAATACTTACCTGTTTTTGTAAAGTTTCACAGATGGAGACACCCCTAGTATCCACTGGAGCACCTGTGTGGGACACCCTAAAAAGTTTGTTCTGGTGTCCCACACTAGTGCTCCTGCATCCAGATGTTTAAACAGCTGCTGAGTGTCCTCTCCTTACACTGAATCAAGTTTGCATTTCATTCTAGTTACAAACCCAGTTAGACAACAATGTACTAAACTTCTTTGAATACAAATAGGCCTGAACAAATGCGGTTTATCTGCATCTGCCAAAAACATTGTATTAGTGAGCGAAAAAACAATGTTTACTATGAACAATTACTGTGCCCATGAACCTGAAACTTGCCATTTTAAACTGTACAACAGTAAAGAAAAGCACATGGAGCAGCACAAACGTAATAATAATAATAGGAACACACGACAAAATACTTACTTTTTTGCAGCACTCTCTTGATTCTTCTGTACTGATCCTGCTCCCTCAATTTGAGGTCTGACCATCGTTTCCTCAGTTGATCCTTGGATCGCCGTACTCCAAAATTCCTGTGCAGACTTTTCACAACTTTAGCCATGATCTTGGCCTTGCTCACATTTGGGTTTGGGTAAGGTCCATGCTTCCCATCATAGTCAGCCCTCTTCAAGATGTTCACCATCTCCACCAGCTCTACAAAGGACATATTTGAGGCCTTAAATCTCCTCCGGGATCGGGAAATTCGTGGCTCCGGGCTTACGTCTTTGCTACTGCTGTCTTCATGCACTTGTTCTTTCTCCGCCATATGCTCTCCCACTGCGCCAAAAGAGAAGGGGCGGGGAATATACTATAAAAAAAGTCAGGGGCGGGTGAAGTTTAACACATGCACAGTGTATATAAAGTGGAACACGCGTGCGTCGTACATACGATCTGTGAGTGGAGGAAGGAGTAGCGGAAGCGCCGATCGTTCTAATGAAGGTACAATTTTAACTTGGGGCATCAGTGGCCTATACTGCTTATAGATTGAGGCCTATATTGGGACAAGATTATGCGAGTTAAGCATGACATGAGGGTTTGTCTTGTGTTGTGTATTGCAGATAAAATGGATTTATTCAATGATCATGATTTCCTCCCCAATTCATTGATTTGTACAGAGAGCTGCCCTGTCTGTGGCAGACAAAACACCCCTTTCATACAAATCGACTAAAGAGGAAGGCAGCACTGGATAAATTGCTGGAATTTGTGAAGCCGCAGATCCCCATGGCAGACATCAACTATTTGAAGTGCAAAATTGGTGGCCTGAGGAGCACTTATAATAGGGAGCACAAGAAGGTCCAGGATTCAGGCCATCACTCTCAACCCTTCCTTCCACTCTTCCTTACACACTTTCTTCTACCCCAGCTGAGGCTTCCGACATCCCACCTGGGCCTTCCACCCAGGAAAAAGATGTGGAGGAGCCCAGCTTGAAACAGGTATAGCATTGTTCAACATATTTCTCAAAATTGTGTGTGATTGATGAACAATAAACTAAAACTATGTGCCTTTTTCATACACAGGAAAGCCTCAGCAAGGAGGAGGCTGTGGAAAGTGGCAGCCAGGAGGTGGCAGGGGAAAGTGGCAGCCAGAAGGTGGCAGGGGAAAGTGGCAGCCAGGAGGTGGCCGTGCCAAGTAGCCTGACCGAATCCCAGGTCCCTCCACTCCGCCTTTAACAAAAAAGGCCCAGGAAGGGGAGGAGCATGGAGGAGTCAGCACTTGCGTTAAGTCGGCATGCTTCTGCGGCCCTCAGAACCCCCCAGTCTTCTTGAGGCCTATGCCTGCATGGCTGCCAACAAAATGCAGGAAATGGAGGTGGTCCAATGCCTCTTTTGTGAGGAAGTGATATATATGGTCCTAAATAAGCGGTTGAGGGGCAAACTCACAAGCAAAACCCACCTGTGTGAGTTGAAGAAGAAAGAAACAGAAGTGGAAACCAGCCAGGGGTATAAGGGGAACCCAATACTCTGTGTCACATCCTAAAAAAAAATGTGAAAAAAAGAGAATATTTGGCCCCAAGGATATTGCAGACACAGAGAAGAGTAGAATGCGGGTATACCCAAAAATAGTATAAAATAGATTTGATTTATACAAAAATTATGTACAATGCAAAATATATCTGTACAAAAATCACCTAAAAACAATGAAATGAAACACCTGACATTGGAAGTGAAACAGCCGCTGAACTTGGAACACGCCACAAATCAAGACAGAGGGTCAGACTGGTGGAGCATGTAGGCCAAGATACCCAACATGTTTCGAAAAGCAAAAGAGGGATTTTTTTGAAGATGTATATTTCCTTCTTCAGGGGTTAAAACAAGCATACTGTTTCATTTCTATTAAGAGAAAAGAACATGTAGAAGGTAGTATATCAATGGTGTGGTAACGTATAATTACAAAAAACTGAATTGTCATAGTAACATTATGGTACATGTAATGAATAGAATAAAAATAACAACCTGTACTTACATATCGGTGCTTTAATTTAACAATACACGTCAGTAGACAGAGCGTCGGGCCTTGGGTATTACTGAGCTGTATTTTCAAAGTATATTCGTATGCCTTATGGGGATAAAAAAAATCACTCCCATATGTTGAAATGTAAGCTGAAAAAATGGCAGGTAAGTAAAAGAAGGCAGGACCAGTGGTTGCACCAGAGTGGTCCAACAGAGCTCACGGGGATATCCCTGATAAGTGGAAACGGACATCTAATGAAAAATAAAACAAAGGGGTATGAATGATGAGAAAGAGAAGTAATATAGCTATATGTATTAACAGTCCTCTACTGGGTTAGGTAGATATGAACACATCACCGCCCATAGAGAGACATTGTAGTATAACAATTAGGGATGAGCTTCGAGTTCGAGTCGAACCCATGTTCGACTCGAACATTGGCTGTTTGGTCATTCGCCGAATTCCGAACGTTATGGGCCGTTCGCACCTAATTCGTGTGGCACGTCACGGCCCATAATTCACTGCGGCATCGCAGTGCATTGCTGGCTGATGATTGGCCAAGCATGCACTATGACTCGCATGCTTGGCCAATCACAGCGCCGTCGGTAGAGAGAGCTGTAATTGGCCAAAGTCAGGGGGGCTTTGGCCAATTATGGCTCAGGGGGTTTAGAACACGCCCCACACTATATAAGGCCACCTGCGCGGCGGCCCTGTGTAGTGTGTGTCCAGCGTTGAGATACATAGATAGACAGAGAGACAGTGTCATTTCATTTGAGTTAGCTATATTAGGCAGGACAATCAGTGAGTTAGCTGCACTTACAGTGTATTGTGTATGTATATGCATCCCAGGTGTTGCATATATATATATATACACTGTATTCAGTTTAGCTAGATCCGTTCCTGTTATCTTCTTACTGACAGGCAGGCTTGTCTTGTTACAGTATTTACAGCTACCCGAGTACCACAGTCAGGCAGCTAGACTATTTACAGTTAGTGTAGTGCGTCCTGCTCACAGTGTTCAGCTAAAACTACAAGTTAGTGTAGTGAGACCTCTGCACAGTGTTCACCTAAAGCTACAAGTTAGTGTAGTGCGTCCTGCTTATGGTGTTCAGCTAAACCTAGAAGTTATTTTTTGCGAGCGCTGCAAAGTGTTCATCTAAAGCTACAAGTTAGTGTAGTGCGTCCTGCTCACAGTGTTCAGCTAAAACTACAAGTTAGTGTAGTGAGACCTCTGCACAGTGTTCAGCTAAAACTACAAGTTAGTGCAGTGCGTCCTGCTCACAGTGTTCAGCTAAAACTACAAGTTAGTGTAGTGAGACCTCTGCACAGTGTTCATCTAAAGCTACAAGTTAGTGCAGTGCCTCCTGCTCACAGTGTTCAGCTAAAACTACAAGTTAGTGTGGTGCGTCCTCCTCACAGGGTTCAGCTAAACCTACAAGTTATTTTTTTGTGACCACTGCACAGTGTTCAGCTAAAACTACAAGTTAGTGTAGTGAGACCTCTGCACAGTGTTCAGCTAAAACTACAAGTTAGTGTAGTGCGTCCTGCTCACAGTGTTCAGCTAAAACTACAAGTTAGTGTAGTGCGTCCTGCTCACAGTGTTCAGCTAAAACTACAAGTTAGTGTAGTGAGACCTCTGCACAGTGTTCATCTAAAACTACAAGTTAGTGTAGTGCGTCCTGCTCACAGTGTTCAGCTAAAACTACAAGTTAGTGTGGTGCGTCCTCCTCACAGGGTTCAGCTAAACCTACAAGTTATTTTTTTGCGACCACTGCCCAGTGTTCAGCTAAAACTACAAGTTAGTGTAGTGCGTCCTGCTCACAGTGTTCAGCTAAAACTACAAGTTAGTGTAGTGAGACCTCTGCACAGTGTTCATCTAAAGCTACAAGTTAGTGCGGTGCGTCCTGCTCACAGTGTTCAGCTAAAACTACAAGTTAGTGTGGTGTGTCCTCCTCACAGTGTTCAGCTAAACCTAGAAGTTATTTTTTGCGAGCTCTGCACAGTGTTCAGCTAAATCTACCTGTAGAAGGTTGGTGGTGTTTTTCTGATCCTATGACTACCGCAGGCAGCTAAAAAAGCTGCAAGTTATTTTTTTTGTGAGCTCTGCACAGTGTTCAGCTAAAGCTATCTGTGGAAGGTTGGTGGTGTTTTCCTGATCCTATCACTACCGCAGGCAGCTAAATAAGCTGCAAGTTATTTTTTGGCAAGCTCTGCACAGTGTTCACCTAAGGCTACCTGTAGAAGGTTGGTGGTGTTTTCCTGATCCTATCACTACTGCAGGCAGCTAAAAAAGCTACAAGTTAGTTTTTTGCGAGCTCTGCACAGTGTTCAGCTAAAGCTACCTGTAGAAGGTTGGTGGTGTTCTCATACTACAGGCAGGCAGTTGATTTTGCTAGCTGCAGTATCTGTATATATATATATATATATATATATATATATATATATATATATATATATATATATATATATATATATATATATATATCCCAGCTTAGTGCTGCTACAGGCCATTAGTATGTCTGGAATGCCAAGAAGGAGAGGCAGACAGTCACAAGCCAATAAAAGAGGGCAAGCAGGCTCTGTGTCTAGTGCTGGTCGTGGAGACGGTGCATCCTCATCAGCACGTGGCCGTGGGACACGCTTGGCCTTTTTTTCGGCAGCTGGCCGTGTTGAGCCGCAACATGCGGAAGACTTGGTCGAGTGGATAACCAAGCTGTCTTCATCCTCCTCATCCTCTCTCACCCATGCTCAGGGTACTTTGTCTGGCAAAGCAGCGGCCTCTTCCCTCGGCTCAATGTCATCAGTGACTCCTGGTCAGTGAATACACCTCAAACACAAGGAAAACCACATAAACCAGAACACATAACAAGACAACAGACAAGTGACACATATATGACACAACCACAACACAGACAGTCCGGACGCCGGCTAGATGCCTTTCACAGTGAGGCTGGATAACAATACCCCAGTGTTACTACCATTACTACCCCAAGAATGGGTAGGAGACATAGGGGTACACTCCGTATTAATATCAGACTAGGGTGTACCCAGTATCACTGTGAAGACTCCCCCTAGGAAACCATATGGCTGTTGATGATGCTGGTGAACTGGGGCTGATTAAGCATGTGTTGCTGAGTAAGGGGTGCTATCGCCCAAATGTAACTGGAATCAATGGATTATTCCCTGTCAGGGTTTCCAGAGGCTCTCACCAAGGTCCCTCACAAAGTTTAGCATGCAACAGCTGATAGCTGTAGTTGCCTCTTAGTCCACCAGCTGATTAATTCAAGCACATAAGGCAGTCCAATCCCCACCGCTGGAACATCAATCAGTCCATTAATAAGTCATACAATGAGGTGAACATGTGTCACTGGGCATGATGTGCCCTTAGTGCTGATATGGACTAATGCTGCACCTGCGGGCACAGTTGGACAAGTATCTATAAGCAAAAGTAACAAGAGACTGAGGGGGGTATATGGAGGCAGGATCTACATTACCACCCAACCGGTCAGCATACACGGATCACTTTGTTCATGTCTTGATCCCCTTCACCATACATTGGAGTTATCCTTGATGCTTGTGTATGGTGGTGCTGCCTTTGCTCATAGCCGTATGTTCGTTGGAGGCGCGGAGTTGATGGAATTAGTCTGCCGTGGCCCCAATATGGCAGTGGAGCAATAAGGACCGGTAAGGGTGCTTGTCCACTCTGTTTCCCCGGCGCTCGTCTCCTTCTCCGTGACGGTAACCAATGGGGGAGTAGTAGGCATGTCGTCCGGCCGGCGTCACGTGACCGCTGTGACGTCAATGTGTTTCGCTTGACCAATCAGCGAAGCTTCATCTGGACTAGGCGTGGTTAGGAGCTGTCATCCTTTTAAAGGTATCTTCATTGTTATAACTCCGCCCAAGTTGTCATAAACCTTATGAGTCCGGGCCATGCCTCCGCCTCCTGCTTGAGATGATTCACCTGCATATGTAAAGCGCATAAATAGAAACCCTTCACCCACCATCTATTCTATTCATGCCTTTTTATGAGAGTATTGTTCATAGAGTTCAGAGTCCTTCATTCCATTCTTTGACAAGGCCTGTTCATGGTTGGTATAGGCTAATGGTGGTTACAGTCAGCTACAATCACTATTATATTATTCTATTTGGTACCGTTTGTGCTCATTTGTTTGCTGATAAGCACACCGGACTATTTCTGGAGGTATTTCAAATTGTATCCATTCTTTTGTTTAAAGAGACACCCTCAAAGGACCACAGAAAAGACAGGACTTACACAAAGGGTACCAACAGAACCATACCAAAAACATGCAAAAATGAAAAGATGCAAGACCGGTATAGATACACAATATTATTCCTGTCTAAACCACATAAGTTAAATCATGTAGGTTAAACTGCAACAATCAAACTGTAGTCGTTATAGATCATATAGGGAGAGAGGCAACCGGGTCAGTCGGGCCTATTTGTAAGGATAGGTGGCCAGCGTGCTGATTGTGGTGTATGTGTATTTAAAGGGAATTAAAATCCTGGACTGTAATGAAAAATATATACAGTATAATTAATGAGATCCAAATAATAATAAAATATAGATCAGGAACTGATAATTGACACATGTCCGGGAACAGTACACACCCAGCCCACTTTGTTGGAAGTTCTTATGATTATTACATGCTGGATAAGTCGCTCACCACCTTGGGGCCTATGGCCCTAAATTAACTTTCGAAATATATATATATTTTTTAAATATATATATTTTAGTACGTAGATGAAGTATATCTCTCCCCCTATCTTCACCTACCCCACTCACAGAGGGGCTGCCGTAACATCCATATTATCATGTTGCTAGGGTTCCTGTAAATTTAACTCAGTGTTAAGTCCCCATGGAGCAAGGGACCCCAACCAATAAATACACCTCTTCTCCTTCTGTAGGAGGATACGATTAAAGTCCCCCCTCCTCGGGGACAATTTGAGTGCATATATGCCCTTTACTTTTAGGCCATCTGGTTTACCTTCATGATATAAGGCAAAGTGTTTTGCAATTGTTTTTTCTCTGGTTTTGGTTGGGTCTCTTTCTTTTTCACCTTTGATCTCTCGTAGATGCTCACCTATCCGAGTCCTAATCGATCTCTTGGTTTTACCAATATAGATCTTCGGACAGGGACAGGTGAGCATATAGATCACTTTGCTAGTCTGACAATTAATTAGGTCCCGTATTTCGAAGGACTGCTGCCCCGATACATCATGGAACTCCGCAGTCCTATCCACATAGGGACATACCTGACATCCATTGCATGGGTAAATGCCCTTGCTTCTGGGGTAGTTCGACAGCCAGTTTGAGTTTGATTCCCTCACATATTCCGACCGTATTAGTGTATCACCCAAATTTCTGGCTCTTTTGGCCACCAAAATGGGTGATGGTCCTACAATCTCCCTAATACCTGGACCATTCTCAAGTATTCCCCAATGTTTTTTGAGGATACTTCGTACGGACTCCCACTGTGCTCCATACGGTGTAATTAGCCTTACAGGGCCGGGGTCAGTATTTTTTCTCTCCTTTGGTGTAGTTTTCAAGGTCAGCAAACTTTCCCTGCTTCTACACGCCGCTTTAAGCCTTGCTTTTCGAATTTGCATGTGTGAGTACCCCCGTTCTCGGAACCTCCTATATAGGTCCATATTCTCTTTTTTAAGGTCATTCCTTCGGGTACAGTTCCTCTTGATTCTTAAAAATTGGCCAACAGGAATGCCATTCTTAAGCCAGGGGGGGTGGTGCCTGTCGGCCCTTAACAGAGTGTTTGCCGATGTTTCCTTCCGGAAAGTACTAGTGCAAACTTTTCCATTTTCAATGGAAATCAGGAGGTCTAGGAAGGGTATCTGTTTCTCATCAGTGATGTAAGTCAGGCGGATATTTCGATCATTCCTGTTTAATACATCAATGAAGGCATACACCTCCTCCTTTGTGCCCCTCCATATGACCAATGCATCATCAATGTACCTCAGCCATGTATGCACATGTTCTGAGTACATTGGTGTTTGGAAGACCTCCTCCTCCTCCCATAATCCTAAATGGAGGCATGCGTATGCAGGTGCCCATGCTGCCCCCATGGAGGTGCCTCTGATCTGCTGATAAAAATGGGAGGAGAACTGAAAAAAATTGTTTTTAAGGACAAATTCTAAAAGTTTTAATAAGAATTCGTTCTGGGATCGAAATTCCGGGTATTTTAGTTCGAGAAAAGTTTTTACTGCTTGGAGTCCGCACTGATGTGGGATAGAGGTATATAAAGACTCAACGTCTATCCCCACCAGCAAACATCCCTCAATGTTCTCCAGTTCAACTAGTTTAGATAGCACGTGGCGAGTATCTTGCACATACGACCTGAGGCCTGTGACCATTTCCTTGAGGAGCAAGTCCAAATAGATCCCCACTCTCTCTAAAGGTCCCTTGATGGCCGAAACAATCGGCCTACCAGGCGGTTTCTCTAGACACTTATGAACTTTAGGGATGATGTAGAAAGTGGGGATATTGAATTCTCTCACAAGCAAATGGTCAAACTCTCGTTGGTTTAATACAGCCGCCTCCTTGGCCTCCAAGAGGATGCCGTTTAGTTTTTGCACCACATTGGGGAACGGGTCATGGTCTAATCTCCTGTATGTCATTGAGTCTGCCAATAGTCTCTTTGCCTCCGTTTCGTAGAGTTTGTCGTCCATTAAGAAGACATTCCCTCCTTTGTCACTTTTTTTGAAAATTACTTTTTTTGCATTTTTTAATTCAGTAAGTGCCTGTCTCTCTTCCTTTGTTAGGTTGTCCTTTCCCCTTTGGGACCAATCGATTTTCTTCAAATCGTCTTGGACCATATCCAGAAAGAGGTAGAGCCATCAGTTTTTACTCAGGGAGGGTATCTTTGTTGAACGTATCGTCAAATAAGCTATTCGTCTGGTGGGGCAACTAGGGGCAACTGGAGTCTCATTTTCCTCTAGTAATGCATTTAGTATGTCAATAGCCTGTTGGTCATCTATGTCCAGTTGGGTGTCTACGGGAGGTATAACCTCCTTATTTTGGTATAGAGACCTATAGAAAACCTTCCTCAAGAATAAGGCCACGTCTTTGTAGACCGTAAATTCGTCCATACCTGTTGAGGGTGAAAATGACATGCCTTTTTGGAGGAGATTGATATGGTTTGGGGAGAGGGGGAAAGTAGAAAGATTAATGACCTTCATATCCACTTCTAAGGGTTCATGGGGCCGTCTATCTTCTCTGACTCCGTGTACGTGACCCTCGCTGCGCTGTTTTCGTCTGTTTCCTGTTCCTGTTGTTTTCCTTTAGGTTTTGTTGAGTTCTCTGGGGGAGGGGGAGGTTTCCTAAGACAGCCTCCCCCTCCTGTTCCAAAAAAGTCACACTTCTCGTGGTCCCTTCCTCACTCCCTTCCTTCCCTTGCTTTTCCTGTCTTCCCCTTGAGTGGGATCTATATCCTCTCCTTCTTGACCCGCTTCTTCCCCTCCTAACCGTGAGGTCAAAGACTTCACCCTTTTCAAAGTCAGTTATGTCTCTCCTGAATTTGGATTGTTTGGTGGTTTTGAGGTTGGTTTGTATCCTCTCTATTTCTTTCTTAAGGATGTCATTCTGCCTGGTGAACTCTTCCAGACTTTTTAAAGGGTCTAAATCCTGGGCACTAGTGTCTATCTTCTTTTTCAATTCCTGCAGTTGTATTTTCTCTTCTTCCACAATGAGACCCATTACCGCCAACCCATGGTTTATGCATAGTTCCTTCCATTTAGGAAGGAACCTCTCATTGTGGAAATGTTCAGCTGGAGCTGTGTGGTCTCTTAGCCCTCGTGGGATAATTTTATTCTCTATGTAAGTTTTTAGAAAGGAAATGTCCCACTTTCTATTTAGATGTTTTACAAGTAATTTCTTGTGTTCTCTGAATTTGTTTTTAATATCCTCCTCTATGCTAGTAAATTGTGCTAAATCCTTCCGGAAGGCAACACCAGGATATGTATATATAAAAATGAATGTACAGTATTTATTAATTAATTTAAAACTGCTTCAACATGCATCAGATGCATCCATATGCAGGGCTTGTAGCTCATGCACAAGATGTGCACCACCAGGTGCAGCAATAGGACACTGTCCTGGTGGGCACTGTGGTCAGTGAATACACCTCAAACACAAGGAAAACCACATAAACCAGAACACATAACAAGACAACAGACAAGTGACACATATATGACACAACCACAACACAGACAGTCCGGACGCCGGCTAGATGCCTTTCACAGTGAGGCTGGATAACAATACCCCAGTGTTACTACCATTACTACCCTGGTGTACTATCCTGGTGTTGACTTATTGTTGCTTTAAGTAGCCACTATTTGATCCCTGTAGCAATATAGGGGTCAACTTTTTCTATTGTATGCTGCGGTTTGTTTGGCTATAGCAACATCACTAGACTTCAGTGAATTGTTATAGGGTATATTATTATTTTAGTCCCTACCACCAGGTTGTATATAGAGTAGGACCTGGTTTTACTCTCTTCTTTTTGGTGACTCCTTCCCTAGCCCCACCATATCCTCCTGAGGAGTCCCTCGAACTGTTTGACCATAGTGTTGGGTACATGCCCCAGGAGGATGCCCAGTGTTTGGAAGGCTCTGATGATGATACTGAGCTCGATGAAGGCAGTAACATGAGCACAGACAGAGGGGGTGCCCAAGAAGGACAGCAATCTGGCAGTCATGCTCCCCCTGCTGCAGCATACTGCCAGGTTTGCTCCAGTGATGAGGAGGGAGGGGATGATGAGGTCACTGACTCAACGTGGGTGCCTGATAGGAGAGAGAAGGAGGAGGAGGAGGAGGAAGCGGCACATCACCAACGAGGCAGGATGTCCTCCAGGGGCCAGCCTAAGGGCATCACACTGACTGCATCACACCCCAAAGCTCCACATGTGCAGGGCGCTGCAGTCTCTGCGCGTTATTCAAAAAGTTCTTTGGTGTGGGCCTTTTTTGAGACGAGTGCATCATATCGCACCGCTGCTATTTGCAACATATGTCTCAAGCGTATCTTGCGTGGCCAAAACATCTCCCGCTTGGGTACCACATGCTTGACCAGACATATGTTGACCTGCAGGGGCAGGTTCAGAGGTGGTTGACGCCACACCAACTTAAGGCAGGAATGGTGGTTTGCGACAATGGCACCAACCTCCTCTCTGCCCTCTGACAGGGACAAATGACCCCTGTGCCCTGTTTGGCTCAGGTCCTTAACTTTGTGGTGCAGCCGTTCTTGGGCAGGTACCCGGGCTTACAGGATGTCCTGAGGGAGGCCAGGAAAGTCTGTGTGCATTTCCGCCGGTCATATAATGCCAGTGCTCGGCTGGCGGACCTCCAAAAGGAGTTTAACCTGGCCAAGAACCGCCTAATCTGTGACATGCCCACCAGGTGGAACTCAACGTTGGCCATGCTGCAGCAGCTGCACACGCAGCAGAGGGCCATCAATGAGTACCTGTGCGACTATGGCACCAGGACAGGGTCAGGGGAGCTTGTTTTTTTCCCCACGCCAGTGGGCCATGATCAGGGATGCATGCACTGTCCTGTCACCATTTGAGGAGGCCATGAGGATGGTGAGCAGTGACAGTGCATGCAGCAGTGACACTGTCCCCCTTGTCCACCTGTTGGAGCACACGCTGCGTGGAATAATGGACAGGGCACTTGAGGCAGAACAGAGGCAGGAAGAGGAGGACTTCCTTAGCTCTCAAGGCCCCCTTTATCCAGACAGTGTTCCTGCGTGCCTGCCAATCACACAGGAAGAGGACGAGGAGGAGGAGGAAGATTGTGTCAGTATGGAGGTGGAGCCTGGCACTCAGCATCAGCAGCAGTCTTTAAGGGATCAATCCCAAGAAACACATGGACTTGTACGTGGCTGGGAGGAGGTGGCTGCGGACCATGTCGTCCTTAGTGACCCAGAGGACTCCGGACCGAATGCCTCAGCAAACCTACGCTGCATGGCCTCCCTGATCCTGCAAATCCTGCGTAAGGATCCTCGTATTCGTGGTATCAAGGAGAAGGACCAATACTGGCTGGCAAGCCTCCTTGATCCACGTTACAAGGGTAAGGTTGCGGACCTTATCTTGCCATCGCAGAGGGAGCAGAGGATGAAACATCTTCGGGAGGCCTTGCAGAAAGGTCTGTGCAACGCGTTCCCAGAGACTGGGAGGTTACAAACTCCTGTTTCTGGACAACGTGTTGCTGAGGCTTAGGTCAGTCAAAGAAGGAGCGGTGGAGAAGGTGGCTGTCTGACCGATGCGTTCAGACAATTTTTTGGTCCGCAGCCCCAAGGTATGATCGGTTCCAGCAACCATCGCCAGTGTCTGTTTTACATGGTGCAGGAATACCTAGTGGCAAGATCTGACTTGGGCACCTTTCCCACCGAAAATCCTCTGGGTTACTGGGTCTTGCGGATGGATCACTGGCCAGAGCTTGCACAGTATGCAATTGAGCTACTGGCCTGTCCTGCATCCAGCGTTCTTTCGGAACGCACATTCAGTGCTGCTGGAGGCTTTGTAACCGATCACAGGGTGCGTCTGTCCACCGATTCGGTCGATCGACTGACCTTCATAAAAATGGATCAGTCTTGGATCACCACCAGCTACCAAGCACCTGATGTTGATGTAACGGAATAATTTTTTTTGAAATCTCAGATCCCTTCAAAGACTGCCTATGCTGATGCTGAGTGACTATCCCTGAGTAATTATCCTCTTCCTCCTCAATGATCACGCTGATAGCTTGTAAGAACATTTTTGGTTCTGGGCGCCACCACCAGTGCCTAAGGCCCAATTTTTCAGCCCCTGTTTAACAGGAGCGTGTAATTACAATTTTTGATGCAATACTTTGCAGCAGGGCTCGTTTCTGCGTTCCAACTAGAGTATCTGTGAGGGGTTGCAGTGTTGTGGCACCAGCACCAGTGCCTAAGGCCCAATTTTTCAGCCCCTGTTTAACAGGGGCGTGTAATTACAATTTTTGATGCAATACTTTGCAGCAGGGCTCGTTTCTGCATTCCAACTAGAGTATCTGTGAGGGGTTGCAGTGTTGTGGCACCAGCACCAGTGCCTAAGGCCCAATTTTTCAGCCCCTGTTTAACAGGGGCGTGTAATTTCAATTTTTGATGCAATACTTTACAGCAGGGCTCGTTTCTGTATTCCAACTAGAGTATCTGTGAGGGGTTGCAGTGTTGTGGCACCAGCACCAGTGCCTAAGGCCCAATTTTTCAGCCCCTGTTTAAGAGGTGCATGTAATTACAATTCTTGATGTAATATTTCACAGCAGGGCCCATTTCTGCACCCACCAAGAGCGAGTGAGGACTTACAGTGTTGTGGCACCAGCACCACCACCACCACCACCAAAGGCCCAATTTTTCTGCCTTTGTTCAACAGGGGCATGTAATTACAATTCTTGATTAGGGATGAGCTTCGAGTTCGAGTCGAACTCATGTTTGACTCGAACATTGGCTGTTCGCAAGTTCGCCGAACAGCGAACAATTTGGGGAGTTCGCGGCAAATTCAAATGCCGCGGAACACCCTTTAAAAGTCTATGGGAGAAATCAAAAGTGCTAATTTTAAAGGCTAATATGCAAGTTATTGTCATAAAAAGTGTTTGGGGACCTGGGTCCTGCCCCAGGGGACATGGATCAATGCAAAAAAAGTTTTAAAAATGGCCGTTTTTTCAGGAGCAGTGATTTTAATAATGCTTAAAGTCAAACAATAAAAGTATAATATCCCTTTAAATTTCGTAGCTGGGGGGTGTCTATAGTATGCCTGTAAAGGGGCGCATGTTTCCTGTGTTTAGAACAGTCTGACAGCAAAATGACCTTTTGAAGGAAAAAACCCATTTAAAACTACCCGCGGCTATTGCATTGCCGACAATACACATAGAAGTTCATTGATAAAAACGGCATGGGAATTCCCCAAAGGGGAACCCCGAACCAAAATTATAAAAAAAAAATGACGTGGGAGTCCCCGTAAATTCCATACCAGGCCCTTCAGGTCTGGTATGGATATTAAGGGGAACCCCAGCCAAAATTAAAAAAAAAATGATGTGGGGTTCCCCCTAAATTCCATACCAGACCCTTCAGGTCTGGTATGGATTTTAAGGGGAACCCCGCGCCTAAAAAAAAAAAAAACGGCGTGGGGTCCCCCAAAAATCCATACCAGACCCTTATCCGAGCATGCAACCTGGCAGGCCACAGGAAAAGAGGGGGGACGAGAGTGCGCCCCCCCCTCCTGAACCGTACCAGGCCACATGCCCTCAACATTGGGAGGGTGCTTTGGGGTAGCCCCCCAAAACACCTTGTCCCCATGTTGATGAGGACAAGGGCCTCATCCCCACAACCCTGGCCGGTGGTTGTGGGGGTCTGTGGGTGGGGGGCTTATCGGAATCTGGAAGCCCCCTTTAACAAGGGGACCCCCAGATCCCGCCCCCCCCTGTGTGAAATGGTAAGGGGGTACTTACCCTACCATTTCACTAAAAAACTGTCAAAAATGTTAAAAATGACAAGAGACAGTTTTTGACAATTCCTTTATTTAAATGCTTCTTCTTTCTTCTATCTTCCTTCATCTTCTGGTACTTCTGGTTCTTCCTCCGGCGTTCTCGTCCAGCATCTCCTCCGCGGCGTCTTCTATCTTCTTCTCCTCGGGCCGCTCCGCACCCATGGCATGGGGGGAGGCTCCCGCTCTTCTCTTCTTCTTTTCTTCTCTTCTTCATTTTCTTCTCCGGGCCGCTCCGCACCCATGCTGGCATGGAGGGAGGCTCCCGCTGTGTGACGGCGCTCTTCGTCTGACAGTTCTTAACTGCTTCAGATCCGGGCCATTGCCAAATGACGGCAACAGCGCGGATCTAAATTGCCGGGACTACGTCCATTGACGTCGTCCCGTGCACGAGCGGCCTGCGCGCCCCCTGCAGGGCGCGTGCGGCGCGCTCGGTGATCAGCGAGTCTATGAGACTCGCCTGATCACAGATCAGAGTAAGGGGTTGGTCCCAACCCCTTACCACATGATCAGCTGTCAGCCAATGACAGCTGATCATGTGATGTAAACAGAGCCGGTAATCGGCTATTTTCCTCCTCGCGCTGACAGCGTGAGGAGGAAAAAAAAAACCCGATCACCGGCGGCCGTGATCGGGACATCAGTCCCGATCACGGCGATCTTGTAACACAGCAGTGCTGCCTACCAGTGCCCACCAGATTAACCCATCAGTGCCCACAGTGCCATCAATCAGCGCCACCCATCAGTGCCCACAGTGCCACCCATCAGTACCCACAGTGCCATCCATCAGTGCCCACAGTGCCACCCATCAGTGCCACCCATCAGCACCCACATCAGTGCCACCCATCAGCACCCACATCAGTGCAACCTATCAGTGCCCATCAGTATCACCTACCAGTGCCCATAAGTGCCCATCAGTGCCGCCCATCAGTGCCCATCAGTGCCCCCCATCAGTGCCGCCCATCAGTGCCCCCCATCAGTGCCCCCCATCAGTGCCACCTATCTGTGCCACCTATCTGTGCCACCTATCTGTGCCACCTATCCGTGCCACCTATCCGTGCCGCCCATCCATGGCCATCAGTGCCGCCTTATCTGTGCCCATCAGTACCGCCTTATCTGTCCCCATCAGTGCCGCCTTAATTGTGCCTATCAGTGCCGCCTTAACTGTGCCTATCAGTGCCACCTTAACTGTGCCTATCAGTGCCGCCTTATCTGTGCCTATCCATGCCCATCAGTGCAGCCTATCAGTGCCCACCAGTGCCGCCTCATCAGTGCATATCAATGAAGGAGAAAAATGACCTGTTTGCAAAATTTTATAACAAACTATTAAACATGATTTTTTTTTTTTTCAAAATTTTCCATCTTTTTTTGTTTGTTTAGCAAAAAATAAAAACCCCAGCTGTGATTAAATACCACCAAAAGAAAGCTCTATTTGTGGGGAAAAAATGATAAAAATTTCATTTGGGTACAGTGTTGTATGACCGCGCAATTGTCATTCAAAGTGCGACAGCGCTGAAAGCTCAAAATTGGTCTGGGCAGGAGGGGGGTTTAAGTGCCCAGTAAGCAAGTGGTTAAATAACAGGTGACGGGCCACCCGGTGACCCCGCCCCCCTCTGACGCACAGGACATGACGGGACTTCCCTGTGGCATTCCCCGTGACGTCACAGGGAAGTCCCGTCAAGTCACCGTGCATCAGAGGGGGGCGGGGTCACCGGGTGGCACCGCCCCCTGTTATTTAAGAACTGTCAGACAAGGAGCGCCGTCACACAGTGGGAGCCTCCCTCCAAACCAGCATGGGTGCGGAGCGGCCCGGAGAAGAAAATGAAGAAGAGAAGTAAAGAAGAAGAGAAGAGCGGGAGCCTCCCCCCATGCCATGGGTGCGGAGCGGCCCGAGGAGAAGAAGATAGAAGACGCCGCGGAGGAGATGCTGGATGAGAATGCCGGAGGAAGAACCAGAAGAGCCAGAAGAACCAGAAGAACCAGAATATGAAGGAAGATAGAAGAAAGAAGAAGCATTTAAATAAAGTAATTGTCAAAAACTGTCTCTTGTCATTTTTAACATTTTTGACAGTTTTTTGTAAAATGGTAGGGGTAAGTACCCCCTTACCATTTCACACAGGGGGGGGGCGGGATCTGGGGGTCCCCTTGTTAAAGGGGGCTTCCAGATTCCGATAAGCCCCCCCGCCCGCAGACCCCCACAACCACCGGCCAGGGTTGTGGGAATGAGGCCCTTGTCCTCATCAACATGGGGACAAGGTGTTTTGGGGGGCTACCCCAAAGCACCCTCCCAATGTTGAGGGCATGTGGCCTGGTATGGTTCAGGAGGGGGGGCGCACTCTTGTCCCCCCTCTTTTCCTGCGGCCTGCTAGGTTGCGTGCTCGGATAAGGGTCTGGTATGGATTTTTGGGGGGGCCCCACGCTGTTTTTTTTTTTTTTTTGGCGCGGGGTTCCCCTTAAAATCCATACCAGACCTGAAGGGTCTGGTATGGAGTTTAGGGGGAACCCCACGTCATTTTTTTTTTTTAATTTTGGCCGGGGTTCCCCTTATATCCATACCAGACCTGAAGGGCCTGGTATGGAATTTAGGGGGACTCCCACGTCATTTTTTTTTTAAATTTTGGTTCGGGGTTCCCCTTTGGGGAATTCCCATGCCGTTTTTATCAATGAACTTCTATGTGTATTGTCGGCAATGCAATAGCTGCGAGTAGTTTTAAATGGGTTTTTTCCTTCAAAATGTCATTTTGCTGTCAGACTGTTCTAAACACAGGAAACATGCGCCCCTTTACAGGCATACTATAGACACCCCCCAGGTACGAAATTTAAAGGGATATTACACTTTTATTGTTTGACTTTAAGCATTATTAAAATCACTGCTCCTGAAAAAACGGCCTTTTTTAAAACTTTTTTTTGCATTGATCCATGTCCCCTGGGGCAGGACCCAGGTCCCCAATCACTTTTTATGACAATAACTTGCATATTAGCCAGACCAGCCTCGTTTTGGATTTTAGGTGTTTACAAGTTTAAAACAGGTTTTCTTGCTAGAAAATTACTTAGAACCCCCAAACATTATATATTGTTTTTTTTCTAACACCCTAGAGAATAAAATAGCGGTCATTGCAATACTTTTTTTTGCACCGTATTTGCGCAGCGGTCTTCTAAGCGCACTTTTTTTTGGAAAAAATTCACTTTTTTTGAAAAAAAAAATAAGACAACAGTAAAGTTAGCCCAATTTTTTTTATATTGTGAAATATAATGTTACGCCAAGTAAATTGATACCCATCATGTCACGCTTCAAAATTGCGCCCGCTCGTAGAATGGCGTCAAACTTTTACCCTTAAAAATCTCCATAGGCGACGTTTAAAAAATTCTACAGATTGCATGTTTTGCGTTACAGAGGAGGTCTAGGGCTAGAATTATTGCTCTCAATCTACCGGTCGCGGCGATACCTCACATGTATGTTTTGACCACCGTTTTCATATGCGGGCGCTACTCACGTATGCGTTCGCTTCTGCGCGCGAGCTCGTCGGGACAGGGCGCTTTAAAAAATTTTTATTTATTTTTTATTTATTTTACTTTATTTTATTTATTTTTTCACTGTTTTTTAAAAAAAAAAAATTGGATCACTTTTATTCCTATTACAAGGAATGTAAACATCCCTTGTAATAGAAAAAAGCATGACAGGTCCTCTTAAATATGAGATCTGGGGTCAAAAAGTCCTCAGATCTCATATATAGACTAAAATGCAAAAAAAAAAAAAAAAAAAGTCGTTTAAAAAAAATGACACAAAAAAAATTGTGCCTTTAAGAGAAGTGGGCGGAGCTGACGTAATGACGCCGCTCCGGCCGTCACATGGTATGGAGACGGGTGGGGGCCATCTTAGCCACACTCGTCTCCATACCTAAGCAGGGAAAGGACCCGATCGCCTCCGCCGCTAACGACGGCTCCGGTAAGCGGCGGAGAGTGCGGGAGAGCGGCAGGAGGGGGGGTTTCACCTCTCCCGCCGCCGATAACGGTGATCTCGCGGCGAACCCGCCGCAGGGACCACCATTATCATGTACGGAACCACCGGCCCTAAAGATGGATACCTCGGTTGTGGCAGCAGCTGCTGCCGGTAACGAGATATCCATTTTTTAAAAAAATGACGTATATATACAGTGGGCGGTCCGGAAGTGGTTAAAATTAGCACTTTTGATTATTCATGTTTGTGTCCCATAGACTTTAACGGTGTTTGCGTGTTCCAACTAACTTTTTTCCTGTTCGCATGTTCTGGTGCGAACCGAACAGGGGGGTGTTCGGCTCATCCCTATTCTTGATCTAATATTTCACAGCACGGCCCTGTGAGGGCTTACAGTGTTGTGGCCACAACAACACCTAAGGCCCAAATTTCTGCTGAGTATATAGGGCAGGCCCCTACTTTCAAACATCTAACTTACAAACGACTCCTACTTGCAAACGTAAGGAGACAACAGGAAGTGAGATGAAATCTACCCCTAGGAAGGGAAATTCTCTCCTGTAAGAGTTAATATGGGAAAACATTTCTCCTTTCCACTGATGCTTTCCAATCCTTGTTCCACAAAAAAACCTACATTTTCAAAAAACATTTTTCATTGGGACAAAAAGTGAGATGAAATCTTCTAAAGAGGAGGACAGGCAGCAAAACAAATGTCACAGGGGTGATAGCCCTTCCCTATGTTTTCCAAAAAGCTTAAAAAAGATTTTTTGGCTGGAGCTAAACATGTTAAAAATGTACCCGTTCAAAATTACAAACAGATTCTACTTAACAACAAACTTACAGTCCCTGTCTTGTTTGCACCGCCTGTATACTGCTGTTCAGAGTATATAGGGCCTGGTGGCCCCACACCTTTCCTTATTTTAATTTGGGTGCGGGGTTCCCCTTAATATCCATACAAGACCCAAAGGCTGGTAATGGACTGGGGGGTACCCATGCCGTTTGTCTCACCGATTTTCATCCATATTGCCAGGACCCGACATTACATTAAAGCCGCAAGCAGTTTTAAATGACTTTTTTTCCTTTAAAAATGACATTTTGTGCAGGGACTGTTCTAAGCACGGGAAACACCCGCCACTTTACAGGCATACTATAGACACACCCCAGGTACGATATTTAAAGGAATATTTCACTTTTTTTTTACTTTAAGCATCATTAAAATCACTGCTCCTGAGAAAACGGCCGTTTTTAAAAGTTTTTTTTGCATTGATATATGTCCCCTGGGGCAGGACCCGGGTCCCCAAACCCTTTTTAGGACAATACCATGCAAATTAGCCTTTAAAATGAGCACTTTTGATTTTGAACGTTCGAGTCCCATAGACGTCAGTGGGGTTCTAACGTTTGTGCGAATTTTCGGTCCGTTCGCAGGTTCTGGTGCGAACCGAACCGTGGGGTGTTCGGCTCATCCCTAGTAACAATACAAAAAGTAACTAGAAATGAGAAGGAGTAAATAATTGCCAATACCTGTAGTATATATGTGAACGGACATTCATAGGGATCCCTGGCGTTTCCTGTCTGTGTAGCAGTGGCTGCTCACACAGACAGGCATATATACGCCCAGGGATCACATAATGGCCAATCAGAACACTGTTACTGAAATGGTGGAAGGGGGAGGAAAGAGAGCGGAAACAGGTGCCAGGGATTGTTACTCAACGTCTCCCCAGATCACCTGCGCTGCACATCCAGTCCCATGTCAGTCTCGAATAGGAATCCCCTGGCCGATGCGGCGTCCGGCGCCACCGCGCTTTGTGCGGTGGCGTCAGACGTTGACATGGCCAACAGCACGGAAGTGGGCAGATGCACTGGACGATGGAAGTGTCCAGTGCACAAGTGCGGAGAGCGACTGTCTCCACAGAAGCTTTAGCTGAGAACCACCCTATAAAAGGGAAGCTGCCCCAGAGTGGCACGGAAAAAACATGCCACTGTGGGGCTCCTTCAGTGACTTCATACTCCTCTCCTTGGACTACATTTTGAGACATAATGACATAATGTCTTTTCATCGGATGATCGACTCTTCCTCCAGGTACAGGGCGTAGCCAGGGGCACTTGCTGTGCCCCTGGCTACGCCAATCTGCACCTGGGGCAGTGGGAACGGTATATTTTTTGCAATGAGGATCTCTCTATGTACCTGTGCCACATTGTTATGTGGCACAGGTATATAGATGACATCTTCATTGTTTGGGATGGATCTTCTAAATTACTGGACGAATTCTTATTAGCTTTAAATGATTTTAATCTAAAGTTTACTATGATCTCGGATCCATCCAAGATTACATTTCTGGATGTTTAGATATTCAAGAATGACACTAACATGTTATCTTGCAAACTATACAGGAAGACTACTGCAGGTAACACCATCGTTCACTCGTCCAGTTTTCATCCCAGACCCTTAGTTGAATCCATCCCATATGGACAATACTTACGAATCAAGCGCAATTTCTCCAATGATTTAGATTTCAAACGAGAGGCTAACAATCTGAAGCGACGTCTCTTGGAGAGCGGATATTTAGTCACAAATGCCTTAAAAAGGTTTTTAAGCGAGCAGAGAATAAAAACAGACATGACTTGTTGACTGTTAAAAAGAAACCTCTGGAGACCCACAGCCGTATTATCACCACATATTCCAGTGACCATGTTTCATTACACAGATTTGTAGGAAGTATTGGCACTTCCTGACATCAGACCCTGTGGTGGGACCTCATGTACCCCTAGCTGCCCCTATAACATACAGACGTGCTACATCTCTAAATGACTTATTGGTCCAAAGTGAGTTCCAGGGATCAAGGAGATCCTTGTAAAACAATGGGAACATTTCCCTGTGGCTCATGCACATATTGCAAATACATGGACCACAGAAGAAACATTCACTTACCCAATGGAATGCGATTTACGTCTAAACATTTTTCAAACTGTCAGACCAGTGTAGTGGTTTATTTATTAACATGCAGCTACAACTGCTTTTATGAGGGCAAGATAGTACAGAAACTATGGCAAAGATTATATTACCATATTAAAGCCATGCAGACCAGTGACCCTGATGTACCCCTGGGCAGAAATGTCCGACAAATTCACAATGGTATTTGCCCCAAGATAAAAGTATTGGTTTTGGATCGAATACACCCCAGCTCTCATGGAGGAGACCTTGACAAACTCCTCCTACAACGAGAGCTCAGGTGGATATTCAACCTCAATGCTACATTGCCCCCTGGCCTCAATGAAGCCTTTAATCTTAAGCCTTTTTTTACCGGCTTTATTTCAGGCTCTTATGATAAAGACCTATAAGCATAGGTATTTGATTTTCCCTTCTTTTTTCCCCTTCCCCTTTTCCCCTTTCCCTTTTCTTTCTGTTCTTCTCTCCTGTTTAAAACTTGACAGCATGGTATGGTTATATGTGTACATGTTATATTTATCTTTTGTACTTATACTGTGTATGCTTGTAAGCTTGCCCTCCATTATAAGTGCATGTACTTTTTTTTAACATTATCTTTTTATTGAAAAAAATCATTAATAAAATGCCATCATCCATCAAGTCATTATATTTTCACAATTTGTACACATGGCAAGTACACCAATAAACATAAATACTCAATTTTTTTCACTTTTTTTCTTACCCCCATTTGTCACCTCATTTCTCTCCCCCCCTCCCTCCCTCCTCACACACCTCTTCCTCCAACACTCGCACACCAACCTACCCTCACACTACAACTATCATCCTAACCAACTTCCTTATCTAACATATTCTGAAATCAACCATAACCTCCATATTTTTTCAAATCTCTTGTAATTACCCCTCTTCTTATAAATACACTTCTTCTTACCAATCACCTCCCTTACTCCTTTCAACCATTCTACTACCGTCGGGGGATCTTTTGCCTGCCATTTCTGTGCAATACGTTTTTTATCTTGAAACAAACATCTAATTATTGCTGTCTGTGTGTCTCTTAATATCCCATTTTCCTCCATCAGGCCCATTAGACAGGTCCTGGCCTCCATGCCCAGCGACGTCCCAAACACAGAATTTATTTTATCCAATATGTTCTTCCAATACCTGTGCAACTTGGGGCATCGCCAGAACATGTGTACCAAGTCACCCCTCACATTCCCGCATCTTTGACACACAGTATCAGGCTTCTTTCCAAACATAAACAACTTCAAGGGTGTATAATATGACCTGTATATCATATACAGATGAGAAACAATCTATGAAGGAGAGAGGGAGGTCCTGGGCTCCAGTGCCAAAACATACTCCCACTGTCTATCCGACATCGGCCCAACATCCCCCTCCCATTTAATCCTATTTTTATTTTCCACCATTCCTTCCTGACCCATCACATTTAAACTCCCATACATATCAGAAATTAGTCCTTTTGTAGAGCTAGCATTAACCACTTGACGACCGCCTCACGCCGATGTACGTCGGCAAAGTGGCACGGACAGGCAAAATCACGTACAGTGTACGTGATTTGCCTTCCGCGGGTGGGGGGTCCGATCGGACCCCCCCCCGGTGCCCGAGGCGGTCGTCCTTTGTGCCCCGGCGATCGGTGGTGAGGGGGAGACCATCCGTTTGTGGCCCCCCCCTCGCGATCGCCGCCGGCCAATCGAATCATTCCTTTGCTGCTGTATGCTAAACAGCAGCAAAGGAAATGATGTCATCTCTCCTCGGCTCGGTAATTTCCGTTCCGGCCCGAGGAGAGAAGACATCAATGTGAGTGCACCAACACACACACAGTAGAACATGCCAGGCACACAAAACACCCCGATCCCCCCCCCGATCGCCCCCCGATCCCCCCCCCCAATCACCCCCCCCCCCTGTCACAAACTGACACCAGCAGTTTTTTTTTTTTTTTTTTTTTTCTGATTACTGCATTGGTGTCAGTTTGTGACAGTTAGTGTTGGGACAGTGAGTATTACCCCCCTTTAGGTCTAGGGTACCCCCCTAACCCCCCCTAATAAAGTTTTAACCCCTTGATCACCCCCTGTCACCAGTGTCACTAAGCGATCATTTTTCTGATCGCTGTATTAGTGTTGCTGGTGACGCTAGTTAGGGACATAAATATTTAGGTTCGCCGTCAGCGTTTTATAGCGTCAGGGACCCCCATATACTACCGAATAAATGTTTTAACCCCTTGATTGCCCCCTAGTTAACCCTTTCACCACTGATCACCGTATAACCGTTACGGTTGACGCTGGTTAGTTTGTTTATTTTTTATAGTGTCAGGGCACCCGCCGTTTATTACCGAATAAAGGTTTAGCCCCCTGATCGCCCGGCGGTGATATGCGTCGCCCCAGGCAGCGTCAGATTAGCGCCAGTACCGCTAACACCCACGAACGCAGCATACACCTCCCTTAGTGGTATAGTATCTGAACGCATCAATATCTGATCCGATCAGATCTATACTAGCGTCCCCAGCAGTTTAGGGTTCCCAAAAACGCAGTGTTAGCGGGATCAGCCCAGATACCTGCTAGCACCTGCGTTTTGCCCCTCCGCCCGGCCCAGCCCAGCCCACCCAAGTGCAGTATCGATCGATCACTGTCACTTACAAAAGACTAAACGCATAACTGCAGCGTTCGCAGAGTCAGGCCTGATCCCTGCGATCGCTAACAGTTTTTTTGGTAGTATTTTGGTGAACTGGCAAGCACCAGCCCCAGGCAGGGTCAGGTTAGCGCCAGTACCGCTAACACCCACGCACGCAGCATACGCCTCCCTTAGTGGTATAGTATCTGAACGGATCAATATCTGATCCGATCAGATCTATACTAGTGTCCCCAGCAGTTTAGGGTTCCCAAAAACGCAGTGTTAGCGGAATCAGCCCAGATACCTGCTAGCACCTGCGTTTTGCCCCTCCGCCCGGCCCAGCCCACCCAAGTGCAGTATCGATCGATCACTGACACTTACAAAACACTAAATGCATAACTGCAGCGTTCGCAGAGTCAGGCCTGATCCCTGCGATCGCTAACAGTTTTTTTGGTAGTATTTTGGTGAACTGGCAAGCACCAGCCCCAGGCAGCGTCAGGTTAGCGCCAGTACCGCTAACACCCACGCACGCACTGTACACCACCCTTAGTGGTATAGTATCTGAACGGATCAATATCTGATCCGATCAGATCTATACTAGCATCCCCAGCAGTTTAGGGTTCTCACAAACGCAGTGTTAGTGGGATCAGCCCAGATACCTGCTAGCACCTGCGTTTTGCCCCTCCGCCCGGCCCAGCCCAGCCCACCCAAGTGCAGTATCGATCGATCACTGTCACTTACAAAAGACTAAAACGCATAACTGCAGCGTTCGCAGAGTCAGGCCTGATCCCTGCGATCGCTAACAGATTTTTTGGTAGCGTTTTGGTGAACTGGCAAGCACCAGCTGCCTAGTACACCCCGGTCGTAGTCAAACCAGCACTGCAGTAACACTTGGTGACGTGGCGAGTCCCATAAGTGCAGTTCAAGCTGGTGAGGTGGCAAGCACAAGTAGTGTCCCGATGCCACCAAAAAGACAAACACAGGCCCGTCGTGCCCATAGTGCCCTTCCTACTGCATTCGCCAATCCTAATTGGGAACCCACCGCTTCTGCAGCGCCCGTACTTCCCCCATTCACATCCCCAACCAAATGCAGTCGGCTGCATGAGAGGCATTTTCTTTATGTCCTCCCGAGTACCCCTACCCAGCGAACGCCCCCAAAAAAGATATTGTGTCTGCAGCTAGCGCGGATATAGGCGTGACACCCGCTATTATTGTCCCTCCTGTCCTGACAATCCTGGTCTTTGCATTGGTGAATGTTTTGAACGCTACCATACACTAGTTGAGTATTAGCGTAGGGTACAGCATTGCACAGACTAGGCACACTTTCACAGGGTCTCCCAAGATGCCATCGCATTTTGAGAGACCCGAACCTGGAACCGGTTACAGTTATAAAAGTTAGTTACAAAAAAAGTGTAAAAAAAAAAAAATATATATATATATATAAAATAAAAAAAAATAGTTGTCGTTTTATTGTTCTCTCTCTCTCTATTCTCTCCATTGTTCTGCTCTTTTTTACTGTATTCTATTCTGCAATGTTTTATTGTTATTATGCTTTATCATGTTTGCTTTTCAGGTATGCAATTTTTTATACTTTACCGTTTACTGTGCTTTATTGTTAACCATTTTTTTGTCTTCAGGTACGCCATTCACAACTTTGAGTGGTTATACCAGAATGATGCCTGCAGGTTTAGGTATCATCTTGGTATCATTCTTTTCAGCCAGCGGTCGGCTTTCATGTAAAAGCAATCCTAGCGGCTAATTAGCCTCTAGACTGCTTTTACAAGCCGTGGGAGGGAATGCCCCCCCCCCCCACCGTCTTCCGTGTTTTTCTCTGGCTCTCCTGTCTCAACAGGGAACCTGAAAATGCAGCCGGTGATTCAGCCAGCTGACCATAGAGCTGATCAGAGACCAGAGTGGCTCCAAACATCTCTATGGCCTAAGAAACCGGAAGCTACGAGCATTTTATGACTTAGATTTTGCTGGATGTAAATAGCGCCATTGGGAAATTGGGGAAGCATTTTATCACACCGATCTTGGTGTGGTCAGATGCTTTGAGGGCAGAGGAGAGATCTAGGGTCTAATAGACCCCAATTTTTTCAAAAAAGAGTACCTGTCACTACCTATTGCTATCATATATATTTACATTCCCCGAGATAACAATAAAAATGATTAAAAAAAAATAAAAATGAAAGGAACAGTTTAAAAATAAGATAAAAAAGCAAAAAAATAATAAAGAAAAAAAAAAAAAAAAAAAAAGCACCCCTGTCACCCCCTGCTCTCGCACTAAGGCGAACGCAAGCGGCGGTCTGTCGTCAAACGTAAACAGCAATTGCACCATGCATGTGAGGTATCACCGCGAAGGTTAGATCGAGGGCAGTAATTTTTGCAGTAGACCTCCTCTGTAAATCTAAAGTGGTAACCTGTAAAGGCTTTTAAAGGCTTTTAAAAATGTATTTATTTTGTTGCCACTGCACGTTTGTGCGCAATTGTAAAGCATGTCATGTTTGGTATCCATGTACTCGGCCTAAGATCATCTTTTTTATTTCATCAAACATTTGGGCAATATAGTGTGTTTTAGTGCATTAAAATTTAAAAAAGTGTGTTTTTTCCCCAAAAAATGCGTTTGAAAAATCGCTGCGCAAATACTGTGTGAAAAAAAAAATGAAACACCCACCATTTTAATCTGTAGGGCATTTGCTTTAAAAAAATATATAATGTTTGGGGGTTCAAAGTAATTTTCTTGCAAAAAAAAAAAACTTTTTCATGTAAACAATAATGCCGCGTACACACGAGCGGACATTACGGCGGACTTTGCCCGGCGGACTGGATTTCGTCGGACAATTCGATGTGTGTGGGCTCCAGCGGACTTTGTTTTCTCAAAAGTTCGACGGAATTAGATTTGAAACTTGTTTTAAATTTATCCGTTGAAATCGAGTCCGGTCGAAAAGTCCGCCGTCTGTATGCTAGTTCGACGGACAAAAAGCCACGCTAGGGCAGCTATTGGCTACTGGCTATGAACTTCCTTGTTTTAGTCCGGTCGTACGTCATCACGTACGAATTCGACGGACTTTGGTGGATTGTGTGTAGGCAAGTCCGTTCATTCACAAAGTCCGTCGGAAAGTACGTCGAAAAGTCCGCCGGGCAAAGTCCGCCGTAATGTCCGCTCGTGTGTACGCGGCATAAGTGTCAGAAAGGGCTTTGTCTTCAAGTGGTTAGAAGAGTGGGTGATGTGTGACATAAGCTTCTAAATGTTGTGCATAAAATGCCAGGACAGTTCAAAACCCCCCCAAATGACCCCATTTTGGAAAGTAGACACCCCAAGCTATTTGCTGAGAGGCATGTCGAGTCCATGGAATATTTTATATTGCGACACAAGTTGCGGGAAAGAGACAATTTTTTTTTTTTTGCACAAAATTGTCACTAAATGATATATTGCTCAAACATGCTATGGGAATATGTGAAATTATACCCCAAAATACATTCTGCTGCTTCTCCTGAGTACGGAGATACCACATGTGTGAGACTTTTTGGGAGCCTAGCCGCGTACGGAACCCCGAAAACCAAGCACCGCCTTCAGGCTTTCTAAGGGCGTGAATTTTTGATTTCTCTCTTGACTGCTTATCACAGTTTCGGAGACCATGGAATGCCCAGGTGGCACAAACCCCCCCCAAATGACCCCATTTTGGAAAGTAGACACCCCAAGCTATTTGATGAGAGGTATAGTGAGTATTTTGCAGACCTCACTTTTTGTCACAAAGTTTTGAAAATTGAAAAAAGAAAAAAAAAAAAGTTTTTTCTTGTCTTTCTTCATTTTCAAAAACAAATGAGAGCTGCAAAATACTCACCATGCCTCTCAGCAAATAGCTTGGGGTGTCTACTTTCCAAAATGGGGTCATTTGGGGGGGGTTTGTGCCACCTGGGCATTCCATGGCCTCCGAAACTGTGATAGGCAGTGAAGAGTGAAATCAAAAATTTTCACCCTTAGAAATCCTGAAGGCGGTGATTGGTTTTCGGGGTCCCGTACACGGCTAGGCTCCCAAAAATCCCCACACATGTGGTATCCCCGTACTCAGGAGAAGTAGCTAAATGTATTTTGGGGTGCAATTCCACATATGCCCATGGCCTGTGTGAGCAATATATCATTTAGTGACAACTTTGTGCAAAAAAAAAAAAAAAAATGTGTCATTTTCCCGCAACTTGTGTCAAAATATAAAATATTCCATGGACTCAATATGCCTCTCTGGAAATAGCTTGGGGTGTCTACTTTCCAAAATGGGGTCATTTGGGGGGGTTTTGTGCCACCTGGGCATTCCATGGCCTCCGAAACTGTGATAGGCAGTAAAGAGTGAAATCATAAATTTACGCCCTTAGAAATCCTGAAGGCGGTGATTGGATTTCGGGGCCCCGTACGCGGCTAGGCTCCCAAAAAGTCCCACACATGTGGTATCCCCATATTCAGGAGAAGCAGCAGAATGTATTTTGGGGTGCAATTCCACATAGGCCCATGGCCTGTGTGAGCAATATATCATTTAGTGACAACTTTTTGTAAATATTTTTTTTTTTTTTTTTTGTCTTTATTCAATCACTTGGGACAAAAAAAATAAATATTCAATGGGTTCAACATGCCTCTCAGCAATTTCCTTGGGGTGTCTACTTTCCACAATGGGGTCATTTGGGGGGGTTTTGTACTGCCCTGCCATTTTAGCACCTCAAGAAATGACATAGGCAGTCATAAACTAAAAGCTGTGTAAATTACAGAAAATGTACCCTAGTTTGTAGACGCTATAACTTTTGCGCAAACCAATAAATATACGCTTATTGACATTTTTTTTACCAAAAACATGTGGCCGAATACATTTTGGCCTAAATGTATGACTAAAATTGAGTTTATTGGATTTTTTTTATAACAAAAAGTAGAAAATATCATTTTTTTTCAAAATTTTTGGTCTTTTTCCATTTATAGCGCAAAAAATAAAAACCGCAGAGGTGATCAAATACCATCAAAAGAAAGCTCTATTTGTGGGAAGAAAAGGACGCAAATTTCGTTTGGGTACAGCATTGCATGACTGCGCAATTAGCAGTTAAAGCGACGCAGTGCCAAATTGGAAAAAGACCTCTGGTCCTTAGGCAGCATAATGGTCCGGGGCTCAAGTGGTTAACCAACTTCCTAAGAGAGGGCATTTCACACCACTCAGGTTCCTTCCCACTAAATTGTGCATCTAGGGCGTGCCTGATTTGCAGGTACCTGTAAAACGATCGATTGAGAATCGCATATTCTTCCACTAACTCCTGGAATGACTTTACAGGCAATGAATACCCCGCCAATCCCATTCCTCTATTATCCCCATTACTTTAAGTTCATTTAAATTTTTATTATCCCATAATGGGGAAAACTCTGAGAAGCCAGCATAACCTAACACATTCTTGACAGTCACCCAACTTTTAACCATTAACTGAGTGGTAGGACATTGGTGCCAAAGGAGTCTGCCTCCATCGCCTCTACTATCGTGTCATGGATAGTATCATTCAACAATAAATTACACCCTGCTCCACTTTATCCTGGCCTATTACTACCTCCCATATACTGCATTTGAGATGCCAGGACATAGCACCTTGGATCCAGCACTGCCATGCCCCCATCTCCCCCGGCCGCCGCAACGCCTGCCAGCTGATCCTTGCCACCCTGTTTTTCCAAATTAACTCTCTAAACACACTGTCCATTTTTTTAAACCAGTGTTCAGGAATCCACACTGGAGTGTTATGTATTACATATAAAATTGTGGCAACCAAACCATCTTAATTAAGTTGCAGCGCCCGGCGACCGAGAGAGGTAGACGACCCCACACCCGACTTTTCTGTTTTAATTTCTTCATGAGTGGAACCACATTTCCAGTTATGTACTGCCATGGGTCTCTTGTTATATTAATACCCAAATATCTCATTTGACTTACTACTTTAATTTGGGATATTTGTTGTGGGAGTGGATCTATGAGGGGATCTATTGGCAAAACTACAGATTTTTCCCAGTTAATTATCAGCCCAGAGAAATAACCAAATTCCTTAACTACACCCATAGCCACCTTCAGGGAAGCCTGTGTATCCCCCAAGAACAACAAAATATCATCAGCATACATAGCGACTTTCTCCTCCCCCCTCCTTCTTTGAAAACCCTGTACCTCTTGGGCAGATTTCAAAGCAATAGCCAATGGTTCCATTGCCAGGGCAAAGAGCAGGGGTGACAAAAGGCACACCAGCCTTGTTCCCCTCCTCAATTGGAACCATTCTGAGCATTCCCCATTAACCCTGACCTTAGCCCTTGGGCTATCATATAGTAGACTAAGCCAATGGACAAAGTTAGGGCCAAATTGAAATTTGGCCAATACCTTCCACATGTAGTGCCACTCAAGACAATCAAAGGCTTTAGCTGCGTCTAATGAAAGGATGGCTCTATTGCCACTATTCTCTATTGGCAGTTGCATATTTAGGTACACTCACCTTATGTTCGTGCTTGTAGATCTATCCGGTATAAAACCGGCTTGGTCTGAATGTATTACTTTAGAAATTATTTTATTCAGCCTTGTTGCCAAGGCTTTTGCCAAAATTTTCACGTCCGAACATAACAGCAATATAGGCCTATATGAGGTCACATCAAGCGGGTTTTTCCCCTCTTTTAGCAAAACAATTATTATGGCTTCTGTCATAGATATGGGCAGTTTCCTATCCTCTGCAGCTCCGTTAAACACCTCCAATAGTTTAGGAAGTAAAACTTCCCCATATTTCTTAAATATTTCTATGGGTAAACCATCAGGACCCGGTGCTTTCTGATTTGCCATGTCTGCTACTACCCTTTGCAACTCTTCCAGCGTCAATGGGGCATCCAACATTTCCCTATCCTCTTTTGATAAAGGGGTTATTTTCAATTTCCCAAAAAAATCCCACATTTCCTCTTCTACATTTGTTTGTGCCATGCTATACAGGTTTTCAAAATAATTTTTAAATTCTTCTAGTATTCCTGGGGTAGCTTTTTTAATTGTTTCATAACTAGCTAGGGTTGGGGCCTCCACATATTGCATTTCAGCACTTCCCACCCTCTCTTTTGCTTTGATCTCTTTGACCTGTGATTGCTTTTTAACATAAGAAATTTTTTGTATTAATACACCCCGAAGAAAAGCCTTCAGGGAGTCTCATATTATCCCCAATGGGACAGTTCCTAAGTTTAAATTTATAAATTCCACCAGACTATCCATGATAGCCCCAGCATCCTCAATAATCTCGAGCCAAGGGATTTACTTTCCAATCACCTCTACTATAACACCTCCCAGCCTTTCTTAAAAAAACTACTGGTGAGTGGTCCGAAATCCCTCTCAGCTCATAAACTATCTCCTACATTCAGTGCTTCCCCATTACCCAGCACAAGGTCAATTCTAGACAAAGTAGCATGTGTCCTGGAGTGACACGAATACTGTCTCACTCCCGGATGCCTCTTCCTCCAAACGTCCACCAACCCTATCTCCTCACAAAATTGGAGGAGTGGACCATTAGGTGCCCCATCGCTAGTGATTTTCGGTGGAAACCTATCTATACAGTTGTTCATAGTCATATTAATGTCTCCTACCACTATGACCGGCACCCCTGGGAAATCTGCTATAAATCTAATTACATCAGCCAAAATTTCCATACTAAATGGAGGAGGGATGTAAACATTGACCAATATACATACTCTGCTTTCAATTATACACAAAAGAAAAATATACAGTCCATTCTCATCTACCTTACTCTGACTACAGGAGAAAACTAAACCCGAGTTTATCAGTATGCTCACACCGAATAAGGAGAATAGGTGCAATGATACTGCACCTGATAATTCTTATGCTTCAAGGCACTGATTGCATCCTTCACCAGGTGTGTCTCCTGCAGACAGAGTATTTTAACTCTCCCTGCACCAGGCCATAGAGAAAATTGCCTGTTTTTTAGACCTATCCTTTACCCCCTGCACATTCTATGAGCATATTTAAACTTGTTTTATTAAATCTGGGGATTTACCTCTACCGCCTTTGGTACCCATCATTCTTCAATCCCTGTTCCCTTTCTCCTCTCAGGATAATCCTCTAACCTATCCCTTGTTCTCTTGTGCCTAAAGTATGATAACCTTTCCCCTTTAATTCTAAGTGTTACCCCTGTCTGAACAAACTCAAAATCTCCTATATGAAACCATACCACGTCTCTTCCCCCCTTGTGCTCCCACACAACCACACACTCACTCCAACCCCCCCACTCACTCCCCCCCCAGCTCCCCAACACTCCCTCCTAACCCAATTACTCATCACCCCTTTGCCCAATTTTGGGCCCAAACTAAGGGCTTCTATTGTGACCGCCATAACCCCCTGAAGTGAAGTTACAGTGCTACCCAAACCTAATAAGAGGGGAACTATCCCCAGCATAATCAATGTGAATATAAATATTTCCCCCTCCGCCCCCCTGTTTGCATATATATAACCCAACATAAGTCCTGGAGAAGAATAGAGACAAAAAAAAAGGCCCCCGGACATTAGATTGAAAAGTCACTGTAAACTACTGGTCTCCTCAGATTCTTTCCCCCCACTGTAGTCTTCCTTCGTTCTTCTCTAGCCAAGCTGTTACTTCTATAGGGGCGTTAAAAAAACCTGACTTCCCCCAGAGCTTATATTCATAGACGTGCAGGATAAAGTAACGCATAATTAATTCTAAACTGTTGTAGCCTCCGTTTACACTCTACAAACTTAGCTCTTTGTCTCTGTAGCTCAGAGGAAAAGTCTGGATATATTGATATCCTTGCACCATTATGCTGTATATTCTTCATCTCTCTTGCTTTCTGGAGGATAGGTTACAGGTATAGTTTATTCCTGCACTACCATGTAAGGATAGTGATAGTGAGGAAAAAGCAGCTTGCACCGAATAGGGTCCAACCTGACCCTAGGGGCATAGGTAGTAAAAACAGAAGGGGTGGTGCTGCGCTAATCCTAATGTACCCCACAGTGTCTACATGTACATAAATGTAGATAATCAGTGGCTAAAAATCAGTGTGCTGGTAAATATAAAGGTCAGGCGGTGACAGTGTCGCCTATGGTGCAGACTACAAATGAACATAAGTGAGCATAAATCCAAAATAATGACGTGTAGAACAATAGTGATCAATCAACCTAAAAACATAAATAGTATATTACATATGAGAACTATTGAAGCCACAGGGAGTTCCCTAAAAAACACACAAAGAAAAGTAATATAAAAAGTACAAAGTTACACTGTCCGTGGGGATCTGCAAACACTGCAATATAGTGTCTAATACCAATAATGACTGCTTAAAAGAACAGAAATATAATTCATAAAAAAGGTGACTGGTGCAGCAGCAGAAGACGTGTTATAATTAGAAAAAGTGCCTTGTGCAATTGAGAAATATCCAATAATCATTCAAACGTGCCAGATAATGAAAAAATATATATAGGCAGTAATTGCAGACAAAAAAGCAAAAAAATAGGCAAAAATAAAAATAAACATGCAATGTTACAATACATGTCCGTGGGGATCCATAGTGATACAATAAAGTGTCCAATGCCAACGGTAAATGCTTATACTTAAATAAAGCAAAAGTTCATGGAGAAAGGTGACTTGTGCAACAGCAAGGTATTTCAAAATCCAAAAGGTGACTTGTGCAATGTCAGAACAACTCCAATGCTTTTTAAAGTGTGCCAAACAGTGGAAAGGTATGAACGGTGGTTAGATTTTTTTCTTGCAATAACTAGCACAGAACGAAATGTGAAGTGTATACAGGTGCTCTTCATGCAGAGAATCCTACACTGGACGGTAATGGCCCCTTACCTCATTAACCTGAGGTTACAGCATAGGACAATGAAGCGCTGCTGGTGTCTCCTATGGGGACGGGTCCTGCACTCAGGGCTGTCTTTCAATCTACCTCAGATCCTCCAGGGGTATAGTAATTAAAAAGGAGACAAGGATGCCATATAGTGTAGTAATTTTTGGACTATACAGAGCTTTTATTAATAAAATAAGTCAGGGTACTCACACAGATAAAAACAAGGGATGCAGTGTTTCCAATCGAGCGGTGAACTCATACACTGCTGACGGTGGAAGGTGTGCCTATCCCTACGCGTGGTGTCACGGGTCACGTGGCTTCATCAGGGGAAGCTAGAAGGCACTTTTGCTTGTCTTTAAATAGACCAGGTAAAACGAATTAGCGGCGGCCATTTTTTCGGAGTCCAATGGGAGATTGCCAAAGCGGCCATCTTCCGGGAGATGTATGGGGGCGGCCATTTTCTTGGTTATAAAAAGACGGCAGAAACGTCAGCCAGACTAACGGCTGATGTGTACTTGGTCTCTGCATTGTAGCTTATCATCTGATTTTGGTTTACAGAGGGGGTGGCTGAAAGAAGACTTAGCATTAACCCTAGGATATATTTAACCTAGTGACGATCATGATTGCAGTAAACGCGCTACACAGATCACATATAAAGGTGATATAGCAGTGTGGATAAACTAAGGGGTCCAAAATTCTTTCTTTAGGGATACCTTCCATTGTAAACAATATACTCTCAAACAATGAATACATACTACGACAGCATGTAAAATCTTAAACTCTTAAAACATTACAATTAAAAAACGCAATCTCAGAATAAAAGTACACATATGTTATGGTTTTTAAAAAATTAAAAAAAAATTTTATATATAAAATCTATATGGTAAATAAAACCGCCCTTGTGATAAAAAATTATGCTATATGGTAAATAAAAACAGAGGAATCTATTGAGTGTCCCCCCCGCCAGTGTCTGATGTAGGGTTCAATCCCCCAGAATTTCAGATGTGTTGGGTCTTTATTGTGATATAGTAGGAAATGCTTAGAGACACTATGTTTGTCATAGCCATTCTGGATGTTTTTTACATGTTCTTTAATCCGTGTCCTCAGTGGTCTTTTTGTCCGCCCGACGTACTGGAGCCCACAGCTGCATTCCAGGGCATATACAGCTCCTTCATTATTGCAGCTGATAAAATTATTTATCTTGTATGTGTTTCCAGTACTTGTTGATGTGAACTCGTATTTTCTTTCGTTTGGTCTTCTCGTTTTGGTGCAGGCAAAGCACCTTCTGCACGGAAAGAAAAAAACTGGTAACTTGTACGATTAAGACGGAACTGCACACAACTTAATACATTCCTTGACCAAGCAGAAAAGCTCACATTAAGGTTCTCAAACAAAGGATACGATTGCCAATTCATAGAAAAGAAAGTACATGAAGTCTCTATGATGGATCAAAACAAATTGATTAGAGATACCGAGAAATCTAAACAGCCACTAGGAGGAGCACCTTTAATTCTAGATTTTAGTGCACAACATAAGAAAGTTGAAAAAATTATCAAAAACCACTGGCATATCCTTCTAGCAGACAAACAGCTACAGGGATCCCTGCCCACACATCCGCACTTTATATATAAAAAAGCACCCACTATTCGGGATAAGGTGGTAAAAAATGTGATTGATCCACCTAAAAGAACCTTCACCTTTTTTACCGGGAAAGGCTTCTTTCCGTGCAGAAGGTGCTTTGCCTGCACCAAAACGAGAAGACCAAACGAAAGAAAATACGAGTTCACATCAACAAGTACTGGAAACACATACAAGATAAATAATTTTATCAGCTGCAATACTGAAGGAGCTGTATATGCCCTGGAATGCAGCTGTGGGCTCCAGTACGTCGGGCGGACAAAAAGACCACTGAGGACACGGATTAAAGAACATGTAAAAAACATCCAGAATGGCTATGACAAACATAGTGTCTCTAAGCATTTCCTACTATATCACAATAAAGACCCAACACATCTGAAATTCTGGGGGATTGAACCCTACATCAGACACTGGCGGGGGGGACATAAGGTTAGGACCCTTAGCCAGGCCGAATCCAGATGGATATTCAAGTTGGATACATTCACGCCGCGGGGTCTTAACATAGAATTTGATTTGAACTGTTTTTTAAGTGATTTTTAATTATGAATATACACAAAGCTATTTTCGTTCACAGACTGGGACCTACATTATAATTACATCCCTTCCCCTTACCGTATGAGATCTCTCGTCCCCGCACTTTGCTTATGGCATCACTCCTTTATAGTGCATATAAGTATTCCACTCAATAGATTCCTCTGTTTTTATTTACCATATAGCATAATTTTTTATCACAAGGGCGGTTTTATTTACCATATAGATTTTATATATAAAATATTTTTTAAATTTTTTAAAAACCATAACATATGTATACTTTTATTCTAAGATTGCGTTTTTTAATTGTAATGTTTTAAGAGTTTAAGATTTTATATGCTGTCGTAGTATGTATTCATTGTATGAGAGTATATTGTTTACAATGGAAGGTATCCCTAAAGAGAGAATTTTGGACCCCTTAGTTTATCCACAGTGCTAGATCACCTTTATATGTGATCTGTGTAGCGCGTTTACTGCAATCATGATCGTCACTAGGTTAAATATATCCTAGGGTTAATGCTAAGTCTTCTTTCAGCCACCCCCTCTGTAAACCAAAATCAGATGATAAGCTACAATGCAGAGACCAAGTACACATCAGCCGTTAGTCTGGCTGACGTTTCTGCAGTCTTTTTATTACCAAGAAAATGGCCGCCCCATACATCTCCAAGAAGATGGCCGCTATGGCAATCTCCCATTGGACTCTGAAAAAATGGCCGCCGCTAATTCGTTTTACCTGGTCTATTTAAAGACAAGCAAAAGTGCCTTCTAGCATCCCCTGATGAAGCCACATGACCCATGACGCCACGCGTAGGGATAGGCACACCTTCCACTGTCAGCAGTGTACGAGTTCGCCGCTCGTTTGGATACACTGCATCCCTTGTTTTTATCTGTGTGAGTACCCTGACTTATTTTATTAATAAAAGCTCTGTATAGTCCAAAAATTACTACACTATATGGCATCCTTGTCTCCTTTTTGATTACTATACCCCTGGAGGATCTGAGGTAGATTGAAAGACAGCCCTGAGTGCAGGACCCGTCCCCATAGGAGACACCAGCAGCGCTTAATTGTCCTATGCTGTAACCTCAGGTTAATGAGGTAAGGGGCCATTACCGTCCAGTGTAGGATTCTCTGCATGAAGAGCACCTGTATACACTTCACATTTCGTTCTGTGCTAGTTATTGCAAGAAAAAATCTAACCACCGTTCATACCTTTTTACTGTTTGGCACACTTTAAAAAGCATTGGAGTTGTTCTGACATTGCACAAGTCACCTTTTGGATTTTGAAATACCTTGCTGTTGCACAAGTCACCTTTCTCCATGAACTTTTGCTTTATTTAAGTATAAGCATTTACCGTTGGCATTGGATATTGGATATTTCTCAATTGCACAAGGCACTTTTTCTAATTATAACACGTCTTCTGCTGCTGCACCAGTCACCTTTTTTATGAATTATATTTTTGTTCTTTTAAGCAGTCATTATTGGTACTAGACACTATATTGCAGTGTTTGCAGATCCCCACGGACATTCAGTGTAACTTTGTACTTTTTATATCACTTTTCTTTGTGTGTTTTTTGGGAACTCCCTGTGGCTTCAATAGTTCTCATATGTAATATACTATTTATGTTTTTAGGTTGATTGATCACTATTGTTCTACACGTCATTATTTTATATTTACCAGCACACTGATTTTTAGCCACTGATTATCTACATTTATGTACATGTAGACACTGTGGAGTACATTAGGATTAGTGCAGCACCACCCCTTCTGTTTTTACTTTCTGGAGGATAGTAAACTTATCTCTGAAATGTAGGAGTTTAAAAATAAGGGGTCTTGGATGCCCCCCTGAAGACGAGGCCTGGAGGCAACTCTGTGCACACGTTCAATCGCAAACAAAACTGAAAACAAATCTTTACCAAATTTCTCCTTAAGCCAGCCTTCCATGAATTCTATAGGATTGTTTCCTTCACATCCCTCGGGGAGACCCAGGACCCTTAAGTTTTCTCTACGTAACCTATTTTCCATACTGTCCATTTTCTGCATACACAAATTTAGTTGGTCCCTCATAAATGTTACTTCTTGTCTCATTGGATTCACATCATCTTCCAACTGACTGAGTCTTCCCTCAAGGACTGTTGTCCGGGCACAAACAACTTGTACTTCATGTTTTAAGGCTAGTAATTCATCTCTAATACCTTTAAGCTGGTCAGATAAATCAGATATTGATGACTTACAGTTGACTGCTAGGAAGATATCTTTCAAGGATGGCTCCTTCTCTGCTGCTGAGACTGGCGCTCAACTATCCCTCCACTGACTTTATTTGAGCCATGTTCCCCCTCCAGGGCCGCACTTGCTACTAAGTTTGACGATGTGGCTGTCACATCTCCAGCTGCTAAGGCTTGACTTCTCCTCCCAGGGTGACCCGCCTGGTGCTGCGCTCCCCCTGCTTGGCCACCATTCTTAGGTGTCTGATTTGGTGTGTGTGCAAAGCACTCCAATTTAGCAGCCACTTGACTTAACCTCTCTTTATGGTCATGCTGTACAGGAGCACCGGCTCCGTCCTGCAGTGCCGCCTCCTCTGTCCCCCTCTTCCTAGTCATGCTGGCACAATCACCTCCGACCCTGACGGGTCTCACATATGCCACTGGCGGCCGCTTTATCCCGGGTAAGTGCGCCTCCCTCTCTCACTGGGATAGACGCTTCTGGTACTTTACCCGGGAGAGTCTCAGGAGAGCGTACAGGCTGCTCACCGCTCAGACACTGGGACCGTCACTCCATACAGCGTCACTGTGTTCTGGGCGTCTCAACACCTCCCTCTCCACGCTACTCGGCCGTGTCAGGCATAGGAGCAGGAGCTAGGTCCGACCGTACCGCGACCTCTCACCTCAACATCCGGTCACGCCCCATAACAATGTACTTAAATCCTGTACTGCATTTATTATACTGTAATAATGGTCTGCTTTTTTCTCTCACAGACACAAATCTATATGATTAAAGAACAGCTATAATCACTTAGACAACAGCCGATGGCCTTGGTGAAAAACCCAGCTGTATTTAATATTTGATAATTTTTACAGGTTCCGGTTTTATTGCCCCTTGTGGTCCACTGAGGCTCCCTGGCACGGGGGGGCCCCACAGTGGCATGTTTTTTCCATGCCACTCTGGGGCAGATTCCCTTTTATAGGGTGGTTCTCGGCGAATGCTTCTGTGGAGACAGTCGCTCTCTGCACTTGAGCATTAGACACTTCCATCATCCAGTGTATCCGCCCACTTCTGTGCCGGCGGCCGTGTCGACGTCTGACGTGCATCGGCCGGGGGATTCCTATTGGAGACTGACATGGGACTGGATGTGCGGCGCAGGTGATCTGGAGAGATGTTGAGTAACGATCCCTGGCACCTGTGTCTGCTCTCTTTCCTCCCCCCTTCCACCATTTCAGTAAAAATGTTCTGATTGGCCATTATGTAATCCCTGGGCATATATATGCCTGTCTGTGTGAGCAGTCACTGCTACACAGCCAGGAAACACCAGGGATCCCTGTGAATGTCCTTTCAAATATATACTACAGGTATTGGCAATTATTTACTCCTTCTCATTTCTAGTTACTTTTTGTATTGTTACACTACAATGTCTCTCTATAGGCGGTGATGTGTTCATATCTACCTAACCCAATAGAGGACTGTTAATACATGTAGCTATATTACTTCCCTTTCTCATTATTCATACCCCTTTGTTTTTTTTTTTCATTAGATGTCCGTTTCCACTTATCAGCGATATCCCCATGAGCTTTGTTGGACCGCTCTGATGCAACCACTGGTCTTGCCTTCTTTTACTTAGCTGCCATTTTTTCAGCTTGCATTTCACATATGGGAGTGATTTTCTTATGCCCATAAGACATACGAATATACTTTGAAAATACAGCTCAGTAATACCCAAGGCCCGACGCTCTGTCTACTGACGTGTATTGTTAAATTAAAGCACCAATATGTAAGTACAGGTTGTTATTTTTTTTCTATTCATTACATGTACCATAATGTTGCTATGACAAATCAGTTTTTTGTAATTATACGTTACCACAACATTGATATACTACCCCCTACATGTTCTTTTCTCTTAATAGAAATGAAACAGTAAGCTTGTTTTAACCCCTGAAGAAGGAAATATACATCATCAAAAAATCCCTCTTTTGCTTTCCGAAACATGTTGGGTATCTTGGCCTACATGCTCCACCAGTCTGACCCTCTGTCTTAATTTGTGGCGTATTCCAAGTTCAGCGGCTGTTTCACTTCCAATGTCAGGTGTTTCATTTCATTGTTTTTAGGTGATTTTGTACAGATATATTTTGTATTGTACATAATTTTTGTATTAATAAAATCTATTTTATACTATTTTTGGGTATACCCGCATTTTACTCTTCTCTGTGTCTGCAATATCCTGCCAAATATTCTCTTTTTTTCACCTGTGTGAGCTGGACCATCCTCCTCCTCCTCCACCTCCTGCCACAACTCCAACACCAGAGCCACAGCCTGGAAGCAAGCGTGGAAGGAAGTGTGGAAGGAAGACAAGAGAGTGATGGCCTGGGTTCGGTCTGGCAAAAGACGCAGGCTGTGGTAAGACCACAGCCTGGGAACATATATGTCACCTGCTGCTGCTCCTGATCTCTCGGAGTCCTGGGCTGAATTGTGCTCCCTATTAAATGGACTCCTCAGGCTCCCAATTTTGCATGTCAAATAGTTGATGTGTGCCCTGGGGTACAAAGGCTTCACTAATTTGACCAGTTGTGCCAGCGTTGCCTTCCTCTTTATTTAGTTATGACCCCTTAATAAATGTATATATTTTTTCTTAAATCATTGGCTATGTGTTATAATTAAAAAAAGACAGTTTGTTTGTGAGTAGGCAGGTACATTTCAAAAATACAATGTCAAATTAACAAGGGACACCAACACAACCAATCTCTTTGAGCTTAAAAAATATAAGATAATAATGGTGTTGTGGTAACTTGACACACAAATTGAGAAAAAATATTATGGAGATCACTAGAAAAAAAATCACTATAAACAAAAATTATAAACATTATTCTGGAGATCTGGCAAAAAAATATAAAAGATGATTCATGAGATCACAAGAAATAATAAAAAAATCAGTTTGTCAGAACTCTGTGTGAATATCAGCAGCAAAACAACTTCATAATTCTAGCATTATAAAGAAGAAGAGAATGTGCTGCAGATTAAACAATGTGCAGCGTTGCGAATGTGCTATCTCCATTAGGAACGCTAGTTTTACCAGACCGAGTGCTTCCGTCTCGTACTTGATTCAGAGCATGCGTGGAATTTTGTGCGTTGGAATTGTGTACACACGCTTGGAATTTACGACAACGGATTTTGTTGTCAGAAAATTTGAGAACCAGCTCTCAAAATTTTTGTTGTCGGAAATTCCGACAAAAAATTTACGATGGAGCCTAAACACGGTCGGAATTTCCGACAGCAAGCTCCCATCGAACATTTGTTGTCGGAAATTCCGACCGTGTGTATGTGGCATAAGACTTACCATACCTGCAAATCAAATACAATAAAACATAGTAAAAATAAAACATGGCAATCTATGCCTAAAAAAATATATGCTGAAGCATGGGGGCAATCCGAACCTAATGTTAGGAGAAAATCACTCCTCCACCCCTGTCCCTATGCTTCGGCATATATGCTCTTTATTTTTTAACTGTGGTGGTGAAATCACCTCCGACAGCGCTGGAGTCACGGCTTTATGTATCGTGGGAGCAAACGTTGTTGCTGTCAAGATAAATAAACCCGTGCTGCAGCTGAATGGTGTACCTGCTAAGCAAATGATGGTTAACAATAAAACGAACATTACAGTATAACATACCATACCTGCAAAGCAAGTACAATAAAACATAGTAAAAATAAAACAGAGAGAGAGAACGATAGATAGAACAATAGTGAGCAAACAGCAGAGCGGACAGTAGAGAGCGAACACTTTTTTTCACTTTTTTCACTTTTATAAAAACTGTAAAAAAAATGTAAACTGAACGTTGCAGATTAGGGTTTCTCAAAATGTGATGGCCATCACATCTTTCGAGACCCCGAGACCCTGTGTTAGTGTGCCAAGGACTGTGGTGATGTACCCTACGCTAAAACTCCATTAGTGTGTGGTAGCGTTTGAAACATTCACCAATGCAGAGACCAGGTTGGTCAGGACAGGAGGGACAATAAAAGCAGGTGTCACTCCTAAATCCGCGTTTGCTGCAGACACGACATCTTTTTTGGGGTTTCTTTGGGTATGGGCACCAGGGAGGACAAATGGAAAATGCCTCTCATGCAGCCGGCTCACTGCATTTGGATTGGGAAGTTGGGCAAGAGCACCGTCTGGAAACAGAAGGGCTCTGACGATCTCTTCCAGGAATTTAAGGAAGGATCCAGTCCATCCTGAAGCTTTGTATAGCACAAAAGCGTTCAGCAAAGCCAATTGAAATAAATGAACAGACACTTTTTTGTACCAGCGTCTGACCTTACGGGCAATTAGGTATGGTGCCAACAACTGGTCGTTGAGGTCCACCCCTCCCATGTTAAGGCTGTATTCGTGGACACAGAGGGGTTTCTCCACAACACCAGTCACCTTAGGACTGCCGTGTCTGCGTGAAGCGAGGACAGAATGAAAACATTCCGTGAATCCCTCCACTTCACTGCTAACAAATTATTACACTTCAAGCAGGCTCTCTCCCGCCATCTAAGTTGGGATTCTACAAGCCATTGGGGGAAGCCCCGGTGATTAGATCGCACAGTGCCACATGCGCCAGTTCCACAATCAAAAAGGTGACTAAAAGTGTCACGCTCATGTAATAATTGTCCACATACAAGTGGTACCCCTTTCCAAATAAGGGTGACACCAAGTCCCGCACTATCTTACCAGCTCTACGTGACTATCTCTTCCCTCGTAAAAACTATATGTAAACCCTGCGACCCTGTCACAGAGCTTATACATCTTGACCCCGTATCTGGCACGCTTGCTGGGAAGATACTGTTTGATAGGCAAGCGGCCTGAAAACGTAATCAGGGACTCATCAACGCAGACAACTTGATTGGGAGTAAACAAGGCTGCAAAACGTTGGTTCAAGTGGTTTATGAGGGGGCAAATTTTGTAGAGCCGATCAAATCCAGGGTCACCCCGAGGACGAGAGAGGTCATTGAAGTGCATGAACCGCAAGATCTGCTTGTATCGTGTCCTGGCCATGGAGGCAGAGAACAAGGGCATATGGTGAATTGGGTCAGTGAACCAAAATGACCGCAACTCACTCTTTTTAATTATGCCCATGAGGAGGGATAGGCCCAGAAAGGTCTTAAATTCGGAAACCGTAATTGGTTTCCAATCTCTGGCAAGGGTACACTGGGGATTAGTGGCAATGAATTGACCAGCATACAAATTGCTTTGTTCTCTATAGAGATCTTCGGTGAAAAACAGTGAATAAAAATCAAGTGACGTAAAATCAACTGTTTCCACCTGAATGCCGGGGTAGAGAATGGGGGAAATACGGGTGCTGCAGAAGTGGTGGGATCCCAATTAGCATTGGCGATGCAGCAGGAAGGGCACTATGGGTTTGACGGGCCTGTGTTTGTCTTCTTCTTGGTGACAGCGGGACACTACTCGTGTTTGCCACCTCGCCAGCTTTGAACTGTAGCTTGAACTGCACTTATGGGACTCGCCACGTCACCAAGTGTTACTGCAGTGCTGGATGTATGACCAGGATGTACTTGGCCGCTGGTACTTGCCAGTTCACTAGAAGGAATAGCGGCGCTAGTACTGGCTCTCTGCTACATATGAGGGACCTGCGGTTCTTGCACCTCAATGACAGCTGGGCTGGGCGGAGGGGCTAAACGCAGGTGCTAGTAAGTATCTGGGCTGATCCCGCTAACACTGCGTTTTTGGGAACCCTAAAGTGCTGGAGACGCTAGTATAGATCTGATCAGATCAGATATTGATCCGTTCAGACACTATACTACTAAGGGAGGCGTATGGTGCTTGTGCGGGTGTTAGAAGTACTGACACTAATCTGACACTGCCTGGGGCGACGCAGACCCTATCTGACGCTTTATTGGGTAAAATACAGTGGGTGCCCTGACACTATAAAAAATAAACTAGCTAAACTGCATCACCCGTGACACTTATACTGTGATCACAGGTGACAGGGGGTAATCAAGGTATTAAACCTTTATTGGGTGGGGTTAGGGGGGTCCCTAGACCTATCTGGGCCTAAGACTAATTACCCTAGCACTGATTTTTGTCACCAATGACACCAGTACAGCGATAAAAAAAAATCTGATTGCTGTACTGGGTGACACAGTGACAGGTGGTGAAGGGGTTAACTGGGGGGTGATCGGGGGGTGAATTGTGTGCCTATGTGACCTGGTGTCAGCGTAGTGTTGTGAAACTCACTTTTAGATGATCTTTCCTCTCAGTCTTGAATGGAAAAGACCGACATGAGGAGTGATGACATCACTTCCCCTGTCAGTGTTTACAGTTACACAGAGGAAGGATATCATTCGTCAGGACTGATCACCAGGTCCAGTCCAGATATCATTGGCCTGGGCCTGGGGATTGATCGGTTCCTGACTGAATCCCAACGTCGAGACCGGCGGGGGGGCGTGCGCGTACACGGAACGTATAGTTACGTGATTTTGCGCAGCCAGGCCAACCTGCCACTGTAAAACTGTGGCGGCTGGTTCGGAACTGGTTAAGCTACAAGGCCATTCTAGCCACAGGTGTGTACAGCAAATTACTCTGTAAAAATCTCTTATTAATCATTTGCTTTTCACAATGAAAAGTCATTTTTGGAATATATTATATTATTTTATGTTATATTATATTATATTCTCCACAATGGAGTTTGCCTCCTTGGCTAGGACTACCTCCACCTAAGTGTATGGAGGTTCCAGGTTAAAAGTGATGGCAAATATGGTTAGTGATCAAAAGAGGGGAGATTGTAAAGGAAATTTGTAAATTCTGTTTACAATTGTATTCTATTTTGTATGCTTGCCTATGTATTGCACACTGCACTCTTTGTGCACATGGCACTGATAATCTTTTCATTACATGTTTGCATTCTTTCGAGTCCTGATTAGAATTAGCCTGCCTATGTTACGCCTCCTGTTACCATACAAGTACAATTGTAATATTAATGTTATACCTACGTAATCATGTGTATAAAAACGTTCAATCTTCAATTGCCTCAAATAAACAGAACAGTTATTTTGGAAAGATGCTGAGTGTATATTTTTGTGTCTGTTCCCTACTTCGGTAGTTATTATTAATTTGGAACCACTAAACAATATGAGGATAGGAGTTGCCTATCTATAAAATTTCCAGAACAGTGTTCCTTTATCTTTAACATTTTTTAATTATGTTTTCTTTTTCTCTATGACTTTTTTTTAACTTGTTGGCCACATCTTACACACTTAGCCACCTTTTACTTTTAGCCTTTTAAAGCTATTGTTGATGAGAATATATTTTGCATTATGTTTAAATACCATTGATTTGAAACATTTCCACTTCTGTTCTGTTTTCTTTAATGATAATATTCCCTCCCAATTTAAATCTAAAAGAGAGGCCGTCAGCCATAAAAAAATTCCTCTCTTAATATTATTTTTATTTTTCCAGTATGTGCTTGTTGTTTACAGCTTAACTTAACCACTTGACCTCTAGAAGGTAATTTGTATGCTATTCAGAACGGTACTACTTTAACACTATAACACATTGCAACACTGTACCCCAATTAGAACAGTTCTCCTTGTTTTTAAAGGAGCACTGATTTCAATGATACTTAAAATGAAACAATAAAAATGAAAAATTCCTTTAAATATATTGCCTGAGGAGTCACCTTAGTCTGCCTGTAAAGTGGCACATCTGCACCTTGTATAGAACCTGCTGCAGAAAAACTGAAATATATTTAAAAAAAAAGACATTTAAAATAGATTTTCCTGGCTGCAAGCCATTGCCAACAATACAAAAATGTTTTTAAAAAAATGGCGTGGGGGTTTTAGGGGAACCACACATCAATTTTTTTTTAAAGGCGTGGGCTCCCCCCAAAATCCATCCAGACCCTTAACGGAGCTTGTATCCTGGCAGGCCAGGAAAGTGGGGGGGGTGAGCCATAAACCATACCAGGGCACAGGGCTCTGCCCCTCACCCTAAAGCACCTTATCCCCATGTTGAGGGAGACAAGGGCCTCTTCCCCACAACCATGGGCAGTGGTTGTTGGGGTCTTCAGGTAGGAAGCTTATCAGAGTATGGGGTACTACTTATTCACCCAAAAAAAAGCATCAAAAAGAAATAAAAACACAAACACAGTTTTTAACAATTCCTTTATAAAGAAAATGTCCCCAGATGTAGATCCATCATCAATGACGACGCCCGCAGCACTGTTGGACCCGAAAAAAGGAAAAAAGCTCCACCTGCAACAAAGGCTATTTGCCAACTGCCTGCTCCACCATCTGACAGTTCTTAAATAGTTAAGGGGCGGAGCCACCTTGTGACATCACCTGGTGGCACCACTCCCTTGTGAAATCACCGACCCAAGCATGCTCTGATGCCAGGTTGGTATAGATTTTGAGTGGGAAATAAAATTTGGTGGGGGTTCCCCTAAAAATTCATACCAGACCAAAATAGCATGGTATGGATTGGAGGGCCCCACGCCATTTTTTTTTCAAATTTTTCTTTTAACGCAATGTTATTTTTCATTCAGCTGTCAGCGGGGAAGCCTGCTGACAGCTGATGACTCATCCATTGTTAAGGATGTGGCAGCTGGCTTCCCGGTCTGCTCCCTAATGGTACACTGTACTAATAACACTAATGGGTGACAGGGGTGATCAGAAGGGCAATCAAGGGATTAACTGTGTGCCTAACAAGTGTATGTGTGCTGTTTTTACTCACATGATTTGACTGTTTTTTCTCCCTAAACTCAGAGTTGATTTCAGGGAGAAGAAACAGCCAGATGTCTGTTCTGTGTTTTGTGTTCTGTGTATTTGTAAATACAGAACTCTTTGCTGTGATTGGCCACAGCTGATCAGCAGGTATACAGCCAAAATCATTGGCTGTAACTGCTGACAAACTCGTGCTGTGTCCAATCACAGCACAGATCATCGGGGGCGCACACACACGTGTTTAAAAAGAAAAATGTTGCTTGCGCCATGCCGGGCCCTGCCAGGCTTTGTCACTCGCTAGCAGTAAATGTACTGTTAGTGGGGGGCATGAGGTTAAATTACATTTTTGGCAGCTGCTACTCAAATGTTCTTTTCCATGGAAATTCATAACAAGTTACATATGGTTTGTGATTACCAAGTCCAGAAGAGCATTATTTCTAGTTAGGACTTCAATACATAATACCATAAATTGTCTTGTAATAGGTTTATAAATTCCCACCCATTTACTGTTTCAGCAGCCCCATTACTAGATTAGAGTCGACTTCGGGATAGTTAAAATCTCCCATTGTTACCACTGTTAGTACCTCCTTATTTATACTGGAGGACCTGTAACAAACTAAGACAAAATAAGTACACACACCCACTTGTACTTTTAGTTTAAAAGGTGACAAAAAATAAGGGGAAAATAATATTTTAAAAGCTGATAGTAAAGTTTCCACAAAGAAGAGAAATCACTTGTAAAAACCAAAACCAAAAACAATCACAATTCCTGTTTTTTCATATCCCACTTTGTTCACATTTTGAGCGTGTAAAATTTTTAATAGACTAAATCCAATATGACAGATAAATTGTAAATTCATACGCTAGTAGATTTTCCAACATATGTTTGTATGAATATTCGCACATTTGATGACCTGATGAATGTTGTCTCGAAGTACTTCAAAAAACACTTGCTTTTAACATTTGATTTTCTGAATGAAAATCACATTCACATTGAGACATTCATTGGCTCGGGAACAATTTTCCATCCTGTTCCTTCAAATTGTTTCATCATGGTGGTTGGAAATACCAGCAATTAAGAAACTAAATGACTGTTCTTAAAATGAACATTTTCAAACAAAGTTCTTTTAGTTTTTGGCTAGCTTAAAGTGGTTGTAAAGGCTGAATGTTTTTTACCTTCAGGCATTCTATGCCTGAAGGTAAAAAACCTTCTGTATGCTGCTTCCCCCACAGCCCCCCTAATCCTCACCTCAGCTCCCTCTTGATCCAACAATGTGCATAAGAGCCTCGGATGTCTCAGGACACCCTTTCCTCATTGGCTGAGACAGCAGTGGGAGCCATTGGCTCCCTTTGTTGTCAATCACAGCCAGTAAGCCAATGAGGAGAGAGCGGGGGCTGAACTGTGGCTGTATGTGTCTAAGGGACACATAGAGCAGGGTTCAGCAGCAAGCATGCACCAGCGGCTTGCTATGGAGGCACTGGTCAAGCGGGAGGAGCAAGGAGCACTGGCAGAGGACTTGAGAAGAGAATCAGAGATGCTCTGTGCAAAACCACTGCACAGAGCAGGCAAGTATAACATGTTTTTTTTTTTTTGTTTTTTATAAAGCTGAACCTTTAATACCACTTTAAAGCTATGCTCTGTCTGAGCTAGATGCATAAAAGCATCCATCACAGTGTTTGTTTGTTTTTGCAGTGATCCTCCAGCAGCTGGACCATGTTTCTTGCTAGTAGAAACAGAAGAAAAACTTGAACTCCCTGCCAAGTGCCCTGTAAAGCCACATTGTGAATGAACCCTAATTGTTAGCGTTCACAGTGTTTACAGACCATTAGTATGTGATTACTAGGAGTTGGACAGAGACTCCTCAAGATGTGCTTGCCTGTTTGTCTAGGTGCTGAGGTCTTATTCAGTTAGTTACAGGTCAGGAAAAGGTGTAAGGTAAGATGATGGAAGCATACATATGCATTACAAAAGAACACCAATATAATCATGGCTAAGAAAGAAAAAAGAGAGAAGGAAAAAAAATGTCATGTTTAGTTGCTCTTCCGCTCAGTCCCACCCCAGCCTAATTTGTTCTTATGCCGCGTACACACGGTCGTACTTTTCGTCTACAAAAGTCGGACAGCCTGTCCGACAGACTTCCGGCAGACTTTCGGTGGACTTGCGGCGGACTTGCGGCCTACTTTCTAACGAACGGACTTGCCTACACACGACCACACAAAAGTCTAACGGATTCGTACGTGATGACGTACACCGGACTAAAATAAGGAAGTTCATAGCCAGTAGCCAATAGGTGCCCTAGCGTGGCTTTTTGTCCGTCGGACTAGCACACAGACGAGCGGATTTCGGGGTCCGTCGTAGTTACGAAGTAAAGTTTTAAAACATGTTTCAAATCTAAAGTACGTCGGATTTGAGGCTAAAAAAGTCAGTTGAAAGTCCGGAGAAGCCCACACACGATCGGATTACCAGCCAGCTTTAGTCCATCAGCGTCCGTTGGACTTTTGTAGACGAAAAGTAGGACCGTGTGTACGCGGCATTAGACTATCTCCATCACTTTAGAGCCACACTAACATGTAGACATATAGAGAAAACCTTTTTACATTTTTTTTAAATTAGGCGTTTCTGTTAAAATTATTTTACACACCTGGTGTTATTCTTTCTGTCCACTACATATGGAATTCATCATGTTTGGATTGTGTGTTAGTTATCCTTTAGGATTTGCTTTTGAAAAATTCAAAGCAAAGTGCAATACTTTTGTTATTTTCTATATTGCGTTGCTGTAAATCTTCAACTCCCAGATGATTAGAGAATGCACAGCTCAATGTTATTATCTGCTTTGACCATCATTACATGTAACTGGAGCAGTTTATGTTGTTGGCCTCATATGTCCACTTTGTGTAGAAAGAATTTGATGATGCTGGCATTTTAGAGGTTTTTAAGTGTAAAATAATCCTGTCTTTTGCTGACTATATTTTATTAGTGGAAACCTTATCTGTATGTTTTTATATCATATATAAATAGAGAAAGTTAACTAAGGTAAATCCTACAATATCCTGCCATGTTTCTACAGAGCATGCTTCATTTTCTAGTACTTTGATATTTTTTAGGTATATATATATATATTTATATATATATATATATATATATATATATACACATATACACAGTATCTCACAAAAGTGAGTACACCCCTCACATTTTTGAAAATATTTTATTATATCGTGACAACACTGAAGAAATGACACTTGCTACAATGTAAAGTAGTGAGTGTACAGCTTGTATAACAGTTTAAATTTGCTGTCCCCTCAAAATAACTCAACACACAGCCATTAATGTCTAAACCGCTGGCAACGAAAGTGAGTACACCCCTAAGTGAAAATGTCCAAATTGTGCCCAAAGTGTCAATATTTTGTGTGGCCACCATTATTTTCCAGCACTGCCTTAACCCTCTTAGGCATGGGGTTCACCAGAGCTTCACAGGTTGCAACTGGAGTCCTCTTCCACTCCTCCATGATGACATCACAGAGCTGGTGGATGTTAGAGGCCTTGCGCTCCTCCACCTTCAGTTTGAGGATGCCCCACAGATGCTCAATAGGGTTCAGGTCTGGAGACATGCTTAGCCAGTCCATCACCTTTACCCTCAGCTTTTTTAGCAAGGCAGTGGTCGTCTTGGAGGTGTGTTTGGGGTCATTATCATGTTGGAATACTGCCCTGCGGCTCAGTCTCCAAAGGGAGATGATCATGCTCTGCTTCAGTATGTCACAGTACATGTTGGCATTCATGGTTCCCTCAATGAACTGTAGCTCCCCAGTGGCGGCAGCACTCATGCAGCCCCAGACCATGACACTCCCAAAACCATGCTTGACTGTAGGGAAGACACACTTGTCTTTGTCCTCACCTGATTGCCACCACACACGCTTGATACCATCTGAACCAAATATGTTTATCTTGGTCTCATCAGACCACAGGACATGGTTCCAGTAATCCATGTGCTTAGTCTGTTTGTCTTCAGAAAACTGTTTGCAGATTTTCTTGTGCATCATCTAAAGAAGAGGCTTCCTTCTGGGATGACATCCATGTAGACCAATTTGATGCAGTGTGCGGCGTATGGTCTGAGCACTGACAGGCTGACCCCCCACCCCTTCAACCTCTGCAGCAATGCTGGCAGCACTCATATGTCTATTTCCCAAAGACAACCTCTGCATATGAAGCTGAGCACGTGCACTCAACTTCTTTGGTCGACCATGGCGAGGCCTGTTCTGAGTGGAACTTGTCCTGTTAAACAGCTGTATGGTCTTGGCCACCGTGCTGCAGCTCAGTTTCAGGGTCTTGGCAATCTTCTTATAGCCTAGGCTATCTTTATGTAGAGCAACAATTCTTTTTTCAGATCCTCAGAGAGTTCTTTGCCATGAGGTGCCATGTTGAACTTCCAGTGACCAGTATGAAAAAGTGAGAGCGATAACACCAAATTTAACACACCTGCTCCCTATTCACACCTGAGACCTTGTAACACTAGTGAGTAACATGACACCGGGGAGGGGAAATGGCTAATTGGTCCCAATTTAGACATTTTCACTTAGGGGTGTACTCACTTTTGTTGCCAGCGGTTTAGACATTAATGGCTGTGTGTTGAGTTAGTTTGAGGGGACAGCAAATTTACACTGTTATACAAGCTGTACACTCACTACTTTACGTTGTAGCAAAGTGTAATTTCTTCCGTGTTGTCACATGAAAAGATATAATAAAATATTTACAAAAAATCTACTGTTTTAGCAAAAGGGGGCCATACTCAATATTAGGTGGGTGGTCATAATGTTATGGCTGATCAGTTTTTATATATTGTGACATTATGAAAGGTGAGGTGATTGATCGACGGCATGTTTCACCTCGCATGGGTTAATTTGCAAGGAACTAAGGTGGAATCTGGTCCAGGTTTTACAAGCCACCTTTGCAGGGTTGGTTCCAGACCAGATTTTGCAGTCCACTTGTAACCACCAGCAAGTGGTATAAAAGCGGGACTGGAGCAAGAGATTGCTCTTGGCCTGGGACTCAGGAAGTCATACATGAGAGAGCTACTGATGTGAAGTTTACTTTGTGAGAGAAAGAAAAAAGGTTTGCATTATCTTTGTTTTTATGGGTGACTGAGAGAAGCCCTTCACCTGTGAGCTAGGAACCTGGAATGCTTAATTAGTGCCTGGATGGGAAGGATTTATTTTCTGTTTTGTTTGTTTGATTTTTATGCAACCTTTTAAAATAAAACTGGCTGTTAAAATAAAACAGATTTTAAGAAAACCTGCCTTTTTACCCAGGGAAGGTGATCTCCATTTTCGCTAACCCCCCACAATATACAGTGCTTTGAAAAAGTATTCACACCCCTTGAATTTTCCACATTATGTCATGTTACAACCAAAAAACTTAAATTAATTGCACTGGGATTTTATGTGATAGATCAACACAAAGTGGCACATAATTGTGAAGTTGAAGGAAAATTATAAATGTTTTTTTAAATTTTTTACAAATAAATATGTGAAACATGTGGCGTGCATTTGTACTTGGCCCCCTTTACTCTGATACCCCTAACTAAAATCTAATGGAACCAATTGCCTTCAGAAGTGACCTAATTAGTAAATAGAGTACACCTGTGTGTTATTTAATCTCAGTATAAATACAGCTGTTCTGTGAAGCCCTCTGAGGTTTGTTAGATAATCTTAATGAATAAATAGCATCATGAAGACCAAGGAACACACTAGACAGGTCAGGAAAAAAAGTTGTGGAGCAGTTTAAAGCGGGGTTAGGTTATAAGAATATCCAAGGCTTTGAACATCTCACAGAGCACTGTTCAATCCATCATCCGAAAATGGAAACAGTATGGCACAACTGCAAACCTACCAATACATAGCCATCCACCTAAACTGACAGGCCAGTCATGAAGGCATTAACCAGTTACCAACCGGCCCAAATGACGGCTGCAGGGCAGTTGGATAACTCTGGGAGCACGTACTATGACGTGATCCCGGAAAACCGCTCCCGCTCACCCCCAAGGGCGCGCACATGGGAACATCCATGACCGACGGGTCCAGAGGACCCAGCGCATCACAGATCACGGTAAACGGCTGTTGTTATGTCATGTTATGATGCCGGTTCCTCTCTCCCCTCTCTGTACCGATCTGTAATCCCCGCAATACCCTGCAATGCCCCGCAATACTCTGCAATAATCTGCCATACCCAGCCATACTCTGCCATACCCAGCCATACTCTGCAATACTCGGTGATACCCAGCCATACTTTGCCATACCCAGCCATACCCAGCCATACTTTGCCATGCTCAGCCATACTCGGCCATGCTCAGCCATACTCAGCTGTACTCGGCCTCTGTATGTGGCTGTGGAAGTCTCACACATGTGGTATCGCCGTACTCAGGAGGAGTAGGAGAATCTATTTTGGGGTGTCATTTTTGGTATGTACATGCTATGTGTTAAAAATATTGTATAAATGGACAACTTTGTGTTAAAAAAAAAAAATGCGTTTTAACCACTTCCCACCCGCCGTCATACGACGTCCTTGACTTTGTGCAGGGATATCTGAATGATGCCTGATGCCATTCAGTGGGGTTGCTTTTCTACAGCAGGGACAGAGGAGCTGATCAGAGTTGAGGGGAAGATGGATGGAGCCAAATACAGGGCAATCTTAGAAGAAAACTTGTTAGAGTCTGCAAAAGACTTGAGACTGGGGCAGAGGTTCACCTTCCAGCAGGAAGTGTCTGCAACACAACTGTCCATGCAGGTATGATTAAAAATAAGTAAATAATATGAAATGAACTTATTTGAGTCACATTGTCATATTTTTATTGTGTTTGTATTTTTTTTTTCATTCTTACTGGCCCTTTCTTCTACCTCCTCTCTTTCCTCTTCTACAAGCTTTCTTTTTAAGAGGTTGGAGAATGGGTGTTACTAAAAAGGCCTCTGATTCTTCTGGAAGTTTGATAATATCAAGAGTGACAGCATGAGAAATGATAACATTGGTTTAAGACACTGAGTATGTCACTTTATACAAAAGTGCAGTGCAACCGAAAAATTCCCACCAATTGCTATAAACATTTCTCCTCAAGTGCACATTTGTAAACATCAGAAAAGAACTCAAATTCAGTAACATATCACAAATGTAAAATCATAAATCCAATAAAAAATAATCACACAATTATTTAACTGTCCATGTGTGTTTCTTGAAAATAAAGTCCAAAACTATAATTAATCTTTGTTCACAGTGCAAGAACTTGTTTGTTTTTTCTTTTTTGTTCACCACTTTGTGCTCCACCACTTTCCACACAAACTGCTTACCTGTATTATTGACCTACTATAAAATAGGTCACTTTGCACTTTCCCCTATAGTAGAGGCTTTCAGCTGCCCCGTTGCATGAATGTGAGAGAGATGGGTAAAAAATGGCTTCAGCTCCTGTGCTCCACCTGTAGAGAACTCATCAAACATTGTTTTACCCTTTTTGGGGCTTAAACATAGAGGCAATTTACCTTGCCTCTACAATTAAGCCCTGAAAAGAGTGAAACACAGGTATCTGAGGAGTTCTCTACAGGTGTAGAACAGGAGCTGAAGCCATCTTTTATCCTTCTCACTCACATTAATGCAACAGGAAGTCGATGTCTATGTGCAGACGTTCACCATTTTGTTGAAGTCTACTTGATCCTGACAAGCCAATCCTATCTGGCTTGCACCAGTCTTTTAACATGCTGGTCCAACTGACACAGGTTTGGGGGGCATTCAAACAGTACTATTTTTATTGTCTTGGGCTACATGGTAGATCTGAAGTAGAGAAGGATCAGTCATTCTGCCTGCATAAACCACATGTTTTATTATGTCCCAAGGAGTGGAAATGATGAGGTACATCAAGTGGGGTAGCGATATGGTAAGAAGGAGCAGTATCATGAGCTGACTCGAAATGAGCTGGATGCTATTTTTTGACTTGTCCATGTGGACTGCTGTATATCAGACAAACAATTGGAACCTTGAGAGCCAGATTTGGGGAACACCATCATACTATCGAAAAAGGCAGCAATGACTATAGCATTGCCAAACACTTCAAAGAAAAGCATGAAAAATCGACAAATAGGCTAAAAGTTGGAATTATCAAAATTGTATCCTCAATATTGGTTTCAAAGCTGAGTGTTGCCAACAGGAAACTTGTTGAATTTTTACACTCAATACATTAACCTCTGGGGGACCTAATAAATAATTAGAGCTGAACACAGTGAATCAATATTCATCCTCAAATGGTATCTCACTTGACAGTATACAAGACCTAGAGCCATTATGGGTACATTTAATATCAATTGGAGTTCATTGTCATTATTATTAATTTATTTTAATAATAATTTCTTTATTAATAATTTAATAATGTTTTTTACTCCCATGATTAATGATGTAACAAGGTTTCTTTTTTATCATTTGTTATATTTAGGGATGATCCCAATGTGCGAGACGAACGTAAGTTCAACTCGAACATTGGGTGTTTGCCCATTCGCCGAACAGCAAACAATATGCGGCGTTCGTGGCAAATTCAAAAACCATTAAAGTATATGAGACACTAACATGAAAAACCAAAAGCGTTAATTTTAAAGGCTTATATGCAAGTTATTGCCATAAAAAGTGTTTGGTGGACCCGGGTCCTTCCCCAGGGGACATGTATCAATGCAAAAAAAAGTTTTATAACTGCTATTTTTTCAGGAGCATTGATTTTAATAACGCTTAAAGTGAAAGAATAAGAATTAAATATTCCTTTAAATATCGTGCCTGGGGGGTGTCCTTAGTATGCCTGAAAAGTAGCGCATTTTCCCCATGTTTAGAACAATACCACAGCAAAATGACATTTCGAAATGAAAAATTGTAATTTAAAGCCATCAGTGCAGCCTATCAGAGTACCCGTCACTGCAGCTTTCAGTGCAGCCTATCAGTGTACCCATCACTGCAACCATCAGTTTAGCCTATCAGTGTACCCGTCACTGCAACCATCAGTATAGCCTATCAGTGCACCCATCACCACAGCCATGAGTGCAACCTATCAGTGTACCCATCACTGCAGCCATCAGTGCAGCCTATCAGTGTACCCATCACTGCAGCCATAAGTGCAGCCTATCAGTGTACCTGTCACTACAACCATCAGTGCAGCCTATCAGTGTACCCATCACCACAGCCATCAGTGCAGCCTATCAGTGTACCCGTCACTGCAACCATCAGTACAGCCTATCAGTGTACCCATGACCACAGCCATCAGTGCAGGCTATCAGTGCACCTATCACCGCAGCCTTCAATGCATCTTATCAGTGTACACATCACCGCAGCCTTCAGTGCAGCCTATCAGTGTACCTGTCCACCAGATATTGTGGCATATCCAATAAAGGCTTCAAAGATTGGTGCAAATTTGTTCATACTTTTATTTTTATTGATACACTATTGATTCCTCAGGCTGGCCCCTTTTGCAGGTATAGCTATGTAAAACATTACAAATAAATTCCTATACTCTTTAAAATCCAGTAATACACTGTCTCAGCCTGCTCTGCACATGCTCAGGAGCAATGCTGGAAGCAATTTACAACACACATTAATTTTGGTAGCATAAATAACATTGTGGATTGTACTGTATGCTACTTGCTAAGGAAAATAATTTTTTAACAAGTTGTTATGGGTAAAGTTCTACTTTAATTTTCAGATAGAATATGCCACTCAGTTGCTCAGAAATTGCAGCCTAACCAGGCCTCATATCTGTGGTGCAAATATGTAACATTTTCCCATCTTTAATCTCCAAATGAACCACTTAAGGACTAGCCTTGTTTTGGATTTTAGGTGTTTACATGTTTAAAACAGTTTTTTTTTGCTAGAAAATTACTTACAACCCCCAAACATTATATATTGTTTTTTTCTAACACCCTAAAGAATAAAATGGCGGTCATTGCAATACTTTTTTTGCACCGTATTTGCGCAGCGGTCTTATAAGCGCACTTTTTTTGGAAAAAATTCACTTTTTTGAATGAAAAAATAAGACAACAGTAAAGTTAGCCCAATTTTTTTTTATTTTGTGAAATTTAATGTTACGCCAAGTAAATTGATACCCAACATGTCACTCTTCAAAATTGCGCCAGCTCCTGGAATGGTGTCAAACTTTATCGAAAAAGGAGGTTGGGGGTTTGGGGTGTGCAGCTGTTGCGTCTTCTCTCCCATGAGTGTCTTTTGTTTTATGTTGATGGCGTCAAACTTTTACCCTTAAAAATCTCCATAGGCGACGTATAAAAAATTCTACAGATTGCATGTTTTGCACTACAGAGGAGGTCCAGGGCTAGAATTATTGCTCTCGCTCTATCACCTCACTTGTGTGGTTTGACCACCGTTTTCATATGCGGGCGCTACTCACGTATGCGTTCGCTTCTGCGCGTGAGCTCGTTGGGACAGGGCGCTTTACAAAATTTTTTTTTCTTATTTATTTTACTTTATTTTATTTATTTTTTCACTGTTTTAAAAAAAAAATTGGATCACTTTTATTCCTATTACAAGGAATGTAAACATCCCTTGTAATAGAAAAAGCATGACAGGTCCTCTTAAATATGAGATCTGGGGTAAAAAGTCCTCAGATCTCATATTTGAACTAAAATGCAAAAAAAAAGTCGTTTGAAAAAATGACAAAAAAAATGTGCTTTTAAGACAAATGGGCGGAGCTGACGTTATGACGTCGCTTCCGCCCTCCTATGGTATGGAGACAGGTGGGGGCCATCTTAGCCTCACTCGTCTCCATACCGAAGAAGTGAGAGGACCCGATCGCCTCCGTCGCTACCGAAGGCTTCGGTAAGCGGCGGAGGGCGCGGGAGAGCTGCGGGAGGGGGGTGGCACCTTTCCCGCCGCCGATAACGGTGATCTCACGGTGAACCCGCCACAGAGACCACCATTATCGGATACACGACCGGCTCCTGTAAAGATGGATACCTTGGTTGTGGCAGCAGCTGCTGCCGTTACCGAGATATCCACCTTCAAAGTGCCGACGTATATGTACAGGAGCCGGTCGGTAAGTGGTTAAGACACTAATTTTATAGCTCTGCATGCATTGTGCTTGCTCTGTCCCTTCAAAATTGTGGCTTATCCAGTAGAGGCTGGAAGGGTGTGCTGCAAATGATTTTTTTTAACGTGAAAAAAGAAAACTAAAGCGCTGATGTGGATTCTCTATAAAATAACAAAACACCAAAAAGAAATGTGTAAGCTGCAACCAACCAATTTGTGCTGTGACACCTGTTGCTATAAATCAATATAAAATATGTTGGTGCGCTTATCAAACTATCCCCATCTGTTGGAGTGGTGCTTATATATAAAATCCTAAACCATAAAAATACCCTGATATCATAATCAGTAAAGTGAATAAGTGCAAATAAATAATCAATCAATAAAGTGAATAAATGCAAAAAAATGCATCAAAAAACATATACCCTGATATCACAATCAGTAAAGTGAATAGGTGCAAATAAATATATCAATTAATAAAGTGAATAAATGCAAATATATGCATCAAAAAACATATAAGGGAACGCACATCCCTAGATATATGTAGATGAAAAAAAAAAAAAAAAAGCAATAAATAGTGTCTGTTTGTGTTAATCCAGCTGAGGCCTAAATGTCCAATCAATTGCCTTTGATGAACTTGCTTGTATTTCAATTCTCACAGATCACAGTTGCATGATGAATTACATTTGCAAGGTGATGATTCACATAAAGATAAACGAAAAACCATCATTGCGCAGTGTTTTTGCTACAAGACTGGGCAAACAATGTAATCCACTGACACATTTGCAGTAGTATAATCACTTTTGTTATAATGGTCAGACTTCACCGCTCATACAGCTATTGCTGTGTTTGCTGAACACTATGCGAAGACGCCACTGACTCCTTCTCCCCGCGCGTATCATCAGATGTCATGTGACTTTCTCAAGGGTAGTCATGTGACCAGCCAAGCTTCCTATTTAAGCTATGGACGGCTTATTAGTTGCCATAGTGATATCGGTAAATAAGCAAGTCATCATTCCATTAAGTCTGCATTATAGCAATACTTATTTTTAGTAATAGATTACACAATATAACTTTTAATAATACAACTTTTAAAAGACACAAGTTAAAATCAAATTTGGAATTAAGAAACATTATTCACTAAAAGAAACATTATTACTTACTAAAAAGATCTATTGAATACAGACTTCAGGCTCCCCCCCATGCAGGGGCGTAACTACCACCATAGCGACCCATGCGGGCGCTATGGGGCCCGCAGCCAAGTGGGGCCCAGTGAGGATGAGAGCACCGCCGGCACAGTCTCCCAGCCAGGGGAAGAGAGAGGAGAGGAAGAGGCAAGCTGTGACCTGTGCCCAATGCAGCGTGATCTGTGCCCAATACAGCGTTGCCTGTGCCCAATACAGCCTGGTCTGCCTGTGCCCCATACAGTCTCACCTGTGCAGAGGAAGAGGCAAGCCACCCGGATCAGCAGAGAGCTGAATTGCCCGATGTAATAGCTTTCATTAGAACTTCCAGTGTTCCCAGGGCTCACGTCACATAGCTCCACCTCTTGGCCCAGCACCTTTGATAGACAGAACGCCAATCCAATGCGGGACATGTGACGTCATCAAAGGCGTCAGGCCAAGAGGTGGGGCTATGTGACGATGAGCCCCGGGAAGACGGGAAATTCAAATGAAAGCTATTACAGCGGGCAATCCCTCTCTCTGCTGATCCGGGTGGCTTGCCTCTTCCTCTGCACAGGTGAGGCTGTATGGGGCACAGGCAGACCAGGCTGTATTGGGCACAGACAATGCTGTATTGGGCACAGGTCACGCTGTATGGGGCACAGGTCACGCTGTATGGGGCACAGGTCACGCTGTATGGGGCACAGGTCACGCTGTATGGGGCACAGGTCACGCTGCATTGGGCACAGGTCACACTGCATTGGGCACAGGTCACGTTGTATGGGGCACAGGTCACGCTGCATTGGGCACAGGTCACGCTGCATTGGGCACAGTTCACGCTGTATGGGGCACAGGTCAGACTGCATAGGGCACAGGTCACGCTGCATTGGGCACAGGTCATGCTGCATTGGGCACAGGTCACGCTGTATGGGGCACAGGTCACGCTGTATGGGGCATAGGTCACATTGTATGGGGCACAGGTCACGCTGCATTGGGCACAGGTCACACTGCATTGGGCACAGGTCATGCTGCATTGGGCACAGGTCACGCTGTATGGGGCACAGGTCACACTGCATTGGGCACAGGTCACGCTGTATGGGGCACAGGTCACGCTGCATTGGGCACAGGTCACGATGCATTGGGCACAGGTCATGCTGCATTGGGCACAGGTCACGCTGTATGGGGCACAGGTCACGCTGCATTGGGCACAGGTCACGCTACATTGGGCACAGGTCACGCTGCATTGGGCACAGGTCACGCTGCATGGGGCACAGGTCACGCTGTATGGGGCACAGGTCACGCTGCATTGTGCACAGGTCACGCTGCATTGGGCACAGGTCACGCTGCATTGGGCGCAGGTCACGCTGCATTGTGCACAGGTCACGCTATATGTGGCACAGGTCACGCTGCATTGACACTAGGGCAGCTGTGGGGGGGCTGTTTGCAGGGGGGCCCCATACAACATTTTGCTATGGGGCCCTCTTATTTCTAGTTACACCCCTGCCCCCATGGTCAAACTTGGTATCTATATGCAAAGTAAATAATAGATGACAATAATCCATAGTGCTATGCCCTCCAGTGGTGAGTATTAAGTATAACATCACGAGCGAGAAGCATGTGTAGATAAGTATAATTCAACCACAAATTAATTTAAAATTATTAAAATACACACATCACAGCCTCCATATTATGGTTATATAATCTTTATAATATAGGACCCTTAATACCATTCCCTCCTGTAATGAGCCATGGGAAAAAACACTTAAAATAAATATATTTAAAAACCAAAAGAGATAAAATTTAAAGACTAAAAATCTGAAATAAAACAATTCAAGTCAAAATCAATATTCAAGCCCCTCGGCGATAAAGTGCATATTTCAAATATCCATGTGGAATCACTTTTACTTAACTCTAAATGCCACCATGAACCCTGGCTTATTAACATACCCAAAGGCCAGCTGATACTTCTGAGAAGGAACTGTTCCAGCCAAAATGATTATTTGGAACAAGCAAAAATTATAGGAAAAAAATTTACAAGTAAAGGATATAATAAAAACTTTATAGAAGATAAAATACAGGAAGTATATGATATTTCACGGGAGAAACTTATACAGGATAAAGTAAAGGAGTCTAAACAATATCAAGAAATTCCCTTAATTATAAATTTTAAAACACAACATAAACAAATTGAACAGATTATCACCACTAGTTGTCAAATAAATACTTTGACAACTATTGATAAAGCAATTTAAATCAAATTCTATGTTAAGACCATGTGGAAACCATGTGGAATCAACGTTTTTAACTCAAGTGGCTCTCCTGTTTTGACACCTCTTGCCTCAATGGTAGAACACTTGGATCTCTATTATAGACAGTGAAAAGTGTTTGGAAACATTATAGCTTTTTACGCCCTTTTTACCATTGCATATTAGTTCTTTTATCCTAATACCTAGTTCCCTAGTTCCCTTGTTGCGCGATCCCCATTTACGACTACTATGAGTAGTCACTATCATTTGAGTTTTGCTGTTCCACACAAAATTATTTAGGATCTTTAAAGCTGAAGTTTAGGTATGCATTTTATTGCATAGTTACATTTGTACAGCTTGGATCAATGCTAGAATGTACTGTATGTCTCATACAAAAGTGATCCCTGTGGAGCTGCAAATCAATGTTATAGTTGCTGCTACTATAGTAAAAGCAGCAGTCTTCCAGGACCACTGCTGAGCGGCTGCCCTTTTGCATGGTAACCATAAGGAGTTGCTCACTGAGTACTGCCATCATTCATTGACCCCTTGTTTCTTCTATAAATTCAAGGCATTCCCTGATTGGATGAGGTGGAGAAGCAGTGTGGTGATGTCTTCACTTCATTCAATCAAAGAATGCCTTGTATTCATTGAAAAAATACAATGTGTTTTCTAAATGGTGACAGTGCCAAATGAGCAACCCCCTGTGGTTGCTATGCAGAAGGGCAGCTATTCAGCACAGGACCCAGAAGACTGCTGCTGTCACTTTAGTAGCAGCAACTACTACAATGATTTGCCGCTTCCACAGGGATTACTCAGGAATGAGATATCCATACTTACATTGGCCTAAGATGGACCAATTTAACTATGCACTAAAAGTCATACCTAAACCTCACCTTTAGCTAAATGTAGGTAATACATTAGCAGCAAAGATAACATATTTGAACAAGCTAGTGTAAATGTAAAGTGACACTTTGGGGTGGATTAACTAAAGGCAAATAGACTGTGTACTTTGCACGTGCAGTTGCACTCATTGTCCCCAGAGTTTAATAAATAAGGTGAAGCTCTGTTGATTTCCATTATCCAAACATGTGCAAGCAAAAATGCCTTTTTTTTTTTAATTCTTGCACCTGATTGGGTAATCTTTACAAAGTGAAGCTATACCACATTACATTGTAAGGAAAAAATGCAAAGAAATGCATTGGGTGGATGCCCAGGTAGATGAGTATAAAAGGCAAAAAAATGCCAACTTTATTAATGTACAAAAATGCAAAGATAGGAGAAGTTCAAAATCGTATACAATACAAAAATGCACCAATGATAAAACATCAAGATTTTTTACACAATATATATCACCCAAGGCTGGTAATCCAAAGTGTTACTCATGATGAGTTGAACTCAATTTGAAATTCACAGCATATATCCCGACATGTTTCGGAAATTCGCATTGGAGTATACTTTCTTTATCGTACATCACGGGACAAGGAGCAGCATAATTATAACTAATTGGGTTATACGCTACCTTTAGGTGATTGGACACTGGCAACCAATAGTAAGACGGTTCCTCCCATATAACCCCTCCTATACAGGAAGTACCTCAGTTTTTTCGCCAGTGTCTTGAAGGTGATGGTCATGGCTGTTGAAGCTCTTCAAATTCTTCAAAGAATGTCCCAGTGAGGATGTTATAATCGGATCCATTCGGATGGCATAAGAAAGCTAAAGTGGATGGTACCCAAACCTCGGTTTCAAGAGCGAGGTTTTGCTTGTAATGTGTCCTATATGGCACTGGACCCTTGTTAAATTGGTATTCCTGGTCATAACTTGCCCAAGGCAAACCAGAAGGGTGCTTTACAGGTCCAAGGGTGTGGCCCCAAAAAATGGGTGACCCGGTCCTTGAAGGTCCTCAGAGGCGCTACCCGCCATGTGATAAGGAGATTTCTATACCTACCTCACTTATATTGAGTGATTAAACCTTTTCCTATATAAGAATTAAAAACGAACGATAACAGTGCGAAAAGATAAACAATTACATTTATTTATACAGAAAAGGAACGTTAGAGATTACCAAATACAACATGGAGGATACAACCTTAAAACAGAGATGTTACCAATGATAATAAATATTGCTATAATGGTCATCCCCATGCTATCAAGAGATTAATAATGTATTAAGGCCAAATCCTACAATAGAAAAGGTTAGGGAAGAAAAGAAAAGAGACATAGAGATACATTGTATGGAGAAGTCTTACGTAACCATCCTTCATCTAGACCGTCAGCCGAAAGAATGGGCAGTGATCTGTGTTGCAATATATACACAATTGTAAACCCCCCCTTCCTTCCATATGCTAAGGCATTGCCACATTCTTTCAAGGGTGGGGGGTTGCACATAACACTTGACCAACTGGAGGTCTTTACATGTCATAAACCCCTCTCTGCCCAACCCTATTTAAGTAAAGCAAGTTTGATAACACTACTACTCCCAGCCAGCCTCACAACCCCCAAGTGATTCCCTCCAGGCAAGGGACAGTACATCTATAAACCAGGTGGCAAACTGACACTATAAACAGAGCTTAAACCAGAGCTGTTTTATGATGTCAGCTGTTCTCAGAATGTCCAAGCAATTTCCTGACACACTGCTTTAAGTCATATTGCATGTCCATTTATGAATGTTGATTATCATTGAAGGTAAAAATCATAGGTCTCACATTTCCACATCACGTGATGGGGAAGATTGGGCCTGATGAACAGGCCCTGCTGCTTGGGATGGTGAGTACTCCCTTTGGGAATTTCTATGTGTACTGTAGCTATATTCCCCCTGTTTCTGGTGTGGCCTTTTTTTGCCTGTGTCTGAGGATTACAGAGCGCCAGGCATGGTGCGCTTTTATGGCGCGCATGCGCCACGTGCACGACTGTGCACATGCGCCGCGTGCACATGCACCGTGTGCACGGGGCACCACGTGCGCTCTACCGTAGTGTGCAGGCACACCGTAGGAGTGCATGCACGCCGTTGCGGTGTGCATCACGGGTGCATGGCGTGCGTCTGGGCACGGCGGAGGCACCGTGCGGTGTGCTATGCGATCAGTCCAATGCAGGCTTTATAAGGAGCAGGTGCTCCTGGCATGTGCTGGGACAATGCAGAGAAATACTTGGGCACGTGAGTCTGGAGGTTTTTGGACACAGTTGCAATAGGTTTTACACTGGTCTCAGCTTGTGGGGACTACTTTTTCCACGTATGTAAGCAATGTCTTCCAGAAAACGTGGTACAGGGAGCAGGGCAAGCACAGGGGTAAGGGGACCTTCCTTAAAAACAGGAGACCGGCCCCATGCTGATGCAGCCTCAGTCTCCCCTGAAAGACCTGCGGCATCTGGCCTGGCTGAGCCATTGCATCTGTCAGGCATCGTGGCCACCACCAATATTCCTGCCTCAGTTTATGTTACTAAGGCCTCCCATTCCCAGAAATTGTTTATCCAATCTCTGACTGAGATAGTACGAGTTGGGTTTAAGTTACCTCCAGTTCAGGAGTCTGCACTTTCCTGCTCTACTTTGGGATCTTTGTGACCACAGCAAGGTTCCCAGGCGTTTCCCTTGCATCCATTATTGGAGCAGGTGATTTATGCAGACTGGGATCATCCTGACAGGATATTCTTGCCTCCAAAAAGATTTTCTATTTTATATCCTATGGAGGAAAAGCTCAGGAAGAGATGGGGTACACCTTTGGTGGACGCCGCTATTACTTCAGTGAATAAGAATTTAACCTGTCCAGTGGACAATGCCCAGGTATTTAAGGATCCGGCTGATAAAAAGCTAGAATCCTTGTTTAAAGCCTCCTTTGCGGTGGCTGGTGCAGCAGTTCAACCAGCAGTTGCAGCCATTGGGATGTGTCAATCCCTAAAGGACCGTGTTAAAAGGTTATTAAAAGACCTGTCTTGTCAGGAGGAACCTTCCGAGGAATTGTCGGAGCTTCCTTGTGCCTTATGTTTTGCTGTAGACGCATTGAAAGACTCAATTCAACAGATGTCTCGTTTGGCGTTACTGTCCGTACATATGCGCAGGGTTCTGTGGCTAAAGAACTGGTCTGCTGAGACGCCATGCAAGAGGCTACTTGCAGCTTTTCCTTTTCATGGAGAACTTTTGTTTGGTGAAGATCTCCAAAAGATCTCTGGAGGAAAAAGTGCTCCCCTCCCTTCTAAGAGGAAAGGTAAGCAACCCTCTTATAAGATTCCACATGCTCCAGGTCCTAGTGCCTCTTCCCCCAAGCGGTATCGACGGCCTCAGCCGTCAGGTTTTAAAAAACCTCAGGGTCAGAGGAAGCCCTGGAACCAAAAGCCAGCCAAGTCCAACTCCAAGTCAACCTTATGAAGGGACACCCCCGCTCTCACGGGTGGGGGGCAGGCTTCGGCTGTTTCTGGATGCATGAGAAGATCTGGTCCAAGACAGATGGGTTATTTCCACCATAACACGGGGTTACAGAATAGAATTCTGGGAGATCCCTCCAAACCGTTTTCTGTACTCAAGGGTCCCGTCAGATCCAGAGAGAAAGAAATACCTATTCCTAGCCTTACAGCATCTGCTGAAGCAGGGGGTAATCGTCAAGGTTCCACACGAAGAAAGATTCAAGGGGTTTTACTCAAACCTTTTTACCGTGCCGAAACCAAATGGGGAACTAAGGCCCATTTTGGATCTCAAGGCTCTCAACCTTTTTGTAAACATCCGATCCTTCCGTATGGAGTCAGTTCGTTCAGTAATAAAATCTCTGAGAAAGGAAGATTATTTGGCGTCCATAGACATCAAGGACGCATATCTTCATGTACCGATATTCAGTCCACATCAAAGGTTTCTGCGTTTCGCAGTGGAGGGCCGTCATTTTCAATTTGTGGCACTGCCGTTCGGTCTAGCCACAGCCCCGAGGGTTTTCACAAAGATTCTGGCCCTGGTATTGGCGTTCCTATGGTCCCAGAAGATCTCCGTGGTAGGTTATCTGGACGATCTTGCTCTTGCACCATCCTGATCCAAAACATGTCAAAAACAGTGCGGACTTTGCAACGCCTGGGGTGGATTCTAAATGTGAACAAATCATCCCTTTGCCCAACCCAGACCTTGGTGTATCTGGGTCTGGTCTTGAATACCGCCCAAGAAAGGGTGTTTTTATCCCCCTTAAAGGTCGCTTCCTTAGTGGAACTCGTCCAGAAGGTGAAGAAAGAACCAAGACCTTCTATTCGGCTGTGCATGAGGTTGCTGGGCAAAATGGTGTCATCCTTCAATGCAATTCCATATGCACAGTTTCACTCCAGGGTGTTCCAGAGCAGCATTCTGGGAGCCTGGGACAGGTCTGCTTGAACTTTAGATCATCCTATGGTTCTATCCCCACAGGTACAATGGAGCCTCTCTTGGTGGTTAAAAACCAGCAATTTGAGAAAAGGGAAATCCTTTCCACCAGCAGTCTGGAGGGTAGTAACTACAGACGCCAGTCGCCTGGGTTGGGGAGCAGTACTGGAGGAAGCATCTGTTCAGGGAATATGGTCCCAGGCAGAAAGCACTTCGCCCATCAATATAGTGGAGATTCGAGCAGCTCATCTGGCTCTGCGTTTCTTGACGTCCAGGTTCTCCCTGTTCGAGTCCAGTCCGACAGCTCCACAGTGGTGGCATATATCAACCACGAGGGAGGTACCTGGAGTCGGGCAGCCCAAAGAGAGGTAAACTGCATATTGACTTGGGCAGAAAAGCATGTGTCATTTCTCTCGGCAGTATTAATACCAGGGGTGGACAATTGGCAGGCAGACTTCTTAAGCCACCAGAAATTGTTGCCAGGGGAATGGTCCTGGACAGGATCAAGGATCCGCTTGCTGTCGGCATAGACGCGTTAGTAGTTCCTTGGAATCAGTATTCTCTGATCCAAATTCTGCCACACTTACTACGCAGAATACAGGAAGAATGAAAGCAAGTGATCGTAGTGGCCCCAGTTTGCCCTCGGAGATCCTGGTACTCGGAGATTGTGAAATTGGCAGTGGGGGACCCATTGGTCCTTCCGTGCCATCCAGATTTGTTGTCTCAGGGACCCATATGCCATCCTTCTTTACGGTTGCTAAATTTGATGGCATGGCTATTGAGACCAGAATACTAAAAGACTGTGGTGTCATGGGTTCAGTCTTGTCTACTCTGATAAATGCTAGAAAGTCAGTTTCTAGAGCTATCTATTACAGAGTCTGGAAGTCAGATAGATATACGATTGGAAGAGTCCTGGCCTTTCTTCAAGCAGGAGTAGACTTGAAGCTGGCTTTAGGGACAATTAAAGGACAGGTTTCGGCCTTTTCGTTTTTTTTCTAAAGACCAATTGCATCCCATTCTTTGGTACGTACCTTTGTTATGGGATTAACGCACCTAAGGCCGCCGGTTAAGTCGCCTTTATGTCCATGGGATCTAAATTCGGACCTGTCGGCTTTACAGTGTCAACCATTTGAACCTATTGGGCATATCCCGTTTGTCCTATTAACTAGGAAATTGGTCTTTTTGGTGGCTAAAACTTCAGCTATTAGGGTGTCAGAATTAGCCGCCCTTTCTTGCAAAGAACCTTTTTTGATTCTTCATCAGGACAGAGTGGTCATGCGTCCTCGTCTGGTTTTTTTACCTAAAGTAGTTTCCAAATTTCATTTGAATCAGGACATCATTCTACCTTCCTTTTTTCCAAACCCTAAAACCAGGGAGGAAAGGTCACTTCACTCACTCGATGTGGTGAGGGCGATCAAGGTTTATTTAAAGATGTCGGCTTCTTTTCGGAAGACTGACTGTTTTTTTGTCTTGCCTGAGGGTCCTAAAAAAGGACAGCCGGCAACAAGTTCAACTATATCCAGGTGGATTCGTCAGACTATTATCCAGGCGTATGGATTAAAGAGCAAGGCTCCGCCTTCGGATTTAAAAGCACACTCCACTAGAGGGGTTAGTGCATCATGGGCAGTAGGCCAGCAAGTGTCTATGGCTCAGGTTTGCAAAGCGGCCGCTTGGTCTTCAGTTCATACGTTCACCAGGTTTTACCAGGTGGATGTCAGATCTCAGAAGGAGACTGTTTTTGGCCACCGCGTGTTGCAGGCAGCTTTGTAAGTCTCTGGCCCATTGGGCTTAGGGATATGGTGCCCCCCCCCCTCAGGTGCATTGCTTTAGGACATCCCAATTAGTCATTATTATGCTGCTCTGTGTCTCGTGATGTACGATAAAGAAAAATTGATTTTTAAATACAGCTTACCTGTAAAATCCTTTTCTTGAAGTACATCACGGGACACAGAGGTCCCTCCCTTCTTTTCTGGGATCATCATTGCTTGCTACAAAACGGAGGTACTTCCTGTATAGGAAGGGTTATATGGGAGGAACCATCTTACTATTAGTTGCCAGTGTCCAATCACCTAAAGGTAGTGTATAACCCAATTAGTCATTATTATGCTGCTCTGTGTCCCGTGATGTACTTCAAGAAAAGGATTTTACAGGTAAGCTGTATTTAAAAATCAATTTTTTCCTTCTTCAGGGAAAATTTATAAATGGGTATATTATTGTTGTATCTGTAACACAAATGTATATATGTATAATACACACATAATATTTGTAGTGTAGGCATCAACATCATGATTTGGAGCCTAGTTATATCATGTTACAAAGGTGGTATATAAAAATACTTACATACATATCATTGACTCATTGAGCAGAAAGAGAGTAAAAACAAAAAAAGAGAATACAGGCTGGCTGCATGAATCCATAAGCACGGCATAGAGGTTATCCGTATTTCCATGGGCTGGAGAGCGAGATGCATTCACAAGGGACGCCTGGTTTCACAGCGGAAAACAAGTGTAACCACTGTGGAGACAGTTATAACAAAGAAGGGGTGATTAAATCCACCTGATAATGTTACAGAGTGACAAGGGTAAAGAAAATGCTGATCAAGCACATTAAACACATGGACAAAGTATGAAAGTAGCGTTTACCTTTAAGATATACCATGTAGCTGAGATCCGGGCTGCAGCCGAAGGACTGACACAGAGTATCCAAGTGTCAGTCTTATTATACCCACTAGAATTAGTGTGGGCCAATCAGGTGGTTGGCTCCGCCTGATCAGCTGTGTGCCCAATTCTTAAAATTTATATGTCTATACCACATTACATTTACTAAGGAAAATGAGTGCACCTGCACTTGTAGAGTGCAATTGCACAGGCAAAGTGCACAGTCTACTGTATATGCCTTTAGTAAATGAAACCCTTTGTGTTTATGTATTCTTAAATTGAAAATATCCTTTCTATTGTTCTCATCCTCCTGCACATCTCCAAATTTCTTTTTTTTTGCTTCTGTGACTTCCTATTACAAAGTGGTTAGGTTCATTCTGCACCGTTCCACTGTATGTAGGAACATAGCCACCGTCTCTTGCTTGCTCCTGAGAATTACTAGAGACTATGGATTAAGTTATCATGGGATTTGTAATGTACATAGAGTAATACATCTAAACATAACTAACACACACGGTTCCTTCCAAAGAAATGGAAGCGAGAGGGAAAAGGAGAGATTCTCTAGCCCTTAGGGGATGTTACAAGGAGGAAGAAAAAAACAGCAATAAATAATGTAATGAAAAATGGATTACAGGGACATGAGGTAGTGGATATGTATGGATAATTTTTGGAAAATAAGGATATTGCTTAGTGTCACTTTAACAGTAGAATTCAATTTAATGATATGGAAAAATGCAAATTGTTGATACAAGTAGAAAATTAGAGGTATAGCAAAAATTCAAAAGACAGATTGCTTTGCTTGTGTTCCAGTTTTCAATCTTTAATTGTGAGCTGATGGCTTTTAAGAATATCTTTGTTTAGAATTTAGGCAGTCAGTTTAGCTGGAAAGCCTGGGTTTTAAAAATATGCATAATATGTATGTTAATACTGAGAACAAAATATTGATGCATTACAAATTAATTGTTTGTTAGTTTGAAGCTTCTTATGCCATGATTATGTATTTGCTAATGCACAAAGCCATTTTCCAAGCTTTTTTCTCTTCTTCTGAGATGAGCATATCTTCATTGGAATTCAAATTAATGAAGGTTCTTTAGATACTAAAAAACTATTAGGAAGAAGAGAAAAGTTTTATGGGATATTCATATTGCGGTAGTAAGTGATGAGTAGGATTACTGGAATTGTGAAAAACTTTGGTATTAAACCCAAAAGCAAACATTTAAATCATTACAGCTTATCAGTTCTAATGCCCCGTACACACGATCGGATTTTCCAACAAAAAATGTTGGATGTGAGCTTGTTGGCTGAAAGTCCGACCGTGTGTATGCTCCATCGAACTTTTGTTGTCGAACTTTCCACCTACAAATGTTGGCTAGCAGGTTCTCAAATTTTCCACCAACAAAACTTTGTCGTCGGAATTTGTGATCTTGTGTGCACAAGTCCGATGCACAAAAGTTCATGCATGCTTGGAATCAAGCAGAAGGAGCCGCACTGGCTATTGAACTTCCTTTTTCTCGGCTCGTCGTAGGTGTTGTACGTCACCACGTTCCCACGTTCGTAATTGTTGGCCAACATTTGTGTGACCATGTGTATGCAAGATAAGTTAGAGCCAACATCCTTTGAACAAAAATCCACAGTTTTGTTGTCAGAAAGTCTGATTGTGTGTATGGGGCATTAGATGTGATGACTGCATTTGTTTTCTTTTTTAACAAGCTGTCCTGCGTCAGCTCATGTGAGAGTGAGTGGATGTGTGTAGGGCGTGCTCCAGCTTGTCCATCCTGCAGCTTATGCTTATGTTGACCTATCTCCAAAAAGCCTATGCCTAGAGCATTCGGGTGCCAGCGGTATTGATTCACCTTAATCCTCCCTTTAAACCCTCCTTTCCTCTCCCAAAGTACAGCCGTCTGTGTGATGAGAACCAGTGTAAACATAGAAAGTTAGTTTATGCTTGGTTACATGGTGGATGGTGGGTATGCTTTAATCCACTCCCTTGGTGTTATATTACACTGCCCCCGCTTCATTTCATTTACCTGAACCCATTCACCTGAACTCGGAGTGGTCGTTTGGTTGAGAGTTGTGTTCTGCCGTGTGCCATGTGAGAGTGCTTCCCTGAGGCATCCCTGAGGTCTCTGAGCAATGGTCTGTCAGGTTCATCCCTGTGGTCTGCCGGGTCTCCTCTTGTGTATAGAGGTGTTGCTATGTGCAGCTCTGGGTTGGATGTCTGTCTGTGTTCCGACACCCCTCTCCACGCTCTCTCTCTGTCCCTTCTGACTGGTGGCTGTCGGTGGATCAGTGGCTTTCGGCTGTTCTCTGTGGCATCAGCGCTGGCTGGAGTGGGAGGTGTCTGAGGAGCAGTTCAGGCGAGCCTCGGAATACTTCGGGAAGACTGGGGGAGGGAGGCAGGTGGTCTCTAGCAGAGAGCTGCGATCAGCATTGGCCAGCTGGGATCGGCAGAGATCGTTGGAGATCTTTGGAAAATCAGCAGAGCCCGTGGAAACAGGGACAGGTAATAAAGTTTGCAAGAGTTGAGCTGCAAAACTGTAAAGTGGCAGGACTGTAAAGTGGCAGAACTAGCATAAAATAAATAAGAAACAAATTAAGAAAAAAGTAATTCTAAAACAGAAACAAAAAAAGGGACAAAATATATATATATTTTTTACTTTGTGTATAGATTTCTTGCAGGTGCTCACCAGTTAGCTAAAATGAATATAGAAATTCTCTCCTCACAAAGAAGGGATTTTTTTTCATTGTTAGAAAGGACTATTAGATTTAGAGATGTGGTCCTAAAGTTTGATATCAAAGTAATATGTTAATTCAAATGCAAATTCTAGTATCATGGAATATTAGGGGGCTTAGTAACCCATTAAAGAGACAAACAATGTTTACCACATTGAAACAGTTTTTTCCATCTATTATCTGCCTGCAGGAGACTCATTTAAATGTACACAAATTAAATTACTTAAAGCGTACACAATATAGTAGACAATATCATTCTACTTATACTACATATTCAAGAGGCGTATGTATATTGATAGAAAATGATGTTGATTTCTCCTGCAGGCAGGTACAAATAGATATTAAAGGTCGCTATATTTTCTTACACTGTACAATGTATGGAAAATCATATGTGATAGCCAATATACAGTGCCTTGCAAAAGTATTCACCCCCTTGACTTTTTAGCTATTTTGTTACATTACAGCCTCTAGTTCAATGTTTTTTTTAAATCTGAATTATGTGTGATGGATCAGAACACAATAGTCTAAGTTGGTGAAGTAAAATTAGAAAAATATATACATAAAACTATTTTTCAGAAATAAAAAACTGATAATTGGCATGTGCGTATGTATTCACCCCCTTTGTTATGAAGCCCATAAAAAGCTCCAATTGCAACCAATTACCTTCAGAAGTCACATAATTAGTGAAACAATGTCAACCTGTGTGCAATGTAAATGTCACATGATCTGTCATTACATATACACACAGCCCCAGAGGCTGCAACACCTAAGCAAGAGGCACCACTAACCAAACACTGCCATGAAGACCAAGCAACTCTTCAAACAAGTAAGGGACAATGTTGTTGAGAAGTACAAGTCAGGGTTAGGTTATAAAAAAAATCCAAATCTTTGATTATCCCTAGGAGCACCATCAAATCTATCATAACCAAATAGAAATAACATGGCACAACAGCAAACCTGCCAAGAGACGGCCGCACACCAAAACTCACGGACCGGGCAAGGAGGGCATTAATCAGAGAGGCAGCACAGAGACCTAAGGTAACCCTGGAGGAGCTGCAGAGTTCCACAGCAGAGACTGGAGTATCTGTACATAGGACGGCAATAAGCCATACACTCCATAGATTTGGGCTTTATGGCAGAGTGGCCAGAAGAAAGCCATTACTTTCAGCAAAATGGCACATTTTGAGTTTGCGAAAAGGCATGTGGGAGTCTCACAAAATGTATAGAGGAAGGTGCTCTGGTCTGATGAGACTAAAATGGAACTTTTTGGCCATCAAAGAAAACGCTTTATCTGGCGCAAACCCAACACATCACATCACCCAAAGAACACCATTTTTTCAGCAGTCGGGACTGGGAAACTGGTCAGAGTTGAGGGAAAGATGGATGGTGCTAAATACAAAGATATTCTGGAGCAAAACCTGTACCACTCTGTGTGTGATTTGAGGCTAGGATGGAGGTTTACCTTCCAGCAGGACAATGACCCCAAACACACAGCTAAAGCAACACTTGAGGGGTTTAAGGGGAAACATGTAAATGTGTTGGAATGGCCTAGTCAAAGCCCAGACCTCAATCCAATAGAAAATCTGTGGTCAGACTTAAAGATTACTGTTCACAAGTGCAAACCATCCAACGTGAAGGAGCTGGAGCAGTTTTTCAAGGAGGAATGGGCAAAAATCCCAGTGGTAAGGTGTGGCAAGCTCATAGAGACTTATCCAAAGCGACTTGGAGTTGTGACAAAAGGTGGCCCTACAAAGTATTGAATTTAGGAGATGAATAGTTATGCACATTGACTTTTTCTGTTATTTTGTCCTATTTGTTGTTTGCTTCACAATAAAAACAAACAGCTTCAAAGTTGTGGGCATGTTCTGTAAATTAAATGATGCAAATCCTCAAACAATCCATGTTAATTCCAGGTTGTGAAGCAACAAAACATGAAAACTGCGAAGCGGGTGAATACTTTTGCAAGGCAATGTATATGTACCATCCCCATATTCCTCAGAGGTACTTAAAGAACTGTTGCATTTTACTTCTGATAAAACTGATATCCCTTTGTTAATAGTAGGATTATTTAATAATTATTTTGATTCCTCTTTAGATAGATTTGACTTGACCACTGCTCCCTTAATTCCATGTACTACTTTTGCTGTTTATATTTGGAGATTGGACTCTCAGATGTCTGGAGAATGTTATACTCTAATAAAAGAGTGTTTTCATGTTTCTCTAGCCCTCATGGAACCTTATCTAGAATAGGCTTGGCATTAGTTACTTCTACAATGTTACCTGTGATAACTGTTACCTTATGAGTTTATGTGAAATCTCCATTAATAGCTGTAAAATAATTGTACTTATAAATAGATTTCATTTAGATTTGTATCTATGTAGGAGTGTAACATAGCTCCCCAGAAGGCCCTGTTATACAGACCATTCGGTGCCCAAATGTCTTTGTTCTACAAATATTCACGTCAAAGATTACCTCATTTGGATTGCAATGAGGGTTGCCAGCCCATCATGAATACTTAATTTCCCTGAAAATGTCATCGACTTACAAGATTAAATCTCACGCTCAAAATAGTCTGTGCCAAAGATTTGCATGATGAAGGGGGCTGACTTATGTAAAGTATAGGGATTGGAGATGTAACCAATCCTTAACCAGGAATAGGAGACCCACCAATCAGAGCCATGCCATGCCAACCAATGAGGCACCAGCCTGTAATGATATACACAGACTAGGTGGGAGGGGAAGGACACACTCTATGGAAGAGCGGCCACCAGAATGGAACCTTTGTGGGAATGGTATCTTCCTTGTACTTGTATCTAAATGTTTGTCTTATGACTTTTCTGTCCTTTTGTTTTGTAGATTAATGTTTTGAGTATTATACTCTGTATTCTGTTATTTTAACCTAAGATTTTCTTCCTTTGTATAGGCTATAGATAGATTGCTGTGTATTAGTTTAGACTTCCTTGCTATTTACCAATACATGTTTGTTATTGTGTTAAAGCTTTCACTCATGGTCAAAGAACTCTCATTAACCCAAATCATATCTGAGAGATAGTAAATCTCAAATATAACTTACGGGTAACGTAATTGGTGACCACGAAGGGACCAGACTTAAATTATTTAATATAATACCAAGATTTGTGTATTACAGATTAAGGTTATTGGGGTGGATTTTTAAACTGTGTCAGTTCGTCCGGTAGTTTGAAGGTCACAGCAAGTTTATCTAGGACAAAATATAGGTAAATGTTTTTGTTTTATTTGTGGGTATTAGAATAACTCTAAAGAAAGAGGGAGGATACTCCACAGATTTTGTTTTGGTTAATATCCCATAATTATAATTGCAAAAGTATATCAGAAGTATCATTATAACCGATCAATGTAATGGGGAGGATATATTGAGCGGGAAAAAATTTGTTTTTATTTATTTGTTTCTTTTGTGCTCACCAAGCTTCATTTCTGTCTCTAATCATTGTTTGAGTTTGCTTTATGGTGAGTACATATGTGTTTTATTGGAAAGACACTAAAAGAGTATGGTTTTTAGTTTTTATTTAAATGGCGTGTCCACTAAAGGCATAGTCTTTGTGTAGGGCATTGAAACCGACCTACAGGAGAGTTTTTTTTTTTTTTTATTATTAAATTTTTATTCGTATTTAACATATCAATTAGAACACACATCATATTACATATATTCACATTTATCAAATGAAAAGAATCCTCATCAACATCAAATATCTCCCCTCCCCAGACAAGAAGAAAAAAGAAAAAAAATATATAAATACATTTCCCTCCTCCCGCTACCCCCCTCCCTCCCCAATATGCTTTTAGTTCTTTGTGCATTACATCACCCCTTTGACAATATCCCCTATTTATTCATTCATTCACCTTAAAAAAAAGTGAAAAATCAGGAGGCTTCTATGAGCCATATTACCATTTTATCTACCTAAAGTGAGTACATTCTTCCTTCTTATTCCCTATACCACGACTAACCCTACTACCCCCCCTCCTCAGTGTCCCCACTCTCCAACCCTTCCCCCTCTATATTCCACCACCTCTCTTGTTCCCTAATCCCCTAATCTATATATCTCCCCTTGGGGACATTATCAAATTCCACCAATCAAAAATCACGTGTTACATTCTGTACCCCTACTCATACGCACATGGAGAGATAGAGGGCAGAGGGAGAGAAAAAAGAGAGATTCCCCCTCCCAGGGGCACTTTGCATCCGAATCTGGAGACCAGCCGGCTTCATACATTCTTTACTCTACCCAATCTCTGCGAAGCAGTGTTCCCATTCTGCCCATATTCACTTAAATGTATATTTTTTATCTTTAACTGCATATACCCATCTTTCAAACTCCATTATTAGGTTGACCTCTCTCTTCCAGTCCAACAATGTTGGGCTTCTAGTCTGTTTCCATAGCCTAGGTATTAGTAATTTGACTGCATTCAACAAATGCGGAGTGATAGTTTTCTTATAGGATCTGATAGACATTGGGGTCCCATGGAATAAAAAATTTAGAGGTGTCAGTTCCATGGGTCCGGGGGGTTAACCTCTCGACCCATGGAGCGATTGCCTCCCAAAATACCCTAATCCTGGGGCATGACCACCATAGGTGGAGAAAGATCCCCTTTTGCCCATACCCCCTCCAACATCTGGCATCCACAGTAGGATACATCTGTGCCAGCCTGACTGGGGTCCGGTACCACCTGACCAGGAATTTATATGACATCTCCTGGACCTGCGAGCTTATAGAAGTAGATTGTGTTGTGTCAATAAGCTTTTTAATTTGAACCGGGGTGAAATCCTGATTTAATTTTCTTTCCCATTCTCTAATAAAATAGGGAACTGTTTTATTTTGTGCCCCAAGAACCAGTCTATATATCTGTGACAGAAAATGTCTGGCACTTGGTATACGTACACACATAGATTCAAATACAGTAAGAGAGTTTGATGGCCTTATTATGAGTTTCAGCTTATTGAAAAAACACCAATTGATGGTATCTCCACTCCACCATGTTTACACTTCCCAGCCTCGACGTCAGTTCTAGCAGAAGAGTTAACATTCCACATGGGGCAAATTTCCCACATGTCGTATCCCCATCTCTCCCTCATGCCCCCAGAGATCCCACCTCCTCTCCTGGAGGAAACCATGGCTACCCTTCCAGTGGGGTCAGGGAGGATATCCGAGGGGCATATTCCCCTAATTGATTTAATTTATCCCATACTTGTAGAGTGCTCCGGGTTACGGGTGATGTCCATTTAGAGAGACCTCTGTCTGTGCTTGGAATCCAAGAGACTCTCACCAGCTCCCTTCCTGCCATTGTGTGTTCCAAAAGGATCCATATTTTATTTGAGGACTCATGGCACCAGTTCAGAATGTGTACTAGGGACAGCGCCCTGTAATATAATGCTACATCTGGTAATCCCATTCCTCCTTCCAATTTGCCTCTATGTAAGATATCATGGGCCAATCTGGGCGTTTGTCATTCAATACAAACGATATAAAGGCCTTCCGCAGACCTTTAAAAAAGCTCTGTGGAAGTATAATTGGCACCGATATCTGGAGAAATAACTGTTGAACTTTTGGAAGCAGTTCACGCATCTGAATCACTTCCGGTAGTCCCTTTATGCGAATATTGTGCCTGTGGTCCCTGTTTTCTTAATCATCCAATTGATCTCTATATGAATTTAGAATCTCCTCATGATATTTTGCAGTGTCTTGAATATCTACTACTGCTTGTACGATTGCCTCATGACCATTTTCTAGTGCCTCTACTCTATGTCCCAGTACACATGTGTCCTCTCTAAGGGCCTCCACAGCCTGTTGGCATGATTGCTCCACCGCAGATATCAACTGCTGGATATCTATCTTGGTAGGAAGGGCCTTAAGGAGTTCTCTAATGTCCAGCTCTAAATCCTCCACAGCCCGGCCATAGCCTGCGCCTTGCCAGCATCCACACACACTCCCTCAGGCACTGGGGGGTTTCCATTCATTACAAACAGGTCCTCGCTGGGGGCTGGTATTGCTGACACCCCTGTCCACTCATTGTCACTGCTGACCACTAGGAGCCTCAAATCTTCATAATCATGTACCTGCACTTCTTGGTGCTCCATTAATGCACTGTCTCTGCATTGCATTATGCCAGGTTCCGCTCTCAGGGACTCACCGTCAGGTACAGAATAGGCCCAACCAGGGGTCAGCAGGCTCTCTACCAGTCTTGAGGGGCTTTGACCGGGTGCAGGGCTGCTGTTTCCAGATGCTGCTCTCCCTCTTCCTATTACTGAGGACCCTCGACTGTACACCGAGGCTCTTCGGTCTGCATCCCCCTCATCCCGCGGTCTGACCTCAGGGTGCTGCGCCCATTCGCTGAGCGGCTCCCGCTATTGTCTCCCAACTGAGTTGTTTGTTTTAATAGTTTTTTTTGGCAATTGTTTTTTTTTTGTTGTGGGAATTTACAAGCAGTAATATTCTCATTGTTGTCAGAGTAAAAATGATCTTGCAGTTAGACAAGTTGTTGTGGGGTCTGTCTGAGCTGGGTTAAATCCACTTTCAAATACCAAACTGTGAAAGTTTGGTTATTGAAACTAATATCTGATAACGATTAATTATAGAGTGTAAAATAAGGTGCATTTAGCATACTGTATTATACCTTGAAATTGTTTTTTTAAGGATAAACCCTACCAATAATTTGATAAGCTAAGTTTGTGGTAGATTGTTTTTTGTGTTAAACTGAATGGAGTGTAGCAGTTACTGGTCTAAACACATCTGTGTTTACCTTTCTATTGTCTACCTAGAAGGTTACCCCTATTGTTCCTTGTGTGCTTATCTCAGCACTATTATTTGTTGTGTGTATACTGTACATAAGGTACCTCAATTTCTAGTGTTCATCACGTCTCCTTTATCTTTTGCTTCTTGGGTGTAGGCTCTATTCTGTGAAGATACTAGTTATTTAATGTTTGTGTCTCCACTCTTGTGCATATTCTAAGTGGTAGACTATTGTGTCAAAAGACTGTTCTGTGGTGTATTGTTGTATCATCACTAAACTTGTTGTACATCATGGAGAAAGCGATGGCCAGGATTGCTAAAGTTAAAAATAGCTCTGAAATAATAAGAGTAATGGAGCAATCTTAAAGCCCATGGCACCAGGCACAAGAGTATGTAACTGTAAAGCTTACAGAAAAAAAATACAGCAAATGTGAGGGTAAGACTGCACTAATTTTTGCTGCTTTCTGGTTGGCTAACAATTATGAACAGTTATTGTTGCAAAACATATCTCTGAAGGAGGATCTGGAAAATAGCCAAAAGTAATATCGGTACTCTAAAAGTTTCTGTGACAAATTTGAATGCTAGCTACCAGCAACTAACAATAGACAACCAAAGCGAACAGGGAAAGGTTGATCAGCTGGCACATGGTCAGAAGGGGGCAGGGTTACGTAACGGGTGACCCCGCCCCCTCTGACGTCACGGGGAATGCCACAGGGAAGTCCCTGTGCGTCAGAGGGGGCGGGGTCACCGGGTGCCCCCCCCCGTTATTTAAGAACCGTCAGAAGAGGTGAAGCATCACACAGTGGGAGCCTCCCTCCATGCCATCATGGATGCGGAGCGGCCCGAAAAGAAGATGAAGACAAGAAGATGAAGAGAAGAAGATGAAGAGAAAAAGATGAGGAAAAAGATGAAGAGAGAAGCGTCACACAGCGGGAGCCTCCCTCCATGCCATCATGGATGCGGAGCGGCCCGAGGAGAAGAAGATAAGAAGACGCCGCGGAGGAGATGCCGGACGAGAACACCGGAGGAAGAACCAGAAGAACCAGAAAAACCTGAAGAAGAAGAAGATAGAGGAAGAAACCGAAGGAAGATAGAAGTTAGAAGAAGGAAGATAGAAGAAGCATTTCAATAAAGGAATTGTCAAAAACTGTCTCTTGTCATTTTTAACATTTTTGACAGTTTTTTTGTGAAATGGTAGGGGTACTTTTGTAACCCCTTACCATTTCACACAGGGGGGAGGGCCGGGATCTGGGGGTCCCCTTGTTAAAGGGGGCTTCCATATTCCGATAAGCCCCCCGCCCGCAGACCCCCACAACCACCGGGCAAGGGTTGTGGGGATGAGGCCCTTGTCCCCATCAACATGGATACAAGGTGTTTTTGGGGGCTACCCCAAAGCACCCTCCCAATGTTGAGGGCATGTGGCCTGGTACGGTTCAGGAGGGGGGGGCGCTATCTCATCCCCCCTCTTTTCCTGCGGCCTGACAGGTTGCGTGCTCGGATGAGGGTCTGGTATGGATCTTTGGAGGGACCCCGCGCCGTTTTTTTTATTTTGGCGCGGGGTTCCCCTTAAAATCCATGCCAGACCTGAAGGGTCTGGCATAGATTTTAAGGGGGGACCCCACGCCATTTTTTTAAAAAATTTTGGCCAGGGTTCCCCTTAATATCTATACCAGACCTGAAGGGCCTTATATGGAATTTAGGGGGACCCCCCCACGTCATTTTTTTTTAATTTTGGCTCGGGGTTCCCATGCTGTTTTTATCAATGAACTTTTATGTGCATTGTCGGACCGACAATTCATTAATAGCCGCGAGTAGTTTTAAATCACTTTTTTTCCTTTGAAATGTCATTTTGCTGTCAGACTGTTCTAAACACGGGAAACATTTACAGGCATACTATAGACACCCCCCCAGGTACGAAATTTAAAGGGATATTACACTTTTATTGTTTCACTTTAAGCATTATTAAAATCACTGCTCCCGAAAAAACGGCAGTTTTTAAAACTTTTTTTGCATTAATCCATGTCCCCTGGGGCAGGACCCAGGTCCTCAAACACTTTTTATGACAATAACTTGCATATAAGCACTTCAAATTAGCACTTTTGATTATTTGTTTGCGTCCCATAGACTTTAACAGTGTTCGCATGTTCTAACAAATTTTTTGCCTGTTCGCAAGTTCTGGTGCGAACCGAACAGGGGGGTGTTTGGTTCATCCCTAGTCTACATCTTACAGCCCGGGGCAGCTTGGGCGATCTCCACATACCATAGATTGTAATGCAACTGGTTTGAGTATCTCTAGATGCAACTGGAAATTATCTCCATCTGGAGTATGTGCTAGTTTCAACAACTCATTGAAAGGTGGAAGCTATTTTAAAAGTGCCCCTATATCTCATATGAAGACAGGAAAAGTTAGTCAGGTTTTAGCCATTGAATATGCTTATGCTTCTATATTGTAAGCTCTAACGAGCAGGGCCCTCTGATTCCTCTTGTACTGATTTGTATTGTAAGTGTACTGTCTGCTCTCATGTTGTAAAGCGCTGCGTAAACTGTTGGCGCTATATAAATCCTGTTTAATAATAATAATAATAATAATAATTGAATATTCTTAGCCTAAAACCACACCGGTGCTTAAGAGACGCTTTAATACTTTACAAAAGATAAAATGTTACACCTTTATTCGGGCACATTTCCCAATTTTGTTTGTCTTCTGGTGAAAAGATATTGAAACAAAATCAATATACAACAAAGAGGCGTGACGGAAAAATGGAGAGTGTAACTTTCTCATCGGGAACCAAACCGCTATAGTAAAAGTGGGGATGAAATACTAGATGTAAGTTATGTTTTAGATGTCTATGGCATTTTAGTTTCACTAGATCAAAGTGCGAATGTCATTGACCATTTACCAATGTAAACGTAAGAATGTTGTATTGTTTGCTTTAAATAGGCTAAAGAAAAAAAGGATAGAGTAATAACTTTTGTCTACAAGTTATCTTTTTTGGGTTAAGTGAGTTCCTGAAAGTGCATTTACATATAAAGCAGGTGTATGTAGATAGGCATGTGTATTTATGCATATGTACAGCTAACAGAAGGTAAAGTATAATAGACTAGGTACTCCTGTTCTATTTTTTTTCTTCTTTTGTATTCTCCCAGTTGCCAGAAATTTTTAGCAATTAATTTGCAATTACAAAAGCTTTTTATATCCAGAATGTATGGGATTCAATCTCAATTAGGCCTGATTCACACCTATGCATTTTTAGTGCTTTTTGCATTTTGCAGATTTGCACTACAGAACGTGTTCCATAGGAAACCATGTCAAATGGACTGTAGTGCAAATCTGCAAAATGCAAAAAGAATACATAAGTGTGAATCAGGCCTTAATGTGTGTGTCTGGAAAAAACAGGGAGGGGGATGCGCTGACCTGATTGTAGTATTAAAATTATTACTTTAATAGGATAAGATTAAAAACACTAACAAGATGATAGTGGATGCATGATTGTCAAAGTAAAGTGCAGTCCTGGCATTCCACATGGCTCTGTGGGTCCCACCGCTGTTCCAGATAGCTGGAAAGAATTGAGCAGCTGGCTGGAATGGATCACAGTGTTTCTCCAGGAGCTAAGGAACCAAGCAGCTCCATACTGACCAGTATGGACTGTGGAACAGGAAGTAATGTCACCGGCGTCTGATTGGACCTATGCAGGGCTGGAATCTTGTCAATCCGGTTTGCAGTGGTGAAAGCCTTTTGTGAGCAAACTCTGCCCACGGTAATAGGTCTGACCAGTTGTTATGATGGTCAGAAATATAGCAAAGTAGGAATTGCTTCAAGGACTGATTGGCTCGTTCTGCAGCCTCATTACACTGCGGGTGATATGCAAAGGAAAACGCAAGCTGAATTCCCAACTGTGCATAAAAGGCTCGCCAGAACCAGAACACAAACTGACTACCCCTGTCCAAGACAATCACCTTGCGAAAGATCTCCCGAGCAAAAATGGAAGCCAGTTCCTTAGAAGTGGGCAACTTCTTAAGTGGAATACAATGAGACATTTTTGAGAACCGGTCACTTGGCTGTGGTTTCGCTAGATAGTACACCATAAGGATAACTGTGTTGCCCTGGGAGTCGGGTAACTCCACAATGAAATCCATAGACAGGTGGGTTCAGGGCCTCTCTCCATTGGGTATGGGTTGTAGGAGACCCACTGGAAGCTGTCGTGGAGTCTTACTCTGAGCACACATGGAACAGGCATCTACAAAGGCGGTTACATCAGCACACAGACTAGGCCACCAGAATTGTTGGGAAATGGCCCAAAAGAGTTGATTCTTCCCAGGGTGGCCAGCAGCCTTGGGAGAATAGTAAGTCTGAAGCATGGCAGTACAGAGAATCTCTGGGACAAAGCATTGGTCACAAGGTTTCTCAGGAGGAGCATGGACCCGAGCAGCAAGAATTTTGTCACCCAAAGGAGAAGTGAGACTGGTGCGAACCGTAGCCAGAAAACGATCAGTAGGAATCACAGGGACTGGAACCGACTCCATATTGGAAGTGGAGGAAAATTGTCATGACAAAGCGTCAGCCATTACATTCTTTTTTTTTTAAACAGTAGATTTTTATTGACTTTCACATTGTACATTACATGACATGCAGTAATTACATTGTTGAAATTATACAAGGTGAATAATAAATGCAGTGCTTACTACTTTAATAACAGTAATTATAACTTGGGTGCCTACCTAAATGGCGTACGTTTTTGATCTCAACAGGAGGTACAGCCTGTCACCCCATTTGGGTTCACACTGTGAACAGACTTTTTGTTGGGTTTTCACACAGTAGCTTGCCTTGGACCTTATTGAGGGTCCATAGAGAGATAAAAAGAGTAGTAAGTTCTGTCATCGCATTGTTAGAATTTAAGAACATAGATGTAGTTTAGTCATAGGTACAGAGTTATTCCCACACACCCAACACACCACCGTGTGTGAGTCACTAATAAGCATCCAACAGTTGGAGTTTGACCTCTTCTATTAATACTCCACCCCACCAACAGGCATCATATATGCTTCAGAGTATCAATATTATCTATTTACATTTTATAAATGTGTAGAGGCATATTTAGAGGATCTCCAAATCTCCCAATGTTTGTGGAAAGTCGGAGATCCTCTTTTTGTGTAGGCAAGAATTTTTTCCATTGTATATTGAGCATTTACTCTGGAAATGACCTCTTCTATTTTAGGGGGCGTTTGTGATCGCCATTCCTTTGCTATTGAGATGTAGGCTGCGAACAGTATATGAATGACTACTTTCCTCATTAGAGGGGGAAAAGATTTGATACCCAGGCTTAGCAGTGTAAATGCAGGGTTGAGGGCATAGTGTATACTAGTAATATTTAAGATGAGAGATTGAACATCTTTCCAGAAAGGCTGTATGACCTTACAGCTCCAGAAAACATGGAGAAGACTTCCTGTGGTCATACATTCCCTCCAGCATAGCGCTGATAGATTAGGACTCACTTTATTGAGGCGAGAAGGCCTAAGATACCATCTATGTAAAAGCTTTTGTGCATTATCCCAGTGGTCTACACAGGATGAGGATTTACTATTGTATTTTATAGCTACGTGCCATTGGTGCAAGAGGTATTCTCTTTGTAAGTTTCGTTCCCACTTTACCATATTGGGTAGTTTAGATTGTAAATAAGTGGGAGTAGCAAATTTGTAAAAGAGGGATATGCCTTTGCGATTGATCAGGGGTTTATTGATCAGGAAATCCCATAGAATCTGTGGAATTTCTATTGGTCGGGTCAGATTGGAGCTTGAGTAGTGGTTTAATTGGAACAACCTATATCTGTCAAGTTCGCTCAGTTTATTCAGCTCAGCTGCTAAGAAGTGTACACCCTGTTTCTTCCATGTTTGTGCTGAGAAGTTAGAGATTAAGTATTCATATGTTGCTAGTGGTATTCCTAGTATGCGAGTCAGGATAGCCGTAAAATGACATTTTACCAAAGAAGACCATGCAGCAATAGTGGCTTGTATGGTTGGGTAAGGAGAGACAATGGGTTTATGGTGGAGGCAAGCGGCTATGGCCATAGCTGGGAGATCATGTCCAGGTGTAACCGTGCGCTCAATATCAGACCAGCAGTTGTCCGTTTGACAGGAAAACCAGTAGCGCATCTGGTCCAGTACTGCTGCCTTGTAGTATAGTTGAGCGTTGGGGAGTCCCACGCCACCACGGAGTTAAGGCTTGTAAAGTTGTGTTAGAGCAATTCTAGGTTTTCTACACCCCCATATGATTTTTTTAGAAGCATTTCTATGTGTGTGAAAAACTGTTGGGGAACAGGGATGGGTAAGGTTCTGAAAATATACAATAGTTTGGGAAATACTTGCATTTGGTATGCAGCTATCCTCCCCAACCACGTGAGTTGTAATTTGCCAATTTGATTTAGTTCTTCCTCCATTTTAACCAACAATGGAGGGAAATTGCATGAGTAGATTTTGGTAGAAGAAGAGGCCAGCTGCACACCAAGATAAGTAATGGAGGGCGGGTCCCAGTTACAGGGAAAAATTGCCATTAATCCGGGTTTTATTTCATCAGATATATTGATGGTAAGTGCATAGCATTTGCTTGAATTGACCTTGTAATAGGAAACCTGTCCAAACTTGTGTAAAAGGGATTTAATAGCGGGTAATGATGAGTTTGGATTAGATATAGTTAATATGATGTTTTCAGCGAAGAGCCCTATTTTATGGCATTCAGAGCCTACTTTGATGCCCTCTATCGTGGAATTAGTTCTAATATATTCTGCTAAAGGTTCTATAGTCAATGAAAAAATTATTGGGGATAAGGGGCATCCCTGCCGGGTGCCGTTAGTTAACTTGAAGGGATCTGAGAGAAGACTAGAGGAATAGACTTTCGCTGTGGGGTTTGTATACAGGGACATAATTGCGGAGTGGATCAGGCCAGAGATGCCAAATTTGTGCAAGGTCCTAGACAGGTAACCCTAGTGGACCCTATTGAAGGCCTTTTCAGCATCCAACGCCAGCAATATACTAGGTATATTGTTGGCTTCACCAAGTCACAAGAGGTTCAACATCCTCCTCGTCCCATCAGGTACTTGTCTACTCTTAAATAAACAATACTTTCGCGCCTGTGGTGCTTAGATGCTGAATACAGTAAGTGTGAAAAAACAAAAAAAACACACAAAACCTCAAAAAAATATCAAAAAAATATATACAAATACAAGCAGCTCCCCTTATTTTGAATGGAACAATCAAATAAGTAATGGTATGCAGTAGGGGGCGCTAGAGACCTGAAGAGATGTATGTATTTGCCAATAGGTACACACACTAGCTAAATCAACCGCAGTGAAATAGTGCTAATTGTGCTAAACTAAATTATATCAAATACAAATTGCAGTAATAAATAATAAATCAACAAAATTCTTAGTGCAAGTGAAAAAATTAAAATCGTGATGTATGATAGTCCCAATCCATTGCAAAAAACCGAGCAAAACAGTTGAAACCAACATCAAAGCAGACACATGGGTCTTCAAAAATGCAACAATTCTTGCGTTGATATATAGATTCCGTCACCCAAGAGGAAAAAACACCTGAAGGTAATAGATATCTGCTTACCAGATACCAATGACTTCTTTAACTAAAAAGAAAGTCATTAGCGCTTGTACAGGATTGTGCCTGTTCACATGAAGGCTGGAAGGCTGGATGGTGCTTTAGGCATAGATCCCTCCCGTCCCATTCATTCAGGATAGGAAATGTAAAAAACAAAAGGGAATCTTCATAGCGTAAAACCGTTTAATGTATAAAATTGGAGAACAATAAAATAGCCAATTGGCCTCTTACATTGATCGGTGCCTACCCGGCACTGGGACTGCTCGCATGTCAGGGTGAGTGGAGTCAGGAACCCTTCGCATCACATCGCACATGCGGCGTGCGTTCCACCCCGTGCGTCTAGCTAACCAGCTATTCCGGAAGTAGGTGGGACGATTCTGGACATGTGACCACGTACCGCTCCTTCCCTCCACGCTTCTCTGCAGCCTTCCCTCCACGCTTCTCTGCAGCCTTCCTTGGAGGTTGTGCCTCTGGTGGTGTACTTGGGGCAGGAGGAGGAGGAGGAGGAGTGGCTTCATCTGTCAGATATGTGGTAGCAGTAAGCTCCCCTCTCAAGCCCTTCTGGTAAGCCTCAAAAATCAGACCCTCACAGAGGAGGCGTTGGCCCTTTTCCAACTCCAGCAATCTGCTGGCTATATATGTGCCATACGCCTCCTCTGCATTGGGTGGTTTGCTGAGGATGAGGCTTGCTTCCCGTATGAGGGCTAGGGATTCCTGCTCAGTTGGTGTCATTCTCCTGGGCCTTTTGTGGAGAATGCGGAGGGGAGGCACCTGACACTCTGTGCGGCTTCGACTTGGCCCAGCCACAGCCTCCTCCTCTCTCCCACTGGGCAAGGCCTCCTTCTCTCTCCCACTGGGCAAGGCCTCCTCCTGGCTGAGGTCATCCTGTGTAAAAAAAAAGGGACATAGTTGTAATTTTGTGTTATGCAATCACACACAATTTTCAGCTCATGACTTTCAAATATAATTACACAAAATAGTAAAGGCTATCTATTTGACACCACCATTATTTCACATGATCATCAAGATCTGAAGTTAAGTATATTTTTGGACACTACTGTCTAGTGATATGTCTACATATTAATCTTTGTGCAGAAGTAATTTTTTAGGAAGCACTTGCAAAATTAACACGTGAACATCATTAATAACATTTACACAATCCCAAATTAAAAAAAAAAGGATACCTGGCTGAAGCTGGGCGCATCAACTTCATCAATGCTGAAAAGGCCCAGTTCATCCTGGGACTCCTCAGCTGGGGTGGAGGTGGATGGAAGGCTGGAGGGAAGAGTGGAAGGAAGGCTGGAGGGAAGGGTGGGGGGAAGGGTGGAAAGTGATTGCCTGGCTTCGGTCTGGTCATCCAGGAATCGCATTTTGTTGTAGTACCACAACTTGGGTACATATACTTGGTCAGCTGCTGCACCGGATCTGAGCGACTCCTGGATTTTTTTGTGTTCCCGCTTATACATGTTTCGCAAGATACCAATTTTCTTGTCCACAAACTTGAGGTCTGCCTGGGGGAGTCGAGTCTTCACAAACTCTAAAAGTGTGCCCAGTGTTGCCTTCCTAACATCCCTATTATAATATAGGGGGTGTTTGACCTCTCACAGGTTTTTCTTGTCCTCATAGAGCTCAATAAATTGGCACAAAAATTCTTCCTCTTTAAAGGGATTCATTTTTTCTGCAAGACAAGACACAAGATCCAAACTTAAATGTCATTCCCAAATCACCGGATTCGTTTTGGTTGTAATCTAGGGGACACATACACACACACACTTTAATCTTACCTTCGTTTGTGACGCTCGCTACTTCCGCACGGACATACATAGGCCATCGTAATAGCTTTATATACACTGCGCATGTGTCATGCTCCACCTGCGTCGCCCGCCCCTGACGTTCGTAAGTACGATTTGGCCCTGCCCCTTCACTCTTCGTTGCGCAGTGGGAGTAGATAGCAAAAGATGGCGGAGAGAATCAGTGGAAGTAGCTTGGAGGAAAGCCCGGAGCCCCAAACATCCACATCCCGGAGGAGATATAAGGCCACCAACATGGCTTTTGAAGAGATGGTGGAGATGGTGTCCATATTTAGAAGGGAGGACTACGATGGCAAAAAAGGACCGTACACACGACCGAATATGAGGAAGGACAAAATAATGTCCTCAGTTGTCACCGCTCTTGAAGCAAAATTTGGTACAAAACGTTTGAAAGAACAATTGAGGAAGCGGTGGTCTGACATCAAAAGTCGGGAGCCAGAACAATATTGGCGAATAAAGAAGCTGCTTAAAAAAAGTAAGTACTTGTGTTTTACTATTGAGATACTTAACTTGCATGCTGATCCTTATTTTTGGACTTTATTCAGCATCGTTCGTAAAGACCGTTCTTTAGAATATATATGATACATTAGAAAGTGACGTTATTTTTTCGCCAAATACGATGGGACAGGGTTGGACATACATTTATGTCTTGCTAATTTGTCAAATTAACACAATTAGTTGATGTGGTGTAGATGTGTTTGAAAATATAATGCTTCTTCAAAAATGATTCAGTGTAATGTAGGGACAGGACACAGCAGCTGTTTCCACATCTGGACTCACGAGCACTATAGTGTACTATGTGACCATAAATAAATTTTAGAGGGGTAATACACTTAGGAGATCATTGAGGTGTCTGCATCTGTGAAACCTGCCTGAAAATGAGCAGTGTTTATAATTGTTGTTCAGAGGTAATGTTCATCCTGTCTTCAAAATTTATTATGATGAAAAATTGGACACAACTCATAACCAACGTTTAAGTTTATTTATTAAAAGATAAAATATCACTGTGTTTTAACTATACCTTTTGTTCAATTCTCATAGGGGAGAAAAGACTCAGACAACAGTCCAAGGATCTCAGGAACCCCCCAAGTCACCAGCCTGAGGCAGAAGATACCCCAAGCCCCAGCCCAAGACCACGCCCACCCGACGACCTTGAGGAAGGAGAGGTGGAGGAAGTGTGCGAGGTTTCAAGCCCACCAAGTGAGTGACTGACACCCCAGCTTGAGTTACTCTATTTTGGCGTGCATATTGTAAACCTTGTTTTTATTCACTCATTTTAGGTGAGTTTCTGGTTGTGGAAGGCCAAGCGGCAGAGCCCTTCACCACAGACAGTGCGCAAAGACTGATTGGCCAGATAATGCTGTGGAATGGCCACATCGATAAAATGCGTGACCAAATTCACAGCATGCAACTTCGCCTGGACTCCATGCAACAGGAAATGAAGAACATGATTGATGTTTTGGGCCGAATCTAATCACGTTTGGCCTAAAAACATCAATCATGTTCTTCATTTCCTTGTGAATTTTGGTTTTTGCACAAATTGTTAGTTTAATTTTTGGGGTCTATGTGCTATCTTCCATCATGGGTTAGCAATGTACTTGTTTTGTGTTTGCAACCCCTTCATCCTGAAAATTCTTTGGTGGTGAGAGGAACCAAAAAAGGGATTGCACACACAAAACACGTACATTGCTCACCCATGATAGGAGATAGCACATGTTGACTTGACCCTTTTGTAAAGCTCAAGTTTGAGCATATTCAAAATGAACAATTTCCACTGGTGACATCACATGCACCGTTCTCTAAATGTTGAACTTTGTAAGTTCTATTTTTTTTAGGTTGGTTTTGCAAAACACTGTTGTGTTTGTAAATCTTTTTATATAAAAGGTCTATATATTTGTGAAAATATGCCTTGAATAATTTTGTAAAAAAAAAATTTATTAAACAACGTAAAATAATTTTCTAAAAAAAAAAAAAAAAAGTATCAAAAATGCACCTTTCAATGTGCACAAAGTAAATATTTTTACGAAATACAATGTGTGTGGCTGATTCTTTAAGTCAAATTTTGTGGTTTGTTTTTGTGGGCCGGATTAACTAAAGCTAAATGCACTTGACACTACTACTAGTGCACTAGGAGACAGACATAACTAAATGTAAACAACAATAAAAACAAGATATTTTGAGAAAACTATTTTATTTTTAATTTTTTGAAGAAAATTACAGCTGTTGCTGAATAGCAATGGCCCCCCGACCATTAAAATAATTGACATAACGGTCACGCACTTGACGTGCGGTTCGGGGGGCCAAGCCAATACGGCCAATTTCTAGGCCTGTCAAAGTGATATCCTGTTCCAGTCTGGCCTCAGGCCCAACAGAGGATATATATGTTGCTGAATGTCTGAAAGTTATGCAAGATGCAGCAAGCAAGGATGACGTAGTTTAGTTTATAGTCTGCCAAATTAATTGAAGAAAGAAATAAACGGAACCGGCTGGCCAGGATCCCAAAGGCATTCTCCACAACTCTTCTTGCTCTGGCCAGCCGATAATTAAATACCCTCCTCTCAGGGGTGAGTGTCCTTTGGGGTACGGCCTCATCAAGTTCTCACCGAGAGCAAATGCTTCATCAGCAATAAAAACTGAGGGGAGTCCATCCACGTTCTCGTCATCAGGTGGCAATTCCAGGCCACCGGTCTGGAGACGATGGCACAGCTCGGTCTGTGCAAAGACTCCTCCATCAGACATCCGGCCGTTCTTCCCCACATCCACAAACATAAAGTCCAAATGTGCCGAGACCACCGCCATCAAAACTACACTATGGAACCCCTTGTAGTTATAGAAATAAGACCCCGAATGCGGTGGTGGCACAATCCGGACATGCTTCCCGTCAATCGCCCCTACACAGTTGGGAAAGTCCCAACGGTCAGCGAACTGGGAGGCCACAGTCTGCCATTCCTGTGTACTTGAAGGAAACTGTGGAGTGAAAAAAAAAATAAGATAAGGACTTTAAAACATGAATTGTATATCAGATTACACCTAAACATTAGTAAACAACAGCAGTCAAATATTAGTAATATGTGTGTTTGTAATTGAAATGTTGAAAAACATAAGGCACACTTATAAGATTAATCACCCCCTCTGATGGCCCATTGATACATTTGAATGTGGGGGGAGGGGTTCTAATTAGGTTAACAAACACGCCTGACTGGTTGAAACATTTGGGGGGTGGGGGAGGTGTTCTAATTAGGTTAACAAACACACCTGACTGGTTGAAACATTTGTGGGGTGGGGGAGGGGTTCTAATTAGGTTAACAAACACACCTGACTGGTTGAAACATTTGTGGGGTGGGGGAGGGGTTCTAATTAGGTTAACAAACACACCTGACTGGTTGAAACATTTGGGGGGTGGGGGAGGTGTTCTAATTAGGTTAACAAACACACCTGACTGGTTGAAACATTTGTGGGGTGGGGGAGGGGTTCTAATTAGGTTAACAAACACACCTGACTGGTTGAAACATTTGTGGGGTGGGGGAGGTGTTCTAATTAGGTTAACAAACACACCTGACTGGTTGAAACATTTGTGGGGTGGGGGAGGTGTTCTAATTAGGTTAACAAACACACCTGACTGGTTGAAACATTTGTGGGGTGGGGGAGGGGTTCTAATTAGGTTAACAAACACACCTGACTGGTTGAAACATTTGTGGGGTGGGGGAGGGGTTCTAATTAGGTTAACAAACACACCTGACTGCTTGAAACATTTGTGGGGTGGAGGAGGGGTTCTAATTAGGTTAACAAACACACCTGACTGGTTGAAACATTTGTGGGGTGGGGGAGGGTCAAACAAGACAATGGAGCAGACAATATACATTGTTCAAGGGACTATAGGCTAGAGATATAAATGGACCCAGGATTGCATGGTGGGGAGGTTAATGAAAGAAAATATGCATGTAGGGCAATAAATGATTAAAACAGACATGCATGAAGATAAAGGGGACATTCACAGAATATTGAAAGCATGGCAATTAGGTAAGGAGGACAGTTCTACAATACATCAAAAAACATTTAATACATATCATGTAAGGTTAAAGGATCAAACTTACCTTCATATATTCCTTCTGCAGGACCTGAATAATAGCAGAACAGGTCTCTGGGATTATGATCCCCAGAGCCTGGGGGGAGATGCCTGTTGAGAACTTCAAGTCCTGAAGACTTCTCCCTGTCGCCAAGTAACGTAACGTGGCAACAAGCCTCTGCTCCGCACTGATGGCTTGCCTCATGCAGGTATCCTGCCTGCTGATATAGGGGGTCAGCATAGCCAGCAGACGCTCAAAGATGGGGTCCGTCATCCTGAGAAAATTCCTGAAATCCTCAGGATTATTCTCACGGAGCTCACGGAGCAAAGGCATATGACAGAACTGGTCACGCTGGCGCAACCAATTCTTGGTCCATGAACTCCTTCCCACCCTGTTCATGGACTGGACTCGGGTCAAAGTATTAACCCCAACACCAAGTCCCCACGCAGCACGAACTCGAGAACGTCCATGCGACATGGCTTCAAAATGGTCGGCTGCTCAAACAAACAAACTTATAACAAACGCACTGAAGAACAGCAAGGCCTATGAAGAACGACCTGAAAATCAGGAACGAGCGGAGCAGAACGGCCTGCAAGGCAGGTTACGAACTGACCAACACGCACTGAAAAGCAGATACAAACCTCACAAGCACAAACTGAACCGCAGAAAACGAACGAAATAAGCTGAAGTGTGAAAAGCGCGAATCGTCTCTAACCAAACTTCTACTAACACAAGATAAACACGAGATTAGCAGAAGGAGCCCAAAGGGTGCCGTAGTGGGGCTTGAACTTCCTTTTTCTAGTCCCGTCGTACGTGCTATACGTCACCGCATTCCAAACCAGCGGACTTTTGCAGTGAGCGTGTGTGGCCAAGTCCGTCCATTTTTAAGTCCGGCGCAAGGAGCCAACAAAGTCCGACGAAAAGTCCGCCGGGCAAAGTCCGCCGTAAAGTCCGCTCGTGTGTACGTGGCATAAGGGTGGTGTACGGTGCCTGCGTGGGTGTTAGCGGTACTGGCGCTAACCTGACGCTGCTTGGGGCTGGTGCTTGCCAGTTCACCAAAATACTACCAAAAAAACTGTTAGCGATCGCAGGGATCAGGCCTGACTCTGCGAACGCTGCAGTTATGCGTTTAGTGTTTTGTAAGTGACAGTGATCATCCGATACTGCACTTGGGTGGGCTGGGCTGGGCCGGGCGGATGGGCAAAATGCAGGTGCTAGCAGGTATCTGGGCTGATTCCGCTAACACTGCGTTTTTGGGAACCCTAAACTGCTGGGGACGCTAGTATAGATCTGATCGGATCAGATATTGATCCGTTCAGATACTATACCACTAAGGGAGGTGTATGCTGCGTGCGTGGGTGTTAGCGCTACTGGCGCTAACCTGACGCTGCCTGGGGCTGGTGCTTGCCAGTTCACCAAAATACTACCAAAAAAACTGTTAGCGATCGCAGGGATCAGGCCTGACTCTGCGAACGCTGCAGTTATGCGTTTAGTGTTTTGTAAGTGACAGTGATCGATCGATACTGCACTTGGGTGGGCTGGGCGGAGGGGCAAAACGCAGGTGCTAGCAGGTATCTGGGCTGATCCCGCTAACACTTCGTTTTTGGGAACCCTAAACTGCTGGGGACGCTAGTATAGATCTGATCGGATCAGATATTGATCCGTACAGATACTATACCACTAAGGGAGGTGTATGCTGCGTGCGTGGGTGTTAGCGGTACTGGCGCTAATCTGACGCTGCCTGGGGCGACGCATATCACCGCCGGGCGATCAGGGGGCTAAACCTTTATTCGGTAATAAACGGCGGGTGCCCTGACACTATAAAAAATAAACAAACTAACCAGCGTCACCCGTAACACTTATACGGTGATCAGGGGTGAAAGGGTTAACTAGGGGGCCATCAAGGGGTTAAAACATTTACTCGGTAGTATATGGGGGTCCCTGACGCTATAAAACGCTGACGGCGAACCTAAATATTTACCTCCCTAACTAGCGTCACCAGCGACACTAATACAGCGATCAGAAAAATGATCGCTTAGCGACACTGGTGACGGGGGGTGATCAAGGGGTTAAAACTTTATTAGGGGGGTTAGGGGGGTACCCTAGACCTAAAGGGGGGTAACAGTAACTGTCCCAACACTAACTGTCACAAACTGACACTATGCAGTAGGGTTGTCCCGATACCGATACTAGTATCGGTATCGGCACCGATACCAAGCATTTGCCGAAGTACTTGTACTCGGGCAAATGCTCCCGATGCTTCCGCCGATACTATGACAGTCAGCGGTGATCGGCGTGTGGGGGAGTTACTAGCTTCCCCCCCGCGGCTTTCAGTGACATACAGCGGTGATCCGTGCTTGTAACTTCCCCACGCGATCACCGCTGACTGTCATTGCATCCTCCTCCATGCCCCCTCTGTTCCTCTGTCCCCCTCTCCTCTGTCTCCCTCCGTTCCATTCCTCTGTCCCCCTCTCCTCTGTCTCCCTCCGTTCCGTTCCTCTGTCCCCCTCTCCTTATCTGTCCCCCTCCGTTCCGTTCCTCCGTTCCTCTGCCTCTCCGCTGTCCCCTCCGTTCCGTTCCTCTGTCCCCCTCTCCTTATCTGTCCCCCTCCGTTCCATTACTCCGTTCCTCTGCCTCTCCGCTGTCCCCTCCGGTCCGCCGTCCTCCTCCTCCTTCCTGTGTGAATGGAGAGAGTCAGCTGACTCTGTCCATTCACATAACTGAAACATTGTAATCTCCTGTGATTACAATGTGTCAGTTTATGAATGGAGAGGAGCCGCTGTCTTCTCCATTCATTCTCAGTGCAGCTGAGGCTGCAGAGAAAGGGACTGGGGAATCTCTATCCTCTGTCTCTTTCTCTGTCTCAAGGGGGAGATATCAGGGGTATGTTAAGACCCCTGATATCTCACCAAAGCCCCCCAACAGGGCTGATTTAAAAAAAAAAAAAAAAAAACACACATATTGCAAAAATGAATAAAAAAATTATTATTGTAAAAAATAAAAATTGTAAATAAAAAAAAAACACAGACACCGTTCACCCCTCCCCCCCCCCCGAAAAAAAAGAAAGCATTGTTAAAAAAAAAAAAAAAACTGTCACGTGACATTAAAAAAAAGTATTGGTAATCGGTATCGGCGAGTACTTGAAAAAAAGTATCGGTACTTGTACTCGGTCCTAAAAAAGTGGTATCGGGACAACCCTACTATGCAGTAATCAGAAAATAAAAACTGCTTGGTGTTAGTTTGTGACAGGGGGGGGGTGATCGGGGGGGGATCGGGGGGCGTTGTGTGCCTGGCATGTTCTACTGTGTGTGTGTAGTGTTTGTGCACTCACTCACATGTCTTCTCTCCTCGGGCCGGAACGGAAATTACCGAGCCGAGGAGAGATGACATAATTTCCTTTGCTGCTGTTTAGCATACAGCAGCAAAGGAATGATTCGATTGGCCAGCGGCGATCGCGAGGGGGGGGCCACGAACGGATGGTCTCCCCCTCACCTCTGATCGCCGCTGGACAAAAGACGACCGCCTCGGGCACCGGGGGGGGTCCGATCGGACCCCCCACCCGCGGAAGGCAAATCACGTACATGTACGTGATTTTGCCTGTCCGTGCCACCTTGCCGACGTACATCGGCGTGAGGCGGTCGTCAAGTCGATAAAGGAATATTTCACTTTTTTTTTTTTACTTTAAGCATCATTAAAATCACTGCTCCCGAAAAAACGGCAGTTTTTTAAAGACTGCTGCTGATGCTGAGTGCCAGGCTCCACCTCCATACTGACACAATCTTCCTCCTCCTCCTCGTCCTCTTCCTGTGTGATCGGCGGGCACGCAGGAACACTGTCTGGATAAAGGGGGCCTTGAGAGCTAAGGAACTCCTCTTCTGTAATGCCTCAAGTGCCCTGTCCATTATTCCACGCAGCGTGTGCTCCAACAGGTGGACAAGGGGGACAGTGTCACTGATGCATGCACTGTCACTGCTCACCATCCTTGTGGCCTCCTCAAATGGTGACAGGACAGTGCATGCATCCCTGATCATGGCCCACTGGCGTGGGGAAAAAATGTTTACATTAGAGGGCTGGCCCCTTCTGCCCCCTCCACCTATGATGCTAATCCTCCAAATCCTCTGCATTCTGGAGTAGGTGCTTCTCTTGCCTAGTCCTGTAAGTAAACATGCTCTCACTGGCCATCAATGACCACATTGAGCAGCAACAGGAGCACACTGACCACCACTGAGCAGCAAAATGAACACACTGTCTACACTGAGCAGTAAGGGGGGAAATGACCATACAATGCAGCCAGGAAAGGGCATACTGAACACCACTGAGCAGCAAGGGGGCACATTGGCCACTGAGCAGAAAGTGGGGAGGAACTGACTTTACTAAGAAGCAAGGGGGTCTCTGACTACACTGAGCAACAACAGGGGGCACATTGACTACACTGAGCAGCAAGGGGGCACACTGACCATTGAGCAGCAAGGGACAGCCTGTTGACAACCACTGAACTGCAAAGAGGCCACACTGATCATTGAGTAGCAAGGGAAGAAAACTGACCACTGACCAAAAAGGGGGTAAACTGACCACCACTGAGTAGTAACGGGCACTCTTAGCAGCAAGGGGGAGGTACACTGATCATCACTAAACAGCAAGGGAAAACAAAGTGAACATATTGACCATAAAAGGGGCACACTGTCCACCAATGTAAGGAATCATAGACCCTTATGCCAATGTAAGCAGAGCAAGGACACAATGTAAAAGGAACACAGACACTGACTGCCAATGTAAGGGCAGCACATACATTGACCACTAATGCACATTTCCTTCTATTAACCACCGACTTCAGGCATTTTCCCTCCCACTGACCAGCAATGCTGCCCTTTTTTTTTCTGCCACTGAGCACCAATACCAAATATTTTTTTCCTTCCCAAGACCACCAACATTGGGAATCTTTTACTGCTTCTGATCACTGATGCCAGACAGTTTATTTGCTTCTCCCCATTACTAGGGATGAGCTTTGTGTTCGAGTCGAACCCATGTTCGACTCAAACATTGGCTGTTCGGTCGTTCGCCGAATTCCGAACGTTATGGGTCGTTCGCGCCAAATTTGTGTGGCGCGTCACGGCCCATAATTCACTGCGGCATCGCAGTGCATTGCTGGCTGATGATTGGCCAAGCATGCACTATGACCCGCATGCTTGGCCAATCACAGCGCTGTCGGTAGAGAGAGCTGTAATTGGCCAAAGCCAGGGTGGCTTTGGCCAATTATGGCTCAGGGGGTTTAGAACACGCCCCACACTATATAAGGCCGCCTGCATGGCGGCCCTGTGTAGTGTGTGTTCCGGCGTTGAAAGAGAGATGGATATACAGAGAGACAGTGTCATTTCATTTGAGTTAGATAGATTAGGGAGGACAATCAGTGAGTTAGCTGCACTTACAGTGTATTGTGTATATATATGCATCCCAGGTGTTGCATATATATATATATATATATATATATATACACTGTATTCAGTTTAGCTAGATCCGTTCCTGTTATCTTCTTACTGACAGGTAGGCTTGTCTTCTTACTACATTTACATCTATCTGAAGAAAATTGCTGGTGTTCTTTTGATCCTATTAGTACCACAGTCAGGCAGCTAGACTATTTACAGTTAGTGCAGTGCATCCTGCTCACAGTGTTCAGCTAAAACTACAAGTTAGTGTGGTGCGTCCTGCTCACAGTGTTCAGCTAAACCTACAAGTTATTTTTTTGTGAGCTCTGCACAGTGTTCATCTAAAGCTACAAGTTAGTGTAGTGCGTCCTGCTCACAGTGTTCAGCTAAAACTACAAGTTAGTGTAGTGAGACCTCTGCACAGTGTTCATCTGAAGCTACAAGTTAGTGCAGTGCGTCCTGCTCACAGTGTTCAGCTAAAACTACAAGTTAGTGTGGTGCGTCCTCCTCACAGTGTTCAGCTAAACCTACAAGTTAGTGTAGTGAGACCTCTGCACAGTGTTCATCTAAAGCTACAAGTTAGTGTGGTGCGTCCTCCTCACAGTGTTCAGCTAAAACTACAAGTTATTGTAGTGAGACCTCTGCACAGTGTTAATCTAAAGCTACAAGTTAGTGCAGTGCATCCTGCTCACAGTGTTCAGCTAAAACTACAAATTAGTGTAGTGAGACCTCTGCACAGTGTTCATCTAAAGCTACAAGTTAGTGCAGTGCGTCCTGCTCACAGTGTTCATCTAAAACTACAAGTTAGTGTAGTGAGACCTCTGCACAGTGTTCATCTAAAGCTACAAGTTAGTGCAGTGCGTCCTGCTCACAGTGTTCATCTAAAACTACAAGTTAGTGTAGTGAGACCTCTGCACAGTGTTCATCTAAAGCTATAAGTTAGTGCAGTGCGTCCTGCTCACAGTGTTCACCTAAAACTACAAGTTAATGTGGTGCGTCCTCCTCACAGTGTTCATCTAAAATTACAAGTTAGTGTAGTGAGACCTCTGCACAGTGTTCATCTAAAGCTACAAGTTAGTGCAGTGCGTCCTGCTCACAGTGTTCAGCTAAAACTACATGTTAGTGTGGTGCGTCCTCCTCACAGTGTTCAGCTAAACCTACAAGTTATTTTTTTGCGAGCTCTGCACAGTGTTCATCTAAAGCTACAAGTTAGTGTAGTGCGTCCTGCTCACAGTGTTCAGCTAAAACTACAAGTTAGTGTAGTGCGTCCTGCTCACAGTGTTTAGCCAAAACTACAAGTTAGTGTAGTGAGACCTCTGCACAGTGTTCATCTAAAGCTACCAGTTAGTGCAGTGCGTCCTCCTCACAGTGTTCAGCTAAACCTACAAGTTATTTTTTTGCGAGCTCTGCACAGTGTTCATCAAAAGCTACAAGTTAGTGTAGTGTGTCCTGCTCACAGTGTTCAGCTAAAACTACAAGTTAGTGTGGTGCATCCACCTCCTCACAGTGTTCAGCTAAACCTACAAGTTATTTTTTTGCGAGCCCTGCACAGTGTTCAGCTAAAGCTACCTGTAGAAGGTTGGTGGTGTTTTCCTGATCCTATCACTACCGCAGGCAGCTAAAAAAGCTACAAGTTATTTTTTGCGAGCTCTGCACAGTGTTCAGCTAAAGCTACCTGTAGAAGGTTGGTGGTGTTCTCATACTACAGGCAGGCAGTTGATTTTGCTAGCTGCAGTATCAGTACATATACATATATATATATATATATACTCATGGTCCAGCAGGCATGGACAGGGACTTTACCTAAGTTTCACGGCGCATTGGGTGACTCTGCTGGCAGCTGGGAAGGATGCAGGACAAGGTACAGTAGTGTTGGAGGTTGTTCCGCCACCACGCCTCCAAAATGCCACTACTAATGATTGTGACACACCTCTCTCCTCCACCCCCTCCTCTTCTTCTTCCTCCATGGCCTCTTCCTGTGCTTTGTCCTCGGAACCAGCGGTGCTCCGTAGCCGTTCAAGGGGCTACGCAAATAAGCAGGCCAAAAGATGCCATGCGGTGCTTGAGCTGGTGTGCTTGGGGGACAGGAGCCACACTGGGGCAGAGGTTCTGTTAGCTCTGCAGGGACAGGTTCAGAGGTGGTTGACGCCACGCCAACTTAAGGCAGGAATGGTGGTTTGCGACAATGGCACCAACCTTCTCTCTGCCCTCCGACAGGGACAAATGACCCATGTGCCCTGTTTGGCTCACGTCCTTAACTTGGTGGTGCAGCAGTTCTTGGGCAGGTACCCGGGCTTACAGGATGTCCTGAGGCAGGCCAGGAAAGTCTGTGTGCATTTCCGCCAGTCATATAATGCCAGCGCTCGGCTGGCAGACCTCCAAAAGGAGTTTAACCTGCCCAAGAACCGCCTAATCTGTGACATGCCCACCAGGTGGTACTCAACGTTGGCCATGCTGCAGCGGCTGCACACGCAGCAGAGGGCCATCAATGAGTAGCTGTGCGACTATAGCACCAGGACAGGGGAGCTTGTTTTTTTTCCCCACGCCAGTGGGCCATGATCAGGGATGCATGCACTGTCCTGTCACCATTTGAGGAGGCCACAAGGATGGTGAGCAGTGACAGTGCATGCATCAGTGACACTGTCCCCCTTGTCCACCTGTTGGAGCACACACTGCGTGGAATAATGGACAGGGCACTTGAGGCATTACAGAAGAGGAGTTCCTTAGCTCTCAAGGCCCCCTTTATCCAGACAGTGTTCCTGCGTGCCCGCCGATCACACAGGAAGAGGACGAGGAGGAGGAGGAGGAAGATTGTGTCAGTATGGAGGTGGAGCCTGGCACTCAGCATCAGCAGCAGTCTTTAAGGGATCAGTCCCAAGAAACACATGGACTTGTACGTGGCTGGGAGGAGGTGGCTGCGGACCATGTCGTCCTTAGTGACCCAGAGGACTCCGGACAGAATACCTCAGCAAACCTACGCTGCATGGCCTCCCTGATCCTGCAAAGCCTGCGTAAGGATCCTCGTATTCGTGGTATCAAGGAGAAGGACCAATACTGGCTGGCAACCCTCCTTGATCCACGTTACAAGGGTAAGGTTGCGGACCTTATCTTGCCATCGCAGAGGGAGCAGAGGATGAAACATCTTCGGGAGGCCTTGCAGAAAGGTCTGTGCAATGCGTTCCCAGAGACTGGGAGGTTACAAACTCCTGTTTCTGGACAACATGTTGCTGAGGCTTCGGTCAGTCAAAGAAGGAGCGGTGGAGAAGGTGGCCATCTGACCGATGCGTTCAGACAATTTTCTGGTCCGCAGCCCCAAGGTATGATCAGTTCCAGCAACCATCGCCAGCGTCTGTTTTACATGGTGCAGGAATACCTAGGGGCAAGATCTGACTTGGACACCTTTCCCACCGAAAATCCTCTGGGTTACTCGATCTTGAGGATGGATCACTGGCCAGAGCTTGCACAGTATGCAATTGAGCTACTGGCCTGTCCTGCATCCAGCGTTCTTTCGGAACGCACATTCAGTGCTGCTGGAGGCTTTGTAACCGATCACAGGGTGCGTCTGTCCACCGATTCGGTCGATCGACTGACCTTCATAAAAATGAATCAGTCTTGGATCACCACCAGCTACCAAGCACCTGATGCTGATGTAACCGAATAATATTTTTGGAAATCTCAGATCCCTTCAAAGACTGCCTATGCTGATGCTGAGTGACTATCCCTGAGTAATTATCCTCTTCCTCCTCAATGATCACGCTGATAGCTTGTAAGAACATTTTTGTTTCTGGGCGCCACCACCAGTGCCTAAGGCCCAATTTTTCATCCCTTGTTTAACAGGGGCATGTAATTAAAATTTTTGATGCAATACTTTGCAGCAGGGCTCGTTTCTGCATTCCAACTAGAGTATCTGTGAGGGGTTGCGGTGTTGTGGCACCAGCACCAGTGCCTAAGGCCCAATTTTTCAGCCCCTGTTTAACAGGGGCGTGTATTTACAATTTTTGATGCAATACTTTGCAGCAGGGCTCGTTCCTGCGTTCCAACTAGAGTGTCTGTGTGGACTTACAGTGTTGTGGCACCAGCAGCACCACCACCAAAGGCCCAATTTTTCTGCCCTTGTTCAACAGGGGCATGTAATTACAATTCTTGATCTAATATTTCACAGCAGGGCCCATTTCTGCACCCACCAAGAGCGAGTGAGGACTTACAGTGTTGTGGCACCAGCACCACCACCACCACCAAAGGCCCAATTTTTCTGCCCTTGTTCAACAGGGGCATGTAATTACAATTCTTGATCTAATATTTCACAGCAGGGCCCTGTGAGGGCTTACAGTGTTGTGGCCACAACAACACCTAAGGCCCAAATTTCTGCTGAGTATATGGGGCAGGCCCCTATTTTCAAACATCTAACTTACAAACGACTCCTACTTGCAAACGGAAGGAGAGAACAGGAAGTGAGATGAAATCTACCCCTAGGAAGGGAAATTCTCTCCTGTAAGAGTTAATATGGGAAAAACATTTCTCCTTTCCACTGATGCTTTCCAATCCTTGTTCCACAAAAAAACCCAAATTTTCAAAAAGCATTTTTCATTGGGACAAAAAGTGAGGTGAAATCTTCTGAAGAGGAGGAAAGACAGCAAAACAAATGTCACAGGGGTGATAACCCTTCCTTATGTTTTCCAAAAAGCTTAAAAAAGATTTTTTGGCTGGAGCTAAACACGTTAAAAATGTACCCGTTCAAAATTACAAACAGATTCTACTTAACAGCAAACCTACAGTCCCTGTCTTGTTTGCACCGCCTGTATACTGCTGTTCAGAGTATATAGGGCCTGGTGGCCCCACACCTTTCCTTATTTTGATTTGGGTGCGGGGTTCCCCTTAACATCCATACAAGACCCAAAGGGCCTGGTAATGGACTGGGGGGGTACCCATGCCGTTTGTCTCACTGATTTTCATCCATATTGCCAGGACCCGACATTACATTAAACCCGCAAGCAGTTTTAAATGAGATTTTTTCCTTTAAAAGATAAATTTTGTGCAGGTACTGTTCTAAACACGGGAAACACGCCGCACTTTACAGGCATACTATAGACACCACCCAGGTATGATATTTAAAGGAATATTTCACTTTTTTTTTTACTTTAAGCATCATTAAAATCACTGCTCCCGAAAAAACAGCAGTTTTAAAAGTTTTTTTTTGCATTGATACATGTCCCCTGGGGCAGGACCCAGGTCCCCAAACCCTTTTTAGGACAATACCATGCAAATTAGCCTTTAAAATGAGCACTTTTGATTTTGAATGTTCGAGTTCCATAGACGTCAATGGGGTTCTAACGTTTGTGCGAATTTTCGGTCCGTTCGCAGGTTCTGGTGCAAACCGAACCAGGGGGTGTTCGGCTCATCCCTACCCATTACTATCAATGCCAGGATTTTTTTTTCTCTCACTGACTACTAGGGATGAGCTTCGTGTTCATGTCGAACGCATGTTCGAATCGAACATCGTGTGTCCGGCCGTTCGCCGAATTACGAACCTTATGGGCAGTTCGCGCCAAATTCGAGTGGCGCGTCACGGCCCATAATTCACTGCAGCATTGCAGTGCATTGCTGGCTGATGATTGGCCAAGCATGCACTATGACCCGCATGCTTGGCCAATCACAGCGCCTTGTTTACAGAGAGCCGTAATTGGCCAAAGCCAGGGAGGCTTTGGCCAATTATGGCTCAGCTGGTTTAGTACACGCCCCACACTATATAAGGCCGCCTGCGTGGCGGCTTTGTGTAGTGTGTTGCGGTGGAGAGAGATAGATAGACAAAGAGACAGTGTCATTTGATTTAAGTTAGATAGAGTAGGCAGGTCGAGTCAGTTAGCTGCACTTACAGTGTATTGTGTATAGATATGCATCCCAGGTGTTGTGTGTATATATATATATATATATATATATACACATACACTGTATTCAGTTTAGCTAGATCCGTTCCTGTTATTCTCTTCCTAATGTACTGACAGGCAGGCCAGTGTTTTTACAGTATTTCCAGTTACTGTACTGTGTACCCTGCACAGTTGCACCTACAGTATAGCAACCTGAAGCCAAGTGCTTGTGTGCTTCTTCTGATCATATTAATAGCACAGGCAGGCTCTTGAAGTATTTACAGTTAGTGTAATGTGTAACCCTGCACAGTTGCACCTGCAGTATAGCTACCTGAAGCCAAGAGCTTCTATGGTGTGCTTCTTCTGATCCTATTATCACAGGCAGGCTCTTGAAGTATTTCCAGTTAGTGTACTGTGTACCCTGCACAGTTGCACCTATAGTATAGCTTCCTGAAGCCAGGTGCTTGTGTGCTTCTTCTGATCCTATTAATAGTACAGGCAGGCTCTTGAAGTATTTACAGTTAGTGCACTGTGTAACCCTGCACAGTTGCACCTACATTATAGCTACCTGAAGCCAAGTGCTTGTGTGCTTCTTCTGATCCTATTAATAGCACAGACAGGCTCTTGAAGTACTTCCAGTTAGTGTACTGTGTACCCTGCACAGTTGCACCTACAGTATAGCTACATGAAGCCAGGTGCTTGTGTGCTTCTTCTGATCCTTTTACTAGCACAGGCAGGCTCTTGAAGTATTTACAGTTAGTGTACTGTGTAATCTTGCACAGTTGCACCTACAGTATAGCTGCCTGAAGCCAAGTGCTTGTGTGGTCTGCTTCTTCTGATCCTATTAACAGCACAGGCAGGCTCTTGAAGTATTTACAGTTAGTGTACTGTGTAAACCTGCACAGTTGCACCTACAGTACAGCTACCTGAAGCCAGGTGCGTGTGTGCCTCTTCTGATCCTATTAATAGCACAGGCAGGCTCTTGAAGTATTTACAGTTAGTGTACTGTGTAACCCTGCACAGTTGCACCTACAGTATAGCTACCTGAAGCCAAGTGCTTGTGTGCTTCTTCTGATCCTATTAATAGCACAGGCAGGCTCCTAAAGTATTTCCAGTTAGTGTACTGTGTAAAGCTGCACCTACAGTATAACTACCTGAAGACAAGTGAAGGTGTTCTCATACTAATAATACTACAGGCAGGCAGTTGATTCTGCTAGCTGCAGTATAATATATATATATATATATATATATATATATATATATATATATATATATATATATATATATATATATATATATATATATATATATATATATATATATATATATATCCCAGTTTTGTGCAGCTACATCTCACTGCAGGCCATTACTATATCTGGAAGGCCAACAAGGAGAGGCAGACAGTCACAAGCCAATAAAAGAGGGCAAGCAGGCTCTGTGTCTAGAGGCAACAGTGCTGGTCGTGGACATGGTGCATTCTCATCAGCACATGGCCATGGGACATGCTTGGCCTTTTTTTTGGCTGCTGGCCATGTTGAGCCGCAACATGCGGAACACTTGGTCGAGTGGATGACCAAGCCGTCCTCATCCTCCTCATCCTCTCTCACCCAGGCTCAGGGTAATTTGTCTGGAAAAGCAGCTGCCAACACGGCCTCTTTCCTCGGCTAAATGGCATCAGTTACTCCTTCCCTAGCCCCACCATGTCTTCCTGAGGAGTCCCCCGAATTGTTTGACCACAGTGTTGGGAATATGCTCCAGGAGGATGCCCAGCGTTTTGAAGGCTCCGATGATGGTACTCAGCTAGAGGAAGGCAGTAACGTGAGCTTAGACAGAGGGGGTGCCCAAGAAGGACAGCAATCTGGCAGTCATGTTCCCCCTGCTGCAGCATACTGCCAGTTTTGCTCTCCAGGGGCCAGCTTAAGGGCAGCACACTGGTTGCATCACACCGCAGAGCTCCGCATGTGCAGGGCGCTGCTGTCTCTGCACGTTATTCCAAAAGTTCTTTGGTGTGGGCCTTTGAGACAAGTGCATCAGATCGCACTGCTGCTATTTGCAACATATGTCTCAAGCGTATCTCGCGTGGCCAAAACATCTCCCGCTTGGGCACCACATGCTTGACCAGACATATGTTGACCTGCCATGCAGTTCATTGGCAAGCGTACCTAAAAGACCCACACCAAAGAACAAAGAGGACCTCTCCTTGCTTCTCATCAGCTGGGATCTCCAACCCCACTATACCTTCAGTCCTCTTTGAGACCTCCACTGAGAGGAATGAAGGTGCAGAATTAGGTGTGTCACAGCCAAGTACTTGTGGGTAATCTGCTATAGGTACACCGACGTCAGATTGTACCAGGCAAATTTCCCTGCCCCAGCTGCTGCACCGCAGAAAGAAGTTCACTCCCAGCCATCCACATGCCCAGCGGTAGAATGCTAGCTTGGCAAAATTGCTAGCACTTCAACTGCTACCTTTTCAGTTGGTAGACTCTGCCCCCTTCCGTGAGTTTGTGGGATGTGCGGTTCCTCAGTGGCAGGTTCCCAAACACCTCTTTTTATCACGGAAGACGATTCCGGCACTCTACCGGCATGTGGAAGGCAATATCTTGGCCTCGCTGGACAGGGCTGTCAGCGGTAAGGTGCATATTACTGCTGACTCATGGTCCAGCAGGCATGGACAGGGATGTTACCTAAGTTTCACGGCGCATTAGGTGACTCTGCTGGCAGCTGGGAAGGATGCAGGACAAGGTGCAGTAGTGGAGGGGCGTGGCCTGGAGCCGTTCCAAGATGGACGTGTGAGACAAGAGCTCCCGCTCCACGAGGTCCTTCTTCATTAGCTTCTCACAGCTAAACACCGCTTTTCACTCCACAAAGCTGCCGGGACTTGGTGAGGACATCAAGGAGTATGTCAACGACCCGATACCGCTCTCCGAGGACTCAGTTAAGTGCCCAGATCCCTGAGATCTTCCGCTCCAGGCCTAGGGAAAGAGGGCAGGCCTCACAATCCTCCCACACTCGTAATTCCCGTTCCCCCAGCAGCAGCCCGCACCGCACCGGAGCTCACATGGCGGCCACCACAGACACCTCACAAGGTCCCCTAATGACTGCTCCCGCTCCTGCTCTCACCATAGACGACCTACGCAGTGTTGCAGATGATATTAAAAGCACACTGCAGGCAGCCATCTCAGAGCTGAAAGCCGGTATGCAAGCCATAGCAGTGAGAGTGGATGACATAGAATCCACACAGGCCCGCCATGATGTATCTCTCTGCCAAGTACAACAGGTCACGGAATCGCATGCCATTCACCTCAGGGAGATTAACCGCCACATGGAAGACCTTGACAATAGGGGGAGAAGATGCAATTTAAGACTGAGGGGTGTCCCTGAAACCATAGACCCCAATCTCCTCTCACAAACAGTAACAGACATCTTTAATAATCTCCTAGAAAGGCCTCCTGGGACTCAGGTTTCACTTGAACGCATCCACAGAGCTTTACGCCCAAGAGGCAGAGACACAGACCCTCCTAGAGACATAGTCTGCTGTCTCTCTGAGTTCCCCCTGAAAGAAGAAATCCTCCGTAAAGCCAGAGGACGCAACCAAATTCTATTTCAAGGCGCCGAAATTAAAATATATCAAGATCTTTCTAATATCACACTCCAACGTAGAAGGGAACTAAAACCTTTATTAGAAGCACTAAGAACCAGATCAATCCTATACCGCTGGAAATTCCCATTCTGTCTGTCTGCGACTCATCAGGGTCGCACAGCGAATCTCAGAGTCCCAGAGGATCTAGATCACTTCTTCAGTACCCTAGACATCCCTTTTGTTGATGTCCCAGATTGGTATAGTGACTTTCGACTACCTCCCCTGAATAGAGCATCATCCATGGAAGGAATAGATGAAGCGGGCAACTTCACTTTAGGCCGCCGCCGCCCACACCAATTTCATTCTCGTTCCAACGCGAGACCCTCAGAAACACCCAGAAATGGCAGCCCAACGGCTTCACCAGTCCACCGCAGGGCACGTCTAACTTAACCAGGAAGACATTAGAAGCACACTCCCGCTCCACCACAGTTTTTTCCTGTTTTTTGTATTTTTTTTTCTCTTGTTGTTGTTACCAAGGATACCCCTCACTAACCTGAGACTTGTTGTTCGTGCTAGTTTAATATACTACACACCTCTCTCCACCTTCTTCCACCGGATAAAACGCAGCTCTATGCCTATGCCTATTGGAGACAACAACCGAAATTTCACTGACTACCGTTCTCACAGCACAAAGCTGTACTTTGGAAAATCAGTAACTGTTTCCATAACCAGAAAAAGAATACCAGTACCCTAAGCCCTTCATAATCTCACTCAACACACAGAACTGCAACCACGCAAATCTTTCTCAAGACACATGATCTGCAACAAGACAAGCCACCAAACCCTATGCCAAACACATACAGAAGCTATGGTCGGAAGCCTTACGTCCAGAAGACAACAGGAAAGCAGTCAATGAACATATCTCCCTCATTGAATCCAGTTATGCATGATCCTCGATATCACCCTCTCTCCCTTTTCTCCTATCCTCCCCCCCCCCCCTCCCCCTATCCCCCCTCCCCTTCCCACATACCTTTCTCATACCCCCCCCTCCTTGTCACTCCTCACCCCCCCTCCCTCACCAATAGAAATTGATCGCATAATAGAGGTTTAAGATAACTAAAGTTTGCTGTTTTTTTGGATTCATTTCTCTTCTTTTTTTTTGTTTGGTTTTACAGGTAATACTTACTAGGTAATATCTAATGGATACGCTGAGGCCCGTTTAGGGTAAACTAAGAGAGGGCTGCGCAAAGGTAATGGCTCCACTTCTTCTCGAATCTAGAGAACACTACCTATTCAAGGTAATGACAAAAATTCTCACTTAAACACCTCTCCTATAGGAAGGTTGTTATCTATAACATACAGATGTAATCATTATTCTGGGAAATTACTCCATTCAGATGGGCCTAATCCTTTGCACATCCCTCTCAGACAATACAGAGAGGGAATAAAAGGTCCCTCTCTGTAGTATTTTCTACCTCAGTAATGCCACAGTTGTTCTGATTTAAAAAGTTGAAATGGTTACAGTTTAATGTTCAAACCAGGTTCTACTCTGTTATGCCTGGTGGTCATAAATCCACAAACTCTTATACTATCAAAGTTACAATTCCTAAAGGATTGAATTGCTTTCTTTCTTCAAGGTTTAACACACTTTTCTAAACATCTAACATCAAAACAGATCTGATCATATATGTCTCGTTATGCCTATTCTCCCTCTCCTTGCTCAGAATGCACCACATTAATCCTCGGACAGATCTCCCCCTTTCTGAAACCCCCCGAAACCTCAACCATGTCCCATATATGAACGAATTAATCATTTACTGGAAATTCAGAGGACCAGCGATAAAGAGTAATTACTTATTCTCATTTATTAGTTCCACTTGGTCCCCTGATCATTAACAGAATGCACCTAAAATTACTAGTCCACTGACCTCGTGGAGACGTTCACCTTGTTTTACTAGTTGAACGACTCCTACCACTTCTCCACACAGCGGTCCCTGATACGACCGCTGACACCGGCCGGTTCACCCCCTTAACACCTCTAGTGGACGTGTTATTACACCTCCACTTCCGGCTACTGATCCCCCCTACACACTTCCTATCCCTACCCCTCTTACTCCTCTCATCTTCCCCCCCCCCCTCCCCTCTCTATCCACCCCCCCCTTTTTTTTTTTTTTTTTTTTCTCTCTCTTCTCCTCTCTCTTTCCTTCTTTTCTTTCCTCCCTTTCTCTTCTTGATCCTCTCCGGCTTCACACTCCAAGAGACTTTTTCATCAACCCACAACTGCACATCCCCTACCATAATGACATTGCCAAAGTCCAAAACGTCCGATATATCTTTGAAACTTCTTTCGCTAAACGCAAAAGGGCTCAACACACCAGAAAAACGCTCCCAAGTACTGACCGACATGAGAGTAATGAAGGCAGACATAATATACCTTCAGGAGACCCACTTTCGTTCAAACGCCATCCCCAAACTTTCTAACCACTTCTTTCCGCAAAGTTTCCACGCCACCTCTCCGATTTCGAAATCCAAGGGGGTCTCCATACTTCTATCCAAAAATGTCCCAATAAAAATAACAGACTCCCTAATAGATGATCAGGGCAGATACATATTTCTCAAAGGCACCTTTAGAAACACCCCAATCACACTGGCAAATATTTATAGCCCTAATTCAGCCCAGATACCTTTTTTTCGGAAAATTTAACTCCTAACTACTTTCCAAACAGGAATGCTGATCCTAGGAGGCGACCTCAATGTCCCTCTCGATCCTCTACTAGACACCTCATCAGGCACATCTCACTTGCCCTACAAAGCGATCAAACAAATTAGAAGAAGCCTCCAAGAGTTACAACTTCATGACACTTGGCGCACCCTTCACCCAAAAGAGAAAGATTATACCTTTTTTTCCACCCCACACAATAAATACTCACGCTTAGACTATTTCTTTCTCACACAACAAGACTTACCAAAACTGAAAACTACCTCTATTGAACCAATGACATTCTCAGACCACCACCCCATTTCACTTACTCTTAGCTTTCCAGAAAAGACCACTTACACTCCCATTTGGAGACTAGATCCATCTATCCTGACAGACAAAATAAAAGAAACGGAAATTCACACATGTCTAATAAACTACTTTAAAGAAAATGACACCCCAGACACCACCAAAATGACGCAATGGGCGGCACACAAATGTGTAATTAGAGGGAAACTGATCTCCATGTCAACAGCAATAAAGAAAGAAAAGAAGAAGACACTGTCTGATCTCTTTTCCAAACTCAAACTTCTAGAAGCTTCTCATAAAAAGAACCTAGCCCAGAAAACCCACCTAGATTTAATAGAAACACGCACACAAATACAAGAAGAGCTAGGTCTCAAACTAAAGAAAAAATTTGCACTATCCCAGAAACTCTTCTACGAGTTTGGAAACAAATGTAGCCGCTTACTTGCTCAGTCCCTCCGCACAAAAAGAACCAAAAATACAGTACATAGACTGTGTACACAATCAGGAACTGCAATTACAAAAAACCATGACATAGCGAAAGATTTCGAAAACTACTACTCTTCCCTATACTCCCTAAACACAACAAACTCTGCATCAACACACCTGCCCAACAGACATAACGAAATAAAAACCTTCTTAACACAATTCTCTCCAGACAAAATTTCAGCAGAAATTTCAACATCTTTAGAATCTCCAATCTCCATAACAGAATGGGAACAAGCTATCAAACAGCTGAAACCAGGCAAGAGTCCAGGCCCAGACGGCATATCAGCAATTTACTACAAGACATTCACAGAAACACTTAGAAAACCCTTTCTTAATGCGTTTAACACACTCTCCCCCTCCAACCCACTCTCCAAAGAAATGTTAGAGGCCCATATTGCAGTCATCCCCAAAGAAGGTAAAGACCCCACGAATACAGGAAATTACAGACCAATCTCGTTACTAAACGTAGACGTTAAAATATTCTCTAAAATATTAGCAAATAGACTAACCCCCCTTCTACCAACCCTAGTATCAACAGATCAAGCAGGTTTTGTAATAGGTAGAGAAGCCAGAGACAACACAATTAAAGCGATTAATCTACATCACATCATCACCCATACCAACCAGAGAGGCTTTTTCCTTTCATTAGATGCAGAGAAGGCATTCGACAGAGTGGCTTGGGACTATATGACAGCAGTGTTACAAGCAATAGGAATTGGTCCTTATTTCTCGGGACTGATCCAGTCCCTGTATTCGAACCCTATGGCTAGAGTAAGGGTCAACAACACTCTGTCGGATGCCTTCCATATACGTAATGGGACAAGACAGGGATGTCCCCTTTCCCCTATTCTATTTGTTCTCACCCTTGAACCATTCCTTCGAAAACTGAAACTAAATCCAGACATTCATGGCATAACCACTCCCCATAAAGAATACAAATATGCTGCCTTTGCGGATGATGTATTAATGTTTTTATCACAGCCCCTGATTACCTTGCCAGTCCTATTATCCGAATTCAAACAATTTCAAGAGCTATCCAATCTTAAAATAAATTTTACAAAATCCTTCGCTCTCAACATCTCCCTCTCCCATCAGCTAGTAGACCAATGCAAAAAAAACTTCCCCTTCCACTGGGAAAAAGATTCGATAACCTACCTAGGAATACAACTTCCCTCTAAACTTTCTGATCTGTACATCAAGAATTACATACCCATATTAAACAAGCTAACTGCAGACTTTAAGAACTGGAACAACCCATCTTTCTCGTGGTTCGGTAGAGCCGCAATACTAAAAATGAATGCCCTACCGAGATTACTATATATCCTTCAGACAATTCCCATCTTAATCCCCCAAACATTCTTCAAAACATATCAATCAGCAAGCTCCAGATTCCTATGGGGTTCTCAGAAACCCAGAATCAGCTTTCAACAACTCACCAAACCAAAACACTTAGGAGGCATAGGGCTTCCGAACATTCTAAACTACTATAATGCCATCCATCTGACTAGAATAGTAGATTGGAATGCCCATTCAAGCCACAAGGACTGGGTTACTTTGGAAGCATCCCTCACAACACTACCACTACCCTCTCTACCATGGTTAAACCCACAACACATACCTGTGACTTTACTCTCACACCCCTTAATAGGACCTACTCTTAAGTGCTTCCAGAAAGTTAGCTACCAAATGAAGATATCCTCTATACCGGGTCCACTAACCCCTGTAAAACTTAACCCAGATTTCCCTCCGGGAATGCATAAACACTTCCTATCCGAAAACTTTCCACAAAATAACATAAAGGCACATCAATTCTTCCATCAAGGGAAAATTCTCACTCCCTCTCAAATCTCTACTCAGACAGGAAACCCGCCAATTTCCCCCTGGACATACATTCTAATTGCACATTTTCTACAATCAAAAGACAAACAAACTACTTGCTCAAGACCACTTACCCCCTTTGAGACGTTATGTAACCAAAATAACACACAGCCTCACCTAATTTCCACAACTCACAATCTACTCTTCACTAACATGCAGACTAACCAGAACATTGCCTGTCAAAAATGGGAAAAAGACCTATCTATTTCACCCTCAGAAACACAATGGGAACAAGCTCTTCTCAACATACATAAAGGAACGAGAAACGTGACCACACAAGAAAATGGATTCAAAATTTTTTCTCGGTGGTACCGTACCCCCTCCCTACTAAACAAAATTTACCCTGATACACCAGCGAAATGTTGGAGATGTCAACTAGAAGAGGGTACTCTACTCCATATATGGTGGTCTTGTCCCTTGATACAAACATTCTGGAAGGAGATACATAGAATAATTTCACAAATCACAACATATGATCTTGAACTGTCCCCGGCCCAGTTCCTACTCCATATATCCCCACTACCTCATAAAACTTATCACAAGTCATTAGCAATGCACATGATAAATGCAGCGAAACAATGCATACCTATACACTGGAACTCTCCAAATATACCCACTGTAAGAGAATGGTTCGCTAGAATCCGCAAAATATCAGAAATGGAAGAACTAATTCATATAGCTCAGGAAAACCCTACTAAATTTACCCAAAAATGGAGTTGCTGGCTCCACTTCCAATCTTCTTCTGACTATAATACACTTATTAACCCTTCGAAATAATATACACAACCCACACAACGCAATAAAGAACCCATAACCCCACTCTTACACTCAATTCTCCAAAACAGCTCGGCTACTATCCAAAATACTATCCAGGATAAAAGGCTCATCACCTTAATAATCTTTCAAAATACATTATCAAATTACAGGACAGAAGCCGGAGGGGATCTAGAACACATCATCATCCCATCATCCCACACTCTCCTCCCCCCCCCCTCCCTTATCATAGATAAGCCCTTCCACCCTCCGCCCTTTCCCCCTCTTCTACACCCTATCTTTTTCTCTCCCCTCCCCCATTTCATACACTTCTAATCATATTTCCAAAGAGATGTCTAACTAAAATTGTGATATTGACTCTCTATTTGCATATGCCATAATAAAAAAGGACTAGAAAGTATGCAACTTAGGGGATGTCTTTCCTCTTCTCCGGACACAGTCTGAACCCAACTGGGGTGACCGGAGCTGCAGGATAGCATCCTGATCTTCTACCGTTTTTTTTTTCTTTTCTTTTCCTTCTTTCTTTTTTTTCTACATAAATATCTCACAGTTTAAGCTCTTCACAATGTAATAGGCGCTATCTTGTCACACTTTAATTTTTTTGTGTAAAGAATACTGAAAGACTGTATCGCACTGTATGACAAGAAGTATTACTTATTTTTGTAAACTGAAAATTTAATAAAACATTTTGAAACAAAAAAAAAAAAGAAAAAAAAAAAAAAAAAAAAAAAAAAGGTGCAGTAGTGTTGGAGGTTGTTCTGCCACCACGCCTCCAAAATGCTACTACTGGTGATTCTGACACACCTTTCTCCTCCACCCCCTCCTCTTCTTCTTCCTCCATGGCCTCCTCCTGTGCTTTGTCCTCGGAACCAGTGGTGCTCCGTAGGCATTCAAGGGGCTACGCAAGTAAGCAGGCCAAAAGATGCCATGTGGTGCTTGAGCTTGTGTGCTTGGGGGACAGGAGCCACACTGGGGGCAGAGATTCTGTCAGCTCTGCAGGGGCAGGCTCAGAGGTGGTTGACGCCATGCCAGCTTAAGCCAGGAATGGTGGCTTGCGACAATGGCACCAACCTCCTCTCCGTGCTCCGACAGGGACAACTGACCCATGTGCCCTGTTTGGCTCACATCCTTAACTTGGTGCAGCGGTTCTTGGGCAGGTACCCGGGCTTACAGGATGTCCTGAGGCAGGCCAGGAAAGTCTGTGTGCATTTCCGCCGGGCGTATAATGCCAGTGCTCAGCTGGCTGACCTCCAAAAGGAATTTAACCTGCCCAAGAACTGCCTAATCTGTGACATGCCCACCAGGTGGAACTCAACGTTGGCCATGCTGCAGCAGCTGCACACGCAGCAGAGGGCCATCAATGAGTACCTGTATGACTATGGCACAGAACAGGGTCAAGGGAGCTTGGTTTTTTTCCCCATGATCAGGGATGCATGCACTGTCCTGTCACCATTTGAGGAGGCCACGAGGATGGTGAGCAGTGACAGTGCATGTATCAGTGACACTGTCTCCTTGTCCACCTGTTGGAGCACACGCTGCGTTGAATAATGGACAGGGCACATGAGGCAGAACAGAGGCCTCCTTTATCCAGACAGTGTTCCTGCGTGCCCGCCGATCACACAGGAAGAAGACGAGGAGGAGGAGGATTGTGTCAGCATGGAGGTGGAGCCTGGCACTCAGCATCAGCAGCAGTCTTTAAGGGATCATTTACAGTCCTAAGAAACCCATGGACTTGTACGTGGCTGGGAGGAGGTGGCTGCGGATCATGTCGTCCTTAGTGACCCAGAGGACTCTGCACCGAATGCCTTAGCGAACCCACGCTGCATGGCCTACCTGATCCTGCAAAGCCTGCGGAAGGATCCTCATATTCGCGGTATCAAGGAGAGGGATCGTTACTGGCTTGCAACCCTCCTGGTCCACGTTACAAGGGTAAGGTTGCGGACCTTATCTTGCCGTCTCAGAGGGAGCAGAGGATGAAACATCTTTGGGAGGCCTTGCAGAAAGGTCTGTGCAACGCGTTCCCAGAGACTGGGAGGTTACAAACTCCTGTTCCTGGACAATGTGTTGCTGAGGCTTCAGTCAGTCAAAGAAGGAGCGGTGGAGAAGGTGGCCATCTGACCGATGCGTTCAGACAATTTTTTAGTCTGCAGCCCCAAGGTATGATCGGTTCCAGCAACCATCGCCAGCATCTGTTTTACATGGTGCAGGAATACCTTGGGGCAAGATCTGACTTTGACACCTTTCCCACCGAAAATCATCTGGGTTACTGGATCTTGAGGATGGATCACTGGCCAGAGCTTGCACAGTATGCAATTGAGCGACTGGCCTGTCCTGCATCCAGCGTTCTTTCGGAACGCACATTCAGTGCTGCTGGAGGCTTTGCAACCGATCACAGGGTGTGCCTGTTCACCGACTCGATCGATCGACTGACCTTCATAAAAATGAATCAATCTTGGATTACCACCAGATAGCAAGCACCTGATGCTGATGTAACCGAATAATTTTTTTTGAAATGTCAGATTCCTTCAAGACCCCCTATGTTGATGCTGAGTGACTATTCTGTTATGCTGAGTGGCTATCCTCTTCCTCCTCAATGATCATGCTGATAGCTTGTAAGAATATTTTTGGTTGCTTTGGTTGGTTATTTTTGATGCAATACTTTGCAGCAGGGCTCATTCCTGCGCTCCAACTAGAGTATCTGTGAGGGGTTGCAGTGTTGTGGCACCAGCACCAGTGCCTAAGGCCCAATTTTTCAGCCCCTGTTTAACAGGGGTGTGCAATTACAATTTTTGATGCAATACTTTTCAGCAGGGCTCGTTCCTGCGCTCCAACTAGAGTATTTGTGAGTGGTTGCAGTGTTGTGGCACCAGTGCCTAAGGCCCAATTTTTCAGCCCCTGTTCAAAAGGGACATGTAATTACAATTCTTGATCTAATATTTCACAGCAGGGCCCATTTCTGCACCCAAGAATAACTGTGAGGACTTACAGTGTTGTGGCACCAGCACCACCACCACCAAAGGCCCAATTTTTCTGCCCCTGTTCAACAGGTGCATGCAATTACAATTCTTTATCTAATATTTCACAGCAGGGCCCGTTTCAGCGCCCACCAAGAGTAACTGAGGACTTACAGTGTTGTGGCACCAGCACCACCACCACCATCACCCAAGGCCCAATTTTTCTGACCCTGTTCAACAGGGGCATGTAATTACAATTCTTGATCTAATATTTCACAGCAGTGACCCTGTGAGGGCTTACAATGCTGTTGCAACACCAACACCTAAGGCCCCGATTTCTGCAGAGTATATAGGGCAGGCCCCTACTTTCAAACATCCAACATACAAATGACTCCTACTTGAAAACGGAAGGAGACAACAGGAAGTGAGATGAAATCTACCCCATAGGAAGGTAAATGCTCTCCTGTAAGAGTTAATATGGGGAAAGCGTTGCTCCTTTCCACTGATGCTTTATCACCAATCCTTGTTTCACTAAAAACCCCAAATTTTCAAAAAACATTTGTCATTGGGACAGAAAGTGCGGTGAAATTTTCTGAAGAGGAGCAAAGACAGCAAAACAAATGTCACAGGGGTGATAACCCTTCCCTATGTTTTCCAGAAAGCTTAAAGTATATTTATATACTTGTCCTCTTATAATTATACTTAGTATAATTACAAACAGATTCTACTTAACAAACCTACAGTCCCTGTCTTACCGCCTGTATACTGCTGTTCAGAGGGCCTGGGGCCCCACGCCTTTCCTTTTTTTAATTTAGGTGCGGGGTTCCCCTTAATATCCATACAAGACCCAAAGGGCCTGGTAATGGACTGGGGGGATACCCATGTCATTTGTCTCACTGATTTTCATCCATATTTCCGGGACCCGACATTACATTAAAGCCGTAAGCAGTTTTAAATGACTTTTATTCCTTTAAAAATGTCATTTTGTTCAGGGACTGTTCTAGGCACGAAAAACACGCTCCACTTTACAGGCATACTATAGACTACCCCCAGGTACGATATTTAAAGGAACATTTCACTTTTTTTTTCACTTTAAGCATCATTAAAATCACTGCTCCCGGAAAAACGGCCGTTTTTAAAACTTTTTTTTGCATTGATACATGTCCCCTGGGGCAGGACCCGGGTCCCCACACCCTTTTTAGGACAATACCATGCAAATTAGCCTTTAAAATTAGCATTTTTGATTTTGAACGTTCGAGTCCCATAGACTTCAATGGGGTTCTAACGTTCGTGTGAAGTTTTGGTCCGTTCACAGGTTCTGGTGCGAACCGAACCAGGGGGTGTTCGGCTCATCCCTACTGACTACTAATGCCAGCCATTTTTCCTTCCATTAACCACAAACATTGGACATTTTTTCCTAATTTTGGCCAGCAATTGAATCAATACTATGACACATACTGCTAACCAGTGTACACTATGCATGGTGTAGTACATAAGGTAGACTTAGACAAAATGTTAGCTCTGTCCATAGTCTGTTTTTTGATGATCCTTTAGGGTTATGTATATTTGTGAAACTCAATTGTGATACATTAGTTTGTGAGTATTTTGTGGGACAAATACACAGAAACAGAGGATTAATCAGCCCATAAAGCTCCAGGTATAACTAAAATAACATTTTTATATGGATTGACCATTTAATAATGGGAAAGCATACAATATAGTTTTTTGCTAATTCATGCCATATTTTCTTTATTAGTCAGCTTCTGTGTTTTTTGTATTTGTTTTTTTAAGATGACAGGACTTAATAGGACTGATAGGTCCTGTAGCTTTGCCTGTCAAATTATAGGACCAATAAAGTAAGCTTGTATGCTCATGCAGCTACATTCTATTCTATCTAACTCTTAAACAAAACAACCAATTTTGTAGCAAGTACTTTTTAGGGCACTAATAAAAACACTGTGGTAACAGTAAGTAGATATATTTAAAAAGTACCATTTATTTTATGATATAGCATAAAAACAACACGCTTCAAAGCCATAATATTCACTTTTTGGACATACTACATGTTGATATAAATTACATATCAGATATGAAATTGTTCTTATCAAATGATGAACAGGTTCACATAGAAAAAACAATGCATTTTGAGCATCCATCTTCTAAAAAAGCACACATGACCTGTGTCTCTATGTTGTTACCATTACTTTCAATCATTAAACTGCAATAAATAAAACAGTTATTGTTGTTATTGCCTCCATGGTACCAATCTGAGCCCCCCAAAAATCATAGCCACTTCAGAACAAATACAAAGGAAGTTAAACAAGTCACCAACCAAAGTCAAGATATAGATACTGTGGATGGTGGATGGACTTCATACAGTTGAGCATAAAGGGGGAGTCAATCAATGAGCGAGAAACTATTGCTGATGTGTATGAAGATGAATTAAGATATCCTCCAATAATTATATTCAATACACTGATGCTTTATCACCAATCCTTGTTTCACTAAAAACCTCAAATTTTCAAAAAACATTTGTCATTGGGACAGAAAGTGAGGTGAAATCTTCTGAACAGAAGCACAGACAGCAAAACAAATGTCACAGGAGTGATAACCCTTCCCTATGTTTTCCAGAAAGTTTAAAATAGATGTGCCCTACATGTGTCCTACATCTGCTGCAAACCGCTCACCACCACACACCAGTGTTTTATCCTTTCTCATTGACTGACTCCCTCCTTATGTTCAACTGTATGAGGTCCATCCATAGAATATATAGCTTGAAGATAGTTGGTGGCAGGTACCATGGAGGTGATAACAATATCTGTTTTATAGATTGCACTTTAAGGATTGAAAATAAAGTTAACAGCATAGAGACATTGGTCACATGTACTCCTGAAGAAAATTAATGTTCAAAATGTGTTGAATTTTACATGTGAACTTGTTCATCATTTGATAAGAACCATTTCATATTTGATATGTAATTTATACCAATATGTAGTATGTCCAAAAAGTGCATATTATGGCTTTTATACATCTTGTTTTTATTCTGTCATAAAATAATTGGTACTTTATACTTACTGTTACCACAATGTTTTTGTTAGTGCCCTAAAAACTCCTTGCTACATATTTGGTTGTTTTGTTTGATTCAGTTAGATTCCTGATTTTAAGGCAAGATTACTTTGTTCAACATTCGTACTGGTATAATGGTGAGGTGTGCAACATTGTTCAATGTCCAGTACATTTCTCTGGTGCTTAAGGAGTTACTTTAATATAGTGACATACATTTCTTTCTATTTTAAGTATATGCAGCCACTTGTTGTGCTGATGTAAATAGATGGAAATTAACTGCCTTTTTTCTACATATAAAAATGTCATTGTGAGTCATCAACAAGAAAGCCATAATTTTCCTGTCACTTTTGACACAATTTTCCATTAAATTTCCCATTAAAATTTAAAGAATAAAACACATTTTATGGCTCTTGAATCAATTCTAAAAAAGAACTGTAAATTTACTGAAAATAAGACAAGGCTTCTGAAACATTCTAGTGCCAAAATATTCTACCTAGCTTGTCCACGGGTTGGCGTGATATTTGTGATCAACGAGAGGGAAAGAATTTGGGGGTTAAGTGCCAGGTATGCAATCACTAACTGGTTATTCATAGAAGCCTAAAATATATTAGTGCACTCTGTTGTATTTGGAAAATAACAAAGCTGTGTTCCAATGATAAATTGTCTCTCCATGTGAGGATGGTCTCTTCCTAAGAATAAATGGAAATTTTCCCTCATGCAAACTTGGGTTTACTCTCCCTGAAGGTCAAGATCAGAACAAGACAAAACACCTTCATGTGTATGCTGCTCAATATAAGATGTGTTTAGGATGAGTTTTAAATGTATTTTCTACACCTCCTCCCTGGGTCTCTTCTCCATCCATCTTTTCATACATCACTAATTTACTAACAGACATATCAGCCTGAATGTCACGCCATTTCCTCAAACTCAATCTATCCAAAACTGAGCTTATAATATTTCTTCCCCCACCGGCCTCTTCATCTGACTTCTCTGTTAAGATCGATGCCGCAACTATCAACCTGCCCCACATGCTAAGGTGCTAGGTATAATCCTGGACTCTGAACTATCCTTTTGGCCCCACATCCAATCACTGTCCAAAGCTTGCCACCTCAACCCACACAACATCTCCAAAATATGCCCCTTCCTAACCGATGACACCACAAAGCTCCTAATTCACTCCCTGGCCATCTCTCGACTCAAATACTGCATACTACTCCCTCCTCATTGGCATACCTTTGCATAGGCTATCCCCTCTTCAGTCCATCATGAATGCTGCTGCTAGACTCATCCATCTTACAATCCATGAGGTGTCTGCTACTCATTTGTGCAAACTGCTCCACTGACCCCTCTACCATCCCCAACTTGGGCCCCACTACTAACCTAGTCTCAGAATACCAACCAAATCATTCTCTTCCTTCCTACCAATACCTCCTGCTCTCTAGCTCCCTTGGCACCACCTCCCATGCTCACATCCAGGACTTTTACTAAGCTTCTCCCATCCTATGGAACTCCCTACCCCAATATGTCTGACTATGTCCTACTCTGTTTAAATTTAGATGATCCCTGAAAATCTCTCTTCAGAGAAGCTTATCCTGCCCCCACCTAACAACTGTACTTTTATTTTCTCCATCAGCTCATCCTACACAGTTGTTACCCTTTGTATCATTTGACCCTCCCTCTTATATTGTAAGCTCTAGACAGGGCTCTCTTCATCCTGTAATAAATTGTATTGTAACTGTACTGTCTGCCCTCATGTTGTAAAGTGCTGTACAAACTGTTGGCGTTATATAACTCCTGCATTATAATCAGGGCTTTTTTTCAGCTGGAACTCGGTGGAACTCAGTTCCACCACCTTTGGCTCAGGCCCTCTGCTCCCTGCTCAGCACTATCACTTGCAAACACAGAAGTCTGGCTTCTGTGTTTACAAGTGACAGCTTGTATCCCACAGATCTGATCTCCTGAGCAGCTCCCACTGAGTGCAGGATGGGGACAAGGGAGATGCAAGTGCCCAGGGTGCAGTGCAGATCCTGACACCCCCACTGGATTATCTCTCTGCAGGTGAGGAGGCAGAGCCACCTACAGTGTGCAGGGAGGTTCTAGAGCAGGCTGGGTGCTTCAGTGTAATAGAGCAACACAAGACTTGTGGAAGATGGTGGAACTTTTAGGGAGGGAGGAAGAAGATGAGGGCAGTGGACGGGGAGTTGCATACAGAGGTCTTAGCTGAAGAGGGGTGAAAGTGAGATGTGGATGGGGGATGCAGAGGTAAGCAGCTGTGGAAGAAGGGTGAACTCTGCACTCTGTGTTTAGTGCACCCCTGAACTCAGCACTCTGTATGCAGCACACATCTGAATTCTGCACTATGTATATAGCACCCCTGAACTCTTCAATTAGCGCATCTCTAAACATTGCACTCTGTAACACCCCCCGCCAGAACTCTGTAATCTGTACTTAATGCACTCCAGGTATAAGACCCTTGAACTGTCGACAAAATTTGACCACACCCACTATTTGATGCGGTTCAGAGGGGGTGTGTGGGGGGAGGGGGGGGGGTCATCTCCTATTGAGTTCCTGCAAAAAAAAAAAGCCCTGATTATATAAATAATATTTTGCCACTTAATAACTTATCTTCTGCCATATATTTTAAAATGGTGATAGGGTGGACACTGTATTCTGGACTCCCATTTAAAGTGGTGCTCACTGGAGCATGCACGTGGCGCAGATCACAGTCAAAATGTATCTGTGCCATGTGATCACTGTGATAGCCAATTACTCTAATCATAATTGTAAACACTACTACTGTTTACATCTGAAAGTCCTCTCCTCCTTTTCATAATGGAAGAAGGGTGGCAGGATAATTTTATGAATAATGTGATCTTATGGAAGCAAGCAGTAAATGATTCAAGGTGGCGGTGCTTTATAAATTTTATTGTGGGACCACTTTTTAAAACCCAATCACCTCCTTTCCTGTCTCTGTAGTGACCTGTATATTATTAGTTCCACCTCCTTTGTTCTGTACATTAAAGTTAATCTCCAGATGACAAAACATAGATTAATGCAGCTCTTTATTCATTAATCCATCAATACAGATATTTTTTTTATGATGAAATCAGATAAAGTATTTACATTTGACTTGATACCAGGCTTACACTCATTATACAGGAGAGCTCAGACTGAGAGAAGCAGCACAAGGAGCCAAAAAGTTGTGCTGCAATGCAAGGGGTATGCTGCTGATAGGGGGAGAGAGCACAGTGACAGAGGGATGAGTTTATCAGTCTGTTGTATCTTCTTTTACTGTGAAGTCACAGGCAAGGGGAGGGGTAGGATTTGTAAATGTTACTTTACTTCAGAAGGAAGAAACCAGGTCTTCTGCCCTGCCAAACAGTGCTATGTAAATCTGAGTACCTGAATACATTTGCTCAGCACTGTATTTCTGTATGTATGTACAGTTCAGCACTGTATTTTTCTGAAACCCTAACCGACCATCATTAGTTGTTCATCAATTTATACAGTATATATTGTAATTGTTGCATATTCTTTGATAATTAAAAGAATATTTGTCACGGAACGTCCGTCCCTCCGCTTGAGTGCTTCAGTCAGTATACCACTTCCTCCCAGTCTGGATATAGATATCAGATATTCCAACCGCTCACAAAGCACAAAACAAGGCGAGACTTGCTTAGATGCTAACATGGGCTGTTTTTATTTTCACACATGGACACAACAGATAAAATAACTCAGAGACTACAGATCAGATTGGATTTCTCATTCACCTCCCAAAGAGTATTGTTCCCTTGAAAATCCAGGGCCCATAATCAAAAGGCAAGAGGCTTGCATTCAGTCCTCTCCAAAAGCCTCTGTCCCAGCTAGGTCTGTCACATTTCTCCCCTTTCGGCAGGAGACTAACACAGGAGGAGACCCCAGACGGGTTGACTCCGAAGTTAGTCCATAGTTCCAGTCCTCTACTGCCTGTACCCAAACAGTACCCCAAACAAATTGTTCCAAACAAAGCATTACTCACCCAGCCAACCTTTGCCTCTCTCAGAGAACATGAGCGCCAGTGGGGACAGGCCTGGACTGGCCCTTCTCCCTGGAGTCCATTCAGCAGCTGGAGAGAAGACAGGGTGACTGGGCTCACTCCGTCATGCTGTTGGGGATCTGGGCCGACTGCCCAGCATCCCTGGGGTAGACAAGTGGAGACTGAAGTCTCATCCACTTTTACAGGAAATCCATCTTTTGTTAGTGGAGGGCAGGGGCCAGCAGCGCTCTGTTCCATTGCCAACAGTTCAGCTGGGTGTAGGAGCTTCCCTACATCGTCTGTTCCAGCTAACTCTTGGGGAGAGAGGCCGACTGCCCCAGCTCCCTGGAACTCCGCAGTTGTTGCCGGTGCTGGGCAGAGGTTGGTAGCACTCTGCCCGGTTGCCAGAACTTCTGGTTTTCTGTTAGTGGAGACCACAGGCCTATCCACCGACACCAAATCAAGCTGCAGTTGTGAGGTGATGACTGCATTCTCTCCTTGGATCCTGATCTGCAGCTCACTATAGACTGCCACCTCCTCACCCTGGGCCTCCAGAATTGCTGCAGGTGTGGGGCAGAGGTCTTGGACCCTCTGTCCGGTTGCCAGCACTTCTGCTGGGGGTTTGCTAGGTGGTTCCTCCTCTACAGAAACGTCTATTAAATCCCCAGTCTCTGGAATTGCTAAATGTGTGACAGAGGTCTTGGACCCTCTGTTCAGTTACCAAATCTTCAGCTGGAGAAGTTTGTTGTAACTCCATAGATGCTGCTGGCAGAAAATCACATGTCCCTGTCAGTGTTTCAGGAGAAAGGCCAACTACCTCTTCTTTCAAGAAGGCCGAAGCCACTGTTGGTGCTGGGCAGAGCACAGTGAACTTTGGCCCTGATAGCAACTCTTCTGCTGGAGGCTCATCAGGTTGTTCTTCCTCAGCAGAAAAGTATCAAATCCCCTGTCTCTGCAACTGATGTCTGGGGATAGAGGTTCACCATCTCCTGTCCATGGAACCCAGAAGATGCTATCAGTGCTGGGCAGAGGTTAGCAGAGCTCTGCCCTGTTGTCAGCACTTCAGGTTTGGGGACGGCAATCTCTGGAGTTTCCACTGCCGATTCTCTGGCATGCTGCTGAACGTGTTCTAGTAGTTTCCTGTATGCCCTTTCCAGATGCTGTTCCTTCCTTGAAAATGGTCCAGATCAGGTTTGAGCTCTGAGACCCCTGCAGATTCCCCTTCTTCGCTAAACACAAAACAATCTGTAAGGCTCTCCCACAGCCATCCAGGGCCTCCAAAGTCATATCCCTCCGGAGAGCATTCTGTTGTCTCCCCTAAATATCCCTGCTCTGCGTGCCATTGCAGAGCCCGATAATGATTGTCCAGCTCTACCTCCTGCTGGACCAGCCTGTCCAACTCAGTCACCCATTGCTCCTGGGACAGCTCTCTTAGGAATGCCATCCGCAATGCCCGTTGGTCACTGACTCGTTGCTCTTGGGTCGGAAAGCACTTGCCCTGTTTTATACCAGCGAGCTGGAGGGCTCCAAACCAGAGCTCCACCCGAATTTGCTGCCTAAGCTCCAGGTATTCATCCTCAGACACAGTCTTGGAGTATGCTGAAAGGACGATCTGCAGCAGACCCGGGAATTCTGATGCCAGGTCCATATCTCCGCTGGGGTGACCAAAGTCTGCTATCCTGATCTTGGATCCAGGTGGAAGTTTGGATGTCCCAGACTGCAGGAAGCATCCCACTGCTTGCCACCAATGTCCCGGAACGTCCCTCACTCCGCTTGAGTGCTTCCGTCAGTATACCACTTCCTCCCAGTCTGGATATAGAAAGCAGATATTCCAACCGCTCACAAAGCACAAAACAAGGAGAGACTTGCTTAGATGCTAACATGGACTGTTTTTATTTTCACACATGGACACAACAGATAAAATAACTCAGAGACTCTCCCCCCCCACCCTTGGAAAAGAGGGTGGGTTAAACTGTTCAAAGACAATGGACACGCAAGTCAGGTGTGTTCAAACTTCTCCTCAGTAAACAGTCTTAGCAGGGGGCTGCTGGAAGAATCCCCCTCCCCCCATAGAGTTACACATCCCAAATGATCACAGCAAAGAGTCCACAACAGAATGAGACAACATACAATATATACATTTATACAAGATTGAGTCCAATTAGTACAGATCAGACTGAATTTCTCATTCACCTCGCAAAGAGTATTGTTCCCTTGAAAATCCAGGGCCCATAATCAAAAGGCAAGAGGCTTGCATTCAGTCCTCTCCAAAAGCCTCTGTCCCCGCTAGGTCTGTCACAAACATTAAATTATTCTCCTTTACATCTTCAGAACAATTGCCCATCTGTGGCCGACCGTATTTAAAGTTCATTCTGTTTATATTTTGCCCTCCCTGGTTCCCCCTTCCTCCCTTCATCAAAATGGCAATGACATTTTTAAATAAATGTTTGCTTATATTGCATGTCAATATATAGTGACATGATGATCACTAATCTCTGTGCTACTCTATGCAATGCAGGTAGATCATGGTTGGTGGAAGGGGCCATCAGGTTGCTGTACATATTGTAGTTTCCTCAAAACATCAGAGCATCCAGCCTCAGTATTCATCTTAAAGCCCTTAGCCCTAATGCAAGTAGTGAGTTGGCTTTTGGGAGGCGTTAAGATGGACCCTGACCATTTTCTGTTAGGGGACCCCGCAAACGAATGTGCTATTTCCCTACCATAAGAAGTAAGTAACCAATGCAATTCCTGGCTTTTGAACTTAGGTCAGATGGCTTGGAAGAGCCTATAGGAGGACTTTTGGATACACTAACCCTCTCGCTATAAAAGGGTGGGTTACCAGTAGCCATACTGAGACGTATATGCACTTTAGCCATGATAGGGAAAGCATAAAACTTCCTGCTAATAAAGTACAGTACATAAAGACAGATTAGTGTAGGGCTTAATGGCACTGGTCTCTTAAATTAGATAGGTATGATAGAGATGAGGTTTGGGTTCAGCCCAATGCCCAATGCAGCCTCAATTTGGTCAGTTCACCATCACAAACTGTTGTGGTATCACTATCACTAGAAATGGGCTGAATGCCCCCCTGTTCAGTTCACAAGGAGAACTCCCGAAGAGGGGAAAAGTTCTGACTCAAACTGCAAATCCCATTAAAATCTATGAGAGCTGAACAGGAAAAATCAAATGTCCCCATTTTGAAGTCTTATATGCGAGCAATTGGCCATAAAAGGGGTATGGGGATCTGGGTATTACCCTGGGGGACATGTATCAATGCAATTTTTTTTTAAACAATTGTTTTTAAAAGAGCAGTGATTTTAATGATGATTAAAGTTCAATAAAAATGAAAAATTCCTTTAAATATAGTGCCTGGGGGTTCCCTTAATCTGCCTGTAAAGTGGGCATCTCTAGCGGTATAGGTAAGGGCAGGGCCACCTGGCAATGTCACTTGATGGCACTGCCCCCCTTGTGACATCACCAACCCAGCATGCAGCACTCCATAATGTCACAAGATTGGCAGTGCCACCTGGTAACGTCACCAGGTGGCCCTACCCTTACCTGTATAAGAACTGTCAAATGGCAAGCCAGCCATTCGGGTGGTTTTCCTTCATGGCAGGTGGAGCGTTTTTTATTTTTTGTTCTTTTTCGTGTCCGACGGTGTGGCGGCGTTGTGATTGATGATGGATCTACATAAAGAGAGATTGTTTTTTTATTTTTTTAATAAAGGAGTTGTCAAAAACCGTCTGTGTTTTTATTGCTTTTTGACACTAGGTAGAGGTATGTACCCCATACTCATTCACATGTGGGGGGGGGGATCTAGGGGCCGAACAAATCGAACAGCCAATGTTCGGCCCAAATTTATGCTCTTGCCGAACCGTTTGCCCAGCATTACTCATTGGAGTCTTTGTAGAATGGATTTATTTATATGTTATTGTATTTTTAACCACTTCAGCCCCGGAAGATTTGGCTGCTCAATGACCAGGCCATTTTTTGAGATAGGGCACTGCGTCGTTTTAACTGACAATTGCGAGGTCACGCGACGCTGTACCCAAACAAAATTGATGTCCTTTTTTTCCCAACAAATATAGCTTTCTTTTGGTGGTATTTGATAAACATAAAAAGAGCGACAATTTAAAAAAAAAAACACAATATTTTGTACTTTTTGCTATAATAAATATCCCCAATCTTTCTTTAAAAAGGTGAATTTTTTCCTCAGTTTAGGCCGATATGTATTTTTCTACATATTTTTGGTAATAAAAATCGCAATAAGCGTATATTGATTGGTTTGCGCAAAAGTTATAGTGTCTACAAAATAGGGGAAAGATTTATGGCATTTGTATTATTTTGTTTTTATTACTAGTAATGGCGGGGATCAGATATTTTTAACGGAACTGCGACATCATGGCGGACTGATCGGACACTTTTAACACATTTTAGGGACCAATGACAATTATACAGCGATCAGTGGTATAAAAATGCACTGATTACTGTGTAAATGTCACTGGCAGGGAAGGGGTTAACACTAGGGGGCAATCAAGGGGTTAACTGTGTTCTCTAGTGTGTGTTCTAACTGTAGGGGGATGGGAGTGACTGGAGGAAATGACAGATCATTGTTCCTAGCTGTTAGGAACTCACAATCTGTCTCTCCACTCCTCACAGAACAGGGATTTGTGTGTTTACACACACGTCCCTGTTCTGGCTCTTGTGCCCATGATCGCACATGGCCGGCAGTCATTGCAATCGCCGGCCACTCGCATCGGCACCCCTGCAGTGCAGCGGGTGCATGCAGGCACCTGCTATTCCGCTTAAAGGGACCGACGTACAGCTACGACGGTTCGCGGGAACGTGCCGACCTGCCACTGTATAATGACGGCGGCTGATCGGCAAGCAGTTAATAAATTATGTGGTTTTAAAATGTTTATGGAGAGCACTATGATCTATTTGTTTTTCCTTTGAATGGCAACATTGTACTCTTCCTGGAGCTGTCTCTGATGTGAAAAAAGGTTTCCAGTTTAGCTTATCCGGGTTGAATGAAAGTGAACCCGTCCTTTTTGGCCTTTTATAATTTAACCAGTTACCAACCGACCCATAGCCAAATGACAGCTGCAGGGCGGTTGGATAACTCTGGGAGGGCGTACAGCGACGTCCTCCCAGAATCCTTCTCTCGCGCACCCCCTGGGGCGCGCACCCAAGAACATCCATGACCACCGGGTCCAGAGGACCCAGAGCATCACGGATCAAATGACGGAGCGATCACATGTAAACAAACCGGCGTCATGTCATGACGCCAGTTCCTCTCTCCTCTCTGTGTACCGATCGGTACAGAGGGGGAGGGATCAGATGGCAGCAGTGCTGTGGGCAGGATCTGTAGTGCCCACAGCGCTGCTCAGTGATAAATACAGTAACATCCATCCATCCATCCATGCTCAGCCATCCTTCCCATACCCTGCAATGCCCTGCAATACCCCTCAATACCCCTCAATACCCCTCAATACCCCTCAATACCCCTCAATACCCCTCAATACCCCTCAATACCCCTCAATACCCCTCAATACCCCTCAATACCCCTCAATACTCTGCATAACCCTGCAATACACTGCAATGCTCTGCAATACCCCGCAATACTCTGCAATACCCCACAATACCCTGCAATACCCTGCAATACCCTGCAATACCCCGCAATACCCCGCAATACTCTGCAATACCTCGCAATACCCTGCAATACCCCGCAATATTCTGCAATACTCTGCCATACCCAGCCATACTCTGCAATACCCAGCCATACTCTGCAATACTTGGTGATACCTAGCCATATTTTGCGTTTTAACCACTTCCTGCCCACCGCCCATCATATGATGTCCTTGACTTTGTGCGGGGATATCTGAATGATGCCTGCAGCTACAGGCATCATTCAGATATCAGCTTTTTCAGCCGGCGATTCCCTACACCATAAGAATGATCATAGCGGCTGTTCCTCTGCTTGATTGTTGTTATGGGAGGCGAGAGGGGACATTCCCCCTTCCCGCCGCCCTTAGGTGCTTCTACCGACTCACTGCTATGATCGAAGCCAGGATTGTTTTTTTTTATTTTTTTATTTCAGGATTCCCAGCCTAGAGGTGAGATGGGGAGTCTTATTGACCCCATATCTCACTGTAAAGAGGACCTGTTATGCCATATTCGTATTACAAGGGATGTTTACATTCCTTGTAATAGGAATAAAAGTGATCAAAAAATGGATTTTTTGGAAAAAAGCGTCAAACTAAAATAAAGTAAAATGAACAATAAAAAAAATGTTTTTTTTTCCCCGTATCCCCGTGTGCTCGCATGCAGAAGCAAATGCATACGTAAGTCCCGCCCACATATGAAAATGGTGTTCAAACCACACATGTGAGGTATCGCTGTGATCGGTAGAGCGATAGCAATAATTTTGGCCCTAGACCTCCTCTGTAACTTGAAACATGTAACCAGTAAAAAATTTTATAGCGTCGCCTATGGGGATTTTTAAGTAGTGAAGTTTGGCGCCATTCCACGAGCATGTGCAATTTTGATGGGTGACATGTTAGGTATCTATTTACTCAGCATAACTTCATCTTTCACATTATGGAAAAACATTGGGCTAACTTTACTGTTTTTTTTTTTAAAGCACAAAACTTTATTTTTCCAAAAAAATTTTTCGAAAAATTGCTGTGCAAATACCGTGCGAGATAAAAAGTTACAACGACCACCATTGTATTCTATAGGGTCTTTGCTAAAAATATATATATATATAATGTTTTGGGGTTCTATGTAATTTTCTAGCAAATAAATGATGATATTTACATGTAGGAGAGAAATGTTAGAATTGGCCTGGGTGCTCCAGAACGCCAGAAGGTGCTCTGTGCATGTTAGGCCTCTGTATGTGGCCACGCTGTGTAAAAGTCTCACACATGTGGTATTGCCATACTCGGGAGTAATAGCAGAATGTGTTTTGGGGTATGCATATGCTGTGTGTGAGAAATAACCTGCTAATATGACAATTTTGTGAAAAATAAAGAAAAAAAAATCTTGATTTTGCAAAGAATTGTGGGAAAAAATGACAACTTCAAAAAACTAACCATGCATCTTTCTAAATACCTTGGAATGTCTTCTTTCCAAAAAGGGGACATTTAGGGGGTATTTGTACTTTTCCGGCATGTTAGGGTCTCAAGAAATGAGATAGGCCGTCAGTACTTCAGGTGTGATCAATTTTCAGATATTGGCACCATAGCTTTTGGACTCTATAACTTTCACAAAGACCAAATAATATACACCGATTTTGGTTATTTTTTACCAAAGATATGTAGCGATATAAATTTTGGCCAAAATATATGAAGAAAAAATTACTAATTTGCAAAATTTTATAACAGAAACGAAGAAAAATGCATTTTTTTACAGAATGTTCGGTCTTTTTTCTTTTATAGCACAAAAAATAAAGAACCCAGCGGTGATTAAATACCACCAAAAGAAAGCTCTATTTGTGTGAAAAAAAGGACAAAAATTTCATTTGGGTACAGTGTTGCATGACTGAGTAATTGTCATTCAAACTGTGAGAGCACTGAAAGCTGATAATTGGTCTCTTTATTAAGGGGGTTTAAGTGCCCGGTGGTCAAGTGGTTAAAGGTCCTACTAAAGAGGTGAACGTTTATCCAGTAGGTTCTCGATGGGTAATACATGGGTGCACACTTTTCACTGTAATGAGTTTATGCAAGATGGATCCAGACTTTTGCAGTTGCTAAAGATCATTTATGAACTCATTTGTGGTTTTTGCACTTATATGGGCACTTTGTGGCACAATTGACTACTATTAACATATGCACCCGCTTTGTCATTATGTTGTACCTGCTGATTACTTGGCATAGTTATTCATTGATTTTAACAGTTATTAGTCAGTATGGTGCAATTTTTTTTCTTACATTTTGTAAAAGTTTGCCATAACTTTGAGCACTGCAGCTTAGCCTTGGTTTACCACTACATTGGTGAATACGGGGATTTTTTTTATTATTATTTAATTGTCCAATCAAGCAGTGCTATTCAAGTCTGCTGATAAGTTAGAGCATCCTGTAAGGACTTTATTTTATGACATGTCTTTGTGTCATCAGACAAAAGGCAAAAAACTGAAAAAGCAGAGATCTAGACAGGGCTTTTTTAAGCTGAAACATGGCGGAATAGAGTTCTGTCACCCCCGGCGCTGGCCATGTGCTCTCTGCTCACTGCTTTCACTTCTTGTTTCATTGTCCAGTGACTCCAGTGAGGGAGTTGCAAATCCCTTGAGCTGTAGCAATGTCTTAACTGCATTGATTGAGTAATATGACAGAGTGACATTTTATTAAGATGTTGTGTGTGGGTTGTTTGATATATTTGTGAATTTGTGTGGAGACTTTACTAATCGTGTGTTTTTTTTCCACTTGGTGTCATCTGTAGACATAGAAATGGTACTTTTAATCCCAAACCTTGGAGTACACCACTAACAACCATTGATACATTTAGAGTATGAATTACTGATCACTAATCTCTGAATGCAGTCTGAATTTTTTACACCTATAGATCTTATGTACACAGCCATGTGTGAGGAAGTAATGAAATGCTTCTGCAAAGTCCAGGTATATTATATTCACAGCCACTGCTTTATCTAAGTTTTGGTTTACTTCCTCATAAAAAGAAAAAAAGTATTTTTTGACAATTTTGGTCATTCATGAATCCAAGCCTGACTATAGATTATGATAATTTTCTCTAGAAAAAAACTGTGATCTTTTATCAAACTCTTCCTAATTTTAGAAGTTAAACTTACAGTTCTATAGTAACTTGATAAAACCTTTGACCCCTTTTTAAATATAGACACCAAACTTGCCTTGCACCAATCTATTGTTACCAAGCTCTCCATTAAAGAGTCTTTAAAAGTTAGAAAGAATTGCTTAGAAAAAACAGAGCTCATCTCTTTGAGGACACATGGGTGTAAGCCATTTGATTTGATTCATTTTTATTTTGTCCAACTAATTCTGAACCATATCCATTTTGAGCCATTGTGATTCCTTTGAGGTTGTGGTGCCACCATCCCTTTTATGGACTCCCACTATGTTTCTTTGTATACACAGAGCTAAATAAGTTATATAATAGATTTGCCTTCACTTTGTCTCCAGTCACTAACTCTGAATTATTTTGTAAAGGTCATACATGCTCAGATCTGATCTTTTAACTATCAATATATTTAAAGATTTTTTTTTGGGGGGGGGTTGTCTTATCCACTTTTGCAACTTCTTTAATTTTTTATAATGTTCAATGGATGAAAGATTTTTTTTTAATTTTCTAAATGTCCTTTTCTTAGGATATGTGACTTTGTTTGATATTGGACATGAGTCACATAGATTTTAATTTTAGTCTTATAAATTATTAGACACGTGCTCACTGTGAAATATTTAGTTTCGGAATTTCGGTTTAGTCCGAAAAATGTTTTTATTTATTTTGTTTCGTAAAAAATGCATTCATATAAAAATCCGAATTAATTAAGGTTGGATCTGTCATTTGAAGGCTTATGGTGCCTGTTGGATGTTCTAAGGAGATCGTACATTTCCAGTGAAATGCTCTACCCACAAGATATAGTAGAATTCTAATGTTGTTTGACTAGTACTAAGTATGAACACTGATCTGCCATTTCCTACAGTCAGTCGCATCCCCTCTACAGTTAGAACACACCTAGGGAACACAGTTATCCCCTTAATTGCCCCCTAGTTTTAACCCCTTCCTTGCCAGTGACATTTATACATTAATCAGTGCATTTTTATAGCACTGATCACTGTATAATTGTCAATGGTCCAAAAATGTGTCAAAAATGTCCAATCTATCTGCCCACCGCAATATCGCAGTCCTGATAAAAATCGCAGATCGCCGCCATTACTAGTAAAAAACAAAAAAAAAAAATGCCATAATTCTATCCCGTATTTTATAGACAATATAACTTTTGCGCAAACCAATCAATATATGCTTATTGCATTTTTTTTACCAAAAATATGTAGAAGAATACATATCGACCTAAACTGAGGAAAAAAATAGTTTTTTTAAAAAAAATTGTGGGATATTTATTATAGCAAAAGTAAAAGATATTGGGGGTTATTTACTAAAGGAAAATCCACTTTGCACTACAAGTGCAAACTACAAGTGCAAAGTGCACTTGATATTGCACTGAAAGTGCGCTTGGAAATGCAGTCGCTGTAGATCCGAGGGGGACATGCAAGAAACATAAAAAACAGGACTTTAGCTTGCACATGATTGGATCATAAAATCAGAAGAGCTTCCCCTCATTTCAGATCTACCCCTCAGATATACAGCGACTGCACTTCCAAGTGCATTTTCAGTGCAATTTCAAGTGCACTTTGCACTTGTAGCTTGCACTTGTAGTGCAAAGTGGATTTGCCTTTCGTAAATAACCCCCATTGTGTTTTTTCAAAATTGTCGCTCTTTTGTTTATAGCGCAAAAATAAAAAACGCAGAGGTGATCAAATACCACCAAAAGAAATCTCTATTTTTGGGGATAAAAAGGACGCAAATGATTGGATACAATGTCGCATGACCGGGCAATTGTCAGTTAAAGCGACGCAGTGCCAAATTGTAAGTGCTCTGGTCAGGAAGGGGGTAAAATATTCTGGGGCTGAAGTGGTTAAAGCTTTAACTCTTGGTCAAAGAACTCTCATTTAACCCACATCATATCTTTGAGATATTAAATCTTAAATATAATAAACGGGTAACATTGGCTTGGTATCAAAAGAGTCCCTCATTTTCCACTTAATAAGTGATTAAACAGTATTGACTGGCATTATCAAGGCTTTGTATATCTTTTTATATCCTTTTCCATCTTTGTAAGGTTTCATTACCTTGTTACTAGGGATGAGCTTCGAGTTCGAGTCGAACACATGTTCGACTCGAACATTGGCTGTTTGCAAGTTCGCCGAACAGTGAACAATTTGGGGTGTTTGCGGCAAATTTGCCACGGAGCACCCTTTAAAACTCTATGGGAGAAATCAAAAGTGCTAATTTTAAAGGCTTATATGCAAGTTATTGTCATAAAAAGTGTTTGGGGACCTGGGTCCTGCCCCAGGGGACATGGATCAATGCAAAAAAAAAAGTTTTAAAAACGGCCGTTTTTTCAGGAGCAGTGATTTTAATAATGCTTAAAGTCAAACAATAAAAGTGTAATATCCCTTTAAATTTTGTAGCTGGGGGGTGTCTATAGTATGCCTGTAAAGGGGCGCATGTTTCCCGTGTTTAGAACAGTCTGACAGCAAAATGACATTTCAAAGGAAAAAAGCCATTTAAAACTACTCGCGGCTATTGCATTGCCGGTCCGACAATACACATAGAAATTCATTGATAAAAACGGCATGGGAATTCCCCACAGGGGAACCCCGAACCCAAATTTTTAAAAAAACGGCGTGGGGTCCCCCCAAAGATCCATACCAGACCCTTATCCGAGCACGCAACCTGGCAGGCAGCAGGAAAAGAGGGGGGGACGAGAGAGCGCCCCCCCCTCCTGAACCGTACCAGGCCACATGCCCTCAACATTGGGAGGATGCTTTGGGGTAGCCCCCCAAAACACCTTGTCCCCATGTTGATGAGGACAAGGGCCTCATCCCCACAACCCTGGCCGGTGGTTGTGGGGTTCTGCTGGCGGGGGGCTTATCGGAATCTGGAAGCCCCCTTTAACAAGGGGATCCCCAGATCCCGGCCCCCCCTGTGTGAAATGGTAAGGGTGTACAAAAGTACCCCTACCATTTCACTAAAAAACTGTCAAAAATGTTAAAAATGACAAGAGACAGTTTTTGACAATTCCTTTATTTAAATGCTTCTTCTTTCTTCTTTCTTCTATCTTCCTTCATCTTCTTCTTCTGGTTCTTCTGGTTCTTCCTCCGGAGTTCTCGGCCAGCATCTCCTCTGCAGCGTCTTCTATCTTCTTCTCCTCGGGCCGCTCCGCACCCATGGCATGGGGGAGGCTCCCGCTCTTCTTCATCTTCTTTTCTTCTTCATCTTCTTTTCTTCTTCATCTTCTTTTCTTCTTCATCTTCTCTTCTTTATCTTCTTCTCCGGGCCGCTCCGCATCCATGCTGGCATGGAGGGAGGCTCCCGCTGTGTGACGGCGTCTCCTCTTCTGACGGTTCTTAAATAACGGGGGGGCGGGGCCACCCGGTGACCCCGACCCCTCTGACGCACGGGACATGACGGGACTTCCCTTTGGGATTCCCCATGATGTCACAGGGAAGTCCCGTCAAGTCACCGTGTATCAGAGGGGGCGGGGTCACCGGGTGGCCCCGCCCCCGTTATTTAAGAACCGTCAGATGAGGAGACGCCGTCACACAGCGGGAGCCTCCCTCCATGCCAGCATGGATGCGGAGCGGCCCGGAGAAGAAAATGAAGAGAAGAAGAGAAGAAGATGAAGCAGAGAAGAAGATGAAGAAGAAGATGAAGAAGATGAAGAGAAGAGCGGGAGCCTCCCCCCATGCCATGGGTGCGGAGCGGCCTGAGGAGAAGAAGATAGAAGACCCCGCGGAGGAGATGCTGGACGAGAACGCCGGAGGAAGAACCAGAAGAGCCAGAAGAACCAGAATAAGAAGATGAAGAAAGATAGAAGAAAGAAGAAAGAAGAAGCATTTAAATAAAGGAATTGTCAAAAACTGTCTCTTGTCATTTTTAACATTTTTGACAGTTTTTTAGTGAAATGGTGGGGGTACTTTTGTATCCCATGTTCCCCTACGTAGGCAAAAATAATGTAAACTATTTATTGTTATTCAATAATACCAGTATATGCCTATCTCCCCCAACCGTTTTATCCATTTATGTCTGTTACATATTTTTTTCTTCACCCCCTTTATATAGTTGTAGATTGTATACCTGTTCCCAATATTATTTTTCCCTTTCCTTCCTTCCTCATCTCAATTGTTGTTATAATACCCTCAAGTCGTTTATCGCTAACTATTACCATGTCCTCTACTAATGCGGTTTAATTTCATTTTCATTTCTATTTTTATTACTTCCAGAGGCTGTCCCTCCACCATGGGCTATGCCCCTCCATTGCACTGTCTAGCGGGGTAATTTGGCAATGTGCGGCCGCCCAGCGCCACATCTATCCCTAGATGGTTGGCGCACTAGGTGTCCCTTGATGGCCGTGTCGGCATGGATGTGGCTGCGATCCATCCCCCCACTCCTCCATTGACGGGCGGGCAGCTGTCGGATGGCACTGGGGAGTGAGAAGTGAGCGGTTTGCCTCTTTGTATCCCTGGTTGCCAGGATACCGGGACGCGGCTGCCCTCTCTCCCTTTGATGCGCCGTCAGCTGTTCAGCTCACGCTGGAGATGGGGAGCCTGTGCAGTTGTCCCAGGCTCGCTCGGTTGCCGGGATACCAGGACGCGACTGCCTCCTCTTTCCCCGACGCCCCGTCAGCTGTTCGGATGACGCCGGGGGTCGAGGCATGCGCAGTACGCGTCCTGAATGGCGTCACGTCGGCTACACCGATTGGTGACTACAGGCGGGGCGGATGTACAAGAGACGCCTCCCGGCGTCTCCCCTTGTACTATCCACACTACCAGCCGCTCTCTATGAGATGGCTGTGTGGCTCTATATTATCAACCCCTCTGACGATCAGTTTTATTTACAGACTCAGGTAAGCTTGGATCCTTACTACCCCTCAAAATATTTTACTTATGGCTTATCCTTATAACATGTCTTATCCTTATAACAGACTCAGCAGGATTGGGGTTCAGAATTAGCAATTCCTTAAGGAACAAATCCCATATGCACTTTGATGTAATACCTGCATCTGCCTTTGACTGATACCAGATCCCCTTCCATCAAATTAGAACTGCTGATAATCAACCACTGAGAGTTACCAATACTGGTTAATGAGATCGCTGTGGTTCCTCTCCCCTCCCTCTTTCTAAGCATAGCTATAAAGCCTACCAGGGTAAGTCTAATTTAATTTAATTTAATTTATACTTTAAAACTAATGTAATCTAGAATATGGAATATCAGGGGCTATACTATAGACCACACGTGATTCTATAATATATCTCACCATTTTAATGTTATAATTCCTCTGAGTCTTTCTTTATTATTAATCCCGATGACTACCAATTAATCTCAAAACGTCATTCTACATATACACTGACATCTGTATAAACTACTCATATTTCGGGGTTTTCTCTCCATCCCCCCTCCCCGTTTCCCCCTCCCCTTCCTCTTCTCTTTCTCTCTCCCCCTTCCCTTCCCTTCTTCCTTTCCCTCCCCTCTTTCCCTCACTCCCTCCCTTCCCCTTCCCTCCCCTTCTTCCTTTCCCTCCCCTCTTTCCCTCACTCCCTCCCTTCCCTCCCCTTCCCTTCCCCCCCCTCCCCTTTTCCAGTCCTTTCCCTCTTTCCCCGTTGGTTCCCCCCCCCTTTCCCCCTCCCCCCTCTTCCTACCCCACCCTTACCTGACTATATGTCTTACTTTGCATTCTACACTTTACCCCACTTCCCTATGATTAATTTGTATGATGTTACATTCGTCCCCACATTGCCTACGCTCCGCCGGGACAGTGTAGGACGGACATACCCCCTTGGAATTTTAGGAACAGCCTCTTCTCACTATTCTATTATAGAATAGATATAATGTCTAGATATAATTTTTCACTTAACTACATTACACTATGATGTATCTATCATAAATGTATTGTTCATTACAGTATTCAATTCTGTGTTCCTGAAGAAGCGCATGTGGCACGTAACATGTCGAGCCTAGACAGAATCTGATCGTCACCACTGCATAGCTTTTGGTTCAACGGAACGTACTGTAACTATATTGATCAAAAAGTTTCTTCCTTTTTTTTTGATTCTAAACCTTGCCTAATCTTGATTACTTAAACCATTCAGCTATGTATGGAGTGCATAATCTGTAAACTGTGTAACTAGGAATTGAACTATGTATGTTTCCTTATTTTATCTTCTATCTTTTTTAAAAATATTTTCAAAATAAATCAGAATTTTAGTTACACATCTAGCTATTATTGTGCCTATAAAGTCTTGAGCCCACTATTGCCTTTTGTTCTCTAAACATTTTTACCACGTTCTGCCTTGCATTGATATTCATAAGGATCAATGCTAGGTTTGGATTTCACAGACTTCCAAAGCATTTAATGACCCCCTTCCTCCTCCATCCAAATCAAACCCAGACAGATTCACTTGTCCCTAGCAAGGATCAAGCATACCTTGACAAATGCCATAGGTGCTCAGATTCATACAACAATGGACCTAAAAACTGATGCATATGTATAAGCCAGGTATCAGGAGCAATTTAACAAGAACTTTTTATTTTATGTCACACATGGATTTAATTTTATATTAAATTAAAAAACAAACGTCTTTAATTAAAGCTGCAAGTACCGTTTGTCTACATAACAGAGAGATGTGTTACATCCATTTTAGCTGCATATAAAGGTTAGGTTTTTTTATCTTCTTGAAATTGAAAAGCTTGCTTTTTTATCTTCTTAAAAATCCAAGAATATCAGAAAATTCCAAATTAGTTATTGTATTTTATTTTCATTGTGTCTTTTAAAAGCTTTTAGCAGTGTGTTTAAAATATTTTTTTGCTTCTCTAGTATTGATTATGACTACAAAAACTAGAGAGTGATGACATTTCATGACTGTAGTAAAAGTTATGATTTGTAAAGCTTAAAGTCTTTTTATGACACTGTAGCTAAAAAGATATTTTTACTCCATGGAAAGTTGTGTAGTTTACCAAGCCTGTGCATATGCTTATTCCAAAGAACCTTGAAATCATTTACTTTCTTCCTGGCTAACACTTTGACTGCCTAACAGACTTTACAGAATTGCATGAAATACTGCTCACATCCATAATCCTATAAAGATAGAGCCTAAGTGTGTTGTGGCTTTAAATGCCAGGCTTTGAAACTTAGAAATAATCATAGGTTTAAAATATGTGACAGAGATATCACACTTGAAATGATTTTAGATTTTTGGAAATGTCAGTGATTGTACTTGTGTACTGTATAAGTATTGCATTAAACATGCTTCAGAGTCCTATGAATGACCTATGAATGGACTTTACTGTATATTTTTACTGGCTTTTTTTTTTAAACATTGGTTTCATTGAGAAGGGAAAAAGATAAAGTGCACAATACACATGTCGCAGATACAACTGCACATTGTAGTCAAAAACTTATAAAATTAGGGGATACATTTAAAAATAGGTTATAATAGGTTAGGGATAGTAGTTATTGGGTTTGTAGAAAAATAAAGCTTAAAGGGCTTTTAAGCACCTGTAGAAACGCGTCAGTCTACGCTTACTGCTCCCCACATTGCTTTTTATTCATTGTGTTAGCTTTTTATTCAGTTATTGTGGTTTTAATAAACCTACCTTTTTGACCCGCACTATTGGAGCCCCTTCCTCTCTTCTTTCTTATACACCATTGTTTTTGATGAGAGTTGCTGTTGAGGTTCCTTCTGAGATGTCCGTTTCCTGGTTGGGTTGAGTTCACCGAGATTCTTTGGAGCCATCCGTAGAAGACCCTGGACCCCTACTTCCATCGGAGAGTGCCACAGATTCGATCTTTAAGCTTTTATGATTCGGTGTCGCTGACATCCGGGTCCACCTGCTCTGGTAAGAGTACCCATTCTTTCATTTTTCTGGATTCACCAGTGTGGATGTTTCACATTATTCCCTGCACATCAAAGAAGATCCTTACTTCATTGTTTGAGGACTTACATTAGTTTACCTTCCCATTTCCTGGTCAGGATTTGGGGCTAGAGACTCACTGTCTCACTGTCACAATGAAAGGCCCTTGTAAAATATTGATTTGTAAGTTTGGGTGCATGATGTGTTTTAAAATACGTTTCCTGAAGAAACACAAAATGGGGCATATCTTTTTTGAGCTCACGGAGGTGGAGCGACGTTCAGGGATATTCAGGCCTCTGATATTGTGCGATATCACTGAAGGGCAGTGCCCCAGGGATGAGTAGGCCATCTGGGTGTCACCGGAGGAGATGCTCCAAGGATCCAACTGCAAGAGACAAACTGACAGATGTAGATTAACACCTGTGTTAAGGGTAAAGTGAAGCAAACAGTATGTGTTCATATATATATATATATATATATATATATATATATATATATATATATATATATATATATATATATATATATATAGATATATATATAGATATATAGGAGGGGTGATCGCATGGGATAGCATGGAGGATAGGAGTGAGGAGGGAACTAGGGGATAAGTAGAGGAGGATACAAGTATAAAGGTGAGAGAGGTGGTTCTTTATTAGTGGTACGTCTCCGGGGTAGGTCGAGCCCATTCAGAAGAAAGCACCCTCGTATCGTATGTCCTTAAACAGGAGCACTGGGTCACTCTGTGGGGTAGAAGGGAGACAGTCCATGGGGCAGGGGTCACTCTGTGGGGTAGATTAAACTAAGAAACCTAGGGGAGTAATTGGCCGTGCACACACAGCCGTAACCATAGTAGCTTTGATTTTGGAATTTTGTAGCATACTAACAAGTAAACATGCAAAATGTATATTCAAGTAAACATATAAACTTATAAACCAGACCTAAAAGGAGAAAAAGAAAAATGAAAAGGGGTCATTGTAAGCCTGATTGTCTAGCATTCAAGTCCCTTAAAACTGGGATATGGTACAACGGGGCACCAACTCGGTCCATGGCACACTCTGATGGGAGGAGGCACATAGAATAGTTCCAACCGGTGTGATAAGATAATGTGTGCAGTTAGATTTTGCAAATGATCAGCAGTAATGATCAGCAGTAATCTGCAGTGTTCCGTGGTTTCATGCACTGGCCGTGGGTAATAGGTAGGAGAGGCCATTCAAGTTGGGCTTTTCCTGCTGTGGCGTAAAGAACAGTGCATAGGGGGAGTATCTTTTCACTGGGGACTCTGAGTGCCCCTTAGACAGCATCTGTCGTGGCTCAACTTGTGGTGATGGAGGAGGGAAAGAGGCAGAGTGTGGATGGATTAGTCTTCATCTTGATCCTTAGCTGACACCACGTCTAGCTTGTGGTCTGGGTGTCCATGTTTTGGACCCGACCCCATGACTTTGTTTTGGTTTTTTGGCTTGCCTCTTGTCAGGTGTGGAAAATGAGACCTGGGGGAGCTTCTTTCCAATGGGACCTGGAGGAAGTCTGAGTACCAGTCAGGTAGATCAATCTAACCTAGGTTCAGTGCGATGCAAAAGTCCGGCAGGTCAGCAGGTGTGCGCTGGACATGTTGTTGTTCATTATAAAACCAATAGCTCCGCGCTTAGGTAATCAAGGAACTGCAGCCCCCCAGCACAGAATCGCACCAATGTGAAATTCCAAAAAGATTAGAGTCAAAAAAACAGGGGTGATTGGCGCTGTTCCGCTAAAATCAAAAAGACTGGTGTATTATATCAAGTGAACTGTGAAACAAACCAAGCACAAATAACAATGTATAAAATAAAGAGAAATTAAGTGAAAATAGCTGAAGTATGTGCAACACCTGCCATGAAAAAGTGCAGCATGTATTCGTTCCTAGGTGAACCAAAATAGATCAAGGTCTGGGTGAATATGAATTCCCAAACAAACTATCAGGAAATCCTTAAAATCATATACTAATCATAATAAACATCAGTAGTGCATAAACTAACAAACACCAATAGTGTATAAATAAAATGACTTTGAAATCTATAATCACAAATGCACATAAAAAAATTAAAAAAATTAAAAATTCATCACAAATCTTGAGTCCACAAAATGTCCCACAAAATATAAGTAAAATGTAAAAAAGGGCCTGTAGTGCAAAATTCTTCATAAAGTGCAAATAGTGAGTCTTTTTAAATTTCTAGCAATGATCTTAATGCCGTGAAATCCTCCTGTCATCCAAAACGCCCCCCAATGTGCCCTCACTCACCGAAGGAGGACACCCCTGCAGGGGTATCAGGCCTGTCAGCTGTATCCCGCAGCTATGGTCCTTGGTGAAGGCTCCTGTTCGGATCTCCACTCTCGGTGTCCGGGCTGGCTTCAATCAATCCCCGCAGGCACATCCATATAGAATAAAAATGAATCCCATCGCGTAATTCCGTAAAATATATGTAAAGGCTTTATTGAATATACTAAAATCAAACCAACAATGTCCCGCTGCCTGGTTCGCAGTCAGACTATGTGGGAGAAAACAGTGCGGTGTGGCGTGCGTTCCACCGCTCGTTCCACACCCGGAAGCAAAACAATAGGACAAGACGTATGCGTATCACTTGGCCACGCCTTACGCGTTTCGTCATCCAGACGTCATCTGAGGCGCCTCAGATGTCTGGATGACGAAACACCATTAAAAATTATATATAGTAAATATATATATATATATACAGTATCTCACAAAAGCGAGTACACTCCTCACATTTTTGTAAATATTTTATTATATCATTTCATGTGACAACACTGAAGAAATGATACTTTGCTACAATGTAAAGTAGTGAATGTACAGCTTGTACAACAGTGTAAATTTGCTGTCCCCTCAAAATAACTCAAAACACAGCTATTAACCACTTGACGACCGCCTCACGCCGATGTACGTCGGCAAAGTGGCACGGACAGGCAAAATCACGTACAGTGTACGTGATTTGCCTTCCGCGGGTGGGGGGTCCGATCGGACCCCCCCCCCGGTGCCCGAGGCGGTCGTCTTTTGTCCAGCGGCGATCGGTGATGAGGGGGAGACCATCCGTTCGTGGCCCCCCCCTCGCGATCGCCGCCGGCCAATGAGAATCTTCCTTTGCTGCTGTATGCTAAACAGCAGCAAAGGAAATGATGTCATCTCCCCTCGGGTCGGTATTTTCCGTTCCGGCCCGAGGAGAGAAGACATCAATGTGAGTGCACCAACACACACACACACAGTAGAACATGCCAGGCACACAAAACACCCCGATCCCCCCCCCGATCGCCCCCCGATCCCCCCCCAATCACCCCCCCCCCCCTGTCACAAACTGACACCAGCAGTTTTTTTTTTTTTTTTTTTTCTGATTACTGCATGGTGTCAGTTTGTGACAGTTACAGTGTTGGGACAGATACTGTTACCCCCCTGTAGGTCTAGGGTACCCCCCTAACCCCCCCTAATAAAGTTTTAACCCCTTGATCACCCCCCCTCACCAGTGTCACTAAGCGATCATTTTTCTGATCGCTGTATTAGTGTCGCTGGTGACGCTAGTTAGTGAGGTAAATATTTAGGTTCGCCGTCAGCGTTTTATAGCGTCAGGGACCCCCCTATACTATCTGATAAATGTTTTAACCCCTTGATTGCCCCCTAGTTAACCCTTTCACCACTGATCACCGTATAACCGTTACGGTTGACGCTGGTTAGTTTGTTTATTTTTTATAGTGTCAGGGCACCCGCCGTTTATTACCGAATAAAGGTTTAGCCCCCCGATCGCCCGGCGGTGATATGCGTCGCCCCAGGCAGCGTCAGATTAGCGCCAGTACCGCTAACACCCACGCACGCAGCATGCGCCTCCCTTAGTGGTATAGTATCTGATCGGATCAATATCTGATCCGATCAGATACTATACTAGCGTCCCCAGCAGTTTAGGGTTCCCAAAAACGCAGTGTTAGCGGGATCAGCCCAGATACCTGCTAGCACCTGCGTTTTGCGCCTCCGCCCAGCCCACCCAAGTGCAGTATCGATCGATCACTGTCACTTACAAAACACTAAACGCATAACTGCAGCGTTCGCAGAGTCAGGCCTGATCGCTAACAGTTTTTTTGGTAGCATTTTGGTGAACTGGCAAGCACCAGCCCCAGGCGTCAGGTTAGCGCCAGTACCGCTAACACCCACGCACGCAGCATACGCCTCCCTTAGTGGTATAGTATCTGAACGGATCAATATCTGATCCGATCAGATCTATACTAGCGTCCCCAGCAGTTTAGGGTTCCCAAAAACGCAGTGTTAGCGGGATCAGCCCAGATACCTGCTAGCACCTGCGTTTTGCGCCTCCGCCCGGCCCAGCCCACCCAAGTGCAGTATCGATCGATCACTGACACTTACAAAACACTAAACGCATAACTGCAGCGTTCACAGAGTCATGCCTGATCCCTGCGATTGCCAACAGTTTTTTTGGTAGTATTTTGGTGAACTGGCAAGCACCAGCCCCAGGCAGCGTCAGATTAGCGCCAGTACCGCTAACACCCACGCACGCACCGTACACCACCCTTAGTGGTATAGTATCTGATCGCATCAATATCTGATCCGATCAGATCTATACTAGCGTCACCAGCAGTTTAGGGTTCCCAAAAACGCAGTGTTAGCGGGATCAGCCCAGATACCTGCTAGCACCTGCGTTTTGCCCCTCCGCCCGGCCCAGCCCACCCAAGTGCAGTATCGATCGATCACTGTCACTTACAAAACACTAAAAGCATAACTGCAGCGTTCGCAGAGTCAGGCCTGATCCCTGCGATCGCTAACAGTTTTTTGGTAGCGTTTTGGTGAACTGGCAAGCGCCAACGGCCTAGTACACCCCGGTCGTAGTCAAACCAGCACTGCAGTAACACGTGGTGACGTGGCGAGTCCCATAAGTGCAGTTCAAGCTGGCGAGATGGCAAGCACAAGTAGTGTCCCGCTGCCACCAGAAAGACAAACACAGGCCCGTCGTGCCCATAATGCCCTTCCTGCTGCATTCGCCAATCCTAATTGGGAACCCACCGCTTCTGCAGCGCCCGTACTTCCCCCATTCACATCCCCAACCAAATGCAGTCGGCTGCATGAGAGGCATTTTTATGTCCTCCCGAGTACCCCTACCCAGCGAACGCCCCCAAAAAGATGTTGTGTCTGCAGCTAGCGCGGATATAGGCGTGACACCCGCTATTATTGTCCCTCCTGTCCTGACAATCCTGGTCTTTGCATTGGTGAATGTTTTGAACGCTACCATTCACTAGTTGAGTATTAGCGTAGGGTACAGCATTGCACAGACTAGGCGCACTTTCACAGGGTCTCCCAAAATGCCATCGCATTTTGAGAGACCCGAACCTGGAACCGGGTACCGTTATAAAAGTTAGTTACAAAAAAAGTGTAAAAAAAAAAAAAATATGAAATAAAAAAAAATAGTTGTTTTATTGTTCTCTCTCTCTCTATTCTCTCTCTCTATTGTTCTGCTCTTTTTTACTGTATTCTATTCTGCAATGTTTTATTGTTATTGTTATTATGTTTTATCATGTTTGTTTTTCAGGTGTGTAATTATTTACACTTTACTGTGCTTTATTGTTAACCATTGTTAACCATTTTTTTGTCTTCAGGTACGCCATTCACGACTTTGAGTGGTTATACCAGAATGATGCCTGCAGGTTTAGGTATCATCTTGGTATCATTCTTTTCAGCCAGCGGTCGGCTTTCATGTAAAAGCAATCCTAGCGGCTAATTGGCCTCTAGACTGCTTTTACAAGCCGTGGGAGGGAATGCCCCCCCCCCCCACCGTCTTCCGTGTTTTTCTCTGGCTCTCCTGTCTCAACAGGGAACCTGAGAATGCAGCCGGTGATTCAGCCAGCTGACCATAGAGCTGATCAGAGACCAGAGTGGCTCCAAACATCTCTATGGCCTAAGAAACCGGAAGCTACGAGTATTTCATGACTTAGATTTCGCCGGATGTAAATAGCGCCATTGGGAAATTGGGGAAGCATTTTATCACACCGATCTTGGTGTGGTCAGATGCTTTGAGGGCAGAGGAGAGATCTAGGGTCTAATAGACCACAATTTTTTCAAAAAAGAGTACCTGTCACTACCTATTGCTATCATAGGGGATATTTACATTCCCCGAGATAACAATAAAAATGATTAAAAAAAAAAATATGAAAGGAACAGTTTAAAAGTAAGATTAAAAAAGCAAAAAAATAATAAAGAAAAAAAAAAAAAAAAAAACACCCCTGTCGCCCCCTGCTCTCGCGCTAAGGCGAACGCAAGCGGCGGTCTGTCGTCAAACGTAAACAGCAATTGCACCATGCATGTGAGGTATCACCGCGAAGGCCAGATCGAGTGCAGTAATTTTTCCAGTAGACCTCCTCTGTAAATCTAAAGTGGTAACCTGTAAAGGCTTTTGAAGGCTTTTAAACATGTATTTATTTTGTTGCCACTGCACGTTTGTGCGCAATTTTAAAGCATGTCATGTTTGGTATCCATGTACTCGGCCTAAGATCATATTTTTTATTTCATCAAACATTTGGGCAATATAGCGTGTTTTAGTGCATTAAAATTAAAAAAAGTGTGTTTTTTCCCCAAAAAATGCGTTTGAAAAATCGCTGCGCAATTACTGTGTGAAAAAAAAAAATGAAACACCCACCATTTTAATCTGTAGGGCATTTGCTTTAAAAAAATATATAATGTTTGGGGGTTCAAAGTAATTTTTTTGCAAAAAAAAAAAACTTTTTCATGTAAACAATAAGTGTCAGAAAGGGCTTTGTCTTCAAGTGGTTAGAAGAGTGGGTGATGTGTGACATAAGCTTCTAAATGTTGTGCATAAAATGCCAGGACAGTTCAAAACCCCCCCAAATGACCCCATTTTGGAAAGTAGACACCCCAAGCTATTTGCTGAGAGGCATGTCGAGTCCATGGAATATTTTATATTGCGACACAAGTTGCGGGAAAGAGACAATTTTTTTTTTTTTTTTTTTTTTTTTGCACAAAGTTGTCACTAAATGATATATTGCTCAAACATGCCATGGAAATATGTGAAATTACACCCCAAAATACATTCTGCTGCTTCTCCTGAGTACGGGGATACCACATGCGTGAGACTTTTTGGGAGCCTAGCCGCGTACGGGACCCCGAAAACCAAGCACCGCCTTCAGGCTTTCTAAGGGCGTGAATTTTTGATTTCACTCTTCACTGCCTATCACAGTTTCGGAGGCCATGGAATGCCCAGGTGGCACAAAACCCCCCCAAATGACCCCATTTTGGAAAGTAGACACCCCAAGCTATTTTCTGAGAGGTATAGTGAGTATTTTGCAGACCTCACTTTTTGTCACAAAGTTTTGAAAATTGAAAAAAGAAAAAAAAAAATGTTTTTTCTTGTCTTTCTTCATTTTCAAAAACAAATGAGAGCTGCAAAATACTCACCATGCCTTTCAGCAAATAGCTTGGGGTGTCTACTTTCCAAAATGGGGTCATTTGGGGGGGTTTGTGCCACCTGGGCATTCCATGGCCTCCGAAACTGTGATAGGCAGTAAAGAGTGAAATCAAAAATTTTCACCCTTAGAAATCCTGAAGGCAGTGATTGGTTTTCGGGGTCCAGTACGCGGCTAGGCTCCCAAAAAGTCCCACACATGTGGTATCCCCATACTCAGGAGAAGCAGCTAAATGTATTTTGGGGTGCAATTCCACATATGCCCATGGCCTGTGTGAGCAATATATCATTTAGTGACAACTTTATGAAAAAAAAAAAAAAAAATAAAATAAAAGTGTCACTTTCCCGCAACTTGTGTCAAAATATAAAATATTCCATGGACTCAATATGCCTCTCAGCAAATAGCTTGGGGTGTCTACTTTCCAAAATGGGGTCATTTTGGGGGGTTTTGTGCCATCTTGGCATTCCATGGCCTCCGAAACTGTGATAGGCAGTGAAGAGTGAAAGCAAAAATTTACACCCTTAGAAATCCTGAAGGCGGTGATTGGTTTTCGGGGCCCCGTACGCGGCTAGGCTCCCAAAAAGTCCCACACATGTGGTATCCCCATACTCAGGAGAAGCAGCTAAATGTATTTTGGGGTGCAATTCCACATAGGCCCATGGCCTGTGTGAGCAATATATCATTTAGTGACCACTTTTTGTAAATATTTTTTTTTTTTTTTTTTTTTGTCATTTTTCAATCACTTGGGACAAAAAAAATAAATATTCAATGGGTTCAACATGCCTCTCAGCAATTTCCTTGGGGTGTCTACTTTCCAAAATGGGGTCATTTGGGGGGCTTTTGTACTGCCCTGCCATTTTAGCACCTCAAGAAATGACATAGGCAGTCAAACTAAAAGCTGTGTAAATTCCAGAAAATGTACCCTAGTTTGTAGACGCTATAACTTTTGCGCAAACCAATAAATATACGCTTATTGACATTTTTTTTACCAAAGACATGTGGCCGAATACATTTTGGCCTAAATGTATGACTAAAATTTAGTTTATTGGATTTTTTTTAGAACAAAAAGTAGAAAATATCATTTTTTTTCAAAATTTTCGGTCTTTTTCCGTTTATAGCGCAAAAAATAAAAACCGCAGAGGTGATCAAATACCATCAAAAGAAAGCTCTATTTGTGGGAAGAAAAGGACGCAAATTTCGTTTGGGTACAGCATTGCATGACCGCGCAATTAGCAGTTAAAGCGACGCAGTGCCAAATTGGAAAAAGACCTCTGGTCCTTAGGCAGCATAAAGGTCCGGGGCTCAAGTGGTTAATGTCTAAACCGCTGGCAAAAAAAGTGTTGTCACATAAAAAGATAGAATAAAATATTTACAAAAATGTGAGGGGTGTACTCACTTTTGTGAGATACTGTATATCGTAAAGTCAAAAATAAAAGATTCACTTTAGGTATAGACTAGATCGAGTTGAAAATCTTAATCCATAACTTGCTTATTTTGAGGCATTGCCATCAAAAATGAAACAATGCTCATTTGGCCTCCTCTAAAGCATAGAGGAGAGGGCTGAGGATGTGCCTTTGCTTTTCTGACAGGAACCATTCATAAACTCAAAAGCATTTTTTAGTTAGATTCTAAGAATATATTACTTTAAATGATGATAAATTACCTGCAATTTCCTTCCATTCCTTAAGATCCATAGTCTTCCCAAGATCCTTCTTTTGACTGTGTTTTTGTAAATTTCTGCGTACTGAGAATTGGTTTGATCCAAGCCAGACCTCAAGTCTATTAGACTGATTTGCTCATCACACACTCAATGCATGAACTATTGACAAGGTCAAATACTTTTCTGTAATCTAAACGGTACACAACAAATAACAAAGGAAAATGGTGTAAAACACCTCTCTAAACAAAGAGTTATTATGCAAAGATTATTGAACCATATTAAAGTCCACTAAATGACACAGTAGGTCAATAGTGTGCAAGCCCACATATAGTCTATAGAGGCCGGTGAATGAACTGGTAGCTGACCATAGAACCAAGACACATCCACTCTAATTCAGCACAGTTGAATGAGAAGCCGAAAGTGAAGCCGGCAGTCTGTGTAGAGTTAGTGCATGTCCTTAACAAAGTACATTGTTCCAGATAATAGTACTTTTGGGAGGGCAGCAGTCCAGGAATAGTGCACTAACAGTTTCAGCTCAGCAGGTCCCTGCTAATGCAGAGCAAAGACGGACACAGCCCACTGTCCATTTCCATCCGACACATGTGCGCTGACATTTGCTGCTCCATAGAGAGCAATGGATGATCCAATCGGGCCTGCCTGAAAAACTGACAGGCGGACCATTGTGGAAATGGCCTTAGTGCAGCAACCTCCAGCTCAAAGAGGGTGTCTGAGCTGATACACAAAACTAACCCTTTAGTATGGTTCATTAATCTTTGCATAAGAGCCCTTTGTTTATCAAGGTATTTGTGCTGTTTTGTTTGTTATTTTCCCTTAGTGTACCAAGCTCCACTGGTTTCTTACAGCAGCACTTATCTCTAGTTCAGTTCTGTGTTCCTGAAGTTTGAGTGCTGTAAAAATGTGGAGGGCAAAGGGGGCTCTTTTTTTTACAGGTTATCAATGGCAATCAGAAAATATGAATATCAAGGAAGATTCAAGCAAACATGGCACATTAAGCAAAACAATAAGTGTAAAATAAATGCAAATACATTTACCTGATCAAGCAAAACAAGAAAAGAGTCTTGGAATATGCAGAGAGAAAAATTGCACGATTCCTCAGAGAACATGAATATTTCCTCCATTTACATAGTTACATAGTAGGTGAGGTTGAAAAAAGACACAAGTCCATCAAGTCCAAACTATGTGTGTGATTATATGTCAGTATTACATAGTATATCCCTGTATGTTGCGGTCATTCAGGTGCTTATCTAATAGTTTCTTGAAGCTATCAATGCTCTCTGCTGAGACCACCGCCTGTGGAAGGGAATTCCACATCCTTGCCGCTCTTACAGTAAAGAACCCTCTACGTAGTTTAAGGTTAAACCTATTTTCTTCTAATTGTAATGAGTGGCCACAAGTCTTATTAAACTCTTCTGCGAAAAAGTTTTATCCCTATTGTGGGGTCACCAGTATGGTATTTGTTTATTGAAATCATTGAAATCATATCCCCTCTCAAGCGTCTCTTCTCCATAATTTCAGTGCTCGCAACCTTTCCTCATAACTAATATCATCCAGACCCTTTATTAGCTTTGTTGCCCTTTGTACTCGCTCCATTTCCAGTACATCTTTTCTGAGGACTGGTGCCCAGAGCTGGACAGCATACTCTAGGTGCGGCCAGACCAGAGTCTTGTAGAGCGAGAGAATTATCGTTTTATCTCTGGAGTTGATCCCCTTTTTAATGCATGCCAATATTCTGTTTGCTTTGTTAGCAGCAGCTTGGCATTGCATGCCACAGTGTATAGATTGCATTTATATTTTTGCCACTCAAATGCATTTTTTTTACATTTTTCTACATTGAACCTCATTTGCCATGTAGTTGCCCACCCCATTAATTTGTTCAGATCTTTTTGCAAGGTTTCCACATCCTGCGGAGAAGTTATTGCCCTGCTTAGCTTAGTATTGTCCGCAAATACAGAGATTGAACTGTTTACCCCATCCTCCAAGTTGTTTATGGACAAATTATACAGGATTGGTCCCAGCACAGAACCCTGGGGGACCCCACTACCCACCCCTGACCATTCCAAGTACTCCCCATTAATCACCACCCTCTGAACTTGCCCTTGTAGCCAGTTTTCAATCCATGTACTCACCCTAGGGTCCATGCCAATGGACCTTATTTTGTACAGTAAACGTTTATGGGGAACTGTGTCAAATGCTTTTGGAAAATCCAGATACACCACATCTACAGGCCTTCCTTTATCTAGATGGCAACTTGCCTCCTCATAGAAGGTTAATAGATTAGTTTGGCAAGAACGATTCTTCATGAATCCATGCTGATTACTACTAATGATACCATTCTCATTACTAAAATCTTGTATATAGTCCCTTATCATCCCCTCCAAGAGTTTACATACTATTGATGTTAGGCTAATTGGTCTAATTCCCAGGGATGTATTTTGGGCCCTTTTTAAATATTGGTGCTACATTGGCTTTTCTCCAATAAGCTGGTACCATTCCAGTCAATAGACTGTCAGTAAAAATTAAGAACAATGGTCTGGCAATTACTTGACTGAGTTCCCCAAGTACCCTCGGGTGCAAGCCATCTGGACCCGCCCCCCATTTCTTTATGGGGCCAATATGGTCTGTCCTCCCTTTTTTACTGTGTACATACTTAAAGAATTTCTTGGGATTTTTTTGCTCTCTTCTGCTATGTGTCTTTCAAGTTCTATCTTAGCCGTCCTTATTGCATCCTTACATTTCTTGTTGCATTCTTTATAAAGTCTGAATGCTGATGATGATCCCTCAACCCAGTACTTTTTGAAGGCCTTCTCCTTTGCTTTTATATGCATTTTTACATTGGAGTTAAGCCATCCAGGACTTTTGTTCGCTCTTTTAAATTTATTACCCAATGGGATGCATTAGCTAATGCCCTTATTTAATATGCTCTTAAAGCAAACCCATCTCTCCTCCGTGTTCTTTGTTCTTAAGATTTTATCCCAATTTATGCCTTCTAGCAAGGTTCGTAGTTTAGGGAAGTTGGCTCTTTTTTAATTCAGTGTCTTTGTATTCCCCTTGTTTCCTATCTGTGTGATTTATACTGAAGCCAATTGACCTGTGATCGCTGTTACCTAAATTGTCCCGTATTTCCACATCCGTAATTAGGTCTGTATTGTTGGTAATCAGATCCAGTAACGCTTTATTTCTAGCTGGAGAAGAGGTAGGCTCCCATCATATCACATAGAGCATGGTGGTCCCATCCCCATTAGTAGAAACAAAAATCGTAACCCCCTTAGTTGGGACTTTAAACAGATCACCCACTCAAAAATATATAAAAAAAGTATTCTTTAATGATATGGAATAAAAAACATATAAAATCCACATATGACAAAGATGCACAACATGTGCTACATGAAAAATCAACCAATTACTGTACATATAATTAGCATACAATGTAAATGCCCAAATGCCCGATGCATTTCCGGTATGAGGTGTTCCAATACCTTCCTCAGGGACAGAGGGTTCAAAAGTTTTTTAATATTCAAATAAATTCCAGTGTGATGATTCCATGTCAAAATAGGCACTAAGGACCAATGAGTCCATATTGGCATTACACAACTCGCTACCTGTAAGTGTTGTGAGTAGGGATGAGCCGAACACCCCCCGGTTCGGTTCGCACCAGAACCTGCGAACGGACCGAAAGTTCGCACGAACGTTAGAACCCCATTGACGTCTATGGGACTCGAACGTTTGAAATCAAAAGTGCTCATTTTAAAGGCTAATTTGCATGGTATTGTCCTAAAAAGGGTTTGGGGACCCGGGTCCTACCCCAGGGGACATGTATCAATGCAAAAAAAAACTTTTAAAAACGTCAGTTTTTTCGGGAGCAGTGATTTTAATGATGCTTAAAGTAAAAAAAAAAAAAAGTGAAATATTCCTTTAAATATCGTACCTGGGGGGTGTCTATAGTATGCCTGTAAAGTGACGCGTGTTTCCCGTGTTTAGAACAGTCCCTGCACCAAATGTCATTTTTAAAGGAAAAAATCTCATTTAAAACTGCTTGCGGGTTTAATGTCATGTCGGGTCATGGCAATATGGATGAAAATCAGTGAGACAAACGGCATGGATACCCCCCAGTCCATTACCAGGCCCTTTGGGTCTTGTATGGATATTAAGGGGAACCCCGCACCCAAATTAAAATAAGGAAAGGCCCTATATACTCTGAACAGCAGTATACAGGCGGTGCAAACAAGACAGGGACTGTAGGTTTGTTGTTAAGTAGAATCTCTTTGTAATTTTGAACGGGTACATTTTTAACGTGTTTAGCTCCAGCCAAAAAATCTTTTTTAAGCTTTTTGGAAAACATAGGGAAGGGTTATCACCCCTGTGACATTTGTTTTGCTGTCTTTCCTCCTCTTCAGAAGATTTCACCTCACTTTTTGTCCCAATGAAAAATGTTTTTTGAAAATTAGGGTTTTTTTGTGGAACAAGGATTGGAAAGCATCAGTGGAAAGGAGAAATTGTTTTCCCATATTAACTTTTACAGGAGAGAATTTCCCTTCCTAGGGGTATATTTCATCTCACTTCCTGTTGTCTCCTTCCATTTGCAAGTAGGAGTCGTTTGTAAGTTAGATGTTTGAAAGTAGGGTCCTGCCCTATATACTCAGCAGAAATTTGGGCCTTAGGTGTTGCTGTGGCCACAACACTGTAAGCCCTCACAGGGCCCTGCTGTGAAATATTAGATCAAGAATTGTAATTACATGCCCCTGTTGAACAGGAGCTGAAAAATTAGGCCTTAGGCACTGGTGGTGGCGCCCAGAACCAAAAATGTTCTTACAAGCTATCAGCGTGATGATTGAGGAGGAAAAGGATAATTACTCAGGGATAGTCACTCAGCATCAGCACAGGCAGTCTTTGAAGGGATCTGAGATTTCAAAAAAAAATATTCGGTTACATCAGCATCAGGTGCTTGGTAGCTGGTGGTGATCCAAGACTGATTCATTTTTATGAAGGTCAGCCGATCGACCGAGTCGGTGGACAGACGCACCCTGTGATCGGTTACCACGCCTCCAGCAGCACTGAATGTGCGTTCCGAAAGAACGCTGGATGCAGGACAGGCCAGTAGCTCAATTGCATACTGTGCAAGCTCTGGCCAGTGATCCATCCTCAAGACCCAGTAACCCAGAGGATTTTCGGTGGGAAAGGTGTCCAAGTCTGATCTTGCCCCTAGGTATTCCTGCACCATGTAAAACAGACGCTGGCGATGGTTGCTGGAACCGATCATACCTTGGGGCTGCGGACCAAAAAATTGTCTGAACGCATCGGTCAGACGGCCACCTTCTCCACCGCTCCTTCTTTGACTGACCGAAGCCTCAGCAACACGTTGTCCAGAAACAGGAGTTTGTAACCTCCCAGTCTCTGGGAACGCATTGCACAGACCTTTCTGCAAGGCCTCCCGAAGATGTTTCATCCTCTGCTCCCTCTGCGATGGCAAGATAAGGTCTGCAACCTTACCCTTGTAACGTGGATCAAGGAGGGTTGCCAGCCAGTATTGGTCCTTCTCCTTGATACCACGAATACGAGGATCCTTACGCAGGCTTTGCAGGATCAGGGAGGCCATGCAGCGTAGGTTTGCTGAAGCATTCGGTCCGGAGTCCTCTGGGTCACTAAGGACGACAACGTCCGCAGCCACCTCCTCCCAGCCACGTACAAGTCCATGTGTTTCTTGGGACTGATCCCTTAAAGACTGCTGCTGATGCTGAGTGCCAGGCTCCACCTCCATACTGACACAATCTTCCTCCTCCTCCTCCTCCTCCTCGTCCTCTTCCTGTGTGATCGGCGGGCACGCAGGAACACTGTCTGGATAAAGGGGGCCTTGAGAGCTAAGGAAGTCCTCCTCTTCCTGCCTCTGTTCTGCCTCAAGTGCCCTGTCCATTATTCCACGCAGCGTGTGCTTCAACAGGTGGACAAGGGGGACAGTGTCACTGATGCATGCACTGTCACTGCTCACCATCCTCGTGGCCTCCTCGAATGGTGACAGGACAGTGCATGCATCCCTGATCATGGCCCACTGGCGTGGGGAAAAAAAACCAAGCTCCCCTGACCCTGTCCTGGTGCCATAGTCGCACAGGTACTCATTGATGGCCCTCTGCTGCGTGTGCAGCCGCTGCAGCATGGCCAACGTTGAGTTCCACCTGGTGGGCATGTCACAGATTAGGCGGTTCTTGGGCAGGTTAAACTCCTTTTGGAGGTCTGTCAGCCGAGCACTGGCATTATATGACCGGCGGAAATGCACACAGACTTTCCTGGCCTGCCTCAGGACATCCTGTAAGCCCGGGTACCTGCCCAAGAACCGCTGCACCACCAAGTTAAGGACGTGAGCCAAACAGGGCACATGGGTCATTTGTCCCTGTCGGAGGGCAGAGAGGAGGTTGGTGCCATTGTCGCAAACCACCATTCCTGCCCTAAGTTGGCGTGGCGTCAACCACCTCTGAACCTGCCCCTGCAGAGCTGACAGAACCTCTGCCCCAGTGTGGCTCCTGTCCCCCAAGCACACCAGCTCAAGCACCGCATGGCATATTTTGGCCTGCGTACTTGCGTAGCCCCTTGAACGACTACGGAGCACCGCTGGTTCCGAGGAAGAGGCCATGGAGGAAGAAGAAGAGGAGGGGGTGGAGGAGAGAGGTGTGTCACAATCAGCATTTTGGAGGCGTGGTGGCGGAACAACCTCCAACACTACTGCACCTTGTCCTGCATCCTTCCCAGCTGCCAGCAGAGTCACCCAATGCGCCGTGAAACTTAGGTAACGTCCCTGTCCATGCCTGCTGGACCAGGAGTCAGCGGTAATATGCACCTTACCGCTGACCGCCCTGTCCAGCGAGGCATGGACATTGCCTTCCACATGCCGGTAGAGAGCCGGAATCGCCTTCCGTGAGAAAAAGTGGCGTTTGGGTACCTGCCACTGAGGAACCGCACATTCCACAAACTCACGGAAGGGGGCAGACTCTACCAACTGAAAAGGCAGCAGTTGAAGTGCTAGCAATTTTGCCAAGCTAGCATTCAACCGCTGGGCATGTGGATGGCTGGGAGCAAACTTCTTTCGGCGGTGCAGCAGCTGGGGCAGGGAAATTTGCCTGGTACAATCTGACGTCAGTGTACCAAAAGCAGATTGCCCACAAGTACTTGGCTGTGACACACCTAATTCTACACCTTCATTCCTCTCACTGCAGGTCTCAGAGAGGACTGGAGGTCTAGTGGGGTTGGAAATCTCAGCTGATGAGGAGCAAGGAGAGATACTCTTTGTTCTTTGGTGTGGGTCTTTTAGATACGCTTGCCAACGAACTGCATGGTAGGTCAACATATGTCTGGTCAAGCATGTGGTACCCAAGCGGGAGATGTTTTGGCCACGTGAGATACGCTTGAGACATATGTTGCAAATAGCAGCGGTGCGATCTGATGCACTCGTCTCAAAAAAGGCCCACACCAAATAACTTTTTGAATAACGCGCAGAGACTGCAGCGCCCTGCACATGTGGAGCTTTGGGGTGTGATGCAGTCAATGTGCTGCCCTTAGGCTGGCCCCTGGAGGGCATCCTGCCTCGTTGGTGATGTGCCGCCTCCTCCTCCTCCTTTCTCCTATCAGGCACCCACGTTGAGTCAGTGACCTCATCATCCCCTCCCTCCTCATCACTGGAGCAAACCTGGCAGTATGCTGCAGCAGGGGGAGCATGACTGCCAGATTGCTGTCCTTCTTGGGCACCCCCTCTGTCCGTGCTCATGTTACTGCCTTCATCGAGCTCAGTATCATCAGAGCCTTCCAAACACTGGGCATCCTCCTGGAGCATGTACCCAACACTGTGGTCAAACAGTTCGAGGGAATCCTCAGGAGGACATGGTGGAGCTAGGGAAGGAGTCACTGATGACATTGAGCTGAGGGAAGAGGCCGCTGCTTTGCCAGACAAAGCACCCTGGGCATGGGTGAGAGAGGATGAGGAGGATGAGGACAGCTTGGTCATCCACTCGACTAAGTCTTCCGCATGTTGCGGCTCAACACGGCCAGCTGCCGAAAAAAAGGCCAAGCGTGTCCCATGGCCACGTGCTGATGAGGATGCACCGTCTCCATGACCAGCACTAGACACAGAGCCTGCTTGCCCTCTCTTATTGGCTTGTGACTGTCTGCCTCTCCTTCTTGGCCTTCCAGACATACTAATGGCCTGTAGCTGCACTAAGCTGGGATAGAACACCAGTAATTTTCTTCAGGTAGCTTTATATACTGTAACCAGACAAGCCTGCCTGTCAGTAGGAAGATAACAGGAACGGATCTAGCTGAACACTGAGCAGGACGCACTGTACTAAATGTAAATAGTCTAGCTGCCTGACCGTGGTACTAATAGGATCAAATAGAACACCAGTAATTTTCTTCAGGTAGCTTTATATACTGTAACCAGACAAGCCTGCCTGTCAGTAGGAAGATAACAGGAACGGATCTAGCTGAACACTGTGAGCAGGACGCACTGTACTAAATGTAAATAGTCTAGCTGCCTGACCGTGGTACTAATAGGATCAAATAGAACACCAGTAATTTTCTTCAGGTAGCTTTATATACTGTAACCAGACAAGCCTGCCTGTCAGTAGGAAGATAACAGGAATGGATCTAACTGAACACTGTGAGCAGGACGCACTGCACTAAATGTAAATAGTCTAGAAGATAACAGGAGCGGATCTAGCTGAACACTGAGCAGGACGCACTGCACTAAATGTAAATAGTCTAGAAGATAACAGGAATGGATCTAGCTGAACACTGAGCAGGACGCACTGCACTAAATGTAAATAGTCTAGAAGATAACAGGAACGGATCTAGCTGAACACTGAGCAGGACGCACTGCACTAAATGTAAATAGTCTAGAAGATAACAGGAACGGATCTAGCTGAACACTGAGCAGGATGCACTGCACTAAATGTAAATAGTCTAGAAGATAACAGGAACGGATCTAGCTGAACACTGAGCAGGACGCACTGCACTAAATGTAAATAGTCTAGAAGATAACAGGAACGGATCTAGCTAAACTGAATACAGTGTATATATATATATGCAACACCTGGGATGCATATATATACACAATACACTCTAAGTGCAGCTAACTGACTGACTGTTCTGCCTAATCTATCTAACTCAAATCAAATGACACTGTCTGTCTCTCTCTCTCTCTCTCTATCTATGAACGCCGGAACACACACTACACAGGGCCGCCGTGCAGGCGGCCTTATATAGTGTGGGGCGTGTACTAAATCCCCTGAGCCATAATTGGACAAAGCCTCCTTGGCTTTGGCCAATTACGGCTCTCTGTTCAGGCGGCGCTGTGATTGGCCAAGCATGCGGGTCATAGTGCATGCTTGGCCAATCATCAGCAAGCAATGCACTGCGATGCCGCAGTGAATTATGGGCCGTGACGCGCCACACGAATTTGGCGCGAACAGCCCATAACGTTCGCAATTCGGCGAATGGTCGAACAGCCGATGTTCGAGTCGAACATGGGTTCGACTCGAACACGAAGCTCATCCCTAGTTGTGAGTATTGGGTACATTCTCAAGGTGCATAGTACCTGCAATATCTATCAAAAGATATATGCCCCTGTGGTTCACTTCCAGGTGGGTGGGACAAACAGCTGACTGAAAATAATTCTGTTGGCTAAATAGCAAGGAATGAGTGTCCAAATGTTCCATCACTGATGAAACCTACGGATATAGCGATCTGGCGTGTGGCGTCTGGTAGCTGGATGAATGTCAGGCTATCATTCCTTAACTATTTAGCCAACAGCATTGTTTTCAGTCAGCTGTTTGTCCCACCCACCTGGAAGTGAACCACAGGGGCATATATCTTTTGATAGATAATACAGGTACTATGCACCTTGAGAATGTACCCAATACTCACAACACTTACAGGTGGCGAGTTGTGTAATGCCAATATGGACTCATTGGTTCTTAGCGCCTATTTTGACATGGAATCATCACACTGGAATTTATTTGAATGTTAAAAAACGTTTTGAACCCACGGCCCCTGAGGAAGGTATTGGAACACCTCATACCGGAAACGCGTCGGGCATTTGGGAATTTACATTATATGCCAATTATATGTACAGTAATTGGTTGATTTTTCATGTAGCACATGTTGTGCATCTTTGTCATATGTGTATTTTATATGTTTTTTATTCCATATCATTAAAGAATACTTTTTTTATATATTTTTGAGTGGGTGGTCTGTTTAAAGTCCCAACTGAGGGGGTTACTATTTTTGTTTCTTTATTTCTAGCTGGTGCTTCTACCATCTGACCCATAAAATTGTCCTGCAAGACATTTAGGAACTGGCAAGCCTTAGATGAATGCGCGGTTCCCTCCACCCAATCTATGTCTGGTTAACCACTTGACCACAGGGCACTTAAACCCATCTTAAAATTGATCACACTTGAAGTACTGACGGCCTATCTATTTTCTTGAAACCCTAACATGCCAGAAAAGTACAAATACCCCCCAAATGACCCCTTTTTGGAAAAAAGACATTCCAAGGTATTTAGAAAGATGCATGGTGAGTTTTTTGAAGTTGTCATTTTTTTCCCACAATTCTTTGCAAAATCAAGATTTTTTTCTTTTTTTTTTCACAAAATTGTCATATTAGCAGGTTATTTCTCACACACAGCATATGCATACCACAAATTACACCCCAAAACACATTCTGCTATTACTCCCAAGTATGGCGATAACCAGATGTGTGGGACTTTTACACAGCGTGGCCACATACAGAGGCCCAACATTCAGGGAGCACCTTCAGGCGCTCTGGAGCACCCAGGCCAATTCTGACATTTCTCTTCTACATGTAAAAATCATCATTTATCTGCTAGAAAACTACATAGAACCCCAAAACATTATATATGTTTTTTTAGCAAAGACCCTAGAGAATACAATGGTGGTCGTTGCAACTTATCTCACAAGGTATTTGTGCAGCAATTTTTCAAACGCGTTTTTCTTTTTTTTAAAACTGTTTTGTGCTTTAAAAAAAAAACAAAACAGTAAAGTTGGCCCAATATTTTTACATGTGAAAGATGAAGTTACGCCGAGTAAATAGATACCTAACATGTCACCCTTCAAAATTGCACACGCTCGTGGAATGGCGCCAAACTTCGCTACTTAATAATCCCCATAGGCGACGCTATAACATTTTTTACTGGTTACATGTTTTGAGTTACAGAGGAGGTCTAGGGCCAAAATTGTTGCTCTCACTCTAACATTCGCAGCAATACCTCACATGTGTGGTTTGAACATCGTTTTCATATGTGGGCGGAACTTACGTATGCGTTCGCTTCTGCATGCGAGCACAGGGGAGCTTAATTTTTTTTTTGTATTGTTCATTTTACTTTATTTATTTTAGTTTGACACTTTTTTCCAAAAAATAAATTTTTTGATCACTTTTATTCCTATCACAAGGAATGTAAACATCCCTTGTAATAGGAATATGGCATGACAGGTCCTCTTTACAGTGAGATATGGGGTCAATAAGACCCCACATTTCACCTCTAGGCTGGGAAGCCTGAAATAAAAAAAAAAGATCCTGGCTTTGATTGTAGTGGTGAGTCGGTAGAAGCACTGGAGGGTGGCAGGAGGAGGAGGACGTCCCCTCTCGCCTCCCATAGGAACGATCAAGAACAGCAGAACAGATGCTATGATCATTCTTATGGTGTAGGGAATCGCCGGCTGAAAAAGCTGATATCTGAATGATACTTGTAGCTGCAGGCATCATTCAGATATCCCCACACAAAGTCAAGGACGTCATATGACGGCGGGCAGGAAGTGTTTAAAACGCATTTTTTTTTACACTAAGTCCATTTATACAATATTTCTAACACATAGCATGTACATACCAAAAATTACACCCAAAATAGATTCTCCTACTCCTCCTGAGTACGGCAATACCACATGTGTGAGACTTTCACAGCCTGGCCACATACAGAGGCCGAGTACAGCCAAGTATGGCTGAGCATGGCAGGCAGAGTATGGCCAAGTATGGCTGAGCATGGCTGAGTATGGCGGGGTATTGCAGGGTATCGCCGAGTATGACTGGGTATGGCTGAGTATGGCAGAATATGGCTGGGTATCACCGAGTATTGCAGAGTATGGCTGGGTATGGCAGAGTATGGCTGGGTATGGCAGAGTATGGCTGGGTATGGCAGAGTATGGCTGGGTATGGCTGGGTATTGCAGAGTATGGCAGGGTATTACAGGGTATGGCAGGGTATGGCAGGGTATGGCAGGGTATGGCAGGGTATGGCAGGGTATGGCAAAGTATTGCAGAGTATGGCAGGGTATGGCAGGGTATGGCAGGGTATGGCAGGGTATGGCAGGTTATTGCAGAGTATTGCGGGGTATTGCGGGGTATTGCGGGGTATTACAGAGTATTGCAGGGTATTGCAGATTATTGCAGAGTATTGCAGGGTATTGCAGAGTATTGCAGAGTATTGCAGAGTATTGCTGGGTATTGCAGAGTATTGCAGGGTATTGCAGAGTATTGCAGGGTATTGCAGAGTATTGCAGGGTATTGCAGAGCATGTCAGTGTAATGCGGGGTATTGCAGAGTATTGAAGGATATGGCAGGGTATTGCAGAGTATTGCAGGGTATGGCAGAGTATGGCAGGGTATTGTAGGGTATTGCAGAGTATTGCAGGGTATTGCAGAGTATTGCAGAGTATTGCGGGGTATTGCGGGGTATTGCAGAATATTGCAGAGTATTGCGGGGTATGTCAGAGTATTGCAGAGTATTGCGGGGTACTGCAGGGTATTGCGGGGTATTGCAGAGTATTACGGGGTATTGCAGAGTACTGCAGAGTATTGCAGGGTATTGCAGGGTATTTCAGAGTATTGCAGGGTATTGCAGGGTATTGCGGAGTATTGCTGGGTATTGCAGAGTATTGCAGGGTATGGCTGAGCATGAAGGGATGGCTTAGCATGGATGGATGGATGACTGGATGTGACTACAATTGTCACAGAGCAGCGCTGTGGGCACTACAGATCCAGCCCACAACGCTGCTGCCATCCGATCTCTCCCCTTCTCCTCTCACACTGTACCGATCGGTACACAGAGGGGAAGAGAGGAACCGGCGTCATGATGATGCCAGTTTGTTTACAAGTGATCGCTCTGTCATTTGACGGAGCGATCACATGGTACACGGCCGCTATCAGCGGCCATTTCCCGTGATCCATGATGCGCCGGGTCCTCTGGACCCGGCGGTCACAGATATGCTCGGGTATGCATCCCAGGGGGCGCACGAGAGCGGGATTCTGGAAGGACGTCACTGTACGCCCTCCCAAAGTTATGCAACCGCCCTGTAGCCGTCATTTGGCTATGGGCCGGTTGGCAAGTGGTTAGAATCCTCCATTATGATAACACTTCCCATCCTTGCTGCTAATCCAAATTGTGATAGGAGATCTGTCTCCCCTTCCTCCCTTAGGTTAGGGGGCTTATAGCATACTTCCAGTATTACTTTCCCCCTAGCTTCATCCCTTTGGAGCTCTACCCATAAGGATTCCACCTCCTCCCTAGCTCCCTTAGTGATGTAATCTATTACATTCACTTGTACATTATTCTTGATTTATAGGCATACCTCTCCCCCTTTTTTACCCTCTCTTTCCTTGCGATAAAGGGTATACCCTTGAATGTTTGCCAGCCAATCAGGAGAGCTGTTGAACCAGGTCTCTGAAATTCCTACAAAATCCAAATTCTCCTCGTACAACAGTATCTCTAGTTCACCCATCTTGTCCGCTCAGCTCCTCGCATTGGTGAACATGCCACGTAGTTTAGACCGGTCTCATATTATCCTCTTATTGGGTGTTCCAAGATTGTGACTAGGACTTGCTACTATACTTACCTTGGGTTTATGTGCATTGGTCAACCTATCACTAATGCCCCCAATACTACCCTCTGGAATATGTTCCGCGCTGACTATCTCTACCTCTGGACCCTCCCCTCATTGCCTAGTTTAAAAATCCCTCTAACTTTTTGGCCATTTTAATTCCCAGCTGATCTGCACCCTCCTCATTTAGGTGCAGTCTGTCCCTTCTATAGTACCGGTTATCGAATGAGAAGTCGGCCCAGTCCTCCAAGAACCCAAATCTCTCCTTACTACACCAGCTCTTCAGCCACTTGTTTACTTCCCTAATCTCCCTCTGCCTTTCTGGTGTGGCTCGATGTACAGGTAGTATTCCTGAGAAATGGTGGAAAAAACTTGCGCTAATGAGCAAAACAAAGTGAAAGAAATAACTCAAATTCACAAAATGCAGCTGCAACAAAATACTTCAAATATCCATAAAGTAAAAAGCATATAAATTAAAATTTGTGCGCTAGCAAAATATATAATGAAGTGGTACAATCAAGAAGCTCCTAGGGATGATATCTGGAGCCACAATATGCTAGAAACCCAGCATGAAAAAAATACCAAAACAGTGGATACAAATAAGTGCATTAAATCATACCTCTATAGAAGATAAAAGTGAAAAAATATAAATATTGAAAAAAGTGAAAGTTCTGAAGGTACGATTGATCACTCAATCCTTTAAAAAACACCACATTCAGTCTATGAAGACAAGTGAAAAAGAAAAAGGGAGACGTTCCTTCGGTGTATCACATCAGAAGCAGAGAAGTGAGAAGATGCAAAGACGCTTCCAAACCATTGATTGCAGGAGAGGAGTAATGGATGTACCCTTACCCCATTCGTTGGACCTCTATGGCGAGGTCATACGGGCCTGCAGATATAACCCTCTGCGGGGACAGATGGAATGTTGGTGTCCAGGTCCTGTTAGCGTGCACCGCCAACTTCAAGCTGATCCGACCGATCCGACCGCTGCAGCATCAGAAGGGAGACTCGGGATTGGAAGGATCCTTTCTCTAAAGCTAATGAAGTGCTCCATCACAGTGCTCCATCATCTTCGGCCACAGAGTCAGAGCAGAGCAGCAGATTGACCAGTCTCCAGCTGGTCAAGATCCAGATATCCCTAGGAGCTTCTTGATTGTACCACTTCATTATATATTTTGCTAGCGCACAAATTTTAATTTATATAGTATTCCTGAGAATACTACCTTGGAGGTCCTTTTCCTAAATTTAGCTCCTAAGTCCCTAAAATCGTTCTTTAGGACACTCCATCTGCCTCTGACTTTGTCATTTGTAATCGGTGCCAACATGCACCATGACAGCTGAGTCTTTCCCAGCCCCTCCCAGTAATCTGTCCACCAGATCCATGATGTGGCAAACCCAAGCGCCTGGTAGACAACATACGGTTCGGCGCTTCAGGTCCTTGTAACAGATTGGCCTCTCTGGGTTATTTACGGAAGGCAAATCCACTTTGCACTACAAGTGCAAACTACAAGTGCAAAGTGCACTTGAAATTGCACTGAAAGTGCACTTGGAAGTGCAGTCGCTGTAAATCTGAGGGGTAGATCTGAAATGAGGGGAAGCTCTGCCGATTTTATTATCCAATAATGCGCAAGCTAAAATGCTGTTTTTTATTTTCCTTGCATGTTTCCCTCGGATCTACAGTGACTGCACTTCCAAGTGCACTTTCAGTGCAATTTTAAGTGCACTTTGCACTTGTACTGCAAAGTGGATTTCCCTTTTCTAAATAACCCCCAAAGACCTTGGGAAATGGTGAAGACAAAATGTAACAATCAAGGATCAGTCTCAGAGGCCAGTAGCTATAGCAGTAGAACCCAGCAGAGTAATACACCAGTAGGTCCAAATGGAAGGAGACATGGGCTCATCCTAGGCACAGGCTCTAAGAACTAAATGGCCTTGGTGGTAGAGATGGGTTTCACAGCATGCTAGTGCCAGGTCGCAGTCATCAGGATCACTGCACCGGTAGGTGAGCAAGCTGGGGTCTGGTAACAGATGTAGCAGATAGGAATCAACAGAAGTCTAGTCAATAAACCAGCCAAAGATTCCATCCTGTTTTTTCTCTGATTCATTTTACCCTCTGCTGCAGCTTAGTCATAGAGTAACTCTACAACAAAACCCCAGGAGGGGACATTTGTCAGAAGGGAAGATCAGCATAGAGTGTCTCTTTAATAAAGGTTTGTGAAGAAAAAAGGTGAGCGGTTTGCTTGCTAACATGATTGCATTTGCTGCTATTGGTACAAGATTGGGTTCACAGTAGGATTGACACGTATGACTGGAGTGTAGAGCTGTGAAGGGGCAATGAAGTGGAAAAAATTTGAAATATTGTAGAAGATTTTTGTTGGATGTTACCATCAGAGAAGCCCCTGGCTATCTTACCTAAAAAGAAAAGCTAAGGTTCCCAAAAGTGAATGTATCCTTTAGGACATCCGTTTGCCAAAAAGGCTACATGGGAGAATGTGGTGAAACACAAGTTTTCCCATTCGCTAAGTTGTTGATTTATGTTGGCCTAATTATTGAGCAGCATCAAAAAAGCAAAAATACATGATTTGTATCTTTTTGTAATATGCAGATAAAACCTATAGCCATAAGTGTAATTTCATTTTAACATCTCATGTAATGCTGACAATATCAGTAATAATTATATATGTGGGCTTAAAATCCGCTTTTTTCAAACCATCTAAATTACATTTAAGTAAAAACAAGTGACACAACACCTGTATTTCAAGTACATTCTGTGAACTACACACACGGAAACATTAAAAAAAAGAAAACATTTGTATCACTATTCCACAGGCATGCAAAATGGTATATTTTGACATGTTTGATATCTACTTACTTGGCACAACATAATTTTTCATATTGTCCCAAAATACTGGGTATTATATTGTGTTTGTTTTCACTAAAATGAATTGTATTTTTACTGAGAATTTGCATTTGATAAACGGCATAGCAAATATTGTGTGACAAAAAAATTGCAACAGCCACCATTTTATTCTCCATGGCCTCTGCTTTCACAAAATGTATAATGTTTGTGGTTGCAAGCAATTTTCTAACAAAAAAAGCACATTTTAACATGTACTGTATGTAATAAATATCAAAAATAAAGAAAGAAAGAAAAAATGTGACTTTTAAATACGTCATAAAGATAAAACAATGTATTTATTTTGTATTAAATGTTAAAAATGCGTAAAAATATGTTATATGTATAACATTTCCCCAAAAAAACGGTTAGAATTAGCACCTCGTGTCCAACTATAAAAACGGGGGCAGTAAATTGCAATAAGTATAAATTACATTTAATTGTCTTCTGAAATCCTAGTTGGAATTCTAAGCTGGTGTTGTATTATTTAATAGGTCTAGTAGGGATTTTGTGTGTATACAATATAGTATCAGTATCATGAGGGGTGGATCTACAGTATGTGTAACCTCAAATTTGAATCTTAAAGGCAAAGGCATTTGTATCTCAAAGGCAATCCTTCGTGTGGTAATTAATACCATTTGCTTTTTTAGCAGTGGTTTCGAATTTTCAAACTGTAAATACAGTCGTTTTATCCAAATTTATTTAAAAAATGCTACTAACACCAACCTAAATGTTTACGCGGCCAAACAATGTTGGGCCCCTTCCTGGTGGACTCAGTAGCAGCCACATGGTTATTTTATTAACCATCTTATTTAAAAAACATATTTTGGGACATAGGCGTGCGCAGCCTATTGCATTAGGGTGTGCACCTCAAAACAAAGCTCAAACACACGTGCGTCTGTGTGTATATATATATATATCATTAGAGAATATGAAAACACTGCGCTCTAATAGCAAAAATAAAATATATGTGAGCCAGCAGCTGCATACATTGTGACAAACAATAACTGGTAAATGGGAAAAATGCAGCGCTAAGAAATAATAGGAAGTTAGGGTGTAGTGAAACAATTAAGTAAGAGATGCTGTACTGAACCGTAAAGCATATGTGCAAAAACCATAAGTGAAATGAAATGAACAAACACAGTATAAAGTGTCCACATATGGTAAATGGATGATTCCAAACTCAAATTAATAAGAGGAACTGGTATGGACCAAAAAATGATGTGAAACTGGAAAATAAAGTCAATGGTGCACGGTGTGGATCTGTGACTGAGTCAACAACGGGGTACAGAACTTCCGTAGCTGTAAACCAACATCTCGATATGGGGCATCAGAATGAAAACATCAGGAAGTAAGATAAGATGGGTACTCTTACCAGATGACGTGGACTCCACTGTCATATGACATGGAGTCAATGGTGCATGGAGCCAAACCTAGGCTGGAAAAAGATATCCGGAACGGTGGAACCTCTGTCTCACTTCTCGACTTCTCTGGTGGGGTGAAGAAACATCAGGAAGGGCCGCCAACTGGATATCAGCCAATAGACCTCAAGGATGTGTTCCAAGGAGAAGCCTGGGGACAGATTTGATCCAGATCCGTGATGGAAGTAGGGCTACTGGAAGGCAGTTTCTTGCATCGGGATAATATGCAAATAAAAAATAAAAAGCTTCTGCATAGTGCAGGTAAACCAGGGATTTTTATTTCTAAAAATACCATACAAAAAATGGATAAAAGTGATCACAATTAAAATAAAATCTAAGCAGCGTAAGGAAGGGGAGATCGCCCGATGCATTTCGACCAAGGGGGTCTTCAACAGGGGCATGAGCTTCTCCCTTCACGCTGCTCCTATATATAAATATCTAATCCAATAAGATATCCCCTATAGCCAATCACAGTGGAGCTACAAAGGTCAAGTAATCAGGAACTGGATCCTGTTGTTTGCTAGACCAATCAGAATCATGAATAAAACAGTCGGTGAGTGTAGGACCCAATAGCGCAGTCTAATAGTGAGACTGATGCCTGGAGACCTCCCCACCGCATGGCAAACAATAGTAGATATCACTTCCTGGTAATGCATCACTTCCTGGTCAAACAATAGTGGACATCACTTCCTGGTAATGCATCACTTCCTGGTCATGTGATGTGGTGTGAAGGGGCGGTATCCCGGCTCCCTGACCCAATCAACAACCACCAAAAGGTGCACAGGATGGGAGAGGGTAGTCACGGAAACTGAATCTCCTCAGCTCAAGTCCCGATCACATGATCGGATCTGGTGCTGTCACATGGCTAAAAACATCAATGTGAAAATCAACAATAATAATGGCAAACACTAGATGGCAGCACTAAAGTGAAATAGTGCTAGCAAATGGTGATAAACCAAAACAGAAAATAAACATTACTGAACAATACTAAGCAGCATTACCTAAATCGGACACAAGATGTCCCAAATAGATCTATACCAGTACATATAAAATATACATAGCAATGAAAGAAAAAATTATAAAAATATTAACATGGCTGTTAGGTAATCTATTACAAATAATCAATATATTGAATTGAATAAATAATAAATGTAATTTCCCAATATAAGATTGGAAAATTAGAAAATAAAAACATGGAACAAATTGGTATTGTAAGGAAAGCATGAAAAAAGACACTAGTAATAACGCAATAATGAATCGGCAAAAAAAAAAAAAAGGGGGGGGCAAATGGAACACCCATACCTTAAAGGGACATAAAAAATGAACAAGCAGAAATGGAAAAATCGTACATGAAAAATACATGACTACTAGGATGTATTGATAAACGAGTTGAGGTCCCACTCAACGTTCATCCCAAACGGAAAGAAGGACCTCAACTCGTAGATCCAGTAGGTTTCGAGGCGTGATACGCCACGTAATCGCGATTCACCCCTCCAGTGTGGGACAAATCTGTCTATGACCTGGAAGAGGGTGCCTGAAGGGTCTCTATTATGATGTTGCAAATAGTGTCTCGGTACCGTATGTTTGCTCTTTCCCCCTTTAATGCCGGTGATATGCTCATTGACACGAATGGAGAAGGTCCTGATGGTACGTCCGACATATTGTTTATGACAAGGACATGTTAGTAATTGTGCCGAGTGGCAAAACGCAACAGTTGCATAATAAAGTTACGCTGTAGGAGGGGAAGTTGGGAATCCCTAGACAAAAAACTCTCGACCGCTTCAAAACCAAGCCGATGGGGTATACACGTATAAAGTGCCGCCACATCGGCTGTGGCAAGGAGCATCCCTTTTTTAAAAGGCGTGGATTCTAAAAGTTTGATGGTGTCCCTCGTATCCTTTAAATACGAAGCGGTAGATCTAACCAGTGGTTGTAAATAGTGGTCCACATATTTACCAATTCGAGCTGTGACCGAGTCAATCCCGCTGACTATGGGTCGGCCAGGGGGATTGACTGGGTCCTTATGGACCTTGGGAAGATAATAAATTGTAGGGATACGAGGAGCAAGGGGGACCAAAAAGCTTTTTTCTTTTTTGTTCAGAATCCCTAAAGAAAAACCCTCATTAACAAGATGTAATAACTCTTTTTTATAAATGGTGGTCGGGTCATTAGGAATGACACTATATGTGTCAGTATCACTCAACAGTCTATACATTTCCTTAAGATAATTGGCTTTATCCAAAACTACAATACCACCCCCCTTGTCTGCGGGGCGGATAATGAGATTTTTCCTTTCGCACAACATTTCAAGTCCCTTTTTAACCTCAGATTTTACCAGGAAGTTATGTCTACTATTGTTTGCCATGCGGTGGGGAGGTCTCCAGGCATCAGTCTCACTATTAGACTGCGCTATTGGGTCCTACACTCACCGACTGTTTTATTCATGATTCTGATTGGTCTAGCGATCAACAGGATCCAGTTCCTGATTACTTGACCTTTGTAGCTCCACTGTGATTGGCTATAGGGGATATCTTATTGGATTAGATATGTATATATAGGAGCAGTGTGAAGGGAGAAGCTCATGCCCCTGTTGAAGACCCCCTTGGTCGAAACGCGTCGGGCGATCTCCCCTTCCTTACCCTGCTTAGATTTTATTTTAATTGTGATCACTTTTATCCATTTTTTGTATGGTATTTTTAGAAATAAAAATCCCTGGTTTACCTGCACTATGCAGAAGCTTTTTATTTTTTATTTGCATATTATCCCGATGCAAGAAACTGCCTTCCAGTAGCCCTACTTCCATCACGGATCTGGATCAAATCTGTCCCCAGGCTTCTCCTTGGAACACATCCTTGAGGTCTATTGGCTGATATCCAGTTGGCGGCCCTTCCTGATGTTTCTTCACCCCACCAGAGAAGTCGAGAAGTGAGACAGAGGTTCCACCGTTCCGGATATCGTTTTCCAGCCTAGGTTTGGCTCCATGCACCATTGACTCCATGTCATATGACAGTGGAGTCCACGTCATCTGGTAAGAGTACCCATCTTATCTTACTTCCTGATGTTTTCATTCTGATGCCCCATATCGAGATGTTGGTTTACAGCTACGGAAGTTCTGTACCCCGTTGTTGACTCAGTCACAGATCCACACCGTGCACCATTGACTTTATTTTCCAGTTTCACATCATTTTTTGGTCCATACCAGTTCCTCTTATTAATTTGAGTTTGGAATCATCCATTTACCATATGTGGACACTTTATACTGTGTTTGTTCATTTCATTTCACTTATGGTTTTTGCACATATGCTTTACGGTTCAGTACAGCATCTCTTACTTAATTGTTTCACTACACCCTAACTTCCTATTATTTCTTAGCGCTGCATTTTTCCCATTTACCAGTTATTGTTTGTCACAATGTATGCAGCTGCTGGCTCACATATATTTTATTTTTGCTATTAGAGCGCAGTGTTTTCATATTCTCTTGTACCTTATTTGACTTTTTGTACACAGCTGCTCTCCTTTTTTTATTTAGTCCTCTTTTCCCATCACTGCTAACAAGATGGATGTGTTTGAGTACAGAACGTCCAGATCTCTAAACACTGATGGGGTGTTTATTAATACCAACCCTGATTCAGAGATGAGTGGGATGTTCATCAGGCTTAAAAACCTGATGGTGAGTGAAATACATCTTCAATGGGATAAGGCTTTCCTGGAACAGTACATCAAAGAAGGGATGGTTCCTAGAGGCTTGAGGTGGGATATCCATCCCCAACAAGACGAGCCTGATCTTGAATCTTGGTTCAAATATTTTTATGAAACCGGGTTAAAACTTTTACAGTTCTTAGTGGACAGAAAAAGTGTCAAGTTGTCCCTTATAGATTCAGAAATTAAAGATCTTCGAGACAAGTTGACACCACACAAGGGTACAGCGGAGTACATTTCTCTGTCCACTAATTTGAAAAGTATTCTTGAAAGAGAAGAAAAAGAACAAAGGAATAAAAAACAAAAAAAATATAATAGGGACTTCACTGATTACACTTCTAATTTGGTATATGGATGGCAAAAAAAGAATTTGAATATTCCCCCCACCAACAGTGACCCCTCTTCTGGTGACACCTTTGTTCCTGTAGTTGCACATCAAACTAGGAGATTAATCTACGAACCTCCCCAGGTACAGGGACATAAGCGTTCTGGGTCTAATAGACCAGGACCTAGACCGCTGCCTGCCCAACCCCCAAGGGATTTCCCCCCACCCCCTCTTCTTCCACCCACCCTGCGGTTGCGGGGAGGAGGTGGACCTAGAGGGAGAGGAAGGGGCCAGTACAATAATCCATCAGTAGATTCTCAATGCAGACAGTATCCCAGAGGCCCTCCTCCAAATGGAAACCATGGACCTAACGGTCAAAGGTCACAGTATGATCCGGATTATGGTTACCGTACTCCGGTTCACACCAATAACCGTTTTGCTCCACTGTATGATAATGATTCTTACGGTAATTTTTCAGATCCATATTCACATTACGATGGGGATGTGGATTCTTATAATAGAACACCCTACTACTCCAATTCTAATTACTCGGGTCCCACCCAACCTTTGGGTTTTCACAGGTCTGTGGAAGGGCACCCGAGAAATTCAGAAGGAAAAGAGGGACCAGAGGGGGGTGGAGGGTCCAAGGCCAAAAGGAAAAGGACCTAGGGAATACAGGCATTTTTAATCTTAGTTCCTGTACTCTGACCAAGGCAGAACAAACAGTCCTTGACAAAGGTCTGAAGTTCGTTCCTCCCAGACCCCTTAATAGGTTCTCCACCTTCATTGATGTTCTTAAGTACACACGAAAACTTAGTGTCCAGAGACATTTTTTGGCTCAAACCATCCTACCTTCCCAGACGGAGAGTACTACTCCTCGAATTTCAGCCACCACGTCCGAATCAAGGACTGTCTTGCACTCGGGATTGAGCAATCCCTCTTTATTCAGTCCCCCTGGGTCTTTGGCCCCCTCAGTACAGGTGTTTAAAAATCTTGTGCTGGAAGACCTTGAAAAATTGTCTCGTAATAAAAAAAGAGTTTATATAAAATCTGAGGTTAAAAAGGGACTTGAAATGTTGTGCGAAAGGAAAAATCTCATTATCCGCCCCGCAGACAAGGGGGGTGGTATTGTAGTTTTGGATAAAGCCAATTATCTTAATGAAATGTATAGACTGTTGAGTGATACTAACACATATAGTGTCATTCCTAATGACCCGACCACCATTTATAAAAAAGAGTTATTACATCTTGGTAATGAGGGTTTTTCTTTAGGGATTCTGAACAAAAAAGAAAAAAGCTTTTTGGTCCCCCTTGCTCCTCGTATCCCTACAATTTATTATCTTCCCAAGGTCCATAAGGACCCAGTCAATCCCCCTGGCCAACCCATAGTCAGCGGGATTGACTCGGTCACAGCTCGAATTGGTAAATATGTGGACCACTATTTACAACCACTGGTTAGATCTACCGCTTCGTATTTAAAGGATACGAGGGACACCATCAAACTTTTAGAATCCACGCCTTTCAAAAAAGGGATGCTCCTTGCCACAGCCGATGTGGCGGCACTTTATACGTGTATACCCCATCGGCTTGGTTTTGAAGCGGTCGAGAATTTTTTGTCTAGGGATTCCCAACTTCCCCTCCTACAGCATAACTTTATTATGCAACTGTTGCGTTTTGCCACTCGGCACAATTACTTCTGGTTTCAGAACCAGTTCTTCCTACAGAAGAGAGGCGTGGCTATGGGCGCTAAATTCGCGCCCAGCCTCGCCAATCTTTTTATGGCACAATGGGAGGAGGATGTCGTCTATGTTGACCGGAGGCCGGAGTTGGTCCTCTGGGCCAGGTACATAGATGACATCCTCCTCCTATGGGATGGAGATCGCCAGTCCCTGGATGACTATATGACCATCTTAAACTCCAATGATAGGGGTATCTCCCTAAGCTATGAGGCCAGCTCCTCTCATGTTCATTTCCTTGATTTAGAGATTATGGCCATGGAGGACCACTTGGAATTCAAAACCTATTTCAAACCCACCGACCGGAATGGGTACATTCCGGTCGAGAGTTGCCATCAAGAACAATGGCTTAAAGCAATCCCACGTGGCCAATTCCTTAGGCTACGCCGTAACTGTAGCAAAACATCTGATTTTTTAGTCCAATCACAGTTGCTCAAGAAAAGATTTCTTGAAAAGGGTTATGGACTAGACCATTTGGATGAGGAGATTAATGCCGTCTTGGCTGTGGAGAGAGCAGCCACATTGACGGAGCGTCCCAAAAATACCTCAGACTCTAGCTTTAAGTGGGCTTTCACCACCACGCATTCTATACAGTCTAAACAGGTCAAAAACATCCTTAAGAAACATTGGAGGGTGCTTTTGAATGATAGACTTTTGGGTCCCGTTCTTCCCGAACGAGCACCAGTGATTTTTAGAGGTGCACGATCCATTCAGGGGCAGATTGCCCCTAATGTTATCGATCCACCCAAAAAGATATCCTTCTTCCAAGACTGCAAGGGTTTTTACCCTTGCCGTAAGTGCAACGTATGCCACCACAATAGTGCAGGCAGACAAAAGCTACTGACCTTTACATCCACAGTAACGTCTCGTGTATATCACATGAAGGAGTTTGCCACATGTGCATCTCAATATATTGTTTATTTGATAACATGTCCTTGTCATAAACAATATGTCGGACGTACCATCAGGACCTTCTCCATTCGTGTCAATGAGCATATCACCGGCATTAAAGGGGGAAAGAGCAAACATACGGTACCGAGACACTATTTGCAACATCATAATAGAGACCCTTCAGGCACCCTCTTCCAGGTCATAGACAGATTTGTCCCACACTGGAGGGGTGAATCGCGATTACGTGGCGTATCACGCCTCGAAACCTACTGGATCTACGAGTTGAGGTCCTTCTTTCCGTTTGGGATGAACGTTGAGTGGGACCTCAACTCGTTTATCAATACATCCTAGTAGTCATGTATTTTTCATGTACGATTTTTCCATTTCTGCTTGTTCATTTTTTATGTCCCTTTAAGGTATGGGTGTTCCATTTGCCCCCCCCTCCCCCTTTTTCTTTTTTTTTTTGCCGATTCATTATTGCGTTATTACTAGTGTCTTTTTTCATGCTTTGCTTACAATACCAATTTGTTCCATGTTTTTATTTTCTAATTTTCCAATCTTATATTGGGAAATTACATTTATTATTTATTCAATTCAATATATTGATTATTTGTAATAGATTACCTAACAGCCATGTTAATATTTTTATAATTTTTTCTTTCATTGCTATGTATATTTTGTATGTACTGGTATAGATCTATTTGGGACATCTTGTGTCCGATTTAGGTAATACTGCTTAGTATTGTTCAGTAATGTTTATTTTCTGTTTTGGTTTATCACCATTTGCTAGCACTATTTCACTTTAGTGCTGCCATCTAGTGTTTGCCATTATTATTGTTGATTTTCACATTGATGTTTTTAGCCATGTGACAGCACCAGATCCGATCATGTGATCGGGACTTGAGCTGAGGAGATTCAGTTTCCGTGACTACCCTCTCCCATCCTGTGCACCTTTTGGTGGTTGTTGATTGGGTCAGGGAGCCGGGATACCGCCCCTTCACACCACATCACATGACCAGGAAGTGATGCATTACCAGGAATTGATGTCCACTATTGTTTGACCAGGAAGTGATGCATTACCAGGAAGTGATGTCTACTATTGTTTGCCATGCGGTGGGGAGGTCTCCAGGCATCAGTCTCACTATTAGACTGCGCTATTGGGTCCTACACTCACCGGCTGTTTTATTCATGATTCTGATTGGTCTAGCGATCAACAGGATCCAGTTCCTGATTACTTGACCTTTGTAGCTCCACTGTGATTGGCTATAGGGGATATCTTATTGGATTAGATGTTTATATATAGGAGCAGCGTGAAGGGAGAAGCTCATGCCCCTGTTGAAGACGCCCTTGGTCGAAACGCGTCGGGCGATCTCCCCTTCCTTACGCTGCTTAGATTTTATTTTAATTGTGATCACTTTTATCCATTTTTTGTATGGTATTTTTAGAAATAAAAATCCCTGGTTTACCTGCACTATGCAGAAGCTTTTTATTTTTTATTTGCATATTATCCCGATGCAAGAAACTGCCTTCCAGTAGCCCTACTTCCATCACGGATCTGGATCAAATCTGTCCCCGGCTTCTCCTTGGAACACATCCTTGAGGTCTATTGGCTGATATCCAGTTGGCGGCCCTTCCTGATGTTTCTTCACCCCACCAGAGAAGTCGAGAAGTGAGACAGAGGTTCCACCGTTCCGGATATCGTTTTCCAGCCTAGGATTGGCTCCATGCACCATTGACTCCATGTCATATGACAGTGGAGTCCACGTCATCTGGTAAGAGTACCCATCTTATCTTACTTCCTGATGTTTTCATTCTGATGCCCCATATCGAGATGTTGGTTTACAGCTACGGAAGTTCTGTACCCCGTTGTTGACTCAGTCACAGATCCACACCGTGCACCATTGACTTTATTTTCCAGTTTCACATCATTTTTTGGTCCATACCAGTTCCTCTTATTAATTTGAGTTTGGAATCATCCATTTACCATATGTGGACACTTTATACTGTGTTTGTTCATTTCATTTCACTTATGGTTTTTGCACATATGCTTTACGGTTCAGTACAGCATCTCTTACTTGTTTCACTACACCCTAACTTCCTATTATTTCTTAGCGCTGCATTTTTCCCATTTACCATATATATATCATTTTTGGGGGTTTTTTTTTGTAAAAATAAATATATATATATATATTACTAATAAGACAAGTGAGACAAGCCAGGGTAATGCCCCGTACACACGGTCGGATTTTCCGATGGACAATGTCCGATCGGAGCGTGTTGTCGGATATTCCGACCGTGTGTGGGCGCCATCGGACATTTTCCATCGGATTTTCCGACACACAAAGTTGGACAGCAGGAGATAAAATTTTCCGACAATTCCGATCGTGTGTGGCCTGTTCCGATGCACAAAGTGCCACGCATGCTCAGAAGAAATTCCGACACAGGACAGCTCGTTCTGGTAAACTTAGCGTTCACAATGGATACAACACTTTCGTCACGCTGCAATGTTAAAAATGGTTTAATACAGCGCACTCTCTTCTTCTTTATAATGTGACAAGAATTAAGTAGTTTTGCTGCTCATATTCACACACACACTTCTCACAAACTTTTCTTTGTGTTTTTTTATTGGGATTCCCTCAATATATTGTTATTAGTTGTCACATCTGACAGTTTTTTTGTTTTTTTGTTTTTTGGATTTTCAGCCTTTTTTTTTTCTTTAATGTTTGGATTTTTTCCAAGGCTGATCTTTGTTCAATGTTATTTTTATTTTTACTCCAGAATATTTTTGTGTGTGTTTTGTGTGTCAAGTTACCCCAACACCATTGATATCTTTTATTATTTAATCTCCAGGAGATTGTTTGTTGTTGGTGTCCCTTGTTCATTTCACATTGTATATTTGAAATGTACCTGAATCCTCACAAACAAACCATCATTTTTGAAGTAAAACACATAGGAGAGTATAATTCAAAACAAAAATCCTTTATTAAGGGATCAGAACCAAACAAAGAGGAAGGCAACACTGGATCAACAGGAGAAATTAGTGAAGCCTGGGACCCCCACGGCAGACATCAATTCTTCAACATCAAAATTGGTGGCCTGAGGAGTCCATATATAAGGGAGGGCAGTCTGGTCCGGGATTCGCAGAGATCTGGAAAGCAGCAGATGACATCGGTGTCCCCAGGCTGTGGTACCACGAGGCTGCATCTTTTGGCCGACCAGACTGAACCCAGGCCAATCACTGTCTGGTCTTCCTTAAACGCTTCCTTCCCGGCTGTGGCTGTGCAGTTGGAGATGTGGCAGGAGGAGGAGTAGGACCTGGAGGAGGAGGAGGACTGGGAGGACCTGGAGGAGAGGGAGGAGGAGGAGGAGGACCTGCAGGAGGAGGAGGAGGACCATCGCGAAGGTGTGTCTCAGGTGTAATTTGGCCCCTCATACCTTTCTCAAGAGCCTCCAATATGAGGGCCTCACACATGACTTTTTGGCCCTCCTCCATCCTCTGCATTTTATATGCTATGAAGGCAGCAATGTTCTCCTGCATGGTGTGGGGTGCTCCCAGGACCTCTGTAGCCCTCCAAAAGAATCCTATAGCCGCCTCCTCTAGGGTACTCCTCCTACTGCCACTTTCTGTTTTCAGGGGGGGTGGAGGGACCTTGATATCAGCCAGCCGGCTCGGCCCGGCCATCTCCTGGCTGAGACTTCCCTGTGTATGAAAAAGGGACATGGTTTTAGTTTTTGCATCATCAATCACAATCCTAAATTAGTGCTCCCAACTAACATCTAGTTAACATCATTGATTGGACAAGCAGAAATCTTTAGAGGAATGCTATACCTGGCTCAATCTGGGCTCCTCCACATGTTGCCTGGAAGGCCCAGGTTGGGCATCAGAAGCCTCAGCCGGGGGGGAAGGAAGCGTGGAAGGAAGACTGGAGAGGGATGGCCTGGGTTCAGTCTGGCCTGCCAGAAAATGCAGCCTGTCGTAGTACAACATCCTGGGGACATAGATGTCATCTGCTGCTCCGGATTTCTGTGAATCCAGGACTTTCTTGCGCTCCCTCAGATATGTACTTCTCAGGCCACCAATTAATTTATTTAAATAGTTGATGTCTGCCGTGGGGATCACCTGCTTCACAATTTCCAACAATTGCTCCAGTGCTGCCTTCCTCTTTGCTTGGTTCTTGAAATGGGGGTGGGTAATCTCCCACAGACAGGGCAGCTCCCTTAGCATCTCGAGGAATAATGACATGAAGTCAGTATCTTTTAATAAGATATCCATGTTCACTGCAAGACACAACACAAGACAAAGCCTAATGTCAGACAAAACTCTCCTAATCTTGTTACAATATAGGCCTCAATCTAGAAGCAGTATAGGCACAAGTTTGTCTCTTACCTTCGTTCTTACGATCGGCGCGTCCAATGCTCCTTCCTCCGCTCACAGATCGTACGTAATACGCACGCGTGTTACGCTTTATACACACTGCGCATGCGTGTAACTCCGCCCGCCCCTGACGTTCTTTCTAGTCTATTCCCCGCCCCTTTTCGTTCGGCGCAGTGGGGGAAGAGCATGATGGCGGAGTTACAGCAGGTGCATGCTAATTCTAGCAACGAGGAGGAGGAGGAAAGCCCGGATCCGGGCACGTCCCGATCCAGAAGGAGACGTTTTAAGGCCACAAATATGTCCTTTGGGGAGATGTTGGAGATGGTCGACATCATGAGGAAGTCCGACTATGACGGAAAATATGGGCCTTACCCCAACCCCAACATCCGAAAGGCCAAGATCATGGCGAAAGTGGTCAGGAGTCTTGAGAGGAATTTCGGGGTCCGAAGATCTAAAGATCAGCTCCGGAAGCGGTGGTCGGACCTGAAATTAAGAAAGCCAGAGCAGTACCGAAAGATCCGGAGAGTGCTGCAAAAAAGTAAGTAGTTGTGCTGTGTTCCTATTCTTTCTGTCTTTATTCCGTTCGTTCTGCTCCATATGCTTTTATTAATTGTAACGTTTAAAAGGGCAACTTTAATGTTCATGGGCCCATTATTCGTTCGTATCAAACATTTTTCTTTCGGCCTCTAGAACACCATTGTTTAGGCCATATGCATTTTCACACATTTTTGGGGCCTACTTGGATGCCAAATAGTTGTTTGTGTAGATGGGTTTGTTACTAGAATGAAATGCCAACTAGATTGTGTGTAAGGAGAGGACACTGAGCAGCTGTTTTCACATCTGGACGCTGGAGCACTAGTGTGGGACACAAGAACACCATTTTTATTAGGGGGGGCACACAGGTGCTCCAGTGTATACTATAGGGGGGGCTACATCTATGAAGTTTGTACCAAACAGGTAAAGTATTGCAGCTTGACAAAGGGCAAGAAAAAATATACATCTTGGAACTCGGCTAAAATAGACAATTGTACCCCACTTCCAAGCAATGTTTCCTTGTTCTAGTTCTGCCATCAAATATCTGTGTGCTAAGTATACCATTTTTGTTTTACATAGGGGAGAAAAGACTCGGAGGACACCCCTCATCCGAGGAGACCAGAGACCCCCCACCTCTGGAAGAAGGGGAAATAACACCAACCCAAGAAGAAGAGCAGGAGGAAGAAGAAGATGTGATGGAGATTGGCACCACAACAGGTGAGTGTCTGCGACCACAGACTCAGGTAAGAGATGGATGGTGGCAGATTTTTGAGACCTTTTTTTTTGTTCTTTATCTCTTTTTAGGTGATCGTGATGTGAGGGAGAGAGAACGTTTCACATCTGAAAGTGCCCAGATACTGATCGGGGAGATCATGGGGTGTAATCTCGAATTGCACAACATACAGCAACAAATCAGTGATGTTATTTAAAAAAAATAATAACATCATTGATGTTTTGGGGCGAATTTAAACCCCACAAAATCACCTGTTTTATTGTGGTCCAATCTTCCAAAATTTTTTACAATGTTTAGAAAAGCAAAATTTGGAGGATGCACACAGTGTGCCAACATGTGCTATCTGCCATCACGGGAGATCAATGGACGCGTTTTGGGGGTGCAACCCCTTCCTCAATTATAAAGTCGCGTTGAGAAAGGGCTTGCTCCCCCAAAACACGTCCCTTGATCCCCCCTGATGGCAGATAGCACATGTTGACATTCGTAAATTGGTGTGCATCTTTCAAATTTGGCTTTTCCAGGGGTGAGTTCCCCCCATCTGAACGCTATATCAAACCCAGTTCCTAAATACTGATGTCTGATATAGCCTTCAGGTTTTACCATATGTGAACTTTGTAAGTTCAAGTTTTTTGGCTTTCTTGTTGGTTTTACACAGGCCTGTTTTATCTGAAATGGATATTTCGATTTTTGATAATGCTACTGCAAAAATTGTTATACAGCAAACATGTTGGTTTGTTTTAAAAACCTTTGGTAAATGCACATGTGATTGTGCAGGTATAAAAAAGTGGCTTACTCAAGAATGTGTGGATTATTGTCTCAACACTACAACACTTTTGGGGTGATGTAATTGCTGTTTTATGCAAAAATGGGGGTTATTTCCTAAGGTCAAATACACTTTGCACTACAAGTGCAGGTTCAGTGCAGTTGCAAGTGCACTTGTAGTGAAATGTGTTTTTGCATTTAGGAAGGACCAGCCAACACTGTTTTTTATAAGGTTACCCAATCACGACATTTTCTGCACTCAACACATTTCTGTCAGGGTCAGCTAAAACAAACACAAGCAGTAAATGTCCACAAAGAATTTCTTTTGGTTGGTTTTTATTTTAAAAAGTTTTCACAGATTGTCTGGCATATTGATAGCCCCCCTACCCGCAAAGAACTCCAGGTAGCGTAACCGGACATCACGGGCACTCAGGGAGGGCAAGCCAGGACGGCCACTTTCAAGCGCCGTCAGTGTTGATGGATTTGGATTTCCGGCCTCAGGCCCAACTGAGCCAGCATAGTTTGCTGAATGTTTTCTTAAAAAATTATGGAGAACACAGTAGGCAAGTATTATATGGTTCAGTTTATACTCCGCCATATGGATGGGTGGCAGAAATAATCGGAACCGGCTGGCTAGGATTCCAAATGTGTTCTCCACCACTCTTCGGGCTCTGGCCAGCCGGTAATTAAAAACCCTCTGTTCCGGGGTGAGGGTCCTCATCCGGAATGGCTGCATCAGGTGGTCCCCCAGCGCAAATGCTTCATCAGCAACGAACACAAATGGGAGACCTTCAACATTGTCCTCTGGAGGTGGCAAGTCCAAGCTGCCATTCTGGAGACGCCTGTAGAACTCCGTCTGGGCGATCACTCCACCATTGGACATCCGGCCATTCTTCCCCACGTCCACATACAGGAACTCGTAATTAGCCGACACCACCGCCAACATCACTATACTATTAAACCCCTTGCAATTATAATAGTACAACACCGATTTGGGTGGTGGGACGATGTAGCCCTCCAAAAGAATCCTATAGCCGCCTCCTCTAGGGTACTCCTCCTACTGCCACTTTCTGTTTTCAGGGGGGGTGGAGGGACCTTGATATCAGCCAGCCGGCTCGGCCCGGCCATCTCCTGGCTGAGACTTCCCTGTGTATGAAAAAGGGACATGGTTTTAGTTTTTGCATCATCAATCACAATCCTAAATTAGTGCTCCCAACTAACATCTAGTTAACATCATTGATTGGACAAGCAGAAATCTTTAGAGGAATGCTATACCTGGCTCAATCTGGGCTCCTCCACATGTTGCCTGGAAGGCCCAGGTTGGGCATCAGAAGCCTCAGCCGGGGGGGAAGGAAGCGTGGAAGGAAGACTGGAGAGGGATGGCCTGGGTTCAGTCTGGCCTGCCAGAAAATGCAGCCTGTCGTAGTACAACATCCTGGGGACATAGATGTCATCTGCTGCTCCGGATTTCTGTGAATCCAGGACTTTCTTGCGCTCCCTCAGATATGTACTTCTCAGGCCACCAATTAATTTATTTAAATAGTTGATGTCTGCCGTGGGGATCACCTGCTTCACAATTTCCAACAATTGCTCCAGTGCTGCCTTCCTCTTTGCTTGGTTCTTGAAATGGGGGTGGGTAATCTCCCACAGACAGGGCAGCTCCCTTAGCATCTCGAGGAATAATGACATGAAGTCAGTATCTTTTAATAAGATATCCATGTTCACTGCAAGACACAACACAAGACAAAGCCTAATGTCAGACAAAACTCTCCTAATCTTGTTACAATATAGGCCTCAATCTAGAAGCAGTATAGGCACAAGTTTGTCTCTTACCTTCGTTCTTACGATCGGCGCGTCCAATGCTCCTTCCTCCGCTCACAGATCGTACGTAATACGCACGCGTGTTACGCTTTATACACACTGCGCATGCGTGTAACTCCGCCCGCCCCTGACGTTCTTTCTAGTCTATTCCCCGCCCCTTTTCGTTCGGCGCAGTGGGGGAAGAGCATGATGGCGGAGTTACAGCAGGTGCATGCTAATTCTAGCAACGAGGAGGAGGAGGAAAGCCCGGATCCGGGCACGTCCCGATCCAGAAGGAGACGTTTTAAGGCCACAAATATGTCCTTTGGGGAGATGTTGGAGATGGTCGACATCATGAGGAAGTCCGACTATGACGGAAAATATGGGCCTTACCCCAACCCCAACATCCGAAAGGCCAAGATCATGGCGAAAGTGGTCAGGAGTCTTGAGAGGAATTTCGGGGTCCGAAGATCTAAAGATCAGCTCCGGAAGCGGTGGTCGGACCTGAAATTAAGAAAGCCAGAGCAGTACCGAAAGATCCGGAGAGTGCTGCAAAAAAGTAAGTAGTTGTGCTGTGTTCCTATTCTTTCTGTCTTTATTCCGTTCGTTCTGCTCCATATGCTTTTATTAATTGTAACGTTTAAAAGGGCAACTTTAATGTTCATGGGCCCATTATTCGTTCGTATCAAACATTTTTCTTTCGGCCTCTAGAACACCATTGTTTAGGCCATATGCATTTTCACACATTTTTGGGGCCTACTTGGATGCCAAATAGTTGTTTGTGTAGATGGGTTTGTTACTAGAATGAAATGCCAACTAGATTGTGTGTAAGGAGAGGACACTGAGCAGCTGTTTTCACATCTGGACGCTGGAGCACTAGTGTGGGACACAAGAACACCATTTTTATTAGGGGGGGCACACAGGTGCTCCAGTGTATACTATAGGGGGGGCTACATCTATGAAGTTTGTACCAAACAGGTAAAGTATTGCAGCTTGACAAAGGGCAAGAAAAAATATACATCTTGGAACTCGGCTAAAATAGACAATTGTACCCCACTTCCAAGCAATGTTTCCTTGTTCTAGTTCTGCCATCAAATATCTGTGTGCTAAGTATACCATTTTTGTTTTACATAGGGGAGAAAAGACTCGGAGGACACCCCTCATCCGAGGAGACCAGAGACCCCCCACCTCTGGAAGAAGGGGAAATAACACCAACCCAAGAAGAAGAGCAGGAGGAAGAAGAAGATGTGATGGAGATTGGCACCACAACAGGTGAGTGTCTGCGACCACAGACTCAGGTAAGAGATGGATGGTGGCAGATTTTTGAGACCTTTTTTTTTGTTCTTTATCTCTTTTTAGGTGATCGTGATGTGAGGGAGAGAGAACGTTTCACATCTGAAAGTGCCCAGATACTGATCGGGGAGATCATGGGGTGTAATCTCGAATTGCACAACATACAGCAACAAATCAGTGATGTTATTTAAAAAAAATAATAACATCATTGATGTTTTGGGGCGAATTTAAACCCCACAAAATCACCTGTTTTATTGTGGTCCAATCTTCCAAAATTTTTTACAATGTTTAGAAAAGCAAAATTTGGAGGATGCACACAGTGTGCCAACATGTGCTATCTGCCATCACGGGAGATCAATGGACGCGTTTTGGGGGTGCAACCCCTTCCTCAATTATAAAGTCGCGTTGAGAAAGGGCTTGCTCCCCCAAAACACGTCCCTTGATCCCCCCTGATGGCAGATAGCACATGTTGACATTCGTAAATTGGTGTGCATCTTTCAAATTTGGCTTTTCCAGGGGTGAGTTCCCCCCATCTGAACGCTATATCAAACCCAGTTCCTAAATACTGATGTCTGATATAGCCTTCAGGTTTTACCATATGTGAACTTTGTAAGTTCAAGTTTTTTGGCTTTCTTGTTGGTTTTACACAGGCCTGTTTTATCTGAAATGGATATTTCGATTTTTGATAATGCTACTGCAAAAATTGTTATACAGCAAACATGTTGGTTTGTTTTAAAAACCTTTGGTAAATGCACATGTGATTGTGCAGGTATAAAAAAGTGGCTTACTCAAGAATGTGTGGATTATTGTCTCAACACTACAACACTTTTGGGGTGATGTAATTGCTGTTTTATGCAAAAATGGGGGTTATTTCCTAAGGTCAAATACACTTTGCACTACAAGTGCAGGTTCAGTGCAGTTGCAAGTGCACTTGTAGTGAAATGTGTTTTTGCATTTAGGAAGGACCAGCCAACACTGTTTTTTATAAGGTTACCCAATCACGACATTTTCTGCACTCAACACATTTCTGTCAGGGTCAGCTAAAACAAACACAAGCAGTAAATGTCCACAAAGAATTTCTTTTGGTTGGTTTTTATTTTAAAAAGTTTTCACAGATTGTCTGGCATATTGATAGCCCCCCTACCCGCAAAGAACTCCAGGTAGCGTAACCGGACATCACGGGCACTCAGGGAGGGCAAGCCAGGACGGCCACTTTCAAGCGCCGTCAGTGTTGATGGATTTGGATTTCCGGCCTCAGGCCCAACTGAGCCAGCATAGTTTGCTGAATGTTTTCTTAAAAAATTATGGAGAACACAGTAGGCAAGTATTATATGGTTCAGTTTATACTCCGCCATATGGATGGGTGGCAGAAATAATCGGAACCGGCTGGCTAGGATTCCAAATGTGTTCTCCACCACTCTTCGGGCTCTGGCCAGCCGGTAATTAAAAACCCTCTGTTCCGGGGTGAGGGTCCTCATCCGGAATGGCTGCATCAGGTGGTCCCCCAGCGCAAATGCTTCATCAGCAACGAACACAAATGGGAGACCTTCAACATTGTCCTCTGGAGGTGGCAAGTCCAAGCTGCCATTCTGGAGACGCCTGTAGAACTCCGTCTGGGCGATCACTCCACCATTGGACATCCGGCCATTCTTCCCCACGTCCACATACAGGAACTCGTAATTAGCCGACACCACCGCCAACATCACTATACTATTAAACCCCTTGCAATTATAATAGTACAACACCGATTTGGGTGGTGGGACGATGTGGATGTGTTTCCCATCAATTGCCCCTCCGCAGTTAGGAAAGTCCCACCGCTGGGCAAAGTGGGAGGACACAGTCTGCCATTCCTGTGGCGTTGAAGGAAACTGTTGAGGTAAAAACAATAAACATTACTATTTTTTCACAGAAACATGGCAAGCAGATTACACACAAACATTCTGGGTCAACCTCCAGATAGCATTTATTAAGGGGAATTTAACAACAACAAAGTATAAGGTACACCTATCATATTCCCTCTCCCCCCCTCATGGGCCATTTCTAACATTATAGGGGGGGGGGGACTCTTGGACAGGTAACCCTCTTCACTTCATTTAGAGATGAATGCCTAAATAATGGGTATTACTTGGAACAGCTCCTCCTTAGTTACACTATTGGCAGACCACTGGAAAGGTAAGAAGTGTCATAATACAAAGATATAAATACACACTGTACACATTTGAGGACATTTGGACATTCTGCTATTACCTATCAAGATAATAATAGGATACAAGAACTTTAAACAGTACCATTGGAAAGTATACAGGCAGGCCCTTGCACTACATGCTTTGGGGAATTCATCCATAAATCTGACCAGTAAAGAGGTGGGTATAGTGTGTATGGGTTTGGCAAAGTCAGCAAATAGATGATTGAGGATAGAGAATTGGGATCAGCTGACTTAGCAGTTGGGGGAGGGAGGGTTACAAAAAATTTGGGGACACCACAAAAAAAAGCCTCTGGCACTCTGCCTGAATTTAAATCAAAAATAACATTTCCTAACATTTTAGGGGGTGTTTGGGGTAAAGCACTACTATGGAGCTGATAAAATACATTGTTAAGTGACTACATGAGGTGAATATAGGGGCAGGAGACACCATGCTGGAGAGGTTAGTGAAGGGCAAATATGTATGAAGGACCGAAAATAATAATTACATAAAAATCCAGCATGCATGAGGACAAAGGGGACATTCACAGCATATTACAATCATGGTAATTAGGGAATGAGGAAAGAAATACAATATATTACCAAACATTCAATACAATAAAATGTGATATTAAAGGATAAAAATCTTACCTTCATATACTCCTTCTGCAGGACCTGTATGATGGCAGAACAGGTCTCTGGGATAATGATCCCCAGAGCCTGGGGGGAGATGCCTGTCGAGAACTTCAAGTCCTGCAGGCTTCTCCCTGTGGCCAAATACCGCAAGGTAGCGACCAACCTCTGCTCTAGAGTGATGGCTTGCCTCATGCAGGTATCCTGCCTGCTGATATAGGGGGTCAGCGAAGCCAACAAACGGTTAAATACGGGGTCCGTCATCCTGAGAAAGTTCCTGAAATCATCAGAATTATTCTCACGGATCTCACGGAGCAAAGGCATATGAGAGAACTGGTCACGCTGAAGCAACCAATTCTTGGTCCATGAACTCCTCCCCACCCTGTTCATGGACTGGACTTGTGTCAAGGTCAGGACCCCAACACCAAGCCCCCGCACAGCACGAACTCTACGAGGAGTACGCATACGAAACATGGCTAGAAGACGGTCGGCTGCTCAGAACGAAGTAACAGAACGCACTGAAGAACAGCAAGGCCTGTGAAGAGCGACCTGAAAACCAGTAACGAACGAACAAGAATACAATGACTACTTAAAGTCATGCGGAATTTGCTTGCACGCACTGAAGAGCAGATACAAACCCACAAGCACAAACTGAACGGCAGAAAATGGCCTGAAAGCCACGAGTCTGAAAAAGCGCGAATCGTCTCTCACCAAACTTTTACTAACACGAGATTAGCAAAAGGAGCCCAAAGGGTGCCGTGCTTGGTTCTGAACCGGCCTTTTCTAGTCTCATCGTACGTGGTGTACGTGACCGCGTGGTTGTCGATCGGAAATTCCGACAACTTTGTGCGACCGTGTGTAGGCAAAACAAGTTTGAGCCAACATCCGTCGGAAAAAATCCTAGGATTTTGTTGTCGGAATGTCCGAACAAAGTCCGACCGTGTGTACGGGGCATAAGAATTTATATGGATTGGTTGGCTTTTTTTTTTTTGGTGCATCATTTGTCCATTGCCTTCCCTGCTCAGTGCTGTCTCACTCACTGCAGTGCTCATCTGAGTCACCTCACCTCGATCTAGCAGCAGGCTGCAGCCCCTCGTCTACCGATTTCCAGGCTCAGCTAGTCCGCTGCTTCCATCCCTTCCAAGAGAGAGAGAGGCCGGAAGGGGGGGGCAGAGTGCAGATGTACATCACTCTGCTGGAGCTGCCGCCTGCAGCCGGAACTATAGAAGCTGCATCGGCAAATGCGGCTGGCTTACTCCGCGGCTGAGGTCCTAGTTCCCTGCTCAAACACCTCCCACTCGCAGCACAGCTGTTTTTACCGGCCCCGGTGGTGGTGACTGAGTTACATAGGGACAGGACAGATGTTGCAGGCATTTAGCACTAACAAAACTTGTGAAACACAGACAGGGCACAGGGATGATTAGGGCAGGGGCGTACCTAGAACATTTGGCACCCGGGGTGGATCCTATATCTGGCACCCTCCCAGCCCCCCAACTTTCAAATGTAAAAACACCCACAACAATTTGTAATGTTTTCAAGAATATTTATTACTCAAATTTGCACAAAAATGGCAAAAAAAATTTAGCAAACCGGAAGTGACGCTGTGATGTCACTTCTGGGTTTCTACATCGAAGACCCAATCAAAGGCAAATCCTGCTTTGTTTGGGTCTCTGGTGGGATGGGAGACCTGGGCGGAGCAGTGGGACATGGGGGGGACACCCTTTCCTGCTCCCTGTAATAACAACCAATGCTGTTCATCCATGGCAGCCAGTGACAATAGACGGGACAGGCAAGAGGCGTCAGTCACTCAGGTGTGAGCAGATCCCACATTTTATTTTTGGACAGATCGTGGTCAGGGAAGTTGGAGAGCTGGACTGGAGCTGCTACTAGGAAGACATTAGATGGGGAGACAGCTGACAATACAAAGTATGGCCCATACTTTGCATTATCTGCTGTCTCCAGGGACAGATTTGATCCAGAAATCCCACTGTATGGCGATCTCTGTATCGGATCTGTCCCTGGGGACAGCAGACAATGGCATCATTGGCATTGATGATTTGATTCAGATTTTAAAACTGACCTGCTGACACGGTGTGGTGCTTGCTGGACTGTGGATGGGATCTGATGGCTGCAGGGAAGATAGCAAGATGCTGCTTGCTGGATGGATCTGATGGCTGCAAGATGTGGGTGTAGGTAAATGTCTGTTTACAGCTGGGCTGCAGACACCCCCCCCCTTATCAGACCAGCTCATCTACTATGTCTGGGTGGTGAACACAGTGACACCACCCCCCCATCAGCTCATCTACTATAGGTGAATGGGGTGGTGGACACAGCAACACCCCCACCATCAGCTCAGCTACTGTAGGTGGGGGGGGGTGGTGGACAAAGCAACACTCCCCCACCATCAGCTTAGCTACTGTAGGTGTGGGGGTGGTGGACACAGCAACACCCCCCACCATCAGCTCAGCTACTATAGGTGGGGGGTGGTGGACACAGAAACACCCCCCATCAGGTCAGCTACTATAGGTGGGGGGTGGTGGACACAGCAACACCCCCCCAATCAGCTCAGCTACTATAGGTGGGTGGGGTGGTGAACACAGAAACACCCCCCACCATCAGCTCAGCTACTATAGGTGGGGGGTGGTGGACACAGCAACACCCCCCCATCAGGTCAGCTACTATAGGTGGGAGGGTGGACACAGCAACACCTCCCCCATCAGGTCAGCTACTATAGATGGGGGGTGGACACAGCAACACCCCCCATCAGGTCAGCTACTATAGTTGGGGGAGTGGTGGACACAGCAACACCCCCATCCATGTCAGCTACTATAGGTGGGGGGTGGACACAGCAACACCTCCCCCATCAGGTCAGCTACTATAGATGGGGGGGTGGACACAGCAACACCCCCCAATCAGCTCAGCCACTATAGGTGGGTGGGGTGGTGGACACAGCAACACCCCCCACCAGGTCAGCTACTATAGGTGGGGGGGGGTGGGGGACACAGCAATACCCCCCATCAGGTCAGCTACTATATGTGGGGAAGGGGTGGACACAGCAACACCCCCCATCAGGTCAGCTACTGTAGGTGGGTGAGGGTGGACACGGCAACACCCCCCATCAGGTCAGCTACTATAGGTGGGGGAGGGGTGGACACAGCAACACCCCCCCATCAGGTCAGCTACTATAGGTAGGGGGGTGGACACAGCAACACCCCCCCATCAGGTTAGCTACTATAGGTGGGGGGTGGTGGACACAGCAACACCCCCCTATCAGGTCAGCTACTATATGTGGAGGGGTGGTGGACACAGCAATACCCCCCATCAGGTCAGCTACTATAGGGGGTGGACACAGCAGCAAAGCAACACCGCCCCCCACCCCATCCATGTCAGCTACACTATACCTAGACTGGGTGGTTGCGGACACAGCAACACCCCCCCCCTTTCTCTGTTATCAGACTAGCAGGACAGGCACAAACACCTCTCCCCTCCGGCCTATTCTCACACCTCAGGGCGCCTGTCAGCTCACATCCACTAGGCGGCTGCGGTGAATACCATGCGTGCCAACCCACACAGGCCCTGATTTACTCCCTTTGCCGCCCCAAGGCCGGGTCCTTCAATGCTGCCACCCCCCCCCCCCACACACACACACACACACCACCATTCACGTCCTTTATCGATGACTGCTACAATAGATCAATTTAAAACATATCTCCACACACGAGAACACTGAAAATAACTGGCTTTAATTGTACAGACTAAAAATACTTCAGGGTAAGCGCGCAAGGGGTAAGGATTTCAGGGCAATGGCTGGTGTTAGTGCTTCAATCATCCCCAGCACCACGGTTGGTATGGTGTCAGGATGATTGAAACGCATTATTTCTATTATTACATTGTAATATAAAATGAAATAGTTCAATTCACCATAATGCAGAATCATTGGGAGCCCTGAGCGTGTCACTAGCCACCATCGCTTTTCACTTGCCACTATGCCTGCCACCAGATGAGGATGTCACTTGCCACTATGCCTGCCACCAGATGGAGATGTCACTTGCCACCATGCCTGCCACCAGATGGAGATGTCACTTGCCACTATGCCTGCCACCAGATGGAGATGTCACTTGCCACTATGCCTGCCACCAGATGGAGATGTCACTTTGCACGCTGCCTGCCACCAGATGGAGATGCCACTTTGCACGCTGCCTGCCACCAGATGGGGATGTCACTTGCCACACTGCCTGCCACCAGATGGGGATGTCACTTGCCACGCTGCCTGCCACCAGATGGGGATGTCACTTGCCTACGCTGCCTGCCACCAGATGGGGATGTCACTTACCACGCTGCCTGCCACCAGATGGGGATGTCACTTGACACTATGCCTGCCACCAGATGGTGATGTCACTTGCCACGCTGCCTGCTAGCATCTCGGAGATTGCCACAGTTACCTGGCTGCAACCCAAAAAATAGCAGAGATGACGTCTCTCTTCTGGGTCATGGCTGCACCTCTGTGTAGAGCAGCCTTTGCGGCCCTGTAAGTAAGGAACAGCGGTGTGGACAATGAGAGATGTCATCTCTCTCCCCCGCCGCTGCACCGCTGACATTACTTGTCTCCTTCGGCCCGGGCGGCGCAGAAGCAGAGGCGCCGCGGCCCACAGCTTGGAGACCTACTCTCGATCTTTTCAAAAATGGCACCGGGCGGCGCAATCATGCTCCTGCGCATGCGCCGCCCGGGCCGAGCGCGTGCGAGCTTTCCCAAGCCTGCCTGGCTTCGGAGCGGCGCATGCACAGTTGTGTGGTCGGCTCGCGGACATCTTTTCTACGGGCACAGGTGCCCCTAATGGACTTTAACGGGCAGCCCAAAAGGGGGGCGGCCTCAAAAGCCGAAAAGTCACCGCAGGAGCGGCGCTGCCCCTGCATCACTGCCGCCCCGAGGCCTGGCCTCGGTGGACTTGTGGGAAATCCGGCCCTGAACCCACACACACACACACCTTTATCAGTAGGCACTCAGGTCACCTTGGGCTCTCAGCTAGGGAGGTCTGGGACTCCGGAGGACTGTGCTCTGTGTAACAGCAGCCGCGCTTCCCATGCGGAGAACAGGCCTGGTCTGTAGCGCAGAAGTGGTGGGTGGAGCCAGAGCAGGAAGAAAACAGTGAGCAGACAGAGCAAGCTAAGTGCGGCCGCGGCGCCGGGGATATTTGTGCTGATAACAAAAAACAACCAAAGGGAGCAGCCAGAGCCAGGACACTCACCACCCTCTCGCTGAATGGTTTCAGTGTCACCGACCCGGGTGCGGAGCGCACTTCCATAGCAACGCCACTGACACCCCCCCATGTGTGGCACCTGGGGCGGACCGCCCCCTCATTGGTACGCCCCTGGATTAGGGTGCACCTGGGCACACCCGGCACACCCCGTGGGCACGCCTATGTTTTGGGAATATATATCGGTGTTTAGAGTGAAAGATTGTGTTGTTACTGCAACACTGTTATCAAATACTCAGTTACTATTTCTATATCTGTGAAAAGTCAAACCAGCTTTATTTCTTTCTTTAATATCATTGTCATAGCTACAACAAAATATTTGACTCTAACCAACCTTTAGTTTTACAAATAACTGTGTGTGGGACTAAACATGGTTTCAAATAAGCTAAATAATTGTAACATGTCTGTCTCTTAGCACCAGGTCTCTAATATCTCACCTCTTTGGCCATAGAAGAATATACAACTAGTTCAACCTCCAAGGCACCTCTGAGGACTATGTATCCATTGCAGTTGCTTAGGAACCTTTTCCATAAAACATGAACTCCCCATGACATGAGTCAGTAATGTAGTGTAGCGTTCACCCAAGGAGGAGCTGCTGGTAATGATAGGTCCTCTGTTCTGCCAGAATGCCCTTATATGTTGGGTTCACACTGACACACTTGGTCATACACCAAAGCCATTTACACCTGTGGACTTAAGAGTTAGTAGGCTAAGAATGCACAGAAATAAGGCCACAGCCAGCTTGGTGATAATTAATTAAAAGTATTACGACAATGCAAACAAAACAGAGGGTAAATCAATACACAAACTTAAAAATGCTATGAAGGGTGACATGGTTAATTAACCATTAACTAGAACTCAAATGTTATAGCAAGACTACTATGAAACTACTACAGAGTAACTACTGACATATAATCACACACACAGGTTGGACTTGATGGACTTGTGTCTTTTTTCAACCTCACCTACTATGTAACTATGTAACTAGAGTCTCTAAACAACCTCAACAAGTTCAGAAGACTCAAAAGGGTCCTATAGTACACCTAGTGCATACAACCCCAACAGCGGGCAGATGTATGCATTCCTAGTATGGGGGTACCCCTGGAGGTGGTAGAAAGTACCTGGTGCCTAGTAATTAACATTGGCAAGCTTTTGGTGGGGCTCTATTTCAGATGTTGTACCGTCCTTTTTTTGTGTTGGTGAGTAAGGCATGGCCTTACCTGGCCTAACAGTGTGTGCTGGGCAGTTAGGATGTGTAGCTCAGCTCACCACTGGCAGGTGGGTAATTCAGTCCCAATAGCTTGGCAATCAGCAGTCTCCAGCAATCCTATCTCAGCCCCTCTGTAGTATCTCAACTCGAATCTTGAAGACACAGTGACTCTTTCTCTCTCAAACCCAATTTCTGAAGGCAGCTCTAGTAGGCTCAGGTGCAGATCCATACCATCGCCCTGATGTGAGTAAACAGGCAGAGCTTCTCTAAGCTCCTCCTTAGAGCGGTTGTATACCCGCAAATGCAAGAAAACAAAAAAACCTGTAAGGCATAGGCATAATGAGCTAGTATGCACCACATACTAGCTCATTATGAAATACTTACCTTAGAATGAAGCATCGGCATCGCATCCCGGTCACCACCGAGGGAGCTGACATTTTCCCCTCTGCGATTCTTCCAGGTTCGCGGCTACGGCGATGTTAGTGGATGGATCCACAATGACCTCACTGTGAGTGAATGAGTGGATGGACCCACAATGACGTCACTGACCATGACGGCATGTGCGGGAGTCCTCCGTTCCAGCAAATTCTGGCACGATAAGTTTAGGAGATATTCATTTTACCTACAGGTAAGCCTTATTATACAAGTATATGAAGGGGAACATCACACAGCAGCAACACCCAGCTACAGTAGTATTCTAGTAATTTAGGTTGTTTGTAATTTAGGTTGTTGGGTAGAGAGGGGGAATATCTGTAATTGGGAGAGAGTGTGTCATTGGGAAATCTTGGTGTTGAGTACTATTTAAATTTGTTTTTGAATTAACATGAAGCAGAGAGGGGCTAGTTGAGTAAAATGGTTGGTTGGTTTAAATTGCAGCATTGTGTAAGGGGGTCTGGCTGCAGAGTGGAGCTTCACAGATGACAGGAAGCAAGTGTCCTCCACTCCAATTCTTTTTTTTTTTACTGAACTTTACTGTGAATCTCTGCAGCTGGAGCTCCGCTGTCACAGGAAACATGTGACCTCCACAACTCCACTTTTTTAATTTTTAAATTAACTTTAATGTAACAAACAACAAATAGACAATACTACAGGAAGTGGAGCCTGGGATTTGCAGAAATACAAGATATTTTTGGGAGGTTTTGTACTTCCTGTTATAGTGCTCTCCTTAAGTTAACTTTGTAAACTGGATTATTTAACATTTACCAATTTACATTTTTGGTGATGATGGAAGTTCATGTTTATGTTGGAAGAAGAATACCATCCATGTATCTAAGCACAATCTTGGTTTCCTTTTTTCCCCACCTTCATGCCAAATACTAGGGACAAGATTGAGACACATATGGATCTCCATGCAAAAAAATGTTTTACGGTTCAATGGTATGTTGGCATTAAACCTCCATCTTCTTGAAAATCATATATTTTCTGGTGCAAGTATTATCCAATTAACGACCGCCCAGCTGCATTGTACTGAGGACGGGTGGGTGCTGTAGGCAAAGTGATGTTCTGGTACATCGCTGCCTACTTCCAGGTTTAGGATGCGTGCATGTTCACCCCACCCAGCTCCTGCTGTGATTGTGCACAGCGTCCCGGCCAATGATTCACACCCAGGACCAGCTTATCGGCTGTGTCCAATCACAGCCCAGAGCTCTGTGTTGAATTCTGTACAGAGGGAGTGATCTGTCAGTGATCATTAGTATAAAGCAGCACACTGTGCACATTACACCTAGTTAAGGAACATATTTAACCCCTTCATGGCCCTGGATGTTAATCCCTTCACAGCCAATGTCATATTTTTAGCACTGATCACTGTATTAGTGTTACTGGTGATGTCAGTGGCAATTAGTCAGTTCCCCCCAGCGGTAGTTAGTGTCAGATTGCAGTATCACAGTTCCACTATAAGTCATTTATTTCCGCCATTTTTAGTATAAAACAAATAAAAAAAATTAAATTCCAGTACATATCCCATGGTTTGTAGACGCTATACTTTTTAAGCAAAACAATCAATATATACTTATTGGGAATTTTTTTTTTGTATCAAAAACATGTAGCAGAATACATTTAGGAAAAAAAGTGTGATTTTTTTTTTGTTTATGTTTTTTATTACAGGGGATAGTTAGGTAAACATGACCTCCACTTATACAACTCAAGGACATGGAGGTCAAATGTTTCCTGTCTAGAGTGGAGCTCCAGTAGTTCCATTCTGTGACCTGGGCATATCTGGCACATTCTTTTTTTATCTCTTTATTTTTTCAAATTACAAATCAATATACAAAAAGGATAAATAACACAAACTGCACAACACAGTTTTCTTCTTCACAATACATTTAATCCCCCCCCCACCCCACCCCCCCAGGCCCTCCTCTCTCAAGCGAATCAAATAAGTTATAACATTATCAACTTTCTCCCTAATCTCCACTAGTCATAACCTTAACATATCTCCACGTCTTCTTGAACTCTTGCCAACAGTCCCACTTATCCATTGACCCTTCTCTTAGATCAGGCCCACTATATCTCAGGCCCTTCATTTCATGTGTACCTTCTACAGCATTGACCCAGTCTCGTAATGTAGGGCTTTCTACCTCCTGCCATTTCTTTGGTATAAGGCTTTTCGCCGCATTCAGCAAGTGAGGTGTTATTGATTCCCTATAGTGTTTCAAAGAGCCCTCTATTCCATGGAATAAAACTATCCATGGATCCTTTAGAACTGCTTTACCTGTAATTTCCAAAATCAACTGTAAGATTTCTTTCCAATATTATTTAATTTTGGGACAATTCCACCACAAGTGAGCCATCGTTCCAATGACCTTACAGCCTCTCCAACACTCATATGATTTCTCCAAATGATATTTACTTAATTTGTCAGGGGTAGCGTACCACCTAGTCAAACATTTATAGTTCATTTCAGCCATTCTAATATCTGTGGCAGAGCTATGTGTTAAGTTCAAAATCTTTGCAAGCTTGTGTTTATACTCAAGTGACCCTAGTTCTATGCATAAAAGTTACAATATAAAAAAATCCAGCATCAACAAACAGTGACTATAAAAATATAAAAAAGACTAAAGCATTTTTATATTTTTTATATTTTTATAGTCACTGTTTGTTGATGCTGGATTTTTTTATATTGTAACTTTTATACATGTGACCTATTGTTTATATGTATATCAATTTTCACACACTTAATATGTTATGAGACTAGGCCTTAGTCTTTTCATATCACTCTTTTTTCACCATAGTCATTTTTTAGCGCTGCATCTTATTTGGTTATATTTGTTATTTTGAGGTTTGATACTAGACTTCTAGGTGCTGGCAGCTTTGTTTCATAATGTTTTACTTATTTTCTATCACATTCACATATTTGTGATTTGTTGTTTTCCTTTGAGCGCAGCTTCATTTTTTGATTTTCCACCAAAGTTCTATTGCCCATTTCGTTAAGAACGGTGGTACCTCCAGTTTGTCAATTGCCAATAGCATTCTGTAAATCTGAGAAATATCCTTTTTTGCCTTTTTAGCTGTAAATAACTGCTCAAATGGCGTTAGTTCATCGACTGTTCTAATTGGTTGAGGCAGATTTTTCTCAAAATGCTTTAACTGGAGATAGCGCCATTCATTAATCGAAATTAAATCCGTGTTTTGTTGTAACTCAAAAAACGTGCTTATTTTCCCCATATTAGTTATATCCCTTAATTGTGCATTGTTTCTTTTTATCCAATTCCCTCCTATTGTCCTTTACCCTGGTGCAAAGTAATCATTATCTTTCAAACAAATTAAGGGTGAATTGTATTTCCATTTACTTTGTTTATGAATCAATTCCCATATATTAAGTGCATTACGTGTAATCTCGTGCATTTTGGCTCCCAATACCCTGTGTTGTGGGGGATTCCATAATAAACTATTTAACCGTGCTTCACACAAATTTTTTTCTATTTTAACCCACTGTTTTTCACTTTTCTCTCTAGCCCATAGTACCACTGCGTAATAATATTTTTTTTACGTCGGGTACCCCTAAACCACCTTGTTTTTCCTCCTGTCGCAAAACTGAAAAAGATATTCTAGGCTTTTTATTTTGCTAAATAAATTTCATTAGTATAGATTTAAGCGTTTTGAAATAATATTGCGGTAATACTATGGGCAACATTTGAAACTTATATGTGATCTTCGGGAGTAAAACCATTTTAACCATGTTGATTCATCCTATCCACGAAAGGGATCTTACTGACATTTTTTAAATTTTGTTTTTAATTTCATCCAAAAGAGGGATATAGTTAACTTTATAAATTTTTTTAAGGGAAGTCATCAACTTTACCCCCAAATATTTTAAACCCTCCTTCTTCCAAGGAAACTGAAATTCCTTTTGAAGACTGTTCTTCTTGTTTACTTATATTTATGTTTAAAATCTCAGATTTGTTAGGGTTTATTTTGAAATTAGACAGTTCTCCATATTGTTTTAAAATTTTAAGTAAGTTTGGTAATGTAATCCTAGGGTTGGATATATAAAATAAAAGATCATCGGCAAATGCTGCCAATTTATGTTCTTCGTCCCCAATCTTAATACCTCCTATGTCTATGTTGGTTCAGATCGTTGCGAGAAGGGATTCCAAGGATAATACAAAAAGTAACGGAGAGAGGGGACACCCCTGTCTCGTCCCATTTTTCATTTCAAAGGGGGAAGACAACTCTCTATTAATTTTAATAGCCACCGTTGGATGCTTATATAGGACTTGAATACACTGGATCATTCTAGGGCCCAGTCCCATGAATTCCAGTGTTTTTATCATGAGTCCCCAGTCTACCCTGTCGAAGGCTTTTTCAGCATCTATCGACAGGAATAGACCTGGGGACCCACTAGTCTTTATTTCCTGGAGGAGGAGCAAGGTCCTCACTCTGTTGTCTCTCCTCTCCCTCCCCAGAATAAATCCAACCTGATCCATATGAACAAGTTCATTCATCAGATTTTTTATCCTTGTGGCTAAGACTTTGCATATAATTTCATGTCGGCATTGAGGAGGGATATTGGCCTATAACTTGAGGCAGAGCGTCCCATCTTTCCCCTCCTTCAAAATGACTGTTATTGAAGCCAAGAGGGCATCTCTTCTCATGTCATACTCCACACCCAATCCGTTCATATATTGACAGAGTCTTGGTACTAAAATACCCTTGAATTTTTTTAAGTAGTAGGTTGTGAACCCGTCTGGTCCAGGGCTTTTGCCCTGGGCAGAATCTTGTAGTGCTTTAATAATAATCCATCTGTACATCTCTACTGAACTGACTTTGCTGTTACATTTTTGGTAATTGTCTCCTACCCATCTGTACATCTCTACTGAACTGACTTTGCTGTTACATTTTTGGTAATTGTCTCCTATCCATCTGTACATCTCTACTGAACTGACTTTGCTGTTACATTTTTTAGTAAATTGTCTCCTATCCATCTGTACATCTCTACTGAACTGACTTTGCTGTTACATTTTTGGTAATTGTCTCCTGCTGCCATATCTTTAAACTTCTATATTTAATGCTAGCTCTATAACAAACACACTGCAATAGCAATATTACTGGTGATTTATTTTCAACTCCATGTGGCTTGAGTGATCAAGAGAGGTAATTAGCTTTATGACGCTAGCCTGTGTCTGGTCTGGTACTAGCCATCTCCTCCCCATATTCAGGTGTCTCACATCAGACCCAAGAATGACCAACTGAGAAATGCATCCCTGCTTAGTCTCCCTATAAATTTATGGCAGCTTATAGGGTGGCGCAGACAGGGGCAAGGCGCAGACATCATGGCTCTGTCCTGAGTGGCTCTGTCACGAGTGATGCGCAGTTTCACCGATGCAGTTTAACGAAAGCAGGATAACTAAAGCTGGATGAACAACAACAAGAACTCTGCTCCACTCTGCAAGACGACAAGCAAATCAGCTTTTGACATTTATTTTAGATTGAGTTAGTTTTCCACTCTCTATCCACTAACATGCTCCTTATTCTCTTCCTTCTCACATTGGTGTCTTCTATCCTCAAATTATCTTTACTCTACCCCTCCTCTCTTCCCTGCAGCATGCACATATCACCCTCACTCCTACCCTCTCCCTGCTATGGCACCCATCATCTCCTGCATTTGCTGCACCCACATGCTGACATAAACACCAGGGCCACTAGACATGCACATCGCACTCCCACCTTGCCTTCCTCACCCTCCTCCTTCTCCTATTCTCAGGTGACATTTCTCCTAATCCTGGTCCGCCATTTTCCAAATGCAAACCACACATCCAATACCCCTCCCCCTCTGGCAACCATCGCAATCCACTCAGTTTATAAAAAATTTCCTTCGCGCTGGTAGATGTGAAACAATGTGATTTTTTTCAAATAATGTAAAATAATAAAAGTGAATATTGCAGCAAAATTAAAAGTGCTCACACAACCACTTAGTGAATAAATGCTTAAAATGAATTTCGCGCAATATTAGTAAAGGTGATGTATATGGTGGGGACAAAAAAAAATTATTAAGGTGTCTGTAAAGATAAATAGGATCAATGATCTCTATGTTGGAACATATGCCTATTACCACTATTTGACATTTAAGTGAAGGTGCTGTATTAAAAGTGCAACCGTGCCAATATCTAGAGTACCAAACAAGAAAATAATATAGTGCCAGCAAGTTTAAAATGCCATAAATAAATTGACGTAAATGGATCCTAGTGAATAAAAAATCCTTGTGTAAAATCCTTATGAAATTAGAATAAATATAAAGTGCAACCCATCAAGAAGGTGAATACATTATACACAGATAAATATCAACAGTGAACTAAAATATAGTGCAATCGCAGTTCATCTAACTGTGCCTTAAAAAAATAAATATTATAGGTAGCAGCATTGCAGGGTTGAAAATGCACAGTTCATAAATTCTATGATAGATGGCGCTGTTGTAGGGGTAGAAAAGTCCTTCTATTCAGATCTGTGTGTATTCTATATACTGGATAAATTATTCCTACAGTGGTGTCCTCCAGTCCAGTCTCTCAGGACTCTAACCTTAAGTTAGTACAAATCGAGCTTGTGATAGTAGAATCCTTAAGATGTGGCAGCCCTGTGTAGAAACTTCTCCCTCTTAGTGCTTAGATCTTCTCCCTCTTAGTGTAGATCTTCTCCTATGCTCCCTCCGCTCTGATGCAGCTCAGACAGGATAAAAAACAGGGGAGGGGAAGGAGAGAAGACAGGCTCCACTAGTGTGTTATTGTTTTTAAACAGGGGGGATATTTATTGGTTCATGCTCTTACATTAGTTAGCTAAAAACAGGCAGAGTAAAAAACGGATGAGAAGTCTGGCGTTCTCAGCGCCCTCTCACTTGTGTTGACAGCTGTGTGCCGCTCCAGCCAATCCCTACGCGTTACGACACGTCACGTGTCTTTCCCCAGATGAAGACACATGACATGTCGTAACGCGTAGGGATTGGCTGGAGCGGCACACAGCTGTCAACACAAGTGAGAGGGCGCTGAGAACGCCAGACTTCTCATCCGTTTTTTACTCTGCCTGTTTTTAGCTATCTAATGTAAGAGCATGAACCAATAAATATCCCCCCTGTTTAAAAACAATAACACACTAGTGGAGCCTGTCTTCTCTCCTTCCCCTCCCCTGTTTTTTATCCTGTCTGAGCTGCATCAGAGCGGAGGGAGCATAGGAGAAGATCTACACTAAGAGGGAGAAGATCTAAGCACTAAGAGAGAGAAGTTTCTACACAGGGCTGCCACATCTTAAGGATTCTACTATCACAAGCTCGATTTGTACTAACTTAAGGTGAGAGTCCTGAGAGACTGGACTGGAGGACACCACTGTAGGAATAATTTATCCAGTATATAGAATACACACAGATCTGAATAGAAGGACTTTTCTACCCCTACAACAGCGCCATCTATCATAGAATTTATGAACTGTGCATTTTCAACCCTGCAATGCTGCTACCTATAATATTTATTTTTTAAGGCACAGTTAGATGAACTGCGATTGCACTATATTTTAGTTCACTGTTGATATTTATCTGTGTATAATGTATTCACCTTCTTGATGGGTTGCACTTTATATTTATTCTAATTTCATAAGGATTTTACACAAGGATTTTTTATTCACTAGGATCCATTTACGTCAATTTATTTATGGCATTTTAACCTTGCTGGCACTATATTATTTTCTTGTTTGGTACTCTAGATATTGGCACGGTTGCACTTTTAATACAGCACCTTCACTTAAATGTCAAATAGTGGTAATAGGCATATGTTCCAACATAGAGATCATTGATCCTATTTATCTTTACAGACACCTTAATAATTTTTTTTTGTCCCCACCATATACATCACCTTTACTAATATTGCGCGAAATTCATTTTAAGCATTTAATCCACTCAGTTTAATTTCTTTCCCCCTGCTTCCTCAAAGTAGCCCACCAATCTCATGCGCCCTTTGGAACGCCCGCTCCATCTGTAACAAGCTAACATCTGTACATGACCTCTTCATCTCTCATGGCTTTAACATACTCGCCATAATAGAAACCTGGCTTCAAAATTTTGACTCAGCTTCTCCTGCTGCCCTCTCCCATGGTGGTCTCCATTGGACTACCCCAGACCCAACAGACAGAAAGTAGGTGGAGTTGGCTTCCTTCTATCCCCACAAAGCACCTTCCAAGTCCTTCCTGTCCCTCCCTCTCTATCCATCTCTTCTTTCGAGATGCACTGTATTCGTCTGTTTTCTCCCATTTCTCTGAGGATTGCAGCAATTTATCGGCCTCCAGGACCGGTATAGCGCTTTCTTGATGACTTTGCTGCCTGGCTACCCTACTTTCTCTCCTCTGAAATACCCACCATTATTCTTGGTTACTTCAACATTCCTGTCAATGTTAACAGCCCAACTACAGCTAAACTTCTCGACTTAACCTCATCTTTTGACCTAACTCAATGGACACATACTTCCACTCACTCCAATGGTAATAGCCTTGACCTTGTATTCTCCCATCTCTGCAACCCTGGCAACCTCACCAACACCCCCTTTCCTCTATCTGATCACAACCTCATTATTTTCACTGTATCCTTGCCTCCAACCACCCAGCCCTCCAAGCAGCAAACAATTACTTGTAGAAACCTTTCGCCACTTTAACTCTTCTCTTCTCTATTCTGCTACTGACCACCTATATGACATAATCTCTCCCCTGTCCTGTCCAGACCTGGCCACCTCTGTCTACAACAGTTCACTCTCATCATCACTAGATGCACTTGCTCCTCCAACCACACGCAGAATCAGGCCCCAACCGTTACAACCCTGGCAAACTGAGAACACTAGAAATCTCAAGAGACATTGCCGTGCTCTTGAATGACTGTGGCGTAAAACCAAATGTCTGCAAGACTTCACCCTATATAAATCTGCCCTTCTAAAATACAATTCATGCCTCCATGCTGCCAAACAAGCCTAATTTTTCCCTCTTATTAAATCCTTGTCATCCAGTCCCTGTCAGCTCTTCTCAACCTTTAACTCTCTGCTTCGTCTCCCACCCCCTCTACCCACTAACTCACTCACTGCCCAAGAGATTGCCAATCACTTCAAAGACAAGATCGATGCAATTTGTGAGGACATCTCCACTGTACGTACGTCTTCCCCACCCAACATACCTTGCCTAGCAGCACATTCAACACTCTCCTCTTTTGAATTGGCTACTACTGAAGAGGTTACAAAACTTTTCTCGGATGCCCACCTAACCAATTGTCCCTTGGATCCTGTTCTCTCACAACTACTATGGTCACCCTCTTCTTCTATACTATGCTCCCTCACCCACATCTTCAATCTCTCCCTCTCTAGTGGCATCTTCCCCTCCCCTTTAAAACATGCGCAGATCACTCCCATTCTTAAAAAGCCCTCACTGGACCCTACCAACCTGAACAACTTAAGACCCATCTCATTGCTCCCATTCACCTCTAAACTTCTAGAACACTTAGTCTACAACCGTCTTAGCTTCTACCTCAGTGAAAATAACCTTCTTGACCCCTTTACAGTCTGGCTTTCGCTCGCAGCACTCCACGGAAACTGCCTTACTAAAACTCACTAACGATTTACTAACTGCTAAAACCAACAGCCAGTACTCCATACTCCTACTACTTGAACTCTCTGCGGCCTTTGATACTGTTGACCACCTGCTCCTTCTCAATAAACTACATTCCCTTGGCCTCTGCTCTATCCTGGTTCTCTGCCTATTTATCACAGCGCTCCTTCAGTGTCGCCTACAACTCTGTCTCCTCCTCTCCATTGCCCCTTTCTGTGGGGGTCCCCCAAGGCTCTGTTCTTGGACCCCTTCTCTTCTCTATCTACACCACCTCCCTTGGTCACTTAATAACTGCCCACGGCTTCCAATACCACTTATACGCTGATGACACCCAAATCTATGTCTACTCCTCACCTCACTCCTCCAGTCTCCTCCCGCATTACTAACTGACATATCAGCATGGATGTCGCACCACTTCCTTAAACTAAATCTCTCTAAAACTGAGCTATTAATATTCCCCCCCCGCCCGTGCCCCCCTCCATGGCTTTTCCATCAAAATCAACAATGCAACCATCAGGCCCTCCCCTCACGCCAGGGTACTAGGTGTAATCCTAGACTCTGACTTGTCATTTCAGCCTCAAATCCAATAGTTGTCAAAAGTTTGCAGAATTCACCTCCGTAACATCTCTAAAATTTGCCCCTTTTTAACCAATGAAACCACCAAGCTCCTCATTCACTCCCTTGTTATCTCTCGCCTTGACTATTGCAACTCCCTTCTCATTGGCCTACCTCTCCATAGGCTATCCCCTCTTCAGTCTATCATGAATGCTGCTGCCAGACTTATCCACCTTACCAACCACTCAGTGTCTGCCAACCCTCTACTCCAATCCCTACACTGGCTCCCAATCACCCAGCGAATTAAATTCAAAATACTAACCACAACATACAAAGCCATTCACAACTCTGCCCCGAGCTACATCACCAATCTTGTCTCCAAATATCACCCAAATGGACCTCTCCGCTCTTCTCAAGACCTCCTGCTTTCAAGCTCTCTCATCTCCTCTTTGCATGCTTGTCTCCAGGATTTCTCCAGAGCCTCTCCCATCCTCTGGAACTCGCTACCTCCATCTATCCGGCTATCCTCTACTCTTGCTACCTTCAGGCGATCCCTGAAAACTCATCTCTTCAGGAAATCCTATCGCGTCTCCAACTAATCTCCTACCACTTCCAACAGCTCATTCCCCAACGTTACAACCTTTTGTACCACCTGCCCCAACCTATTAGATTGTTAGTTCTTCTGAGCAGGGCCCTCTTAATCCTCTTGTATTTTATTGTATTATACCTGTATTGTCTCCTTTTTATATTGTAAAGCGCTGCGTAAACTGTTGGCGCTATATAAATCCTGTATAATAATAATAATAATAATAATCTCTTCTTCAGTTATAGGTTTATCAAGCATCCCCCTGTCACTCTCAGATATATGGGGAAGCCCTGCTCTAGCTAAAAACTCTTCCATTTTCCTTGCTTTATCTTTCTCTTGTTGCCCCATATGGTTTACTGAATACAATGCTCCATAGTAACATCTAAACACATTCACTATCTCCTTTGTCTTATGTACCATTTCCCCTTGTTTATTTTGGATCTTTTCTATGTAATTTATTGATTTTTTCTTTTTTAACATCCTGGCCAGATGTTTACTCATTTTATTTCCCCATTAATATCTATCTTTTCGTATTCTATTAAATGTCCTTTTTGTGTACTGTACCATAAGATCATTTAGTTCATCTCTCTTGACTATCAACTGATGAAAAACTTCCTGATTTTTACCCTTATGTTTTTTATGTGCTTGTTCTAATCTATATATTTCCTCTATTGCTAATTTCATATTTTTTGTTCTTTTTTTCCCCCACCCCTATGGAGATGAGGATGACCCTAATATAGTAGTGTAACATAGTGTAGCGTAGGAAATATCTTTCGTATCATTGGACTGGAAATAGTTCTCCAACTCCTTTTGGACTATTTCTACTTCTTTTTTACTTTGTATTAATTATTCATTTATTCGCCAGGTATAAGATGGTCTTTGTAATCCTGTTACTCTCATTTTCATAGTTACTGGGGAGTGATCTGATAACGTAGCTATTTCTATATTTGTTTTAGTTACTAGTTCCAGTGCTATATGATCTACCATTATATAAAAAATGAAAAATAATTATTCCTGCCCTACCATATACAGAAAGAAAAAGGACAGGTGGAACAGCTGCATGCACTGAATAAGAGTCAAGCCAAACCCAAATATCTAATGAAAATAGAGATGGGAGTTGGTGCTGCGCTACTCCGGCAAAGTATACCACTAAGCTGCTAAAGCTAGCAGTATAAGTAAAATTGATGAATAACTAAGGAACAAATATGATGTAGAGAGTGCCAAAAAAAAAGTAACAAGCCTACTAGTAATAAATCTTCAAAAAGTATGACATAATATATAAAATCTAGAATAATGATAATAATAAAGTGCAAAGTGCAAACGTCATACACAGAAATTACACTGTAAATCTGTGTACTAGGTGTAAATACGTGCAGAACTGAATAGGCTGTGCGGTACAATCAAATGTGCAAAACTCTGCAATAAATAAAACTTCCTGTGCAAAGTGCAAAATAAAGTGCATACAATGCGATGTGGTGTGTACCATACACACAGCGATTGCACCACAATAAAATTGTGCCAACTAAAAAACATACAAACAAAAGTCCAAAATCATTTCATGGTGTGCAAAAAATGCAATATGGTAGTGAATACAGTCTAGTGGAAGTATTTCTTCTTTAGGTGAGTAAACATTCCAATGTGCAGGTATGGAAGTGGGGTGCTTAGGTGAACGGGGGAGGGGTTTTGGCTCCTCTTCGTGCAAAAACCACACACTAGTGAGAAGTGGCCCCTTACCTTATGTTAAAGAGGTAACAGCATAGAAATAAGTGATGGTTATAGCTGCCTCTCGTTGTATTCCTGGACCAGAATGCATTCTTTAAGTATATTGGTACCTCCTCTGCTGCCACTTCCAGCAATGTCTCCTTTCAACTTTCGAATCGATTCTAGTGTACATCCCGTGTAAAGGGGAGTAGAACGTATAATCTTGCATTTTAGGATGCATGATCCTCCATACATCTAATAATTGATGTTGGTACATTTTCTGTTTAATCATTTTTAGTGATGTGTTTCCAGTCCCCTGTACACGAGATTTACTATCCAGTCTGGGGTCTAAGCAGAAGTTCAGGTCACCCATCATTATCACAATTCCTTTCTTATAATCCATTAAGTTCTCCAAAGCCCCTTTCAGGTATTTTATTGGGTTCCAATTTGGGGCATATATATTTGCCAATGTGCATTCTGTATCCCCCAGGAAGCCCCAAGAGGTATCTACCTTTGGGGCCAGTCATCCTGTCCCCCAACTTGAACCTTACCCCAGCGGCAAATCCAATTGCCACTCCTTTAGATCTCTTTGTAGTCAAGTCGGCATAATACCATGTCGGGAAGTCTGTACAGAATAGTTTAACATTAGTGTCCTGTGACAAGTGGGTTTCCTGTAAGAAAACTACTTCTGCACCATAGGATTTTAATTCTTTCAAAATTGTATGTCTCTTATTGGGAGTGTTCAGTCCACGGACGTTGTATGTCAGGAATTTCGTTGCTATCTTCTACTAATGAATACCATATTAAATTGAGAGGTGACTCTTTCCCCCCCCCCCTTGCCCTCCCCACCCTCTCCCCTACCCTCAGGTCCCTCCTCCCACCTCCTCCCCCCTCCCCCCTCTTTTTTGCCTCTTCTGGCTCCTGAACCAAAAGTGGATCTGCACTCCACTTCCATCAATGATTCTCCTCTCATGAGGTGAGGCTCTGACCCTGTCCCCCATTCCCGTCCCTCACCACTCCTCCCAAGAATAGCAGGGGATGGGCAAGGAACACACCAGAGATCACAAAGAAGCCATTTTCAGACCCCCTATACTCCACCCCCCATCCTCCCCTCCCACCTGCCATAAGTCCTTCCCCATTTTTAGAAAATAATGGAACACTTCCTGAGAAAAAAAAAAAGGGGGGAACAAGGTTAGTCTTTTTCTATTTTCTCTTCTCTCAAATGTCCATCATCTTACAGGAAGCTTTCTCCCTCCAACCAGGCTGTTATCGCTGGGACTTGTAAGTCCAACTTAGTACAAAAATCTTGTAAATCTTCAGGGAACCTTAATCTTGCAGATCTGCCATCTTTATAGCCTATCAAAGTGCATAAAAAACCTAAAAACCATGCGCTTACTCCAAAAAAGTCATAAATGTAAGCAGCTAACACAACAAATAGAAAATTTGTAATAAATCATATGTAACCAAGTGTAGCGCTAAAAAATGAGAAAGAGAATATTGCTATATCACATAAAATAGCAAAATGAATTGTGAAAAGATAGTGTTTTGGATACTTTGTGAACATTCATACATATAGAACACTTATGTTATAAAGCCTTAGGGTCACCAAAAGTGATGACAGGATGTAAAATGGCAATAAAGTCCAAAACTGAATATGCAGGTACGATGAACATAAATGTTGCAATGGTGATAAATTCCAAAACATATACTCGTGAGAGATTTCTGTATGTAATCCAACATGTGCTGACAGACACTTGTGCGAAACCACCACCTAGGATGACTGGAGGCTTACCAGAAAGTTGGGACCCCCCTAGCATATGCTATATGGGTCAAACAGGCTTGGATTGCTCACTGGCAATGAAGGTAGGGAACCAAGGGCTGGTGAATGGTGAAGTTGTAACGTTGCTATCCCAAAGAGGTCTTCTTCATATGGAAGCTCGGACACCAACGGACATTACCCACATGTAATGAAGAAGGGGCATGCATCTTTCTAAATACCTTGGAATGTCCCAACTTTCTGGTAAGCCTCCAGTCATCCTAGGTGGTGGTTTCGCACAAGTGTCTGTCAGCACATGTTGGATTACATACAGAAATCTCTCACGAGTATATGTTTTGGAATTTATCACCATTGCAACATTTATGTTCATCGTTCCTGCATATTCAGTTTTGGACTTTATTGCCATTTTACATCCTGTCATCACTTTTGGTGACCCTAAGGCTTTATAACATAAGTGTTCTATATGTATGAATGTTCACAAAGTATCCAAAACACTATCTTTTCACAATTCATTTTGCTATTTTATGTGATATAGCAATATTCTCTTATTTTTTAGCGCTACACTTGGTTACATATGATTTATAGCCTATCAAGCATGACGGAAATCCCCAGTTATACTTAGACATGTGCATTCGTTTTCGTCCGAATGCTTTTTCGTCCAAATTTCAGGTATTTTCCTTATCGTTTTAACAAACGATAACGAAAGTGCAGGATGCGAAAACTGAAAGATCCAACATGAACAAATGCTTTATTTTTGTTTTTGTTGCGACAAAAGTTCGATATAAATAGGAGATTCGACATGACGCTGACAATAACAATCTGTGTCTATCGAACCTGTGGTCGAATGTGCCTAACCTTAACTGTATTAGTCCAAGATTATTCTCCATAGAGAGAAAAGATTTGACATCGAGAGAAAAGATCGCTGCTGGAATTGGGTGGGGGAAGTAAAATAAAAATAATGATGATGATGAATGTTATTGGCCAATTGTAACCAAAGAGGAAGGGCAGTAAAATAGCTAGAACGAAGTACACACGTACAGCCAACTTACTTTCACTTACGATTTGCTAGCAGAGAGAGACACACACACTGAATCATTTCAGAAGACAGTCAATGTTAGCTGGTCCATTTGTCAGAGAACCTGAATTATTTAGCAATTAAGTATAAGCACAGCAGCAGAACAATAGTGAAGCAAGCTACAGTTCAACTTAACTTTTTCATAATAATCTGCTGCTATTGTGTTATGCCGCGTACACACGGTCGTACTTTTCGTCTACAAAAGTCCAACGGACGCTGACGGACTAAAGCTGGCTGGTAATCCGATCGTGTGTGGGCTTCTCCGGACTTTCAACGTACTTTTTTAGCCTCAAATCCGACGTACTTTAGATTTGAAACATGCTTTAAATTTTTACTTCGTAACTACGACGGACCCCGAAATCCGCTCGTCTGTGTGCTAGTCCGACGGACAAAAAGCCACGCTAGGGCACCTATTGGCTACTGGCTATGAACTTCCTTATTTTAGTCCGGTGTACGTCATCACGTACGAATCCGACCGACTTTTGTGTGGTCGTGTGTAGGCAAGTCCGTTCGTTAGAAAGTAGGCCGCAAGTCCGCCGCAAGTCCACCGAAAGTCTGCCGGAAGTCTGTCGGACAGGCTGTCTGACTTTTGTAGACGAAAAGTACGACCGTGTGTACGCGGCATTAGTGTTGTGAACCTGATAGTGATACTAGTGTTGCTAGTGTTGTGATAGCCTCAGAGGCTGCCCGTGTTGTGGGGGGGGATTTATTATTATAGATTCTACAAAGACAAAGCAACGAAAAACATACAAATGTCGAATCTTTGGCTTATGGTGTCTGTCGAAAGTTCTAAGAAGATTCGACGGAGCAGCTAAACTGTACGACGCTGCAATCGTACATTTCCGGTCAAATGCATCCGCCCATAGGCTATAGAAAAATTCTAATGTTGGTTGACTAGTAAAATAATTAATAAATATAATTATTACTAGTCATACAACATTAGAATTCTACTACAGCTAGCTTGTATGTGGAAAATTCGACCGGAAATGTACACGTACAGTTTAGCTGCTATGTTGAATCTACTTTGAACATTCGATAGACACCTTCAATGACAGATTCGACCTTAATTAATTTGGATTTTCGGACGAATGCAATTTTTAACGAAAAACAAAATAAATAAAAATGAATTTCGGGAGTAACTAAATAAATTTATTTTTCGGATGAAAACGAAATTCCGAAACAAAATATTTCAGTGTGCACTGTGTCTAGTTATACATAATATTTGATGATCGCATTTGTTCTAGTAATGGTTTAAGGTCTGGCAAGTGTTTCTGGAGCCAGGTCTGCAAAAATTTGAAGCTCAACCCCTCCATATCTTATGGGTGGTTTTCCCTTCATTTTACCCCAAATTTCTGCTTTTTCTTCATATTTCTGGAATCTGACCAGAATGTCTCTGGGGTAATCTGTTGTTATATTTTTAGGTTTCCTAACCCGGTGGATTCTATCGATATTTAAAATTTCATCGACTCCTTTGTGTCCAATAAGGGGTTAAATATTAACTTCATCATTTTCCTTAAGTATTCACTGTTTTCCTAGGGCAAGACTCAAATTATCAGATTTTGTCTTCTACTTTGATTTTCTTGATCTTCCAATTTGTAAAGGATTTTCCTTTGATTTATTTGCATTGTTCTTACTTGCTCTTTGAGTTTAATGAGTTCTTGAGCATGCTTGTCTGTTTGCTCTTCCATCTCTTCCACTCGAGTCAACAACAGTCCCAGATCTGCTTGTAGTGCAGTAATTTCTCCTTTAATTGAATTCTCTAATCTCAGCAGCATCTCCGTCATTTCTAGTTTTGTTGGAATTTGAGCTCCTGCATTCTGTTCATCCATCCTGCTTATTTCTGTTTCACTCTCTGCGCTTATATTTTCCCTAGAGAGGACAAGGGTCCCTTTTTTTTTTTCAAGTTCCTTCTTCTTATCTTGTTTTGCCTGCTGTTGTTGCCTTCCAAGTCCTGGGCTCTCAGGGCTTGTCTCCTTTGTCAGATATTGCTTGATCGTGCTGGTGCTTACTTTTCCCTTAGGGGTTTTAAGGTCGCTTCCCTTCGCAGACCTGCCTTTCATACTGTTTTTTTTAATCGTAGATTTGCATTTCCCCAGTTAAGAGTAATTTTAGTTTTCCTTTAAGACGTAACGGTGGTTCAAACTGTATTGGTTCTCTACTTTCCTTCTGGGGAGCAACTCCAGACAGTGTACTATATAAGTTTAAAGGGCAAAAAAAAAAAAGGGACACTAGAGCAGCAGGTCTGCAGGAAAGCTGAAGTTGCACGTGTAAGTTACTGCAAGAATAAAAGTATTAAATTCCCAACAAGCAGGCTGGGGTTTAGTCCATCTGCGTGACTGAAGACAAATGATTAAATGCAGCTGTTCAAACAGGTGAGCCAGCTAACAATTGTGTAAAAGTACAAGTGATTAGGCCAGCTAGTCACAGGGGTACCAATCAATAAGGTCTCTGTTATTAATTGGTAAATGCGCCCGTGAACTGCCCCCAGATACACTGAAAAACAGATTATACTGCTTCCAACCAAAATGTCCAATAGTGTTCAGGCATATACCCTCTGTTGTAATTTTGAGCTAATTATCTGCAAAAAATGTATCAAAAACAGTCCTCGCAATTTTGTGCTGAAGTGCACCTTTGAACACAGTTAAATCTTGGTAGTACAGATATTGATGCTGGCAAAACAAAAACATAAGTACACAGAATCCACTGCTGAAAAAGGGATATAGGCAGGTATATGCACGTATATGATAGTGTGTACAGGTGAAGTGCTGAGTTTCACCAGTATGTACAGATGCAGACAATAACAAGTCCTGACGCTATTCAAAGTAAATGCTGTAACCAGCAATTACACTCCAATTACCGCTGGTGTACGCTGGAATTTATAAATAAGTTCAAACATTTATTAGTATTTGCTGAATTATGCTGTTTTTAAAAGTGGGTATATGCAGGCATCTATAGAGAACTGGGCTTCAAAGTGTCCACTAGGTGAAAGTAACTTCATACAGGCATATAAGCCAAGATCAGAATCAGATCCATATGTATAGCCTGAACAATATACTAGAGGGTCGATGGTTTGCACTGTCTTACAGGCTAATTGCTATGCTTGCGGGCTGATATGCTGACATTCAAGTTTCTAGAAGGAAAAAGTCCATATATCCATCCGATACAGTGGCAAACAGGCCCAGGGCGTACAGAGATAAATTTGTTTGTACAAATATGTCCCGGTGTATCCAGGTACATATACAGATATATATTTAACTTCTGCTGATATGAAGTAGAGATTGCATGTGGGAACAGAAGGGAACTGGAGACAGCGGATTTATGCTGGTAAGTACTGGTGAAAAACAGCTATTTCAGCAGTTGCAGATATTTGCCATTATATCAGGGATGTTTCATACATATGCCATAGCACTTTCTGGTACTGTTAAAGTTATATGCAGGTTATATGCAGATACCTGCAAATAGGTGCAGGGGTCAGCTGGTGCCCGCAAGTATATGCAGGGCTTAACTTATATGTGCCGGATCATGCAGATATATACGGGCCGTTGCAGGAATATATGGTTGTTGATAGGAATATGCTGGATAGGCAGGTATATGCTTTGTCAGCTTTCATCACAATTCAACCTAATTCAGTCTTTAGCACAATTGTAATCGTACCTTACTGTTTCCACTGCCTCTGCTCCGTCCTGCTTTTCTCCCTGCTGTTGAGTCCGACCAGATATTCAGCTCACCGCTGCATCTCCCTTAGGAGATGGCGTTTTAGGGAATCCTCCAAGCAGCTATTAACCGGCTTATCGGCTACCTCTTATCCAAGCATCTGTTGAGCCGGGACCGCGTTCCAGCCGGGAGGTATGTGGGGGGTGGCATGTGGGAGGGGAGGCAATGGGACTTCAGTTCTCCGGCATTCCACTGTAGCCGGTAGTCCGCCTATCTCGTAGCCTCAGTGGGGAATCTCCAACAAGCTTACTGGGGTATGCTGAGTCTTCATCTATGGAACCACCGCTGCCTCTCACTCAGCGGCTCAGCAGTTCCACCACCGCTTCCCTGGGTCTCCTTGTGCGCTCCGTCGGAAACACGGTCAGGCCCTTCCCTCTGTGAGGCACATCACGTCCTCACATCCTCATCCACTCTCCATAACTGGCACATTCTTTCAAGAGGAATGAACTGTTTTGGGTATTCCATTTCACTTTTTTGTGCTAGGACATCTTTTGGTAGTGTATGCAGGATTTTTTTTTTCTTTAAATATGCAGTGCCCACTTCGCTCTGCATTAGTATTGTCCATAAGGCCTGAATCCTCATTAGACATCAATGATGGTGAGCCTGGTGATGGTGGGACCTTTGTTCTAAAGATATCTCTCTTTGTTTGAAATATATGCCATTTTGAAATATTTTTGTGAGGACATGACTTTCATGGCTTTGCACAGGCACAATACCAGGTGTTCTTTTGTCTATTGTAGGTCACAACTATTCTGCCAAGACTGCAAAAACTGTATATTTTAGGCTCGTGAATGAAGAGACATATCTGTGATGGTGAGCCACCAAAATCCACAATCGCACAAAGTGGATCATGCGCCACCTGAGCCGCTTTTTGCCTCTTTACACATGTAACAGCCTTTGCCTCTCCAAAGAATTTGAGAGTGTTGCGGGTGGTGGTATCAGCACTGGAGAGGGTGCTGCAGGTGGTGGTATTGGCACTGGAAAGGGTGCTGCGGGTGGTGGTATCGGCACTGGAGAGGATGCAGTGGATGATGGAATCAGTACTGGAGAGGGTGCAGTGGATTATGGGATCGGCACTGGAGAGGATGCAATGGATGATTGGATCGGTACTGGAGAGGGTACAGTGGAAGATGGGATTGGCACTGGAGAGGGTGCTCTGAGTGGTGGTATCAGCACTGGAGAGGGTGCAGTGGATGATGGTATCAGTATTGGAGGGGGTACAGTGGATGATGGGATCGGCACTGGAGAGGGTGCAGGGGGTGGTGAATTCACTGCAGAAACTTCACACAACAATAAATGCCTTTCCATATCCACCCTGCGTATAATTGTGCTTTTACAAAGGTGGCGGTCATAAAGTCCCACTGGCCAGCATGGAAGGCTGCACCGCCATAAGATTTTGTTTGTAATAGAAATAACATATTAATAAACTGCAAATAAAATATAAGCAATTCATACAACTTTCTCAGTGTGCACATTTGTAGACTTAAACCTTAAAATCTACCTATCTCTTGTAAAAAAAAAAAAAAAAACCTTTTTGCTAAAAAAACATAAAAAAAAAAGATAAATTTTGTCCTAAATATATTCTGCTACATGTTTTTGATACAAAAATAAATTCCCAATATGTGTATATTGACTGATTTGTTTGAAAGTTGTAGTGCCTACAAACCATGGGATATGTACTGGAATTTTTATTCGTTTTATACTACAAATGGCCAAGATAAACGACTTATAGTGGGACTGTGATAGTGCAATCTGGCACTAACTGCCGCTGGGGGGAACTGACATCACCAGTGACACTAATACAGTGATCAGTGCTAAAAACATGACACTGGCTGTAATGTGTACTAGACTTGTGCACAACGGGAAAATGTGTTTAGTTTCGGTTCGTTGTCATTCGTAAAATACATAATTTCATTCTGTTATATTCATTATGTTACATTAATTCATTTTTGGATAATTATTTGTAGAGTGTCGATATTCGTTATACGGAATCTCGAATCATGTCGAATTCATTTGTTATATCTGCTATAATTTCTTTCGTATTTGTTGAAATTCGAAATTTATGTATGTATATATATTCATGATAATGATTCGTAGTTTGGAAAGTTGTTTGTTTATTGAATCTATTAACACACACAATGACAATATCTCTTCTCCTCTGCTCAAATACAATACAACACCCTTCTCACTCAGTTCTGAGGAATGCACTTTGCCAGTAATCCAACCTCCAGCACAAAATTAATCAGCTGATTGAACTGTAAGATTTACCTTGAGTTGACCTTTTGTTTCATTAGATCTTTAACGAATTACCGAATCATGTCGAATTCATTCGTTATATTTGCTATAATTTCTTTCGTATTAGTTGAAATCCGTTATTTTTTTATTCGGACATTCGGATGCATCCAAATGTCAGAAAGATGCAAAATTCGGTCGAATTTTGATTCGTTACAAAACTAATTGCACATGTCCAATGTGTACAGAGTGTGCTGATTTATACTAATGATCTCTCAATTTCTCACTCCCTCTGTACACAGCCGATCAGCTGGTCCCAGGTGTGAATCATTGGCCAGGACGCTGTGTACTGTACTGTCGTTAAGTGGATAATATTTGCACCAGAACAGATATGATTTTCAAGAAGATGGTGGTTTAATGCTGACATACCATTGAACCGTAAAACATTTTTTGTGTGGAGATCCATGTTTGTCTCAATCTCGGCCCTGTCTTGGCCCTTGGCATGAAGGTGGGGCAAAAATGACAATGAGATACATTGATTGTATTCTTCTTCCAACATAAACATGAACTTCCATCATCACCACAAATATAAATTGGTAAATAATAAACAATTGCTTTTACAAGGAGAGCACTTTAACACAAAGTACAAAACCTCCCAAAAATATCTTGTATTTCTGCAAATCCCATTAATTAGTAGTAACAACAGAATGGCTCAGTATGCAGTCACTGGAGCTCCACTCTACACAGAAATTATGTACAGGAATCACGTGACCTCCATTTCCCGTAGTGGAGCTCCAGCTGCAGAGATTCACAATAAAGTTCAGTAAAAACAAAAAAAAAGACGTAGAGTGGAAGTCACGTGCTTCCTGTCATCAGTGGAGCTCCACTCTGCAGCCAGACCCCTCTCGCATTGTGTGCTCATGGAGATGGATCACGTTGACCAGCTTTCGGGGAGGCCCATTTTCAGATGTTGCACCACCCCTTTTTGAATTATCTTGTTAAGTAATGGATATTATAGATATTTTGGGGAAAAACATGATTTAAACCAGGCACCAACAGAGAAGTTAACAATATAGTCAAAAAAAATATAGAGCAGATATTGGCATATAGGAACTCTTTTACACTCATTTGCAATTTGCAGCTTTCATAATAAAGAGGCAATCTCTTTTTATCTTCAACTGCCCCACCAGGGAGTCGCTGTCCAACAAATAAATGATTCAAAAGTGATTTGCATTTTTACAAAACACGTGAAATCAGCAGTGGGTTCTATGGATACTGTGCATTGAATATAAAATGTCAGTATTGAGGAATAAGGAGTATACAGAGATTCAAGACATGCTGTTACCTGTAGGTGTGCATTACATATTTACAGTAATTATTCCTCCTCTCATCAATTCATAGCCAGTCATATTTTTGAGTAGTTTCTGGCCTGTTGCAAAACGTGCAGTGCAAATGAAGGATGCTGTTAATAGAGAGAGTTCAGTCTTCCCTGCAGGTTGAACACTTGCTGCAATAGATCACATTAGAAACAAGATATTTTCCCAGAGTTCAAAGTAAAAGATTCATTGGTAACTTTCTTTTCTGAGTCAGGGATGAAGTAAAACTGTAGAATACATTAATTGCTGACTTTCATCTACTGGCTATAGTACCAGACTCGTGTACTTCCAATAGTCTGGATGAGCAATGTTTCGAAATTCTGACATCCCTGGATTAATATTCTCCTAGAAGGATTCCACAGAGAACTTTAATCAACTGGGTTTTTTTAACTTGTGATTTATAATTATGCTGTGAAGTTATCCTTCATGTTAAAACAGATATAATGTTTAGAAAGTTGTTATATACTTCAAAAACTATGTTTACACTATCCATTTACCCTCATGAATTTACTGTATTTATCGGTGTATAACACAGTGTGTGCGTGTTATACGCCAATATTTGTTTTTTTACCAATAGGGGGCAGGGATCGGGCGGTCCTCCCCCGCGTGCAACACATTGGGGGGTGGTCAAGCCAGCAGCCCCGCCTCTCCTGGCCCTTGGACAGCACTGCCAGCAAAGTCTATCATTAGGAAAAAATCATTGCCAGCCCCTTCTCCTATACTGCTCCTCCGAGTGTTGCTCTAGATTGGAGGAGGAGAGCGGTCACATGACCATCCATGAATCTTCAGAGGAGAGCAGCCATGTGACCGAGTCCATGCAAGAATGAAGCTATGAGGTAAATTTAGAGACTTTGATTTACAATGAGAGTGACACAGGAGGAGCTGTGTATTAGACATGTGCACAGCCAAAAAATTTGTTCATTTTCGTTTCATTCGTTTATTATTTTTTTCGTTTTTCGGGTCATTCGTTATGATCGCGATTCGTACATTCGTGCATTCATACATTCGTACATTAGAAAATTCGGAAATTTGTAAATTCGAAGTTTGAAAATCCAAAAACCCGAAAATTCAAAAATCTGAAATAGTAACTAACTATTAAATTATAGGTATTGTAATTTCCTTTCAAATTTGACTGTCAGTGAACGTAACAAATACGAATTTATCTGAAGTTACGAATTATCCAAAATGAATGCTGCATCTAAACAAATGGAACTGAACAAATTAATAATAAATAATAATAATAAAATGTTGTTATTATTATTGTTATTTATTATTATTAATTCATTACGTTCCATTACGTTTTTTGGGATCATTCATAACTTCGGATAAATTTGTATGTGTTACGTTCACTAACAGCCAAATTTGAAAGGAAATTACAATACCTATAATTTAAAAGTTACTAGTAATTACTAATAGATAAGTTATTATTAGTTAACTATTATTTCAGATTTCCGAATTTTCGAATTTACAAATTTACGAATTGACTAATTTACTAATGTACGAATGTATGAATGTACATTCGTAAATTGCGAATGTACGAATGCTCGAAACTACGAATGTCCAATTTTATCGAATTTACGAATATTCGGAAAACATTCGTTAAATGGGTTTTCGTTAATTCGGATATTCCCGAATTAACGAATTTGTCGAAATTCGTTAAAAAACGAATTCGGAACGAAACAAATTGCACATGCCTACTGTGTATGAGAAAGGGCTGGCAGTGATTTATTCTTAACTTTAGAGTACACTGGCAGTGCTGTCCCAGGAGACTGGGGGTCTCCTGGAAATTCAGGGGGGGCTGTGTATTGTGAGGGGCCTTGTATTGTGCAGAGGATGGGGGGCTGTGTTGTGTACTGTGGGGGGCTTTGTATTGTGCAGAGGGTGGGGGGCTGTGCTGTGTATTGTGGGGGGCTTTGTATTGTGCAGAGGGTGGGGGCTGTGCTGTGTACTGTGGGGGGCTTTGTATTGTGCAGAGGGTGGGGGTTGTGCTGTGTACTGTGGGGGGCTTTGTATTGTGCAGAGGATGGGGCCTGTGTTTTGTGTGCTGTGGGGTGCTTTGTATTGTGCATAGGGTGGGGGCTGTGTACTGTGGCACTTTAGTTGACTAAAATGATTATATTAGACTAAAATGTAATGGAGATTTCAGTCGACTAAAATACGATGACTAAAATGGGACTAAAACTAAAATGGCATTTTAGTCAAAGACTAAAACTAAAACACTTTCAGAAGATTAAAATGGGAATAAAACTAAAATGCCATTTTAGTCCTAAGCCTAAGACTAAAACTAAATCAAAATTTTCTGCCAAAATTAACACTGATATGATATAGGCATTTAACATAAACATTTTGATTTTCTCTTTTACTTTTACTTTTTTTTAAAGCATTTTCTTATGAATTAACATGTTTTAGAATTTTTATCTATTTACTTTTTGTCAGGCCACCTGTATCCAGGTGAGAGATGCACCCCGTTGGGATCAGGAGTGCACCGCAAGGTAGTGGACCCTACGGCCGACTGCTGCGGATTGAACCCTGGGAGGTTCAGGAAGCAGGTCTACTGGATCACTGACACAGATCTCACTGGGAGCTAGAGCATAGATTCCCCAGGGCACGGAGTCTAAGAGCCAGCAGGTGTTCACCAGAGCCTTTAATGGTAAGGATGGACTGAGCTGCAGTCTGGCTCCAGGTCGCGGCCCCCAGGGTCTCACAGCTCACGCTCACATTAGACTACAGGAGAAGAGGAAAGAGGGAGCAGGCTGGAACAACAAGGAAAGTAAGGGACAAGCCAAGGTCGGGGCCACAAGCAGACAAGGACAACAGAGTACACGCCAAGGTTCAGGGTCACAGACAAACAGGGGTGGTCGGGAACACGCCAAAGGTCAGGGTCACGAGCAGACAGGAATAGTTAAGAACAGGCCAAAGTCAATAACAGGAATCAGACAAAGGAAACACAGCAAGTACACACAGAGGAAAACACACAATGGTTGATCAGCACTGCTGGCTTGCAGTGCACAGGTTAATATAGGGTTCCCTGATAGGGCCTGGGGTGGGGCCATGCTTAGAGGAGAGGTTACAAAAGCAGTCAGGTGAGGGTCAGCTGGTCTCTAGAGATGAACACATGGAGACAGGTATGCAGATCGACAAACTCTATTGCATAACCATGACACTTTTCTTCTGGTGTTTTATGTGTTTAACGATCCAAAAATATATTAGTAAGTTTCACATTTTGTATGTGTGTAGACATTCTTCCTCCACAAATTGCCTCTGATAGGTTGGAGCAAGGGCTGCAATGCAAGCTTGAATGGGATTCTGTCATTCTAGAAAAACACACTGATAGCTATAAAGAAGGGACTCTTTAGGCACAAGAGTAGGGATGAGCTTCGAGTTCGAGTCGAACCCATGTTCGACCTGAACATGGCCTGTTCAACCATTCGTCGAATTGCGAACGATATGGGCTGTTCACACCAAATTCGAGTGTCGCGTCACGGCCCATAATTCACTGCAGCATCGCAGTGCATTGCTGGCTGATGATTGGCAAAGCATGCACTATGACCCGCATGCTTGGCCAATCAGAGCGCCGTGTGTACAGAGAGCCGTAATTGGCCAAAGCCAGGGTGGCTTTGTCCAATTATGGCTCAAGGGGTTTAGCACACGCCCCACACTATATAAAGCCACCTGCGTGGTGGCCTTGTGTAGTGTTTTGCAGCGGCAGAGAGAGATAGATAGACAGAGAGACAGTGTCATTTGATTAAAGTTAGATAGAGTAGGCAGGTCGAGTCAGTTAACTGCACTTAGTGTATTGTGTATATATATATATGCATCCCAGGTGTTGTGTGTGTGTATATATATATATATATATATATATATATATATATATATATATATATATATATATATATACTGTATTCAGTTTAGCTAGATCCGTTCCTGTTATTCTCTTCCTAATATACTGACAGGCAGGCACCCTGCACAGTTGCACTTACAGTATAGCTACCTGAAGACAAGTGCTTGTGCTCTTATTCTGATCCTATTAATAGCACAGGCAGGCTCTTGAAGTATTTACAGTTAGTGTACTGTGTACCCTGCACAGTTGCACCTACAGTATAGCTACCTGAAGACAAATGCTGGTGTTCTTCTTCTGATCATATTAATACCACAGGCAGGCAGATTGAAGTATTTACAGGTAGTGTACTGTGTACCATGCACAGTTGCATCTATAGCTACCTGAAGACAAGTGCTTGTGTGCTTCTTCTGATCCTATTAATAGCACAGGCAGGCTCTTGACGTATTTACAGTTAGTGTACTGTGTACCCTGCACAGTTGCACCTACAGTATAGCTACCTGAAGACAAGTGCTTGTGTTCTTCTTCTGATCCTATTAATAGCACAGGCAGGCTCTTGAAGTATTTACAGTTAGTGTACTGTGTACCCTGCACAGTTGCACCTATAGCTACCTGAAGACAAGTGCTTGTGTGATTCTTCTGATCCTATTAATAGCACAGGCAGGCTCTTGAAGTATTTCCAGTTAGTGTACTGTGTACCCTGCACAGTTGCACCTACAGTATAGCTACCTGAAGACAAGTGCTTGTGTTCTTCTTCTGATCCTATTAACAGCACAGGCAGTCTCTTGAAGTGTTTACAGTTAGTGTACTGTGTATCCTGTACAGTTGCACCTATAGCTACCTGAAGACAAGTGCGTGTGTGCTTCTTCTGATCCTATTAATAGCATAGGCAGGCTCTTGAAGTTTTTACAGTTAGTGTACTGTGTACCCTGCACAGTTGCACCTACAGTATAGCCACCTGAAGACAAGTGCTGGTGTTCTTCTTCTGATCCTATTAATAACAAAGGCAGGCAGCTTGAAGTATTTACAGTTAGTGTACTGTGTACCCTGCACAGTTGCACCTATAGCTACCTGAAGACAAGTGCTGGTGTTCTTCTTCTGATCCTATTAATACCACAGGCAGGCATTCTGCTAGCTGCTGTATAATCAATATATATATATATATATATATATATATATATATATATATATATATATATATATATATATATATATATATATATATATATAAATAATATACACACATCCCAGTTTTGTGCAGCTACATCTCACTGCAGTGCAGGCCATTAGTATGTCTGGAAGGCCAACAAGGAGAGGCAGATAGTCACAAGCCAATAAAAGAGGGCAAGCAGGCTCTGTGTCTAGAGGCAACAGTGCTGGTCATGGACACGGTGCATCCTCATCAGCACGTGGCCGTGGGACATACTTGGCCTTTTTTTCGGCAGCTGGCCGTGTTGAGCCGCAACATGCGGAAGACTTGGTAGAGTGGATGACCAAGCCGTCCTCATCCTCCTCATCCTCTCTCACTCAGGCTCAGGGTACGTTGTCTGGCAAAGCAGTTGTCAACGCGGCCTCTTCCCTCAGCTCAATGGCATCAGTCACTCCCTCCCTAGCCCCACCATGTCCTCCTGAGGAGTCCCCCTGAACTGTTTGACCACAGTGTTGGGGAACATGCTCTAGGAGGATGCTCAGTGTTTTGAAGGCTCCAATGATGGTACTCAGCTAGAGGAAGGCAGTAACGTGAGCCCAGACAGAGGGGGTGCCCAAGAAGGACAGCAATCTGGCAGTCATGTTCCCCCAGCTGCAGCATACTGCCAGCTTTGCTACAGTGATGAGGAGGGAGGGGATGATGAGGTCAATGACTCCACGTGGGTGCCTGATAGGAGAGGGGAGGAGGAGGCACATCACCAACGAGGCAGGATGCCCTCCAGGGGCCAGCTTAAGGGCAGCACACCAACTGCATCACACCGCAGAGCTCCGCATGTGCAGGGCGCTGCTGTCTCTGCGCGTTATTCCAAAAGTTATTTGGTTTGGGCCTTTTTTGAGACTAGTGCATCAGATCCCACCGCTGCTATTTGCAACATATGAAAACGAGAAAACTAGCTAAATGGGACTTTAAATGAGGACATTTGAGAAAATGTAACTCCAGAGTGGAAAACAAAGCCGCCCCGCAGCTGGCGCTTCTTATAGACGCTTGGATGTAGAACGCAACAGTGTCAGCGTGATGGCGTCCAAGAACGACGTCACACGCAAGGCACTGGGGGCGTGGCGTTGATGCGTGGTGGGATAACCGCCCCAACCCCCGCGTCACAAGGACGAAGGGGGGAAGGGGAGGGTTCACAGCACGCATCGCAGCTCCCGGGATTGCGAACCCCGGCAGGCAACAACACTCAGAGGCCGACCACACCCCCTCCACAGGGTATTGTCTGCAGGGGTGTAAAAGCGAATCAGGTTTGAAAATAATGATAATGGTCAAAGATAAGTGCCTGTCCCTGGAGAGGCCCCAAAAATAAAACTATAACAAAAATATTTTAAATCATATAGGTACTGATAATGGAAGATGCCAAAATGATAAAAATTATTATAATGAAAAAACATAAGATCCTATCCACAATATAATTAAAACCTTAATAAATAATAGCAAGCCTATATAGCACTTACACTGGATATCACCATTGTATATAATATACATAAGGTAGCATGCATGTATCCATCCCTGGTAATTTGAAAACGAGAAAACTAGCTAAATGGGACTTTATATGAGGACATTTGAGAAAATGTACCTCCATCCCCAAAATGTATACAACAAAAGGAAAAAAGGGGGGTTTTGGGACTTTAAATGAGACATGCAGCTAGGAAGGGAACACAACATAGTACTAGAAAGAATATCTAATGAGTGCACCATATATGCGACCGCATCGTGTTGCATAGTAACAAGTTAGTAGACAGTCAAGTAAAATAAATCAAGGAAGCTTTATTGGATGGTCAAATGCATAGTATTAAAACGTCATATAACAGCATGATGGTATGGCAGCCTATTATAGTCATAATGGTACCATAATACACAGTCATCAGACTACTATTTGCATGTAGCTGCATCATAGTATCAGTAATGTCTGATGAGTGGACCATATTGGTGACAAAATAGCCTGCATATACACATAATCATATAGTAAAACATACAAGTACACGTTCCATAAAGCTGGTCCAGAATAACAAAGTAACCCAGCAACAAAGCAGCACGATGTGGATCGCAATGTTGAGGTAAAAATTGTATTCAAGCTAATAGTTGTGTATCTTCACAGTATCATAATGATAATTGGTGAAATCCAAACGGCATAATAACATGGAGGTATAGGGAGGTTGTTAATGTGAATAGCATCTAAAAGTTTGACGCGTTTCATGGATCTTTCCAATCACAGGAGCAGATGCAAAGTAGCTATCTATAAAAAATATATAAATATAGGGAGATGTTTAGGCGTTGACCACAGGACAGACAGGAGAAGGTTTTTTGTAATAAGATCTTAAACTAGCAGTGGTAGCTTTGGACCATAGTAAATTACTTACAAAGAACCTATGTGGGTGGGTGGAGGGCATCGAGGGTGTGAACCTGTCAGGGATATATATGTACACAATCCCGGGAGCTGAGGCGGCACCTAGAGGGCAACTGGTGTTTGTGGGGAGCTTAAAACATTGTGACCACATGTTCATACCCTATAAAAAATAAATATAAAATTGCTAAATGTGACTGTATAATAGGGCAAAGGTGAGATAAAATAATTATCATTGAATGAATATAAGTGGATACCAACGTGAACCAAAGAGTATAGAAGTTACGATGTTTTGAAATGTAGGGGGACAAAAGAGAGAGTGGATATGTACAGGTAAATAATGATGTAATGACCATTCCAAGGAAAAAGTAGTAAAAAGAGGTAAAGTTTCAATAGGTAAGCCTATACCAAGAAGAAAGGGGGGGGGTATTGGTAGCCGCAATAGTAAAGGTAAAAAGTAGCCATAATAATACCTGTGAATCCCCAGACACCAAATGACATCTGAATGGCCACCGGTAGGAAGTGTTTGCAGGGACTGTGTGTCTAGCTAGGAAGAGCAAGTATCCCAGAAAGCCACCAATAGGTACCCGCCAACGCCACGTGGGCGACTAAATAGAGAAGGGAGCCAGCCGTCAGAGTGGAAAACAAAGCCGCCCCGCAGCTGGCGCTTCTTATAGACGCTTGGATGTAGAACGCAACAGTGTCAGCGTGATGGCGTCCAAGAACGATGTCACACAAAAGGCACTGGGGGCGTGGCGTCGATGCGTGGTGGGATAACTGCCCCAACCCTCGCGTCACAAGGACGAAGGGGGGAAGGGGAGGGTTCACAGCACGCATCGCAGCTCCCGGGATTGCGAACCCCGGCAGGCAACAACACTCAGAGGCCGACCACACCCCCTCCACAGGGTATTGTCTGCAGGGGTGTAAAAGCGAATCAGGTTTGAAAATAATGATAATGGTCAAAGATAAGTGCCTGTCCCTGGAGAGGCCCCAAAAATAAAACTATAACAAAAATATTTTAAATTATATAAGTATTGATAATGGAAGATGCCAAAATGATAAAAATTATTATAATTAAAAAACATAAGATCCTATCCACAATATAATTAAAACCTTAATAAAAAATAGCAAGCCTATATAGCACTTACACTGGATATCACCATTGTATATAATATACATAAGGTAGCATGCATGTATCCATCCCTGGTAATTTGAAAACGAGAAAACTAGCTAAATGGGACTTTAAATGAGGACATTTGAGAAAATGTACCTCCATCCCCAAAACGTATACAACAAAAGGAAAAAAGGGGGGTTTTGGGACTTTAAATGAGACATGCAGCTAGGAAGGGAACACAACATAGTACTAGAAAGAATATCTAATGAGTGCACCATATATGCGACCGCATCGTGTTGCATAGTAACAAGTTAGTAGACAGTCAAGTAAAATAAATCAAGGAAGCTTTATTGGATGGTCAAATACATAGTATTAAAACGTCATATAACAGCATGATGGTATGGCAGCCTATTATAGTCATAATGGTACCATAATACACAGTCATCAGACTACTATTTGCATGTAGCTGCTTCATAATATCAGTAATGTCTGCAACATATGTCTCAAGCATATCTCGCGTGGCCAAAACATCACCCGCTTGGGCACCACATGCTTGACCAGACATATGTTGACCTGCCATGCAGTTCATTGGCAAGCATACCTAAAAGACCCACACTAAAGAACAAAGAGGACCTCTCCTTGCTCCTCATCAGCTGGGATCTCCAACCCCACTATACCTCCAGTCCTCTCTGAGACCTGCACTGAGAGGAATGAAGGTGTAGAATTAGGTGTGTCACAGCCAAGTACTTGCGGGCAATCTGCTATCGGTACACCAATGTTAGATTGTACCAGGCAAATTTCCCTGCCCCAGCTGCTGCACCGATGAAAAAATTCGCTCCCAGCCACCCACATGCCCAGCGGTTGAATGCTAGCTTGGCTAAATTGCTAGCACTTCAAATGCTGCCTTTTCAGTTGGTAGACTCTGCCCCTTTGTGCCCCTTTGTGAAATGTGCGGTTTCTCAGTGGCAGGTTCCCAAGTGCTACTTTTTCTCACGGAAGGCGATTATGGCTCTCTACTGGCATGTGGAAGGCAATGTCTTGGCCTCGCTGGACAGGGCGGTCAGCGGTAAGTTGCATATTACCGCTGACTCATGGTCCAGCAGACATGGACAGAGACGTTACCTATCTTTCATGGCACATTGGGTGACTCTTCATGCAGCTGGGAAGGATGCAGGACAAGGTGCAGTAGTGTTGGAGGTTGTTCCGCCATCATACCTCTCCAATATGCTACTACTGGTGATTCTGACACACCTCTCTCCTCCACCCCCTCCTCTTCTTCTTCTTTCATGGCCTCTTCCTGTGCTTTGTCCTCGGAACCAGCAGTGCTCCGTAGGCATTCAAGGGGCTACGCAAGTACGCAGGCCAAAAGATGCAATGTGGTGCTTGAGCTGGTGTGCTTGGGGGACAGGAGCCACACTGGGGCAGAAATTCTGTCAGCTCTGCAGTCGCAGGTGCAGAGGTGGTTGACGCACATGCAGCAGAGGGCAATCAATGAGTACCTGTGTGACTATGGCACCAGGACAGGGTCAGGGGAGCCTGTTTTTTTTCCCCATGCCAGTGGGCCATGATCAGGGATGCATGCACTGTCCTGTCACCATTTGAGGAGGCCACGAGGATGGTGAGCAGTGACAGTGCATGCATCAGTGACACTGTCCCCTTTGTCCACCTGTTGGAGCACACGCTGCGAGGAATAATGGACAGGGCACTTGAGGCAGAACAAAGGTAGGAAGAGGAGGACTTCCTTAGCTCTCAAGGCCCCCTTTATCCAGACAGTGTTCCTGCATGCCCGCTGATCACACAGGAAGAGGACGAGGAGCAGGAAGATTGTGTCAGCATGGAGGTGGAGCCTGGCACTCAGCATCAGCAGCAGTCTTCAAGGGATCATTTACAGTCCGAAGAAACCCATGGACTTGTATGTGGCTGGGAGGAGGTGGCTGCGGATCATGTCGTCCTTAGTGACCCAGAGGACTCCAGACCGAATGCCTCAGCAAACCTACGCTGCATGGCCTCCCTGATCCTGCAAAGCCTGCGGAAAGATCCTTGTATTCGTGGTATCAAGGAGAGGGATCCTTACTAGCTGGCAACCCTCCTTGAGCCACGTTACAAGGGTAAGGTTGCGGACCTTATTTTGCCATCGCAGAGGGAGCAGAGGATGAAACATCTTCGGGAGGCCTTGCAGAAAGGTCTGTGCAACATGTTCCCAGAGACTGGGAGGTTACAAACTTCTGTTCCTTGACAACGTGTTGCTGAGGCTTCGGGCAGTCAAAGAAGGAGCGGTGGAGAAGGTGGCCGTCTGACCGATGCGTTCAGACAATTTTTTAGTCCGCAGGCCCAAGGTATGATCGGTTCCAGCAACCATCGCCAGCGTCTGTTTTACATGATGCAGGAATACCTAGGGGCAAGATCTGACCTGGACACCTTTCTTACCGAAAATCCTCTGGGTTACTAGGTCTTGAGGATGGATCACTGGCCAGAGCTTGCACAGTATGCAATTGAGCTACTGGCCTGTCCTGTATCCAGCGTTCTTTCGGAACGCACATTCAGTGCTGCTGGAGGCTTTGTAACCGATCACAGGGTGCGCCTGTCCATGGACTCGGTCGATTGACTAACCTTCATAAAAATGAATCGGTCTTAGATCACCACCAGCTACCAAGCACATGATGCTGATGTAACTGAATAATTTTTTTTGAAATGTCAGATCCCTTCAAGACTGCCAATGCTGATGCTGAGTGACTATCCTGTTCCTCCTCAATGATCATGCTGATAGCTTGTAAGAATATTTTTGGTTCTGGGCGCCGCCACCAGTGGCTAAGGCCCAATTTTTCTGCCCTTGTTTAATAGGGGCATGTAATTACAATTTTTGATGCAATATTTTGCAGGGGGGCTCATTCCTGTGCTCCAACTAGAGTATCTGTGAGGGGTTGCAGTGTTGTGGCACCAGTGTCTAAGGCCCAATTTTTCTGTCCCTGTTCAACAGGGACATGCAATTAATTACAATTCTTGATCTAATATTTCATAGCAGGGCCCGTTTCTGCGCCCACCAAGAGTAACTGTGAGGACTTACAGTGTTGTGGCAACACCAACACCTAAGGCCCCAATTTCTGCAGACTATATAGGGCAGGCCCCTACTTTCAAACCTCCAACTTACAAATGACTCCTACTTGCAAACAGAAGGAGACAACAGGAAGTGAGATGAAATCTACCCCTAGGAAGGGAAATTCTCTCCTGTAAGAGTTAATATGGGAAAAACTTGTCTCCTCTCCACTGATGCTTTATCAACAAACCTTGTTTCACTAAAAACCCCAAATTTTCAAAAAACATTTGTCATTGGGACAGAAAGTGAGGTGAAATCTTCTGAAGAGGTGCACAGACCGCAAAACAAATGTTACAGGGGTGATAACCCTTCCCTATGTTTTCCAAAAAGTTTCAAATAGATTTTTTGGCTGGAGCTACACTTTAAAAATGTACCAGTTCAAAATCACAAACAGATTCTACTTGACAACAAAGCTACAGTCCCTCTCTTGTTTGCACCGCCTGTATACTGCTGTTCATAGTATATAGGGCCTGGGGGCCCCACGCTTTTCCTTTTTTTAATTTGGGTGTGGGGTTCCCCTTAATATCCATACAAGATCCAAAGGGCCTGGTAATGGACTGGGGGGGTACCCATGCCGTTTGTCTCAGTGATTTTCATCCATATTGCTGGAACCCAACATTACATTAAAGCCGCAAGCAGTTTTAAATGACTTTTATTCCTTTAAAAATGTCATTTTGTGCAGGGACTGTTCTAAGCACGGGAAACACGCGCCACTTTACAGGCATACTATAGACACCCCCCAGGTTCGATATTTAAAGGAATATTTCACTATTTTTTACTTTAAGCATCATTAAAATCACTGCTCCCGAAAAAACGACCGTTTTTGAAACTTTTTTTTTGCATTGATACATGTCCCCTGGGGCAGGACCCGGGTCCCCAAACCCTTTTTAGGACAATACCATGCAAATTAGCCTTTAAAATTAGCACTTTTGATTTCGAACGTTCGAGTCCCATAGACTTCAATGGGGTTCTAAAGTTTGCGCAAATTTTCAGTCTGTTCGCAGGTTCTGGTGCAAACCGAACCAGGGGGTGTTCGGCTCATCCCTACACAAGAGTTTCATAAAATAGTTTGTGTACTTCATTTTGTTTTAGGACATTGCACTGTTTTCAATGTTTAATAAAATGTCAAACTAGAGTACACCAGAATACCTCAAAACCACAACTCCACATTCCCTGAACTCCCTCCCATCCCCATATTTCCAATTATTTCTAAAATATCAAAAAAAAAAAAAAATGTATATGTTTGATAGAAATTGTCCAGGGTCAGGACAGTATCTGAGCAGTTCAATAGTTAACAAATTGAAAGAACTCTGCAGTATTTGTCTCTCCTGTCTACATGACCATTGTGGCCTGTAGCTACTGCATGCAATTTATCAGCTGTGTTAAAAGAACCAGCCATTTAAAAACCAAATGCATGATGAAAAATATAACTACGCACCAAAGAGCTGTGACCCCTACACAGTGTTTGGACAAAGGCCCTTGATAACCAAAGGTGGAAAGGCCAAACTTCCTCCTTCCCCATGAGCTGTGACTATTTTAACAGCATAGTTTGGAGGTTCTACCTTTTTTGCACCAATGCACCTGCTAAAGAGGGGGCTGCCTCTTCTGCCTACCCCTCTACTGGCCTGTCCCTGCTCAGACTCCTCCTGATGGAAATACATCCCCCTCCACAATATTCACATCTGCATTTGCAGTCGTAAGTGATAGAGACTCTGGCAAAAGAAATGAGAGTCTTATTTTATGGCTCATCAAATGGGGAAGAGTGTCAGCATGAGGCCCTGCTGAGTAGGGCCAAGCATAGGTTTAAATTTCAGCATGCCGTAATTCACCTAACCCCTCCCCACTATCTTCAGCATCTTGACCATAGCTGCTGAAGCAGAAGGAATTCCTTTTATTACGCCCGTGTCTCAATGCCAGTTTGTCAAAACTGTTGACTTTACAGCTGATTCTATTCCAGCTTGGGAAGTTGATCCCTTCTGCCAGTTTATAAGACTGTGCTGCACCACGTTAACAGAAATGTAGCCACTATTTTCCCCTTGAAGTGATAATAACTTATTTTCTTACCTTAATCTTTCTAAAATATCAAGTATTTTTTTAAGTCCCCATTCTTATCAGGCTTCTTTTTTGGTTCTGTGCACACTCCCTATTCTCCACTAGTGTACCTCACAGCTACTAGCGTACTAGCGAAAAGCAAGCATTGTTGTTATTTTTTGTCACATGCTCTGCTCTATATGTACCACAATTCCCATATAACTAAATGTGTCTGCATGTACAGTAGATGTAAAGTCCATCTCTGGGGCAAGCAGAAGAGGTTGGCTATGTTCACATACACAAGGGGGCATGCAGAAAAAAAAATTGCCACTCTATAACAGGAGGTCTGACTCTGTTTATTGCTTGACTTACAATGTCAGCAGTAGAACCAAGATGATCACAGACACATGGTCCAGCAAGCATGGACAGGAATGGCATATCACCTTCATGGTACACTGGGAAAACTTGATGGCATCTAGAAAGGATGCAGGTTGTGTCACAACATTGAAGCTGGTGGTACTGCTCCATATTTTGCACCTTGGGTATAGCAACAATGTGGTCACATCTTTCCCTTTGTCCTCAATAGTCCCAGGCTGTCACTCCTCAGAACCACCAGTCCCCTCAAAACACCCCAAAGCCTATGCAGCAGCCTAGGAAAAAAATGTTGTGATGCCGTTTTGTAGACAGGGGGACAGGGGACACCTTGGGCAAATGACTCTGGAGGCTCTTCAGGGACTCGCAGGCTGAGATGAGGCTGACCCTATAACTGGTTGTGCCAGGCCAGGTTTTGTATGTACAAGAACATATTTGGGGGGCACACCATACAATGTGTTTAAATTCAAGATGGTGCTGCTATAAGACCTACAAACAGTACAAAATATTTTACAGCGCACACATAAGAATGACATTTCCTGCAGGGCTAGTTAAAAACACCTGAACATATTCAAAAAATACGGGGGTTTGGTCACACTATATGGTCATATAGTGCTAAGCCCACTTACTGCGACAAAGTACCCCGAATTAGTGGGTCCTACTCTAGTAATAGAATGGAAGATCCTTTGTCTCAACCATGGGAGCTGAACTCCTCTATGTGGGAGAACTGAAGGGGATACATCCTATACACTGGTGGCCACTAAATAAGAGGTAATGAGGAGGGGGAGGGGTGCTCCAGCCCAAAAGACCTGGTCAGGGCCTATTACAATATACAAGAACATATTTGGGGGGCACACCATACAATGCATTTAAATTCAAGATGGTGCTGCTATAAGACCTACAAACAGTACAAAATATTTTACAGCGCACACATACAAGAATGACATTTCCTGCAGGGCTAGTTAAAAACACCTGAACATATTCAAAAAATATGGGGGTTTGGTCACACTATATGGTCATATAGTGCTAAGACCACTTACTGCGACAAAGTACCCCGAATTAGTGGGTCCTACTCTAGTAATAGAATGGAAGATCCTTTGTTTCAACCATGGGAGCTGAACTCCTCTATGTGGGAGAACTGAAGGGGATACATCCTATACACTGGTGGCCACTAAATAAGAGGTAATGAGGAGGGGGAGGGGTGCTCCTGCCCAAAAGACCTGGTCAGGGCCTATTACAATATACAAGAACATTTTTCGGGGTCACACCATACAATGCGTTTAAATTCAAGATGTTGCTGCTATAAGACCTACAAACAGTACAAAATATTTTACAGCGCACACATACAAGAATGACATTTCCTGCAGGACTAGTTAAAAACACCTGAACATATTCAAAAAATACAGGGGGTTTGGTCACACTATATGGTCATATAGTGCTAAGCCCACTTACTGCGACACAGTACCCCGAATTAGTGGGTCCTACTCTAGTAATAGAATGGAAGATCCTTTGTCTTAACCATGGGAGCTGAACTCCTCTATGTGGGAGAACTGAAGGGGATACATCCTATACACTTGTGGCCTCTAAATAAGAGGTAATGAGGAGGGGGAGGGGTGCTCCAGCCCAAAAGACCTGGTCAGGGCCTATTACAATATACAAGAACATATTTGGGGGGCACACCATACAATGCGTTTAAACTCAAGATGGTGCTGCTATAAGACCTACAAACAGTACAAAATATTTTACAGCGCACACATACAAGAATGACATTTCCTGCAGGGCTAGTTAAAAACACCTGAACATATTCAAAAAATATGGGGGTTTGGTCACACTATATGGTCATATAGTGCTAAGCCCACTTACTGCGACAAAGTACCCCGAATTAATGGGTCCTACTCTAGTAAAAGAATGGAAGATCCTTTGTCTCAACCATGGGAGCTGAACTCCTCTATGTGGGAGAACTGAAGGGGATACATCCTATACACTGGTGGCCACTAAATAAGAGGTAATGAGGAGGGGGAGGGGTGCTCCAGCCCAAAAGACCTGGTTAGGGCCTATTACAATTTACAAGAACATATTTGGTGGGCACACCATACAATGCGTTTAAATTCAAGATGGTGCTGCTATAAGACCTACAAACAGTACAAAATATTTTACAGCGCACACATACAAGAATGACATTTCCTGCAGGGCTAGTTAAAAACACCTGAACTTATTCAAAAAATATGGGGGTTTGGTCACACTATATGGTCATATAGTGCTAAGCCCACTTACTGCGACGAAGTAGGTTTTGTATGTGACATCAGCTCCAACCTGCTTGTCACCCTTCGGCTGGGAAAGCTTACACACACTTTACAGGCCAAGCACATTTCGTTGTGCAGAGGAACCTAGTTGGTGCCATTGCTTTCAGGAAGTCCTGTGGCAGGCCACCAGAGAGTGCAAACACTTTAGGCAATCATAGCCACTGAGTGTGCAACCTGACCAAAATGCTCCAGAACATGACACTGGCCACACTGAAGTGGCAGCACCAGCAGCCCAGGAGACCTTGGTGGCTCCTTATTCAGGACTGTCATTGTTCTAAGGGGTGACCAGAATGGTGAGCTGTGATGAGGTGAGGATTATAGACACAATCTCTCTGGTATTTTTGCAGGATGAAGCATTGTGGGATGTAATAGATTGTGAACTGGAGGCACAGAAGCAGAGATAAAAGAGGACTTCCAGTAGTCTCAGTGCCAGCAAGATCCTTTGCTTAATGCCTCCATCCTCTTGAGGCAGAGTCAGCAGGAGGCAGGAGAAGAGTATAAGGAGGAGAGTTGGGATGTTAGTGGTGAGGAAGGAGGATTGGGGAGCTGGCAGTGAGAAAGAGGTTTGGTGTGCTGGCAGTGAGGAGGAGTACATTTTGGTCAGGTTCAAGGGGAATGTTTCACTGTTCCATAATACAGGGGAAAGCCTCAAGAAATCTACCGACACCACCTAAAACGAGAGTCCCAAATGTTCCATTTTGAGGAGGCAGCGCAAGTAATGTTTTTTGCTGCATTTCTTCGTGCTGATTGGATCCCCTACACTGGAGGTATTGAATCTGCCACATCAAAGGCATGACTGCAGGGGGAAAATTCTATGGTTATATGCTGCCCTGTGTGTGTTGCAACACAGAGGGAAGAGTAGGGGGCATCACATGAGGAGGGAAATAGTGCTGGTGGTTATGTTTAAAAGGAGTAATGGGATTCTGGCAGTGAGAAAGAGGCAGAGTCAATGGGGTCACTTCACTTTCCTGCAATCTCTTCTCTTTTAAGGGGACAATCTGACAGGAATGTATGCCACCAAAACACAAAATACCCCACTCCAAGCTAGCATGACAAAGTAATTCTTTGCCACATCTCCTGATGGTGGCTAGATCCACCACCCTGTAGGCATAAGTGCAGAGAGAACATCTAGCTGAAAAAGGCTATCTGTACTCCCACAAGGAAATGATAGGCACACAGCTGTGTCATTTTATTGTGCAGTGGGCAGAGTCTGATGGGAAACTGAGAGACTAGTTCCCCATCAGTTTTGCCTTGCTGTTGAATGACATTGCACAGCAGTGAGCACACCCATAGCCTTTACTCAGCTCAATAGCAGATTTGGAATCTTCTCACTGCCATCTGCTGTCAATCAAAAGTAAGGAAGACTTAATGTGGAAAGAGTTTTTTAGTTCCCCATCAGGCTCTGCCCACCCTGTGACTCAAGCCATTTTCCTAATATGGACATTGTCACTATCACTGCACCCTTTGTTTACATTGAGCATTGGCTGGGGAATCTCCCGGCTGAGAGCTGAATGGAGCTGGAGATAGAGCGCTGTGCAGAAAACGGTTTTATTATTGATAATTTCCCAGCACAGCAATGCCCCACTCCATGTACTGAAGTACCTTTGTACGCCAGGTCAGGGGTGGTCTATTGCTTATGCAGTGTTCATCACTGTATAAGCAATAACTGTGTAAAAAAAAAAAATCCCTGATCACCCCCCTCCAGAGTAGTACAGAGTCACTATGGTGACACTGAGCTACTCTGATGACAGGATGTAAACAAAAATAGTAAAAAAAGAAAAAAAATGTTAAAAAAAGAAAAATATATTATTTTTGACAAAAAAATTACAACTTCAAAAAACCTGCCATGCCTCTTACTAAATACATTGGACTGTCTACTTTCCAAAAAGAAGTAATTTCAGGGGTATTTGTACTGTCATGACATTTTGGGGCCTCAGGAATTGAGATAGGCCATCAGTACATCAGAATATATATTTTTTTTCTCAAACTTTTTGGTGTTTTTTCATTTATATAACAAAACATAAAAATCCCAATGGTGATCAAATACCACCAAAAGAAAGCTCTATTAGTATGAAAAAAATTATATAAATTTCATTTGCATACAGTATCGCATGACCGCAATATTGTCAAAGTAGCATAATGCTGTATAACAAAAAATGCTCTGGTCATGAAGGGGGTAATCCTTCCAGAGCTCAAGTGGTTAATGTGTGAACTGTCAGTAATTCTTTAAGAATCTGTCTCTGCCATAGCAAGAGGTTCTCAAAGTGGCAGTAGTTCGAACTAAGGCTGCATTCACACTTCAGTGTTTTGAATCGCGGGCAGATTTGCCACAATCCTGCCCGCGATATGAAAGCGCCAATGTGTGAATGATAAATCGCAGGACTCGTATTTGAGATGGCATCTATTTGAATGACACCTAAAATCATGATGCAGGTCTGCCACGATAAATCACGCTGTAATCGTGGCAATTCACACTATTGCAGTCTTGTTATAAGTCACTGATCGCCACCATTATTAGAATAAAAATAAATAAATACAAATTCCAGTATATAGCCCATAGGTTGTAGACACTATACCTTTCACGGAAACCAATCAATATACACTTATTGGGATTTTTTTACCAAAGACATGTAGCACAATACATTTTGACCTAAAGAAATAAAACTTTTTAATTTTATTACGGGTTATGTCCTATAACACAAAGTAAAAAATATTGTTTTGTTTTATCAAAATGTTGGTCTTTTTATATAATAAAAAAAACAGAAATGATTAAAAGCACCAAAAGAAAGCTCTATTTGTGTGGAAAAAAATGTTTGGGAACAGCATTCCATGACAGTGCAATTATTATGCCGCGTACACACGAGCGGACTTTACGGCAGACTTTGCCCGGCGGACGGGATTTCGTCGGACAATTCGATCGTGTGTGGGCTCCAGCGGACTTTGTTTTCTCAAAAGTTGGACGGACTTAGATTTAAACATGTTTTAAATCTATCCGTCAAACTCGAGTCCGGCCGAAAAGTCCGCTCGTCTGTATGCTAGTTCGACGGACAAAAAGCCACGCTAGGGCAGCTATTGGCTACTGGCTATGAACTTCCTTGTTTTAGTCCGGTCGTACGTCATCACGTAGGAATTCGACAGACTTTGGTGGATTGTGTGTAGGCAAATCCGTTCATTCGGAAAGTCCGTCATAAAGTCCGTCAAAGTCCGCCGGGCAAAGTCTGCCGTAAAGTCCGCTCGTGTGTACGCGGCATTAGTTAAATTAGAATAGCAAAAAATGGCCTGGACATAGAGGGTAAAACCTTCCCTAGGCTGAAGTGGCTAAATAGAAAGGCTAGGATCAAATGTACCAGAAACAAAGAACTGGGTTTTTCTAAAAGTATTAAGATGCTGCAGAGGATGCAGCAGTGTAAATGTGATATAATTCTTATTTCAAACAAACAAGCAGTGTGTGATAACCAAAAGATGGCTCCAACAAGTGAATGCTTTACTCTTTATCAACATAACATATTTTTTAAAATGAACCACTTTTCTACCGGGGCGTGTTTTTAATTTTTCACACACATCTGCATTTTTTGCTAGAAATTACTTTAAACTTACAAACAAGTATATTACTTTAACCACTTGCTGACCAGCCGCCGCAGTTATACTGTGGCAGATCTGCTCTATTGTGAAAATTGCCGTACCGATACAGCACTTTGTGTAATAGATACAGTGGGCGAGTGCATGGCGCTGTAGGCATGCGCCAGAGCCGATGAGCCAGAGCCAATGCGCCGGAGCCGATGCACGTGGCCGCAATGTCTGCCGGCCACCCGCGATTGCTTCATAGAGAGGCAGAACAGGGATCTGCCAGTTAAACAAAACAGATCCCCATTCTGTCAGGGGAGTACAGTGTGATCGTCTGTTCCTAGTGATTATGAAAAAGCGATCTCTCTGTACTCCCATTCAGTCCACTCCCCCCACAGTTAGAAACAACGAAACACCTCCCTAGGATAAACTTAACCCCTTGATCGCCCCCTAGTGTTAACCCCTTCCCTGCCAGTGTCATTTGTACAGTAATCAGTGCATTTGTATAGCACTGATCCCCGTATAAAGGTCACTGGTCCCAAAAATGTCCGATCTGTCCACAGTCCCGCTAAAAAACACCGATCACCGTCATTACTAGTAAAAAAAAAAATAATAAAAAAAAATGCCCTATTTGTAGACGCTATAACTTTTGTGCAAATAAATCAATATACTTTTTTTTTACCAAAAATATGTAGAAGAATACATATTGGCCTAAACTGATGAAGACATTTTTTTTACTTTTTTTTGGATATTTTATTATAGCAAAAAGTACAAAAAAAATTTTTTTTTCAAAATTGTCGGTCTTTTTTTCTGTATAACGCAAAAAATAAAAACCGTAGAGGTGATCAAATACCACCAAAAGAAAGCTCTATTTGTGAGGAAAAAAGAACATCAATTTTGTCTGGGTACATCACATGACCGCAAAATTGTCAGTTAAATTGACGTAGTGCTGTTTCACAAAAAATGGCCGGGTCATTAAGGGGGTAAATCCTTCCGGGGCTAAAGTAGTTAAACCCCCAAGCAAATATTTTCTGAAAGCAGAGGCCCATTAGAATAAAATAGTGTCAGTTGCAATTTTTTATGCTGCACAATATTTGCATAACTGTTTATCAAATGTATATTGTCAGGTTAATACAAATTAATTTTTATGCACACAAAAAACAATATAATACCCACTTTTTAGTAAAACATAAAATATGAGGCTGCATCAAGTAAATAGATAAGTAAATAGATATCAAACATGTAATGCTAGATTGTGCTTGATTAGCTACTTCTCCGGCTACAGTAGCCAGGAAATAACAGCTCTGAACTCAGAAGTGACATCATTTATGTCACTTCTGGGTTTATTAGTCTTAAAGGAGATCAGGGATTGAATTTTCTCTGTGCTCGTCTTGCTCTTAATTTGTTGGGCATTTTACCTCAGTCCTGGAAGAAAAGAAGAGCCCAAAATAGAGTGACATGTTTGCAGTAGCATAAGAGCAATTGGGCAGCTCTAGAGCCTCCCAGATCACTTTTACGTGTAAGTTGATTGCCAGCTGAAAAATTAAATACCAAGCTCATGGTTTTAGTAGTGGTTGGCAGCTTGTTTTAACCACTTGAATACCAGGATGTTTATAAATGCACCTTTTTATAAAACCCATAAAAGAAAAAGAAAACTCCAAAATACCCTTAAAACAAAAGCCTACTTTTTAGAAGGAATGTCATGCAAAAAAAAGCAGTTTAACCTACAATAGTGTCCCTATCACCACACAAGAGAATCCAATATACTGCCTCCCCCACAAAAAAATGTAAAACCCCCTAATACTACCTTCTGAAACAAATTTTAAAAAGGGAAGCCTTGCAGCAAAAAAAAAATGCCATTGACAGGGCAGCAACTAAAAGTGACCACTGACCTTGAATCAAACACAAACTAATAAATAAAAGAAAGAGACAAAAAAAAACCAATAATAAGAACAAACTAAAAAAAGCAGCAAATGGGTTGATTACCCAAAGAACTAGCAATCATAATTAACCACTTCAATACAGGGCACTTCATCCCCTGCCTTCCCAAGCCAATATTCAGCTTTCAGTGCTGTCACACTTTGAATGACAATTGTTCAGTCATGAAAGAAAGGGGAGTTAGGATCTGGACTGACCACTCAAACCACCTCCATCCCTGAATACATAGAAACATGGGGGGGAGGTCGCCCTGGGACTTTAAATGAGGTGGAAGAGATTAGGCACACATACGTAACAGTGTAATAAAATAATTTTATTATTTACAAAATGCTGCAACAAATGGGAATAGCAATAAGTGTGCATTACCCGGCATAGTGGCCAAGTTATCAGCAATAGCAAAAGACAAAACATCAATCATTACACATAGTGCATATCTATAAGACAAGAGTACAATACATAATGAATAGCTGCATCAGTTGGGAGGCAAACAGAGTAACAATTGGGTAAATTATTTCATACATGGATAAGGTAATATGTGACTGATACACCCACAACATAACAACCCAACAGTAAAAGGCATGTAAAGAGCATCGATGGTGCCCTACGCGTTTCGCGAGTCCCAGCTCGCTCTTCAGGGGCAGATGCGTCAATATAATATCTGAAACAAGACATGATAGGGTAAATGGGTGTATAGGGGAATGGATGAGAGGGTAAAAAAAGGGGGAGTATGGTAGTTGGTGGAAGAGGTCAAGGAAGTAGGAAACCTCCTACTTACCACTCCACTGGGTTGGGTCACCGAGCGTTGATGCCAGTACGGTGATGAAAGGAAGTCCAGCTTGGGAGCTGAGGGGGCTCAGCGAGCGGAGACCACAAGTGGGGGAAACCAGATGCATGGCAGCGGCTGCTTGGGACATATGATGAAGGATGTACAGTGTAGCCCAAAAGCGTATCTACAAAATATATATGTAATGAAATGTATATAGAGATACATAGGTCTCAAACATATACAAATAGTAAGTATGTTCAAAAAGAGTGAACTGGTCTGCACTATAACATAATGACCCAAGGGGATGGCCAAGGGTGTAGGTAGGGAGGCTGTGGGGTAAAGTAAAAAATGAAAAATTATGAAAAAAAAATTATGTATGTATAATGCATATTACAAGTAAAGATGAGCTGAAAATGATGAAAGAGAAGAAAAGATAATATGGATGTAGAAAAAGTAATGGGAATAGAGTAGACAATCTCTAAGTAGTATGGAAGATAAATGTCATACATATAGTAAGTGTGGAAAATAGAGAATACCTGATGGAAATTGAAACAACCCCAGACTGGACAGTGCACTCCCAAGTCTAATAACTGTAGCGTCAAACCAGTAAGAATCAAATATGTTTAATGTAGCCCGAAAGCATATCTAAAAAATGTATATATAATGAAATGTATATAGAGATACGTAAGTCTCAAACATATACATATATTAACTATATTCACAAAGAGTAAACTGGTCTGCACTACAACAAAATGACCCAAAGGGATAACCAAGGGTGTAGGTAGGGAGGCTGTGGGGTGAAGTAAAAAATAAAAAATATAATGCATATGACAAATAGGGATGAGCTAGCAATAATGAAGAAAAATGATAGTTAAGATGTAGGAATTGTAATGAGAATAGAGTAGACAATCTCTATGTAGTGAGAAAGATGCATGACACACACGTGGTGAGTGTGGAGAGTAAAGAAAAAAATACCTGATCAGAATTGAAGCAACCCCAAGCTGAACGGTGCACTCCCAGATCTAATAACTGTAGCGTCAGACCAGTAGGGATCAGATGTGACTGGCAGCCGCGCCATGCGTCCTGATAAACCCACAATGGATCCAAACGCTCCGCCCCCAGCGTCATGTACGGAGGCGACGGACCGGCGTCGAAAACGTCGGCCGTTCAGGGAGGCGTGTGCAAACAGGCACCGTCCCTGCCTCCGGGATGTTCCACACAGCCCATAACTGGAGTCAAAGACGTCACAGAGTGGGCGTGGAAAACATGACGCCGAAGTGCAGGTGGCCAAGCCCGTCCCGGAGGGCAGACGAGGACAGCAGGAGGTAGGAGGTACCTCCCTGGTGCACAACGCAGCTCCCGAGCTGGACAAACAACAACACCCCCAAGGCAAAAAACGAAGGGGAACCCCACCCACCGAAGTGTGCCCCTGAGGGGTGGCGGAAGTGAAACCCAACTGAGCGGGGAATAATAAAAAAGCACTAGGTATGCAAATGAGTAGTGGCCAATAGTCAAAACAGACCAAAACAATGGGCATTTTGGGTGTCTACCACCCTGGTAATACGAAAGAAAGGGGAGTTAGGATCTGGACTGACCACTCAAACCACCTCCATCCCATGCCCATTGTTTTGGTCTGTTTTGACTATTGGCCACTACTCATTTGCATACCTAGTGCTTTTTTATTATTCCCCGCTCAGTTGGGTTTCACTTCCGCCACCCCTCAGGGACACACTTCGGTGGGTGGGGTTCCCCTTCGTTTTTTGCCTTGGGGGTGTTGTTGTTTGTCCAGCTCGGGAGCTGCGTTGTGCACCAGGGAGGTACCTCCTACCTCCTGCTGTCCTCGTCTGCCCTCCGGGACGGGCTTGGCCACCTGCACTTCGGCGTCATGTTTTCCACGCCCACTCTGTGACGTCTTTGACTCCAGTTATGGGCTGTGTGGAACATCCCGGAGGCAGGGACGGTGCCTGTTTGCACACGCCTCCCTGAACGGCTGACGTTTTCGACGCCGGTCCGTCGCCTCCGTACATGACGCTGGGGGCGGAGCGTTTGGATCCATTGTGGGTTTATCAGGACGCATGGCGCGGCTGCCAGTCACATCTGATCCCTACTGGTCTGACGCTACAGTTATTAGATCTGGGAGTGCACCGTTCAGCTTGGGGTTGCTTCAATTCTGATCAGGTATTTTTTTCTTTACTCTCCACACTCACCACGTGTGTGTCATGCATCTTTCTCACTACATAGAGATTGTCTACTCTATTCTCATTACAATTCCTACATCTTAACTATCATTTTTCTTCATTATTGCTAGCTCATCCCTATTTGTCATATGCATTATATTTTTTATTTTTTACTTCACCCCACAGCCTCCCTACCTACACCCTTGGTTATCCCTTTGGGTCATTTTGTTGTAGTGCAGACCAGTTTACTCTTTGTGAATATAGTTAATATATGTATATGTTTGAGACTTACGTATCTCTATATACATTTCATTATATATACATTTTTTAGATATGCTTTCGGGCTACATTAAACATATTTGATTCTTACTGGTTTGACGCTACAGTTATTAGACTTGGGAGTGCACTGTCCAGTCTGGGGTTGTTTCAATTTCCATCAGGTATTCTCTATTTTCCACACTCACTATATGTATGACATTTATCTTCCATACTACTTAGAGATTGTCTACTCTATTCCCATTACTTTTTCTACATCCATATTATCTTTTCTTCTCTTTCATCATTTTCAGCTCATCTTTACTTGTAATATGCATTATACATACATAATTTTTTTTTCATCATTTTTCATTTTTTACTTTACCCCACAGCCTCCCTACCTACACCCTTGGCCATCCCCTTGGGTCATTATGTTATAGTGCAGACCAGTTCACTCTTTTTGAACATACTTACTATTTGTATATGTTTGAGACCTATGTATCTCTATATACATTTCATTACATATATATTTTGTAGATACGCTTTTGGGCTACACTGTACATCCTTCATCATATGTCCCAAGTAGCCGCTGCCATGCATCTGGTTTCCCCCACTTGTGGTCTCCGCTCGCTGAGCCCCCTCAGCTCCCAAGCTGGACTTCCTTTCATCACCGTACTGGCATCAACGCTCGGTGACCCAACCCAGTGGAGTGGTAAGTAGGAGGTTTCCTACTTCCTTGACCTCTTCCACCAACTACCATACTCCCCCTTTTTTTACCCTCTCATCCATTCCCCTATACACCCATTTACCCTATCATGTCTTGTTTCAGATATTATATTGACGCATCTGCCCCTGAAGAGCGAGCTGGGACTCGCGAAACGCGTAGGGCACCATCGATGCTCTTTACATGCCTTTTACTGTTGGGTTGTTATGTTGTGGGTGTATCAGTCACATATTACCTTATCCATGTATGAAATAATTTACCCAATTGTTACTCTGTTTGCCTCCCAACTGATGCAGCTATTCATTATGTATTGTACTCTTGTCTTATAGATATGCACTATGTGTAATGATTGATGTTTTGTCTTTTGCTATTGCTGATAACTTGGCCACTATGCCGGGTAATGCACACTTATTGCTATTCCCATTTGTTGCAGCATTTTGTAAATAATAAAATTATTTTATTACACTGTTACGTATGTGTGCCTAATCTCTTCCACCTCATTCAAAGTCCCAGGGCGACCTCCCCCCCATGTTTCTATGTATTCAGGGATGGAGGTGGTTTGAGTGGTCAGTCCAGATCCTAACTCCCCTTTCTTTCGTATTACCAGGGTGGTAGACACCCAAAATGCCCATTGTTTTGGTCTGTTTTGACTATTGGCCACTACTCATTTGCATACCTAGTGCTTTTTTATTATTCCCCGCTCAGTTGGGTTTCACTTCCGCCACCCCTCAGGGGCACACTTCGGTGGGTGGGGTTCCCCTTCGTTTTTTGCCTTGGGGGTGTTGTTGTTTGTCCAGCTCGGGAGCTGCGTTGTGCACCAGGGAGGTACCTCCTACCTCCTGCTGTCCTCGTCTGCCCTCCGGGACGGGCTTGGCCACCTGCACTTCGGCGTCATGTTTTCCACGCCCACTCTGTGACGTCTTTGACTCCAGTTATGGGCTGTGTGGAACATCCCGGAGGCAGGGACGGTGCCTGTTTGCACACGCCTCCCTGAACGGCCGACGTTTTCGACGCCGGTCCGTCGCCTCCGTACATGACGCTGGGGGCGGAGCGTTTGGATCCATTGTGGGTTTATCAGGACGCATGGCGCGGCTGCCAGTCACATCTGATCCCTACTGGTCTGACGCTACAGTTATTAGATCTGGGAGTGCACCGTTCAGCTTGGGGTTGCTTCAATTCTGATCAGGTATTTTTTTCTTTACTCTCCACACTCACCACGTGTGTGTCATGCATCTTTCTCACTACATAGAGATTGTCTACTCTATTCTCATTACAATTCCTACATCTTAACTATCATTTTTCTTCATTATTGCTAGCTCATCCCTATTTGTCATATGCATTATATTTTTTATTTTTTACTTCACCCCACAGCCTCCCTACCTACACCCTTGGTTATCCCTTTGGGTCATTTTGTTGTAGTGCAGACTAGTTTACTCTTTGTGAATATAGTTAATATATGTATATGTTTGAGACTTACGTATCTCTATATACATTTCATTATATATACATTTTTTAGATATGCTTTCGGGCTACATTAAACATATTTGATTCTTACTGGTTTGACGCTACAGTTATTAGACTTGGGAGTGCACTGTCCAGTCTGGGGTTGTTTCAATTTCCATCAGGTATTCTCTATTTTCCACACTTACTATATGTATGACATTTATCTTCCATACTACTTAGAGATTGTCTACTCTATTCCCATTACTTTTTCTACATCCATATTATCTTTTCTTCTCTTTCATCATTTTCAGCTCATCTTTACTTGTAATATGCATTATACATACATAATTTTTTTTTTCATCATTTTTCATTTTTTACTTTACCCCACAGCCTCCCTACCTACACCCTTGGCCATCCCCTTGGGTCATTATGTTATAGTGCAGACCAGTTCACTCTTTTTGAACATACTTACTATTTGTATATGTTTGAGACCTATGTATCTCTATATACATTTCATTACATATATATTTTGTAGATACGCTTTTGGGCTACACTGTACATCCTTCATCATATGTCCCAAGCAGCCGCTGCCATGCATCTGGTTTCCCCCACTTGTGGTCTCCGCTCGCTGAGCCCCCTCAGCTCCCAAGCTGGACTTCCTTTCATCACCGTACTGGCATCAACGCTCGGTGACCCAACCCAGTGGAGTGGTAAGTAGGAGGTTTCCTACTTCCTTGACCTCTTCCACCAACTACCATACTCCCCCTTTTTTTACCCTCTCATCCATTCCCCTATACACCCATTTACCCTATCATGTCTTGTTTCAGATATTATATTGACGCATCTGCCCCTGAAGAGCGAGCTGGGACTCGCGAAACGCGTAGGGCACCATCGATGCTCTTTACATGCCTTTTACTGTTGGGTTGTTATGTTGTGGGTGTATCAGTCACATATTACCTTATCCATGTATGAAATAATTTACCCAATTGTTACTCTGTTTGCCTCCCAACTGATGCAGCTATTCATTATGTATTGTACTCTTGTCTTATAGATATGCACTATGTGTAATGATTGATGTTTTGTCTTTTGCTATTGCTGATAACTTGGCCACTATGCCGGGTAATGCACACTTATTGCTATTCCCATTTGTTGCAGCATTTTGTAAATAATAAAATTATTTTATTACACTGTTACGTATGTGTGCCTAATCTCTTCCACCTCATTCAAAGTCCCAGGGCGACCTCCCCCCCATGTTTCATTGTTCAGTCATGCAACACTGTACCCAAAGTAAATTTTTATCATTTTATTTATACAAACAAAAATATTTAATCACCATTAGGTTTTTTTTATTTTTTGCTAAATAAACAAAAAAATGCTGACCTTTCTTTTTTTATTTCTGTTATAAAATTTTGCAAATATATAATTAATAAATTAAGACCAGAATTTATTCTGCTACATTTCTTTGGTGAAAATAACCCAAATCAGTGTATATTATTTATTCTGTAGGAAGGTTATATAGTCCACAAACTATAATGTATATATATCATACATAAAAATACGAAAATTGATTAATCCTGATGTACTAATGGGGTAAATTCTTGAGGCCTTAAAATGCCAGGACAGTAGAAATACCCCCCAAATTACCAGTTTTTGGAAAGTAGACAGTCCAAGGTATTTAGTAATGCCCCGTACACACGGTCGGATTTTCCGACGGAAAATGTGTGATAGGATCTTGTTGTCGGAAATTCCGACCGTGTGTAGGCTCCATCACACATTTTCCATCGGATTTTCCGACACACAAAGTTTGAGAGCAGGATATAAAATTTTCCGACAACAAAATCCGTTGTCGGAAATTCCGATCGTGTGTACACTAATCCGACGCACAAAGTGCCACGCATGATTGGAATAAATAAAGAGGTGAAAGCTATTGGCCACTGCCCCGTTTATAGTCCCGACATATGTGTTTTACGTCACCACGTTCAGAACGATCGGATTTTCCGACAACTTTGTGTGACCGTGTGTATGCAAGACAAGTTTGAGCCAACATCCGTCGGAAAAAATCCTAGGATTTTGATGTCGGAATGTCCGAACAAAGTCCGACCGTGTGTACGGGGCATTAGGTGGGTTTTTTGAAGTTGTAGTTTTTTGTAATCATTTTTTGGAAAATGAAGAAATTGAAAAAAAAATCACATTTTTTTTTTACATACTATGACCAGTGTAGTACAGCATCATCATATAACTGGTGTGGTGGTGATTACTGACTGATTTTTTTTAAAACACTGTGACCAGAGCAATATAATGTTACCATAGTAACATTGTACTACTCTGGGGAAGTGATCAGGATTTTTTACACATTATGTTCTCTCATAGCAGTGAATTACATTGCTATAAGAAAGCATTTTACTGAATGAAACTGAATCATTCAGTCTGGTTTGTTGTGATTATATGTCACTGGTCAAAGCTAATCACATGCTACAGATGGACTGTGATTGGCCCTATCTGTACCATTTGATCAAATTGACCAATCACAGCTAGCAACACAATTGTACAGAATGGATGGCATGAAAGAAAGCCATCCATTGTGTATAACTGTCATGTGACCTGCTGTGATTAGTCATTTCACAGGTACCAGCATTGAGCCTGTACTTCTGTCGAAGGGGCACGACCGAAAAAAAAATCTGATGATTGGCATCCGATCAGCACTCTCAGTGTAGTGCTGGTTGTGTTGACGGTGGTGGCAATGTCCATAGAGCATGTAGATGTGGGATCATGTCATATTTTAGAAGCCTTTGAGCAAAGAGCAACATACCATAAACAGAAAAATACTACTGCTACTAATAATAACAATAATAATAATAATAATAATAATAATAATAATAATAATAATAATAATAAAACAATACTATTTCTGTGTGTCTGGTACTTCTTTTTATTGTTTCCGAATTTGATATTTGCAGAATCTGCTATAGCTCTTAATGCATTTTTCTTCCTTTAGGTGGTTTTTGACAGCCTTGATTTGAAATGTTCAGGCTTCAGCATTTCACATGTAGGGAATACTCCACCCCTCTCCCATGAATTGTTTATACAGTCATATTGATATTTGACACTAAGAATCATGGAAGAAAATATCTAAGGTCATCACTAAATGATGATCAAATGTGTAACTTTATTACAGTGGTACAAGAGAAAACATAGTTTGTCAGTTGAAAATATTGATATTGCCATTTATTTCTTCTACAGTACAGTTCACATTTGTTTCATTCTCCCTAAGTCACAAATGATTTACTATTCTACAGCATCAATAGCACACTATGAATTGTAAAGTGAATTTCTAGACACAAGAATCCTTGTGTGAAAAAATTCAGCTAACTATGACGTTCTGAGTTAAGTGTCCAGGCAAATATATGGCTAGGAAGTTAGAAATGTGAACATAATTTAACATTTTGTTTTAATTGCAGAAAGTGTTTAAAAAGTAAAAGCAATCTTGTCATGCCTGAATCCCTTTAAAGAGGACCTTCATCCATATCTATGACTTCCTCTGACTTCTCCCTCTTACACAATTGGGGTTTTTTAAATGAAAGCAAAAAATATATAATATAGGATAAAAGCATACCACACTATTAATAGTGAAAAAAAGAAGATAGAAAAATATTTTTTCAGAGCAGCTACCACAAAAAGTGCAATCACCACACTAATAAAATGCATATACCTTGAATAATAAGTGGAGCACTCTGTAATTAAATCCTCTCTCTAAATGTATACAATCTAAGCAAAATGATATGCATCTTAAAAATTCAGTCTGTTCCGAAAATGCGCAATATACCAAAGGCATCAGAAAGCAAATAAACAACATGAATCAATACAATATACTGTAGCAGATATAGTCCTTCATATATAACCCCCCCCCCCCAAAAAAAAAAAAAAACATGCAAATTATTCAAACCCATAATAACAGTCCCAAACACCATCCAATCTTCATGTGATAACAATCTTCTTCCATGTTCATAAGGAATTCACACTTTATCCCCAATGAAAACAGCACCGATATGCACGCTACCAAAGCTCCTCTATGGGTGTCCGCTCATGTGGTTTGATGGACCCCACTAATGAAAGGAGGTCAAATTAGCTTTTTAGCATACATAAAAGATGTATCACAGCTTGCATCTATAGCTGTGGCCAAAAGTACTGAGAATTACACAAATATTAGTTTTCACAAAGTCTGCTGCTTCAGTGTTTTTAGATATTTTTTTCAGATGTTACTATGGTATACTGAAATATAAATACAAGCATTTCATAAGTGTTAAAGGCTTTTATTGAAAATTATGCAAACAGTCAATATTTGCAGTGTTGACCTTTCTTTTTCAAGACCTCTGCAGTGTTGACCCTTCTTTTTCAAGACCACTGCAATTCTCTCTGGCATGCTGTCAGTCAACTTCTGGGCCACATCCTGACTGATGGCAGCCCATTCTTACATAATCAATTCTTGGAGTTTGTCAGAATTTGTGGGGGTTTTTTTTGTTCACCCGCCTCTTGAGGATTGACCACAAGTTTTCAATGGGAATAAGGTCTGGGGAGTTTCCTGACCATGGACCCAACATTTCAATGTTTTGTTCCCTGAGCCATTTAGTTATTACTTTTGCCTTATGGCAAGGTGCTCCATCATACTGCAAAAGGCATTGTTCCTCATCAAACTGTTCTTGGATGGTTGGGAGAAGTTTCTCTCAGAGGATATTTTTGTACCATTCTTTATTCATGGCTGTGTTCTTAGGCACAATTGTGAGTGAGCCCACACCCTTGGCTGAAAAGCAACCTCACACATGAATGGTCTCTGGATGCTTTATTGTTGGCATGACACAGGACTGATGAAAGAGCTCATCTTTTCTTCTCCGGCCAAGGTTTTTCTCGGGATACCCCAAACAATTGGAAAGGAGATTCATCAGAGAAAATGACTTTACCCCAGTCTTCAGCAGTCCAATCCCTGTACATTTTGCAGAATATCAGTCTGTCCCTGATGTTATTTCCTGGAGAGAAGTGGCTTCTTTGCTGCCTTTCTTAATATCAGGCCATCCTCCAAAAGTATTCTCCTCACTGTGCATGCAGATGCACTCACACCTGCCTGCTGCCATAGTTAAATAGTTAAATAGTTACAATAGTTACAATCAGAGGCGTCGCCAGGGGGTGGCTATCGAGGCTGGAGCCCCGAATGTGGAGCCCATAGCCCCGAGTCTCAGGGGGTGTGCAGGAGAAACTAGCGGGCGGGTCGCGGCTGCGGCAGGCGGCATTGGAGGTAGAGGAGAGAAGAGTAGGCATGTACAAGCACTGAGCCATCGGACCGCCACCTCCCCCCCCCCCCAACGCTCATCTCTTCTCCCTGCTTAGTTATGCAGCGGGGCTGCATACAGACATGATGCTCAGCTGTCCTGTGACCTGTGACCAGTGGCCCCGGCCGCGAGATCGAGAGCGGCGCATCCCGATTCCCGTGCCCACTGACATCTGTGTTACACTCACTGTCGAGGGCTGGGCAGCGGGCGCTCTGTGATTTGCTGTGCAGGCGGCGGACATGTCTGATTGGCCCAGTGGAGGTGGTGACTGGTCACATGTGGAGGCGGGGCTGGGCTGGACTGTGGATGATCTCGGCCGCCCGGAGTCCCGCCTCCCTGCCTGGCGCCGCGATGTGTCTCCTCTTTACTGAGGTCTGTCATCTGCTCTTCCTCCAGCCTGTCAGAGTGCTCCTCTCTGTCATCCCGCCCCTCTCTGTCATCCCGCCCCTCTCTGTCATCCCGCCCCTCTCTGTCAGCACCCCCCTCTCTGTTAGCCCACTCCTCTGTGCCAGCCCACCCCCTCTGTCAGCACCCCCCTATGTCAGCACACCCCCTCTCTGTCAGCCCACCCTCCTCTCTGTCAGCCCACCCCCCCTGTCAGCACCCCCCTCTGTCAGCCCACCCCCCCTGTCAGCACCCCCCTCTCTGTCAGCCCACCCCCATGACAGCACCCCCCTCTCTGTCAGCCCACCCCCCCAGTCAGCACCCCCCTCTCTGTCAGCCCACCTCCCCAGTCAGCACCCCCCTCTCTGTCAGCCCACCCCCTTCTCTGTCAGCCCACCCCCTCTCTGTCAGCCCACCCCCTCTCTGTCAGCCCACCCCCCCAGTCAGCACCCCCCTCTCTGTCAGCACCCCCCTCTCAGTCCATACCCTCTCTGTCAGCAGCCCCCTCTCTGTCAGTCCATACCCTCTCTGTCAAGACCCCCCTCTCTGTCAGTCCATACCCTCTCTGTTAGCGCCCCCCTCTCTGTCAGCCCACCCCCCCCCTCTGTCAGCGCCCCCCTCTCTGTCAGCCCACACCCTCTTTTAGCACCCCCCCGTCAGCCCTCCCCCTCTCTGTCAGCACCACCCCCCTCTGTGTCAGCACCCCCCTCTTTTAGCACCCCCCCGTCAGCACTCCCCCTGTCAGCACCACCCCCCTCTGTGTCAGCACCCCCTCTCTCTGTCAGCCCACCCCCTCTGTCAGCCCACCCCCCCTCTGTCAGCCCACCCCTCTCTGTCAGCCCACCCCCCCTCTGTCAGCCCACCCCTCTCTGTCAGCACCCCCCTCTCTGTCAGCACCCCCCCTCTCTGTCAGCCCACTCCCCCAGTCAGCACCCCCCTCTCTGTCAGCACCCCCTCTCAGTCCATACCCTCTCTGTCAGCACCCCCCTCTCTATCAGTCCATACCCTCTCTGTCAGCACCCCCCTCTCTGTCAGTCCATACCCTCTCTGTCAGCGCCCCCTCTGTCAGCCCACCCCCCCTCTGTCAGCGCCCCCCTCTCTGTCAGCCCACACCCTCTTTTAGCACCCCCCCGTCAGCCCTCCCCCTCTCTGTCAGCAGCACCCCCCTCTTTTAGCACCCCCCCGTCAGCACTCCCCCTCTCTGTCAGCACCACCCCCCTCTGTGTCAGCACCCCCTCTCTCAAGAGAACACCGGCACGGCGACGCCTCCTTCTACCTCAACCTCCAGAGTCACGCTGAATAACAGCCATGGTGGCTGTGACTGGGAGTGGGACAGAACGAAGATAAAAAAAAAAAGGTGTCACTCTCTCTCTGTGTTTCTCACTCTCCTTCTCTCTCTCGCTTTCTCTCTTTCTCCCCTTCTCTCCTTCTCTCTCTCTTCTTCTCTGTCTCTATTCTCTCTCTTCTCTCTTTTGACGGGCACAGTGGCTTCATTTCACGGGGCACAGTGGTTGCAATTGATGGGGTACAGTGGTTGCAATTGATGGGCACAGTGGCTGCATTTGACGGGGCACAGTGGCTGCATTTGACGGGGCACAGTGGCTGCATTTGACGGGGCACAGTGGCTGCAATTGATGATTTGACTGCCCCTTGGCTAATTTTAAATAAATAAACTTAGGCTTTAAGGGGGCAAGGGCAGGTAGGTCAGTGCATGTCAGGTAGGTCAGTGTATGTCAGATAGGTAGGTCAGTGTATGTCAGAGAGGTAGGTCAGTGTGTGTCAGGTAGGTCAGATAGGTAGGTCACTGTGTGTCAGGTAGGTCAGATAGGTAGGTCAGTGTGTGTCAGGTAGGTAGGTCAGTGTATCAATTAGGTCAGTGTGTGTCAGATAGGTAGGTCAGTGTGTGTCAGGTAGGTCAGATAGGTAGGCCAGTGTGTGTCAGGTAGGTCACATAGGTAGGTCAGTGTGCGTCAGGTAGGTCAGATAGGTAGGTCAGTGTGTGTCAGGTAAGTAGGTCAGTGTATCAATTAGGTCAGTGTGTGTCAGATAGGTAGGTCAGTGTGTGTCAGGTAGGTCAGTGTGTGTCAGGTAGGTCAGTGCGTGTCAGGTATGTCATGTAGGTCAGTGTATGTCAGCCAGGTAGGTCAGTGTGTCTCAGGTAGGTCAGTGTATGTCATGTAGGTCAGTGTGTCTCAGGTAGGTCAGTGTATGTCATGTAGGTCAGTGTATGTCATGCAGGTCAGTGTGGGTCAGGTAGGTCAGTGTGGGTCAGGTAGGTCAGTGTGGGTCAGGTAGGTCAGTGTGGGTCAGGTAGGTCAGTGTATGTCATGTAGGTCATTGTGTGTCAGCCAGGTAGGTCAGTGTATATTAGGTAGGTCAGTGCATGTCAGGTAGGTCAGTGCATGTCAGGTAGGTCAGCACATGTCAGGTATGTCATGTAGGTCAGTGTATGTCAGCCATGTAGGTTAGTGTATGTCATGTAGGTCAGTGTATGTCAGATAGGTAGGTCAGTGTATGTCAGGTAGATTAGTACGTTTCAGGTATGTCATGTAGGTCAGTGTATGTCACCAAGGTAGATTAGTGTGTGTCAGGTAGGTCAGTGCATGTCATGTAGGTCAGTGTATGTCAGGTAGATTAGTACGTTTCAGGTATGTCATGTAGGTCAGTGTATGTCAGCCATGTAGGTTAGTGTATGTCATGTAGGTCAGTGTATGTCAGATAGGTAGGTCAGTGTAAGTCAGGTAGATTAGTACGTTTCAAGTATGTCATGTAGGTCAGTGTATGTCACCAAGGTAGGTTAGTGTGTGTCAGGTAGGTCAGTGCATGTCATGTAGGTCAGTGTATGTCATGTAGGTCAGTGTATGTCAGGTAGGTCAGTGTATGTCAGGTAGGTCAGTGTATGTCAGGTAGGTCAGTGTGTGTCAGGTAGGTCAGTGTATGTCAGGTAGGTAACACCCCCCTCCATACAACCCCACCGTCTGCCGCACCATCACCCCCCCCCCCCCGGTGCTGGGCTCTGACTTCGGGCTGAAGCCCCTGGTCTTTTTGCTACCTAGCAACGCCCCTGGTTACAATAGTTAGGCGAGGTTGAAAAAAGACACAAGTCCATCAAGTCCAACCTATATGTGTGATTTTATGTCAGTATTACATTGTAAATCCCTGCATTTTGTGGCCGTTGAGGTGCTTATCTAATAGTTTTTTTTAAATTATCAATGCTCCCTGCTGAAACCATTGCCTGTGAAAGAGAATTCCACATCCTTACCTCTCTTACAGTAAAGAACCCTCTACGCAGTTTGAGGTTATGGTTAAACTGCTTTTCTTCTAATTTTAGTGTCTTTTTAAATTCCTTTTCGCTGAAAAGTTGTATCCCTATTGTGGGGTCACCAGTAAGGTATTTGTACATTGACATCATATCCCCTCTCAAGCGTCTCTTCTCCAGAGAGAATAAGTTCAGTGCTCATAACCTTTCCTCATCACTAATGTGCTCAAGTCCCTTTATTCGTTTTGTTGCCCTTCTCTGGACTCTCTCCAGCTCCAGCACATCCTTCCTGAGGACTGGTGCCCAGAACTGGACGACATACTCCAGGTGCGGCCAGACCAGAGTCTTGTAGAGTGGGGGAATTATCGTTTTATCTCTGGAGTTATTCCCCTTTTCAATGCATGCCAATATTCTGTTTGTTTTGCTTGCAACAGCTTGCCATGTAGTTGGCCCACCCCATCAATTTGTTCAGATCTTCTTGCAAGGTTTCCACATTCTGCAGAGAAGTTATTTTCCTGCTTAGAAATGTATTCAGGAGGATGGGATAAACAGGTTTGGTCCCAGGACAGAACTCTGGGGGACCACACTTTCCACCGCGGACCATTCCGTGTACTCCCCATTTATCACTACCCTCTGAACTTGCCCCTGTAGCCAGTTTGTCAAGAACAATTCTTCATGAATCCATGCTGATTACTGCTAATAATACAGTTGTCATTACTAAACTCTTGTATATAGTCCCTTATCATTCCCTCCAAGAGTTTGCATACAATTGATGTTAGGCTAACTGGTCTGTAATTCCCAGGAATGTATCTTGGCCCTTTTGTAAATATTGGTGCTACATTGGCTTTTTTCCAATCAGCTGGTACCATTCCAGTCAGTAGACTGTTCGTAAAATTTAGGTACAATGGTCTGGCAATTACTTGACTGAGTTCCTTAAGGACCCTCGGGTGCAAGCCATCTGGTCCCAGTGACTTATTAATGTTAATCTTTTCAAGTCTATTTCTAATTCCGTCTTCTGTTAGCCATGAGGGTGCTTCCTGTGACGTATTATGAGGATAAACTTTGCAGTTTTGGTTACTGAAGCCCCGTGATCTCGTGAAGACTGAGAAGAATAAATTCAATACCTTCGCCATCTCTCCATCCTGTCATGCTTATGAGGATAATTTTCCTGCACGGTATTTATGAATGAGTCATTTTTAAACGATAATATTTTAAAGATACAAGATCAATCAATATGACCAGAGTCTATTCACCAGACATGTAATCATACAAAATAGTTATATATAGATTGGTTGACAAAAACAAACTTTACATAGAATTAAAATAATAATTGTGCTACATAAAATCTTGAATATCAACTGAAACACCCGCTAATGGGAGTGTTGTACCGTATAAATGACACAGAAATGATAAACTTACCTGTAGAATCAATAACCTTGTAAAAATGACAATTAGACAGAATGTCTGTATTTAACAATTTCAACCGTTACTATACTGCAGGTAAGTAAGTCATTAACAACATGAAATAAAATTAGATGTTTGTTATGTTAAAAAAGGGAAACTATGCAATAAGAAATATTGAAAATTGAAGCTTTAGAGGAAAATCTACAAGGCGGTTACTGATTCGTGAGAATAATTATGAACTATACAATACTCAATGAATCAATATTTAAGAGAACATAAATGAATTTCTGGCAAAATAAATATGACATAATTATCATTCCTAAGATGGCTACTGGTCTGAACTGCTGGTTACCAGAGTTTTAGAAAGGTTGCTGCGGCTTTTGCTTAGAGAGGAAATTACTTCTTGCGACCTCAACGTTTCAAAGCATCAGGTGTCAAGGAATCTTCATGAATGTGAAGATATGAGTTGATGAATGGTGTGTATGTGTCTGTGTGTATGATTCCATCCCTTCTCCATGGCACCTCTCATACTATATACCATGTGGGACAATAGGATAAAAAAATTATAATAAGCTCAGCCCAAAAGGTATGACTTCTTTTCCATTGGTTTAAAAAATCTATTGATTAACTTTTGTGAATTCAAATAATATCACTTTCAACCACTAGGCATGTCTGAGGGCCGGAAAATGTGTTCTGAACTATCTATATATATATATATATATATATATAAAATTCAGGGACTCTGGTAATGGGTACAATATACAATACAACCAGTACAATTTTGATTCATCAATATCACAAACATGATTATCTATATGGATAAATGTATAATTCTTGTTTATATATACTATGAATATTTATTCATCTAGGAAAAACACATGCTATATGTATATTTTTGTGCAGATATAGTCACGGTTGATATGTCTTTAATAACAATGATTGGTATCTAAAACAATTCTTACTTCTAATTTGTTCTACATCACAATATTATATTTTTACCTTATGACAGAATTATCATTGGGTCAGTAAACACTAAAATCGTAATTGTATCTATGCTCTGGAATATAATATATAATTTGAATGACTTATAGTCATATATATTTTAAAATATCACTGCGTAGACAGAATTCTGATGTCTCTCATAAATGTTTGAAATTAACTTTGGACAGCCTCAATTTGTTTTTAGAGTCCAGCTGTATAAACACTCCTAAGGTCCTCACAATAAGTTTTGTAAAGAGGGGCGTGGCCTGACCTGGCATAGAGACGGACGTCTAAACCCGGAGCTCCGTCTACCACGGGAGATACTCAACGAAGCCTGGAGGTACTCTCACACTACACTACCCCTGGATAATGGGCACTGCTTCCCGATCCTCCTCTGCCTCCCACTCGAGGTCCCCCAGGGATCTTAGAGGGTCACAAAGCCGCCATATACCGGAGATGTTCAGAGCCGGCAGAGGCAATATGGCGCCTGTCCATCACGGCCCACCACACTCCGGAGCGCAGCCACTGCCACTAAGCAACCCGAACACATCTGATTCTAGTCAGAGCCGCTCCACCGCTGAGGGGGACGAGATCGTACTCACACCCCAGCCTCAGATCAACATTCAGGATCTAAGATTGATCGCTGAAGACATTAAGGACACTTTATCCGCCGCCATCTCGGAGCTGCGGCTGGATGTTCGCGCCTTAAACGAGCGAGTCCTGAGAGTGGAGACCGTGACTGAACGCCATGACACCGCCATTCACTCAGTCACTGATTGCATTGACTCCCACACACTGCAGATGCGTGACATGCAGCGACACTTGGAGGACCTCGACAACAGGGGTCGGAGGCATAATCTCCGTGTCAGATGCCTTCCAGAGGCCATTGAGGGGGAGCAGGTCTCTCAAGAAGTAGTGAGCCTTTTCAATGGCCTTCTCCACCGACCCCCGCAAACTCCCATCCAAATGGAGAGAATACACCGCGCACTGCGCCCCAAGGGAAGGGAGACAGACCCCCCACGGGACATAATCTGCTGCATAGTGGATTACAAATTAAAAGAGGACATCCTAAAGCAAGCCAGGGGCAGTCAGCAGATTATACACGTGGGTGCCCATATCCAAATCTACCAAGACCTATCTGGGATTACACTACAACATAGAAGAGACCTGAGGCCACTCCTGGACGTCTTAAGGGAGAAACGTATTCTCTACAAATGGAAGTTCCCCTTCTGCCTCTCGGCTTCCAATAACGGCCGCACAGCGCTCCTTAAAGTACCAGAGGATCTGCCTCATTTCTGCGCCACACTTGGAATTGCCACAGTGCCAGTGCCTAATTGGTATGCCGCTTTCCGCATGGTCCCTGCACACCTTGATCATCCGAGAGAAGAACCTATGGAAGCTCAAGAGTCTAGACATCGCAGAAGACGCTCACCCTCCACCCACAGGAACCAGTCCAACTATCGGAGCGGTCCTGGAGCTGACTACATCATCACCTCCCCATGGTCCAGGAGGAGGCGCAGGGACCGCTAACATCTGGGCGCAAGGATTTTCCCTCTCTGTTACACTTTTATGTTGTTTAGTTCTGTTCAGTGCCTTATCTGACTTCCTTTTGTTCCGGGACCCAGTTTTTGACTCTCATATAATACTCAAGATGGGAGTACTCTAAAGGCTGTATTCTGTCTTTTCAACCACATCCGTACATGTATGCTGGGTCACAGGATCTACACGGGGCACCCTTGGTCACTGCCATGCCCTCCTGTCTATTTACAGATCAGCATTCAGTTCGCCGCCCACTTAACCGCCCATGACTCCCTGGCTACGGCCTTAGGGCATAGTAATGAACTACTCCTGACCTGACACTACAATTCCCACAAGTCTGAGCGACCTTAGACGCCGCCTGGCGACACTCTTAAACCATGCCTCCTGTGGCGGACACGCACGGATCTCTCGACTACGCACACTCCAGCACTACACTCCCACCCTAAGGGACAGGATCTGCTCCTCTCCATACAACAACACTGCTTTCTTCCAGCCGAACTCAGAACTCCCACTCTGACCGCCTGTCCTGCCTTAGGCTCCAGTTACATCACCCTCAAAGGAACCGACCGGCCATTACGCCGCAACGGACGCCCACTTACCTCGTCGTCAAGTTGTTTACGGACTCACACCTTCACTGTTCCGGTACTATCCCAGCCGTCAGGGCACGATTCTCAATATGAGTTTTATCTTTTGGTTTTCCTTTTTCTCTTTGTATCTTCCTTTTCAGCACAGCGGACTGTTGGCTCCATAGCTGACCTGCACCAGTTTATTTTCTTAGCAGCTCAGTGTAACATACTAGTTGTTAGAGGTTAATTATGCTGTTATGATAGTTAAGGTATACGCTGATACCCACAAGTAACCTCCCCAAGGCTAGACAAATCTCCTTGCTATGTGTTTTTAGTGTTGCAGATTTCAATTTTTGGCTGACGCCTCCGCCCCCTCCCCGCCTTTCACGGAACCCGAGGTTGGCGTGGGGGGTGGGGAGTGGTCGGTTTGGTGCCCTCTCCCCTGGATAGGGAGCCTGGTTGACACTTAAGCCTCCCCACTGCTAGCCTACACACTACCCATAGCTAGGGTTACTTCTCAATGCCTCACTGCTACCGGAGCACCGCCTTGTTAATGCTCTTGCCCGTTGGGACAATGACCCACCCACTACGGGTGATCCATTAGGAATACCTCCCTTTTTCACACTACAAACTATCCCGTGGTGATGGCTCACATCCCGTTCGTTGAACGTTACCCTCATTTAGTCCCTCACTGCCAGGGTTTTTGGCCAACCACCACACGGACTCGGTTAGGGGTGTTGTCCCACACCTCTTCGGATACTTTCCGGGTACGCACACACCTGACTCCCATACACCTTCAGCCTTCCGGATTTCACCCCTCCCCCCTTGCTACCCACTTCTTACCCCCCCCCTCCACCTATGGCGGGCACACAGGACACCAACCTTCCTATGGACACAACTACACAACAGCTACACTCACTCAAATTAGACTCCATAAACATTCGGGGCCTTAACGTTCCGGAAAAGCGATCCAAGCTCCCCCATTCTCTACAGCAAGCCAAAACTCACATCGCACTCATACAGGAGACCCACTTTCGGTCGGATTCTATCCCTAAACTTAAAAGTCACTACTTCCCCACAGCCTTTCATTCCTCCAACTCGGAAACTAAATCGAAAGGTGTCACCATACTCCTCTCCAAAAATTGCCCACTCCAAGTAGCGGAAGTACAAACAGACCCAATGGGACGTTTTCTTTTTATTAAAGGCACCCTGAACCAAATACCCCTCACCATTGCAAATATTTACGCTCCTAATACTGGCCAGGTAACCTTCTTCCGTAATACTCTCCAGCAACTCTCCAGCTTCCAATCAGGAACCCTTATCGTGGGCGGCGACTTTAACGTTTCCCTATCCCCCTCCATTGATACTTCAAATGGGACCTCTTCCCTTTCCTACAGGGCCCTAAAGTCGATCAAGCAACAATTTTCATAATCTACTACTCCATGACACGTGGCGCACGTTACACCCCAAAGAAAAATATTTTACTTTCTTCTCCACTCCACACAATAAGTACTCAAGGCTTGACCACTTCTTTCTCTCCCAGACAGATCTCTCACACCTCGCCAAAGCAACCATTAACCCGGCCACCCTCTCGGACCACAATCCCATCTCCATGACTTTACGACTGAACTCACCCACCAGAAAAACACATATCTGGCGTCTAGACAGCTCCCTATTGACCGATGAGATACACGTCCAGAGACTGATCACTTGCCTTTCCAACTTTTTTCGGGATAACTCGTCGCAAGACGTGGCTCCCACGGTTACATGGGCAGCTCATAAATGTGTCGTTCGCGGGGAACTGATGGCTATAGCTGCACACCGTAACAAACTCAAGAACTCTCGCATGGCGGAGTTAACGGCTCGCATTCGTACACTAGAACAGACACACAAGGCCTCCCTCGCCATTTCCACACTTGCAGAACTCTCTCAAGCTAGGGAAGAACTCTTAGAAGCACTGACTATAGCGGTTAAACGCAAGTACACCTTATCACAAAAGCTGTATTACGAATTCGGCAACAAAGCCGGTAAACTATTGGCGAGGGCTCTCCAATCCAAAAAAGCTTCTCACACCATTCATAAGCTTATTACTCCCAAGGGAGAGGCAGTGGTCATCAATGAGGGCATCTCTGCGCAATTCGTACAATACTTCACCAAGCTATATAACCTCCCGACTGCCCAAAGTACTGACGCAGCGGCTAACCGTAGGAAGACCCTAATTGATTTTTTAGCACAATTTGGCCCCACTCCGCTCACCCCGGAGGACTCACAGACACTAGAACTCCCAATAACGTCGGACGAAATCCTCCTTGCCCTCAAACAAATGAAGACAGGCAAAAGCCCGGGACCGGACGGCCTCACAGCAGCTTATTACAAATCATTTCCGAACATTCTCCTACCACATTTAACCAAAGCACTTAATGACCTTACAACAACCTCGGTAGCTCACAGAGATCTATTGGAAGCTCACATCACCCTCATCCCGAAACAGGGCAAAGACCCCACCTTGGTCCCCAACTATCGCCCCATATCGCTCCTCAATGTCGATCTAAAACTATACGCGAAAGTTTTGGCCAATCGTATCATCCCCTTCATCCCATCCCTGGTTTCTCTAGATCAGGTCGGTTTTGTCCCGGGCCGCGAGGCCAGGGACAACACCACGAAGGCCCTCAACATTCACCATTGGCTTACCAAAACTGCCACACAAGGATTCTTTCTCTCACTGGATGCAGAGAAGGCATTCGACCGGGTCGCTTGGGATTACATGGAAGCTACTTTGCAAGCAGCGGGCCTACCACCGCGCATGCTACACATGATTCTAGCCTTATATGCTTCCCCGACCGCTAGACTCCGGATTAATGGTGGCTTGTCGGACGCCTTCTCTGTATCCAATGGGACGCGACAGGGGTGCCCCCTATCACCCCTTATTTTCATTTTGACATTAGAACCCCTTCTCCGTAAACTGAGAAACAATCCCGCTATCAAGGGAATTAACATCCAACAAAAACAGTATAAGCTAGCAGCTTACGCTGATGACATCCTACTTTTTCTGACAGACCCTATCATGACCATCCCTAACCTTCTGGCGGACTTTACCCTTTTCAAAACTTTATCGAATCTTCAAATTAATTTTGGAAAATCCAAAGCCCTCAATATCACTTTACCAACGGAGACGGTGAACCTGTGTCGTAGTAATTTCCCATTCGTTTGGGAGAAATCAGAAATACTATACCTTGGGATCAAAATCACAACTGACCTAAGAGACCTCTACGCCAAAAATTTTCTCCCCCTACTTCGTTCCATCCAAGGCGATCTACAGAAATGGAATCTAGGTTCCTTTTCCTGGCTGAGCAGAGTAGCAATATTAAAAATGAATATTCTACCCAGAATCCTCTACCTCCTTCAAGCCCTTCCGATCACGTTACCTGCTTCCTTCTTTGCCTCCTATAAAATTCTTTCCCGAACCTTTGTGTGGGCCTCCAAAAATCCACGTATTGGCTGGGACAGACTAGTTCTCCCTAAAAGATTGGGGGGTCTGGGTCTCCCAGATCTCCAAAAATATCACTGGGCCTGCCACCTGACCAGACTGGTGGATTGGCATATACATCGTCCATCCAAGGACTGGATTGCACTAGAAGCATCGTTCGCACGCTTTCCCTTAGCCAACACGCCGTGGATGACCCACACCAATGTTCCCAAGGAATTCACTGCTCACCCTCTCATCGGTACCACACTTTCACTGTTCAAAAGAGCATGCAAACTGCTGGCCTTCACACCCTCACCAGGCCCCATGACCCCTCTGGACAACAACCCAGACTTTCCCCCGGGTCTTTTCCTAAAAGACCCTGCCCCTGAGACCCACAGTTCATCAGCTAGAGCACAGAAATTTTTCCAAAACGGGACTCTCCTCTCTTTCCCTACACTTGTAACTACCCTGCCTAATTACGACATACCCTTTTACAAATACTTACAACTGAGACATTTCCTCCAACCCTCTAACCAATCCTCTCACTGGCACAGAGATCTCACGCCGTTGGAATTTCTTTGCACTTCAACAGAACCCCAAGGCCATCTAATTTCCTCAAATTACGCCCTACTGTTTTCAGGTCACAAGATCAAGGATGACACCCTTACACAACAATGGGAAAAGGACCTATCCCTAGATCTCACCCCCACAGAGTGGGACCACATATTTACCCTCATGCACAAGGGTTCCATTAATGTCACAACGCAGGAAAATAGATACAAAATTTTCTCGAAATGGTATCGGACCCCCGACAAAATCCACCACTTCCACCCCTCTGTTCCTTCTACCTGCTGGAGGTGTAATAACGCTAGAGGTACCCTGCTCCACATCTGGTGGGAATGCTCCCTTATCCAACCCTTCTGGTCGGAAATCCATAGACTAATCTCCCAAATTACCACATACACCCCAGACTTCTCCCCCGCCCGATATTTACTACACCACATACAAGGGTCCCCCACTTCATACAAAAAAACCCTAACTATTCACCTGATCAATGCAGCCAACCTCTGTATCCCTGCACGGTGGAGAAACCCCGCCCCCCCACCGCTCAGGACTGGATTCGCAGGGTAGACCGAATAGCGGAAATGGAGCAACTCATTTCCCAAGCCGCGGATACCCCTACCAAATTTCAGGCCACCTGGGCCTGTTGGACTCACTATAGAAACTCACAAACACACCCGGCCTTGACCCAGCCACCTCCTCATACTCTCTGAGGAGTTCACGCGACGTGTTCACTTGTGTCCCCCCTCAATAACACACCTGCCCCCCCCTATTCCCCCTTGCCTCTTCCCTCCCCCCACCAGCGATACTGACCTGACATTCTTATGAAGCCTAAAGCTTGCCGTATCTTTGCATATCACACATGCCTTTCCTCACTATCAGTTTTATATGGATTTCCCCCGAGCGACCGACTCACCCTCGGTCCGCCCTACACTTTGGACGATTCCACTTCTTCGTACAAATTCTAAATTTCAGTTGCCATGCCGTTATTTTAAATGCTACATACGCCTTGTCCTGTATCCGGTTCTCGTTCACAGCTAAGTTCCCGTCGGGGGTGAACGGAAACGGGATTGCTCATAACACGGCATGGCCCTACTCCGCAAACCACATCCGACCTTTCTGAACCTGCATCCATAGATGTAAGTGGAGCTACCTACCTTATTATACTGTTGAGCCACATGAATGATTACATGTGCTTTTATTTGTTCTTGTTCCTATTATTCTGATCTATATGTGCATATTGCCCATTGGATGTTTGTTTCTCTAAGATGTATGGCAAACTTTACATGTTAACCTGCAAAATTTCAATAAAATCTTTTGAAAACAAAACAAAAAAAATAAATAATAAGTTTTGTAAAAGATGTGTGCTTTCTCTTTTGAGAACAATCCGTTATTGCAGTGTTGTGTCTCTCTTTATCTACCCACCAAAGACATGTAAATATCTTTTGGTTTCTGCTTTGCAATTAGTTTGGTTGTGTAGGATGGATGAACCCTCAGCCTTGTATTTTTTGAAGGCCTTCTCCTTTGCGTTTATATGCATTCTTACGTTGGAGTTAAAGGGGTTGTAAACCCTAATTTTTAAAAAATAACAAACATGTCATACTTACCTCCACTGTACGGTTCATTTGCAGAGTGGCCCCGATCAACCTCTTCTGGGGTCCCTCGGCAGCGCTGGTAGCTCCTCCCCGCATTGGGTGTCCACATTGGAGAAGCGCTCTCCTTGGTGGACACCCATACGGGCATGCTCCCGAGTCCTGCTTTTGCGTGTATTCACACAGAAAGCAGGACTCAGCCCCGCCCCTGGTGCCCGTCATTGGATTTGATTGACAGCAGCGGGAGCCAATGGCTGCGCTGCTATCAATCTATCCAATCAGGACATGAGTCACCAGCTAGAGCTGGTGTGCTCGGTCCGGAGTAAGACAGCACTCAGGTAAGTACAACGAGGGGGGGGTTGGAGGGCTGCAGCACTACAGAAGGTTTTTCCCCTTAATGCATAGAATGCATTAAGGGGAAAAACGTTGAGGATTTACAACCCCTTTAAGCCGTCCAGGATGTTTGTTAGCTCTTTTAAATGTATTTCTCATTGGGATGCACTGGCTAATACCCTTATTTAATATGCTCTTAAAGCATACCCATTTTTCCTCCATGTTCTTTGTTTCTAAGATTTTATTCCATTTAGTATCTTCTAGCAAGGATCATAGTTTAGGGAAGTTGACTCTTTTGAAATTCAGTGTCTTTGTATTTCCCTTATGTTTCCTATTTGTGTGATTTATACTGAAACTAATTGACCTGTGATCGATGTTTCCTAAATTTCCCCATATTTGCACATCCGTGATCAGGTCTGTATTGTTGGTAATCAGTAGGTCTAGTACCGCTTTGTTTCTAGTTGGTGCATTTACCATCTGACCTTCCACCCAGTCTATGTCTGGATAATTAAAATTCTCCATTATAATGACACATTCCTGAGCAAGCTCTGCACTGGTGGTGCTCTGATCCCACAGCTAAATTAACTGTAGGAGACGGTCCTGTGCTTGCCGAACTTTCTTGGGCGCCCTGAAGCCTTCTTCACAAATGCAGTGGAAATGTTTTTTTATGGGATTAAGTCCATTTTCATGGAAAAGAGGGACTTTGTAATTAATTTGAATTTATCTTCATAACATTCTGGAGTATATGCAAATTGCAATAATAAAAACGGAGGCAGCAGACTTTGTGAAAATGAATATTTGTGTCATTCTCAAAACTTTTGGCCACGGCTGTAGGGCTGCTCTTCATACTGTCATAGAAAAGAAAAGGCAAGATAGTACAAATCGCAAACCACTATTTTATTTAAAAAAATACATTCACATGGCAGAAAGGATAAAAGCACTTTCTTCACTATACAAAAAACCTCAGCAAGATGGCGTCATAGTTCCACCCTATGTAATGATGTCGCCAACCACCTGACGAGTATCGCCCAATAAACATTCTCAAAGGCTGAAACAGGAAATCGACTTCATGCTCTATATACACTGCATTCCTGTAACCATAGCAGCCAAACAACAAAAAATGAAGCCCAAGATACAAAGTTCTGCAGTACAGCCACCATATTAACAGAGATCATCTCGAACAGCAGCATGTAACTCTACTTATACTGCACACAAAAAAAATAGCAACTTATACACAAAAGCCGCCATACACATAAAGTGAACAGGCAATGCCGAGCATATGTAAACATATAAAACCACCATATTGACACAGATAGAAAATTATAAATAAACAAATTCTGCTAAAATAAAAATAAAAACATTAAAAATATGCAGCAGACAATTCACTATTAAAATATAAAAATACTATTAAAATATAAAAATACCACCTAAAATCAAAACAACTTTATAAAAAAACTTTTTTAAAAATACAGAAAAAAAATATACCGTACATTTAAATATAAAAAATAATAAATGATGATCTCTGTTAATATGCTGTAATAGGTAATAAATATATATGAGGCTTGTCTGCAAATGTGTGGAATCCTTTTAAACCCCTGCACGTGTGTAGAAAGCATGGAGTCTGCCAAAGCCACATAGCATCTTTATGCATGCAGGGGGTTCACACGATTCTGAGTATGGTCAGACACTGACAAGGACTAGCAAGTACGAGGGGTCTTCAAAAAGTTTCTGCACTTTTTTTTATAATTAATATATTTTAGAAAAGCGCTGAAATATATTGAAAAACCCTTGCATATACAGTGCTGTGAAAAAAGTATTTGCCCCCTTTCTGATTTAAAATTTGTTTGCATATTTGTCACACTTAAAGGGGTTGTAAACCCTTGTGTTTTTTCACCTTAATGCATCCTATGCATTAAGGTAAAAAAACACCTGGCAGTGACCGGCCCCCCAGCCCCCCGTTTTACTTACCTGAGCCCTGGAACTTCACCCGTCAGGGACGTGCTGTTACTCTGCCTGGGGTTCGCGGCTCTTGGTTGGATAGATTGATAGCAGCACAGCCATTGGCTCCCGTTGCTGTCAATCTAATCCAATGGCGCAGGCACTGGGGGCGGGGCCGAGTCATACATTCGGTGGCTACAGACGCCTAATGATGGGCTCAGGAGCGCGCCCGCAAGGTAACTCCCCAGGAGAGCGCTTAACCTAGGGGGTTATCTGATGTGAGGAGGAGCTGCGAGAGCCGCCGGGGGACCCCAGAAGATGAGGTTTGGGGCCACTCTGTGCAAAACGAACTGCACAGTGGAGGTAAGTATGATATGTTTGTTATTTAAAAAAAAAAAACGAACCCTTACAATCACTTTACATCACTCATTATCAGATAATCAAAAAATGTTATCATTACACAAAGATAAACCGAGTAAATACAAAATGCAGTTTTTTAATGATGGTTTCATTTATTAAGGCAAAAAAACTGTCCAAACCTGCCTGGCTTTATGTGAAAAAGTAATTGCCCCCTAAACCTAATAACTGGTTATGCCACCCTTGGCAGCAATTGCAATCAAGCATTTGCGATAACTGGCAATGAGTCTTTTACATTGCTGTGGAGCAATTTTGGCCCACTCTTCATTGCAGAATTGTTTTAATTCAGCAACACTGGAGGGTTTTCCAGCATGAACGGCCTGTGTAAGATCATGATACAGCATCTAAATTGGATTTAAATCCAGGCTTTGACTAGGCCACTCCAAAACCTAAATTTTGCTTTGTTTGAACCATTTGGAGGTGGACTTGCTGTTGTGTTTCAGATCATTGTCCTGTTGCATAACCCAAGTGCACTTGAACTTGAGGTCACAAACTGATGGCCAGACATTCTCCTTTAGGATTTCCTGGTAGAGCTCAGAATTCATGGTTCCATCAATCATGGTAAGTCTTCCAGGTCCTGAAGCTGTAAAGCAGCCCAAGACCATCACGCTACCACCACCATGTCTGGCTGTTGGTATGATGTTCTTGTTATGAAATGCTGTATTAGTTTTATGCCAGATGTAATGGGACGCACACCTTCCAAAAATTGTAGTTTTTGTCTCATAAGTCCACAGAATATTTGCCTAAAAGTCTTGGGGATAATCAAGATTTTTTTTGGTAAATGTAAGATGAGCCTTTGTGTTCTTTTTGGTCAGCAGTGGCTTTGGCCATGGAGCTCTCCCACGGATGCCATTTTTGCCTTTATCTTTGCCTTTATCTTTTTCTAATTGTTGAATCATGAACGTGCTTCACTTTGTCAGACAGCTTCTATATATGTGATTTCTTGATTCAACAGGTCTGGCAGTAATCAGGCCTGGGTGTGGCAAGTGAAATTTAACTCAGCTTTCCAAAAAATTGTGGTTAATCACAGTTCATTCATGATTCAGCATAGGAGGGGGCAATTACTTTTTCACATAGGGCTAGGCAGGTATGAACAGTTTTTCCCCTTAATAAATTAAATAATAATTTAAAAACTGCATCTTGGATTTACTCAGGTTATCTTTGTGTAATATTAAAATTTGTTTGATGAAGGCGCATGCGCTGCAGCTCCTAAGATGGCCGCAGGCTGTTAGAGCTCCGCTCCACCACGGCTCTGTAACCGCCACCGGAGCGATCGGAGCAACCCCCCGAGCACCTTACCGGACCACACGAACGGGGGAAAACCCCAGGAACACTGCCTTGAAAACGGCGAACGTCCGCAGGAACCTGACGAGCCAGATGACAGCGGCAGGCATTCAGATCAGCTATGCCAAGATGGCGGCGGCTCCACGAGGCCCATGCAACACGGAGGAGATGCAGCACTCTATAGCGGACCAGGACACACAGCATCCACAGCCACCACAGTCCCCGGGTACAGACTTTCCGCCCCTGGCCCCGGCTGCTTCTCCCCCATCCACGGAGTCCCTCTTGAGCAGGATGGGCTTGGGCCTTCCCTCCACACCTATGATGGACCCTGATACAGGACTGTTATTGTCAGTATCAGAAGCCCACTCTGACATTCCTGTGCCATCCGATTTCCCCTCCATGATGGAGGCCTTCTCCCAGCTTCTCTCCAAGAGCCTGGCCCAAAATGCAGCACAAATTACCTCATCCATCCATGCTGACCTGCAGCAAATAGGGATGAGGATGGACATAATTGAATAGAAAGCTGACCAAGCAGTATCTCGCATCAATCAAAATTCAGGATTCAAGACTTGCACGACCAGCTGGAAACAGCATTTGCCAAAATCGATGACCTCGAAAATAGATCGAGACGCTATAACTTTCGCGTTCGAGGACTCCCTGAATCAGAAAAGGATGTTCATGCCGCAGTGAAGACCCTTTTGCAGGGAACCTCATCCAAGATATCACTGAGCAACAACAGGAGCTAGACAGAGTTCACAGAGCCCTTCAACCCCCCCGATCAGATGGCCTTCCCAGAGACATCATTGTGAAACCCCATTTCTTCTCCATAAAGGAGGAGGTGATGAGAAGATCTAGGGGCTCAGAAAATCTCAAATTGATGGGACACAGGATCCAGATTTTTGCAGACTTGTCGCCATACACTGTGCAAAAAAGGCGCTCTCTCAAACCGCTACTTCAACTACTGCTTGAAAAAGAGATCACATATCGTTGGTCCTTCCCCCTTCGATTAAACTTTTCCTACAGGAACAAAATTACGGCTTCTCTTCATTTGCCGAGGGAGAACGGCTGCTCCTGCAACTGGGTTTGATCTCCCAGGACCCTTCTTCATCACAGGCCAGCAGGAGCTCCTCTTCATCCACAAAAAGACCTCCACCAGCAAGCCCGCTGCAACCCACCTGGCTTAAACAGAGCTCCAAATGCTCTAAGGAAAATCTTCCCCCGTGATGTGCTGTCCTCCAATTGGAACAGGAACCAGATCCTGAAATCCCTCGTGGACATTTTCGGTTCAACGGTGACCTCTCTGGGATTTCTTTTACGCCCTTTGCAAAGATGCCATATGTCAGTTGGGCCTTATTCCTTTGCAGCAGTTTCCATTCTTCCCATCTCGGATATCACAGGCTTAGCAACAGCCGACCCTGTGAAATTACAGGGATGGGGCAGGGGAGGGAGGGGGTCTCCTAATTTACATATATCTTAAGCTGGACAGGACTCAGAAAAAATAGGTATTTCCAGGTTCTATTACTTGTTGGACCCTCCTCTCACTGGTTGATCCTCAAGTTGTACTTACATTAGTATTTTCAATAGCCTTGATCACATTTTAGTGACCGAATGGACCTGCTGACCCCCCTAATCAGATTCCACTGCTCCGCTACTGGAGCATTTTGGCCCGGTTGGTGCAGTGCAATCCTACTTCACATAATATCATTATATTCTAGGGTTGTTCTGTTTTACTTTTCTTTTCTTGTATTTGAAGCAATGTTAGAATGTTTTATGCTTGCTAGTTATACGGTTTTATAGGTGGCGGGGCCATGGTGGACCTAGTGCACCTCCAGTTGAAACCAGAGGCACTGATCGTGCATTTGGTTTCTAGTCTGGTAGTCCCTCTGATTGGACTCTGGCCCTCTCAGGTAAAAGGGTAAGGCATGGCCAGTCCATCCTACCCTGGGGTAAGGGAGGGGTCTGGGGACCCCTGTATTATTACTTTCTGTTCTTGTTACATGTATGACAGTTTAATGGATCAGATTTTAGTAACTTGTCTACCCTCTCTAATACTCTCTCTCACCCCTCTCCTTTCTTTCTCTCCTTCTTATCCCTTGACCGCTTCCAGGTTCCACACTCGCTTATGGCCTCTCCTCCCAGGTCTTTAGTTCCCGACAAGCTTATTCCAAGGGATCCTTGAGTCACTTTCATCCACACGTACAGGTAAGACCTTTCTCATAAGCATGACCTTACAACACTCAATTTATGACTGATCTCCCTAAAGTCCCTCCCACCCTAAAAATTTTATCACATAACACTCAAGGAATGAACTCCCCTGTCAAAAGAAGGAAACTGTTTCAACTCTACCATTCTATGCACACAGACATTCTCTTTTTACAGGAGACCCATTTCCCCATATCATACCAACCCACATTTCTCCATCGCAACTTTCCCCAATTCTTTATTTCATCTGCACCCAACAAAACAAAAGGGGTGGCTATATGTTTTGCCAAACATATCAATCTCTCTCAACCTCAGATGATTATAGATCCCCTGGGACGCTTTATTCAAGTATCGGGGAACATAGATGGTGAACAATACACCTTTGTATCCTATTACTCTCCTAATAGAGGTCAAAGGGCATTTTTTGAATCCATACTACACAAACTCCGCCCTCACCTTAAGGGCACAACTATTATCGGTGGGGACTCCAATATAGCCTTTGACTTCTCCTTGGACAAGTCTGGAGATGGGATAACAAAACCCAAACGCCCTACTAGACAGAGCGTTAAAGTAGCTAAGTTACTACATGAGGCTGGATTGGTAGACGTCTGGAGGGAATCTAACCCTCGCTCTAAGGATTATACACATTTCTCAGCACCCCATAACTCCTATGCCAGGATAGACCACATCTTTACACATGCCACTACGATCCCTTTGAATGTACGGTCACGGATTACAGACTCTCCTCTATCGGACCACTCAATGGTTACTCTAACCCTCCACAGAACATCAGGACATAGGGAGCTCAACCGTTGGCGCCTGCAGGAATCCATTCTTAACGATCCCATACAGGCCACTATCATAGAGAAATTTATTAAGGAATACTTTAGCCTAAATATCACAACTGACGTCTCCCCGTCCACAGTTTGGGCTGCTCATAAAGTGGTGATCAGGGGGAAATTAATGCAATTATCAGCTACACTAAAAGTGACACGATCAAATTGACAGTGAACTTTCGATCTCTCGCAAAAGCCCACAAACTAAATCCCACTTCGGAATTTCTGACTCACCTGGATCAGGCTCGGGCCCTTCTCAACCTGAACCTAATGACAGCGGCTGAAAAACACCTCAGGTGGACAGGGGCGCGTTTCTACTCCCAGAGGGATAGGATAGGATCGAAATTGACGGTAAAACTTAGTCCTAAACCTCGCCAATTGGCATTCCCCAAAATTAAGTTAAACTCAGGTGACCTGACCCAGAACCCTAACCAAGATTATGGAAGCATTCCAACAGTTCTATTCGGAACCTTATAAATCTCAACGCCACCATTCAGGTCAATCACAAGGAGGCTTGCTTGACTCCTTGCCTTTACCTTCCTTAACCTCAGAACATAGGGACCTACTTGAAAGCCCCTTCTCGGTCACCGAGGTTCTGGATACTATTACTTCCTTGAAAGTCGGCTCCTCTCCTGGACCTGACAGGTTCTCCACCGGGTATTATAAAAAATTTGGGGAAATATTGGCCCCACATCTCGCAAAGTTTTTCAATTTTCTTAGGGAAGGATCCCCTTTGGGGGCTGACTTAAATGCAGCATATATTTCGGTGATTCCCAAACCAGGGAAAGACCCGAGCGAAGTTGGAAATTACAGGCCTATCTCCTTAATTAACAATGACATCAAGATTATGACCAAGATTCTAGCCAATAGATTAGCAGGTTTTATCCCCTCATACATCCATAGAGACCAGGTAGGTTTCATTCCTGGAAGGCAAGGCCCAGATCAGATTAGAAGGACAATAGACGTTATCTCCTTCTATAAATCTAGTTGGGATGGAGGCTCCCCCCAATCGGGTTTTATTCTTTCTATCGACATACACAAGGCGTTCGATTCAATTGAATGGAACTACCTTTCTGAGACCTTTAGAAGATGGAACTTTGGCCCCCATTTCTTAAATTGAATCAACTCTATGTACTCTAATCCATCTGCCCAAGTGAGGTTAATGGGAAGATATTCAACCTCCTTTTCAATTGGGAGGGGCACCAGGCAGGGCTGTCCCCTCTCGCCTCTTCTCTTTGCGATGGCCATAGAAACTTTGGCCATAGCAATTAGAACAAACTCCAATATCAAGGGTGTGGCATATGGGGACCAGGAGCACAAATGCGCACTTTATGCAGATGATCTCTTGCTATATATAACTTCACCTCTAATAACCACTCTGAATATTTACGGGGTTCTGAACTCATTTAGCAAAATCTCTGGCTTAAAGGTCAACATGTCTAAATCAATAGCTTTAAATATCACTGTTTCTCCCGACATAGTGACACAACTATCTAACAATTTTGAGTTCTCCTGGGCCCCCATGACTATCCCTTATCTGGGGATCAATTTAACCCCAGAAATAAATAACCTCTTTAAAGCTAACTACCCCCCCATGATCAACAGATGCAGGGGGGATCTCCAACAGTGGTCGAGATGTGGTCTGTCCTGGCTGGGAAAAATACACGCTGTAAAGATGACTCTCCTTCCGCGTCTCTTATACCTGTTCCACTCTCTGCCAATCCCGCTTCCGAGGAGCTTTACTCGCAAACTTCAATCAGAGATTACTCGCTTTGTATGGGGCAATAAGGGTTATAGATGCCCAACCAAAATACTTTATCGCCTTAAGTCACAGGGAGGCTTAGGCCTTCCAGACCTCTGGAGCTACTTTCAGGCGGCGCAATTATCGCAAATTTCTATCATTTTCTCTAAGGGACCGAAGCCCGAGTGGCTCTCAATGGAAAGGTGGGCTACACCCCTCAACACCATTGATTTCCTCCTTTGGTGTGACCCTAAACAAAGACCTGCCATAATGGCCCCCCACACTTTCTCACTCTATTGCAATATGCACTAAATTATTTAGACACCCCTCCCTTATTTCACCGCTCAAACCTTTATCCCACATATTTCACAACACTAAATTTCCACCGGGAGTAAACATCCAAGCATTCCGACGGTGGACTGACAAAGGCCTTTAACGGATAGGACATTTCCTTTTCCCAGCTGGCCCTCTTACCCTGTCTTATTGTAAGCATACACTAGAAATGCCTGACATGGAACAATTCAGATTTACACAAATCTCCCACTTCTTAAACTCTATTTGGATCAACAAACCTGAACCTCCCTTAATAACCCCTTATGAACATTGGTGCTCGAAATTTTCGGAACAAAAGGGAGGAATCTCCTTGATTTACACTGCACTTCAGACAAATCTGGATAAGCCGTCCTACGCAAAGACCTGGGAGGAGGACACAGGCGAAATGTGGCAGACGACAGATTGGTTCAAATCCTGGACACGCTCCTATAGAGGTATTTATAACATCTCCCTTATAGAGGCCAGTCTAAAGGTCCTGACCAGGTGGTATTATGTCCCATCCAGATTGGCATTGATATACCCTGGGACCTCACCTCTCTGCTTTAGGGGTTGCGGACTAGAGGGTACAATGCTACATACATGGTGGACTTGTCCCCGCATCAGAACCTTTTGGAAGACAACCTTCCGTACAATTGGTAATAAAGGTCTCGGTAGCCCCCAATCCACATATTGCCTTATTCAACCACGATATACCCAATACACCTAAGCACCTACAGGTACTGCCCTACTTCATTTTATTGGGTGCGAAAATCACCATAGCAAAAGCATGGAAGAGACCCATGGTTTCCTTTCAGGTTTGCAGGAGAAAGGTGTCCTGGATTATGTCCCAGGAACAAATAGTAGCGAAGCTGAATGACAAAATTGGGAAGTTTAATACCGTCTGGGAACCTTGGGCCACATTCTGCAACATATCTCTCATACTGGGTATTGAACCTGATGCAAGTTTAGTTTCTGTTATTAACTGAACCTCACCCTACCTTCCCCCTCTTATCTCACCCCTTTTCACACGTTTCCTTTCTTTTCCGAATGGGATTGCTCAGATCCCGCTATTTCTCAGATACAGCATGACTTATACACACCCAGAGGGGATTTCTTAAAGGAATGTTAATCGGAGTATCCGAGGGACCCCTTCTTCTCCTCACTAGAGGTTTACTAGTTACTGCAGTAGCGAACTGGAATTGGAGGGCTCCGCTTTGATAGCCCCTCCAACCAGTTCATAACGCTCCTGGGAGGTCGGCTGATTTGGGGTGGAGCCTAAACACACCTACAGGAAGTTCCCAAAGGGGGGGTGTGTGAGGGTTCCCTGGGTCATCCGGCGTCTATCCCCCAAGAGCGAATCCACACTTCTGCCTATCCTCCCGCACAGGTGGGCTCCCTCGGATAATTCTGTACAGTACATACAGATCAACTGACCCAAACTTACCTTTCTGTCTCTTGAGATCTCTGATGGAAATCACTGAAGATACCTTATATTAGAATATCCTCATAGGGTTATCCTCTGATCCTGGAGCACCTGTTTAGTTCTCTGACATACAGGATTGTTCATACTTTGTTCATTGGTTTCATTATATGAATACATTGAAAATCTTTTTTTTTTTTTTCCCCTTTTATTACTCTGTTTTTAACAGAGAAGTTTACTACACTACTGAGTTATAGAAAGAAAGGGGTTCCCCTAAATGGACTTTAACGGCACTTGCAAAAGGATATCAGAGAGTAAATATGTGTACCAACGTATGAGAAATAAAGGTTACTACTACTGAGTTAAGGTTGACTACAGGACATAACAGAGCCTCATATAGCAGCTGTGAGTTAATTCTGTTGTGACAGTCTTGCAACTATAACACTCAGTTTGGCTTATGCCGCGTACACACGGTCGTACTTTTCGTCTACAAAAGTCCAACGGACGCTGACGGACTAAAGCTGGCTGGTAATCCGATCGTGTGTGGGCTTCTCCGGACTTTCAACTTACTTTTTTAGCCTCAAATCCGACGTACTTTAGATTTGAAACATGCTTTAAAACTTTACTTCGTAACTACGACGGACCCCGAAATCCGCTCGTCTGTGTGCTAGTCCGACGGACAAAAAGCCACGCTAGGGCACCTATTGGCTACTGGCTATGAACTTCCTTATTTTAGTCCGGTGTACGTCATCACGTACGAATCCGTCAGACTTTTGTGTGGTCGTGTGTAGGCAAGTCCGTTCGTTAGAAAGTCTGCCGCAAGTCCGCCGAAAGTCTGCCGGAAGTCTGCCGGAAGTCTGTCGGACAGGCTGTCTGACTTTTGTAGACGAAAAGTCCGACCGTGTGTACGCGGCATTATAATTGATGTTCATAAATGTAAGCTACTTTCTGTGTAACTTTACTTACTATTTCAGAAAAGTTTGCAATTTCCTGTATGGTATGCAAAAACACCAATAAAAATTATTTGAAATAAAATTTGTTTGATGATCTGGAAGTTATGCCGCGTACACACGGTCGGACTTTTCGTCTACAAAAGTCAGACAGCCTGTCCGACAGACTTCCGGCAGACTTTCGGCGGACTTGCGGCGGACTTGCGGCATACTTTCTAATGAACGGACTTGCCTACACACGACCACACAAAAGTCCGATGGATTCGTACGTGATGACGTACACCGGACTAAAATAAGGAAGTTCATAGCCAGTAGCCAATAGGTGCCCTAGCGTGGCTTTTTGTCCGTCGGACTAGCACACAGACGAGCGGATTTCGGGGTCCGTCGTAGTTACGAAGTAAAGATTTGAAGCATGTTTCAAATCTAAAGTACGTCGGATTTGAGGCTAAAAAAGTACGTTGAAAGTCCGGAGAAGCCCACACACGATCGGATTACCAGCCAGCTTTAGTCCGTCAGCGTCCGTTGGACTTTTGTAGACGAAAAGTCCGACCGTGTGTACGCGGCATAAGAAATATGTAAAAAAAAAAAGATCAGGGAGGGGGAAATACTTTTTCACAGCACTGTATATATTTTTTATATTAATACAGGAAAATGGAATACCATGGAATAAATAGAGCCTTGCAGTGGGTCAGATTCTGTGCAGTCTATGTCACATCAAAATAAAATCCATAAGTATTAGGAACTAGACATAAGAACAAAAAATTGCCTCAATACATTTTCAATGACACTTCCTTTTTCCAGCAACACCATGCATGTGACAGGTTGACAAGGCAGGAGCACAACTGAGATACAATTGTAACCCCATAACTGGAAGTATCTGAACAAAGACTCTTATGCTGGGTCACCAGGTATTTCTTTAAAAAAAGCTTTACATTTCAAAGAGTTGAAAACAGTTATGAAAATTATATCCACATGTTAAAGTTTATTTGAGATTTACATGGGTTTATGTCTGCTTAAAGCTTTGTGGTTTACTATAGACAGTACTCTGCATTGGGATGATGAGAAATAAATTTATACTGTAGCATCAAACAGTGTTTGCAATCCTCATTTTATTCTGCTGGTTGTCCCCCTGCCAGGAAGAGGGCATGGTAAAGGTAGAAACACTTGCTGTATGTTTAATAGTGTGTACTTCTTCCCTCTAAATTGTGCATAAAGTATATCTGAACACAGAACAGAAATGTAATATATTTCAGCTTACCAGCCCTAGCATGTAGTGGCTGTGGTAGATTTTTTTTTTTTCAGGCCACATACATTTTCTGTACATTAGGGATGGGATCGATGTTTGAGTCGAGCGTAAGTTCGACTCGAACATCAGCTGTTTATTTGTTCGTAGAACAAATGGACATATGGGGTGCTCGCAACAAGTTTGCCAGCCTTGATGCCTACTGATTGGCCTGCCTGCTGATTGGCCAAAGCATGCACCTGACTTGCATGCTTTGGCCAATCACAGAGCGATGTGCTGTGAGAACCATGATTGGCCAAAGGCATAAAAGCCCCTCTGGGGTTTTTTGGGATGACGGCCAGAACAATAAATGAGACAGAGGAAGTTTCAAAACGGTGGTAAAAATCTAGATGTCAGCAGATTGGAGTTAGCATTTTCCCATTGCCCGAGTAATATACATGATCGTTAATTCTCTGTCTCAGTTGTCTGGCCGTCTTTCCCACATAAAAAGCCCCACATTTGCACATCATGAGGTATACCAAACCCTGTGTACAAGAGGTAGCGGAGAATTTGGGATAGTAACTCTCACCATTGGGGAGTAAGATTTTATGACCAGGTAATACCCATGGACAGAAAGTACAGGCGCCACAACGTGATGTCCCCAAAGGTAGCCTAGATATGCGTTTGTTATGTGCAGTGTAGTGACTGGTCACCAGTTTATCTCTAAGGGAATTGGCGCGTCTGAATACAATTTCCAGACATGCGCCAATGTATTTTCTAAGTATCTGTAGAAGATGCCAATGAGTGTCCATTATCATTCTAATATCCTCATGGTGTGATGAGAACTTAGTGATTAATTTAACTGTAGGTTTATTGGGAGGAATCTTGGTTTTGTATAGTAGGTCACTGCATTGTTGGCCCACGGCCTTATTGTAGGCTCGACGTAACAGTGAACAGCTATACCCTCTTGCAAGTAGGCGTAGTTGTAATAGTTTGGCTTGTTGCTAAAAATCTGATAAGTGCGTACAGTTGCGGTGGAGCCTGATGTACTGAGCGTACGGTATGCTACTGGCATACTTGTCCAATTAACTTGCAAACCCTTTAAAACCAATAAAAATTTAATCACTATAATCATTACACTATTCTACAAGTACATTGCCCAGCTGGTTCGCTTTGCTCCCTGTTGCCAGATGGCCATTTCTTTTTTGGGGAGGTTGTTTGTGGTCGGGTGACCCAGTTAGAGCAAAATTCCCTGTATCTTCTGTTTATTATTTGTTTTTAAGCTTTCTATATGCTAATAAACTGTAGAGTTACCTTTTGTTTCTTTATACATACTTGATAGAACTCCCTATGCTCCTGAAGAAGCATACCTCTACGCGCAACATGTTGAGCGAATAAAAGAACAACTGTCCCCGGATCCACATCCTGACCCACAGTTCTCCTTACCTACACCCTTATTTGAAGAATATCATGGGAATTTTTAATTTCCGCTCTTTTGGATGTATCACTGTATCCATTTACTGTTCTAAGTGGTGTCAGAGCTCATGTGTGGGGTACACAATACTAGTATATGAACTTTTATATGTATTTATATGTAACTAAAAACTTTTTTTTTACCTAATTTTGTATCTAATAAACCAATTTAATTATTTTTAGACGGTCTACCTGTGTGCCTTTAAAGTCCACTCTTTTAGTTTTTTGTTTCTCATATGTCCAATATTAGGATACTGGCACACTGCTATCTGTGTACTCACAGTGTCACCCTGTGAAAGCACACTAAAAAATCGGAATAATTTGCAATACGTTATATAGACAAGGGCGGGGCCACCCGGAGACGTAACCGAGTGACCCCACCCCCTTCAGACGTCATGTGTTGTCTGAGGGGATGGGGTCATCCAGATACGTCAGTAGGTGGCCCCGCCCTTGCCTATATAAGAGCTGTCAAAGCAAAAAGACAGCAGTCACCGGGAGTCCTCCCATGGAGGCAAAGTTTTTTAATTTTTTCAATTTTTTGGGTCTGTCGGGCAGTGTGTTTGATGGTGGATGCTAAAGGGGGCTTCCAAATTCTGATAAGTCCCCCACCTACAGACCCCCACAACCACCGGGCAAGGGTTGTGGGGATGAAGCCCTTGCCCCCATCAACATGGGAACAAGGTGCTTTGAGGGAGACCCCAAAGCATCCTCCCAATGTTGAGGGCAAGTGGCCTGGTATGGTTCAGGGGGAGGGGGCACTTACCCCCCCCTTTTACTGACCTGCCAGGCTGCTTGCTCAGATAAGGGTCTGGTATGGATTTTGGGGGGGGACCCTACGTCATTTTTTTTAAATATTGATGGGGAGTTCCCCTTAAACTCTATGCCAGACCCAAAGGGCCTGGTATGGACTGGGGGGAACCCATGAAGTCTTTTTTTATTAATTCTGTCATAGGGTTCCCCTTAACCACTTCAATACACTGAATTATATACTGTACACTGACTGCACTGTGTATATATACCCTGTTTCCCTGAAAATAAGACCTAGTGTGATTGTCGGTGATGGCTGCAATATAAGCCCTACCCCCCAAATAAGCCCTAGTTAAAGTCCTTGTAGGTCTTATTTTCAGGGTAGGGCTTATTTTCGGGAAAACAGGGTAGGGCTTATTTGGGGGGTAGGGCTTATATTGCAGCCATCACTGACAATCACGCTAGGTCTTATTTTTGGGGAAACAGGGTATATATATATATATATATATATATATATATATATATATATATATATATATATATATATAGTATATCTATAGATATCTATCTGTCTATCTATCTGTCTATCTATCTGTCTATCTGTCTATCTATCTGTCTATCTGTCTATCTATCTGTCTATCTGTCTATCTCTCTCTCTCTCTCTCTCTCTCTCTCTCTATGAATTCTAATTATTTTATTATATCTTTTCATGTGACAACACTTATGAAATTACACTTTGCTACAATATAAAGTAGTGAGTGTACAGCTTGTATAACAGTGTGAATTTGCTGTCCCCTCAAAATAACTCAACACACAGCCATTAATGTCTAAACTGCTGACAACAAAAGTGAGTACAACCCTAAGTGAATATGTCCAAATTAGGCCCAATTAGACATTTTCCCTTCCCGGTTTCATGTGACTCGTTAGTGTTACAAGGTCTCAGGTGTGAATGGGGAGCAGGTGTATTACATTTGGTGTTATCACTCTCAATCCCTCATACTGGTCACTGGACGTTCAACATGGCACCTCATGGCAAAGAACTCTCTGAGTATCTGAAAAAAAGAATGGTTGTTCCACATAAAGATGGCCTAGGCTATAAGAAGATTGCCAAGACATTGAAACTAAGCTACAGCATGGTGGCCAAGACCATACAGCGGTTTAACAGGACAGGTTCCACTCAGAACGGGCCTCGCCATGGTCGAACAAAGCAGTTGAGTGCATGTGCTCAGCATCATATCCAGAGGTTGTCCCAGAAGGAAGCCTCTTCTAAAGATGATGCACAAGAAAACCCGCAAACAGTTTTGCAGACTAATGCTCCGTACACACGATCGGATTTTCCGATGGAAAATGTCCGATCGGAGCATGTTGTCAGACATTCCGACCGTGTGTTGGCTCCATCGGACATTTTCCATCGGATTTTCCGACACACAAAGTTTGAGAGCAGGCTTTAAAATTTTCCGACAACAAAATCCGATCGTGTCAATTCCGACCGTGTGTAGCCAGTTCCGATGCACAAAGTGCCACGCATGCTCAGAAGAAATTCCGAGATGGAACAGCTCGGTCTGGTAAAATTAGCATTCGGAATAGATACAGCACTTTCGTCACGCTGCAATGTTAAAAATTGTTTAATACAGCGCATTCTCTTCTTCCTTATAATGTGAGAAGAATGAAGTAGTTTTGCTGCTCATATTCACACAGACTTCTCACAAACTTCTTTCTTTATTATTTATTGTGATTCCCTCAAAATATTTAGACTTGTCACATCTGACCACATTTTTTTTTGTTGGTTTTTAAATATTTCTTTTTTTTTGGTCAAGGCATTTTTTTTTTTTGTGTTTGTATTTTTTCCAAGGCTGATTTTTCTTTTTTGTTTTTTTTTTGTGTTTTACTCCATAATATTTTTGTGTGTGTTTTGTGTGTCAAGTTACCACAACACCATTGATATCTTGTATTATTTAATCTCAAGGAGATTGCTTAGTGTTGGTGTCCCTTGTTAATTTCACATTGTATTTTTGAAATGTACCTGCCTCCTCACAAACAAACTGTCATTTTTTGAATGACAACACACCTAGGCGAGTATAATTGAGGAAAAAAATCCTTTATTAAGGGCTCACAACTAAACAAAGAGGGAGGCAACACTGGAGAAACAGCTGAAATTGGTGAAGCCTTTGACCCCCAGGGCAGACATCAACTATTTCAAGCAAAATTGGTGGCCTGAGGAATCCTTATCTAAGGTAGTGCAGTCTGGTCCAGAAGTCCCAGAGATCATGAAAGCAGCAGATGACATACATGTCCCCAGGCTGTGGTCATACAAGAGACTGCATCTTTTGCCAGACCAGACTGAACCCAGGGCCATCACTCTCTGGTCTTCCTTCCACGCTTGCTTCCATGCTGTGGCTGTGGGGGTGGAGTTGTGGCAGGAGGAGGAGGAGGAGGAGGGGGATGGGCCAACTCACTCAGGTGGGTATTGGGTGTTATTTCGCCACTCACCCCCTTACTTAGGACTTTGTACAGAAGGTCCTCACACAGCTTGCGATGACCCTCCTATATGCCCTTCGGTTTGGTGGCAGCCATGCAGGCAAAGGCCTCTTCAGGAGTGGGTAAGGCTCTGAGGGATGCAGAAGCCTCCTGAATGAGCCTGAGCGCTGAATCCTGCATGTGACTCCCCTTCCTCGGTCTTTTGTATGGAAGGCGGAGGGGAGGAACCTGCGATTCGGTCAGGCTGCGACTGGTCCCAGGCTTCTCCTGGCTGCCACTAATCCCCGGCTCCTCCTGGCTGCCACTAACCCCCACCTCCTCCTGGCTGCCACATTCCACAGCCTCCTTCTGTGTGCCACATTCCACAGCCTCCTCCTGGCTGAGGTCTTCCTGTGTATGAAAAAGCGACATAGTTTTAGTTTTTTCTTCATCAATCACACACAATTTTCATCTCATGACTGTTGCAAATTGAATGTTAACAAATATAACAGACTATCATTCTGAGCCCAGCATTTTTCTTTCTTGTCCTAAATTCTGTGCCCACTACTGTCTATTGATATGTAAAACACTTTATTAAATCAGCAATTAGTGATCACTAATAACATCTAGTAAACATAATTTATTTATTGACCAGAAATCTGTAGAAGAATTCTATACCTGACTCAAGCTGGGCTCCTCCACTTCTTCCTGGCTGGAAGTCCCAGGTTGGACATCGGAAGCCTAAGCTGGGGTGGAAGATAGGGTGGAAGGAAGAGTGGATGGAAGAGTGGAGAGAGATTCCCTGACTCCAGTCTGGTCTGACAGAAATCACAGTCTCTCATAGTACCACAGCCTGGGAACATGAATGTCATCTGCTGCAGCTCCGGATCTCTGGGAATCCGTGACCTTCTTGCGCTCCCTAAGATAAGTGCTCCTCAGGCCACCAGTTTTGGTTTTTAAATAGGGGATGGTTGCTGTGGGGACCACCCGCTTCACCAACTCCAGCAGTTTCTCCAGCGCTGCCTGCCTCTTTTGTTTATTATTATAATGTGGATGTTTTACCTGCCACAGACAGGGCAGCTCCCTGTACTTGTCTATGAACAGGAGGAGGAAATTGTGGTCATTGAAGCCATCCATTTTCTCTGCAAGACACAACACAAGACAAACCCTAAATGTCAGGCGAAACTCTCCTAATATAGTTACAATATAGGCCTTAATTTAGACGCAGTATAGGCCCAAGTTTAGATCTTACCTTCGTTTTCACGACCGGCGCCTCCGATACTTCCTCCGCTCACAGATCGTACGTACTACGCACGCGTGTTCCGCTTTATAGACACTGCGCATGCGTGTAACTCCGCCCGCCCCTGACGTTCTTTCTAGTCTCTTCCCTGCCCCTTCTTGTTCAGCGCAGTGGGGGAAGAGCACATGGCGGAGACACAGCAGGTGTCTGATAATTACAGCAACGAGGAGGAGGAGGAAGAAAGCCCGGAGCCTGAAATGTCCGATCCCGGAAGAGACGATTTAAGGCATAAAATATGTCCTTTGGGGAGATGTTGATGATGGTCGACAAACTGAAGAAGGCCGACTACGACGGGAAGTATGGACCTTACCCCAACCCCAATGTCAGAAGGGCCAAGATCATGGCGAAAGTAGTCAAGAGTCTGCACGGGAATTTCGAGGTACGGCGATCGAAAGATCAGCTCAGGAAGTGGTTGTCTGGCCTGAAATTAAGAGAGCATGAGCAGTACAGAAAGATCTGGAAAGTGCTGCAAAAAAGTAAGTAGTTGTGCTGTGTTCCTATTCTTTATGTTTATTACGTTCATGTTGCTCCATGTGCTTTTCTTAACTGTTATCCAGTTTAAAATGGCAACTTTCATGTTCAATGGCACATTATTCGTTCATATCAAACATAGTTCGTTTGGCCATATGCATTTGCCAGCATTTTTTAGGGTCTACTTGTGTGAAAAGAATTGGGTTGTGTAGATGGGTTTGTTACTAGAATTAAATGCCAACTACATTCTGTGTAAGGAGAAGACACTCAGCAGCAGTTTACACATCTGAACGCTGGAGCACTAGTGTGGGACACCAGAACACCCTTTTTATTAGGGGTCCCACACAGGTGCTCCAGTGTATACTATAGGGGTGACTCCATCTGTGAAGCTTCTACAAGACAGGTAAGTATTCAAGCTTGACAAAGGACAAGAAAAATGCAACATCTTGGAACTCTGCCAAAACAGACAATTGTACCCCACTTCCAAGCAATGTTTAATATTCCTATTTCTGCCATCAAATATGTATGTGCTAAGTAGACCTATTTTTGTGTACATAGGGGAGAAAAGACTCGGAGGACACCCCTCATCCGAGGAGACCACAGACCCCCCACCTCTGGAAGAAGGGGAAATCCACCCAAGACAAGCAAAGCAGGAGGAGGAAGACGTGGTGGAAATTGGCACCACAACAGGTGAGTGTCTGCGACCACAGGCTCATGTAAGAGATGGATGCCGCTATATTTATAATACATGGTGTTTTTTTGTTTCTATCTTTTTAGGTGATTGTGATGTTGTGGATCCAGATCCTTTCACCAGTGAAAGTGCCCAGATCCTGATCGGGGAGATCATGGGGTGTAATAGGGACTTGGAAAACATAGTGAAAAGCATCAATGATGTTCAACAAAAAATGAAGAACATCATTGATGTTTTAGGGAGAGTTTAAAACCCCTCAAAATCCCTTGTGTTTTTGTTGTGCAAAAAATATTTTTCATTTTTGTGGTAATTTTTGGCTAAGCCAAATTTTAAAGAGGCACACAGTGTGTCAACATGTGCTATCTGCCATCACGGGAGATCAATTATCGTGTTTTGGGGGTGCAACCCCTTCCTCAATAATAAAGTAGCTGTGAGGAAGGGGTTGCACCCACAAAACACGTCCCTTGATCCCCGTGATGGCAGATAGCACATGTTGACATTTGTAAATTTGTGTGCATCTTCCAAATTTGGCTTTTCTAGGGGTGACTTCACCCCATCTGAACGCAATATCAAACACAGTTTGTAAATACTCATGTCTGATATTGCCTTCAAGTTCTACCAAATGTGAACTTTGTAAGTTCTAAATTTGTGTCTTTCTTGTTGGTTTTACACATGCCTGTTTTATCTTAAATGGACATTTCTACTTTTTCTAATGTGACCCCAAAAATTGTTATACAACAAACATGTTGGTTTGTTTTAAAAACCTTTTGGAAATGCACATGTGATTGTGCTGGTATTAAAAAGATTGTTAATCAAGATTGTGTGGATTATTGTCTCAACGCTCCAACACTTTTGTGGTGCTCGAATTGGTGTTTTCTGTGACAATGGGGGTCATTTCCTAAGGGAAAATCCACTTTGCACTACAAGTGCAGTTTCAGTGCAGTTTCAAGTGCACTTGTAGTGCAAAGTGTCTTTGCCTTTAGTAAATAACACCCAACAGTGCTTTGTAAGGTTACACAATCACGCCATTTTCAGGACTCACCACATTTCGGTCAGGGTCAGCTAAAAGAAACACAAGCAGAAAATGTCACCAAAGATTAGATTTTTTTTTTATTTTAAAAAGGTTTTACACATTGTCTGGCATATTGATAGCCTCCCTACCCGCAAAGAATTCAAGGCATATTAGCCGGACATCACGGGCACTCGGGGGCAAGCTAGGACGGCCACTTTCAAGCGCCGTCGGGGTTGGTTCTTTTGGAATTGCAGCCTCAGGCCCAACTGAGCCAGCATAGTTGACAGAATGTTTCTGTAAAAAGTTGTGTAGAACACAGCACGCCAGGATAATGTGATTCAGTTTGTACTCCGCCATATGTATGGGTGTAAGAAATAGGCAGAACCGGCTGGCCATGATTCCAAACGTGTTCTCCACCACTCTTCTGGCTCTGGCCAGCCGGTAATTAAAAACCCTCTGGTCCGGGGTGAGGGTCCTCATCGGGAACGGCCGCATAAGATGGTCCCCCAGCGCAAACGCTTCATCTGCAAAGAAGACGAATGGGAGTCCTTCCACATTGTCTTCTGGAGGTGGCAAGTCCAAGCTGCCATTCTGGAGACGCCCGTAGAACTCGGTCTGGGCGATGACTCCACCATCGGATATCCGGCAATTCTTCCCCACATCCACATACATAAATTCATAAGCTGCCAACACCACCGCCAACATCACAATACTATTGAACCCCTTATAATTATAATAGTATGACCCCGAGTTGGGTGGTGGGACGATGTGGACGTGTTTCCCATCAATTGCCCCTCCGCAGTTAGGAAAGTCCCACCGCTAGGCAAAGTGGGGGGCCACAGTCTGCCATTCCTGTGGCGTGGAAGGAAACTGTGGAGTCAAAATCAAAAAAAAATTAGTCTTTGTGCACATAAACAGGGAATGCAGATTAGACACAAACATTGTTGGCCAACATTAAGATAACATTTGTTACAGGAATTTTTTTAAGACCAAAGTATAAGGTACAACTATCAGATTCACCCTCCCCCCCTCTCCTGGGCCATTTCTAACATTATAGGGGGGGACTCTTGGACAGGTAACCCTCTCCACTTTATTGAGAGATGAATGCCTAAATAATGGGTATTACTTTGGCCAGCCCCTCCTTAGTTACACTATTGGCAGTCCACTGGACAGGTAAGAAGTGTCATAATACAAAGATATAAATTCACATTGTACACATTTTAGCACATTTGGACATTCTGCTATTACCTATCAAGATAATAATAGTATACAAAAACTTTAAACAGTACCATTTGAAAGTATTCAGGCAGGCCCTTGCGCTACATGCTTTGGGGAATTCATCCATACATCTGACCACAAAAGAGATGGGTATAGTGTGTATGGGTTTGGCAAAGTTAGCAGATAGATGATTGAGGATAGATAGAGAATTGGTATCAGCTGACTTATTAGTTGGGGGGAGGGAGGGTTCCAAATGATTTGGGGACCCCCCAGAAAAAGACTCTGGATCTCTGCATGAATTTTAAGCACCAATCACATTTCCTAAAATTTTAGGGGGTGTTTGGGATAAAGCACTACTATGGAGCTGATAAAATACATTGTTTTTTTTTTTTTTTTTGAAAATTTTTGTTTATTAACATTTTAACCGCTCATACAGTACAGTACAACGTGTACCAAAATTCCCCCCCCTCTCCCTCCCTTCCCCCCCCTCTCCCTCCCTTCCCTCCCCCCTAACCCTTACCCTTGTGCAGCCTTTCACTATTGCTGAATCTCTTGCACAACCTTTAAATATTGCTTTCACTATGGTTAAATCACATTCCATGCTCATAAAATATTTTGTTTGCTAGAGATCAATGGTACACCCAATCCTCACACAGTCAAATAATTATCTAATCAGGATTACATCATCATTTTACCCAATACTTAGAGTGCTTGCTAAGGCTCTCCCCCAGCGTAGCAGATCAATTCAAAGTGTCCTTGTCATCCAGCCAACATTGCCATACTTTTTCGAATTTTTTTGGACAACCCCTGCTTAAGTATGTTGCTTTGTAAAAAGGTAATGCTTTATTGATTATGCCTTTCCAATAAGACACTGTGGGCGGTTCAGGTTTTTTCCAACACAATAAAATAGCTTTACGTGCATAAAAAAGGGAGAGAGAGATCATAGTTCTTTGCGCCCTCCGGGGCGCCAACTCCTCCACTAGACCCAGCAAACAGACTGCGACCGTAACAGGAATCGGTACCGAAAGTACCTTCTGTATGGTGCGTGATACCCCCTTCCAGAACTCCCTTATCGGCTGACACTGCCAAAATATGTGGTCAAAATCAGCATGGCTAACCGTGCATCGCCAGCATTCTGTTGCACCTGTACCATATATCCCGGCTATCCTTACAGGAGTATAATACACCCTGTGAAGTATTTTAAATTGAATGAGCCTATCCCTGGCCGACACCAGAGTCTGGAACGGGTGATCCCACATGTCGTCCCAATCTTCCCCCCCAAAATCTGTTACTAATGCACTCCATGTGTCTTTACATTTGTTAAGCATTTTGGGTCTTTCCACAAATAGTTCTTTGTAGACTGTTGATAGCGGTTTTTGTAGGTCCTCAGCCCCGAGCATGTTCTCCAATGGGGATGCGCCCAGCTCTAGTGTGTCAGAATTGAACTGAGTGAGAAACGCATGTCTCAACTGGAGGTATCTAAATAGATACCAGTTGGGAAGATTATATTTATCTTTAAGTTGGTCAAATGTGAGTAATTTTTTCCCCCCACTATGTGCTTCAGTTGTTTAATGCCAACCCTGGCCCAAATCACTGGGTCAGGGATCGCACCAAAGTGCGATAGTCTAGGGTTAAACCATAGGGGGGTGTCCTGTGACCAGCTCCCATCTTCAACCTTCATCAAAACTTGTGCCCTGTCCCATGCGCGGACAGTGACACACATTGAGGTAGTCAGGGATGGGGAGGCTTGGGGTCCCCTGTAAACTAAGTAAGATAGGCTCTCATACGATCCCATGAGAGCTGCCTCTAATACTGTTGCTGAGTCCCCATCGTCCCTCATCAACCAGCGTCTAGCAATCACCATCTGTCCCGCTATAAAGTATTTGAAAAGATCTGGCATTGCTAGTCCACCTTGACCCCATGGCTCCTGTAAAGTACGGAGACCAATTCTGGGGTGTGCAGTGGCCCATATGAAGGAGCTAAATAAGCTGTTTACCCTCCTAAAAAAAGAACAGGGGATCCAAATTGGTGTGTTCCGCAGGAAGTACAAGAAAACTGGGAGAATCTTCATTTTAAGTAGGTTGACCCTACCAATTAGGGACAATGGGAGATGTTTCCAGGCATCAAGCTGCGATTTGACCTTGACCAATGCAGGGAGTAAATTGATGGACATAAAATCACCAACCCTGGGCGATATACGTATGCCCAGGTACTTAAACTCGGTTACCCATGTAATGGGAACCCGTTTGGTTGCTGAGGCCTGGGTATCTGCGTCAATAGCCATTGCACTGGATTTCTCCCAGTTAACCTGCAGTCCCGAAAAGATGGCAAATTTATCCAGTATTTCAAACACTGCCTCTAGCGATGGCCCTGCGTCCTTTAGGAAAAGTAGCATGTCATCTGCATAGAGTGCAATGCATTCCCGTATACCTCCCACCTCCAGTGCTCCCACGTTAGGGGATCTCCTCAGTGCTATAGCCAAAGGTTCTATCGCTAGGGCGAATAGAGATGGTGACAACGGGCACCCCTGGCGTGTGCCTCTACCCACTGTAAATTGGGAGGAGACCGAGGTGCCCAGCTTTATGACCGCTTTGGGATTGCTATACAATAATGAGATCCAGGTCATGAACACGTCCCCAAACCCCATGTGGCGCAGTACCGCCAGCATATATTTCCAGTCCACAGAGTCAAAAGCTTTGGCCATGTCGAGGGACACTACCACCCTAGATCCTGAGTTGTCATGATCAATCTGCAAATGAGTAAACAGTCTGCGTAAGTTAGTGTCTGTCGATTTTTGAGGCATGAAACCCGTCTGGTCTATGTCTACTAAGGTGGTAATAACTTGGGACAGTCTTGTAGCTAAGATCTTTGTTAAGATTTTTAGATCCTGATTTAATAGTGCTATGGGTCTGTAGGAGGAGCACGTCAAAAGGTCCTTGCCTGGTTTTGGCAATAGAATCACCTGTGCTTCTAAGAATGAGTCTGGGAGGCATTTATGTTTAAGACAATGATGAAACAGGGCTCTCAGTCTGGGAACCATGTCCTCTATATGTAGTCTATACCACTCAATACAAAAACCATCTGGTCCGGGTGATTTATGAGGAGGGAAGGCCCTGATAGCCGTTTCAATTTCTTTGTCAGTTATGTCAGCTTCCAAAACGTCCCTATCCATCTCGGTCAGTACCGGCACATTCAGTGACGTCAATAATGCATCCAATTCTTGATTATCATAGACTGGTATGGGAGCATACAAGGCCTTGTAGTACTCCACAAACGTATCCATAATATCAGTTGGGTTTGTGAGAATGTCTCCCCGGTCGTTTTTAATACATGGTATGTTTGTTTGTATCCTCTGTTCTGCCACTAACATTGCCAACAACTTTCCATTCTTATCTCCCTGCTCAAAAATGGATTCAGCTCTTTTTGTCCTGGATGTATGTGTTAATTCGGTAAAGTGAAGTGCCAGCACGCGTCTTGCCTCTAGCAGCTCTTCATATGTTATATCGGACTGATCATTTGCGTGAGCAAGTTCACAGACCCTTTCTTTTTCCTGCAATTCCTGTTCTTTTTTATTGTGAGACCTGCGGGCCTGCTTAATGGCCGAGATATAATGTCCACGCATACAAGCCTTGAACGCATCCCATACTGTGGTGGGGTCTGCCGAGCCTATATTATCTTTCCAGTAGTCAGTGAAATGTGGTGCCACATGGGAGGACACCTCCTCCACCTCCAACCAGCCAGAGTTTAACCTCCATGCCCCTCCCCTTAGAGCCGAGGGAATACTAATATGCACCGATAGTGGAGTGTGATCTGAAATGCCCCCAGCTAGGTAACTAGCTCCTCCCACTAATTGTAACATTGGCACGTTAGCGGATGCCATATCTATTTTCGAGGAGGACCTGTGTGTTTTTGATAAGTGTGAATAGCTTTTGGTGGTGGGGTTTTTCCATCGCCATAATTCTGTCAGGGAGGCCGCAGCCGCCCAGGCAGAAAGGTCAGCAGATGCCACCCTAGCTACATTCGATGAGTCTAGAGCGGCAGAGAGTATGGCATTGAAATCTCCTGCTATAATAAGAGGAAGATGCATGTAAGGGGATAATTTACCAAGGAGATCATAAAGAATCTGTACCTGAAAAGGAGGAGGTATATAGACATTAACTAAGACCATCTTACATGTACTAATGTCAGCTATAACTATCAGGAACCTGCCGCCCGGGTCTGAGATGACATGGTGTATGGTGCAGGGTACCGCCTTGCTAATCAGGATTGACACTCCCCTAGCATAGGTGGAGTATGTTGCGTGCATCGCCCTTTGTATCCAGGCTCTACGCAATGCCAGTACCCTGCTCCCATCCAGATGTGTCTCCTGCAAAAACACCACGTGCGGTGTGATCGTCTTTAAATATTGAAACATTAAGGCTCTGCGAAATTTGTTGTTTAGGCCTCGGACATTCCAAGATATCACATTAACCCTTGATCCTGCCATATTCACATTTTAACTCAACATACATTATATAGTGTACCTGTATCAAAGAGAAAAAACAGAGTAGATTATGCAAATCATGTGTGTACCACATCATTTGTATAACGAAGGGACTACAGTGAAAGGCTGCACCTGCTAAGTAGAAACATCCCAAAACCCCATTAACTCCCTGCTGCTGTGTAGCGAACCGAAACAAAGAGTACACGCAGCTTTTCCCCAAAACTTGTCCAAAAAAAGTCCTGGAAGGCATGACCATAGAAAAAATAAAAATAAAAAAATGCAAAAGAAAACACAAAAAAACTGTACTAATGTCCATCTTCCTGAAGACGGTGTCTGTATCTGTAGGGCTCCATGGCTCCGCAAGGATATCCGTCAGTTGTTCACATGGATACATTGTTAGTTAGCGCCCTTTCCTTCCCCCATGAATGATAAATGTTCCCAGAAAAAAGGATGGGGGATTCATGGCGCAAACAGAGGCCAGGTTGGAGAAGTCCCGCACTGCACAAAAAGGAAAAAAAAAAAAAAAAAAAAAAAAAGAAAAAACCCAGAACAGTATTAACCGATGATAGTAAGTAATATGCTAGGTTAATCAAACCGCCACGGAACTAGAACAGATGAGCCTTGGGACAACAACAGCAGCCAGGATTGCAGACTGGAGAGAAGGCTCAAAAATTACTGTAACGATAGTAACCAGGTGTTGGCCTCATCAGGGGAGTCAAAAAACTTCACCGAACCACCATGCTGAACTCGTAGGCGGCTTGGGTAGAGCATTGAATATTTAATATCACGTTCCCGAAGTCGTCTTCTAATATCGGTGAAAGTTTTGCGACGTCTTTGTAGGTCTGCAGAGAAGTCAGGATAGAGATGCACCACTGTGTGCTCAAAAGGAAGGGTGGGATGTTTACGGGCCTCACGGAGGATGCGGTCACGATCTCTGAAATTGAGGAATCTCACCAAGAAAGGCCTTGGGGGAGCTCCAGGGATGCTCCGGCCCGTCGGGACTCTATGGGCCCTTTCTACCACATACGTCGGGGTGACCTCAGTCAAGTTAAGAAGTTTCTTAAAGAATGCTTCTGCAAATTCAGCTGGATGGTCCCCCTCCGCCCCCTCCGGGAGACCCAGGACCCTCACATTATTTCTCCGAAGACGATTTTCGGCATCGTCCGATTTAGCCACCAGGGATTGGACAGTGCGCTGCAATGTGTGGATGGCATCATCATGGCGGGTAGTGAGGTCCTCTGTGGCGGAAATTCGCGACTCAGTCTCAGAAAGTCTGCCCCTGAATTTGTCCAGGTCTGCCCTGATGAGGTTACATTCCGCAGCCAAATGGTCAATGCGGACCAATAGGGAGGTTCTGCTCTGTTCTATGGCTGCAAGGATGACGGTGGTATCACTTACTGGTGCAGGTGCTTGAGGAGATGAAGAGGCCGTTGGAATCGCTGCCTGTTCCATGTCCACTAAAAGCGCTTTAAATTGTTCCAAAATGGCACTGGGACACTGAGCGGGCTGAGCAGGCTGTGCTGGCGCCTTTTTAGTCGCTGTTTTGCTCTTTGATGGCATGAGCAAGCAATCTGGAGTTACGCAGGGTAGAAGTTCAGGATGGATGTTTTGTTCCCTTTAAGAGCTTGCAGTAGCAGTGAGAGAGACTATCATACAGGGGCGATAAACATCTGTGGCTGGTGCAATGCTGAGCTCTCCCACTGAGGCCTAATGGTGCTGGCCTAAGGTCCCCAGATGTAGCAGTCACCACCTGTCCCCCCAGAGAAGTTGTCACAAAGGGGGTGGTGTACACCGGCCGCCCCTTCCACTGGTCACAGTACCTGGCTGAGGAGAGCAGTGCAGGCCTCGTAGGCCGCAAGATGGTGGCGGTCCGCGGGTGTGTGCGGCTGGGCGTGTGGGGTCCTCAGGCACCTCTGGAGCTGGCCGCCAGTCGGGAGGCTCCTGTGGATGTGCTGGCGTGGAGCGATCGCTCGTTCCGCGGATCGCGGCACCCGAGCGCGGAGGCTTCAGGAGGCTTTGTAGGCCTCAAGATGGCGGCGGGTCTCTGCTGAGGAGTGGTAGGCCGGAGACCGTGTATCCACACAACCGGCCGCCGGACTCCTAAATGAAGGGCGATACCACTGCAGGAGTCAAGCGGGAACAGGCAGGGCAGCTGTGTACGCTCACCGGGCCTGTCTGTGCAAAGGATGGCGACGGATTAGTTCAGGATGAACGGAGCTCCACAGGGACACGTCCTCCTCGGCTTACATCCGGACACGCCCCCAGATAAAATACATTGTTAAGTGACTACATGAGGTGAATATAGGGCCAGGAGAGCATGCTGGGGAGATAAGTGAAGGCAAATATGTATGAAGGACAAAAAAAAAATACAACATGCATGAGGACAAAGGGGACATTCACAGCCTATTCCAATCATGGTAATTAGGGAAGGAGGAAAGAAATACAATATATTATCAAACATTCAATACAATAAAATGTGATATTGAAGGATAAAAATCTTACCTTAATATACTCCTTCTGCAGGACCTGGATGATGGCAGAACAGGTCTCCGGGATAATGATCCCCAGAGCCTGGGGCGAGATGCCTGTCGAGAACTTCAAGTCCTGCAGGCTTCTCCCCGTCGCCAAGTGCCGCAAGGTGGCAACTAGCCTCTGCTCCGGGAGTGATGGCTTGCCTCATGCAGGTATCCTGCCTGCTGATATAGAGGGTCAGCAAAGCCAACAAACGGTGAAATACGGGGTCCGCCATCTGGAGAAAGGTCCTGAAATCATCAGGATTATTCTCACGGATCTCACGGAGCAAAGGCATATGACAGAACTGGTCACGCTGGAGCAACCAATTCTTGGTCCATGAACTCCTCCCCACCCTGTTCATGAACTGGACTTGTGTCAAGGTCAGGACCCCAACACCAAGCCCCCGCACAGCACGAACTCTACGAGGAGTAAGTATACGCAACATGGCTAGAAAACGGTCGGCTTCTTAGAATGAAGTAACAGAACGCACTGAAGAACAGCAAAGCCTGTGAAGAGCGACCTGAAAAACAGTAACGAATAAACAAGAACACAATGACAAGTCAATGGTACTCGCTGCACGCACTGAAGAGCAGATACAAACCCACAAGCACAAACTGAACAGCAGAAAACGATCTGAAAACCACGATTCTGAAATAGCGCGAATCGTCTCTCACCAAACTTTTACTAACATGAGATTATCAAAAGGAGCCCAAAGGGTGTCGAGCTTGGTTCTGAAATGGTCTTTTCAGTCTCGTCGTACGTGGTGTACGTCACCGCGTTCTTGGCGAGCTTAAATTCAGACAACTTTGTGCGACCGTGTGTACGCAAAACAAGTTTGAGCCAACATCCGTTGGAAAAAATCCATGGATTTTGTTGTCGGAATGTCAGATCAATGTCCGACCGTGTGTAAGGGGACATAAGGACATGGATTACTGAAACCATGTCCTGTGGTCTGATGAGACAAAAATAAACATATTTGGTTCAGATGGTGTCAAGCATGTGTGGCGGCAACCAGGTGAGGAGTACAAAGACAAGTATGTCTTGCCTACAGTCAAGCATGATGGTGGGAGTGTCATGGTTTGGGGCTGCATGAGTGCTGCCAGCACCGGGGAGCTACAGTTCATTGAGGAAACCATGAATGCCAACATGTACTGTGACATACTGAAGCAGAGCAGGATTCCCTCCCTTCAGAGACTGGGCCGCAGGGCAGTATTCCAACATGATAACGACCCCAAACACACCTTCAAGATGACCACTGCCTTGCTAAAGTAACTGAGGGTAAAGGTGATGGACTGGCCAAGCATGTCTCCAGACCTAAACCCTATTGAGCATCTGTGGGGCCTCCTCAAACAAAAGGTGGAGGAACGCAATGTCTCTAATATCCATCAGGTCTGTGATGTTGTCATGGAGGAGTGATAGAGGACTCCAGTGGCAATCTGTGAAGCTCTGGTGAACTCCTTGCCCAAGAGGTTTAATGCAGTGCTGGAAAATAATGGTGGCCACACAAAATATTGACACTTTGGGCCCAACTTGGACATTTTCACTTTTGTTGCCAGCAGTTTAGACATTAATGGCTGTGTGTTGAGTTATTTTGAGGGGACAGCAAATTTACACTGTTATGCCCCGTACACACGATCGGACATTGATCGGACATTCCGACAACAAAATCCTAGGATTTTTTCAGACGGATGTTGGCTCAAACTTGTTTTGCATACACACGGTCGCACAAAGTTTTCGGAATTTCCAATCGCCAACAACGCGGTGACGTCAAGCACGTACGACGAGACTAGAAAAGGCCAGTTCAGAACCAAGCGCGGCACCCTTTGGGCTCCTTTTGCTAATCTCGTGTTAGTAAAAGTTTGGTGAGAGACGATTCGCGCTTTTTCAGACTCATGGCTTTCAAATCGTTTTCTGCTGTTCAGTTTGTGCTTGTGGGTTTGTATCTGCTCTTCAGTGCATGGAAGCAAGTTCCGCGTGACTTTAATTAGTCATTGTGTTCTTGTTCATTCGTTACTGTTTTTCAGGTCGCTCTTCACAGGCCTTGCTGTTCTTCAGTGCGTTCTGTTACTTCGTTCTGAGCAGCCGACCGTTTTCTAGCCATGTTTCTTATACGTACTCCTCGTAGAGTTCGTGCTGTGCGGGGGCTTGGTGTTGTGGTCCTGACCTTGACACAAGTCCAGTCCATGAACAGGGTGGGGAGGAGTTCATGCACCAAGAATTGGTTGCTTTAGCGTGACCAGTTCTCTCATATGCCTTTGCTCCGTGAGATCCGTGAGAATAATCCTGATGATTTCAGGAACTTTCTCAGGATGACGGACCCCGTGTTTCACCATTTGTTGGCTTCGCTGACCCCCTATATCAGCAGGCAGGATACCTGCATGAGGCAAGCCATCACTCCGGAGCAGAGGCTCGTCGCTACCCTGCAGTGCTTGGTGACAGGGAGAAGCCTGCAGGACTTGAAGTTCTCGACAGGCATCTCCCCCAGGCTCTGGGGATCATTATCCCGGAGACCTGTTCTGCCATCATCCAGGTCCTGCAGAAGGAGTATATTAAGTTAAGATTTATCCTTTAATATCACATTTTATTGTATTGAATGTTTGCTAATATCTTTTATTTCTTTCCTCATTCCCTAATTACCATGATTGGAATATGCTGTAAATGTCCCCTTTCTCCTCATGCATGCTGGATTTTTATGTAATCTTTTTTTTTTTCTTCATACATATTTGACTTCACTTACCTCCCCAGTATGGTCTCTCCTGGCCCTATATTCACTTCATGTAGTCACTTAAAACAATGTATTTTATCAGCTCCATAGTACTGCTTTACCCCAAACACCCCGTAAAATGTTTAGAAATGTGATTTGTGCTTTAAATTCAGGCAGAGTGGCAGAGGATTTGTTTTTTAGTGTCCCCAAATCATTTTTATTAACCCTCCCTCCCCCCAACTGCTAAGTCAGCTGATCCCAATTCTCTATCTATCCTCAATCATCTATCTGCTGACTTTGCCAAACCCATACACACTATATCCATCTCTTTTGTGCTCAGATTTATCGATGAATTCCCCAAAGCATGTAGAGCAAGGGCCTGCCTGTATACTTTCAAATGGTACTGTTTTAAGTTTTTCTATCCTAATATTATCTTGATAGGTAATAGCAGAATGTCAAAATGTGCTCAAATGTGTACAGTGTGGGGGCGTGGCCTGGTACAGCATGGAGTAGGACGCTTATCTTGAGAGCTCCGTCCATTACTCCTTAATCTTCATCATCCTGGACTCTTTGTGCTACAAAACCGGCTGGAACACGTCCCTGAGGCTCTGGCAACACCCTGGGCTCCTTCCTATACCGATTGGTCACACAGCGGCCCGAACGGAGCGGCGATCTCCCACACGGCGGCCGAATCTAAGCAAGACCGCGGCTTCGGCCTATTCCTGGAGGCCGCGGCCATCTTGGTCCTCCGATCCTCCGGCCCTAAGCAGAGACACAAGCCAATCCAAGGTACCCTGCTCTTAGACAATTCTCCTAGGGAGAGGGACAAGCAATAAATTGCCTATCTGACCAGGGGGGACCCCGAGAAAGCGGACGAATACACCCGGTCCGGATTGCGGCCTAGCCTTACATGGGGTGTACGGCGGCCATCTTGGCACACCTGCCTTCCCTGCCTGTATACACTGCATAAACCACAGCCCTGGTGTCCCCCTTCTGACAGCCTCCACTGGGATCCCCTATACCCAGAGGGACACAATCACAGAATACCATCAATTAAAGTGGTGAGGAGAGATTTCATGCACCTGCATTGTACAATAACGTCTATCCTTTAATACAGAGGGCTACAGGGCCTGAGACAACATTTGTCTTTAACCAACCAGCAAGTCAGGGTGCTATACAAAGTTTAGAGGTTCTCTGGGTTCCGCCTGGGACCCCCGAAAAATGTCACCAACTAAGGCACAAAAGGCAGCGGCAGCAAAACTGGATCAGTACCGCCGAACAGAAAAAGAAGACATGGAGGAGGAGTGAACAACTGAGAAAACTGGAGCAGGAGAACGAACTGCGAGTGACACTGACAAACTCCTGGAAGCAATCACCTTATGCAGAACCTCTCTCACAGCACAAATTGAGGAGATCAAGGTGGATATTTCTCTTATCAGGCAGGACTTTCAAAAGCTCAGGGAAAGAGTGAAAGAAACTGAGACCAGGCTGGGCGAGGTTGAGGATGCTATCCCACCCTTACAAACATCCTCAGACCGAGTGCAAAGGCAAATACAGCAACTCCTTTTAAAGCAGGATGATATGGAGAACAGGCTGAGAAGATGTAATATACGCCTGATAGGACTGCCGGAGGGGTCTGAAGGGAAGGACACTTCCACTTTTTTGGAACAACTACTGATTAATACTTATGGAAGAGAAGTTTTTTCCCCCATGTTTGCGGTAGAACGGGCACATCGCATGCCAGCAAGACCCCCTCCACAAGGAGCTCCTCCCCGCACGTTCATAGCAAAACTCCTTAACTATAAGGATCGGGACACTGCTTTGAGAATGGCAAGAGAGAAGGGCAATATCCCAGTTGGGAATGTTAAGGTGGCCATCTTCCCAGACTTCTCGGCAGAGGTACAGCGCCGTCGTCAGAGTTTTATGGAGGCCAAACGTAAGCTAAGAGGTCTGCAATACAAGTACTCCATGCTCTTCCCAACTCGGCTCAGGGTGGAGCATGAAGGGCGCGCGGTTTTCTTTGAGGACCCAGAGGAAGTAATCTCTTGGTTGGAACGACGAGTCAACCCTCAACAAGCTGATTGATCAAGTCTCATCGATAACGTGTCTGAGACCAGGAAACGTCTCCAACCAGTACAAGTTTACAGTACAAATCCTGATTACGTACAGCACAAGAGTCAAATTACCCTCCGGGGCTCCGGAGTGAGAAAAAGTCCTACAGCCAACATGCATCGTGCAGCGAGACTTTACCCCACACAGTTCTGGGAAGCAGCACCATGTACATTGGAACTCTATCCGGAACTTACCAGTCGCAGCTAAATGGAAACAAGAAGACCAAGAGATCATACTGCATGTTCTACAAGTGATGTGGTTGATATTTTCTATTTTATTTAGCGTCCGGAGACTGAACCAATTGTTCTACATTCCACTGTTCATAAGGAAGTTAGAATGTTTCCCAGATAACAACCAGTTTAGGGATTATGCCCGCACAAGTTTGGGTCAGTGTAGGGCAGGGAGGGGGGAGGGGGTTCAAATGTTTTTGGCTCGGTTAATTTTAAAAGTGCATACTTACAATAGAAAGCAGGTAACGTTATATGTGCCAGATCTATGGGAAAGTACATATATGCCATATTACAGGTATTTGTGTCAGCTATCTCTACAAGTTAAGATTCTGTATGCCCTAGGCAAAAAAAGCAATTTGTTCTATATAAATGCTATATTAATGATTAAACAGTTTGGCCTATGGCATCTCTGAAATTTCTAACATGGAATGTGAGGGGCTTGCGTGAGAAATTTAAGCGCGCAGCAGTCTTCACATTCCTGAAGAAGCAACATGCTGACATAATAGCACTAGTGGAAACACATATTGAGGGAAGTGTTCAGATGGCGCTCCGCAGACCATGGGTTGGTTGGGCGTATCACTCTACCCACACATCACACTCTAGGGGAGTTTCTGTACTAGTTGCCAAATCAGTACATTTTGAATTATGCGAGCTAACTACCGACCCAAATGGCCGGTATGTATTTATTCATGCCAAAGTATATGGAGAGCCCTTGCTTATAATGGCTTTTTATGTACCACCTCCATTTAATGTGTCCATGGTCAAGGAAGGCATATCATATATGACACGTCATCCAAATATAGCAACGGTTTGGCTAGGGGATTTTAATGCTACTTTGAACCCGGCTCTAGACAGGCTGCAGTTGACATCAACAGCTCCCGGTGCTCCCACAGAGACTAAGTTCTCTAAGCTTATCTCCACCTTCCATCTGATAGATACATGGAGACATAAATTCCCACTGGCTAAGTCATATTCATGCTTCTCGGCATCCCGAGGCTCTATGTCCCGTATAGACTTTATACTTATCTCCCGTAGATTGATCCCAAGACTATCGGAGGTAATGTTTTGCCCTAGAGTACTGTCGGACCATAGTCCTTATTGGATTACATTAAGTATTCCAGTGGCAAAACCACCACGAGCATGGCGTCTGAACCCATTCTGGCTATCTCTTCTACCAGAAGATGATGAGCTCATAGACAAATGGAAATTATACTTTATTGAAAATGATGAGTCAGCATCACCACCCGCAGTCTGGGACTCTTTTAAGCTATTTGCTAGGCATACATTGATAACGGCGATTAATAAAATCAAGATGGACTCTTCTAGTGCCCTCAGTAAGGCGCTGGAGGACTTGTCCGATGCAGAAAGAGAGTATGCCAACGCCCCGACATCATTAACTGTAGACCAACAGACTAGAGTGGTTAATCAGCTACAGTACCAGAAAGCCAAACAAAAAATGTTTTTCTCTAAGCAAAAAATGTTTGAACATGGGGAAAAGGCAGGCAAGTTACTTGCATACCTGGTCCACAGCGAAGATAGACCCCCAGTGGTCATCACACTACATGGCTCAGGAGGACAAAAAATAACAGACCCACCTACAGTAACCTCAATGTTTAGGGACTTCTTCGCAGATTTATACACAACGGCAGCCCCCACTGAGACCCACCACATGTCTCTTTTTCTTGAAAAGGTGTCCTTCCCACAATTAACTGAAGAACAAGTAGAAATATTGGAAGCCCCACTCACTTTAGACGAAATATCAACCGCTATGGCTAGCTTTGCTAGGTCTAAATCCCCTGGTTCAGATGGACTCCCAGTAGAGTTCTATTCCCAATTCAGTGAAGTATTAACCCCTAAGCTATTAAAACTGTATAATTATCTATTTGAAACTGGGACTTTATCTCCATCTATGACAGAGGCTACAATAGTCCTCATCCCTAAACCCGGTAAAGATCTGGGGTTTCCAGAATCCTATCGGCCAATATCACTTCTACAGGTTGATATCAAAATACTTGCCAAAGTTCTATCGATTAGGCTCAATCAGGTAATATTAACATTAATACACGCAGACCAGGCTGGTTTCATGCCTGGACGCAACACCTCGTTTAATCTTAGGCAACTATACATTAACCTGCAAGCCACACACGAGGAAGTTGGTACACGGGTGGTTGTGACCTTAGACACGGCGAAAGCCTTCGACTCAGTAGAGTGGAGGTACCTCTGGAGATGCTTGGAGGGCTATGGATTTGGCCCAAAATTTATTAAATGGGTCCAACTGTTATACCAGGCACCCAGGGCCAAAGTGGTGGCTAATGGATGGGCGTCTCAGTTATTCAAACTCAGTAGAGGCACGAGACAGGGTTGCCCCCTATCCCCACTACTATATGCCCTGGCGGCAGAACCACTGGCAATATCCATCCGAGCAAATCCAGAGATCAGGGGACTTAAAATGGGCTCTCTGACTGAAAAAATTAGCATGTACGCAGATGACACACTATTGTACCTGGCAGACTCGGGCCCATCATTACGCAATGCACTCCACACGATAGAACAATTTGGGATTTTTTCAGGGCTAAAAATCAATTGGGACAAATCCCAAATTTTGCCGATTGATAGTTTCCCACCCCCAGAATCCCAAACCAGGCTCCCACTTCAGAGAGTAGATGTCATTAAATACTTGGGGATTTATATAACCAGATCCCCTACAGACTTTATATCCCTGAATATAACCCCTCTCACTTCCCTAGTTAAAAACAAAATACGGGTCTGGTCCAAACTACCACTGGGAGTCTGGGGACGTATAAACTTAATCAAAATGATTCTACTACCCAAAATACTTTATATATTATGGCACACCCCCGTTTACTTACCCTTAAAACATTTTAAATCTCTAGAGTCCCTCTTAAAGACATTTGTGTGGGGAAATAATAGGCATAAATTGACATGGCAAGCCCTAAAAAATCCGACTGATCTAGGCGGCACTGCCCTACCCGATTTTAATCTATACTACATTGCAGCACAGTTATCTCAGCTTTTTCATCTAGACAAAACCGACAGTGAAAGATTTCTTACGCTCATATGTCCTAAATGGGCACAGTACACCAAAGACCCAATATATGCAATAACGACAGACAAGGGAGGGGTGGAACTAGGAGACAGAAGACATATCATACTATACCACTACAGGAAAATATGGAATTTAGCAACCTCTAGACTTGACATCTCACAGTTTAACGACTATACACCGTTATGGCACAACAAAAATCTTCAGGAGTTCAATAAAATACAGGACACATCTATATGGTCCACACAGGGAATATTTTACCTACATCATATATTAAAAGATGGACAACTTAAAACCTTTGACTTACTCAAAGAAGAATTTACATTACAGGACCAGATGCTCTATAGATTCTTACAAATCCGTCACGCAACACAATCACAATTCCCTGACTCCTGCCCTAGTCCTGCACCCAATGTACTCATTGCCATAATTAAGAGCACAGACTCTCAAAAATTGATCTCTGCATTCTACAACTTGCTCTTAACCCCTGTAGCTGCTAAAATAGCATATGGTCTTAAACCAAGATGGGAGAGGGAAGTGGGACCAGTGGAGGATGAGGAGTGGGGGGAAGCATTGGAGGCCTGTAAAACTGTATCCCCTAAACTATCAGACCGTCTGACCCAGCTCTATATTCTCCATAGAGCATACCTCACACCCCTCAGAGTCGCAAGATACAAGAGCACACAAACCACCACATGTCAGATGTGTGGGAGAGAAACAGGTACCTTTTTTCATCTTATATGGGCATGCCCTAAAATAAAAGGCTTCTGGAAACAAATTGTGGCATTCCTACATGACACGATGGGCTCACCTCTAACCTTAGACCCCAAACAGTGCCTCTGGGGTATAGTTCCAGATATAACCGATAAATACACTAAAACCTTCTTGCACGAAACACTCTTTGCAGAAAGAAAGGTTATAGCCAAAAAGTGGATGAGACAAGAGACACCCAAAATAGTGGAATGGAAGGTGGAGATAAATAATACATTACCATACAAGAAATGTATATATAACAATAGAGGTTGTCCAGCAAAGTACAGCAAGATCTGGGACAGATGGCTTCAGGAGTCGTCTACCTGTGCCTAGTGTATTTGTATGACCATAAAGTGATACACAGGTATAAGTTTGGAAAGACAGTATTTAAAACCATATATGTATACCTTGAATGTCGAGATACGCCAGAAATTTTTAAATTTAATGACATATATGTTCTCCCTTTTTTTTTTTTCTTATTTCAATTATAATAATTGCTATAATATTACTGTTATAATATAAACATGACAAAGTAATCTTTTATATTTTATTTTGGTATGCACTAAATATTCAATAAAACCTTGTTAAAAAAAAAAAAAAAATGTGTACAGTGTGTATTTATATCTTTGTATTATGACACTTCTTACCTGTCCAGTGGGCTGCCAATAGTGTAACTAAGGAGGGGCTGTTCCAAGTAAAACCCTGTATTTAGGCATTCATCTCTCAATGAAGTGAAGAGGGTTACCTGTCCAAGATCCCCCCCCCCTATAATGTTAGAAATGGCCCATGAGAGGGGGTGGGAGGGGGAATATGATAGGTGTAACTTATACTTTGGTGTTGTAAAATTCCCCTTAATAAATGTGATCTGGATGTTGGCCAAGAATGTTTGTGTCTAATCTGCTTTCCATGGTTATGTGCAAAAATAATAATGTTTTTTTTTTTCCTCAACAGTTTCCTTCCATGCCACAGGAATGGCAGACTGTGGCCTCCCACTTTGCCCAGTGGTGGGACTTTCCTAACTGCGGAGGGGCAATTGATGGGAAACACGTCCACATCGTCCCACTGCCCAACTCGGGGTCATACTATTATAATTACAAGGGGTTCAATAGTATTGTGATGTTGGCGGTGGTGTCAGCTACTTATGAGTTCCTGTATGTGGACGTGGGGAAGAATGGCCGGATGTCCGATGGTGGAGTCATCGCCCAGATGGAGTTTTACAGGCGGCTCCAGAATGGCAGCTTGGACTTGCCACCTCCAGAAGACAATGTGAAAGGACTCCCATTCGTCTTCATTGTGGATGAAGCCTTTGCGCTGGGGGACCATCTTATGCGGCCATTCCCGATGAGGACCCTCACCCCGGAACAGAGGGTTTTTAATTACTGGCTGGCCAGAGCCAGAAGAGTGGTGGAGAACACATTTGGAATCATGGCCAGCCGGTTCCGCCTATTTCTGACACCCATCCATATGGCGGAGTATAAACGTAATCATCTAATCCTGGCGTGCTGTGTTCTACATAACTTTTTACTCAAACATTCTGCCAACTATGCTGGCTCAGTTGGGCCTGAGGCCGGAATGAACAATGAACCAACCCTGACGGCGCTTGAAAGTGGCCGTCCTGGCTTGCCTCCCTGAGTGCCCGTGATGTCCGGTTAAGATACCTTGAGTTCTTTGCGGGTAGGGGGGCCATCAATATGCCAGAAAATTTATTTGTGAAGCCTTTATCAAATAAAATCCAAAAAAAAAAACAAATCTTTGACATTTCCTGCTTGTGTTTGTTTTACCTGACAGAAATGTGGGGAGTCCTGAAAATGGCGTGATTGTGTAACCTTATACAAAGCACTGTTGGGTGTTATTTACTAAAGGCAAAGACACTTTGCACTACAAGTGCACTTGAAACTGCACTGAAACTGCACTTGTAGTGCAAAGAGGATTTGCCCTTAGGAAATAACCCCCATTTTCACAGAAAACACCAATTAAATCACCACCAAAGTGTTGTAGCGTTGACACAATAATCCACACATTCTTCATTAACAATCATTTTAATACCTGCACAATCACAGGTGCATCTAGAAAAGGTTTTTAAAACAAACCAACATGTTTGTTGTATAACAATTTTTGGGGTGGCATTATCACAAATATAAATGTCCATTTAAGATAAAACAGGCATGTGTAAAACCAACAAGAAAGACACAAATCTTGAACTTACAAAGTTCACATTTGGTAGAACTTGAAGGCAATATCATACATGAGTATTTAGGAACTGTGTTTGATATTGCGTTCAGATGGGGTGAAGTCACCCCAGGAAAAGCCAAATTTGGAAGATGCACACAAATTTGCCAATGTCAACATGTGCTAGCGGCCATTACGGGGGATCAAGGGACGTGTTTTGGGGGAGAAACCCCTTCCTCTCAGCTACTTTATTATTGAAGAAGGGGTTGCACCCCCAAAACGTGTACATTGATCTCCCGTGATGGCAGATAGCACATGTTGGCACACTGTGTGCATCCTCCAAATTTAGCTTTTAGAAAAATCTCTAAAACATTTTAAAATTTGTAGAACACAAAAGAAGAAAGTGATTGGAGGGGTTTTAAACTCGCCCCAAAACATCAATGATGTTCTTATTTTTTTTGGATAACATCATTGATGTTTTTCTTGAGGTTTTCCAAAGCTAAATTACACCCCATGATCTCCCCAATCAGGATCTGGGCACTTTCTGATGTGAAAGGATCTGGATCCACAACATCACGATCACCTAAAAAGAGAGCAAAACAAAACAGGTATGAAAAATATGCCGGCATCCATCTCTTACCTGAGCCTGTGGTCGCAGACACTCACCTGTTGTGGTGACAATTTCCACCACGTCTTCTTCCTCCTGCCCTTCTTGTGTTGGGTGGATTTCCCCTTCTTCCAGAGGTGGGGGGTCTCTGGTCTCCTCGGATGAGGGGTGTCCTCCGAGTCTTTTCTCCCCTATGTAAAACAAAAATGCTATACTTAGCACACAGATATTTGATGGCAGAACTATAAATAGGAAACATTGCTTGGAAGATGGGTACAATTGTATATTTTGGCCGAGTTCCAAAATGGAGCATTTTCAGTGTCCTTTGTCAAGCTTCAATACTTTACCTGTCTTGTACAAGCTTCACAGATGGAGACCCTCCTATAGTATACACTGGAGCACCTGTGTGGCCCCCTAATAAAAATGGTGTTCTGGGGTCCCACACTAGTGCTCCAGTGTCCAGATGTGAAAACAGCTGCTCAGTGTCCTCTCCTTACACAGAATCTAGTTTGCATTTCATTCTAGTAACAAAGCCATCTACACAACCAAATTAGTTTCATACAAGTAGGGCGTAAAAATTGTGGCCAAATGCATATGGCCAAAACAATGGTGTTTTATAGGCCGAAAGAAAAATGTTTGATACGAACAAATAATGTGCCCATGAACATGAAAGTTGCCATTTAAAAATGTACACTTGTAAGAAAAGCACATGAAGCAGCACGAACATAATAAACATAAAGAATAGGAACACAGGACAACTACTTACTTTTTTGCAGCACTCTCCGGATCTTTCTGTACTGCTCATGTTCTCGTAATTTGAGGTCCGACCACTGCTTCCTGAGCTGATCTTTCGATCGTCGTACCCCGAAATGCCGGTGCAGACTCTTGACTACTTTCGCCATGATCTTGGCCTTTCTGACATTGGGGTTGGGGTAAGGTCCATACTTCCCATCATAGTCGGCCTTCTTCAGGATGTCCACCATCTCCAACATCTCCCCAAAGGACATATTTGAGGCCTTAAATCGTCTCCTTCTGGATCGGGACGTTTCCGGCTCCGGGCTTTCCTCCTCCTCCTCGTTGCTATAATTAGCTCACACCTGCTGTGTATCCGCCATGTGCTCTTCCCCCACTGCGCCGAACGAAAAGGGGCGGGGAATAGACTAGAAAGAACGTCAGGGGCGGGCGGAGTTACAGTGCAGTGTGTATAAAGCGTAACACGCGTGCGTATTACGTACGATCTGTGAGCGGAGGAAGGAGCATCGGAGGCGCCGATCGTGATAACGAAGGTAAGATCTAAACTTGGGCCTATACTGCTTCGAAATGGAAGCCTATATTGTAACAAGATTCGGAGAGTTTGACCTGACATTAGGGTTTGTCTTGTGTTGTGTCTTGCAGAGAAAATGGATGGCTTCAATGACCACAACTTCCTCCCCCTGTTCAGACAAATACAGGGAGCTGCCCTGTCTGTGGCAGGTGAGACACCCCCATTATAATCATAAACAAAAGAGGCAGGCAGCGTTGGAGAAACTGCTGGAGTTGGTGAAGCTGGTGGTCCCCACAGCAACCATCCCCTATTTAAAAAACAAAATTGGTGGCCTGAGGAGCAATTATCTTAGGGAGCGCAAGAAGGTCACTGATTCCCATAGATCCGGAGCTGCAGCAGATGACGTTTATTTCCCCAGGCTGTGGTACTATGAGAGACTGCGATTTCTGTCAGACCACACTGAAGTCAGGGAATCCCTCTCCACTCTTCCTTCCACCCCAGCTGAGGCTTCCGATGTCCAACCTGGGCCTTCCAGCCAGGAAGAAGTGGAGGAGCCCAGCTGGAGTCAGGTATAGCATTCTTCTACAGATTTCTGGTCAATAAATAAATGATGTTTATTAGATGTTATTATTGATCACTAATTGCTGATTGAAAAAAGTGTTTTACATATCAATAGACAGTAGTGGGCACCCAAATTTGGGACAAGAATGAAAAATGCTGGGCTCAGAATGATAGTCTGTTATATTTGTTAACATTCAATTTGCAACAGTCAGGAGGTGAAAATTGTGTGTGATTGATGAATAAAAAACTAAAACTATGTCCCTTTTTCATACACAGGAAGATCTCAGCCAGGAGGAGGTTGTGGAATGTGGCAGTCAGGAGGAGGCGGGGATTAGTGGCAGCCAGGAGGAGGCGGGGCTAAGTGGCAGCCAAGAGAAGCCTGGGACCAGTCGCAGCCTGACTGAATCGCAGGTTTCTCCCCTCCGCCTTCCATACAAAAGGGCGAGGAAGGCGACTCACATGCAGGATTCAGCACTCAGGCTTATTCAGGAGGCTTCTGTGTCCCTCTGAGCCTTACCCACTCCTGAAGAGGCCTTTGCCTGCATGGCTGCCACAAAACTGCAGGGCATGCAGGAGGGTCAACTCAAGCTATGTGAGGACCTGCTTTATAAAGTCCTAAGTAAGGGGGTGAGTGGGGAACTAACACCCAAGACTGACGTGATTGAGTTGGACCATCCTCCTCCTCCTCCTCCTGCTGCCACAACTCCACCACCAGAGCCACAGCGTGGAAGGAGGCGTGGAAGGAAGACAAGAGAGTGATGACCCTGGGTTCAGTCTGGTCTGGCAAAAGATGCAGTCTCTTGTATGACCACAGCCTGGGGACACAGATATCATCTGCTGCTTTCCGGATCTCTGGGACTTCTGGACCAGACTGAACTCCCTTACATATGGACTCCTCAGGCCACCAATTTTGCTTGAAAATAGTTGATCTGGGGGTCCAAGGCTTCACCCATTTCTGCTGTTTCTCCAGCATTGCCTCCCTCTTTGTTTAGTTGTAAGCCCTTAATAAATGTTTTTTTTTGGAAAATTATACTCTCCTATGTGTGTTTTCATTCAAAAAGGACAGTTTGTTGGTGACGATTCAGGTACATTTCTAAAATACAATGTGAAATTAACAAGGGACAACAACACCAAACAATCTCCTACAGATTAAATATAACAACATAGCAATGGTGTTGTGGTAACTTGACACAAAAAACACACACAAAAATATTCTGGAGTAAAAATAAAAATACAATAAAACAAAAATCAGCCTTGAAAAAAATACAAACCAAAAATAACTAATCTGCCTTAAAACCACAAAAAAATAAAAAAACAACACCGAAATAATGTTGTCAGGTTTGACAAATCAAAATATATTGAGGGAATCCCGATAAATAATAAAGAAATAAGTTTGTGAGAAGTGTGTGTGAATATGAGCAGCAAAACTACTTAATTCTTCTCACATTATAAAAAAGAAGAGAGTGCGCTGTATTAAACCATTTTTTACATTGCACCGTGACGAAAGTGCTGTATCCATTGCGAACGCTAAGTTTACCAGACCGAGCTGTTCCGTGTCGGAATTTCTTCTGAGCATGCGTGGCATGTGTGCGTCGGAACAGGCCACACACGGTCGGAATTGACGCGATCGGATTTTGTTGTCGGAAAATTTTATAGCCTGCTCTCAAACTTTGTGTGTCGGAAAATCCGATAGAAAATGTCCGATGGAGCCCACACATGGTCGGAATTTCCGACAACACGCTCCGATCGGACATTTTCCATCGGAAAATCCGACCGTGTGTACGGGGCATTATACAAGCTGTACACTCACTACTTTACATTTTAGCAAAGTGTAATTTCTTCAGTGTTGTCACATGAAAAGATATAATACAATATTTACAAAAATGCGAGGGGTATACTCACTTGAGAGAGATACTGTATATAGATAGATATATCTATCTATATCTCTATATTTATGGTTGAAGTCCTATGGCCAATACGGATATGAACAAGATAGACTTACCATAAGACTTACAACATGAAATGGACCTGAAGTGTGCCCCGGTCTGATGAACGTTATGCCAAAATAAGGGGGCAAAAGCATTCAGGTAGAGGTGTAGTTTTATTAGTTTACAATGTTATTCATTGAGCAAGTTTGGTGAATGCTTGTGTCATTTCCACCTGAGAAATGGGGATGTACTGGGCGAAGCAGGCAGACTTCCACCTGCCTAGTGTCTTAATGACTGTCAGAGGAGTTCTCCGAATAGATAGGCTATTGGGCGTTCCGGTGTGCGCCGGTTCGCGCCGGTGTGCGGGTGTGCGCGGGCGCACACCTGGGCGCGTCGGCGCGGGCGCGCGCGCGGCGTTTGGCGCCAACCTCCCTATTTAGTCTGCTGGAATCTTCTGCTCGGTTCTGTCGGAGTACTGACTGGGATTGAGGTGTAGGTTGTGAAGAAGAATCCTCACATGTTTGACCAACTGGCGGGCACTCAAAGGTTTGGTCGGAAAAGGTAGTAGGGGACTAGAGTTTGACTGTTTCGGTAGGAGTGACAGTAGGCAGTCGAGTAAGGTTCTGGACACCAGACATTGTTTGTTTTATAGAGGTGAATGTCTACCCTGGAGCCTGATTGTTGGGTTTTAAATACTGTGTGAGTAAACATGCTAGGCCGCAAGAACTCATAGTAAGCGAGGTAGATGGCCGCTTGTATGACCAGGCTGGGGAGAAGGCCAAATGGTGAACTAGCAAGGATAGTAGACATGTCCCAGATGATAGCATTTGTTATAGGCAGACGTTTGGCCTTGCTCATGGATTGTCATTTTGGATGTCGCGTAAGACGGCTCAGATCGTATGTGATGCGACTAAAGATGGTTTTGGGGGATCTGGTAAGGCCAGAAAGTGCTGGACACCAGCTAAGTATATTTAGGGGTATCTCTGGAGGCCATGGTCCCAATGGTGGCCAAAAATTGCAGCGAAGCCGCATCTGTCACTACCTGGGGTGATAGGGGTGATATTGACGGTATAAACATTGATATACCGTTCCATGTAGTATGGAACCCTCCCACATTGATACTTATGCTACTGCCGTGGTGTCTAAATAAGGATCTAATCAGGGTCCTGTGACTGGGAGAGGAAGACACAAAGATCGACCTTGGGGAATGACCTGTATTGCAGAATTGAGCATTCTCAAGAGAGACTGAAGCTGCTTCTTAGTACCCCCCTGTGTATGGGTGAAGTCTTGGAGAAGTAACCTGATGGGGGTCAGCTTGTCAAGGGGGAGGTTGGCCTGCATGGAGTTGTTAGTTCGAAAGAGGTTAATGTAGCCCTCGGGTCTGGGTTGTTGAGTTTTGGAGACCGCAAGCTGAAGGACGTAATGGTTTTAAAAGCTAGTCAGGTGGTGTCTATATAGTACCTGGCTTCCAGTGCCACTAAAGATGAATTTGCTAGGCCGTAGAAAACCGTAAAGGGCCAGGTAGATGGCCGCTTGGATGACTAGACTGGGGAACGTGCAAGGATTTTTGACATGTCCCTAAAGATGGTGGTTGTGATGGGCAAGTGTTTGCTGTTGGCTATGGGCTGATGCTTCTGGATGCCACATAGAAGGGATCTTACTGTATGGGCCGTAAACACAGACAGCTCTCCGGGGTCCTGTAAGGACAGGAAATGTTGGATGCTGGCTAGGTATAGCCTGATAGTGTTACGAGAAGAAGCCAGCTGCGTGTGGCAATATGATACCTGGTGCAGGACGGAAGCTGAACTCAACTGTCCTAAGGGAGAAATGACAGACAGGAACGGGTGAGTGGCTCGTATGAAGATGCCACTGGAGACAAGTGGCCAATTAAGTGCCACTGAAAATGATGTGTGGCTGTTTGTGTGCCACCGGGAATGTGCTTGCAACGATTGCAAGAAGTTATACTAAGTTGCGTGCCTTGCAACGATTGTAAGAGTTGTGCTTAAATGTGTGCTTGTAATGATTGCAAGGGAGTTTATGTCACTGGAGATGTGTTTGTAGTGACTGTGAGAAGTTCGTATTACTGCATGTGCTTGCGAAGACTGCAAGAGCTGTGCTTGAATGTGTGTTTGCAGCGATTGCAAGAAGTTGTGATTGGATGCATGCTTGCAACGATTGCAAGAAGTTGTTCTTGGATGTGTGCTTGCAACGATTGCAAGAAGTTATGCTTGGATGTGTGCTTGCAACGATTGCAAGGAGTTATATTTGGATGCGTGCTTGTGATGATTGCAAGAAGTTTATGCTTGGATGCGTGCTTGCAACTATTGCAAGAAGTTATGCTTGGATGCGTGCTTGCAATGATTGCTAGGAGTTATGCTTGGATGCGTGCCTGCAACGATTGCAAGAAGTTGTGATTGGATGCATGCTTGCAACGATTGCAAGAAGTTATGCTTGGATGTGTGCTTGCAGTGATTGCGAGAAGTTATGTTTGGATGCGTGCTTACAACGATTGCAAGAAGTTATGCTTGGTTGCGTGCTTGCACTGATTGCAAGAAGTTGTGCTTGGATGTGTGCTTGCAATGATTGCAAGAAGTTATGCTTGGATGTGTGCTGGCAATGACTGCAAGAAGTTATGCTTGGATGCGTGTTTGCAATGATTGCAGGGAGTTATGCTTGGATGCGTGCTTGAAACAATTGCAAGAAATTGTGATTGGATGCATGCTTGCAATGATTGCAAGAAGTTGTGCTTGGATGTGTATAAAATTAATCCGAAATGAATCTGTTGTAAGTATGAAATGAATCCTATACGAATCGGTTGTATGAAATGAATCTGATACAAACCGGTTGTAGAGTGTATGAAATTAATCCAATATAAATCGTACTGTGAAGAGTATGAAATGGATCCGATATGAATCGACGTGACTGGATTTGAATCGGGCTGTAGCGTGTATGAAATGAAACCGATACAAATCTTTTGTAAATTGTATGTAATGAATTCTGATCCGAATCGGTTGTAAAGTGTATGTAAATTAAACCAACATGAATCGGATTGTGCTACTATAAGGGGAAGTAAGAGTGAGGCGAAGGTTTTAACGAATGAATCAAGACCATGACTGAATTTCGACTGTATCGTAGAGGCATCAGAGATTGAACATCCGTGGAGCCGTGTTTAAGAAAATGCACAAAGGATTCGATATGAAGTGACTGCCGGACCTGGGGGTAAGGCTGAATTGATGGGTGCGGATCAATGCATTGTTGGTTTGAGTGGATTCGACTCAGGCGACAATGAAATGAAATGAGTGAAATGTTTTGCCGTGATATAGGCATGAATCGGTATGTCGCGACTGCGACAAACAATGAGTCGGACTGTGGAGCACAAAATGAAACGAGGCCAAGACAACTGGGGCATGTCGAGACAAATTGGTGCATCTCAGATGCTACTGGATTCAAATTGGGGCGCGGTACATGACAGTGAAATGAGTGAAATGATGAAATGAATGAAATGATTTGCCATGACAGAGGCACGAATCGGTGTGCCGCGACTGCGACAAGTAACGAGTCGAACTGTAGAGCGTGGAATGAAATGAGGCCAAGCCAACTGTGGCGCACCGGAGCGAATCGACGCATCACAGATGCCATTGGATTCAAATCAGAGCGCTGTACGTGATAGTGAAATGTTTGCCATGACCGAGGCATGAATCGGTCGTGCCGCGACTGCGACTGACAAGGAACCGGACTCTGGAGCATGTACTGAAATGAGGCCAAAACAACTGGGGCACACCGGAGTGAACCGGTGCATCTCGGATGCTACTGGATTTGAATCGGGGCGCAGTACATGACAGTGAAATGAGTGAAATGATGAAATGAATTAAATGATTTGCCATGACAGAGGCACGAATCGGTGTGCCGCGACTGCAACAAGCAACGAGTGGAACTGTGGAGCATGGAATGAAATAAGGCCAAACCAACTGGGGCACACCGCAGATGCCATTGGATTCAAATCGGAGCACGGTATGTGACAGTGAAATGAATAAAAATGATTTGCCATGACAGAGGCCCGAATCGGTTGTGCCGTGACTGCGACTGACAAAGAATCAGACTCTGGAGCATGTACTGCAATGAGGCCAAAAATACCTGGGGCACGCCGGAATGAATTGGTGCATCGTGGATGCGACTGGATTCGTACTGGAACGTGATACTTGACAGTGAAATGATTTGCCATGACATGAAATAGTGGCACGAATCGGTGGCTGAGTGCTATGGCTAAGTGCAGGGTTTCTTAATGAATGACTCATGAGTTCCGTATCGGGGTTCAGGCGACACATGATATCTAGCAAATGGTGATGCATGAAATGCAGAAATGTCAACAAAACCCTACCTGCGACAGCCAAACCAGACACGTTTGTACAAAAAATTGCGAGCAGGAACCGAAAGCCTCTGAAGGTTTCGAACACGCAACTCACGAACGCCAAAGAGTTGGAAGAGTCGGCCTAGTGATGTAACATATCCGGCACAGGAAACCGACAAAGACTACAGGCGAGCGGGCTGGTTTAATACCCTCTGGGCTCCTCCCATAAATTCAGGCCACCATACTGGCCTTCATACATATAGTATCTCACAAAAGTGATTACAAAAATTACTCTTTGCTACAATTTAAAGTAGTGAATGTACAGCTTGTATAACAGTGTAAATTTGCTGTCCACTTAAAATAACTCAACGCACAGCCATTAACCATTTCAGTGCCAGGCACTTAGACACCTTTCTGGCCAAGCCAATTTTCAGCTTTCAGCGCTGTCACAATTTGAATGACAATTGCATGGTCATACAACACTGTACACAAACAAATTTTTTATCATTTTGTTCCTACAAATAGAGATTTCTTTTGGTGGTATTTGATCACCTCTGTGGTTTTTATTTTTTGCTCAAAAAATAAAAAAAGACCGAAAATTTTGAAAAAAAACAAAAAAAACGTTTTTCTTTGTTTCTATTAAAATTTTTTGTAAATAAGTACGTTTTCTTCTTCAATGACGGGCACTGATGGGCACCGATGAGGTGGCACCAATGAGGTGGCACTGATGAGGTGGCACTGACAGGCACTGATAATGGGCACTGATAGGCGGCACTGATAGACACTGATAGGTGGCACTGATGGACACTGATAGGTGGCACTGGTATGTGGCACTGATGGGCACTCATAGGCGGCACTGATGGGCACTCATAGGTGACACTGATGGGCACTCATAGGCAGCACTGATGGACACTTATGGGTGGCACTGATGGGTACTTATGGGTGGCACTGATAGGTGGCACGAATGGGCACTGATGGGCACTGATAGGTGGGCACTGATGAGCACGGATGGGCACTGATAGGTGGCACAGATGGACACTGATGGGTGGCACTGTTGACACTGATTGGTGGCACTGATGACTTTGATGGGTGGCATTGCTGGGCATCACTGAATTATAATGGTGCCAGTCAGTGCCCATTTGTGGGCACTGATTGGCACAGATTGGGCACAGACTGGGCACATTGGGCACTTGTGGATGGCCATGGGGTACATACCTGTTAAAAAAGAGAGAGGAGCGCCACTAAGTAAAATCATTTATTCGCCAATATAAAAACAAAGTATCAACTTACATTTAGGAGCGGTATATAGAACAGACAGATGTGATTCCTGATAGAAGAGGGGGAAGGGAACAGTCAGTGATTCCCCGGGGATGCCTCCAAACACGACGCAGTCTGGCGGGGAGGCCAGGACGGTACACAGCCTGTCTCTGCGGGAGGACGGAATGGCAGCCCAGGAAGCCGCTGGCAATGTTGTCAATGTGTTTTTTTTCCTCATTGACAACATTGCCAGCGGCTTCCTGGGCTGCGTGTTTTTTCTCCTCATTGACAACATTGCCAGCAGCTTCGTGGGCTGCCGTTCCATCCTCCTGCAGAGACAGGCTGTGTACCGTCCTGGCCTCCCCGCCAGACTGCGTCGTGTTTGGAGGCATCCCCGGGGAATCACTGACCGTTCCCTTCCCCCTCTTCTATCAGGAATCACATCTGTCTCTTCTATATACCGCTACTAAATGTAAGTTGATACTTTGTTTTTATATTGGTGAATAAATGATTTTACTTAGTGGCGCTCCTCTCTCTCTTTTTTACCTGGATGGATCTGAGTTTGACTTCTCTCAACAAGAAGAGCTGCCTTTCGTGAATCTGGCCACACAAATTCCTACAAGAAAAGAAAAGTTTTATTCCGGTGTTTTGTTTTACCTATGACTTATCCTCCAGGGATCCTCTCCTGCTTTATAGACTATTTCCTGGCTCCTGTCCAAGACTTCCAACACCGTCCTGATTACACCGTGATTGATCCAGCTTTTAGACTTTATAATTTCATTAACTTTTATAGTCATTTGCCTTATAGCCTCTGAGCGCCAGTTTATTTGTTTTAATGGGGTACATACCTGGCCATCCACATGTTGCCCGCTTCCCTGGTGGTCCTGGCGGCTTCCCTGGTGATCTAGTGTGGGCATCCGAGGGGGGGCTGCGCTGATAAACAATCAGAGCAGACCCCCCTGTCAGGAGAGCCACCGATCGGCTCTCCTCTACTCGCGTCTGTCAAACGCGAGTGAGGAAAAGCTGATCAATGACTTTTCCTATTGACATCGTGATCAGCCGTGATTGGACACGGCTGGTCACGTGGTAAAGATCGCCACGATGCGCGCCCCCGCGGGCGCGTGGCGGCTGTTATCCTGAAGGACGTCATATGATGCCCAGTCAGGATAACTGAAAAACCACCAGGCCGTCAATCTGCTATAGGCCGGGCGGGAAGTGGTTAATGTCTAAACCGCTGGCAACAAAAGTGAGTACACCTCTAAATGAAAATGTCCAAATTGGGCTCAATTAGCCATTTTCCCTCCCCGATGTCATGTGACTCGTTAGTGTTACAAGATCTCACGTGTGAATGTCTTCCCCAAAGGAAGCCTCTTCTGAAGATGATGCACAAGAAAGCCCGCAAACAGTTTGCTGAATACAAGCAGACTAAGGGCATGGATTACTGGAGTCATGTCCTGTGGTCTAATGAGACCCGGATAAACTTTTTTGGTTCAGATGGTGTCAAGTGTGTGGTGGCAACCAGGTGAGAAGTACAAAGACAAGTGTGTCTTGCCTACAGTCAAGCATGGTGGTGGGAGTGTCATGGTCTGGAGCTGCATGAGTGCTGCTGGCACTGGGGAGCTACAGTTCATTGAGGGAACTGTGAATGCCAACATGCACTGTGACATACTGAAGCAGAGCATGATCACCTCCCTTTGAAAACTGGGCTGCAGGGCAGTATTCCAAGATGATAACGATCCCAAACACACCTCCAAGATGACCACTGCCTTGCTAAAGAAGCTGAGGGTAAAGGTGATGGACTGGCCAAGCATGTCTCCAGACCTATACCCTATTGAGGATCTGTGGGACATCCTCAAAAATAAGGTGGAGGAGCGCAAGGTCTCTAACATTCACCAGCTCCATGATGTCATCATGGGGGAGTGGAAGAGGACTCCAGTGGCAACCTGTGAAGCTCTGGTGAACTCCATGCCCAAGAGGGTTAAGGCAGTGCTGGAAAATAATGGTGGCCACACAAAATATTGACACTTTAAGCCCAATTTGGACATTTTCACTTAGGGGTGTACTCACTTTTGTTGCCAGCGGTTTAGACATTAATGGCTGTGCGTTGGGGTATTTTGAGGTTACAGCAAATTTACACTGTTACACAAGCTGTACACTCACTACTTTACATTGTAGCAAAGTGTAATTTCTTCAGTGCTGTCACATGAAAAGATATATGAAAACATTTGAGTATATGTAGATAGGAAATTACCCTTCTCCCTGCAGTAAATGCATAAGTCTTGAGTATGTCTATGTGAACGCTCCACCAGTGTGAGTCTGGTCCTGTCTAGCTGTATAGGTTCATCATGGGAAGTGGAGGTCCCTGGAAGTGTGTCTGGAATTTAGGAAGATTTGAGAAAAACAGAGATAGGAGGAGTCTAGGTTTCCAGGAATGCTCAGAGGCCCTTTTACAAAATTAAATATTGAACTAGTAACTAAGGGATATGAGATCATCCAAGCCAATGGCAGAATTCTATCAATCAAATCATCCTTGATCCTATCCTTTAGGTCCTGCTAAAAAATAGTCACAAGTGTCTCATGCAGGCCCCCTAACCCTTGGACTTTTAGATACCCCACCCTGATAACACGCCCAGATACCCCCCACCCTAATCACACACGCAGATACCCCCCTCTGATCACACCCCCAGATACCCCCACCCTTATCACACCCTCAGAGACCATCCCCAATGTGATTACACCCACCAGATACCCCCACCCTGATCACACCCCCCAGATACCACCACTCTGATCATACCCCCAAATACCTCCCCAACACGATCCCACCCCCCAGATACCCCCACCCTGATCACATGCCCCAGATACCTTCACCCTAATCACTCCCCCATATTTACCCCCCAGATTCTTCCACTCTGATCACACCCCCAGATTCCCTCCACTCTGATCTCATTCCCAGATCCCCCACCAGATCCCTCCACACTGATCACACCTCCATATCCCCCCATCCCTCCACTCTGATCACATCCCCATCGCACACACATTCCCTCCCACATCTCACCACTCCTGCAACACCAGGGACAAAAGGGTAAGCTGTTTTCCATGCAGGCAGGAGAATATCTTCAACAGGATCTCCGGTGCTGACAGTAGACACAGCAGCAACCAGCAGGGAGCCACCTCCATTATGATCTTCACCAGAACCCCCAACACCCCCAATGGAAAAAAGAAAACCCGCCGCTCCAGGTGAAATAAGGAAGCCTAATGATCCAGCAGGTGTTCGCTTCGGCTTGCCTCTGCACACAATGAAATTAGAAGAAATGGCCGCACACCACTGTAGATCAAAATCCTCTTTATTTGGACATCTCAAAAATTACAGGCATCAGAATGCTGAGTAGACGCATTTCGTACACTTTACGTGCGCTTAGTCATCAACACCCCCAGCCTGACCCTTCCCCTGCACAGTGTGAGGCTCACTGCCTGCACACACTCCACCCTCCTTTACATGCTTGGATCTGCTCTACCTGATTTCTTGGTGACAGCAGCTACACAGCAGGTAAACTAAAACCCCACGCTACGTCCTCTCTCCCACAGCGTGCAGTGTGGAGGTTTTAGTTTTCCTGCTGGGGAGACAGGTCATTTAAAAATGTTACCACCCCTAGTTGGCCACCCTAAGGCAGTTGCCTGGGCTGCCTTATGCTGGTACTGGCCCTGTCTGTGCCCCTTTAATTGTTGCAATTGGGGTGACCACACCCACTGTCCCCCCATGCTATGACACTGAGTGCAGCTGTCAGGAATTAGCAACAGAGATGGCCAGATCTGCATGGCTATAATCAGGAAACTGAGGCCAGACTATGCCTGCTTTAGGTGAGATTTATTTACAGTAAAAGAAAATCCTTCCAATCACCAGCACATAGCAAACATGAAAATAAACTGTAGTTTAACCCAAAAAAAAAACAGTGACAAAATACCTGACAAAGCCTAACTAACTATATACAATAAATACAAAATAGGGAACACTTAAAAGCAGGGTAAAACTTGAGGTGCATGGATCAGTTGGGAAGGGGGGAACAAAACTGGGATCAATGAGTGAAATGCATTGGGGGCATGTCCTGGTGGGGATCCAGGCTGAGACTGCCATTTACTATCACACAGTAGGCTTTGACTTGATGTGCAGCTCCAGGGACACCTATCACTCTCTATCAAAAACAAGGGGGAGCAGGTACAAGCCAGCATCTAGGCAAATATAATCTGGCAGCAGCAAAATACTGGAATGAATGGCACCTTGTAGGGGATGACCTAAATACCCTCCCAGCATAATGCATCAGGTGTAAACCGAATACTGGGGTCTGCTGGCTGCTGGGAGACACCTGATGGTGGACACTGGAATTACAAACCTCTGTCCAGGGAACCACAGTGCCATCAGCAGGTTATCCAGGTCCTGACAGCAGTCTACAGTGACCGTACTAATCCATGTTTGATATGAAAGGGTGATTACTATTAGAAGGGCGATTGACTGTTGTCACTTTAGGTCATGAAGTATGGTTATGGCAGGATCACCAGATGAAAGTAAAGGGAAAAAAAGTTGAAAAACAAAAAAAACTAATGCAGTAGCACATCTAAGGACTAGTAAGTTTTAATATATTACATTATTTTTGTCAAATTTGTTTATTAAAGTTTTACCAATCACAAAGATAGGTTCACAAGCAGTGCTAGAAAGTAACATGTCAAGGTATAATAAACAACTATTGCTCCACAATATAACTGAAAATAGCCTATTTTGCATAGTCTGTTTTAGGATTAGTGATGTAAATAACATTTTATAGTTTGGTCAATAGAGGCTGGAATCTAAAATGGATAATAAAGGTATAACAAAGCCTCATATAAGTAAAAAGTTACAACTAAACTAAAATATTCATCAGAAAAGAGTGATAAGGGATTATTACTGTTATAAAGCTTCTAGGAGCTTATGTCTATGATTTTATGAAACCAAGTAGAGTATACAAAAGTATTGCTATTTGAACCTAAAGGGAAAAAAGATAGAGAAAGGTATAATGAAGAGAAAGGTAGAAGGAAGAGAAAAGAGAGAAAAATAATAATCATATGGCTATAGAAGAGAGAGTGTGTATGTGAGTAAAATTATCAAGGCATCAACAGGACTTCATCAAAATTTGATGGTAAATAGTGAGTCACCCATGGGAGCCATATACTCTTAAAATAACTTATTTTGTCTTGAGCTATAGCCTCCATTTTGGCATGAACCATAGCTTGATTGATTCTATACTTGGTTTCATTTAATACCAAATTGTTAGATTTCCAGGCTTTAGCTGTTTTTTTTTTCCGCAGCTGTATTAATTTGTTGGAAAAGTCTGAATTGGCTGTGTGAAAGTATTGTCGGCTTTAGATTTAAGAGTGCTATCAAAGGATCTGGAGGTATAGATACTGCAAATAAGGTTGAAAGCATAGGAAATACCTTTTGACTATTGGACCATTCCACCAGGTATGAAGGTGAGAGCCAAGATCACCACAGCCTCGAAAGCAGGATGAGGAGTAATTGGGGGCAAATTTTGCAATTCTGTCAGGGACTAATTACAAACACATAAGCACTTTATAATTCATTTATTTCTAAAGCAATTATGTTTTGTGAAAAGGATTTTGTAGTATTCCAGATGCTATGCCATTTGGTTGCTTCCAGCAAAAGACCAAGGTCAGCCTCCCATTTAGCTACATACGAGGGTGGATCAGAATCAGGTTTAGTAATGAGTTGGGCATAGAGGGTCGACATAAGTCCTTTTGCATGGGGATCATTTTTGCATATGCTTTTAAAACATGACAATTTATCAAGTGTATTTTTTCCTTGGATATGAGGTGTTTTATTTTTTTTTATTTGAATTTTTTTATTTGTAGGTATCTAAAATGTTCTGAATTTGTAAGTCCCTGTATTTCACATAAGTCAGGGAATGGTATAAAGAAAGTCAAGGATATCAGATCGTGTAGGCGAGTTAATTTAGAGGTGGCTTTAAAGGATTTAGGAGAGGTCCAAGCAGTGTAGAAAAGGGGATTTTTAATGAACGATATAAGTGGGATATGTGGAGATTGTAGGCCGTTGGCTAATTTAAATCTATTCCAAATCTATTCCAAATAATAAAAGAATGTTTGGTAATAGAATTAGCCATAAGACATTAGAAATAGATAGTTGATCACAATCTATTGACTCCAGAGTTAACCAGAGTGGGATTTCAGAGGTTGCATGTATTTACAGTGCCTTGCAAAAGTATTCGGCCCCCTTGAACTTTTAAACCTTTTGCCACATTTCAGGCTTCAAACCTAAAGATATAAAATTTAAATTTTTTGTGAAGAATCACCAACAAGTTGGACACAATTGTGAAGTGGAACGAAATCTATTGGATTGTTGAAACTTTTTTAACTAATAAAAAAATGAAAAGTGGGGCGTGCAAAATTATTCGGCCCCCTTGCGTTAATACTTTGTAGAGCCACCTTTTGCTGCGATTACAGCTACAAGTCGCTTGGGGTATGTCTCTATCAGTTTTGCACATCGAGAGACTGGAATTCTTGCCCATTCTTCCTTGCAAAACAGCTCGAGCTCAGTGAGGTTGGATGGAGAGCATTTGTGAACAGCAGTTTTCAGCTCTTTCCACAGATTCTCGATTGGATTCAGGTCTGGACTTTGACTTGGCCATTCTAACACCTGGATACGTTTATTTGTGAACCATTCCTTTGTAGATTTTGCTGTATGTTTGGGATCATTGTCTTGTTGGAAGATAAATCTCTGTCCCAGTTTCAGGTCTTTTGCAGACTCCAACAGGTTTTCATCCAGAATGGTCCTGTATTTGGCTGCATCCATCTTCCCCTCAATTTTAACCATCTTCCCTGTCCCTGCTGAAGAAAAGCAGGCCCAAACCATGATGCTGCCACCACCATGTTTGACAGTGGGGATGGTGTGTTGAGGGTGATGAGCTGTGTTGCTTTTTCGCCAAACATATCGTTTTGCATTGTGGCCAAAAAGTTCGATTTTGGTTTCATCGGACCAGAGCACCTTCTTCCACATGTTTGGTGTGTCGCCCAGGTGGCTTGTGGCAAACTTTAGACGAGACTTTTTGTGGATATCTTTGAGAAATGGCTTTCTTCTTGCCACTCTTCCATAAAGGGCAGATTTGTGCAGTGTACGACTGATTGTTGTCCTATGGACAGACTCTCCCACCTCAGCTGTAGTTCTCTGCAGTTCATCCAGAGTGATCATGGGCCTCTTGGCTGCATCTCTGATCAGTCTTCTCCTTGTCTGAGCTGAAAGTTTAGAGGGACAGCCAGGTCTTGGTAGATTTGCAGTGGTCTGATACTCCTTCCATTTCAAAATGATCGCTTGCACAGTGCTCCTTGGGAGGTTTAAAGCTTGGGAAATCTTTTTGTATCCAAATGCGGCTTTAAACTTCTCCACAACAGTATTACGAACCTGCCTGGTGTGTTCCTTGGTCTTCATGATGCTCTCTGCGCTTTCAACAGAACCCTGAGACTATCACAGAGCAGGTGCATTTATACAGAGACTTGATTACACACAGGTGGATTCTATTTATCACCATCAGTAATTTAGGACAACATTGGATCATTCAGAGATCCTCGCTGAACTTCTGGAGTGAGTTTTCTGCACTGAAAGTAAAGGGGCCGAATAATTTTGCACGCACCACTTTTCAGTTTTTTATTTGCTAAAAAAGTTTAAAATATCCAATAGATTTCGTTCCACTTCACAATTGTGTCCCACTTGTTGGTGATTCTTCACCAAAAATTAAAATTTTATATCTTTATGTTTGAAGCCTGAAATGTGGCAAAAGGTTGAAAAGTTCAAGGGGGCCGAATACTTTTGCAAGGCACTGTAGTTATTTGTGCCAGATGAACCGCATAATTGATAGATAGATTAGGAAATCCGAGACCACTTTTACATTTTGGAAGGTAGAGAGTATGATTAGATAAACGGGGTTTTGAAGAGCCCCAAACAAACTTTGTTAATTTACGCTGCAATAGTCTTAAAAAGTATGCCAGAACAGAGATGGGCAGAACCCGGAAAAGATAAAGGATTTTGGGCAATATAGTCATTTTAATAACGTTTATCCTATCCAGGATATGGGGAGAGAAGACCATTGTGTCAATAAAGAAGTAATGTGACGTAAAATAGGTGGGAAATTGGCTGAGAAGAGTTCAGTAAGATTGGGTGTTATGCCGCGTACACACGAGCGGACTTTACGGCGGACTTTGCCCGGCGGATTTTTCTAAGTACTTTCCGACGGACTTTCTGAATGAACGGACTTGCCTACACACAATCCACCAAAGTCCGTCGAATTCGTACGTGATGACGTACGACCGGACTAAAACAAGGAAGTTCATAGCCAGTAGCCAATAGCTGCCCTAGCGTGGCTTTTTAGTCCGTCGAACTAGCATACAGACGGCGGACTTTTCGACCGGACTCGATTTCAACGGATAAATTTTAAACAAGTTTCAAATCTAATTCCGTCCAACTTTTGAGAAAACAAAGTCCGCTGGAGCCCACACACATCGAATTGTCCGACGAAATCCAGTCCGCCGGGCAAAGTCCGCCGTAAAGTCCGCTCGTGTGTACGCGGCATAAGGGTGACTCCTAGATAAGAAAGGCGAGTAGTGGACCATGAGAAGGGAAGAGATGCCTGTGCTTGTTGTACTTCTGAAGGAGATAGGGAAATATTAAGTGCCAAAGATTTTTAAAGGTTAATGATTAAGCCTTATATGTGGGCAAAATGATTCAATTTCCGGATTAGGTTGGGAGCGGAAATATGTGGAGAGGACATAAAAATTAAAATGTCTTCAGCAAATAAGCAAATTTTATGTTGATGTCCATCTAATTCAAGGTCTTTAATAGAAGGGTCAGAGCGAATTGATCGAGCAAGAGGTTCGATGTGGAGGGCAAATAAAAGTGGAGAAAGTGGGCAACCTTGATGAGTTCCTCTGTAGGTATTGAATAAATTAGATTTGTATCCTGCATATTTTACAAAGGCTTTGGGATTGTTATATAATGATGAGGTCCAACTAAGGAAATGGGGACCAAATCCCCAGCATTGTTGGACATAATGCTTTTTTGACATCTAAGGATAAGAGGCAAAGAGAAATTCATCTTTTTTGGCAGCATGTATCAGTAATGTTGCCCTACGTATATTATCTCCTGATTGACACATTGGGATAAAGCCTACTCTTCTCTATGTATTAAAGATTCTATTATATTGTTTAAACATGTTGCTAAAACTTTTGCTAAGAGTTTAATGTCTAAATTAAGTAGAGAAATAGGTCTGTAGTTGGAGCAAGATGTTTCATCTGAATTTGGCTTGGGAATCATTGAAATAAGTGCTATTAGAGTTTCAGGTCGAAAAGTGTGTCCAGCAAGAAGAGAATTAGGGACTTTGGTCAATAATGGAGCTAGGATATGAGCAAACTTCTTATAATACTTGGCTGAAAAGCCTTCTGGGCCTGGGTGTTTATTTAGTCTAAGGGATTTAATAGCAGCTTGTTATGTGCTTGTGTAAGGAGAAGGGGGTGGCGTCATTTTCGTTACAGCTCTGGGCTGAACATCTTTTTAACCCCTTGCTGACCAGCTCACGCCGATATACGTCGGCAGAAGGGCACGTACAGGCATATTAATGTACCTGTACATTGCCCTTTAAGATGCGGCATAGTGGGCGTGCGCCGCCGGCGTGTGATTGCGGGTCTCGCGGACTTGATATCCGCAGGGATACCCGCGATCGTCTCACAGAGAGGAAGAATGGGGAAATGCTGATGTATACAAGCATAGGTGTGCGCAGCCTATTGCATTAGGGTGTGCACCCCAAAGCTCAAACACATATGCATGTGTGTGTATATATACGGAAGGTGTCAGGAGAGCAGTGAATGGTGTCATAAGGGCAGATACTGGTGGTGTCAGTAGGGCAGTTGCAATACTATTTTAATTATTTTTTTCCATTTTTTTAGGAGAAAAAAAAGATTTTTTCATTTATTTGGTAAAATATCAGGGATCTAAACATTGGCAATATGCACCACACTGGGTGATTAGGGTGTGCCCAGGCACACCTGGCACACCCTGTGCGCACGCCTATGTATACAAGCATTACTCCGTTCTTCCTAGTGACAGGACACTGATCACAGCTCCCTGTGATCGGGAGTGGTGATCAGTGTCGTGACACATCCCCCCCACATTAAGAACACATCCCTAGGACACACTTAACCCCTGCAGCGCCTCCTACTGGTTAACCCCTGCACTGCCAGTCACATTTACACAGTAATCAGTGCATTTTTAATCGCACTGATCGCTGTATAAATGTAAATGGTCCCAAAATAGCACCAAAAGTGTCCAATCTGTCCGCCATAATGTTGCAGTCTCAAAAAAAATCACAGATCGCCACCATTACTAGTAAAAAAAATTATTAATAAAAATGCCATAAAACTATCCCCTGTATTGTAGACGCTATAACTTCTGCGCAAACCAATCAATAAATGCTTATTGAGATTTTTTTTGACCAAAAATATGTAGAAGAATACATATTAGCCTAAACTGAGGGAAAACAATTTTTTTATATATTTTTGAGGATATTTATTATAGCAAAATGTAAAAAATATTGCATTTTTTTCAAAATTGTCGCATTTTTTTGTTTATAGCGCAAAAAATAAAAACCGCAGAGGTGATCAAATACCACCAAAAGAAAGCTCTATTTGTGGGGAAAAAAAGGATGTCAATTTTGTTTGGGAACCACATCGCACGACTGTGCAATTGTCAGTTAAAATGAAGCAGTGCCGAATTGCAAAAATCGCTCTGGTCTTTGGCCAGCCAAATAGTTTGGGGCTGAAGTGGTTAATACTATTCTTCAGGAGGGCACCCCGAGTACCATTTTCTGTTCCCTTTACCTCTGTGAAGGTAAGTGAGTCGTGGAACTTCAGCGGGACATGTCAGTCTCCGCCAGCTTCGTGCATGCGCCCCTATATTACATTATTCTTGAGTTTGACAGCATGGCCCTTGGAGCATTATTCCCTCCACTGTCAGCAACAGTGGGGCATAGTTCCTGCCACTGACACCGACATTGGGGCACTATTGCTCCCACCGACCCCAACGATGGGCACTATTCCTCCCATTGTTAGATGCCCCTTTTGTTTTGGGGCATCTAAGTTATACCTTTAAAAACTGCAATTAACACTTAAATCTGCAAGGTTAGATGACATCCATAAGAATTTAGTCATAGTTTATTGCATTAAATCTTAAGTATATTTTGAATTTACATTTAAATGTTCTGAATGGGTACCTGCTCTTCCTTTCTCCTATATATGATTACAGTTTCTATTAGGTGCCTAGATCACACTTTTCCATTTCCTGACTTTTTGATAAAGATTAAATTATTCTTAATAACATGGCAAACAAGATTTCCAAGATAGCTGGTTGGAATGGAAATAAGGAAAGATTCTATTTCCATCTATTCTAGAAATGTATAACTTGTGATAATAAGAATCTAAATGTAATTGCAGCTCGTTGGATAAAAGGTTCCTCTCCTCACCTTGACGCTGCTCTATGATTTGCTATTTTTTTCCTTGAGGTTTCTAACGGAAGCCACAGCAGCATCATTCTTTGACAAACAATACGAGGAAACATTCAATGCCAATGAAATAGTAGCAGTCTATAAAATAGCTTTTATGTGAGTTAAACAACAGGCTGTTTGTTTTGATGTGGAAATCTGGTGGCCTACATTCAAATCTCTTCAGCACTTAGGAGCAAGTTATGTCACTCACAGTTTGTGAAGACAAATGCTCATGTATGCCATGACTTTCCTATTCTTTTCATCCCTCTTTTACTTTTGCTTTTAAAAAGATCATAATCTTTTCCTGGGAACCCACAATGGGAATAGATGTACCATCACATAGCTTGATTCACAGCAATAAAGTGAGCAAGTAAAGAAAATAATCTAGACAGGAAAAAAAATTATATTCCTCCAGGCAACCTACTTTGATTGAATATTTAACATGCATGATTTAATTTTGCAAGCTAAGCACATCCATAGCATAAAGTATTTACACAGTTTGTATTTTTCTAGTGAATGTTGTAATTGCAAGCTATGTACATTTTCTTATCAGCATGTTCCAGGATTAAAAAGAGACATGGGTGGTTTGTGAATTAGGAAAAGATGTTTTGCACAACGGAACATGCTTTATTATTAGTCAATGCCCAGCTGATAAAGCTCTTTCTAGTGGTGAAGTAATGGAAAAGGTGAGTCACCTTTTATATCATTGTATCCATAAAATAATAAATGTGTTTCTAATTTATCATTTACCAGTGACATTTAAAAAAAAAAATTAACAGGGAAGTTTGTTGGGTTACTTGTACAAGCAAATCTTACTTTAGTAGGAAGTTTTGTATTCTAAGCACTGCTCTATAATTATATCAAAAGTCATGTTCAGCATATTCAAAAACAATAGTAAAGATAATTATAATAAATATATATATCTGACTTATTTAATAAGAAAAGAGACAAGTCAGTAAAACAGAGCAATCAATCAAAATACATATTTTTCAACTACAGCAATTTGACTTGTGTTGGTGAATTCTATACATGACTTCAATCAGGTTACAAATTGTTATGGGTAAGAGAGACTCTGAGGGGGGGATGTACCAAAACTGGTGCACACAGAATCTGGTGCAGCTGTGCAAGGTAACCAAGTCTAAAGTTCTAAAGTCAGAAGGTTTTTTATCTTAATGCATTCATCTTCTGTGTGCAGCAGCCCTCCACTCATACTTACCTGAGCCCTATCTCGATCCAGCGATGTTGCATGAGAGTTTAGGCTGTCCAGGACTCCCCTCCTTAGTAGCTGAGACAGCAGTGAGGCGCCATTGACTCCCGCTGCTATCAAAGTCAGTGAACCAATGAGGAGAGAGAGGGGCGAGGCCAAACCACGGCTCTGTGTCCGAATGGACACACAGAGCAGCAGCTCGGCACGTGTGCGCCCATAGCAAGCTGTTTTCTGTGGGGGTATGCGGCAGGAGGGAGAGGCCAGGAGCGCCCGCGAGGGACCTAAGAAAAGGAGGATTCGGGCTGCCCTGTGCAAAACCACTGCACAGAGCAGGTAAGTATAACGTTTGTAATGTTTCACCAAAAAAAACAAGAGTTTTGTATCACTTTAACTGAACAAGCTAAAGTTAGAAGCTGATTAGTTACTATGCACAGCTGGACCGGATTTTGTGTGCACCAGTTTTAGTAAACCCCCCCCCCCCCCCCCCCCACTAAAAGACTATGGTTGTTAATGACTAAATAATGACTAAATAGTGACTAATAATGACTAAAGTGTCTTATGGAAATTCACAGAGTATTGAGGTGTTAAGGGTTACATAATGGATTTAGTTGATATTAATGAGGGCTGTCATACAATGTATGTTGATCACTTCCTTTGCATAAACAATCAAATAGTAAAAAATATATCCTGAATTGTAGACAATTTAGCATTTTCCTTTTCAGTTATGATAGTTAAATAAATGTAATTGAATTTGCTATAATGTATTTTATTTGGAGCTTTGCAGTCCTCTCTGTATTATACAGTGCTTTGAAAAAGTATTCATACCCGTTTTCCACATTTTGTCATGCTACAATCAAAAACGTAATTGTATTTTATTGGGATTTTATGTGATAGACCAACACAAAGTGGCACATAATTGTGAAGTGGAAGGAAAATGATAAATGGTTTTCAAATTTTTTTACAAATAAATATCTGAAAAGTGGGACCTGCAGCAGCATTCAGCCCCCTTTACTCTTATAATCCTAACTAAAATCTAGTGGAACCAATTGCCTTTAGAAGACACCTAATTAGTAAATAGAAACGAAAATGAACACAAGTATAGGCGCATCAACACAGAGATCATAAAAATCCCAATTCAAATCTGCTAGTAATTGACAATATAGTCCATCTGGCATACACAGGCAAATCAGCTATGTAGTGGTATTGGGAGAGGGAAAAAAACGTCCACAGGAAGCACACAAGGCTGCCATCAATTAAGGGAAGAAACCATATTCCAAGGAACTGAAAAAAAGCACAAGTGGAGAGGCGCCTCTGGGTGCAGTCGTTTTTAAAAAAAAATCAATTTAATAGACAACGTACCGTAACATCAACTCATATGTAGTAAAAAAATGAAAAGCATGGTATCAGAAAGTCGAGATGGCGTTCCCACATCCTGTGACAAGATACGTGCTGTGTACGATGACCGGGGTTTTATGGTACTAATTTCCATATTAATACATTTGATATGTGTGTGCGTTTGTATGCATTTTATATGCATGTAAACGCATATACATATGCGTTTTATTACCACATTTTATCCCAGCATATTGCGAGCTATTACATTATCCCACTTAATTATTTATATCATATATGTTTTGTATGTAGACCCATTCTGTCTTATATATTTATCATTTTCAGCATGCGCACCGCCTGTCAATTTATGTACGTCTATGTTTAATAATGTTATCGTTTTATTTATATATCCCTACATATGTTATATAATTTTCATTGTATTTATGGATACTTCCCATTGGTGCTCTGTGGGTTTAGCTTGTCCTCCTCTTTCCATTTTTCATATCCAGCAAATATAATAACAGTTTTTATTTTTCTACTTTATATATGTCCATTAGTTTATTTAGACTATACATACATATTTTTCTCCCCTACCAGTATTATATATACTCAGTCCGGAACAGCATACTATATCCATAGTTTTTATTTGCATATTATAGTATTATAGTATTTACATCTTAATTTGGTTAGTCTACTAATTTCATTATCACTTCCAACCTTCCCATCATTGCCTCATCCAGCTCCGCCATTGTGTCTTTTTTCTTTATTTAATCCCTCTCTATGGTATTCAGACTTTGTCTGCTGAGGAAGGAGCGCGACTTGCATAGCATCCAAGTGCGCACGCTCATAAAATGCGTCCATTTTTGATGTTGTCGTCCCCCTGCTGCCAGCCTTCCACTGTGTTCCAAGCCTCATTCTGAGGCCGCTCTTCCGGAGCCGGCATTTACATAATTCGGAAGATCACCGGTCATCGTACACAGCAGGTATCTTGTCACAGGATGTGGGAACGTCATCTCGACTTTCTGATACCATGCTTTTCATTTTTATACTACATGTGAGTTGATCTTACTTTGTCTATTAAATAGATTTTTTTTAAAATGACGGCGCCTCTCCACTTGTGCTCAATTAGTAAATAGAGTCCACCTGTGTGTAATTTAACCTCAGTATAAATACCGCTGTTCTGTGAAAAGCTCAGAGGTTTGTTAAAGGAGTTGTAAAGTCTGTGTTTTTCACCTTAATGCAGTGGTTCTCAACCCTTCTAGTGCCGTGACCCCTTAATAAAATTTCCCAAGTTGTGGAGACCCCCAACCGTAAAATAATTTTCATAGCATGGGTTGTCAGCACCCAAGGCAAGACAAGTAATTTGCGCCCCTAACCCATGGACATTTAGTGCTCCCTGAGTCCCTTCCATTCGCACAGTATTAAAACCCCTTATGGTACATTTTAGGATGTACCACTCTTTCTCTTTGTTCTCCTTTCTTTCCCTTTTATCTCTCTCTATCTTAATTTCTTGGTTTTTTCCCCCATCCCTCTTTCTACCCATCTTTCTTGTTCTTTCTCTTATTCTTTCTCTCCCTTCTTCTTTGTTCCTCCCCCTCTTTTCCTCTCCCTTCCAAGTATTCTATATTTTTATTCCTTCTCTTACTCCTTGGTGGGGGGGTGGGGGGTGGGGGGAATGGGATGAGTGGCAATGTTGGCGGGGAGTTCTGATCAGCCAACTTAAGTGGTCTTCATCAAGGTCATCTGCTGATCTGAGAACTGCAGTGGGGACTTTTAATGGCAACTATAATCACAGGTAGTGTTACTCACTGTGTCTCCGACATTGTGGTGTCTCGTAGCAGTGACACCCATGGCGAAATCAGGAGATAGGGTCTCCTCCAGATGGCAGGTGGCTGCGAGTTCCAGGGACAGCCCTGCTGGGCGGCCAGAAAAAGGCTGGGAGAGCGGTGCGGGCTTCAGAAACAGCCAAGGATTTGGTGACCCCTGGCAAATCATCATTTGACCCCCGAGGGAGTCCCGACCCCCAGGTTGAGAACCACTGCCTTAATGCATTCTATTCATTAAGGTGAAAAACCTTCCATGCTGTAGCTGCCCCCCAGAGCCCCCCTTTTACTTACTTTCCAGGGATGGGGACGAGCACAGCAGCTCCATCCAATGTCTCGGGTCCTCAATGGATAGATTGAAAGTAGCAGGAGCCATTGGCTCCCGGTGCTGTCAATCAAATCCAGTGACTCGGGAGCCTGGATGCAGAAGCAGGACTTGGGAGCGCACACGCATGTGTGCCCCTTGGAATGCGGGTGTCCGAGGGGGCACTCGATAAGAGGAGGACCCAGGAGACCCACTGAGGGACCCCAGAAGAGGAGGATCGGGGCCACTCTGTGCAAAACCCTTGCACAAAGGAGGTAAGTAAACCATGTTTGTTATTAAAAAAAAAAAACTTTTAGTATCACTTTAAAAAACCTTAGTGAACAAACATCATCATGAAGGCCAAGGAACACACCAGATAGGTCAGGGATAAAGTTGTGGAGAAGTTTAAAGCAGGGTTAAGGTATAAAAAAATATCCCAAGCTTTGAACATCTCGCGGAACACTGTTAAATCCATCATTCGAAAATGGAAATAGTATGGCACAACTGCAAACCTACCAAGACATGGCCATCCACCTAAACTGACAGGCGAGGAGAGCATTAATCAGAAAAGCAGCCAAGAGGCCCATGATAATTCTGGAGGAGCTGCAGAGATACACAGCTCAGGTGGGAGAATCTGTCCACAGAACAGCTATTAGTTGTGCACTCCACAAATCTGCCCTTTATAGAAGAGTGGCAAGAAAAAAGCCATTGTTATAAGAAAGCCAAAAGAAGTCCAATTTGCAGTTTCTGAGAAGCCATTGGGGGACACAGCAAACATATGGAAAAAGGTGCTCTGGTCAGATGAGACCAAAATTGAACTTTTTTATCTAAGATCAAAACGCTATGTGTCACGGGAAACTAACATTGCACATCACCCTGAACACAACATCCCCACTGTGAAACATGGTGGTGGCAGCATCATGTTGTGGGAATGCTTTTCTTCAGCAGGGACAGGGAAGCTGGTCAGAGTTTATGGGAAGATTTATGAAGCAAAATACAGGGCAATCTTAGAAGAAAACCCGTTATGCCTCGTACACACAATAGGACTTTCCGCCAACAAAACCGTGCAATTTTGTCCGAAGGGTGTTGGCTCCAACTTGTCTTGCATACACACGGTCACACAAATGTTGGCCAACAATAATGAATGTACAATGAGCCGATAAAAAAAGGAAGTTCAATAGTTATGCGCCACCCTTTGGGCTCCTGCTAATCTCATGTTTATCTTGTGTTAGTAGAAGTTTGGTGAGTGACGATTCACGCTTTTCAGCCTCGTGCTTTTCAGTTCGTTTCTGCTTTTCAGGTTGTGCATGTCAGTTTGTATCTGTTCTTCAGTGCATGCTTGTCAGGTTGTTTCTGTCTTTCAGTGCGTTCTATTTATAGTTTGCTTCTGATTTTCAGTGCGTGCTTGTGCGGTCATTTCTGATTTTCAGGTCGTGCTTGTCAGGTCCTTTCTGATTTTCAGTGCGTTCTGTCAGTTTGTTCTGAGCAGCCATTCATTAACTAGCCATGTTGCGTTCTCATTGGAGAGATCATGCTGTTGTTTGGCTTGGTGTTATTGCTTTGACTGAAGTCCAATCCATGAACAGGGGGAGGAGGAGTTCTTGGACCAAGAATTGTTTGCTTAATCGTGACCAATTCTGTCATATGCCTTTACTGTGGGAGCTCCAGGAGAATAATCCTGATTATGCTGTCTATTGGCTTTGCTGTCCCCTTATATTATGAAGCAGGACACCTGCATGCGGCAAGCCATCTTTCCTGAGTAAAGACTCGTCGCCACCTTGCGGTACTTGGCGACGGGAAGAAGTCTCCAGGACCTGAAGTTCACGACTGGAATCTCCCCACAGGCTCTGGGAATCATTATTCCAGAGACGTGTTCTGCCATAATTCAAGTCCTGCAGAAGGACTATATTAGGGTAAGTTTTATATTTTAACATCACATTCCATGTATTTAATGTTTGCTAATGTATTGTATTCATTTCATCATTCCATAATTACCATGATTGTAATATGCTGTGAATGTCCTCTTTGTCCTCATGCATGCTGTAAGCTTTTAATGCTCCTTTTTTGTCCTTCATGCATATTTGCCTTCACTAACCTCCCCAGCATGCTATCCTGAGCCCATAGACACCTAGCCTAGTCACAATGCATTTTGTCAGCTCCATTGTAGTGCTTACCCTAAACACCCCCTAAAATGTGTCCAAATGTTATTGTTGTCCTTAAATTCAGGCAGAGTGCAAGAGGCTTTTTTTGGGGGGCCCAAACTCATTTTGAACCCTCCCACCCCCCCAACTGCTGAGTTAAACAATACCAATACTCTATCTGCTGACTTTGCCAAACCCATACACACTATACCTACCTCTTTTGTGTTCATATTTATGGATGAATTCACCAACGCATGTAGTGCAAGTGCTTGCCTGAATACTTTCAAATGGTACTGTTTAAAGTTTTGTTCTCTTATTATCTTGATAGGTAATTGCAGAATGTAAAAATGTGCTTCAATTTGGACAGTATGTATTCAAATGTTTGTATTATGACACTTCTTACCTGTCCAGTGGGCTGCCAATAGTGTAATTAAGGAGGGGCTGGCCAAAGTAAAATGTAATTATGTATGCATTCAGCTCTCAATGAAGTGGAGAGGGTTACCTTTCCAAAACATATACCCACCCCCTCACCATAACATTTTTCCAATGGGCCACCAGAGGGGGTGAGGAATCTGCTAAGTTGACCTTTTACTTTTGTCTTTAACCACTTCCCGCCCGGCCTATAGCGGATTGACGTCCGGGAAGTAGTTCCGTTATCCTGACTGGGCGTCATATGATGTCCAGCAGGATAACATGCCGCTGCGCGCCCGCGGGGGCACGCATCATGGCGATCGGTGGAGCGGTGTGTCAGGCTGACACACCGATACACCAATCTTGGTAAAGAGCCTCCGGCGGAGGCTCTTTACCACGTGATCAGCCGTGTCCAATCACGGCTGATCAGGATGTCAATAGGAAGAGCCATTGATCGGCTTTTACTTACTCGTGTCTGACAGACACGAGTAGAGGAGAGCCAATCGGCGGCTCTCCTGACAGGGGAGGTCTGTGCTGATTGTTTATCAGCGCAGCCCCCCTCAGATCACCACACTGGACCCCCAGGGATCCCCACTAGGGCCACCAGGGAAGGGGCAACATGTGGATGACCAGGTATGTACCCCATGGCCATCCACATGTGCCCAATGTGCCCAATCTGTGCCAATCAGTGCCCACAAATGGGCACTGCTTGGCACCATTATGTTTCAGTTATGCCTAGCAATGCCACCAATAAATTTTATCAGTGCCACCAATCAGTGTCATCAGTGCCACCTGTTATTGGCCATCGGTGCCACCTGTCAGTGCCCATCTGTGCCCATCAGTGCCCACCTACCAGTGCCCATCAGTGCCACCTATCAGTGCCACCCATAAGTACCCATCAGTGCCACCCACATGTACCAATCAATGCCACCTACGAGTGCCCATCAGTGCCGCCTATGAGTGCCCATCGGTGCCACCTATGAGTGCCCATCAGTGCCACATACCAGTGCCACCTATCAGTGCCCATAAGTCCCACCTATCAGTGCCCATCAGTGCAGCCTATTAGTGCCCATCATCAGTGCCCATCAGTGCCACCTCATCAGTGCCACCTCATTGGTGCCACCTCATCAGTGCCCATCAGTGCCACCGTATCAGTGCCCGTCAGTGCAGCCATATCAGTGCCCGTCATTGAAGAAGAAAACATACTTATTTACAAAAAAATTTAACAGAAACAAAGAAAAACGTGTTTTTTTTTCAAAATTTTCGGTCTTTTTTTATTTGTTGCGCAAAAAATAAAAACCGCAGAGGTGATAAAATACCACCAAAAGAAAGCTCTATTTGTGGGAACAAATTGATAAAAAATTTGTTTGGGTACAGTGTAGCATGACCGCGCAATTGTCATTCAAATTGCGACAGCGCTGAAAGCTGAAAATTGGTCTGGGCGGGAAGGTGTCTAAGTGCCTGGTATTGAAGTGGTTAAATACTCATTTCAATAAATGTTATACTCATGTTGACCAAGAATGTTTGTGTCTAATCTGCTTGCAATGTTATGCGCAAAAGAAGTATTTTTGTTTTTCTTGTTTGACTCCACAGTTTCCTTCCAACCCACAGGAATGGCAGACTGTGGCTTCCCAGTTTCCCCACCAGTGGGACTTTCCCATTCGTGGTGGTGCTATCGATGGGAAGCACATCAGGATCATCCCACCACCCAACTCGGGGTCGTACTTCTTTAACTATAAGGGGTTTAGTAGTATAGTGATGTTGGCAGTGGTGACAGCAAATTATGAATTCATCTAACTGGACATAGGGAAGAACGGCCATAACTCTGATGGAGGAGTGATCGTCCAGACGGAGTTTTTTTGGCAGATGAGGCCTTTGCTCTGGGGGAACATCTGATAAGGTCGTTCCCTATGAGGAACATGACCCCAGAGCAGAGGGTTTTTAATTACTGGCTGGCCCGTGCCAGAAGAGTGGTTGAGAATGTCTTTGGCATAATGGCCGGCCGCTTCAGGCTTTTCCTTACTTCCATCAACCTAGCCGAATACAAACTTAATCACGTTGTGTTGAGCTGCTGCATTCTGCACAACTACCTTCACAAGAATTCAGCCAGCTATCTGGCCTCAGTTACGACTGAGGCTGACTTTTCAGCAGAACCTACATCAATGGCGGTGCTCGAAAGTGGCCATCCTGGCTTTTCCCCCCAAAGTGCCCGCAAAGTCAGGCAAAACTATGTCTATTACTTCGTGGTTAGGGAGGCAATTGATTTACAACAAAATCTTGCAGATGTTTAATAATTAAAAAAAAAAAAAACTAAACTCATATTTCATTTGAATTACTGTTTGTGTTTCTTATCTGTCTCCTAGGTTCTGAAATGGCCTTTTCATTTTGGCTATTTTCTTCAATAGTGAAAAAAAAAAACTTATTTCATACATGAGGTGACAATCTCTTCTTCAGCTAACTATTATGTTGTGCTGTGGGTCTGCTACACACACACAATGTTATTGTTGTTAATGTATGTAATGCATTAATGACAAAAATAATCATCCTTTACAATTCCATGAATTAATTGCTTGGAGTCCCTAAAATGGCCTGATTTTATCACATTTTACAGCGCAGTGGGGGTTATTTACTAAAGGCAAATCCACTTTGCACTACAAGTGCACTGCCAGTGCACTTCAAAGTGCACTGAGAGTGCACTTGTAGTGCAAAGTGGATTTGCCTTTAGTAAATAACCCCTATTGTCACAGTAACTACACCAACTTAACACATAAACTGGTATTGAGCATTGAAATAAGAAGCCACACATTGTTGAGTATAAAATATTTTACTCCAAGCACATTCACATATGCGTTATAAGAGGTTTTGGAACAAACCAACATCTTGGTATATAACATGTATGTTTGACATAAATTTGCCTTTTTTGTGGCTAAACGAGCATGTTTCAAAACATTACATACACATGTCCAACTCAGGAACTTACAAAGTTCGACTTTGCTAAAGTGAAGGCCATATGAGACATTAGTATGCCAAAACTGTGTTGATCTTGCCTTCATCAGATGGGGTGATCTCACCCCTCTAAAAGCCAAATTTTGAAGATGCACACAAATTGGGACTCAACATTTGGATTTCCCTCATGATCCCATGCATAAATTGTGTGTCTTTTCCCTACATCTATTTTGCTAAAGCCACAAAACACACAGTGTGTCAACATCTGCCATCTCCCATCATGTGATATCAATGTACACATTTTGTGGGTGCAACCCCTTCCTCCAAACTAAAGTAGGTGAGAGGAAGGGGTTGCACCCCCGAAAAATGTCCATTGATCCCCCACGATGGGAGCTAGCACATGTTGACACACTGGGGCTTATTTCATAAAGGACAATCCACTTTGCCCTACAAGTGCACTTGCATTGCACTTGTAGGGCAAAGTGGTTTTGCCTTTTTGAAATAAGCCCGATCTGTGAGTGGAGGATGGAGGATCGTTAGCGCTGATCTTTCAAACTAAGGTACAATTGTAACTTGGGGCAGCAGTGGTTAGTGGCCTATACTGATTATAGATTGAGGCCTATAGTGGCACAAGATTAGGAGAGTTTAGCCTGACTTTAGGGTTTGTCTTGTGTTGTGTCTTCTAGATAAAATGGTTGATAAATTTACAGCCCCAGATTTTCTGCCAGACTTTATTGAAAAATACAGGGAGCTACCATGTCTCTGGCAAGTACAATGGAGGGACTATTCCAACAAGTGCTGGAGAAACTGTTGGAATTAGTGAAGCTTGTGTATCCCACGGCCGACATTACCTATTTGAAGGCGAAAAAGGGAAAAAAGGATACTACATAGTAGCAAAAAGTTGGACTTTGAAGTCATAGAAACAATGGAGAAGTATTGAAAATGATAATCAGATAATTTATTGAAAAAAACATAATATTTATACAACAATCGAACAAAAAAGGATAAAACCATGGACAGAACTTTTCTGGCTGCTGCAAATTTGTACATGAGGCTCATCTCTTAAAGATAGTGAGATTCGCTTTTGTCTCTATTTTGTTACAATTTTTAACCCCGTTTTGTGTCCTGAAGAAGCCTAACGGTGAAACGCGTAGACGCACAAGGGCTCATTGTACAAACTACATCATCTGTCTATGGTTTTATTCTTTTTGTTCGATTGCTGTATAAATATTATGATTTTTTTTCAATAAATTATGTGATTATCATTTTTAATACTTCTCCATTGTTTCTATGCCTTCAAAGTCTGACTTTTTGCTACTATGTATTATCCTTTTTTCCCTTTACTTACGGATGTGGCAAATTTAGTGCTCCCCTCTCCCCCCCTTCCCTGTCCTTATTCTTTCTATTTGAAGGCCAAAATTGGAAGCCTGAGGAGCACATATAATAGGGAGTGCAAGAATGTCCAGGATTCCCTGAGATTCGGAGCATCAGCAGATGACGTACAGTATCTCACAAAAGTGAGTACACCCCTCACATTTTTGTAAATATTTTATTATATATTTTTATGTGACAACACTGAAGAAATTACACTTTGCTACAATGTAAAGTAGTGAGTGTAAGGCTTGTATAACAGTGTAAATTTGTTGCCCCCTCAAAATAACTCAACACACAGTCATTAATATCTAAACTACTGGCAACAAAAGTGAGTACACCCCTAAGTGAAAATGTCTAAATTGGGCCCAATTAGCCATTTTCCCTCCCCGATGTCATGTGACACGTTAGCATTATACAAGGTCTCAGGTGTGAATGGAGAGCAGGTGTGTTAAATTTGCTGTTATCAATTTTACTCTCTCTGTCAGGTCCCACACTTACCAGACGGATGAGTCCACTTGGGCAGAGGGTAGGCTCCCTTACGTATCCGATTCGGGGCCCCTGGTAGAGTAGACAGGAGGCCCGCGAATGCGGAGTGGTATGAGGGCCTGAAGTTAGAGTCCTGGAGCACGGTGGTCTGGCAAGCAACCGGTGGATCTTCAGGCTTTGGTAGAGCAGATGCTGAGCAGGAGCTAATCAGGCTGGACACACACAGGCAGAGGTCGGCAACGGGCTGGCGGCAACGGTACAAGGGATTAGGCAGAAACAAGGTCAAACGAGCCGGGGCCGGGTTCAGGCAGCAGTCAAGGAAGGTCCAAAGGCAAGCCGGGTCACAACGGGTAAACACTACAAGGATACAGGAACACAGGATGATCACGGAACAAGGTACAGAGCTGTTTGATCAGGCAGCACCGGGTCAGCGTAGAGGCAGGCTTCAAATAGGCTGATTGGCGCCAAAAGGCCGCACTCGTGTGCGCCGATTTGCCAAGGTGCGCCGCACCCCCGCACGCGCCCGAGCGCGCCCTCGAGCGCACCCCCGACACCGGCGTGCACGCCCACACTACCAGGCATGTCAAAAGGTAACGCCCGCAGGCGGACGCGCGGTAACGCGGACGCGCGCTAGCGCGAACGTGTGTACGCACGAACGCCCGGACGCCACCCCGCACGCCACGGCCGGTCAGCCCAGACACACCGGCGCCCCCAGGGACACGCGCCCCAGCACGGACAGGGACACGAGCGCCAACGCGCCCCGGCGCGTCCCGGCGCCCAACCAGGTAACCTCTCTGACAGTGCCCCCTCCTCAAGGGCAGACTCCGGATGCCCAGCTGGGCCATCTTTGAGGCATGAGAGGTTTTAAAGGATTGCAGAAGTTCTTTAGCATGTAAATTGTTTTCCGGCTCCCACAAATTATCTTTGGGTCCATAGCCCTTCCATTTTACCAGATATTGCACCTGATTGCGCCTTCTTCTGCAATCCAGGATTGCCTCCACTTCGAACTCCTCTTCGCCATCAACCAAAATAGGTTTGGGTGGGCCAATGCTGCGACCAGAGAAGAAATTGGGAGTGACCGGCTTCAGGAGGGACACGTGGAACACTGGATGTATCCTCAGGGAGTTAGGAAGGTCCAGTTCATATGCCACATTGTTGATCTTCCTTTTGATCAAGAAAGGACCCAGGTATTTGGGTTTCCTAGATGGGCAGGCCAACTTGAGGTTGGCGGTAGACAGCCAGACAGAATTGCCAGGTTCTAGAACAAGTTCCCCCCGTCTCTTCCTGTCAAAGATCTTCTTGTAGTCTTCCTGAGCCTTGGTCATGGTTTCCTGCAGCAATTTGTTGTGAAATGCTCCAGGCAAGAAGGATGGGTGGAAACCATAATTGGCATAAAACGGAGACTGATTAGTCGCTGAATGTAGTGAGTTATTATAGGAAAACTCTGCGATGGGAAGCAGGGAAGCCCAGTTATCCTGGGAGAATGCAGAAAAACAGCGGATGTATTGCTCCAAGGTTTGGTTTGTCCTCTCGGTTTGTCCATTTGACTGAGGGTGGTAGGCCGAAGAAAATGACAACTCGATTTCAAGGGCGCCACAAAGGGCCCTCCAGAATCTGGAGGTGAACTGGGCGCCTCTGTCTGAAACTATATTGGTCGGGACTCCATGTAGTCTGACGATCTCTTTAATAAAGATGGAGGCGGTCTCCATGGCTGAAGGGGTGCCCTTCATGGGGAGAAAATGGGCCATTTTAGACAGCCTGTCTACCACGACAAAAATGGACGAAAAACCTTCTGATGGTGGGAGCTCAATGATAAAGTCCATTGAAATCATGGCCCAAGGTCTCTCTGGGACTGGTAATGGTTTCAACAGGCCCCACGCTCTTGTCCGGCTAGTCTTGTTTCTGGCACACGTGTTACAGGACTCCACATATTCCTTGCAATCCTTATTAAGGTGAGGCCACCAAAAGGTGCGTTGAACAAGGTCAGTTGTTTTCCGTGTGCTGAAGTGACCAGCAAGTTTGTGATCATGGCACAAGCTTAACACTCGTACTTTTAGCTCCTCAGGGACCACAATCTTATTCTTGAACCAGAACAGCCCATCCTTGGTACAGGCTTCAGCAGGTGGAGACATTCCCATGGAGGCTCGTCTGATTTGAGAAATTAAGTCCTCCTGTAGAATTAGGAAATTTCCAGAGGGGAGAATGGTGTCTGGGGACAGGGTTCTTTCAGAGTCGAGAAACATTCGGGAAAGGGCATCGGATTTGACATTCTTGGATCCGGGTCTGTAAGTAATATGGAAAATAAATCGGGAAAAAAAAAGTGCCCATCTGGCCTGCCGGGGTTTTAATCTCTTGGCTGTTCTTAGGTATTCTAAGTTCTTATGGTCTGTGTAGACCAAAATGGGGTGTGCTGCACCTTCCAGGAGATAACGCCATTCCTCCAGAGCTGCTTTAATGGCTAGAAGTTCCCGATCACCCACGTCATAATTTTTCTCGGAAGGAGAGAGTTTACGTGAGAAGAATCCCACGGGGTACAGGAGTGCTTTGGCACCCTGTCTCTGTGACAATACAGCTCCAACGGCAACCTCGAAAGCATCCACTTCCAGGACGAAAGGCAAGGCAGGATTGGGATGCTTAAGAATAGTGGCTGATGTGAACAGCGCCTTGAGTCTTTCAAAGGCCTCTTGTGCCTCAGGGGTCTAGCAGAACCGGCATCCTTGTTTAATAAGTTCTGTAATGGGAGTTATGATTGAAGAAAATCCCTTAATAAACTTCCTATAGAAATTGGCAAAGCCAATAAAACGTTGTACTCCTTTCTTGTCAGTCGGTGCAGGCCAATCCAGGATAGCGGATACTTTCTGTGGATCCATTTTAATGCCATCAGGAGAAATGATCAAGCCTAAGAACTGGATAGATTGGAGCTCGAATTCACACTTTTCAAGTTTGGCGTAAAGCCCATGTTGTCTCAGCCGGGAGAGTACATTTCGTACGTGTTTGCGGTGCTCCATCAGGGAGGCAGAGAAGACCAGGATATCATCCAGGTAAACGATGACATATAAGTCCAGTAAGTCATGAAAGACATCGTTGACAAAATGCTGGAATGTCGCCGGTGCGTTGCACAGACCAAAAGGCATGACGAGATACTCGTAATGTCTGAATCGAGTACGAAAGGCTGTCTTCCACTCGTCTCCTTCTCTTATGCGGATCAAATTATAGGCTCCACGGAGGTCTAGCTTGGTGAAAACGGTAGCAGATCCTAATCTCTGAAATAATTCAGGAACCAAGGGTAGCGGGTATCTGTTCTTTATAGTGATTTTATTAAGCTCCCGGTAATCAATGCAGGGACATAAGGAGTGTTCTTTCTTTTCCACGAAAAAGATGCCTGCCCCAGCTGGAGACGTGGAAGGACGAATGAACCCTTTCTTCAGGTTTTCATCTATATAGGTTTTCAAGGTGCCCAGCTCCTGCTCAGTTAGAGGGAAGATCCTCCCAAAAGGAACTTCGGTACCCGGTAAAAGTTCTATTGGGCAATCATAGGATCTATGTACTGGAAGGGTTTCTGCCCCCTTTTTACTGAACACATCCAGGAAATCCCGGTAAGGTTCGGGAAGATCTTGGTAGAACTTAGTTTCTGAGTCCATGCACAGGCATTGGGAGGAGGTTAATGAGGTTCCCCGTAAGCAGTTTTGTCTGCAATATTCAGAAGAGAACTGGATTTTGCCCGTAGACCAGTTGATACTAGGATTGTGAGCCTGTAGCCAAGGTATTCCTAGGATAATTGGGAAAAGAGGAGAGGAGATGACATCTAGACGTAACAGTTCCTGATGTTCCGGGCCAGTGGTGGCCAATAGAGGAACCGTTTCTTGGGTAACGGGTCCGGAGCGGAGGGTGGAACCGTCCGCTAGAAAAACTGCCAGTCCTTGGGCTTTAGTTTGAGTGGGGATATGATGAGTTTTGACGAAGGTCCGGTCAATGAATCCACTGCATGCTCCCGAATCAATGATGACCGGTACTGGGATGCTCCTTCCAGGTAACTGCAATACAATGGAGAATGTTAAATGGTTACCGGCACTAGGTAGAACAGGTGCACACAACGAGGAAGACGGCAGACACTTACGTCTTTTATTGGGGCATGCTCTTGCAAAGTGACCAGGCTCTCCACAGTACAAGCACAGGTTGAGTGTGCGTCTTCGTGTCTTCTCCTCAGGAGTCAGAGAGGGACGGAGCAGTCCCAACTGCATAGGCTCCGGAACCTCCTGGGCTGGAGTAGATGAGACAAGCGGAGCTTGGTTCGGGGCACTAGGGGCCCTAGGCAACATCCAGGTGAGGCGTGGGTGACCAACAGATCTCTCAGAGCGTCTCTCCCTGAGGCGGCGGTCAATTTGAATTGACAGATTGATTAGCTCCTCTAGTGTCTGAGGTACCCCCACTCGTGCTAATTCATCCTTTAGGGGATCCGACAACCCCAGCCGATATTGGTGACGCAAGGCTGCGTCATTCCACTCCGTATCCGAGCTCCAACGCCTAAACTCCACGGCTTAATCTTCGGCCGCTCTGCGACCTTGTTTGAGGGAATGCAAGGCGGCTTCTGCCGTGGCTGTTAGCTGAGGGTCCTCATACAGCTGAGACATAGCTAGGAAAAAGTCACTCAAGGAGTCAAGAGATTGAGCTTTTTGCTCCAGTAGATGGTGGGCCCAGGTTTGAGGCTTGCCAGTCAGCAAGGATATGATGAACCCCACTTTAGTAGCCTCCAGGGAGAATGTACGGGGTTGTAAAGCAAAGTATAGCTTGCATGCGTTACGGAACGCCCGGAACTTACTGCGTTCTCCGGAGAACTTTTCGGGTGTAGGCACCCTGGGCTCTGGTGGAAGCATCACTACAGAAGGCGCTGAGGCAGGGTTGGATACTGCTCCTGGAGGAGAGGCTGAGAGGGCCTGGACCTGCCCTTCCAGTCTGGTGTAGCCTTCCTGTAGACTTTTAACAGCTTGAGTAAGGCCCGCTAGGTGCCTGCACAGTTCATCCATGGGGGAGGCCCCCTGCCCGGACTCAGTCATGGCTGCCTGATACTGTCAGGTCCCACACTTACCAGACGGATGAGTCCACTTGGGCAGAGGGTAGGCTCCCTTACGTATCCGATTCGGGGCCCCTGGTAGAGTAGACAGGAGGCCCGCGAATGCGGAGTGGTATGAGGGCCTGAAGTTAGAGTCCTGGAGCACGGTGGTCTGGCAAGCAACCGGTGGATCTTCAGGCTTTGGTAGCAGATGCTGAGCAGGAGCTAATCAGGCTGGACACACACAGGCAGAGGTCGGCAACGGGCTGGCGGCAACGGTACAAGGGATTAGGCAGAAACAAGGTCAAACGAGCCGGGGTCGGGTTCAGGCAGCAGTCAAGGAAGGTCCAAAGGCAAGCCGGGTCACAACGGGTAAACACCACAAGGATACAGGAACACAGGATGATCACGGAACAAGGTACAGAGCTGTTTGATCAGGCAGCACCGGGTCAGCGTAGAGGCAGGCTTCAAATAGGCTGATTGGCGCCAAAACGCCGCGCTCGTGCACGCGCCGATGCGCCAAGGCGCGCCGCACCCCCGCACGCGCCCGAGCGTGCCCCCAGCACCGGCGTGCACGCCCACACTACCGGGCATGTCAAAAGGTAACGCCCGCAGGCGGACGCGCGCTAATGCGGACGCGCGCTAGCGCGAATGCGCGTACGCACGAACGCCCAGACGCCACCCCACACGCCACGGCCGGTCAGCCTAGACACACCGGCGCCCCCAGGGACACGCGCCCCAGCACGTCCCGGCGCCCAACCAGGTAACCTCTCTGACACTCTCATACTTATCACTGGAAGTTCAACATGGCACCTCATGGCAAAGAACTCTCTGAGGATGTGAAAAAAAGAATTGTTGCTCTACATAAAGATGGCCTAGGCCAGTGTTTCTCAACTCCAGTCCTCAAGGCACCCCAACAGGTCAGGTTTTCAGGATTTCCCTCAGATTAAACAGCTGTGGTAATTACTAAGGCAGTGAAACTGATCAAATCACTTGTGCAAAGTAATGGAAAGCCTGAAAACATGACCTGTTGGGGCGCCTTGAGGACTGGAGTTGAGAAACACTGGCCTAGGCTATAAGAAGATCGCCAAGACCCTGAAACTGAGCTGCAGTATGGTGGCCAAGACGATACTGCAGTTTAACAGGACAGTTTAAACTCAGAACAGTCCTTGCCATGGTCGACCAAAAAAGTTGAGTGCACATGCTCAGCGTCATATCCAGAGGTTGTCTTTGGGAAACAGACGTATGAGTGCTGCCAGCATTGCTGCAGAGGTTGAAGGGGTGGGGGGCTAGCCTGTCAGTGCTCTCAAACCATACGCCGCACAATGCATCAAATTGGTCTGCATAGCTGTCATCCCAGATCGAAGCCTCTTCTAAAGATGATGCACAAGAAAGCCTGCAAACAGTTTGTTGAAGACAAGCAGACTAAGGACATGGATTACTGGAACCATGTCCTGTGGTCTGATGAGGAGACCAAGATAAGCTTATTTGTTTTAGATGGTGTCAAGCGTGTGTGACAGCAGCCAGGCGAAGAGTACAAAGACAAGTGTGTTTTACCTGCAGTCAAGCATGCTGGTGGGAGTGTCATGATCTGGGGCTGCATGAGTGCTGCCAGGACTGGGGAGCTAAGGTTCATTGAGGGAACCATTAATGCCAGCATCTACTGTGACATACTGAAGCAAAGCCCTGGAGACCTCTGATCGAATCAAGGTTTTACACTATTGGAGCTTCTCTTATCTTTACATGCCACACTCGTTATCTATGAGCTGGGGAGATATGATGGGATCTGAGGTTTAATAGCTCCATTTGGTATCTTTGGATGTTTCATTACCACCAACGAATCCAGAGTCTAGGTCCATTTGCTAAGCTCCGGAGGGCTTTTTCTATACAGGATTCCCCTGATCCTCTGTAGTGGGGGATCATGGGGTTCTGGTAAGTGGCAAATCTTTATCACTGGTGGTGGATTGAACACAAGATTTTTTCACATCATAGAAGATTACATTTAATTCTTATTTTGATGGACTTTTCCAATATATTTTATGTATTCCACCATATTTATTTGTTCACGGGTGTTTGGCCATTTTTAGTGTTTGAACATTACACTATATGCCATATACATTTTTAATTTCATCAACATTTATTGTTTTTTTTTTTTGTTTTTAATTTTGGTGTCACATCATTATTTGCCAATTTGGTTGCGGTATATGGTACATGCACATGGTACATGGGCAGTATTTTGGATTAATGTACACATTATTTTACACTGTTATTTTGTTGTACAGAAGAATCGCTGCTTTTATTATCTAAGATTTGTTTACCATTAGTACAATTTGTGTTTAGGTACACTATTTTGATTCACCTTAGCGCAGTTTTTTTTCCCCTTTTTTAAATCTTAGAAGAAAACCTGTTAAAGTCTGCAAAAGACTTGAGACTGGGGTGAAGATTTACCTCCCAGAAGAACAATGGCCCTAAACATACAGCCAGAGCTACAATGGAATAGTTTGGATCTAAGCATATTTATGTGTTAGAATGTCCCAGTCAAAGTCCAGACCTAAATCCAATTGAGAATCTGTGGCAAGATTTGAAATTGCTGTTCGCAGACGCTCTCCATCCAATCTGACAGAGCTTGAGCTATTTTGCAAAGAAGAATGGGCAGAAATGTCATTGTCTAGATTTGCAAAGCTGGTAGAGACATACCCAAAAAGATTTGCATCTGTAATTGCAGTGAAAGGTGGTTTTACAAAGTATTGACTCAGGGGGGCTGAATACAAATGCATGCTGCCGCTTTCACATACTTATTTGTAAAAAAAGTGAAAATCATTTTCCAGCATGCACCAACATGTCCAAGTCCCGACTGTCAAAATTATTGGTTGCTGGGCCCGCCTAGCAACCAATCAGGTGCATGGAGGCCCCATGATTCAGTGGAGGAAAATGTAACTTCCTCCTCCTGAGCTGCTCCACTTCCACCTGCTTAGCACTAACAACAGAAGGGCTGGGAGTCTAAGGAGACTTTATATATGGACCAGAACAGTGCTGCTGAGCTGAATGGCTGGGAGTCTGGGGGAACCTGAGTGCAACCCAGACCGGTGCACTGCTAATGTAAGTGAGCAGAGCTCCAGCAATGGCTGCACACAGAGGAGGGGGGTGGGGCAGAGATTACACAGGTGTATTCTATAGAAACAGGCTTCCCCAGAACCATGTACACTGACTGCAACATCACCACAGTACTTGTATGATGCCTGCAGTCTCTGACCATCTCCTCTATGATGCCTTCAGTCTGTGAATGTCTCCTGTACCAGGCCTGCAGTCTGTGACTGTCTCCTGTACCAGGCCTGCAGTCTGTGACTGTTTCCTGTTCCATGCCTGCAGTCTGTAACTGTCTCGTGTACCATGCCTGCAGTCTGTGCCTGTCTCCTGTACCAGGCCTGCAGTCTGTGACTATATTTTGTACCAGGCCTGCAGTCTGTGACTGTATCTTGTACCAGGCCTGCAGTCTCTGATTGTCTCTTGTACCATGCCTGCAGTCTCTTACTGTCTCCTGTAGTATGCCTGCAGGGGGGGCCCAAGAAAATGTTTGCTCAGGGTCCCATCAATATTAAAGATAGTCCTGTATCAAGAATGAAGTGATATCCGACTGCAACATTTACAGGGGCCGGTTTGGGGCGCGCACTGTGACCGCACTCTACCAACCAGAATCTAGCTTTCTCAGTGCCCTGCAGGGCACTGTAGCATGAGAGAGCCTGGGGAGGGGGGGAAACCATGGTTTACTGCACCAGGTGATACCAACCCTAGTGAAGCCAATGGCCATGTGGCCATATTTAGACAGTTATGTAACCCCCTCCATCCCCTGTCCATTTACTTACGTGGCCAGCCTTGTATGTGAATAGGCAAGGTGATGTCAGTGGTTGGTAAGGATGCAGTTGCTGCAAGAATCCGCTACTTCCTTAGCAACCATTGACAGCTGGAAGCTGTCAAGTCTGTCCACGCTGAACATCCTAAATGTTCAGTATTTGGATGAATGTCCAAATGGCCAGTGTTTGGTCTAAACTAATGTTCAGACCAAACACTAAACTCATTCCTAATAGGGGATTTAGGGCTAGGGTTGAACTGTATATTAAGTCTGAAGCTAGGCTCAGACCAAATTTTGCTTGTTTTGCTTGGTTGAGTGAAACTTCCTAAAGGAGCAGGAAGTGAATAAAACCACTGCTAAGTGTGACAGCTTCCCCTCAGGCTGGTTGTTAGGAAGTCAGCAGCTGCTGGCATCCTAACAACCACAAGTCATCCCCGCCTAGCATATTTGGCTGTTAGCCAGGGATTTCCAGCTAACAGTGGAATGTAAAAAATACAAGCATGGCTGATCATAAAAGTGGGGGGACAAGCATGTGCCCCCCCCCCCCAACTATATCAGGCCTTATGCTCTCAACATGAGGGAATTAAAATTAAGTATGGCAGGGAGCAGAAATTTTAATTAATTATTTCAGTGAAACATTAAAAATGCTAAATTCCTTCAAATAAGGTATGCCTTGAACATGTCTGTAAAGTGATGCAGTTTCATTTTTACTCTGGTTGTAGTGTTATTTAGAACAAGTGCAAGTCCTGCAAGTTGCAGGATATATATGTTATATCTGTTAGTGGCATATCAGAAGGGTCTATTTTACAAGCTCAATGTGGATTTAAAAAATAAAGAACAAACAATCATTAGATGGAACAGGATAGGTCTACAATAAGTACTTAAAAGAGAGAAAAAGGTTAAGTTTTAGACTCTGTAGAGGAGTCATTTTAACCAAAAATATAATCAGACAAAAACTAAAGTGCTGAAAAATACATTTACCAAACCTAAACATAGTAAATATCACTCTGAAAGGTCACAGATAAATCCCAATAGTTATTTGTCAATGTCAAGGGCATGTATACTGTATCACAGTCTCAAGGTTAGTTTTTCTGATGGTAATTCTGTATAAGAACTGTACTCTTGCACAGTCGTGCAGTTATATATGTAGGAGTCAATTCTAAAATACATCTTTGAAGTTTTACAGAAATCTGAGGATAGCAAAGATTAGTCATAATCTTAAGCTAAAAGAAAAGTCTAACTTTTTTTTAAAAAAAGTTGGTTTTCTAGAATGATGAATAATTTTACTGTAATAAAGTAGGCTTCATTTGTTAGGTTCATTGCTATCATATACTGCCTTACCACTGGCTGTTCATTATTTGATTAAAAGAAAAATACAAATAACAGCTAAGTCAATTATTCAAATGTCTTCTTACAAATACATTTTTAAATAAGACTCATAAACCTTTTGATCTTCCATTAATAGTAACAGACAGTATATGTTGACAAATATCAATTACAGAGAGCGGAGACTAATTGGCAGAAACAGAATGCAGAATAAGTTTAGTACAGAACAAACTGAGTTACACACTTTTATTTCATGGCAAAGAAGCATAACAGATGAGTTCCTGCTTCACTGTGTAAAATGAAATAAACACAAACCTTTTGGTCTCTTGATCAACAGTCCACCTAATGGACTGCTCTCCTCATCAGCTCCCGCAGCTTGACTCCAAAAAAAGACTTATAAAGCCGGCAAACCCTCCAAACACATCGGCACTTGCCTCACTGTCTCCCCGGTCACGAGATGGACCGGTATGTGGAAAAAAACGGGCCGCGATCGTACGCGGCCATGACGGCGCGGGCGCCACAGCCGCAAATCGAGGCCCTGGCTTCGGCCTACACGGCGCCCCTCACAGACACTGAGCCTGCAATGGAGGTAAGCGGCACTGCAGCCCCCTCCCAACCTGCTGACACATCTAATCATCTCACAGGCACATCCAGCACAGAGATGATTGCACAGGCAGTGGCAGCTATTCTCTCCCCAATGATAACAGCCTCTGTGGAGAAGGCTGTCAGCGCAGGCATGCAGCAGCTACAGGCCCAGCTAGGGGAACATGCCTCCAGGCTGAATGAAGCTGAGCACCGCACAGCTAACATTGAGGAAGAACTATACCACTCTCAATCCACAGAGCAGGCCCAAGACAAAACTAACAAATACATTCTTGAAAAATTGGACGATTTGGAAAATAGATCCAGAAGGAGAAATCTGAGATTTGTGGGCATTCCCAAATCGCTGCAGCCTTCAGCTCTCACAGACTTATGCGCTAGACGCCTACCAGGCCCCTGCACAATAGAACGTGCACACCGCATTGGGAACTTTTAATTCAGATCGCAAATCGCCCCGTCCCATAATCGCAAAGTACCTCAATTACTCGGATAAAGCTTTCATCCTGCAAAAATTCAGGCAATCTAGATCTCTTCAGATCGACGGAATGAAAATCCTGATTTTCGCGGATTACTCTATTGAGGTATCCAAGAAGAGGAAAGCCTTCCAACAGATTTGCTTGGAGCTACACCACCAACAAATCAAATTCACTTTGGCGTTCCCAGCTATTCTCCGACTTAAAGCCCCGAATGGCGACTAGCTCTCCTTTCATGACCCAATCAAAGCTGAGGCCTTCTTACGATCACTACGCTCGGGCTCCAACCTCAGCCCCTCTCCTAAAGCGGCTCCTGTCAACCATGCTCTAGACCAAAGGAGCCCACGCAAAGACTCTCCAAAACGGTTTAGAGCCTCTGCACCGGAACACCATCGCTCCACACCCCGTTGAAGACCACTATCACGATCTCAAACTGTTTATCTCACTGCCTCGCCTCCAACGGCCATGGTGGCTCAACTCTATACGAGATGTCTCTTTCAAGAGAAAAAGTTAAAATTTTTCCCTCAAGCTTGCTCTCTCTTCCTCCTCAGGCAAATCAGCTACTGGTAGGCCAAGAAGTATTCTAATGTTCTACATATTGTTAACTGGTTAACTTGATTTTGTTATACCTCAGGTATTGATTTTCTCCCCTGGCTCCCCTGTGTAACCTACTCTTCCTTTAATATGCACAGCCCAAGCTGCCAGTACACATCACCCCCTTAATTATGGGTTTTTAAGTACAGCAGTCACTGGGTCTTGCGATGGGAGCTGGCCTACACGGTGACTCCATGCGGAAAAAAGTGAAGTTTATTGAATATGTTTTATTGTTTCTTATTTGTTTCTTATACCTCAGGTATTGATTTTCTCCCCTGGCTCCCCTGTGTAACCCACTCCTCCTTTAATATGCACAGCCCAAGCTGCCAGTACACATCACCCCCTTAATTATGGGTTTTTAAGTACAGCAGTCACTGGGTCTTGCGATGGGAGCTGGCCTACACGGTGACTCCATGCGGAAAAAAGTGAAGTTTATTGAATATGTTTTATTGTTTCTTATTTTTACCCCCCTCCTTCTAGACCCCTCCCTTTATTGTGCACCCCCATCTTATGATACATACGCCGCCAGTGGTTGTACAAACACTCTTTCAGACAGACTAAACCCCTCCATAATCCAGCCTATTCTCACATCACACCACCACATATTAACTTATGAAGATCATGTAATATCTGCACATACCCCCCCCGTGACCCCCCTATATGAAACTGGTCTCCTGGAATGTTAAAGGGCTTCGTTCAAGAGAATAAAAATCCTCCATCACCTTAAAAGACTTAAAACCGACATTGCCCTGCTCCAAGAAACCCACCTTTCCGCCTCTGACTTCCACCACATGAAAAAATTATGGGTGGGCACGGTTCTAGGCTCAGATTCTAATGGACTCAAAGCAGGAGTCTTGATACTCATACACAAAAACCTCCCATGTGAGGTCCTATCTGTTAAATCAGATTCACAGGGACGCCTTATCTCAGCCCACCTTAAATTAGGAACCAAGGACACGATAGTCTCCAACATTTATGCGCCCAATAACCCCACAAAGCAGTTTTTTAGCGAACTTTCAACATGGCTCCTTAATGACCCGACTCTCCCGCATATAGTCGGCGGAGACTTTAACTCCACAATTAACCTGATAGATGACAGATCCACTCCTAAGCACACATGTCTTCCCCCAGACCACGATTCACAAACTATTCTAGCCTCCACGATGGATTCCCTCCGTTTACACGACATTTGGCGACTCCGGCACCCAGCTGACAGAGAATTTTTTTTTTACTCCAACCCCCACAACGTTTTCACCAGAATTGACTATCTCTTCTGCTCAGACGATCTTTTACCACTGATTTCCGACGCGGACATTCACGACATTGCCATTTCTGATCACGCACCAATCTCGACTACGGTTGACAATCCTGAACTACACCCGAATCCTAAAATATGGCGTTTCCCATCTTATCTCCACAACAATTCTGACTTCCGACAATACATGGAAAATGCCTGGTCAGAATACACCTCGACCAATGCTGGACACTCTGACAACCCCAATCTATTCTGGGAAGCAGGCAAAGCATTCCTCAGAGGCCGTGTAATCTCTTATGCTGCATCCTTTAAGAGAAATACACTCAAAAACTACAAACTAGCCAGCTCCCGACTGCACCTAGCCCAACGATCACTATACATAAACAAAACACCGATAATAGGAAGGCATGGCAGTCAGCAAAACAATCCTTTGACACTTGGTCCGAAACCCTAGAACGAACAAAAAAAGCTTACATGGATGCCACCTTTCACAAATTTGGCAATAAGGCAGGTAAACTCCTGGCCAATTTATGTAGGGGACCCTACATCCCTCCGCGACTCTTTGGGTAACATAAAAACCACTCAAAAATACATAAATGAAACCATGCTTCAATACTATTCCTCCCTTTACGCACATTCTTTTCTTGAAAAAGTAACCCTCTCTCAAGTATCACCTTCACAGTTAGATGTTCTAAACGCACCTATCTCTCTCCACAAATTTCTACTGCCATTAAAAACCTAGCTCCTTCTAAAGCCCCAGGCCCTGATGGATTCACGGGAGAATTCTAAAGTCCTTACAATCAATCTTAGAACCCACACTCCATGAAGTCTATCAACACATATCGTCTGGGGGCACATACCTACCCACGGGCAACCAAGCTATTATCAAACTGCTAGCCAAGAAAGGTAAGGACCCCCAAGAACCAGGCTCCTTTAGACCTATTTCACTCCTAAACCTGGATGTCAAAATCCTTTCCAAAATTATTGCCACGAGATTAGCCGACATCATACCCTCTCTGATACACCCTGCCCAATCAGGGTTTGTGAAAGGCAGAACTGCCACCATGAACATCAGGAAGGTGATGATGGCCCTGGAACATGCCAAATGCAACTCAGAGGGAAAATATGCTATCATCACCCTGGATGCGGAGAAAGCCTTCGATAACGTCAGTTTCGAATGGCTCTCTTTGGTCATGACTAAAATGGGATTCTCAGGCCCCTTCGCTCATCTTATAAACACCATGTACACCGCCCCGGCTGCTAGACTGGTGGCGGCAGGCCTCCTATCTGAGGAATTCCGCCTCCATAAAGGCACTCGGCAGGGTTGCCCCCTATCACCACTCCTCTTTAACATTGCATTAGAACCGTTATCTAGATATTTATCCCACGTAGCCCCACTAAATGGCATTCCCATTGGCAAACATGAGCTTCGCACCTCACTCTTCGCGGACGATGTCCTTATATTCTCAGCAAACCCCTCCTCTGACATGCTCACGATTAAAGAAATTTTTGACCAATTTAGACTATGCTCGGGCCTTCGCATAAACTACAACAAAAGTGAAATCCTCCCCCTAGGCACCGTGTCCAACCTTTCTTGGACACAGAACTCCATATTCTCTGTAGCACAATCCCACATCACTTACTTAGGCATAAAAATAGGAAAACTACCCTCCTCTCTCTATCACCTTAACTACCCCCCATTACTCAAAAAGATCTCTCAAGAACTAGCCAACTGGATGGATCTGCCTCTTTCGCTACTGGGAAGATACCATCTAGTGAAAATGGTCAGCTTCGCCCGCCTACTCTATCCACTACAAACCATTCCTTTACTCTTGCAGCATAAAGACACAAAAATTCTCAATGATGCCATCTCCAAATTCTTATGGCGAAATAAGCGACCACAAATTGCTCTCACTAAGCTATACCTTCCCAGGCGTGAAGGGGGTATTAGTCTCCCTAATGTCAGGATCTACAATTTAGCCTGCCTCTTGAGGATAAGTTTAGATTGGGTAGCTCAAACATCTCGTTACTCCATTTTCTACCTGGAAACTGAAATGGTTCACCCATACTCTCTGGTAGCTCTCCTTCACTGCAAGTGGAAATCCATTCCTCCGCCCCTTCAACATAACCTCCTACTTCGGGACACAGCAATTGCCTGGAGGGAGATCCGGAAATCCTCAAACTCTCACCTTTTATATCTAGACACCTTCCAATACAAGGAAACCCGTGCTTTCCCCCAGGTCTGGTACGACAGCCGTATACAACCTGGCAACAGAAAGGCCTCTCCGACTTTTCCTCGCTTTGTGATTTAGAGTCTGGTCGCCCCATCCCATTCAAGTCATTAGCTGAGAAGTTCCAACTTCCCCAGTTACACTTCTTCCAATATGGTCAATGCATCAGCTTTCTCAAAAATGCTTGCAGAGATGATCGCAAAAGGTTCAAAACGTCCCTCTCTGACTCTCTCCTCTTAAAGGGCTCTTACAAAATCTCAGACATATACCAGCCTCTCCTCCTGAAAGTCCTTCCCTCACTGGAGTCCTCATCAGCAGCTAACTGGGCAAAAGACTTCCCGGATACCGACTTAGTAAACAAACTACTTCAAGGCCTCAAAACTATTCACAAACTGGTGCCTAATGAATCTTGGAGGGAAACCCAACTTAAGATTGTTCAGCGAGCTCAAATACCTTTCCTCTCGAATAAACAAGCGCAAACCGCCCACACATGTCCCTTATGTCAACACCCCAGGCCTTCTTTGACCCATCGTTTCTGGTCATTTACTTTCATCTCCGCCTTCTGGGATCAAGTCCTACAGTACATATTTGAGGTGACCCTGCTGAAATTACCTATGGACCCCCTACTCCTCATTTTCGGACACTGGGACCCCCAGCTACTACCCTGGTCACCCAACTCTACCCTTTCTTGCAAAGACTGGATCCTAATATGCCTCCTACTCGCTAGAAGAGCCATCCTGAAAAACTGAATCTCCAACGCATGTCCCAACACTTCTCAAATCAAAAGAGATCTCCTACAACTACTCTATAAAGACAGGATCAACATGGACTTAACACACGAAAGGACCAAGTCATGCTTCCACCATAAATGGGGAGCTTTCATGACCTCAACACTCTCTCCTACGGATATAATTCATTTCAAGACTTTCTCCTTCCTATATCATGACCCCTCCCCCACACCTTAGATGGAATACTTTCTCCAAACCAAGGATCTACAACACAAGGATTCCAACTCTTCTTCAAACCTCTATCTTCCTCCCACATAGGAAGGGGGTGATCACAAGTGTTCCAAATGACATTAATGTTATTACCATAAAAAACTTAGTTTTTGTCTTTACTTTCTTCCCACAGGCTACAATATTCATCCAAAACATGAACTTGGTGCTCAATTTCCCTACTCCCCCCCCTGATGTATATTTTGTTTTCTTCTGGCTCTCCTCCACTCACCCCCTTCCCACCCCACACCTTGTGTGGGGTACATCCAGTAACATTCTTCTGGCAATCTTAGGGACTCTCCCCCCCCAACCTAGATCCATCCAGTTTATCTCCTCTTTTTCACATAGAAGGTTACCTTACTACCCCATTCCCCAGGCTAATTATCTTTATTCAGCGGTTTTGTATCTCTACTCCATACCAGGCCGATGTCTATTTTTCTTTGTTATTTTATTTTGTACAAAATACAAAATACAATGATACTTTTTTTTTTTTTTATGTTATTCCCTGTATGTTACATCTTTCAATAAAATCTATTTAAAAAAAAAAAAACAGTCCACCTAATGAGGCTGACTCCAAGACACAGACAGGAACTCCCTTATAAAGCAGCATTGTCTGCTTTATTTAAAGATCAGGGCTACCATGAAGTGGTGGCCGGTGTTATCAGTGGACTATATTTAAGATTTAATATCTCAAAGATGTGATGTGGGTTAAATGAGAGTTCTTTGACCAAGAGTGAAAGCTTTAACACAATAACAACATTTATTGGTAAGTCTATCTAATACACAACCATCTATCTATAGTCTACACTAGGGATGAGCTTTGTGTTCGAGTCAAACCCATGTTCGTCTCGAACATCGCCTATTCGCCCGTTCGCCGAATTGCGAACGATATGGGCTGTTTGCGCCAAATTTGTGTGGCGCATCACGGCCCATAATTCACTGCGGCATCGCAGTGCATTGCTGGCTGATGATTGGCCAAGCATGCACTATGACCCACATGCTTGGCCAATCACAGTGCCATCTGAACAGAGAGCCGTAATTGGCTCTCTGTTCAGGCCAAGGAGGCTTTGGCCAATTATGGCTCAGGGGATTTAGTACACGCCCCACACTATATAAAGCCGCCTGCACGGTGGCCCTGTGTAGTGTGTGTTCCGGCGTTGAGATAGACAGAGAGACAGTGTCATTCGATTTAAGTTAGATAGATTAGGCAGGACAGTCAGTGAGTTAGCTGCACTTACAGTGTATTGTGTATATATATATATGCATCCCAGGTGTTGTATATATACAGTGGCTTGCGAAAGTATTCGGCCCCCTTGAACTTTTCAACCTTTTGCCACATTTCAGGCTTCAAACATAAAGATATAAAATTTTTATTTTTTGTGAAGAATCACCAACAAGTGGGACACAATTGTGAAGTAGAACGAAATCTTTTGGATTTTTGAAACTTTTTTAACTAATAAAAAAATGAAAAGTGGGGCGTGCAAAATTATTCGGCCCCCTTGCGTTAATATTTTGTAGAGCCACCTTTTGCTGCGATTACAGCTGCAAGTCACTTGGGGTATGTCTCTATCAGTTTTGCACATCGAGAGACTGAAATTCTTGCCCATTCTTCCTTGCAAAACAGCTCGAGCTCAGTGAGGTTGGATGGAGAGAGTTTGTGAACAGCAATTTTCAGCTCTTTACATAGATTCTCGATTGGATTCAGGTCTGGACTTTGACTTGGCCATTCTAACACCTGGATACGTTTATTTGTGAACCATTCCTTTGTAGATTTTGCTGTATGTTTGGGATCATTGTCTTGTTGGAAGATAAATCTCCGTCCCAGTTTCAGGTCTTTTGCAGACTCCAACAGGTTTTCATCCAGAATGGTCCTGTATTTGGCTGCATCCATCTTCCCCTCAATTTTAACCATCTTCCCTGTCCCTGCTGAAGAAAAGCAGGCCCAAACCATGATGCTGCCACCACCATGTTTCACGGTGGGGATGGTGTGTTGAGTGTGATGAGCTGTGTTGCTTTTACACCAAACATATCGTTTTGCATTGTGGCCAAAAAGTTCGATTTTGGTTTCATCGGACCAGAGCACCTTATTCCACATGTTTGGTGTGTCTCCCAGGTGGCTTGTGGCAAACTTTAGACGAGACTTTTTATGGATATCTTTGAGAAATGGCTTTCTTCTTGCCACTCTTCCATTAAGGCCAGATTTGTGCAGTGTACGACTGATTGTTGTCCTATGGACAGACTCTCCCACCTCAGCTGTAGTTCTCTGCAGTTCATCCAGAGTGATCATGGGCCTCTTGGCTGCATCTCTGATCAGCCTTCTCCTTGTCTGAGCTGAAAGTTTAGAGGGACAGCCAGGTCTTGGTAGATTTGCAGTGGTCTGATACTCCTTCCATTTCAAAATGATCGCTTGCACAGTGCTCCTTGGGATGTTAAAAGCTTGGGAAATCTTTGTGTATCCAAATCCGGCTTTAAACTTCTCCACAACAGTATTACGGACCTGACTGGTGTGTTCCTTGGTTTTCATGATGCTCTCTGCGCTTTCAACAGAACCCTGAGACTATCACAGAGCAGGTGCATTTATACAGAGACTTGATTACACACAGGTGGATTCTATTTATCACCATCAGTCATTTAGGACAACATTGGATCATTCAGAGATCCTCGCTGAACTTCTGGAGTGAGTTTGCTGCACTGAAAGTAAAGGGGCCGAATAATTTTGCACGCACCACTTTTCAGTTTTTTAATTGCTAAAAAAGTTTAAAATATCCAATAGATTTTGTTCCACTTCACAATTGTGTCCCACTTGTTGGTGATTCTTCACAAAAAATTAAAATTTTATATCTTTATGTTTGAAGCCTGAAATGTGGCAAAAGGTTGAAAAGTTCAAGGGGGCCGAATACTTTTGCAAGGCACTGTATATATACACTGTATTCAGTTTAGCTAGATCCGTTCCTGTTATCTTGCTACTGACAGGCAGGCTTGTCTTGTTACAGTATTTACAGCTACCTGAAGAAAATTGCTGGTGTTCTTTTGATCCTATTAGTACCACAGTCAGGCAGCTAGACTATTTACAGTTAGTAAAGTGCATCCTCCTCACAGTGTTCAGTTAAAGCTACAAGTTAGTTTAGTGTGACCTCTGCACAGTGTTCAGCTAAAACTACAAGTTAGTGTAATGCGTCCTCCTCACAGTGTTCAGCGAAAGCTGCAAGTTAGTGTAGTGCGAGCTCTGCACAGTGTTCAGCTAAAGCTACCTGTAGAAGGTTGGTGGTGTTTTCCTGATCCTATTACTACCGCAGGCAGCTAAATAAGCTACAAGTTAGTGTAGTGCGTCCTCCTCACAGTGTTCAGCTAAAACTACAAATTAGTGTAGTGCGACCTCTGCACAGTGTTCAGCTAAAGCTACAAGTTAGTGTAGTGCGTCCTCTGAACAGTGTTCATCTAAAGCTACAAGTTAGTGTAGTGCGTCCTCCTCACAGTGTTCAGCTAAAGCTACAAGTTAGTGTAGTGCGACCTCTGCACAGTGTTCAGCTAAAGCTACAAGTTAGTGTAGTGCGTCCTCCTCACAGTGTTCAGCTAAAACTACAAGTTAGTGTAGTGCGAGCTCTGCACAGTGTTCAGCTAAAGCTACCTGTAGAAGGTTGGTGGTGTTTTCCTGATCCTATCACTACCGCAGGCAGCTAAATAAGCTACAAGTTAGTTTTTTGCAAGCTCTGCACAGTGTTCACCTAAAGCTAACTGTAGAAGGTTGGTGATGTTTTCCTGATCCTATCACTACCGCAGGCAGCTAAATAAGCTACAGTACCTGACCGCGAGATTGTGTTTCCAGCGCAATACCATCGTGCTGGTTCTCGGCGACAGGGTACTGTGCATGTCACGCTAGCTCACTCATCGGGAAAGGAAAAATTTGTTTTCCTTTCCCGAAGAGTGACAGGCAGTGCTGACAGCTGTCTGGTATGAATCCTGAGGGGGAACGCCGCGCCAAATTTTAAATGAAATAACCTGCGTGGGTTCCACCCCAGGAGCATACCAGGCCCTTAGGTCTGGTATGGATTGTAAGGGGAACCCCCTACGCCGAAAAATCGGCGTGGGGTCCCCCCAAAATCCATACCAGACCCTTATCGGAGCACACAGCCAGGAAAGGAGGTGGGGACGAGCTAGCGCCCCCCCCCCCTCCTGAGCCGTACCAGGCCGCATACCCTCAACATGGGGGGTTGGTGCCTTGGGGGAGGGGGGGCGCTCTGCGGGCCCCCCAACTCAAAGCACCTTGTCCCCATGTTGATGAGGACAAGGGCCTCCTCCTGACAACCCTGGCTGTTGGTTGTCGGGGTCTGCGGGCGGGGGGCTTATCGGAATCCGGGAGCCCCCTTTAATAAGGGAGGGGAGGGGATGATGAGGTAACTGACTCAACGTGGGTGCCTGATAGGAGAGAGGAGGAGGAGGCACATCACCAAAGAGGCAGGATGCCCTCCAGGGGCCAGCCTAAGGGCAGCACACTGACTGCATCACACCCCAAAGCTCTGCATGCGCTGCTGTCTCTGCGCGTTATTCCAAAAGTTCTTTGGTGTGGGCCTTTTTTGAGACGAGTGCATCAGAACGCAACGCTGCTATTTGCAACATATGTCTCAAGCGTATCTCGCATGGCCAAAACATCACCCGCTTGGGCACCACATGCTTGACCAGACATATGTTGATCCGCTATGCAGTTCGTTGGCAAGCGTATCTAAAAGACCCACACCAAAGAACAAAGAGGACCTCTCCTTGCTCCTCATCATCTGAGATCTCCAACCCCACTATGCCTTCAGACCTCTCTGAGACCTGCACTAAGAGGAATGAAGGTGTTGAATTAGGTGTGTCACATCCATGTACTTGTGGGCAATGTGCTTTCGGTACACCGACGTCAGATTGTACCAGGCAAATTTCCCTGCCCTAGCTGCTGCACCGCCAAAAGAAGTTCGCTCCCAGCCATCCACATGCCCAGCGGTGGAATGCTATCTTGGAAAAATTGCTAGCACTTCAACTGCTGCCTTTTCAGTTGGTAGACTCTGCCCCTTCTGTGAGTTTGTGGAATGTGCGGTTCCTCAGTGGCAGGTACCCAAACGCCACTTTTTCTCACGGAAGGTGATTCCGGCTCTCTACCGATATATGGAAGGCAATGTCCATGCCTCGCTGGACAGGGCGGTCAGCGGTAAGGTGCATATTACCGCTGACTCATGGTCCAGCAGGCATGGACAGGGACGTTACCTAAGTTTCACCACACATTGGGTGACTCTGCTGGAAGCTGGGAAGGATGCAGGACAAGGTGCAGTAGTGTTGGAGGTTGTTTTGCCACCACGCCTCCAAAATGCCACTACTAATGATTGTGACACACCTCTCTCCTCCACCCCCTCCTCTTCTTCTTCCTCCATGGCCTCTTCCTGTGCTTTGTCCTCGGAACCAGTGGTTCTCCGTAGGCATTCAAGGGGCTACGCAAGTACGCAGGCCAAAAGATGCCATGCGGTGTTTGAGCTGGTGTGTTTGGGGGACAGGAGCCATACTGGGGCAGAGGTTCTGTCAGCTCTGCAGGGGCAGGTTCAGAGGTGGTTGACGCCACGCCAACTTAAGGCAGGAATGGTGGTTTGCGACAATGGCACCAACCTCCTCTCCACCCTCCGACAGGGACAACTGACCCATGTACCCTGTTTGGCTCACGTCCTTAACTTGGTGGTGCAGCAGTTCTTGGGCAGGTACCCAGGCTTACAGGATGTGCTGAGGCAGGCCAGGAAAGTCTGTGTGCATTTCCGCCGGTCATATAATGCCAGTGCTCGACTGGCAGACCTCCAAAAGGAATTTAACCTGCCCAAGAACCGCCTAATCTGTGACATGCCCACCAGGTGGAACTCAACATTGGCCATGCTGCAGAGGCTGCACAAGCAGCAGAGGGCCATCAATGAGTACCTGTGCAACTATGGCACCAGGACAGGGTCAGGGGAGCTTGTTTTTTTTTCCCCACGCCAGTGGGCCATGATCAGGGATGCATGCACTGTCCTGTCACCATTTAAAGAGGCCACGAGGATGGTGAGCAGTGACAGTGCATGCATCAGTGACACTGTCCCCCTTTTCCACCTGTTGGAGCACACGCTGCGTGGAATAATGGACAGCACACTTGAAGCAGAACAGAGGCAGGAAGAGGAGGACTTCCTTAGCTCTAAAGGCCCCCTTTATCCAGACAGTGTTCCTGTGTGCCCGCCGATCACACAGGAAGAGGACGAGGAGGAGGATTGTGTCAGAATGGAGGTGGAGCCTGGCACTCAGCATCAGCAGCAGTCTTTAAGGGATCAGTCCCAAGAAACACATGGACTTGTACGTACCTGGGAGGAGGTGGCTGCGGACCATGTCGTCCTTAGTGACCCAGAGGCCTCCCTGATCCTGCAAAGCCTGCGGAAGGATCCTCATATTCGTGGTATCAAGGAGAAGGACCAATACTAGCTGGCAACCCTCCTTGATCCACGTTACAAGGGTAAGGTTGCGGACCTTATCTTGCCATCGCAGAGGGAGCAGAGGATGAAACATCTTCGGGAGGCCTTGCAGAAAGGTCTCTGCAATGCGTTCCCAGAGACTGGGAGGTTACAAACTCCTGTTTCTGGACAACGTGTTGCTGAGGCTTCAGTCAGTCAAAGAAGGAGCGGTGGAGAAGGTGGCCATCTGACCGATGCGTTCAGACAATTTTTTAGTCCGCAGCCCCAAGGTATGATCGGTTCCAGCAACCATCGCCAGCGTCTGTTTTACATGGTGCAGGAATACCTAGGGGCAAGATCTGATTTGGACACCTTTCCCATCGAAAATCCTCTGGGTTACTGGGTCTTGAGGATGGATCACTGGCCAGAGCTTGCACAGTATGCAATTGAGCTACTGGCCTGTCCTGCATCCAGCGTTCTTTCGTAACGCACATTCAGTGCTGCTGGAGGCTTTGTAACCGATCACAGGGTGAGTCTGTCCACCGACTCAGTCGATCGACTGACCTTCATAAAAATGAATCAGTCTTGGATCAGCACCAGCTACCAAGCACCTGATGCTGATGTAACCGAATATTTTTTTTGAAATGTCAGATGCCTTCAAAGACTGCCTATGCTGATGCTGAGTGACTATCCTGAGTAATTATCCTCTTCCTCCTCAATGATCATGCTGATAGCTTGTAAGAACATTTTAGGTTCTGGGCACCGCCACCAGTGCCTAAGGCCCAATTTTTCAGCCCCTGTTTAACAGGGGCGTGTAATCACAATTTTTGATGCAATACTTTGCAGCAGGGCTTGTTCCTGCGTTCCAACTAGAGTATCTGTGAGGGGTTGCAGTGTTGTGGCACCAGCACCAGTGCCTAAGGCCCAATTTTTCAACCCCTGTCTAATAGGGGCATGTAATTACAATTTTTGATGCAACACTTTGCAGCAGGGCTCGTTCCTGCGTTCCAACTAGAGTATCTGTGAGGGGTTGCAGTGTTGTGGCCCCAGCACCAGTGCCTAAGGCCCAATTTTTCAGCCCCTGTTGAACAGGGGCATGTAATTACAATTCTTGATCTAATATTTCACAGCAGGGCCCGTTTCTGCGCCCACCAAGATTAACTGTGAGGACTTACAGTGTTCTGCCACCTGCACCACCACCACCACCAAAGGCCCAAATTTTCAGCCGCTGTTCAACAGGGGCATGTAATTAGAATTATTGATCTAATATTTCACAGCAGGGCCCGTTCCAGCGCCCACCAAGAGTAACTGTGAGGACTTACAGTGTTGTGGCACCAGCACTACCATCACCAAAGGCCCAATTTTTCTGGCCCTGTTCAACAGGGGCATGTAATTACAATTCTTGATCTAATATTTCACAGCAGGGCCCTGTGAGGGCTTACAGTGTTGTGGCCACAACAACACCTAAGGCCCAAATTTCTGCTGAGTATATAGGGCAGGCCCCTACTTTCAAACATTCAACTTACAAACGACTCCTACTTGCAAACGGAAGGAGACAACAGGAAGTGAGATGAAATCTACCCCATAGGAAGGGAAGTTCTCTCCTGTAAGAGTTAATATGGGAAAAACTTTTCTCCTTTCCACTAATACTTTATCACCAATCCTTGTTTCACTAAAAACCCCAAATTTTCAAAAAACATTTGTCATTGGGACAAAAAGTGAGGTGAAATATTCTGAAGAGGAGCACAGACAGCAAAACAAATGACCGTTCCCTATATATTCCAAAAAGCTTAAAAACAGATTTTTTGGCTGGAGCTACACTTTAAAAATGTACCAGTTCAAAATTACAAACAGATTCTATTTAACAACAAACCTACAGTCCCTGTCTTGTTTGCACCGCCTGTATACTGCTTTTCAGAGTATATTTGGCCTTGGGGCCCCACGCCTTTCCTTTTTTTAATTTGGGTGCGGGGTTCCCCTTAATATCCATACAGGACCCAAAGGGCCTGGTAATGGACTGTAGGGTACCCATGCCGTTTGTCTCACTGATTTTCATCCATATTGCCAGGACCCAACATTACATTAAAGCCGCAAGCAGTTTTAAATGACTTTTTTTCCTTTAAAAATTTCATTTTGTGCAGGGACTGTTCTTAGCACGAGAAACACGCGCCACTTTACAGGCATACTATAGACACCCCCCAGGTATGATATTTAAAGGTATATTTCACAATTTTTTTTTTTTTTACTTTAAGCATCATTAAAATCACTGCTCCCGGAAAAACGGACGTTTTTAAAAGGTTTTTTTTGCATTGATACATGTCCCCTGGGGCAGGACCCGGGTCCCCAAACCCTTTTTAGGACAATACCATGCATTTTCAAAGGCACGTTTCTTCTGACCCAGAACTGTGTGATTGTATGCAACATATTTGCATAATATTGCACCAAAACACACAGAAATTTGTGCACAACCTCACCGCACTGCACTGCAACAAACTTCTCATACCCAACTATTAGGTCAGAGGAAACATGCTAGTGAAAAAAAGAGCTACCCAGAAAAACATACATTCAAATACAGAGGAATTAGCAAAAATAAATGCATGGAAATGTGCAGAAACACAATTGACTGCAGGTGTGTTTCTATGTGCGTTGTAGAGCAAATGAGTCCTTATGTATAAAGGGAAAAGCTTTCCTTTGGTTTTGGACAGAGTGGAGAGGGATTAAAACACCTGTTTTTATTGCTGTCTGTGTCCTCCTTAAAGAGATTCATCATCATGTCATGTTTATGTTATGTTATTATATGTTACCAAAAATGAAAAAAAAATCCAAATTTTGGATTGTCCCCAGAACAATAATATAAGCAACATCTTCCATTGACACTATTGCAATATTGTATCCTCTTTTTGGCTCTCAGCCCAGGCTCCATTAAACCCTTGAGACAGCTTATCTACATCTTAATTTTCTGCAACATTTACACTGGCAAGAGCTGTTCTAAATTTTGTTTCTTGCACATTTCTCTTTGGAGGTTTTGTATTATTAGAACATTGCAGCTGCCCACAACACAGATTTGTATATTCACTTTATTGACATATTTCCCAGACTTTGAGTCCCATACAAATGCTGTGTCTGTCTCCAGGTTTTATCTTGAAATAAACATCAGAAAGTAATATTTCAGAGACATTGGTCAAATATATTATTGAGTGTCTGTACATTATGTAAGCGACTTGGTAGGGCTGCATTGTAAAGGAAGAGATAAGGCAGATTTTATCCTGAAATAATCATTAGAGTGTAATATTTCAGAGACAATTGGCACACACATTGTATAGATTGGATACAATGGGATGTATTCATTAAAAAAAAAAATTACATAGATATTCATTCAGTGAAATTGTTGGTGCTCACATTGTGGTAATGAACAAAACAAAATGTTTTGGAAAATACTGCATTATGACCATTTAATGCAGCTAAAGATCACAGGAATTTACTGTGACAGACTCACACGGGATAGAGGCTGTTGGAGGGGACTGAATGCAAGCCTCTTGCTGACCGATTATGGGCCCTGGCATTTGGGGGAACAGTGCTCTTTGTGAGCTGTATGCCTGAGGACTCTTGAGGTGGTATTACTGTGGATTCAGGTCCTGGTCCCCCAGGACACACAGACTCTGGGGACCCTGTGTATGCCATATGGGAAATGGTGACTTGGAGGGTATGTCTTGCATTGCTTAAAATGGGACAGTAATATTTATCCCCAATATCTCCCAGGATATATATGTAAAGACTATTATTGGTTTGTTTGATTCTGAACTCAACATGTTCATTGAGTGAGCTGATCACATTAGCCTCCAGGACTGGCTAGGAGACGAACAGTCTACTCCTACTATAAGTGTTGATGACTAGGCTGAGGAGGGGGGAGAACACTGTTTGTATTGTTAATTGTAATTAGCTCCTGCTATTGTGAAAATGTCCTGTGGTTGTACTTGTGATATAATATGAGCAGGAGGTCTGCACCTCCTCTTTTACTGTATAAAAGAGCCCGTATTCCTGTCAATAAAGAGAGATTCCTGGTTGAACTAACATACAGCCTGCCTGGTGTTTATTCTTAGCTACACAACTGGATTAGAACTGCACATAGCTGTAGTTCTAGTCCCGGAGCATTGGGTGACTGAAACATCAGATGTTGCGATCTGCAATCTGATTCCATAGCAGCAGAGGAGTGTCGGGAGAGTGGAACTGAACGAGCAAGGGGCTCGTTACATTGGTTGGCAGCCATAGGATTTGCTCTCCAGTTACTGGGACACTCCAAACCAGCCTGCAGGAGAGCCACACTGAAAGACTTACTTGAGAGCCGTGGAGGAAATGGTGGGATCGTGCTTCCTTGCTGTGAACACATCCAAACCATCACCTGAATCCAAGGTCCAGATAGCAGGAGAGGAGAGGTACAGATACCAGCCACCATGGAAGAGGAATTCAGAAGGAGGTTGCGAGAGATGCAGATACAGCACAGAGGACCAGTATCAGTGCAGGTCCTGCTAGGATGGTTTGATTCTATCCGCTGCGAACTCTGGAAGGAAGCACTAGACCGTGAGCAGCGAAACCAGGGAAAAGTTCTCCCCTACATCCATGTAAGGTACTGGTCGCAGTATTAAGTGTGAATGCTGTTATTGGGGGAACAGCCGAACCAGGAGTGGACAGCTGAGTAAAGCAGGCTGATATGGGAAGAAATGCGGTTTGACGAGAGCTACAGAGCCCTCCAGTGGTATGTAGCCCACGTGTGCCCATGGACAGCGGATGACAGCCCCACGGAGGGCTTTGACTTTGATGGCCTGGAATTGTTGTACTGGAGGCTGTCCAGGGACCCTGACTTTGGGAGTGATCGGGAGTGGCGTTTGGAGGAAATAATGGAGCACAGAGAGCGAAGACTGAATGTCTCGGAAGTGCACTGGGCACAGGAAGGTTTGGAGTTTCTGGCCGTTCAGGAATGGGAGCTTGAGATGGCCTACAGACAGCTGCTAGACTCTGCTCAGCAGCAGGGTGGGGCTCCCTTTGCCTGGGACTATCAGGAAATACCAGTTGACAACTCTGAAATCCTGACTGAAGAGTTGACAATGTGGCAGAGTAACGGTGTGCTTTGCCAACCTGCCCCCGCAGCTATGGAGGCGGAGGTCTTATGGCGGTTGCAGCAAGTGCTGACTGACCTTGATGAACCTGTTTCTGCATTGGATGATCTTGGATGGAGGAATGTGCCTGTCCAGCAGAATGCCAGAGAATCGGCAGTGGAAAATCTGGAGATCGCTATCCCCAAAGCTGAAGTGCTGACAATGGGGCAGAGCTCTGCTAACCTCTGCCCAGCACTGATAGCATCTTCTGGGTTCCAGGGACAGGAGATGGTGAACCTTTATCCCCAGACACCAGTTTCAGAGACAGGGGATTTGATAGACTTTTCTGCTGAGGAAGAACAACCTGATGAGCCTCCAGCAGAAGAGCTGGTATTAGGGCCAAACTTTACTGTGCTCTGCCCAGCACCAACAGCAGTATCTGTGGAGTTGCAACAAACTTCTCCAGCTGAATATCTGGTAACTGAACAGAGGGTCCAAGACCTCTGCCCCACACTTTTAGCAATTCCAGAGACTGTGGATTTAATAGACGTTTCTGTAGAGGAGGAACCACCTAGCAAACCCCCAGCAGTAGTGCTGGCAACCCGGACAGAGGGTCCAAGACCTCTGCCCCACACCTGTGGCGGTTTTGGAGGCTCAGGGTGAGAAGGTGGCAATCACTTACCAGCAGCAGATACAGGGGGATAAGGAAGAGGAGGTGTGTGTTGTCCCTCCCCAACAGTTGGCCAGGGTGGAGGAAGCGGCCTTTCCTCCCCAGCAAAGATCCGTTCACCTGGGAGACAGTACCATAGATATGTCATCCAAGCAGCCAGATAAGGAGGAATGGAAAAGGAAGCAGCCGGCTCACCTTCCCAATGGCAGCTACACAGTTTGGGAGTGGAGGGAGCCAGTCTCCTGCCCCAACGGTTAGCCGGAACGGAGGATGCGGAGTCCCCAGCAGAAGTGCTGGCAACAGGACAGAGTGCTACCAACCTCTGTCCAGCACCGGCAACAACCGTGGAGTTCCAGGGAGCCGGGGCAGTCGTCCCCTCTCTCCAGGGACAAGCTGATGTAGTAAAGCTGCTACTCCCAGCTGAATCACTGGCAACAGGGCAGAGCCCCACTGGCCTCTGCCTAGCACCTACAGTGCCTCTACAGTTTCAGAAAGCTGGGGCGATCGGCCCCTCTGCCCAGCAGCAGACCAAGCCCTGGAATGTTAAAAACCACCCAACTGAAGCGCTGGCAGCCGGACAGAGAGTAAATGACCTCTGCCCCACACCTACTGAGGTCAACTATTCCTTGCAGCCAAGAAAGGAGATCATGCGGACAGACTATGTGAGTTCACTCTGCCTGACTAACGCATGTCCAGACCAGGTGGAGGTCTGGGACCTTGTTAGTCAACCTTTGATGGGGGAGAAATTTGACAGACTCACCCGGGATAGAGGCTGTTGGAGGGGACTGAATGCAAGCCTCTTGCCGACCGATTATGGGCCCTGGCATTTGGGGGAACGGTGCTCTTTATGAGCTGTATGCCTGGGGACTCTTGAGGTGGTATTACTGTGGATTTGGGTCCTGGTCCCCCAGGACACACAGACTCTGGGGACCCTGTGTATGCCATATGGGAAATGGTGACTTGGAGGGTATGTCTTGGATTGCTTAAAATGGGACAGTAATATTTATCCCCAATATCTCCCAGGATATATATGTAAAGACTATTATTGGTTTGTTTGATTCTGAACTCAACATGTGCATTGAGTGAGCTGATCACATTAGCCGCCAGGGCTGGCTAGGAGACGAACAATCTACTCCTACTATAAGTGTTGATGACTAGGCTGAGGAGGGGGGAGAACACTGTTTGTATTGTTAATTGTAATTAGCTCCTGCTATTGTGAAAATGTCCTGTGGTTGTACTTATGATATAATATGAGCAGGAGGTCTGCACCTCCTCTTTTACTGTATAAAAGAGCCTGTATTCCTGTCAATAAAGAGAGATTCCTGGTTGAACTTACATACAGCCTGCCTGGTGTTTGTTCTGAGCTACACAACTGTATTAGAACTGCACATAGCTGTAGTTCTAGTCCCGGAGGATCGGATGACCGAACCATCAGATGTTACGATCTGCAATCTGATTCTATAGCAGCAGAGGAGTGTCGGGAGAGTGGAACCGAGCGAGCAAGGGGCTTGTTACATTGACCATGCAGCAAACATAGCAGATCTTGCACCTGAGGTCCAAATCTAGGAACATATGTGTGTTACCTGTACAGTGCTAGAGCACCAGAATAGGCTGCAAACTTTTAGGTGCAATGCAGAATTTACCCTGCTATTAGGATAAAAACATATTACATCAAGGGGAAATAAAAGAGACAAACAAATCTCCTATAAAAACTCTGTTTATTGAAACAACCTTTAAATCTACATACCATGGTATACTAAAACATTTTGGATGGTTGAATTCCTCGTATCTGAGACAAGGCTCAGAAAGCTCACCCACATTTTCCAACAAAACTTTATCTACCATATCCTAAAACCAGATAGAATAAACCCTGGCTGTAAGTATATGCCAGCACCATTAATTCAATTATGTAGTCTATAGTTATAGGTAATCCACAAAAAAACAGTAATATTAGATCCATATTAGATCCATACATGGAGTATACCCTGTAGAAACTAAAAGAAACACTGCTAGTTTCTCTTCAATAGAATTCCAAGATCTCTGTATGTATTCTATAAAACAACAGTCAATAAGACCCTATGCCCAGGGTTATGCAACAGAACTCTCTCACATGTGTGGATAAGGAAAAAATATTGCCATTGTAGAGCTGCATTTAGCAAGGGCACTCTAATTATCCCACAAGCGGGTATTAATCCAAAGTGTGAATGCACAGTGCCAGCTCAACATGCAGTTCAGAGCAACGATATTGTATCCTTAAGTATGTATTGCAACAATAGTAAGAGGAGAAATGTCAAAAATGTATGGCAAAGTAAACACAAAAAAAAAATAAGGGTATGTCACAATGTCCATCATAGGATCTGTGGTTGCTTTCTTAGTGTGTTCTCATAATATCTGGCACATGTCTTACCAGCATCCAACCTGCACCCAATACAAGCACCTGACTGGTTTCACCAGTGAACCCAGTTGCCTCAGAGGTGTCTGTTGTGTTCTGGTGTCTCTAAGCCAGCCGATTTCTGCAAAGTTGGTCAGGTGCTTTGATTAAATGCAGGCTGGATGTCATTGAGATGTGAGCAGGAATGTAAACACAGGGTGGTGCACCTGGGGAATGTGATATCATTGATCATGTTTGGTCACTTAAACTTCAGTGGGAATCAAGTTTGGCTAAGTTCAAAAAGGATGTTAGAGAAAGTTTTGCTTATCCCCAGTTAAAAACAAGCCCAGTCCCATGGCCTGTTAACATAATTTTATGAACTGTCCACCAATTATGCAGTGTGCTATATTCTGCCAATGACAGAAAGGGTACGTAAGCGCATATATCAAAACCCGTTGTTTTGAAAAACGTTTACAAAAAAAGGATGCGCAAGATACACTTCTACCTAAAAATATCTACCTACAGACATTCCACATACAAACACACACTGTACACACACTACCTGTACTGGCAAGACATTATTAAACTTTTTATGTGTACACAAGAAAATATGTTATCTTTTATATTTACAGTTAGCTTGTGTCTCACTACTAAGTATTCCATGTGCCCAAGGTTTCATTATATACCAGTCCTATGATAAATGAATCTCTTGTTCAATATATTTATTGAAATTTTGCATAAGAAAAGACAAAGTATATCAGATATCATAACAAGGGATACATATATGAACAATAGAGACATATCTATATAGTCATTACTAAAACAATTCTATCAGGCGAGGTGAAAACATAGATATTAGATATAATTTAAATTAGTCAATAAATTGTGGACCCAAATATGAATCAATATTTATATATGAGATATATAAAGCATGCCTCCAGACCACCTATTCACCCCTCATGGGTTCAAACTGTGGATAGGTGGGGGCATGGATATTCAAAAATGAAATTGTTATTACAAATAGGAATTAGTCCATATAGTATACCTGAGAGAAGAGAGAAAACATTAAAATGGAGAACGAGAAAAAGGAGTGATACTCTCATTACAAATTATTGACTATACTTAACTATTGAAGGAGAAAAATTGTGAAAGTCTAATATGCATAAAGGCATTACTCATTGATAATGAGATATGGGTCATTTAAGTAAATTGTAAAAGTATCCCATAATTATCATTAGTGTAATAAATAATAAAGGAAAAGTTAGTAGAGAAAGAAGAGAATAGAATATGAGACTTATACGGGCATTATAACCTTAGTGCTGAATACTAAATAAAAATTACATAGGTTTGCCCTAGAAATTAAAGGAATCTAAGAGAAACAGATAGTAAGATAAGAAGAAAAAAGAAGAAAAGAAAGGATCCCCCGAAGTGGTGTCCCGGCTCCCGACATAGATAAGCAATAATACATCAATATTACAGGAATTTTAATAGGGTAACATCAATGACTGGTCGAAATCGGAAGAAAAAAAGTGCTTAACCCATGGCTGCCAAATCATACGGAATTTATTAATATTATTATCTTCGACAGCTGTCATTTTTGCGAAAATGAGGGCCTTGTTCATTCTATGTTTGACTTCCGCCACAATCAGTGTATTAGACTTCCATGCCTTGGCTATAGTTTGTTTGGCTGCAGTATTGATTTGAATGAGCAATTTGAATTGATTACGGTTATGTTGTCCGGTTTCAGATTTAGAAGTGCAATGGCTGGATCTAGTGTTATAGGAATTTCTAAAGCTTTAGATGCCATAGCAAATACGTTTTTCCAGAATTCTTGTGCAATCGGGCATTGCCACCATATATGCAAGTGGGTACCTGGTGAGGAACAACCTCAGAAGCAATTATTAGGATAAGAAGGAGTAAATTTTGCTATTCTAGCTGGTACTAAATACCAATGGGCCAAAACTTTGAAATTAGTTTCAAGAACAAAGCAATTAGGGGATGAGGATTTGGTAGCCAGCCATATATTAGACCAGTCATCGATGGTGAACGTCCGTCCTAAATCTGTTGCCCATTTAGCAGTATAAGAGGGAAGTATATCATTAGGAGTATTAATGAGATTTTGATAAATGAGTGAAATAATCCCTCTAACATGTGGGTCACTCATACAAATATGTTCAAATTGAGACAATTGATTAAGAGTAGTACTGGTCCTAAGGAGAGGCGTATAGAAATTTTTGATTTGTAGATAACAAAATAATTAATTACAAGGTAATTCATTGTTATCACATAAAGTAGAGAATGCTTGAAATTTATCAATAGAGACTAGCTTGTATAATCTGACCAAGTTTGTAGAGGACCAAGCAGAAAATGACTTTGGAAATTTCCAAGCAGGATAAAAGGCTGGGTTCCCTAGAAAAGAAAGAAGGGGATTGTGCATAGATTGAAGCATATGGATTTTACCAAACTTATCCCAAATAGTTAACAAATGCTTCGTAATGGGGTTAAGTAGATGAGATCTATCTCTAGGTTGCATCCATAACAAATTGGCTACAGATATGGGGTCGCTATCAAAAGATTCAATACCTACCCAAAGGGGTATTTCTTCCCTAGAATGGTATTTAGATAAAATTGATATTTGTGCAGCATGGTAATAAGAGGAAAAGTTTGGTAACCCCAAGCCCCCACATGTTTTGCTAAGGTAAAGAGTAGATTTAGATATACGGGGTTTAATATTACCCCAAATGAACGACATCACTTTACATTGTGTAATTCTAAAGAAATATGATGGTATAGAAATTGGAAGTACTCTAAATAGGTATAAAAAATTTCGGTAATAACGACATCTTTATAGTATTTATCTGTCCCAACCATGACACTGGGAGAGAGGACCATTGTTTCATAAGGCCTGTGGCTTGTTTCAATAGAGGTAGATAATTGACTGCAAAAAGGTCAGAAAGTGAGGATGTGAGGTATACTCCTAAATATGGTAATTGATGAGAGACCCAATTAAATGGTAAAGAAATTTGAGCCTGTTGAAGATCTGATAATGTTAAAGATATATTTAGCGCATTTGATTTAACGGGGTTTACAAAGAGCCCTGAAATATGTGCAAATTTATCAAGTACGTTAAGAAGATTGGGGGCGGAAATGTGGGGATGTGATAAAAAAATAAGAATATCGTCTGCAAAAAGACAAAGCTTGTGTTGATAACCACCTAATTCAATACCTTTGATGTCTGGATTAGATCTGATTAATTGTGCTAAAGGTTCTATAAGTAGAGCGAAAAGCAGCGGGGATAGGGGGCAGCCTTGTCTCGTGGCTCTTCTAATATCCAGCATTGCCGATTTGTAGCCAGCATATTTAATATAAGCCCTCGGATTGTTATAAAGAGAGGAAACCCAGGTCAGAAAATATATTCCAAAAGCCCATTTTTGAAGCATATACTGAATATAAGGCCAGGTGACTGAATCAAATGCTTTTTTGATGTCTAAAGATAAGAGGCAGGTTGGGATGCGTCTGGATTTAGCTGCATGAATGAGTAAAAGGGTTCTTCTTATATTATCTCCTGCCTGTCTCTTGGGCATAAAACCCGTTTGGTCCCTGTGTATAAGTTGACCTATAATATTGTTCAATCTAGATGCCAATATCTTGGCAAGCAATTTAATATCTAAATTGAGTAGGGATATAGGGCGATGATTAGTCCAAGAAGTAGTATCTGAACGGGGTTTGGGAATCATAACTATAGATTTTAATGTCTCAGATTGAAATAAGTGTCCTGCCAAGATAGAACTGAAGGCTCTAGTCAAGACTGGAGTTAAGATGTGCTCAAAATTGTTATAATATGATGCCGAAAACCCGTCTGGGCCTGGTCTTTTATGAAGTTTCAAACTTTTTATAGCGTTCTGAACTTCAATATTTGTGATAGGACACTCAAGTCTCTCTCGTTGTTCATTAGCTAGAGTAGGGAGTTTGATATTGGAGAAAAGAGTATCTGCATTGGTTTGATTAAAATCATGAGTATAGGAATACACTTTAGCTAAATTAGATCGAAATATTTCTAATATTTTAATTGGATTACTAGTGTACGCATCACGTGACGTTTTCAGTCGTATAGGGGTCCGTATTTGATCTATTAATTTCAAATTTCTTGCCAAAGAGGTGGTGGGTTTGTTGGCATTAAGGTATTGAATGTGTTGTCATTTACGTATGAGTTTGTCTGCTGAGTCAGTTAAAAATAAATCCAGATCATGACGAGCTTTGTCTAATTTAGCATTGTTAATGGCATTCGGGGATGATTGAAAGGCGGAATGACAAGAGTTAAAGTTATCTTCCAACTTTGCAAACAAAAGTTTACGTTCTCTTTTAAGGTTTGTAGCTTGTTGTATCAGTCTACCACGAATAACTACTTTGTGAGCTTCCCACAACCTGGTGTCAGAAATATCTCCGGTGTCATTGGAAGAGAGATAATCATTTAGTGCTATTTCAATTTCACTACGACGGGAAGGGTGAGCTAATGTGGAGTCATTAATACACCAATTAGTATCGTGGGATCTGGGAATTGTAGATACAATGGATGTGTGTATCGCACAATGATCTGTCCATGTAAAGGGTAGAATGCTTGAAGATAAAATTTCAGGGGTCATGCTATAAGGGATTAGGATATGGTCTATACGTGAGAATGATTTATGTGGGTAGGAATAATGCGTAAAACGTCTACTAGTAGGATTAAGCTCTCGCCATGTGTCTACCAAACCATGTTTAGCAAGTACATGTTGAAGAGTTACTTTAATTGACCTATTGATGGGTACCGGAGGAGACTTATCTAAGAAGGGGAAAACTGTTGCATTTGAGTCTCCACATAAAACTACAGTGCCAAATTTGTGGGTTTCTACAATTTGGAAAAGATGGGACAAAAAGGATTCTGGTCTCTTATTCGGTGCATAATAGGGATGAGCCGAACACCCCCCGGTTCGGTTCGCACCAGAACCTGCGAACGGACCGAAAGTTCGCACGAACGTTAGAACCCCATTGACGTCTATGGGACTCGAACGTTCGAAATCAAAAGTGCTCATTTTAAAGGCTAATTTGCATGGTATTGTCCTAAAAAGGGTTTGGGGACCCGGGTCCTACCCCAGGGGACATGTATCAATGCAACAAAAACTTTTAAAAACGGCCGTTTTTTCGGGAGCAGTGATTTTAATGATGCTTAAAGTAAAAAAAAAAAAAAGTAAAATATTCCTTTAAATATCGTACCTGGGGGGTGTCTATAGTATGCCTGTAAAGTGACGCGTGTTTCCCATGTTTAGAACAGTCCCTGCACCAAATGTCATTTTCAAAGGAAAAAATCTCATTTAAAACTGCTTGTGGGTTTAATGTAATGTTGGGTCATGGCAATATGGATGAAAATCAGTGAGACAAACGGCATGGGTACCCCCCAGTCCATTACCAGGCCCTTTGGGTCTTGTATGGATATTAAGGGGAACCCCGCACCCAAATTAAAATAAGGAAAGGTGTGGGGCCACCAGGCCCTATATACTCTGAACAGCAGTATACAGGCGGTGCAAACAAGACAGGGACTGTAGGTTTGTTGTTAAGTAGAATCTCTTTGTAATTTTGAACGGATACATTTTTAACGTGTTTAGCTCCAGCCAAAAAATCTTTTTTAAGCTTTTTGGAAAACATAGGGAAGGGTTATCACCTCTGTGACATTTGTTTTGCTGTCTTTCCTCCTCTTCAGAAGATTTCACCTCACTTTTTGTCCCAATGACAAATGTTTTTTGAAAATTTGGGTTTTTTTGTGGAACAAGGATTGGAAAGCATCAGTGGAAAGGAGAAATTTTTTTCCCATATTAACTCTTACAGGAGAGAATTTCCCTTCCTAGGGGTAGATTTCATCTCACTTCCTGTTGTCTCCTTCCGTTTGCAAGTAGGAGTCGTTTGTAAGTTAGATGTTTGAAAGTAGGGTCCTGCCCTATATACTCAGCAGAAATTTGGGCCTTAGGTGTTGCTGTGGCCACAACACTGTAAGCCCTCACAGGGCCCTGCTGTGAAATATTAGATCAAGAATTGTAATTACATGCCCCTGTTGAACAGGAGCTGAAAAATTAGGCCTTAGGCACTGGTGCTGGTGCCACAACACTGCAACCCCTCACAGGCACTCTAGTTGGAACGCAGGAACGAGCCGTGCTGCAAAGTATTGCATCAAAAATTGTAATTACACGCCCCTGTTAAACAAGGGCTGAAAAATTGGGCCTTAGGCACTGGTGCTGGTGCCACAACACTGCAACCCCTCACAGACACTCTAGTTGGAACGAGGAACGAGCCCTGCTGCAAAGTATTGCATCAAAAATTGTAATTACATGCCCCTGTTAGACAGGGGCAGAAAAATTGGGCCTTAGGCACTGGTGCTGGTGCCACAACACTGCAACCCCTCACAGACACTCTAGTTGGAATGCAGGAACGAGCCCTGCTGCAAAGTATTACATCAAAAATTGTAATTACACGCCCCTGTTAAACAGGGGCTGAAAAATTGTGCCTTAGGCACTGGTGGTGGCGCCCAGAACCAAAAATGTTCTTACAAGCTATCAGCGTGATGATTGAGGAGGAAGAGGATAATTACTCAGGGATAGTCACTCAGCATCAGCATAGGCAGTCTTTGAAGGGATCTGAGATTTAAAAAAAAATTACTCAGTTACATCAGCATCAGGTGCTTGGTAGCTGGTGGTGATCCAAGACTGATTCATTTTTATGAAGGTCAGTCGATCGACCGAGTCGGTGGACAGACGCACCCTGTGATCGGTTACCACGCCTCCAGCAGCACTGAATGTGTGTTCCGAAAGAACGCTGGATGCAGGACAGGCCAGTAGCTCATTTGCATACTGTGCAAGCTCTGGCCAGTGATCCATCCTCAAGACCCAGTAACCCAGAGGATTTTCGGTGGGAAAGGTGTCCAAGTCTGATCTTGCCCCTAGGTATTCCTGCACCATGTAAAACAGACGCTGGCGATGGTTGCTGGAACCGATCAAAAAATTGTCTGAACGCATCGGTCAGACGGCCACCTTCTCCACCGCTCCTTCTTTGACTGACCGAAGCCTCAGCAACACGTTGTCCAGAAACAGGAGTTTGTAACCTCCCAGTCTCTGGGAACGCGTTGCACAGACCTTTCTGCAAGGCCTCCCGAAGATGTTTCATCCTCTGCTCCCTCTGCGATGGCAAGATAAGGTCCGCAACCTTACCCTTGTAACGTGGATCAAGGAGGGTTGCCAGCCAGTATTGGTCCTTCTCCTTGATACCATGAATACGAGGATCCTTACGCAGGCTTTGCAGGATCAGGGAGGCCATGCAGCATAGGTTTGCTGAGGCATTCGGTCCGGAGTCCTCTGGGTCACTAAGGACGACAACGTCCGCAGCCACCTCCTCCCAGCCACGTACAAGTCCATGTGTTTCTTGGGACTGATCCCTTAAAGACTGCTGCTGATGCTGAGTGCCAGGCTCCACCTCCATACTGACACAATCTTCCTCCTCCTCCTCCTCCTCGTCCTCTGTCTGTGTGATCGGCGGGCACGCAGGAACACTGTCTGGATAAAGGGGGCCTTGAGAGCTAAGGAAGTCCTCCTCTTCCGGCCTCTGTTCTGCCTCAAGTGCCCTGTCCATTATTCCACACAGTGTGTGATCCAACAGGTGGACAAGGGGGACAGTGTCACTGATGCATGCACTGTCACTGCTCACCATCCTCGTGGCCTCCTCGAATGGTGACAGGACAGTGCATGCATCCCTGATCATGGCCCACTGGCGTGGGGAAAAAAAAACAAGCTCCCCTGACCCTGTCCTGGTGCCATAGTCGCACAGGTACTCATTGATGGCCCTCTGCTGCGTGTGCAGCCGCTGCAGCATGGCCAACGTTGAGTTCCACCTGGTGGGCATGTCACAGATTAGGCGGTTCTTGGGCAGGTTAAACTCCTTTTGGAGGTCCGTCAGCCGAGCACTGGCATTATATGACCGGCGGAAATGCACACAGACTTTCCTGGCCTGCCTCAGGACATCCTGTAAGCCCGGGTACCTGCCCAAGAACCGCTGCACCACCAAGTTAAGGACGTGAGCCAAACAGGGCACATGGGTCATTTGTCCCTGTCGGAGGGCAGAGAGGAGGTTGGTGCCATTGTCGAAAAACCACCATTCCTGCCTTAAGTTGGCGTGGCGTCAACCACCTCTGAACCTGCCCCTGCAGAGCTGACAGAACCTCTGCCCCAGTGTGGCTCCTGTCCCCCAAGCACACCAGCTCAAGCACCGCATGGCATCTTTTGGCCTGCGTACTTGCATAGCCCCTTGAACGACTACGGAGCACCGCTGGTTCCGAGGAAGAGGCCATGGAGGAAGAAGAAGAGGAGGGGGTGGAGGAGAGAGGTGTGTCACAATCATTAGCATTTTGAAGGCGTGGTGGCGGATCAACCTCCAACACTACTGCACGTTGTCCTGCATCCTTCCCAGCTGCCAGCAGAGTCACCCAATGCGCCGTGAAACTTAGGTAACGTCCCTGTCAATGCCTGCTGGACCATGAGTCAGCGGTAATATGCACCCTACCACTGACCGCCCTGTCCAGCGAGGCATGGACATTGCCTTCCACATGCCGGTAGAGAGCCGGAATCGCCTTCCGTGAGAAAAAGTGGCGTTTGGGTACCTGCCACTGAGGAACCGCACATTCCACAAACTCACGGAAGGGGGCAGAGTCTACCAACTGAAAAGGCAGCAGTTGAAGTACTAGCAATTTTGCCAAGCTAGCATTCAACCGCTGGGCATGTGGATGGCTGGGAGCAAACTTCTTTTGGCGGTGCAGCAGCTGGGGCAGGGAAATTTGCCTGGTACAATCTGACGTTGGTGTACCAAAAGCAGATTGCCCACAAGTACTTGGCTGTGACACACCTAATTCTACACCTTCATTCCTCTCAGTGCAGGTGTCAGAGAGGACTGGAGGTCTAGTAGGGTTTGAAATCTCAGCTGATGAGGAGCAAGGAGAGGTCCTCTTTGTTCTTTGGTGTGGGTCTTTTAGATACGCTTGCCAACGAACTGCATGGCAGGTCAACATATGTCTGGTCAAGCATGTGGTACCCAAGCGGGAGATGTTTTGGCCACGTGAGATACGCTTGAGACATATGTTGCAAATAGCAGCGGTGCGATCTGATGCACTCGTCTCAAAAAAGGCCCACACCAAAGAACTTTTTGAATAACGCGCAGAGACTGCAGCGCCCTGCACATGTGGAGCTTTGGGGTGTGATGCAGTCAATGTGCTGCCTTTAGGCTGGCCCCTGGAGGGCATCCTGCCTCGTTGGTGATGTGCCGCCTCCTCCTCCTCCTCCTCTCTCCTATCAGGCACCCACGTTGAGTCAGTGACCTCATCATCCCCTCCCTCCTCATCACTGGAGCAAACCTGGCAGTATGCTGCAGCAGGGGGAGCATGACTGCCAGATTGCTGTCCTTCTTGGGCACCCCCTCTGTCCGTGCTCATGTTACTGCCTTCATCGAGCTCAGTATCATCATCAGAGCCTTCCAAACGCTGGGCATCCTCCTGGAGCATGTACCCAACACTGTGGTCAAACAGTTCGAGGGACTCCTCAGGAGGACATGGTGGAGCTAGGGAAGGAGTCACTGATGACATTGAGCCGAGGGAAGAGGCCGCTGCTTTGCCAGACAAAGCACCCTGGGCATGGGTGAGAGAGGATGAGGAGGATGAGGACGGCTTGGTCATCCACTCGACCAAGTCTTCCGCATGTTGCGGCCCAACACGGCCAGCTGCCGAAAAAAAGGCCAAGCGTGTCCCATGGCCACGTGCTGATGAGGATGCACCGTCTCCACGACCAGCACTAGACACAGAGCCTGCTTGCCCTCTCTTATTGGCTTGTGACTGTCTGCCTCTCCTTCTTGGCCTTCCAGACATACTAATGGCCTGTAGCTGCACTAAGCTGGGATATATATATATATATATATATATATATATATATATATATATATATATATGTACTGATACTGCAGCTAGCAAAATCAACTGCCTGCCTGTAGTATGAGAACACCACCAACCTTCTACAGGTAGCTTTAGCTGAACACTGTGAGGTGGACGCACCCCACTAACTTGTAGGTTTAGCTGAACACTGTGAGCAGGACGCACTGCACTAACTGTAAATAGTCTAGCTGCCGGACCGCGGTACTAATAGGATCAAAAGAACACCAGTAATTTTCTTCAGGTAGCTTTATATACTGTAACAAGACAAGGCTGCCTGTCAGTAGGAAGATAACAGGAACGGATCTAGCTGAACACTGTGAGCAGGACGCACTGTACTAAATGTAAATAGTCTAGCTGCCTGACCGTGGTACTAATAGGATCAAAAGAACACCAGTAATTTTCTTCAGGTAGCTTTATATACTGTAACAAGACAAGCCTGCCTGTCAGTAGGAAGATAAAAGGAACAGATCTAGCTGAACACTGTGAGCAGGATGCACTGTACTAAATGTAAATAGTCTAGCTGCCTGACCGTGGTACTAATAGGATCAAAAGAACACCAGTAATTTTCTTCAGGTAGCTTTATATACTGTAACAAGACAAGCCTGCCTGTCAGTAGGAAGATAACAGGAACGGATCTAGCTGAACACTGTGAGCAGGACACACTGCACTAAATGTAAATAGTCTAGCTGCCTGACCGTGGTACTAATAGGATCAAAAGAACACCAGTAATTTTCTTCAGGTAGCTTTATATACTGTAACAAGACAAGCCTGCCTGTCAGTAGGAAGATAACAGGAACGGATCTTGCTGAACACTGTGAGCAGGATGCACTGCACTAAATGTAAATAGTCTAGCTGCCTGACCGTGGTACTAATAGGATCAAAAGAACACCAGTAATTTTCTTCAGGTAGCTTTATATACTGTAACAAGACAAGCCTGCCTGTCAGTAGGAAGATAACAGGAACGGATCTAGCTGAACACTGTGAGCAGGACGCACTGCACTAAATGTAAATAGCCTAGCTGCCTGACCGTGGTACTAATAGGATCAAAAGAACACCAGTAATTTTCTTCAGGTAGCTTTATATACTGTAACAAGACAAGCCTGCCTGTCAGTAGGAAGATAACAGGAACGGATCTAGCTGAACACTGTGAGCAGGACGCACTGTACTAAATGTAAATAGTCTAGCTGCCTGACCGTGGTACTAATAGGATCAAAAGAACACCAGTAATTTTCTTCAGGTAGCTTTATATACTGTAACAAGACAAGCCTGCCTGTCAGTAGGAAGATAAAAGGAATGGATCTAGCTGAACACTGTGAGCAGGACGCACTGTACTAAATGTAAATAGTCTAGCTGCCTGACCGTGGTACTAATAGGATCAAAAGAACACCAGTAATTTTCTTCAGGTAGCTTTATATACTGTAACAAGACAAGCCTGCCTGTCAGTAGGAAGATAACAGGAACGGATCTAGCTGAACACTGTGAGCAGGACGCACTGTACTAAATGTAAATAGTCTAGCTGCCTGACCGTGGTACTAATAGGATCAAAAGAACACCAGTAATTTTCTTCAGGTAGCTTTATATACTGTAACAAGACAAGCCTGCCTGTCAGTAGGAAGATAACAGGAACGGATCTAGCTGAACACTGTGAGCAGGACGCACTGCACTAAATGTAAATAGTCTAGCTGCCTGACCGTGGTACTAATAGGATCAAAAGAACACCAGTAATTTTCTTCAGGTAGCTTTATATACTGTAACAAGACAAGCCTGCCTGTCAGTAGGAAGATAACAGGAACGGATCTAGCTGAACACTGTGAGCAGGACGCACTGCACTAAATGTAAATAGCCTAGCTGCCTGACCGTGGTACTAATAGGATCAAAAGAACACCAGTAATTTTCTTCAGGTAGCTTTATATACTGTAACAAGACAAGCCTGCCTGTCAGTAGGAAGATAACAGGAACGGATCTAGCTGAACACTGTGAGCAGGACGCACTGTACTAAATGTAAATAGTCTAGCTGCCTGACCGTGGTACTAATAGGATCAAAAGAACACCAGTAATTTTCTTTAGGTAGCTGTAAATACTGTAACAAGACAAGCCTGCCTGTCAGTAGGAAGATAACAGGAACGGATCTAGCTGAACACTGTGAGCAGGACGCACTGCACCAAATGTAAATAGTCTAGAAGATAACAGGAACGGATCTAGCTAAACTGAATACAGTGTATATATATATATGCAACACCTGGGATGCATATATATACACAATACACTTTAAGTGCAGCTAACTGACTGACTGTCCTGCCTAATCTAGCTAACTCAAATGAAATGACACTGTCTCTCTCTCTCTCTAAGCACACCGGAACACACTGCACAGGGCCGCCGTGCAGGCGGCCTTATATAGTATGGGGCGTGTACTAAATCCCCTGAGCCATAATTGGCCAAAGGCTCCTTGGCTTTGGCCAATTACGGCTCTCTGTTCAGGCGGCGCTGTGATTGGCCAAGCATGCACTATGACCCGCATGCTTGGCCATCAAGCAAGCAATGCACTGCGATGCCGCAGTGAATTATGGGCCGTGACGCACCACACGAATTTGGCGCGAACGGCCCATATCGTTCGCAATTCGGCGAACGACCGAACAGCCGATGTTCGAGTCATGGGTTCGACTCGAACACGAAGCTCATCTCTAGTGCATAATATGATACTATTGTGACAGCCATGTCTAATATATATCCTGTGAGAAGTAAATATCTTCCCTCCGGATCGTTCAGTTGAGTTAAAAGGGTAAATGGCATAGAACGATGAAATCCAATAAGAGTCCCTCGTTTTTTAACTGTGGTTGAGGCGGTATAAAATTGTGGATAAGAGGGGGAAAGAAATTTAGGAGTAGCTTTAACTGTAAAGAGAGTTTCCTGCAAACAAATAATGTGTGAAAGATCTCATTGCTTTTGTGCGTTTATGTGAAATATTAAATCCTTGAACATTCAAGGATAGAATATTTATCGGGGCCATAATAGATTAGAGATGACTATCACAACATATAGAATACAATTAATAACTAGAGCCAAGGACACCACCCCGAGAGAAAGAAAAGGAAAAGAAAGGACAGAATAGGAGAGAACAATTTGCAATCGAGTAACCCTAATATGATAACATTTTAATCATAAAAAAAAGCAAAATGCTAGGGTAAGGGAGCAACTTAGAGGAGTAATCAAAAAACTCCAAGAGGCTCCAAAACCGTCCGCAGACTCCCACATAATAGCAGCGAGAGTCCGAGGATGGAGAGGGGGGCAACAAGAAGTTCCAAAAGGACAAACTTCGCCGGAGAACTACAGCTCCATTAAAATATACTACTATAACTTAAAATACTAGATGCAATCTTAGGCAAACTAAATTATTTAAATCGCTACCGGCCTTAAGATTGTTTATTTGTATGGTAATCGTGACAAAAAAAAAATATATATATATATATATATATATATATATATATATATAATTTAAAAAATTTTAATAAGTAAATAAAAAATATATATGCAAACATATATATACACACTTATACACATATGTATACATATATAAATATATATATATATATATATATACATACAGAATACACTTTATTAACAGATAGGATATTAAGTGTTAGTCATATCCAGGTACCAAAGGGTAATCAAAAAATGATTATTAAAAGCTGTCAAAAAAAAAAGGAAAAAAAAAGAATAACAAAAATATATTTTCTCAAAAAATTATTGATGATATAGACATTAGAAACAAGGATTAGACTGTAAGTCCAAAAACCTGAAACATTGGTATTGTGGATAGTGGGTTCACTTAAACAGATAATAATATAATACTGAAGATTCGAATAGAAGACATTCTTTAACATATATATATATAAAAAAAATATATCAGTCCATTGAATCTTCATTATTAGGGGAAGGGTTGTCAAAGCGGCCTCGCTTATGTAGATTCTGACGCGAAGAGGTGGAAGAGTTATGGACTCCTGTTGCATTTTGCTGAGGTGATCCTGAGGCTGACCTTCTGCGTGGTAAATCTTTAGATGAATCCTGGTCCCTTAGGCCCAACTCAATCAAGGCTGACTGCAAATCCTCTGAAGAGCGACATACATACTTGGTTTCTAAATGTGTAAATCTGAGCGAAAAAGGAAAACCCCAATGATAAGTAATTTGATGACGCTGAAGTACTTGTAACTGGGGTTTGAGTGCACGTCTTTTTGCCACTGTAATAGGAGAAAGGTCTGCAAAAAGCTGATATACATGACCTTGAAAGGTGAGAGAATCCTTTCCTCTGGCTGCTGCAAGCAATTGTTCTTTAGTGCGATAATAATGCATTTTAGCAATTATGTCCCTAGGAGGACCATTTATTTTACGTTGAGCTAAAGCTCTATGCACTCTATCCATTTCTAATCTCTCTATTGGGATACCAGGTGGTAGTTCCTGAAATAGTGCAGTAATAGTGGCTTGAACATCAAGGACAGTCTCAGGGATACCTCTAATCCGCAAATTGGCCCGACGATCCCTATTCTCTTGGTCCTCTAAACGTGACTGTAATACAGCATTTTCTTCTTTCAGGTTCATAAATTCTGATTCATATTGCTGTGTTTGGCTTTCCAGATCATCCATCCTTATTTCTATCTCAGCTGTTCTTTGCCCCAATTCTCTAATTTCCCTTGTTAATTTATCTGTTATGTGGTCTGACGTCTGTTTCAGGGCTTTTTGTAATATTCGTTCAAATTTATTAAATAAATCTGTTTGTGATGCTGATTGTGAGCCTCATATGTCTGTATCAGACTCTCCAGAAAAATCTATAGTGCTTGTATTAAGTTTCAGTGGCTTGGCAGTATGTGAAGTGCTGGGCTGTGAGCTAACTGCCGCCGCCATCTTGGATATCGGCCGGGCCGGCGTTTCTTTAATGTTACCGGACTTAAATTTAGATTTGGTACCCCTCAGAACCATTCTAATAGTACCTGAGTGCTTTACAGGTAAGTGCCAGGTAGTTTTGAGGATTTTCGGCGTCTCTGGGACCTGTAGTCCTCCGGCAAAAACGGCCTCAGAGCGGAGCTCTAAGCAGGCATAACTATCCTCTCAGGCATCCGCGCATGCGCCCCATGATAAATTAATCTCAATGCCTAATGATTGCAACCTCTGTCAATATTTCATTGATTTTCATGTTGCAATTTGAGAGATGTCTTATCACTTCCTGTGCGTTTGATTTATATAAGAGTAGGAAGCAAGTAGAAAAAAAAACCCTCAGCTGTTTTTTTTTTTTTTTTTTAAGGGTATCAAACAGAGCTAAAACTAAGGTGAACTAGTGGGACATAGATAGCAAAAAGAATACATTTCAAAGTAGAGTATGGAAGGGTTATAACCACTATTATGATTTTGTTACTGCCTGTTTCCACACGCAAGAGCAATGCTCTTGCTTCCTGTGTAGTTGACAAATGTCATACCAAACGAAGAAGAGAAATCTACTTTATTGGGACACAGTATTTAAAACCTGAAAAACATTCTGCCCCTCTCAGCTCTAACAAAAAAGTTTTGAACCAAATTCATTTTTGTATTAGTCTCAGAAACACATGCAGGAAATTTGAGATGGACGGTGATGCTTTTTATTTTCTTTCTTCCAAACACTCTGACATTTCAGACCTTAAAAATATAACCTTGAAAACCCATTGGAGTTATCTCCTTCAGAGTCCACTTGTAGAGTGTGAAAAGTGATTTTTCTTATTTATGATTGCACTTGGCAGCAAAATGAACACAGTCTGTTACATTTTGTTTATCTTAGCAAATTGCACATTCAAATACAAGTCTGGTCTTCTCTTTGCCTCAGACGATAAGGCATTATTATGACAGTATGTTAGATACTGTACTTCTAAATGATGAAAGGCCATAATGAAAGCAGAATTGAATATGTTTCAGTTTGCTTAAAAATTCAAACTCAATTTTCACAAGAATATCTATTATTTTATATCTGTGTTTCAAAGGTGTGAACAACCTGTAGTATGTTTCCTTTAATAATACTATGGTATACAATATGATACACAATATGTATTGTATATTATTAGGTTTAAATGTTAACAGTTGTACATTTAAGAAATGTGCAAAGAGCAGTTATTCATAGCAACAAATACCAGTCATTTTGTTCTGACATTGCTACAATAAACTGAAATCTGAGAAGATATTAAGTAATTGATCACAAAACCATATTAAGGATAATAATGTACTGGCCAAGCCCATGTCTTTGTGTGCATGTCTAGAATTTTTTTTTAGTTGTTAGAAAGAAAAGCTTTTATTACCTGCCTTGTCACTGTTATGCCCCGTACACACGGTCGGACATTGATCGGATATTCCGACAACAAAATCCTAGGATTTTTTCCGACGGATGTTGGCTCAAACTTGTCTTGCATACACACGGCCACACAAAGTTGTCGGAAAATCCGATCATTCTGAATGCGGTGACGTAAAACACGTACGTCGGGACTATAAACAGGGCAGTAGCCAATAGCTTTCATCTCTTTATTTATTCTGAGCATGCATGGCACTTTGTGCGACGGCTTTGTGTACACACGATCGGAAATTCCGACAAAGGATTTTGTTGTCGGAAAAATGTATAGCCTACTCTCAAACTTTGTGTGTCGGAAAATCCGATGGAAAATATGTGATGGAGCCTACACACGGTCGGAATTTCTGACAACAAGGTCCTATCACACATTTTCCATTGGAAAATCCGACCGTGTGTACGGGGCATTAGAGACAGTATTGTAAAGCCTGAGGTTGGCATGGCCAAGCATATCCTCTTGAGTTCCCTTGATAAGATACTTTTTTTGTTCTGTGCAGTCACATGGTTTTCTTAGGTCTCTCTCCCTAGCAGAGAGACTTAGGTGGGAGGGGTTCACATTCCTTTGCTGGTTTAGTTTCAGGAGGGGGGAGGGAAGAGGCTTCACACAGACAATAGAAATGACAGGAAGGGAGAGGGAGAAGGAGAGAGGGAGTTACAGATTCTGCAGAGAGAGCTGGATAATGGAAAGTCAGTTTACTGACAGGAACACAGGAACAGGCAGGAACAACCAGGTATTATACTATATGGAAAAGGATAAATAACATTGCAAAAGATTACTATTACAAAAATAATAAAGAAAGGAAGGATCAAAGATAGGAAGGAAGAATGAATCTAAACAAGGAAAGATTGGTCAAAGGAAGGACCGACTGGTTGATCACAGGAAGGATCAAAGTAAGGAAGGATCAATCAATCACAGAAAGGATAGGTCGATCGTAGGAAGAAATGGTCGATCAATGACAGGAAGGATTTCATGGGTGTACGCAATTTTAAAGCGTGCCATGTTTGGTATCACTTTACGCAGCGTAACATCGTCTTTTATATTTTAACAAAAAATTGGGTTTCATATAGTGTTTGTGTGCAAGAAAATAATTAAAGTGTATTTTTTTTAATTGTGTTTCTATAAAGGGTAAAGTCCCATGTCCTTCTAATTCTGTTAATATTTCGTACATTTGAGATATTCCATGTTTTAGAGGCGTTTTTATGTTGCAGAGCTTTTTGATTGGATTTAACGCTTTCTTATCTCTGATTGGTTGAGGGATTTTACTTACTAGATGTTTTAGTTGCAGATATTCCAAATCATTAACCTGCTGCCACCTGTGTATCATTATTAAATCCTGCCTTAAATATTGTTTTTATTACTTTAAAAAAGCTTTGTGTTATTTCTATCGGGATCATTTGAAATTTACTGCATTTATCGGCGTATACAACGCACTTTTTTCCCCTTAAAATCAGGGGAAAATTGCGGGTGCGTGTGTCACGTACCTGGTAGGAGTCTGAAATGACCAGGTCAGCCTCTCTTGTATCTCCAATCCAAGCCCCACTGGAGATGGAACAGATGGTGGCAAGGATCAGGAGGAACACGAGTGCCTGTGAATGCTGCGTGCAGAATTTGCCGGAGGTGTTGCAGACTGGGAAGTGCAGGCAGGGTTTCTGGTGAAGAGCTGGAACCAGCACAGCTGAGAGGATGGACGGCCAGCACAGGTACTCGGAAACAGCGTGGAGCCAAACAGGAGACAGGAGCGAGGTCATCAGGTAAGCCGGGTTCAGTAACGGGCGGGCAGCGAGGTACCAAGGTATAAACAGGAGCAAGGTCAAACAGGAAGCCAGGATCATGAACCAGTAATCAGAGTAATCAGAGTCCAGAAACAGGGTCAGGAAGGCCAGGGTTTCAGCAACAGGAAGTCAAGTCAAACAAACAGGGTTTAAGAATCTCAGGACACAGCTGAAGATCAATCAGTATCTGTCAGAAATCAGAGCAACCCTTAAATAGGCTGTCCGGTGCCAATTGTGGTCAGATGTGTGTTCCTGCGCAAGGAAATCTGCCGATGCCCGTGAATGCGCGCATCCTGACAGTTCTCTTACATCGCCCCCCCCCTTAAGGGCAGCCTCCGGCTGCCCTTCAAGTGTCTTTTCTCTGGGTGGCGTTGAAAAAAGGCTTGCACTAGTTTGGGAGCATGCACATCTGAAGCTAGTTCCCAGTACTTTTCTTCCGACCCATAGCCTTTCCATTTAATGAGGAACTGTGTTTGGTTATGCCTTCTTCTACAGTCCAACACGGCTTCCACCTCAAATTCCTCATTCCCTTCGATGAGCAGCGGAGGAGGAATTTCAGAAACCCGATCTGGAAATGGATTTGGTACAGCTGGTTTCAACAAAGAGACATGGAATACAGGGTGGATCTTTAGATTCTTGGGTAACACCAACTCGAATGCTACTGCATTAATTTTCCTCTTGACTGGGAAGGGTCCCAAAAATTTTGGGCCAAGTTTTCTTGAAGGACAGCTCAGTTTCAAGTTTGTTGTGGAAAGCCAGACCTTGTCTCCATGTTTAAGGTTCAGATTACCTCTCTTCTTCTTGTCAAAGAACTTTTTATTGCTTGCTTGAGTCTTGGAGATTGTATCTTGCAGTAATTGGTTATTAGTACTGAGGAAGTTTAATCTGTTTTGTACAGCAGGTACAGATGATTCAATGGCCAGCTCAGGTAAGAAAGAAGGGTGGTACCCATAATTGGCAAAAAAGGGTGATTGCTTGGTTGCAGAGTGGATGGAATTATTGTATGAAAATTCTGCCAGTGGGAGAAGTGATAGCCGGTCATCTTGTGCAAAAGAGAAAAAACACCGTAAGTACTGCTCGAGGGTTTGATTGGTTCTTTCAGTTTGTCTATTAGTTTGTGGATGGTAGGCTGTGGAGAGGCGGAGTTCAATGTTCAGTGCTTGGCATAATGCCCTCCAAAATCTAGACGTAAACTGCACCCCACGATCAGAGATGATGCTATCAGGGACATCATGTAATCTTACAATCTCCTTGATGAAAGCTGTGGCCGAAGGAGTTCCTTGTAAGGGTACAAAATGGGCCATCTTGGTCAGGCGATCCACCACAACAAACACAGTGGTGAAGTTTTCGGATGGGGGGAGTTCCACGATGAAATCCATGGAGATCATGCTCCATGGTTTCTCAGGTACAGGGAGTGGCTCAAGTAGGCCCCAAGTTTTGGCTCTGTCCGTCTTATTCCGAAGGCATGTCACACAAGAGTTAACATATCTTTTGCAGTCTTGCATCAAGTCTGGCCACCAGAATGTACGAGAGATCAGATTGGCCGTTTTGCGAATTCCAAAGTGGCCCGCTAATGGGTGGTCATGACATTGCCTCAGGACAGCAACTCTGAATTGCTCAGGGATAAAGATTTGCTCCTTATGAAAGTACAGACCATCCCTCAATTGAAGAGCCAGATCTTTGGAAGGTGGTTGGTTTATCACATCTGCTTTTACCTGAGACATCAAATCCGCCTGAAGAAGCAAAAAATTTTTGGCTTGTAGAATAGTATCAGGTTCTGAGGATACCACTGGGTCGCTGAACATGCGGGACAAGGCATCCGGTTTACCATTCTTTGAGCCAGGACGATAAGTTATATGGAACATAAAACGAGAGAAGAAAAGTGCCCACCTTGCCTGCCGGGGTCTTAGTCGTCTAGCCGTCCTCAAGTATTCGAGATTTTTATGGTCCGTGAAGATGAGGATGGGGTGAGCTGCTCCTTCCAGGAGATAGCGCCATTCTTCAAGCGCAGCCTTGATAGCCAGCAATTCTCGGTCTCCAACATCATAGTTCCTTTCAGAAGGATTTCATTTCTTAGAGAAAAAGGCCACAGGATGGAGCAAAGATTTGGGACCTTGGCGTTGAGACAAAATAGCGCCCAGTGCACTCTCAGAGGCATCCACCTCCAAAACGTAGGCTAAGGATGGATCAGGATGTTTCAAGATAGGAGCTGACGTGAATAAAGTTTTTAACTGTTCAAAAGCTGTTTGAGGTTCAGGGGTCCATCGGAAAGGAACATGCTGCTTTGTTAACTGAGTGATGGGAGTGATGATGCCAGAAAAGTTCTTGATAAATTTTCTGTAAAAGCTGGTGAATCCCACAAATCTCTGAACAGCTTTCCTGTCGACAGGGGCAGGCCATTCCAGGACGGAAGTGACTTTCTGTGGGTCCATGGAGATACCGTCAGCAGAGATGACAAGTCCCAGGAAATGTATGGTTGGTTTTTCAAAGTCACATTTCTCAGCCTTTGCATAAAGGCGGTGTTCCCTCAGCCGACCCAGTACTTTCTTTACATGAGTCCTATGGGATTCTAGAGTTTCAGAGAATATAAGGATGTCATCCAGATACACGATGACGAATAAATCAAGGAAGTCCCGAAAAACGTCATTAACCAGATGTTGGAATGTGGCAGGGGGGGGGGCAGAGTCCGAATGGCATGACTTGATATTCAAAATGCCCGAAGCGTGTTCGGAAGGCCGTCTTCCATTCATCTCCGTCCCTGATTCTGACAAGATTATAAGCACCTCTCAGATCCAATTTGGAGAACAATCGTGCCCCACACAGCCTTTGAAAAAGTTCAGGGATCAGAGGCAGAGGGTACCGGTTTTTAACAGTGACCCTGTTAAGGTCACGATAGTCCACACAGGGCCTAAGGGTATGGTCTTTCTTTTCCACGAAGAAAATACCGGCCCCTGCTGGTGAAGTGGAGGGCCGGATGAACTGTTTTTCAAGGCTTTCATCTATATAAATCCGCAGGGCTTCTAGTTCAGGCTCAGAGAGAGGATAAATTTGCCCAAATGGGATCTCGGCCCCTGGTAAAAGTTTAATAGGACAATCATATGTTCTATGGGGAGGAGAAGTGTCTGCTCCTTTCTTGTTAAATACGTCCAGATACTCGTGGTAGGCAGCAGGGACCAGATTAGAGGTTTCATGGTCAGGGAGGATACCCAGAAGGGGTGTGGTATTGAAAGTCTTTTCAGATAGGCAGTGAATTTGGCAGTAGTCAGAGGAGAAGGAGATGCCTCCGGTAAGCCAGTTAATGTGAGGATTATGCGCCTTCAACCATGGAATGCCAAGGATGACTGGGAACATGGGAGAAGCTATGATATCCAAACGGAGAAATTCATGGTGGCCGGAAGAAGTAGGTAAAGAAATAGGTAAAGTCTTGGGTAACTGGGCCTGATTTAATGCCGGAACCGTCAGCCAGATGAACATGGAATTCATGCTTCTTGGCACATACAGGCAGCTGGTGGAGAGAAGCAAAAGAGTCCATAAAACAACTACAGTCCCCAGAGTCTATGATTGCACGTACAGAAACAGTCTTTTCAGAAAACTGGAGCACAATGGAAAGAGAGACATGAGACTGGTACCTCCCTGAGAGATGCATCATGTGAGGCTGATGGGAGAAAGACCTGCGGGTCTTTGCTGGGCAAGTCTGTATAAAGTGACCCGCCTCCCCGCAATAGAGACACAGATTGTCCTGTAATCGATGAAGGCATTCATCAGGAGAAAGGGGTGGTCTTCGAAAACTTCTATGAGGAGTCTTATGCAGTTCCCTCCTTCTGGGGGATGCAATGGATGAGGATGCAGGAATGTCAGACCTTGAAGCCACAGAAAGGGTTCCTTTGGACCTTTCAGATTGCCTTTCACGTAATCGCCGATCGATCTGAATGGTTAGATCGATCAGGTCTTCCAGGAATGCTGGAACTCCCACTCTGGCAAGCTAATCCTTTAAGGTGTCAGACAGTCCTAATCGAAACTGGTGGCGAAGTGCGGAATAATTCCATTGGGTATCTGCACTCCATACACGGAAGTCAGTTACATATTCCTCAGCAGGCCTTGGACCTTGCTGTAATTTGCCAAGCATGAATTCGTCAGTCTGCTGGTAGAAGGGGTCTGCATAAAGCTGAGCCATGGCTGAAAAGAAAGAATCCATAGTTGTCAGGACAGGGTCATGTTGTTCCCGGAGATGATGAGCCCAGGAAAGTGGTTCATCCAATAGTAATGTAATGATAAACCCCACCTTGATGTTTTCAGACGTGAAGGTCCGGGGTAACAGGGAGAAATATAGTTCGCAGGAATTCCGGAATGTGCAAAACTTCTTGCGATTTCCGGAGAATCGCTCAGGCATAGGCACCCTGGGTTCAGGAGCAGAAGCAACCTCATGGAAGAAGCCAGGCTCTGTTTGGGTATATGAATCAGAGACCAAAAGCAGAGCACAGGCCAATGCGACATTCTCATCGTGGGGAAATCGCTCTTCCGTGCGACTCAGATTTTCTTGTAACTTCTGCACAATATTGGATAGCATAGAAATAGATCTGTAAATGTCCTCTGGTGGAGAGGCCTCCCTTTCAGACTCCATTTGTGGCTGCTTGATACTGTCACGTACCTGGTAGGAGTCTGAAATGACAAGGTCAGCCTCTCTTGTATCTCCAATCCAAGCCCCACTGGAGATGGAACAGATGGTGGCAAGGATCAGGAGGAACACGAGTGCCTGTGAATGCTGCGTGCAGAACTTGCCGGAGGTGTTGCAGACTGGGAAGTGCAGGCAAGGTTTCTGGTGAAGAGCTGGAACCAGCACAGCTGAGAGGATGGACGGCCAGCACAGGTACTCGGAAACAGCGTGGAGCCAAACAGGAGACAGGAGCGAGGTCATCAGGTAAGCCAGGTTCAGTAACGGGCAGGCAGCGAGGTACCAAGGTATAAACAGGAGCAAGGTCAAACAGGAAGCCAGGATCATGAACCAGTAATCAGAGTAATCAGAGTCCAGAAACAGGGTCAGGAAGGCCAGGGTTTCAGCAACAGGAAGTCAAGTCAAACAAACAGGGTTTCAGAATCTCAGGACACAGCTGAAGATCAAGCAGCACCTGTCAGAAATCAGAGCAACCCTTAAATAGGCTGTCAGGTGCCAATTGTGGTCAGATATGTGTTCCTGCGCAAGGAAATCTGCCGATGCCCGTGAATGCGCGCATGCGCACGTGTGCGTGCCGGACGCATCCTGACAGTTCTCTTACAGTGTGTTATACGCCGATCCCCTGCGATCCTGAGCTGTCAGATGTGAAAAATCGCCGACCGCGATTTGAAAATGGCGCCGCCGGCGCCGAAATACACAGTGCCGGTCCTCGGCTCTTCTCGGCCACTTTCGGCTTCACTCGAGCGCCGCCCGAACCTAGCCGAGTGTACTCGGCTAGGTTCGGATAGATCCGCTCACAGTCACGCCCATCCCGAGTGGAGCCGAAAGTGAACGAGAGCCGCCGAGAAGAGCCGAGGACTGGCTCTGTGTATTTCGGCGGCGCCATTTTCAAATCGCGGTTGGCGATTTTGAAGCTCAGCGAGCTGCAAGGCTGCACTGGGGCAAGGCTGCACTGGGGCAAGGCTGCACTGGGGCAGGCTGCACTGACATGGCTGCACTGACATGGCTGCACTGACATGGCTGCACTGGCAAGGCTGCACTGGGGCAAGGCTGCACTGAGAAGGCTGCAATGATGGGCATTTAAATGTAAGTTTTTTTCCCTTCAACTTCCCTCCTAAAAGTTTTTTTTTCCTTAAAATTCCCTCCTAAATTGGGGTGCGTGTTATACGCCGGTGCGTGTTATACGCCGATAAATACGGTATATATTATTTTTGGTAAAATCTCCATTTTTAATATATTTATCCTCCCTATCCAGGAGATAGGTCTCCTTGATATATTTTTTATCTCTGTTTTACCCTTATTAAGCAATGGAATATAGTTGGCCTGATTTAGCTTAATATAGCTTGATAGGAGCATTTTTATTTTAAGGTTACAACCACTTTAAAAATATATTTCTAACATATAGCATAGGCCTACATAGAATTTCACCCAAAACACATTCTGCTACACTTTCTTAAGCCTCATACACATGCTTAGATTTACGAACGACCGAACGTCCGTTTTTTGTGGCATGCTAGTTTCATGTCGAAAGTGAAGAAGTTACTCACAATGCGCAAATTTTCGTATGACAGAATACAACGTCGGAAGTGATGTAATGGGTTGAATAGTTTTGTATGTATTCTTTTGTTTCTGAACATGTGTAATCTTGCTCTTACGATTTTTTTCGTACAAAAACCGTACTAATGAAACGAAAATCAGACTTTGAGTTCACATCCGACAAAAATTTTATAGTCTGCACATCCAGCTTTTGTCTGACAAAAAAGCGAAATTGGCTGTCGAAAGCACTGATCCGAAAATCGGCAGACGGCTCGTCGTATGAATTTTTTCATCCGATTTTCGTATTGTGTGTACGGGCCTTAAGTATAGCAATACCACATGTGTAAGACTTTTCCACAGCCTATCTACCTAGAGAATTTATCTTGTATAAAAGCGTCAGGGCTGGGCTCAGCTCTTCCTTCTCTGAGCTGGGTGCTCAGCTGTCGGCTAAATGCCAGCTCCCATCTCTCTCCACAGTTACTCCACAGGTACTCCACAGTTACTCAATTGTTGTTTATATCCTGCTCGTCAGTCCTGCCTATTTAAGCCATCCAGTCCAGAGGGTCTCTGCTTTTGCCTTGGTCAACATCACAAGAAACATCTCCTGCATTCCTGTTTAAAGACGGGCTTTGCTGACATCCCTTCTGGCTCCAGATCCTGCTTGCTATTCCACTACTTTGATCCCTGACTTCTTGCTTGGCTGACTATCCATTCCAGTTACTGAACCCTGGCTATATTTTGACTATGTTTGTTCTTTTTACTTTTATTATTAAACAAGTGTGATTTAACTGTACTTCTGTCTCGGCCTGATTTCATGGTTTCTGACAGTAGGTGAAGGCCATGAAATAAATCCATTCGATGGTAATATTTTTTCCAGATTGAATGAACTGGATCACCGCATGGATCAGTTCGCCATGGTGTTACAAACACTCCTGAGTTGCACGACTCACCTGGAATCTCCCACTGTGGCAACCCCAGTACAACCTATGTTGCAGGCCGACCCTGCTGCTGCACCAGTCTCTGTGTAGGCACCCGCCTCAAGTGTTACCTCTATCAGAGGTATGTCTGGTTCCGCTCCGCTTCCCCAGCGATTTGGGGGCGATCCAGTCCAATGCAGACGGTTTCTCATCCAGGTTGAGATATACTTTGAGATGCTGCTCCATGCCTTTCCAATGGACAGAAGCAAAGTAGGTTTCGTGATATCTTTGCTTTCTGAGAGAGCCTTGGCCTGGGCAAACCCTCTATGGGAGATGCAAAAACCTGTCTTGAGCTACCATGAGTTTGTGGCTTCATTTAAAAGGGTAAACAAAGTAAAAATAATCTCAGCGCTCAAGATAGTTTAAGGTTGCTGCCTCCCCTATTCAGTTCCCAATAGGAGCTTACAAGGAATAAACAAAAAACAGGTTGGGGTGGTTGGCGCTACCTTCCTAGCTGTCACGTGTGGCTCGGTGAACCGTGTATGTGAATGGACATGTATGCCTATAAATGCAGAGGGGTAATCCCGTACATACAAACCCCATCCGGTCATAACAAAATAAGTGACATAGAAACAGCAGTGATGTAAAAAACCTAGTGGCTTATACATGTGAAAGATAATATATAAGTGAGTAGATAAAGATAATCACAGTGGTGTGTTCATAATACTAAAGCCTGAGGACATCAAAGGCTTACATAAAAATAAAAATGATCTCATAAAGTAATAAATAATACACTAGAAATTGTATAAACAAATTGTATAAAAAGCAACAAGTTCCAAAAATGTAACACAGTCCCAAATAAGTTGAACACCGTAAATTGGCGTGGTGAAAAAATGAAAAATTATAATGAATAAAAAACTGTAATAGTGCAAAGGAAGTTAATGTGTAAAACTCCAAAAAATAGCCAAAAGTTCAAGAGTATTCAAGTGACTGTTGTGTTCAGCAGAAAACGAGTGACTCCTGTGCTCCCCCCGATGGGCCCCTACTCACCAGCTCCCTGTACCCCTGCAGGGGGGGGTGGGCATCTAGGATGGCTGTGGGTGGTATCCCTTGGTGGTTCCACACATAGTACGTCTCCAGGTTATGGTGATCTGAAGGGTCTTTGCACTACTGTCCACCCCGTCAGGGTATCCAGAGGGGTTGCACCGGTCCGTTATTCGAAACAGCTTATCAAAGATAAGCTCTCATGGTGTAGTAAAAGGTAGTTTTATTAAAATAAAAAAAATTAAAAACAAAGGTAAAAACTTTCCATCAGCAAGATTGTATACCAATAGAGAGGTAATGTGTAGGGCTCGCCGGCTCACAGCGTGCGTGGCAGCTGCGTTCCAGCACCTAATTTTGTGATCGAGATGACAGAAGAGCGTAGCCCCCCTTACATGTTTCGTCATTGGATGTTATCAAAGGCGGTGCTACCATCCTCCATCTTACATCTAATAAAGCAAGCGATCATGCTGTCAGATGTGAAAAATCGCCGACCGCGATTTGAAAATGGCGCCGCCGGCGCCGAAATACACAGTGCCGGTCCTTGGCTCTTCTCGGCCACTTTCGGCTTCACTCGAGCGCCGCCCGAACCTAGCCGAGTGTACTCGGCTAGGTTCGGATAGCTCCGCTCACAGTCACGCCCATCCCGAGTGGAGCCGAAAGTGAACGAGAGCCGCCGAGAAGAGCCGAGGACTGGCTCTGTGTATTTCGGCGGCGCCATTTTCAAATCGCGGTTGGTGATTTTGAAGCTCAGCGAGCTGCAAGGCTGCACTGGGGCAAGGCTGCACTGGGGCAAGGCTGCACTGGGGCAAGGCTGCACTGACATGGCTGCACTGACATGGCTGCACTGACATGGCTGCACTGGCAAGGCTGCACTGGGGCAAGGCTGCAATGATGGGCATTTAAATGTAAGTTTTTTTCCCTTCAACTTCCCTCCTAAAAGTTTTTTTTTCCTTAAAATTCCCTCCTAAATTGGGGTGCGTGTTATACGCCGATGCGTGTTATACGCCGATAAATACGGTATATATTATTTTTGGTAAAATCTCCATTTTTAATATATTTATCCTCCCTATCCAGGAGATAGGTCTCCTTGATATATTTTTTATCTCTGTTTTAACCTTATTAAGCAATGGAATATAGTTGGCCTGATTTAGCTTAATATAGCTTGATAGGAGCATTTTTTTTTAAGGTTACAACCACTTTAAAAATATATTTCTAACACATAGCATAGGCGTACATAGAATTTCACCCAAAACACATTCTGCTACACTTTCTTAAGCCTCGTACACATGCTTAGATTTACGAACGACCGAACGTCTGTTTTTTGTGGCATGCTAGTCTCATGTCGAAAGTGAAGAAGTTACTCACAATGCGCAAATTTTCGTATGACAGAATACAACGTCGGAAGTGATGTAATGGGTTGAATAGTTTTGTATGTATTCTTTTGTTTCTGAACATGTGTAATCTTGCTCTTACGATTTTTTTCGTACAAAAAACGTACTAATGAAACGAAAATCAGACTTTGAGTTCACATCCGACAAAAATTTTATAGTCTGCACATCCAGCTTTTGTCTGACAAAAAAGCGAAATTGGCTGTCGAAAGCACTGATCCGAAAATCGGCAGACGGCTCATCGTATGAATTTTTTCATCCGATTTTCGTATTGTGTGTACGGGCCTTAAGTATAGCAATACCACATGTGTAAGACTTTTCCACAGCCTATCTACCTAGAGAATTTATCTTGTATAAAAGCGTCAGGGCTGGGCTCAGCTCTTCCTTCTCTGAGCTGGGTGCTCAGCTGTCGGCTAAATGCCAGCTCCCATCTCTCTCCACAGTTACTCCACAGGTACTCCACAGTTACTCAATTGTTGTTTATATCCTGCTCGTCAGTCCTGCCTATTTAAGCCATCCAGTCCAGAGGGTCTCTGCTTTCGCCTTGGTCAACATCACAAGAAACATCTCCTGCATTCCTGTTTAAAGACGGGCTTTGCTGACATCCCTTCTGGCTCCAGATCCTGCTTGCTATTCCACTACTTTGATCCCTGACTTCTTGCTTGGCTGACTATCCATTCCAGTTACTGAACCCTGGCTATGTTTTGACTATGTTTGTTCTTTTTACTTTTATTATTAAACAAGTGTGATTTAACTGTACTTCTGTCTCGGCCTGATTTCATGGTTTCTGACAGTAGGTGAAGGCCATGAAATAAATCCATTCGATGGTAATATTTTTTCCAGATTGAATGAACTGGATCACCGCATGGATCAGTTCGCCATGGTGTTACAAACACTCCTGAGTTGCACGACTCCCCTGGAATCTCCCACTGTGGCAACCCCAGTACAACCTATGTTGCAGGCCGACCCTGCTGCTGCGCCAGTCTCTGTGCAGGCACCCGCCTCAAGTGTTACCTCTATCAGAGGTATGTCTTGTTCCGCTCCGCTTCCCCAGCGATTTGGGGGCGATCCAGTCCAATGCAGACGGTTTCTCATCCAGGTTGAGATATACTTTGAGATGCTGCTCCAGGCCTTTCCAATGGACAGACGCAAAGTAGGTTTCGTGATATCTTTGCTTTCTGAGAGAGCCTTGGCCTGGGCAAACCCTCTATGGGAGATGCAAAAACCTGTCTTGAGCTACCATGAGTTTGTGGCTTCATTTAAAAGGGTAAACAAAGTAAAAATAATCTCAGCGCTCAAGATAGTTTAAGGTTGCTGCCTCCCCTATTCAGTTCCCAATAGGAGCTTACAAGGAATAAACAAAAAACAGGTTGGGGTGGTTGGCGCTACCTTCCTAGCTGTCACATGTGGCTCGGTGAACCGTGTATGTGAATGAACATGTATGCCTATAAATCCAGAGGGGTAATCCCATACATACAAACCCCATCCGGTCATAACAAAATAAGTGACATAGAAACAGCAGTGATGTAAAAAACCTAGTGGCTTATACATGTGAAAGATAATATATAAGTGAGTAGATAAAGATAATCACAGTGGTGTGTTCATAATACTAAAGCCTGAGGACATCAAAGGCTTACATAAAAATAAAAATGATCTCATAAAGTAATAAATAATACACAAGAAATTGTATAAAAAAATTGTATAAAAAGCAACAAGTTCCAAAAATGTAACACAGTCCCAAATAAGTTGAACACCGTAAATTGGCGTGGTGAAAAAATGAAAAATTATAATGAATAAAAAACTGTAATAGTGCAAAGGAAGTTAATGTGTAAAACTCCAAAAAATAGCCAAAAGTTCAAGAGTATTCAAGTGACTGTTGTGTTCAGCAGAAAACGAGTGACTCCTGTGCTCCCCCCGATGGGCCCCTACTCACCAGCTCCCTGTACCCCTGCAGGGGTGGTGGGCATCTAGGATGGCTGTGGGTGGTATCCCTTGGTGGTTTCACACATAGTACGTCTCCAGGTTATGGTGATCTGAAGGGTCTCTGCACTACTGTCCACCCCGTCAGGGTATCCAGAGGGGTTGCACCGGTCCGTTATTCGAAACAGCTTATCAAATATAAGCTCTCATGGTGTAGTAAAAGGTAGTTTTATTAAAATAAAAAAAATTAAAAACAAAGGTAAAAACTTTCCATCAGCAAGATTGTATACCAATAGAGAGGTAATGTGATTGGTGTCCCTTGCGCTGGTCAGGTGTGGAAATAACTAGGTGAGTGACAAGGTGTCACAAGATGAACATATAAGGTGACCAATAATATTGCAGCGAAATTGAGGTGTTTACACACAACACTTAATAGAAATGTAAGATAAGAAGATTTCGCGCAATATTAGATAAAATAAAGTGAATGAGCAAACGTATATAATAACTGTGTCTCATAAATGTGCAAATCACATAATAAAGTGAATTGTGACAATGGAGATGTTGGTGATAAGCTAGTGGCTGCTAGGGGATGCGGATCTCAATAGTGTAGCATCTAGCTAAGAACATTATCCATAGACAGTAAATGTAACATAAATGTGCAAATCGCATACAAAGTGAACTGTGTCAATGGTGCTACTAGTAGTAAGCTAGTTACTGCCAGGGATGTTGGTCACTATGCCTGACGTCTAGCTAGGTGTATTAGCCATAAATAGTCGAGTGGAAAAAAAAAATCACAAAAAGATCATGAAGAAAAATACACATAAAATTGAATCTAAAAATGAATATAGAAGGTATAAAATAGCATGTGCAATTCTACAATATTGGTGTAAGTGTATTCAAACTATCACACTTAAGACATCATTCAGTGTTCATAAAGTGTGCAAAACGGATGTCAAATCAAAAGCACTCTATAGGGCATGAGTGATGCTGCTGGGAGTTGATGGGTTAATTAGGAGAGTCTATGAATGGATGCCGCTTCCCTGTTCAATAGGAGGTGTATGAGGTAGATGGAGTAAAGATCCTATTGTTATTCAATCCTCTAATGGTCTCTTAGGACCCTCACCTTCATACTGTGGTAAAACGGCATTCAGCAATGTAGTATAGGTAGTTCTGATAGCTGTCACCGAAGTCTCTGCTTTCTCTGTGTTAAAACTTTAAACCATCTCTCCCTGTATCTCCGGACCGGCTCTCTCAGAAAAGGGGGAGATAAAACAGAGATAGGGGAGGGGGAGAGAATGGAGGCTCCACTAGTGTATTAAAGTTTTTTTAAAAGCAGGGGTGTTTATTCATAGGTAATGCTCTTACATTTAAAAACTTGTAACAGGCAGAGTAATTATAATAAAAGCTGTGGCGTCCTAAGCGCCCTCTCACTTGTGCTTCAAACTGTGTTGTACCGCTCAGCCAATCCCTACGCGTTACGACACCGTCACGTGCCTTCATCTTGGGTCCCCAGATGAAGGCACGTGACGGTGTCGTAACGCGTAGGGATTGGCTGAGCGGTACAACACAGTTTGAAGCACAAGTGAGAGGGCGCTTAGGACGCCACAGCTTTTATTATAATTACTCTGCCTGTTACAAGTTTTTAAATGTAAGAGCATTACCTATGAATAAACACCCCTGCTTTTAAAAAAACTTTAATACACTAGTGGAGCCTCCATTCTCTCCCCCTCCCCTATCTCTGTTTTATCTCCCCCTTTTCTGAGAGAGCCGGTCCGGAGATACAGGGAGAGATGGTTTAAAGTTTTAACACAGAGAAAGCAGAGACTTCGGTGACAGCTATCAGAACTACCTATACTACATTGCTGAATGCCGTTTTACCACAGTATGAAGGTGAGGGTCCTAAGAGACCATTAGAGGATTGAATAACAATAGGATCTTTACTCCATCTACCTCATACACCTCCTATTGAACAGGGAAGCGGCATCCATTCATAGACTCTCCTAATTAACCCATCAACTCCCAGCAGCATCACTCATGCCCTATAGAGTGCTTTTGATTTGACATCCGTTTTGCACACTTTATGAACACTGAATGATGTCTTAAGTGTGATAGTTTGAATACACTTACACCAATATTGTAGAATTGCACATGCTATTTTATACCTTCTATATTCATTTTTAGATTCAATTTTATGTGTATTTTTCTTCATGATCTTTTTGTGATTTTTTTTTCCACTCGGCTATTTATGGCTAATACACCTAGCTAGACGTCAGGCATAGTGACCAACATCCCTGGCAGTAACTAGCTTACTACTAGTAGCACCATTGACACAGTTCACTTTGTATGCGATTTGCACATTTATGTTACATTTACTGTCTATGGATAATGTTCTTAGCTAGATGCTACACTATTGAGATCCGCATCCCCTAGCAGCCACTAGCTTATCACCAACATCTCCATTGTCACAATTCACTTTATTATGTGATTTGCACATTTATGAGACACAGTTATTATATACGTTTGCTCATTCACTTTATTTTATCTAATATTGCGCGAAATCTTCTTATCTTACAATAGAGAGGTAATGTGTAGGGCTCGCCGGCTCACAGCGTGCGTGTCAGCTGCGTTCCAGCACCTACTTCCGTGATCGAGATGACATAAGAGCGTAGCCCCCCTTACTCGTTTCGTCATTGGACGTTATCAAAGGTGGTGCTACCATCCTCCATCTTACATCTAATAAAGCAAGCGATCATGCGGGGCTCCCCCCCTCCCACAGAGCTAGCAAATAGCAACTATGGTTGCAAACAGGGGGCGTGCATATCAGATGAACCCTAATCAGATGGCCCTAATTCATCTCTCTCGCCTCATAGATACATATACCAAATCGGTATATAGAGAAGCAAACATTGGCGATCATGGATAGGGATTTTAAATACAATCATATATATAAGTGCAGAAACTACATGCAAAGATAGGCAGAGAGATACCATTCTGCAGGTCCCTAGTGGTAGACTGTGGTATTACACTATGTACAAACCCAGATACTACCTTGTAAACCCTATGATAATAGCATAATGTTGGAGAGGTGAAGTCCTGAAGACAAATAATATATCAAATGAAACAGAAGACTACTGTAATAAATTAAAACCTCAAACCTAAGCAGGTAGAGTGTAGACTGATGTACCAGTGCATCCAAATAGTGAATATTGAATATATAAAAAATATATGTACAAAATATATATTTTTTATATGTGGGGGGCTAATATGTGGAGGGCTAATTTAACCCCCAAATAAAATTAAATAGTGATGAGAACTGACACTATCAACCCCCAATACCTAGAGTGGGCACTGGCAGTGGTCCATATTATACGATAGAGTCATAAAAATAAAGGCATGAAGTGTGCTGGTGCTCCTGTTAATATAACGACTAGACCCGTCCCACTACCCCCGTAAAGTGCATAGGGCATAGTGGGCTCAAAAATGTGTTATTAGGAAATGGGCCTGAACCATGTATAATCCTCACCATAACTAAGTGTGAATGAACGTATGTCAGTAGTTAGAAAAAAAAGATATTATAAAAAGAGAAATAATACAAAAAGGGTGCCCCAAGGGGCAAATGCATAGGAGCAAAGCTGACCAAATATAGAAAATTATGGATTAGCTAGAAAGCAGTTGAGATCTATGTCTAAATTCAACCCTTTGGGGGCAAGAGACCCTAACTGGTATATCCAGCTAGTTTCATTTCTGGAAATAAGGGTTTTTTGTTTCCCCCCCTCCAGTGATCCTTAATCATATCAAAACCATAAAATACAAGTCCACTCTGGTCTCTGTGATGTACCTCATCAAAATGTCTGGATAGATTATGCTTAGGAAATCCATTTCTGATATTTTTAATGTGTTCCCTTATGCGGACAAACAGTGGTCGGGTGATTCTACCCACATACTGGAGGTGACAAGGGCATTCAATGACGTATGTAACATGGGTACTGTGGCATGTGATTAATTGTTTAATCTGATATTCTTTATGGTCAGTGAATGATTTGAATGATTGCTTTCTCTTCGGCTGTTTTTTACTGGCTTTGCAAGGTAGGCATCTTTGGCATCTATACAAACCCTTCATGTCAGGAAAGATGTTTATCGGTTTAGGAGGGTCAATGACATTATGCACCTAATGGTTTCTTAAAGTGGGTGCTTTTCTATACACAAATTTCGGTTTATTGGGCAAGATGTTAGACAGTACACCATCCTCTCTCAAGATGGGCCAGTATGTTTTCATGATACGCTCAAAAGCCTTGTATTGGCTATTGAACCCAGTAATAAAGGCTACATCCTTCTGGTTGTTTGCATTTCTGATTTTTTTCCGGAGTAGATCTTTTCTGTCCATATTCAAAATTTCCATTTTTCATTTTACAAGGTTATCAAGTGCATATCCTTTTTCGTAAAATCTTTGTATCGGGATATCAGCCTGTGCGTTAAAATGTTCAACTGAATCACAATTCCTGCGTATCCTTAATAGTTGGCCTTTAGGGATGTTACATTTCCATTTGGGATGATGGCAGCTAGACGTAATTATGTAACCATTCTGATCCGTTGTCTTAAAAAAGGCACAGGTACACACACCATCTTCCACCTTAAAGATCTCTAGGTCCAGGTAATCAATCATCTGGTAATTCTATTTTCCCGTAATGGTAATACCGTACCTGTTGGTATTTAAATCCTCAAGGAAACTTTAAAAACTTTCAGATGAATGAATGAATGAATGAATGAATGATTTGTAAAGCGCTGCAAATGCGAACTGAATCGCCTCAAGGCGCTGGATGCATTCTCTGTTGTCAGCTTCTCAGAAAAGGAAGGTCTTTAGTTTTTTTTCTGAAGGCCTGGTGGTTTGCTTCCATGCGGATGTTAGTTGGAAGAGCATTCCATAGTCGAGGTCCTTGGACTGCGAATCTTCGTTCTCCCTTTGCTTTGTAGCGGTATTTGGGAATGGTAAGGAGGTTTTGGTTAGCTGATCGAAGACTGCGATTCTTCACGGTTAGCCAGTGTAGGCTCTTTAGGGAGGGGGAGATGGATTCCCAGGGTTTTTTTCCCGTTAAAAGTCTTGCCGCCGTGTTTTGGATGAGTTGTAAGCGCGCAAGCTGATATTGGGGTAGTCCTACGTAGAGCGAATTTGCGTAGTCGAGTCAGGAATTGATGATTGTTCCCACAACTGCCGCTTTGTCCTCTTCTGGGATGAAGGGGATGAGTCTACATAGTTGGCAGAGGAGATGGTGGGATCCGCTCACCACTGATCCTATTTGCGCATCCATTGTCATTCCTGAGTCAAAAATGACTCCGAGACTCTTGGCTTTGGTGCTTGGAGAGATGGTCTGTCCAAGGATGGTGGGAGGTGTCCATGGAGTCTTTTATTTTGTTAGCTTGTAGGAGAAGAAGTTCTGTTTTTGATCCGTTGAGTTTGAGGGAGCTAGTGGTCATCCAGTCATCTATTAAGGTGAGGCATTTCTGTAATTGCTGATGAAGGTCTTTTTGTCCGTTGATGCGAAGGTAGAGTTAGGTGTCGTCAGCGTATGAATGGAAGCAAAGATCGGTTTTCCTGATGATATTGAGAAGTGGGCGGATGTATATGTTGAATAGTACTGGTGACAAGGGTGAGCCTTGAGGGACTCCGCAGGAGACTGCCCGGGTTTCCGAGGTGAATGTTCCTAGTTTCACTGTCTGGGAGCGATTCTCTAAAAAGGATGTAAACCATTTTAGAGCAGAACCTATAGCTCCTGCTACTTCAGCGAGGCGGACAAGTAAAGTATTGTGGTCCCCTGTATCGAATGCCGCACTGAGGTCTAACAGTACCAGGTGACTCTGTTCTCCGTCGTCTGCTGCTTCCATCCCACATTATAATCAGGTCATCTATATATCTCCTAAACATTTTGACTTGGGGGATATTTCTGCTATAAGCATATTCCTCTTCCCACATATTCATGAATAGGTTTGCTACGCTAGGAGCATAGCGGGCTCCCATAGCGACCCCTTTTGTTTGTACAAAGTATTCCTTGTTATACCAGAAGTAGTTGCACTCCATGGCCAATTTAAGGCCTTCTAGGATATAGTCAATCTGTACTTGTTTCATCTCTGTGTTCTCATGGAGTGCTTTTTCTACTCCACGAACCCCATCTTTTTGTACAATACTTGTGTACAATGAGCTAACATCTATTGTTGCCAGCAGCCAGTTCTCTGCACCTTTTATCTCTTGTAATTCTTCTATAAGTTGTAGACTGTCGCATAAATATGATTTACCTAGCTGTACCAGTAGTTTCAAATATTTATCCAGATATTCCCCCAAGCCTTGAAAAGACAGAGTTAATTCCACTAATAATAGGCCTACCTGGTGGTTTGTCCAGTCTTTTGTGAATCTTAGGTGTGTAATATATGACTGGAGTCTTCGTGGAGTTCGAAATTCCGGAATTCAGTATACCCAAATGTTTTCCTTTTTCAACATACGTCCTCAGTTTCTTTTCATACTTGTACTTCGGGTTCCCTGTTAGTTTCTTAAACATGTTATCAACGTGTAGTAGGTTCTCCATCTCTTCTTGGTAGTCTTTCTTTTTCAGGATCACCAACCCTCCCCCTTTGTCAGCTGGGCGTATTACATCGTGCTGTTTTCCTATTTCTTTGATGGTTCTCCATATGTGTTTAGTTTTCTTACTCTTCTTCTCCATATTTCTCAAGTCATCCTCCACCATTTTTTTAAAAGCGCTCATACATTGATCTCCTGGCGTCTTGGGATTGAAAATAGAATTATTTCTGAGGTTTGTTTGTATATATTCTGGAGTCTCCATCCTATCATCCATGTTCATAGCATAGTGTTTATTAATATTGAGATTCCTCATGAACTTTTGGAGGTCAATAAAAACCTCAAATTTGTCTATGGGCTTATCCAGGGCAAACTTTAATCCCAAATCCAGTATTCTTTATTCTTCATCTGAAAATTCTGCATGGCTCAAGTTAAAAATCACTTGACCTAATACCTTTGTCTGCTTTTTCTTCCTACCTCCTCTTCTTCCTCTTGTCTGTTTTCTCTTTTGAAATTTTGTACGGGTCCCATATGTCCTCTCAGGTAGTTTAAAAGGGTATTTGATATTCCCGCACGCTCTGCTTCTGCTGCCAAGTGCCTCATGTCCATCGAACAGAGTACGAGAACTGTTGCTGACTACGCCATTAAATTCCGTACTCTGGCAGCAGAGGTTGCGTGGAACAATGAGGCCCTCGTGGCTGCTTTTTCTCATGGTCTCTCGGATACCATCAAGGATGAGATAGCAGCCCAAGATAGACCCACTGAGCTGGAGAAGTTGATCACGTTTGCCATCCTCATTGTCTCCAGACTCAAAGATTCTCTTTTAATTCCATTCAAGCGGTCTTACCTATACATGGTCAAACCAAAGTCCGACCAAAATCCGACCGTCCAGAACGCGTTGACATACAGCAAATATGATGGGACTAGAAAAAGGAAGTTCAATAGCCAGTAGCCAATAGCTTCCGTCTGGTAATTGCTTCAGAGCATGCGTTGTTTTTGCTCCGTCAGAACAGCATACAGACAAGTGGTTTTCCCGATAAGAATTGGTTCCATCTGAAATATTTAGAACATGTTCTATTTCTAGGTCTGTCAGAATTTTCTAAAAAAAAGTCAAATGAGGCATACACACGATTGGAATATACGATGAAAAGCTTCCATCAGACTTTTTCTGTCGGACATTCCGCATGTGTGTACGCGGCTTTAGAGCTCCTGTGTGTTTGCAGTTTCTCCAGCAAAGAGATGTGCTATTAGTTTGAAACGTAGCCAGTCTCAGTGGTGTCAAGTACCATCTGAGTGTAATTTTGTTTGTTAGTTCCCACAAGGAGGTGCAATGCGTGGCTTTATGGATCGATCTTAATGCCTGTTGCCATTGTTGATCTGAGTATTGCATCTGGGTGTCAGCTTCCTAATCTTTAAATGGTTTGAATTTATAGAATATTGATTTTTCTTGTAATGTAGAATAGATGAGAGAGATGCCCTTTGTTTCTGACTTGTGTGAGAAATAGAAGTTCCATAGCCTAGTAGGTAGTGCCCCTTCTATTTGTGTATATGCAGAGAGGCATGTTTGAATTCGGTGTTAGATGAGATAGTCTGACGTAGGAGCTTTGTAAATGGATTGGATTAGCAAAAATGGCTTGTGTTTTATCATGGTTTTGAGTTCAGCAGTGGATGATGCGTGCGGTACTACCCATTTAGGAATGTTTAGATCAGGTGATACTAGTTGAAGAGTTTGTAAGGGTATTTGTACACATTTGGTGAGTGAGGACCACTTAGTGTTATGTAGCAGTTTCCAAGCTTTGATTGATGCTTGTATAGTTGGTGAGTAAAGGTGAAGATTGGAAACCAAGATAGAGGTGCTAAACAACCAATTTTTAAGATTAGGGCCTGGAGTTGCGACGGTCTCAATATTTCCACACAGTATGGTTTGACTAGTATTGGTCCATTCTTTCAATTGGGAGAGAATGGTGGCTAGGTAATAATCTTTGAGATCCGTGTATTCCATTCCTCCCACCGTTCTATGTTTAATGAGTTTAGAGTGGTTGCTTTTCAGTTTTTTGCCCTGCCATATATAGTGAAGAACCATAGTTTGTAGGGATTTGAGTAATGAGTTGGATAGTGGGATGGGTAGAGTGCGGAATGTGTAAAGTAATCTAGGTAGGGATGAGCCGAACACCCCCCTGTTCGGTTCGCACCAGAACATGCGAACAGGAAAAAAGTTCACTCGAACACGCGAACACCGTTAAAGTCTATGGGACACGTACATGAATAATCAAAAGTGCTAATTTTAAAGGCTTATATGCAAGTTATTGTCATAAAAAGTGTTTGGGGACCTGGGTCCTGCCCTAGGGGACATGGATCAATGAAAAAAAAAGTTTTAAAAACGGCCGTTTTTTCAGGAGCAGTGATTTTAATAATGCTTAAAGTCAAACAATAAAAGTGTAATATCCCTTTAAATTTCATACCTGTGGGGTGTCTATAGTATGCCTGTAAAGGGGCGCATGTTTCCCGTGTTTAGAACAGTCTGACAGCAAAATGACATTTCGAAGGAAAAATTCCATTCAAAACTACCCGCGGCTATTGCATTGCCGACAATACACATAGAAGTTCATTGATAAAAACGGCATGGGAATTCAACGCAGGGAAACCCCGAACCAAAATTTAAAAAAAAAATGACGTGGGAGTCCCCCTAAATTCCATACCAGGCTCTTCAGGTCTGGTATGGATATTAAGGGGAACCCCGGCCAAAATTTAAAAAAAAATGACGTGGGGTTCCCCTAAATTCCATACCAGACCCTTCAGGTCTGGTATGGATTTTAAGGGGAACCCCGCGCCAAAAAAAAAAAAAAACGGCGTGGGGTCCCCCCAAAAATCCATACCAGACCCTTATCCGAGCACGCAACGTGGCAGGCCGCAGGAAAAGAAGGGGGGCGAGAGTGCGCCCCCCCCCTGAACCGTACCAGGCCACATGCCCTCAACATTGGGAGGGTGCTTTGGGGTAGCCCCCAAAACACCTTGTCCCCATGTTGATGAGGACAAGGGCCTCATCCCCACAACCCTGGCCGGTGGTTGTGGGGGTCTGCGGGCGGGGGGCTTATCGGAATCTGGAAGCCCCCTTTAACAAGGGGACCCCCAGATCCCGGCCCCCCCTTGTGTGAAATGGTAAGGGGGTACTTACCCCTACCATTTCACTAAAAAACTGTCAAAAATGTTAAAAATGACAAGAGACAGTTTTTGACAATTCCTTTATTTAAATGCTTCTTCTTTCTTCTATCTTCCTTCATCTTCTTCTTCTTCTGGTTCTTCTGGCTCTTCTGGTTCTTCCCCAGGCGTTCTTGTCCAGCATCTCCTCTGCGGCGTCTTCTATCTTCTTCTCCTCTGGCCGCTCCGCACCCATGGCATGGGGGGAGGCTCCCTCTCTTCTCTTCATCTTCTTCTTCATCCTCTTCTCTTCTTCCTTCTTCTCTTCTTCATTTTCTTCCCTGGGCCACTCCGCACCCATGCTGGCATGGAGGGAGGTTCCCGCTGTGTGACGGAGTCTCCTCGTCTGACGGTTCTTAAATAACGGGGGTGGGGCCACCCGGTGACCCCGCCCCCCTCTGATGCACAGTGACTTGACGGGACTTCCCTGTGACGTCACAGGGAATGCCACAGGGAAGTCCCGTCATGTCCCGTGCGTCAGAGGGGACGGGGTCACCGGGTGGCCCGGCCCCCCGTTATTTAAGAACCGTCAGACGAGGAGACGCCGTCACACAGCGGGAGCCTCCCTCCATGCCAGTATGGATGCGGAGTGGCCCGGAGAAGAAAATGAAGAAGAGAAGAAGAGAAGAAGGAAGAAGAGAAGAGGATGAAGAAGAAGATGAAGAGAAGAGCGGGAGCGTCCCCCCATGCCATGGGTGCGGAGCGGCCCGAGGAGAAGAAGACGCCGCGGAGGAGATGCTGGACGAGAACGCCGGAGGAAGAACCAGAAGAGCCAGAAGAACCAGAAGAAGATGAAGGAAGATAGAAGAAAGAAGAAGCATTTAAATAAAGGAATTGTCAAAAACTGTCTCTTGTCATTTTTAACATTTTTGACAGTTTTTTAGTGAAATGGTAGGGGTAAGTACCCCCTTACCATTTCACACAGGGGGGGGCGGGATCTGGGGGTCTCCTAGTTAAAGGGGGCTTCCAGATTCCGATAAGCCCCCCGCCCGCAGACCCCCACAACCACCGGCCAGGGTTGTGGGGATGAGGCCCTTGCCCTCATCAACATGGGGACAAAGTGTTTAGGGGGGCTACCCCAAAGCACCCTCCCAATGTTGAGGGCATGTGGCCTGGTATGGTTCAGGAGGGGGGGCGCACTCTTGTCCCCCCCTCTTTTCCTGCGGCCTGCCAGGTTGCGTGCTCGGATAAGGGTCTGTTATGTATTTTTGGGGGGACCCCACGCCGTTTTTTTTTGGGGGGGGGCGGAGTTCCCCTTAAAATCCATACCAGACCTGAAGGGTCTGGTATGGAATTTAGGGGCAACCCCACGTCATTTTTTTAAAAAAATTTTGGCCGGGGTTCCCCTTAATATCCATACCAGATCTGAAGGGCCTGGTATGGAATTTAGGGGGACTCCCATGTCATTTTTTTTTTTAAATTTTGGTTCGGGGTTTCCCTGTGTTGAATTCCCATGCCGTTTTTATCAATGAACTTCTAGGTGTATTGTCGGCAATGCAATAGCCGCGGGTAGTTTTAAATGGATTTTTTCCTTCGAAATGTCATTTTGCTGTCAGACTGTTCTAAACACGGCAAACATGCGCCCCTTTACAGGCATACTATAGACACCCCCAGGTACGAAATTTAAAGGGATATTACACTTTTGTTGTTTGATTTTAAGCATTATTAAAATCACTGCTCCTGAAAAAACTGCCATTTTTAAAACTTTTTTTTGCATTGATCCATGTCCCCTGGGGCAGGACCCGGGTCCCCAAACACTTTTTATGACAATACCATGCATATAAGCCTTTAAATTTAGCACTTTTGATTTCTCCCATAGACTTTTAAAGGGTGTCCGGCGGCATTCGAATTTGCCGCGAACACCCCAAATTGTTGGCTGTTCGGCGGACTGGCAAACAGCCGATGTTCGAGTCTAACTCATCCCTAGTTGTGATATCTAGTTCACCGATTGTAGCTTTGAAAGGAGGATTTCTAGCCTCTGTAGTTTTCAGGTTTGTCATCAAATTTAAATAGACCTGTGGTGAGCTTTTTGTGAAAGGATTTATTTAGCATGCCTGTGTTTTCAGACTGCATCTGGAACATGCACAGCTGCATGTGAAACAAAGTCAGTTACATTGGCTGGTGTGCTGAGATTGAGCAATGTTTAAATAGTGGTGCAAAGGCGTTCATAACTGACACTGGATCAGAGTTGATTGCCGTGTTGGGTTGCTGCTTTGGAGCAGTGTACTACGTAGGAGCTAATTGAATAGCCTTATGCTAAAATGTATTGTCTATAATCTGCATAGCAGTGTCTACAGTAAGCTGAAGTGCAAAAGCCTGGTGTACTGAGGGATGAGTCTGCAGTCTGCAGACTGTCTTGAGAGGTGGTAGGTATGGTGTACCGACCTTGGTTGAGTTCCCAACTGCTGTGGTTGAGAGCTGAAGTTTTGAGAGAGATTGTGAGGAATATTATGAATATGATCCAACTGAGTGTCTAGTGTTGTTATGTCCGTCACTTTCACTAGCAGCTTGCGTTAAAACCTTTTAACCTTGCCATGGCTGCGCCATTCTTATATTGTTTCCCCAAAGCTTTCATCTCTGCTCTTTTCTTGTGCATAGCTTCTTCTTTCATCTCTACTTTCATCTATGTTTTCTTGCATGCACTTTCTGCGGCATCTGCTTCTGCCTCTGCTTCCATCGCACTTTCTTTAGTGCTTTCTTGCATGTGGTTTCTGTGGCTTCTGCCTCTGCTTCCTTCAGTGTATTTTAGTAATTTCTTTAGTGATTTTTTGCACACAGTTTCTGCATCTTCTGCTTCCATCTCTGCTTCCATCAGTGCTTTCTTGCATGCTGTTTCTGTGACTACTATCTCTGCTTTCATTTTGGCAAAGGCTGCCTGAATTTTGGAAGCTTCGGCGTTGCCACTGGCTACAAGTCTTTTGGGCCATTTGAATGAATGTTTATTTGGTAAAATTACTCAAACGATTCCAGTCAATCACCCTGAATGTTCTAGCAGCCCATGTCATTTACAATTAAAAAATCTTGCGCTAAAATGAAAAAAAAAATCATAATCTGTCTAGCTCCAACAATTACATGTGCTCAGAACAGAAACTAAAGACAAATTGTACAGAGGGTGGGACTAGCTATAAAAAGAGCATCACATAGCTATGGAGGGAGGAAGGTACACATTTTTTTAAAGGCAAACAAACAATGCATATGTTACATGGTATCAGTGAAGGTTGCATGCAGATTTGAGGCTGAATTTTCCCACACTGAGTTGGTAATTTGATCAAAACCAATTGTCTTGAAGGTACAGGCAGATTCGTATTCCATCATGTTATGCCATCATGGAGGTGTCTGACTGGTTCCAACTTCAACAATGACTGTAAGCACAAAGCCAAAATCATACCCGATGCTATGGCCTCCAAAAAATTTTGATCGTATTATCATTAAGCCTGTCTTGTGATTCCTATCTGAGACAGGAGCACTACAGTAAGACATCTAAAGTCTGCAGTTCTCAATGGGGCTAGGGACAACCTACCATATTAGTACCTTCAGAACCTTAATGCAGCTGACAATTGCTGCGGTTTTTAATGCAAAATGCGGTCACACCACATATCCATATAATGTTTTTTTTCTATTTACGGAACTTTCTAGGATAATTATTATTTCATAAAAAATGTTGTACTTTTAAAACATCACAGATTTATAACAATTGTTCACAAGTGACTAATAATTTTCTAATACTGGTTGAATATTTATATGTTATCTACTGTAGTTTGGCAGCTAAGTTCATTCAATGACAAGGAAATAGCACAGGTGACTGTGTGAATACCCGGTATACCAGAATGCTGCATTGAGGTGGAGTTGGGATGGGAGTAAGACCATCTACATGAAACCCACTTTCATGTTGACTCTATGAGTGGCTGGATATTTATAGTGCAAGACTACATTCACATAGGTACACATAGACAAGCAGTATCAAGGACTGACATGCTCAAATTGCACATGTCCAGCAGTTTAGGCCTGAAATTAAGTGCTTAGAATAGCTTACCCTGTTATCTGGTGTAAATTCAGTCTTTATTGTCATAGAGCTGCATTTCTGTCAGTTTGTGCAATACAAAGTAGGGTTGATTTACTAAAGGCAAATTTTCTGTTCAGGGAATGTCTGCTTTGCAAGCGAATGATGGGAGGCTCTGCTGACTTCCATCATCCAATTGTGTTCAAGGAAAAAAACATTTTATTTTTTATTTTCCTTACACATAATTGGGTATTCATTGCATTATGAATTGTAACCACATCAAGCTAAGCTAAGCGAAAATTCCCTTACAAGGTGAAAATTCTCTTGCAAAGTAAACTGCACATTTGAATGTATTAAATTACCATAATTTGTTAATGGGTCCTAAATAGGTGTGTTGCAGCAGTAAAGATCCATGCTGTCATACTGTATCTGTTGTTTGTGTGTGTAACCTCTCTAAAGGGGATGAGGATCATAGTTCTGAGCCTCAAGATTTGCATATGCTGCCACAGAGTCTTAATAACATTCATTGTATATGCAATTACTGTATAAATGGGTTTACTTTGTTCTTTTCCCTTTACATATGCTTCATATATCTGTCTAATTATTGCCACAAGGTTGGCCATTTTACTACATGCAGATCATTACATGATGGCTCTGTTAACAATTACCTGTTGCTTTCCTTAATTTCATAGTACAAATGTAATATGGAAGAAAAAAATAATTATTTTTTCTACACATTTTTCTGTTACTTTCTAATAGGATATCAGAATTTGTCTCTTCATGTCATACAAGTGAAGTACTTTTTTTTCAAACATTGCAACAAGTGATGACCTCTAAGGTAATTATGCAGCCTCGTGGGTGGAAAGTGTATGAGATCAATTGTTAGCAGATAAAATATCTGGACAGTTTTTATGATGTTTTAAAAATAATAACAGTTGGTCTACTCGTGTTCCCATTTTATATCAAGCTGCAAAATCTTTGAGGCAATTCAATATTAATGGATGTCTATCATAAAACAGCTGACTGAACAAAACTAAACTGCAAGGATTGTAACACATTGCTGTGGCAAGGACTAAAAACGAGCATTGAGGGCTCTTTCTGCTCAGATGCAGAAGCATGATCAGGAGGATTTATTAGATTAGGACCAGATTTTTTGCCTTCACTATCACATGCATATGTACTCTCTATATGCACACATATGCTTGTTTAATGTTCATTGAACTTATCTGATTATAAGATTTTTATAATGTAGATGCTTTAGAATAAATATTGAATTAAAGTCCTTATTTTTAAACAAATTCACATATTCCTGCATGATAAATTGAAAACATGACTATGTTTGAGTTAGATATTCTAAGCATTTCATCCTATATTAGTGTCCTTTTTTAGAGAAAATCCAAATACACATTCTTTATAGCATGCAGAATGGCACAGATTACATTATGCTGTACTTGTTTGATCACAGCAGGTACATGATTTAAGTTATTAAGTTATTAAGTTTATAAATATCACCCAAACCATCCTCTCCGCTCTTTTTAAGACCTTCTACTCTCAAGCTCCCTTGCTCCCTGGTCTCCTCCTCCCATGCTCATCTCCAGGATTTCTCCAGAGCTTCTCCCATCCTCTGGAACTACCTCAACCTGTCCAGCTATCCCCTACTCTTGCTACCTTCAGGCGATCCCTGAAAACTCGTCTTTTCAGAGAAGCTTATTACTTCTCCAACTAATCTTTTATCACTTCCATCAACTCATTCCCCACAGCTACAACCTTTTGTACCACCTGCCCCACACTATTAGATTGTAAGCTCTTCTGAGCAGGGCCCTCTTAATCCTCTTGTTTTTTTTTGTATTATAACTGTATTGTTTCCCTTTTATATTGTAAAGCACTGCATAAACTGTTGGCGCTATATAAATCCTGTGTAATAATAATAATAGAAATTACTGTTGAGATTGAAAATTTTATTTGACCTGAATTGCCAGAATTCAATTTTGATCAGAGTTTTAAATTCTGATTAAATCTGTGATGGTTGAATCCTGTTCTGATCTTTAATGCCTGCACATTGTGATTTCAAGCTATCTGCGATAAGCAGATAGCTTTAAAGAAACCTGATAGGAGTGGGCACTCTCTTTCTCATTTATATACAACCATGTCTCTTGGTTATGCTAAGAGGTTGATTTACTAAAACTGGAGAGTGCAAAATCTAGTGCGGTTGTGCAAAGAAGCCAATCCGCTTCCAGATTATATTGTCAAAGCTTAATTAAACAAGCTGAGATTAGATGATTATCCGCTGACATCCGCCTCCACTAAGTTCCTTTTTTGAGGCCTATTTTTCTTCCGTTTAAATAATAGAACGGAGGACATCCACTTACATCCAATCTGCTGACATCCGTTTTTCACCCAAAAACACGGGCATTCATTTTTTTAGTTCAGTTCAGTCACTTTTTTTTCGTAAAAAACGGATGTCAGCGGACATGAAAATGGATGTAAAAACTGCCATCCGTATCCATTTTTGATCATTTTTTTACAAAAAAAAAGTGACTGAACCGAACTAAAAAATGGAACGCCTGTGTGAAAGGATCCTTAATGGCAAAGGTTCTTTCAGACAACAAACCTTTGTCGACTTTCTCTTTTTCCTCAGAAAAAGGTTTTTATTGAAAAACTCAGTTTACAAACATGTCAATAAAACCAGTTCCGGTTATTCACAATATACATACATCAACTATAGGCATCTCTGCACCACTGTCTAGGACATTACATTTACTGCTTACGTTCCCTTATTAGAGTGTCCTGTGAACCTCAAGACCCACTGCTCCAGCTATGAACCAACAATGTGACCTGTTGTGCTATGTTTTGTGTTTTAGCAACCCAGTAATCTATCCAGTATGAGGTCCAGCAGGGATACACTCAGTGAGCTCAGCCAGGGTGACCACTGATCATCACATTTTTTCTGACGTCCCCTATGTTGGAATATGAACTTTTCCAGCTGTAAGGTATTGCCCATTCGTTCGATCCATTCTTTGATCGTGGGGGGTTCGGTCGCCTTCCATCTTCTAAGAATGAGCAGGCGTGCCTGAAACAGGGCCCTTGCAATGGGCGGTTTAAGGTTGTCCTCTAGGGGGAGGTTGTCCAGGAAACCTAGCAGGCATGGTTTGGGGTCAGTCGGGATTGAAACTGAAAAGGCAGTGTTAATGGTTTTTATGACCCCTGTCCAGTATAAGTGTAGCTTGGGGTAGCGCCACAGCATGTCGATCAAGTCCCCATGGTCTCTCGCGCATCTCGGACAGTCCGAGTCTGGTCTCACCCCCATTCTGGCCAGCTTGGCTGGCGTGTAGTGTACTCTCAATATGATGTACAACTGGGATAGTCGCTGTGCTACATTTAAGGATGACATTCGTACTGGCTGTAACGCCTCTTCCCACTGTTCACTCTTAAGGGCACCCACGTCCCTTTCCCAATTAGTCATTGTCTTTAGGGGAAACCTGTCAGGAATACCCCAAGTAGCATTAAGTAACAATTAGATATAAAGCCTTTGAGGCTGTTCACCTCTTCCATATAGTAAAATATGGGGTCGGGGATAGATTCCACGGAGTCTCATTAGATTGAGCCCTTATGGCATGTTGCAATTGTAGGTAATAGAAGTGCATCATCCGGGGGAGCCGATATCACTCTCTCAGATTGGAGAAGGGTCTCAGTTTACCTGCCGTTAAGATGTGGTGTAAGTGTGTGACTCCGTGCTTCCTCCATCAAGCCCCACACGTCAGCATCTGTAGTTCCGGGTAGTACTGGTTGTTCCATATAGGGCTAAATTTAGTGAAGCCTTCCACTGATTGTAACTGTCTGGCCTTGTTCAAAACTTTGTGGACTAAGGCATATGTGGGGAATCTCTTATTGGACTTTGCGTAAGCCAGAGCCTCTAGACCATCCGCTACATCTGTAATCCCGTGACATGGCCCATCAGGGTTCTAATGGGGTCTGACTCGGTGGGGCCCTCTCCCTCCCCATCCAGCGGGATAAGGACTTGGTCCACATGCTGTAGCTGAGCTGCAATGTAATAAAGCCATGTGTTAGGCAAAGCCAGACCGTCTTCGTCTTTGGGTTTCTGAAGTTGTTCCAGCTTCACTCTGGGGGGCTTGTCCTGTCAAAGGAAGGACCTAAATATGGAGTTTATTATGCAAAATATTTTAAGGGGGATCACCATAGGGGTGTTGTGGGGCATATAGAGGAGCTGGGGCATAAAAATCATTTTTATAAGGTTGACCTTTCCTACTAGTGACATTTTAAGTCTTGACCATATTTTAATCCTGGCCCGTATTCATCCCAGTAGTGGTGAAAGGTTAAGAGGGATGTAATCTAGTATTTTTGGAGTGATCTGAATGCCTAGGTATTTGAAACTAGAGGTTAGTGGTATTTGGAGTGCCGCGACATTGTGGGTTTCTGGGTCTGTATCCAGTGCCACTAGGGAAGATTTAGTCCAGTTGATCACCAGCCCTGAGTACTTCCCAAATTGCACTATGATCGACATCACCACTTTTAGGGAGTCAAAAGTGTCTTCCAGTAGCAGCATTGTGTCATCTGCATATAGCATGTTTTTTTCTTGCAATTCCCCAAACTTAAAACCCTGAACCTGCAGGTTAGACCTAATCAGGGCAGCCATTTGCTCGATTGCCACCACAAACAAAAGCGGTGACAATGGGCAGCCCTGACGTGTCCCCCTGCGGAGCCTGAAGGGAGGGGATATGTGTCCTGCCTCTCTGATGACAGTCTGTGGGGAGTAGGGATGAGCCGAACACCCCCCTGTTCAGTTCGCACTATAACATGCGAATAGGCGAAAAATTTGTTACACGCGAACACCGTTAAAGTCTATGGGACACGAACATGAATAATCAAAAGTGCTAATTTTAAAGGCTTATATTCATGGTATTGTCATAAAAAGTGTTTGGGGACCTGGGTCCTGCCCCAGGGGACATGGATCAATGCAAAAAAAAGTTTTAAAAACAGCCGTTTTTTCGGGAGCAGTGATTTTAATAATGCTTAAAGTCAAACAATAAAAGTGTAATATCCCTTTAAATTTCATACTTGGGGGGTGTCTATAGTATGCCTGTAAAGGGGTGCATGTTTCCCGTGTTTAGAACAGTCTGACAGCAAAATGACATTTCAAAGGAAAAAAAGGCATTTAAAACTACTCGCGGCTATTAATGCATTGCCGGTCCGACAATACACATAGAAGTTCATTGATAAAAACGGCATGGGAATTCCCCACAGGGGAACCCTAAACCGAAATTTAAAAAAAAAATGACGTGGGGGTCCCCCTAAATTCCATACCACGCCCTTCAGGTCTGGTATGGATATTAAGGGGAACCCGGCCAAAATTTAAAAAAAAAATGGCAAGGGGTCCCCCTCAAAATCTATACCAGACCCTTCAGGTCTGGTATGGATTTTAAGGGGAACCCCGGCCAAATTTTTTTTAAAAAACTGCGTGGGGTCCCCCTAAAAATCCATACAAGACCCTTATCCGAGCACGCAACCTGGCAGGCCGCAGGAAAAGAGAGGGGACGAGAGAGTGCCCCCCCTCCTGAACCGTACCAGGCCACATGCCCTCAACATTGGGAGGGTGCTTTGGGGTAGCCCCCCAAAACACCTTGTCCCCATGTTGATGAGGACAAGGGCCTCATCCCCACAACCCTTGGCCGGTGGTTGTGGGGGTCTGCGGGCGGGGGGCTTATCGGAATCTGGAAGCCCCCTTTCACAAGGGGACCCCAAGATCCCGGCCCTCCCCCTGTGTGAAATGGTAAGGGGGTACAAAAGTACCCCTACCATTTCACTAACAAACTGTCAAAAATGTTAAAAATGACAAGAGACAGTTTTTGACAATTCCTTTATTTAAATGCTTCTTCTTTCTTCTTTCTTCTATCTTCCTTCGGTTTCTTCCTCCATCTTCTTCTTCTTCTGGTTCTGGCTCTTCTGGTTCTTCTTCCGGTGTTATCGTCCGGCATCTCCTCCGCTGCGTCTACTTCCCTTCTCCTCGGGCCGCTCCGCATCCATGATGGCATGGAGGGAGGCTCCCGCTCTTCTCTTCATCTTCTTGTCTTCATCTTCTTCTCTTCATCTTCTTTTCGGGCCGCTCCGCATCCATGCATGGCGGGAGGCTCCCACTGTGTGACGCTTCTCCTCTTCTGACAGTTCTTAAATAATGGGGGGAGGGGCCACCCGGTGACCCCGCCCCCCTCGGACACACGGTGACTTGACGGGACTTCCCTGTGGCATCACGGGGAATGCCACAGGGAAGTCCCGTCAAGTCACTGCGCGTCAGAGGGGGGCGGGGTTACCGGGTCGCCCTGCCCCCCATTATTTAAGAACCGTCAGAAGAGGAGAAGCATCACACTGCGGGAGCCTCCCTCCATGCATGGATGCAGAGAAGAGATGAAGAGAAGAAGATGAAGAGAAGAAGATGAAGACAAGAAGATGAAGAGAGAGGCGTCACACAGCAGGAGCCTCCCTCCATGCCATCATGGATGCGGAGTGGCCCGAGGAGAAGGGAAGAAGATGCAGTGGAGGAGATGCCGGACGAGAACACCGGAGGAAGAGCCAGAAGAGCCAGAAGAACCAGAAGAAGAAGAAGATGGAGGAAGAAACCGAAGGAAGATAGAAGATAGAAGAAAGAAGCATTTAAATAAAGGAAATGTCAAAAACTGTCTCTTGTCATTTTTAACTATTTTGACAGTTTTTTAGTGAAATGGTAGGGGTACTTTTGTACCCCCTTACCATTTCACACAGGGGGGAGGGCCGGGATCTGGGGATCCCCTTGTTTAAGGGGGCTACCAGATTCCGATAAACCCCCTGCCCGCAGACCCCCACAACCACTGGCCAAGGGTTGTGGGGATGAGGCCCTTGTCCTCATCAACATGGGGACAAGGTGTTTTGGGGGGCTACCCCAAAGCACCCTCCCAATGTTGAGGGCATGTGGCCTGGTACGGTTCAGGAGGGGGGGCGCTCTCTCGTCCCCCCTCTTTTCCTGCGGCCTGCCAGGTTGCGTGCTCGGATAAGGGTCTTGTATGGATTTTTAGGGGGACCCCACGCCGTTTTTTTTTTTAAATTTTGGCCAGGGTTCCCCTTAATATCCATACCAGACCTGAAGGGCCTGGTATGGAATTTAGGGGGACCCCACGTCAATTTTTTTTTTTTTTAATTTTGGTTTGGGGTTCCCCTGTGGGGAATTTCCATGCCGTTTTTATCAATGAACTTCTATGTGTATTGTCGGACCGGCAGTGCATTAATAGCCGCGAGTAGTTTTAAATGACTTTTTTTCCTTTGAAATGTCATTTTGCTGTCAGACTGTTCTAAACACGTGAAACATGCGCCCCTTTACAGGCATACTATAGACACCCCCAGGTACGAAATTTAAAGGGATATTACACTTTTATTGTTTGACTTCAAGCATTATTAAAATCACTGCTCCCGAAAAAACGGCCGTTTTTAAAACTTTTTTTTGCATTGATCCATGTCCCCTGGGGCAGGACCCAGGTCCCCAAACACTTTTTATGACAATACCATGAATATAAGCCTTTTAAATAAGCACTTTTGATTTCTCCCATAGTCTTTTAAAGGGTGTTCCACGGCATTCGAATTTGCCGTGAACACCCCAAATTGTTCGCTGTTCGAAGCTCATCCCTAGTGGGGAGCTATAGAGCAGCCTGACCCAGGACAAGAACGTGTCTCTGAATCCAAACCTACCCATAACCACCCAGAGGTATTGCCATTCTATGCTTTCGAAAGCTTTATGGGCGTCTAACGACAGTAGTGCCCTGTTTCCCATGTTATCTGGTTGTGCCTGAAGATTGAGGAAGAGCCTGCGGAGATTTATAGTGGTGGATTTTTGGGGGATAAAGCCTGATTGGTCCGAGTGTATTATAACTTTGTTGAGTCTAAGGGCCAAGACCTTAGCTAAGAGTTTAATGTCACTTTGTAAAGAGATATTGGCCTACATGAGGCCAGGTCCAGAGGATCCTTCCCGGTTCAAATATAAGGACAATATTCGCTCTTGTCATGGATTCTGATAAACTTTGGCTGAAACTAGCTGAGTTTAGTACTCTAAGAAGATGGGGTAGGATGGATTCGCCATATTGCTTGTATATTTCAGTGGGGAGGCCATCGTCTCCAGGTGCTTTAGAGTTGGGGGAGAGGGCTATCGCCTCCTGAAGGGATGTCGAGAGGCATGGGAGTTCTATGGTCTGCAGGTATGTCTCCAGTTCTGTCTCCGTGTAACCTGCTCTGGACCTATAGAGGTCCGAGTAGTAGTCAACCAGCTCCTGCATGAACAGATCTGGGGTGTTCACCATCCTCCCCTGCTTTGTGCAAAGGGCACCAATCGTGGGGGCGGTCTGGGAAGACTTCACAAACTTCGTCAGCAGTCGGCCGGTCTGCTCCCCCTCCTCATAATAAGCAAGTCTATTAAAGCGCCAGGGACAACCAAATAGAACTAACCAGTCCGCCAATTACAATACTCATCAATACCCCCAACCCTATCAAGAGGGGTATCCCACTCCACCCCACGAATACTACTCAGATAGGGGAGATCATATTCTCACTCATATTAGATATGTCCCTTTGATGGATTATGACCCCAATGGGCAGTATTATAATTATCCAACATCGGGCCCGCCACCTTATTTAGGACATCGGGGGAGGGGTGGGGGGACCCCCAGAGGGAACACCCGCCCACTCAACAACAAGGGTGGGAGGAATGGAATAGATCAGTACCCAAACAGAGATCCTTTACCGTTCCCAGGAGAAGAAGGGGCTGTAGAGCAGGGAGACACAAACAACCCAAGAAAGAGATTGAGGGACACTTGAAGAATGGGATATTTAATTTAAGTAAGGTACAGCTCAATAATAACAAATTAAATATTTTAAGTTTAGGTCTGAAATGTGCACCAAGGAAACCTATTAACAAGTTTGAGGTATATATAGATACCCATAAATTTATCCGTACTTTAAATATTAAAAAACATTTTCTCAGTCACCCAGTAGCCCCGAGAGGGGGAATCAGTACCAATTCTACCAGATTAGATACGGGTTTGAAGAATAAATCATTATTCAACCCCCAAAACTTGAACAACCACTTCATTGAAGTACCATTTAAGAATTTAGTCCTGAGTGATTTAGAACGGTTGAACCCAATTAAAAGGGTCAATCCTGATTACATTATTAATGGTATTAAAGTATTAGAAGAGAGAAATAACATAATCATCTGGCCAGCGTATAAGGGGGGAGGGGTTGTTATTCTGGAAAAAGATTTTTACCATAACCAATTGTTGGAGATGTTGAGTGATCAAATCACTTATTGTAAATTACCATCAGATCCTACTCATAGCTATAGAACGCAATTAAGTGCTTTGGTGGAGTGGGGGTTTGGCATTAATGCTCTGAATTTGAAGGAGAAATGCTATCTTGTCCCTAGCTCATGTCGGATTCCTATAATTTGTACTCTGCCCAAAATTCACAAAGATAGCAGAGTGCCACCAGCACGTCCCATTGTGAATGGGATACAGTCAGTTACAGCGAGATTGGGGGAATTTTTAGATAAGTTCCTCCAACCTAGCGTGAAAGCTACCAAAGCTTATTTATTTATTTTTTGTAAATTATTTTTATTAGATTTTCAATGTAAGTACCGAACAAAACAGAGCCTATTGGGCATACCCAGGCTCGATCAACAACTACATAAAAAAAAAAAAAAAAAAAAACAACAAAAACAAAACAATAAACATACACATAGAATCTATATCTATGTTCCTAACTAAACCATTGTACGCTCAACCACCTTGCGACTATTCAAAGTAGTCTTCCAATTCCATGTGTACACTGCAATACCCACTATATTCATTTATGTAATGAGATGTGCAATATAATAACAACATGTTCAATTCCCCCCCTTCCCATACCTATCGACTGAACAGCCCAGGGACTTTTATGCGATCAGGAACGCCATTTGAGCCCTTCCCGGTTACTCAATAGAATGAACTAATCATCAATCGAGTCTGAATTAGTAGACCGGGATTCCGTACAAATATCCCATATTTTGTGGAATTTTTTTTCACAACCACGTGACAGGTAAGTAGCTTTGTACAATGGTAGGGCCGCATTCACCAACCTCTTCCAGAAATTTATTGAAGGTGCATATGAGGCCTTCCATCTGAGTACTATAGATTTACGGGCATAGTAAAGTAATAATCCTAGTAGGGTCCTGATTGCCCGGCGTGGGGCCAGTGGTTTAACGAGTCCCAGCAGATATACCTCTACAGACAATGGCACAGGAACAGTGGTGACAGTCAAAATAACTTTAGTTACCTCAACCCAAAAAATTTCAATCTGAGGACAATTCCAAAAAATATGAATGAAATCCACTGAGGCTGAGTTACACCTCCAGCAAGAGGCAGAAATAGATGGATAGATTCTATGTAAGCGTTCAGGCATGTAATATACCTTATGTATTATTTTAAATTGGACCAATCTATCTCTGGCTGATACTAGCTGTGAGAAGGGGTATTCCCACATTTCTTCCCAATCTTCTGTGTCCAATGCAGGGAAGTCTACCTCCCACTTTGCCTTAAGGTTTTCTAGTCCCGTGTGTACGTTAGGGAGTAGTGCCTTATGTATGGAAGATAAAGGTTTAAATAGAGCTTCATCTCTGAGCAGAGTCTCTAGATTCGAAGTGTAAAAGGCCAAGGAAGCATTTGCAAACTGAGTGTTGAAAGCGTGCCTAAGCTGCAGGAATCTAAACAGGTGTGAGTTAGGTAAATTATATTGTTGTTTCAACCTATCAAAAGTCTGTAGTTTGCCTTCAAGACAAATTTGATTTATGTATTTAATGCCCTTGCATGCCCATACCCCAGGGTCGGGAATGGACCCGAATTCTGGTAATTGCGGATTGAACCAAAGAGGGCTATAAGGGGAGATGTGTCCAGAAGGGATGGGGCGTAATGAATTTGCCACTGTCCACGCCCGTATTACCGCTCTCATTGCTGATGTAAGAGGGAAGGGAGCTCTAGAGCCCCGGTAAAGTAGGTTCCTTAGCGCCTCATAAGACCCCAATCGTGCTGCTTCCAGAACCACTGCTGCGTTGGACTGGTCAGAGATCAGCCAGTTGTGGGCGTGTGATAGCATGGCTGCCACAAAATAAGAGTGTAGGTCAGGACAAGCCAAGCCCCCCTCTCCCCAAGGTCTCTGCAGCACCGTCAGCTTAAATCTCGGCTGACCAGATCCCCAAAGAAAAGATAATAGAACGGTATTTATTAGGCGAAATATCTTTTTGGGGATCCAGACAGGTGCATGTCTGAGAGCATAGAGAAAGGCAGGCAGAAGCTTCATCTTAAATAAATTAATCCTCCCGATTAAAGAGAGGGGAAGATTCGCCCACGCCTTCAGCCCCTTTCTCATCCTCTGCACCAGTGGTTCTACGTTAAGGGTATAATAATCAGAGGTAGATGTGGAGATGTGAATACCTAGATATTTAATTTTGTCTGTCCATAATAATGGTAGATTAGGATCTGCTATATCTTTTGCGGCCCCATCTATCAGCAAAATTTGGGATTTATCCCAGTTTACTTTAAGCCCGGAACAGCTAGTGAAATTGGAGAGAATGGTCAACGTCTCCCGAAGGGATTGGGCAGGGTCATTCAAGAAAAGGATAAGATCATCCGCATATAAAGCCACTTTCTCATGAATGGATCCCACCTGTATGCCCCTAACCCCGTCTGCCTGTCTGAGGGCCGAGGCAAGTGGCTCCATCACCAAGGCAAAAAGGGCCGGTGACAGTGGACAACCTTGCCTCGTGCCTTTTCCAACAAAAAAGGGTCCCGACAGAGCACCACCAAGCTTAATCTGCGCCGTTGGATTTTTATATAAAATATCAATCCATCTGCAGAATACCTCTCCAAAACCCATAACTTCTAGGACCGTGGACATAAAAGGCCATGCCACTGAGTCGAACGCCTTTTCAATGTCCAGTGTCACCATTACTCTCGTAGAGGATTCAGTGGGAGGTAGCTGAAGATGGGTGAACACTCTACGTAAATTTATATCTGTTGATTTCCCTGGCATGAAACCAGTCTGGTCTATATTAATCAGGGATGGAAGAATCGTCCGCAGTCTGGTCGCTAGTATTTTTGTCAAAATCTTAAGGTCATAGTTTAGGAGGGATATTGGCCTATAAGAAGCACAGAGGGATATGTCTTTACCGGGCTTAGGGATGAGGACTATATATGCCTGATACATTGAAGGGGGTAAGGACATCTGTTTTTTACTTTCGGAGAAGACTTTTAACAATTTTGGTGCAAGTAATGAAGTGTACGTTCTGTACCATTCACCAGGTAGGCCATCGGGCCCTGGTGTCTTACCACTGGGAAATGAGCAAATCGCCTCTTCTATCTCCTCAGTGGTAAACTCTCTGTCTAAGAGAATGGTGGAATCAACCTGCGCTAATGAGCAATACGTGATAGGAAAGTATATATATACAAAAGGTGCAGCTGCAAATAAAACTCCAAATATCTGTGAAGTAGTAAACATATAAATAAACTTAATTGTGCTAGCAATGAAAAATTAGAAAGTGTTCTAGCAATGAAAAAAATTGAAAGTGCTTAGGAAACACAATGTGTATGTAAATCCCAACCAAAATAACAATAGGTGCATGGAATACTTGTACAAAAATGCAAAAAATATGTGTTAAAAAGTCAATACTCATAGACCGAAAACACTTATAATCAGTCCATAATAGAATGAATTGTATTAGATAAAAAAGAAAAAAGTCCGCTTCATATATTTCATCACCACACACTAAGGACTGATGAGCCGAAGTACTTCTTATCAGATGTGCATTGATTGCAGCAAGAGAAGTAATAGGTGTGCGCTTACCCCAAATGTTGGACCTCCACTATGGCAAGGTCTTCTGGGCTTGCAGATTTCACCCTCTGCGGGGACAAGATGTTAATCTCCAGGTCCTGACAGCGTATACCGCCGACTTCCGTATGGACGGGAAGATCCAATTGCTCCAACATCAGAGGGGGGACCAACCTTCTAAGGCCCAGCCATCCGATCGGTCTAGTCCTCCTCAGACAGCGGCATCTAATGTCAGTGCAATGGAATGCCGTGTAACCATGCCCAAGACATGTTTCGTGGAAAAGACTTCTTCAAATGGAAACTCTCTGTCTAAAAATTCTAAATCCTCCTGCGAAAGAGTGGGTAGGCGTAGGGACTGCAAAAATTCCCTACGCCGATCTTCCGGCCATCCAAGAACCGCCTTATATAGGTTTTCGTAGAAGGATCTGAATTCATCTATAATTAGTTCGGGGGTAGAGATAACCTGACCCTCTGAACCATAGATTTCTGACACCACCGTCTGCTCTTTAGAATCCGCTACTAAGTTCGCTAGGAGTTTGCTGTTTTTGTCTCCAGATTCAAATATCTTCCCTGCCAAGGAATTTAAATCTAAATGTGTGGCCGAGACGAGATGTAGAGACAATACTCTTCTTGCCTCGGCTAACCGGCTAAAGTGATCCGGAGGCGGGGAGCCAGAAAAAGCCTCCGCTGCTCTAGCCTCTCCCTCCTCAAGTACCTGGACCCGACCGGACATCTCAGAACGGACCGCTTTAATAGCGGAAATGTATTCTCCTCTAGTGTTGGCCTTAAAAGCGTCCCAGACTATCTGCGCTGAGGCTGAGTCCTCATTAATCTCCCAGTATTGTTGTAGTTTGGGAGAAACCTCCTCCCCCACTCTCGAGTCCTGCACCCATTTGGGTGCTAAACGCCAGCAGTCTCGACTCCTGGTGTTCGACAACTCCAAGGTGACCTCCAGAGGTGCATGATCAGAGAGGCCCGCCGGTAAGTACGAGACCCCTCTCACCGCCGCCAGGGCACAGATGTTGCCAAAGACCAGATCGATCCTGGAACCAGATTTGTAAGTAGTGGAGTGAAAGGAGTAAGCCCTAGTGGTTTGGTGCTTCCATCTCCAAATCTCAGTATAATTAAAAGCTTGTGCCCAGTGGAGCAGGTCTGGCGAATACGCCCTATTTGGATTGGACGAGTCCAGGGACGGATCCAGGGTAGAGTTGAAATCTCCAGCTATATATAATCTGGAGAATTGTAATGCAGCTAAAAGCTCATATACCTTGTAGAGTACCCGTTGGTTAAAGGGAGGAGGTACATATATGTTCACTAAAGCATAGACCACCGCCCTGATCTCCAGTAATAGAATTATGAATCGGCCCTCTTGATCAGTCTGCAAATGCACAACCTTGTATGGAAGGGATTTGTTCAATAGAATGGCCACTCCCCTTGCATAACTGGAATACGTTGCATGGAAAGATTGCTGTACCCAGGGTCTGCGTAGCGCCAGGATCTTGTTCCCCAGAAGATGAGTCTCCTGGAGGAACAAGATATGGGGTTTGTGATTATTCAGATATTTGAACATTAATGCCCTTTTTACCTTGTCATTAAGACCCCTTACATTCCATGATACCAGTTTCAACTCCATTAATGCAGTGGCAGATTATAATTAAACATAATGATTACTACATGTAGGGGGTCAGCCCCCATTGGACCAAGGGGGAGTGTCAAAAGGATAACAAATTTTGCACTGGACACAGTGAGCACTAATAGGACACATGACATGTAAGTATCAGTCAGTGGATGTTGAGCGTACAAAGAAGAAAAAAACAAACGATAGCCTGTGAACTCCCTACTGACCATGAAGTACCCCTAAAGAGAAAAAAAACAGAACAGAACACAATAAGAACTATGGTCAGTTTAATACCCAAAACCTGAACTCAAACTTCTAGATCTTCAGACTTCTGAAAAAAGAAAAAGTTGCAAAGTGTAGCGACTCAGTATCGCCGATGCCTCTTCAATTGCCGGGGAAAAAAGAGAAAAAAACAAAAAGAGAAAAAAGAGAAAAAAAAAACCCAAAAAACTGGGGAGTGGGGGGGGTCTGATACTTCAGTGAGTTACTTCTAATAAGGTGGCTCCGTAGTAGAAGAATGTATACTAAAGGCACATCTGTTCTTGAACTAGAAGGATCTTTGGTGATTAATGTTCCCAGAAAGTAACATGTACAATTCTGCTTAAGGGGCACAGGAGCCAACGAGCAACAACATCCGATGATGAGGACTAAGAAGCTATACAACAGGAACTGTTAGCTGGATGAACTACCCCCTCGAACATGGATCCAGAAGGAAAATGGGATCTTTGTGCTGATTTCGGATAGCGACTCATGCTTGCGTTTACCGTAGGTTGTTCAGCCAGTCATCCGCGTCAGTCGGAGAATCAAAGAATCTGACCGTGCCATTGTGAGGGACCCGAAGACGGCTGGGATACAACATGCTGTATTTTATGTCCTTTTCACGTAGGCGCTTACGGACATCATTAAAGGACTTCCTCTTGCGCTGCAATTCTGCCGAGAAATCCAGAAACAAAATAACTGAGCCACCGCCGTATGGAAGCGAGGAGTGTTTGCGAGCTGCGGAAAGGATCCTGTCACGGTCCCTGAAGTTGAGGAAGCGGACCAAGAAGGGTCGGGGATTTGCACCAGGGATACTGCGTCCCGTGGGTACACGATGGGCACGTTCGACGACATAGGTCGGAGAGGTATCCGCGAGGTCCTGCAGTTTTTTGAAGAATTCTTCCGCGAATTCCACCGGTCGGTCACCCTCCTCCCCCTCCGGGAGACCCAAGACGCGGACGTTGTTGCGTCTCGCTCTGTTTTCTGCGTCATCAGACTTGGCGACAAGCAGTTGTACTGTACGCTGTAATTCCGCGATAGTGTTGGTGTGGGTAGCTGTAAGGTCTTCAGTGGCAGAAATTCTAGATTCTGATTCAGTCAGCCTACCCCTGATCTTATCCAGGTCATTTCTAATGAGATTACATTCCTCTGCAAGGCGATCTATTCTCACTAGCATGGAGGTTTTACTTTGTTCGATGGCGGCGAGGATCACTGCAGTACTATCCTGAGAGGGTGGGGTAGAGAGAGCCGCACTCGGCGCCTCGGGCTCCATGGCTAATTCTGTCAGCAAGGTTTGCAGTCTCCCTATGAGAGAAGGATCTGGTTGTGCAGCTGGTGAAGATAGTTGTGTAACCGGGGGAGGGGCCGGGCGACCTGGCGTGGATGAGCTCTTGGGCCGGTTCCTAGGGCCCATTGAGTAAAGGTGGGCAGTAATCTCCAACAGTCCTTCACTGGCCTGTAGGCAAAGACACCAAAGCTTATTTAAAGGATACCACCGACCTACTCCTTTCCCTACAGAAGGTCAGGTTAAACCCATCCTCTGACTCATATTTGGTAACGGCCGATGTGTCCTCATTATACACCATTATTCAGCATGAGGATGCGGCACTGGCACTTAACTGGGCGCTTAGTAAGAGAGATGACATCCCACACATGCAGAAGGTCTTTGTAGGTCATGCTTTAGACTTCTGCATGGCACATAATTATTTCTGGTATGATGGACATTTCTTCTCACAGCGAGTTGGCTAAATATGCTCCCAGCCTCGCCAACTTATTTCTCGCTGAATGGGAGGACAGACAAGTATTCAGTAGTAGACCACCACAGTTGCTTTTCTACCGCAGGTTCATAGATGACCTCCTGTTCATTTGGGAGGGATCAAGGGAATCTGCGATAGACTTTGTAACACGCCTGAATGACAACTCCAACAATATCCGATTGGACTATGTCATTAGCGATACTATGGTTAATTTTTTAGACGTCACTATACTTAAGACTAACAATATCATAAGTACACAAGTTTTTTTCAAAACCACAGGCCGTAATAGTTATCTTTCTATCAGAAGTGGGCATCACCCCGCCTGGATAAAAAACTTACCGAAGGAACAAATGCTTAGAGTCCGATGCAACTGTTTGGATTTGAATACATATATCTCTCAAGCCAATGTAGTCAAGAGAGATTTCTCCAAAAAGGTTATGATAAGAACACGATTAATGACATCATCCAGGAAGTAGCAAATACTCCTAGAGAACAGTGTTTGAAGGGGAAGGAAACTGGACCACCAACGAGTCAGCATCAGTTGGGGTTCATTTGCATTTCCATCACCAGTATAGAGATGTTGAAATGATTTTTAAGAAACATTGGCACATTTTGTGCAAAGATAGGCATTTGGGGGAGATTTTGCCCAACCACCTGAAATTTACATATAGACGGGCACCGAATTTCGGCCATAGGGTAGTGAAGAAAATTCTAAATCAACCAGACCATCAAACTTTTAGAATCGACCTACAAGGGTTTTATGCATGTAGAAAATGTATTTGCTGTAAAACAGTACGGGTGATCAATAGAGGTACCACTCAAATTACTAATATTGATAATGAAACATTTAAGATCAGGGAATTCATCTCGTGCAATTCCTCCTTTGTAGTGTATTTCTTGTGGTGTCCCTGTGGATTGTTCTATGTGGAACGCATCAAGAGAATACTGAAGGTGCGGATTGCTGAGCATTTAGCGAATATCAAAAAAGGTTTCCAATACCACAGTGTGTCTCTCCATTTTAAGGAGAAGCACAATCAAGATCCAAGCCTTCTACAATTTTGTGGCCTTGATGTGGTTCATCAATCCTGAAGAGGCTCAAATCGGGTTAGGGATCTCTCTCAGAGAGAAACTCGATGGATCTTCCTTCTCAAAAGTTTATTCCCTAGAGGAATGAACATTGAATTGGATCTGAATTGCTTTATTAGCAATTTTTAGTCAGTTTGTTATTATTCAGTCCCGATCTAGCTGTTTAACTTATTAAATGACAGTTAATAATAATACAATATTTTTCCCCTTCTTGGGAATTACATATAGGTGTAGAGAGGAGATTCCTGCCCTAAGTTATAATGTTCAACCGATGGAAGCTCCATTTAGAGATTGGCAATGATGTCACTCTTAAATTTATTAATTTAAATTCATTAATTTTTATTTATTTTTAGTAAATCCGTGATCTTTGAGATCACGGTATATTGATTCTGATCATGTGGGTAGCAGTGTTTTAGTTGCATCTGAATTTACTATGAATTGCTTTTATATTCAATTATGTAATTTTATTTATTTATTTACTTGTATGTACCTTTGATTGTGTAGATTAATCATATTACATGTATTGGCATTTTGGAGCCATAAAGGCTCAGGCTTTTTTGTATTTTATAAAGATTAGATTCACATTTATCTACTTGAGGCTCATGTGGAATGGATTTGTGTTAAATCATGAACACGGGGGACACAGGGAGCGTGTAGACGCATAGCGATTGACGTCCGCCCACGGAGCTGTCAATTAGCATAAATTCGTGATTGCCATGCCGAGTAGCCAACCCCATGACTAAGTCCCAGTGACAAAGCATGTCGGGGCGTGGCTACACGGCAATCTCATACGTGAGTTAGAAGGGAGAGTGAAGGAGGAAGGAGAGATGGGCACGGAGCGAGGGTCAGTGTATGAGCGCGGAGGACTGTCTGCTGTGGGCTGGTGAGACGATCATCGGTGTTCATACTCCCTGGGTCCGCCATGGCCATGTATTGCTGTATCACTGTCTGCTGCATGTTTCGCTGTGATGTTATCTGGCTACCATGTATCGATCTGCCTATTGATTTTATTCATCATGTGAGTGTATTGGCGTTTGTTTTGGTTTTGAATAAATCCTTTTAAAACGGTACTACACTATTGGAGCTTCTCTTTTCATCCTTTATGTGAAACATCATCCTAAGGAGAGGGTCCGGAGTAAATAGCGGTGGATAAAAGTGTTCGCTGTTTAACCCCTATAAGAGTGGGTTGAGGCTTATTTTGGCCAAACACGAGAGTGGGAGGCCTTTTCAGCTGGTGAGTTTGAAATTCACAAGGGAGTGGAATCACGTCACTGAGCTGTGGTGGACATTTTGATTGCAGCACTGTCGAGTGGAGACACTTTCATTTTTGAAACTGCCTTCCTATTTTTCACATCATATGTGGACTTTCATTTTTTGTATTTTTTGTATTTTTTTGTATTTTTTTGTACATTTTATATCTATTCAATTTGCCCCATAATTTTTTTTCAGTTTTTTTCACTGTATGCTTTGTGCTTAGAGTGTGACACCAGTACACACGTTTTATCACGGGGTGTTATTAATATTGATATTTCACGTGTATTTTGAGTCATGTTATGTGACATCATCACTGTCTATTTTATACTTTGTTTGATTTTGGTGTTACTCTCATCAAGAGTTTATACATCAATTTAGTCACTATATGGTATGTTTAAGTTCTCACTAAGGTGTGGACGTAGAGAGTTTTTTCCATTACACTTATTTCCTTATTTTTGATTTAGCATTGCTTAGAGTGCAATCTCAGCACATCAACGTCACTAGTGTTCATCCCACAAGTATTAGGGCCAGCGCCACTATTTCATCTCTACCTTAGGAGGAAATTCAGTTTTTATATATTCATTATTTTAAGTGGCAGCTTTTTTCACATTTTATTCACATTTTTATGTGTATTATATATTTTTATTTTATTTCTTCCATTTACAGCGCAGTGGTGTTAGGACAGATTTTTTGGGCGGTTTATATTTGTTCACCTACAGTCTTTATAAGTCTATTAAAGAACCTCTTCTTATCAGCAGCCAATTTGGTGATCTGGACCACCGCCTCCTGAGCTGCTAACCATGCCTCCCTGTTTGAGTCACTAGGGTCATCAGTAAACTTAGTCTTAAGCCGGCGAACGAGCTGTTCTGCCTGTTCCCCCTGTGTCCTAGTTTTGGTTTTGATATTGGTCACCTCTTTGATGAAAGAACCCCTCATATGTGCTTTAATTGCATACCACACAGTGTTGAGAACAGGGTGGTCTGCATTACTCTCCCAGTATTCTCTAATTGCCTTTAGTAGGCCTTCATGAGAGGAAATCAAGTTCAACCAAAAAGCATTGAGTTTCCAGGGGGCCCTTTGCAGGTTTGCGGTTGGTCTGGTGATTAATTGGATCAGAAAGGGGGAGTGGTCAGAGATGCCTCTGCCCAAATATTGAATTTCTTGTAGGAAGTGGGATGTCTGGACCGAGCAAAAACACAGGTCTATCCTTGACAGGGACATATGGGTCTTTGAAAAGCATGAGAACTGCTTCTGCTGGGGGTTACGGTCCCGCCATGGATCCAACCATCCCACCTCCTCAGCAAACTTCCACAGCGCCGTTCGAGAAATTTTGCGGCCGTTCCCTGGGGGCGGGTGCTTGTCCAGGGCGGGGTCCATGTAGCAGTTCGGATCTCCCAAAGCTATGAGCGGGAGACCAGGGTGGCTTAATTGGAAGGCCAATAGTGTCCTCAATGCCTCTGAGTTAAAGGGGGGCTGGATATACAGAGCAGCCAAAATACATCACAATTGGTATATTTTACATTCTAGAATAACATATCTCCCCTCAGTGTCAATCAGTTGCACCAGTACGCTCACCCCCCTAGAATAGGAGGTGTGCGTAGAGTGATACCCCCCTCCCAGCCATGCATAATTTATACAGGATACCATGTTGAGAACCAAATGAGTCTCCTGTAGGCAATAAATTGCCGGGGCATGTTTCCGAAGAACTGTGGACACCATGGTACGCTTTAGCAGGTCCTGCAGACCTCTAATGTTCCAGGACAATATGGGTACAGTGGTCATCTGTGGTAATGGAAGTCCAAAATGAGGTGGTTTGGGGAGGCCTGGGCCTCTAGGTCACTGGGTGTTGTTTGTTCAGGCTTGGCCCCTAGGGGAGCAGCAAAATAGTAGCCAGCAGGTCCACATAGCAGTGTGGTAACTGTGTAGTGGGCAGAATTAGGGTAGATAGTTCCGGAACTGTGATAGCGAATTCATTCAACCTTGAATTGGGTAAATAGGCAAAAAACTTTGGAGTCTTCGTCACACCTGTGACTGGACAAACTGTTGCCTGCCTGCGATTTGCAAGTAAATCGGGCGGCTTGAACTGTGAAGAAAAGTAAGGCAGAATCCCAAACAACAAACTTAGGGTTTCATCGGTTAACATAACCTGCATCCCTCGTGGAGGGACGATTAGTGCTTTCCAGGTAAGTTTGCGTTAATCGCTCAAAACACATTGCTCTCAGCGCTGGGAGAAAAATAAAATGTGTTGGGGCTCCCAGCCGAGTCGTCGGCTTCTAGTGCAGGAAACGTATTAAAGATGGGGAGCATGGTGCTCACCTCTCTTTGATGGGCTCAGTATGTGGCCTTCAGTCCCCCTCCACTGCAGCTCTTCTGGTCTGGCGAATGGACAGTTCATTAGCGTCAATCCAGGAGGATGCATCTGTTGCCGATTCAAAAAAAGTATGCTTGGCCTATTGCTGTGATGCGGAGGCGGGCCGGGAACAGCATGGCGTATGGTGCCTGCAACTGCTAGAGTCGCCTCTTTACGTCTGCGAATTTCACTCTGGGTCTTTGCACCTCTGCTGAGTAGTTGGGGTAGAAGGAGATGCATACCCTATTAAAAGTAATGTTGCGTTTTTCCCTTGCTTGACGGAGTATGATTTCTTTGTTCCTTATAATTGAGGAGCTTTGCCAGTACTGTGCGAGGTGGGTGCCCCGGTGGAAGAGGTCTAGACGGCACCCTGTGGGCTCTCTCCACTGAGTAAAGTGAGGTGAAGGCTTTCCTCCCAAAAATCTCCAGCAGCTATTTTTCCACGAATTCTGTGGGGTCCCTGCCCTCCGTTTTCACCGGCAACCCCACAATACGCACATTATTTCTCCTCATGCGATTTTCTAGATCGTTAGATTTGATCTCATTGTCTCTGACCATTCTGGCTGTGTTTTGGGAGTCTCTGAGCAGTGGGGCCATTTTATCCTCCATGTCACTAATGCATCCCTCTGCTGCTGTGGTGCGTTCTCTTATCTTTTGCATGTCATGGCGGATGAAACCCAATTCCTCCTTCATGCCTCCAAATTGCTCCTGTAGTGAGTGTACAGATGCTGTGCAGTTGTGCACCGCTTTCAGTATGTCTGCCAGGATGGGTTGCGTGGGCTCCTCTTCCCCCCTTCCTCCATGTCATTGTCAGGAGTGCCAGAGTCTCTGGATTCAGCTTGGGTCTGTGTGCTTAGTTCCCCTGCTAGGGCTGCATGCAGTATGGCTGGGGTTGCATCCATATCCTCCTCCCCTCTCTGTATTGTTTGCCCCATTTTTTGTGTTCAATATCTCATGGCCCTGTGGTGGTCTTTCCCAGGCTGTTTGGGGGTCTTGGGCAGTTTAATCACATCCTTCAGCTTTTCAGCTCCACGTGAGGCCTTGGGGAGCGACGGGCAGGCGCCATCTTGGATTTCGAACGGACTCCCGGCCTCCATCTGTTTGCGGGTCAACATTGCTGCCTGTGAGTAGGGATGAGCTTCGAGTTCGAGTCAAACTCATGTTCGACTCGAACATCGGCTGTTCGCCAGTTCTCCGAACAGCGAACAATTTGGGGTGTTCGCGGCAAATTCGAAAGCCACAGAACACCCTTTAAAAGTCTATGGGAGGGGGGGTGGCCTGGACGGCAATGGGATAGGACGTGTGTGAGTAACGCTCCATCCATGGTAGATCCTGAAACAAACATCCTGCGACCCCAAACGATATCCCGGGCCCCATATCTGTGCCATAAAGGCCCGCTGTACCTGCCGAGTTATGTCGCCACCGAAACGGAACGCTGCAGCCTCTTCGTCCCTGGAGCGATATCGGAGGATGGAGCGGGACGGTGAGGGGCAAGATGGCGCCTCCTCCACAGCACACTCTGCTCCTCACACAGAGCACGAGGCAGCTGATACAGCGTGTGTTCTCGAGGCGATCTCCCTCTGCCAATCTACACTTACTACCAAGCTAGAAGAGGTAAAAGTGGACATTTCATTGATAAGGCAGGATATGACTAAAATCCGAGAATGGGTCACTGAAACAGAGGCCAGAATTAGCCAGGCAGAGGACACCTTATACCCTCTTCAACATTCCCAGGAGGATCTTAAGCGACAAGTTCAGCTATTGGCGCAGAAACACGACGATTTGGAGAATCGCGCCCGCAGATCTAACTTGCGCTTTATCGGCCTGCCTGAAGGTTCAGAAGGTACAGACCCAGCTACTTTTCTAGAAAAACTCCTCATCGCAACCTATGGCAGAGAGGCCTTCTCCACCACGTTCGTGGTGGAACGCGCGCATAGCATGCCTGCCCGTCGACCACCTGAAGGAGCCCCTCCACGCACCTTTATTGCGAAGATGTTGAATTTCAGAGACCGCGATGCAGTCCTTCGCATGGCCAGAATTAAAGGCAATATTCCGTTCCAGGCAGGATCCGTCTCAGCATTTCCCAACTTTTCTGCGGAGGTGCAGAAACAACGCTCCAGATTCACGGAGGTCAAGCGACGCCTACGAGCACAACACATCAAGTATGCCATGCTGTTTCCTGCCCGTCTACGCGTGGTGGGTGAAGATCGTGCATATTTCTTTGATGATCCAACACTTGCCTCGGAGTGGATCGACAGACGGGATGCATAAAGAAACATACCAGCCTAAAGATGATGCCTCCGTCTGCAGAGCACTAGGTGAGACTTCATGCCCCCATATATTCTATTTACATTTAATACACATACAGTACCCTAATTAAAGCCCCTGGCTCTACTGGAAGCGGCTAAACATCATTTGATAATACCCTACAGAGACAGAGCCCCTCCAGGTGTCACTCCGGCGCAGGTCTCACAATACACTCTGCACTATTAAGGCTGAAGTGACTTATCCATGCAGTCTCTGTTCAGAGTGCATACCCTGAACTTCAGTATATGTTTTTGAACCGCCCCAACCTGGGGTACACATGCTCCTGTCTGTCTCCCTATGACTTTACCTCATCGAAGGAAGAGACTGTACCCCTCCACATGGCCTTTTCTACCCGGTTCCTCAGGCTCCTAAAGCTGACCACAGCCATGTTTGCAACAGGAGAGATGAGGGAGGAGGGCACGGGGTTACCAGTTCAACTTTAATAGTTTGGTCTATAATGTGTTTTATGGGAAATCTGTTACCTACTACTATATACCACATATGGGCGTAAAAATGGAACATATATTACCACCAAGTGTTCAACAAACATACCGTCTAAAGTCTCGTTGCTGGACTATTAACCAGCGAATTATTCGCCCCTACCACTAGCATGGTATATTGTCACCGGCATAGTCAACTAGGTTTTAGTCAGTGGCAGTACAGATAGTGTGTACTATTGGGTACCATGGTGCCTACTAGTGGTTGCACAGGTTATGGGTTTTATGCTCCAGCCAAGTTTGGGAGGCAGAGAGCAGGGAGGGGGGAATGGGAATTGTTACATTTAAGTTCACAGAGCATGCATTTTAATATGTTGGAATACAATGGTAATGATTGTTCATGGTACTACCTAACACTAAGATGGACCACAAGGTGGGACATGATGTGTGCTGGAGTCAAACCTGTCCTGAGAAAATTTGTCCAGCCGCGCCTCTACACGTACCCATATGACACATATGATTAATGTAAAGTTCCTAACATGGAATGTTCGGGGAATCCGGGACAAAATTAAGCGAACGGCAATCTTTGGTTGCCTTAAGTCCTATCGTGCGGATATAACTGTGCTAGTTGAAACGCACATAACAGGCCAATTACAGCTTGCACTGAAACGCCCATGGATAGGGTGGGCATACCACGCTACGCACTCTTCCTACTCCCGAGGGGTTTCTATACTCATTGCTAAAACTACCCCATTTGGCATAATTTCAGTGCGGACGGATCCTCAGGGCAGGTTCATCTTCCTACATTGTACTATTAGTGGTTCATAATACCTGATTCTTGCCTTTTACATACCCCCACCTTATAACTCTGCTGTAGTCACAGAAGGTTTACTGTATATGTCACAACACCCTGCCATCCCTGCTATTTGGCTAGGGGATTTTAACACAGTTCTAAACCCCACCAGAGATAGATTGCAGTCTCTACAGTGCGCTAAAAACCCCTCACAGTACCAGATTTGGGCGATTAATGTCTGAATTCTCCTTAATAGACACATGGAGATCTAAATACCCGAACACCCAGGCCTTCTCTTGCTTTTCGGCAACACACTCCACTATGTCCCGCATAGACTTCATACTAATCTCAGAACTGCTCCTCCCACTCCTAGTAGACTCAGGATACCACACTAGATCTCTCTCAGACCACGCTCCCTGTTGGGCTACCCTACACCTCACCTCACATACGGGATCCCACACATGGCGCCTCAATCTTTTTTCAACCATAATAGTGACACCGCTTCGATAAATATGGTATGTCCGTACAATCCTCTCCTCACGCATAAATGGATTGAAGGCCTCATCTAAAGCTGCACTCCACCTTGCCTCTGAAAAAGTGGAAATAGCAACTAAAGAATTTAATTTAGACCCTACCCCAGCCACGGTATCAGCACTTAAACTACAAACCCGTATTCTAAACCAATTACATTTCGAGAAAGCCAAACAAAAACTTTTTTTCTCAAGACAACGGATATTTGAGATGGGTGAACGAGCGGGTAAATTATTGGCATACTTAGCTCACCAGGACACTAATCCACCGGTGGTGGTATCCTTGATAGACTCACATAATGCACCCTTAACAGACCCTACATCGGTAGCATCGGCATTCCGAACATACTATGCTGACCTTTACTCCTCTAAAGTGAATGTCACTAGACAGGAGACACAGACATTCCTTCACAATATACCGTTCCCCCAGATCTCAGAACCTCAGATGACAGAAATGGAGGCCCCTATTACTGCGGATGAGATTGCAATTGCGATCTCGTCCTTAGCCCCAGCGAAAGCCCCTGGTCAAGATGGCATACCCCTAGACTTTTATGCAGAATACTCCGAGGTACTGGTCCCTGAACTGCTTAAACTATACAACTACATCTTCGAATCTGGTTCCCTACCTGAATCCCTCCGGCGGGCAATAATCATAGTGATCCCCAAGCCAGGAAAGAATCCCCAATATCCGGAATCATATCGTCCAATATCACTGCTCCAAGCAGATATTAAAATTCTAGCAAAAGTTTTGGCCATTAGACTTAATCAAATCATTCTCTCCATTATCCACCCAGACCAGACGGGATTCATGCCTGGGAAGAACACGGCCATGAATCTGCGTTGGTTATATATGAATATCCAAGCAACCCATGAGAACATAGGGGACCGTGCAGTGGTGGCGCTGGACGCCGCCAAGGCATTTGACTCCGTGGAGTGGGAGTATTTGTGGGAATGCCTTAGGGAGTTCGGATTCGGGCCCAGATTTATTAAGTGGGTACAACTATTATATTTCTCACCAGAAGCTAGTGTACTTGTGAATGGAACAATATCAGAACCTTTCCCGCTAGAACATGGCACCCCTCAAGGATGCCCACTTTCCCCACTCCTGTATGCCCTAGCAGTCGAGCCCCTGGCCATCTCTCTCAGGATGCACCCAGGAATTAGGGGTCTCAGGGCTGGCAACCTGGTGGAGACGGTGAGCCTGTACGCTGACGATATGCTTTTATATCTGGAGGATACTGGCCCGTCTCTTCAGGCGGCCCTAAAGACCATAGAGGATTTTGGGAAACACTCCGGACTAAGTATGAACTGGTCCAAGTCGCAAATCATGCCTCTAGATCTAACACCACCCACGCGCCAATCAGCCTCCCTTCCATTAATGAGAGTTGCTTCTATCAAATATCTAGGTGTATTAATTACTAGAGAACCCAAGGAATTCATTGTCAACAATATAGAGCCTTTATTTACATACTTGAAATCCCGTACACAAGTCTGGACTAGACTCCCATTGGGCGTGATGGGGAGAATCAACCTTTTTAAAATGATTCTGCTCCCAAAATGTCTTTATATACTATGGAACTCACCATTACTTATCCCCCTAAAAATCTTCAAAGCCCTAGATCAGATAGTCAACTCTTTTATATGGGGATCCAATAGACATAAGTTAGCTTGGAATACCCTAAAAAACCCCACCACCGCCGGAGGAGCTGCCCTTCCGGATTTACATGCATACTACATAGCTGCACAGATCTCACATCTATTTAATCTCCATAAAACTGACAAAGATAGATATCAAGCTTTAGTATGTAGGAAATCAAATAAGGATATAGATTCTCCCCTGCAAGTAATATTCAGAGGCAAGGAAGGTAAGGGAAGAGGAATAACCCAGAACCATCTGCTACACCAACATAAAAGAATTTGGGAGATTGCGCTTAAACTAACTGGAGCTGATTTCTATCACTCACATACACCCTTATGGCACAACCGCCAACTACAAGAACTAATGCACTTGCCTGGGGCTACAACGTGGGCTACTAAGGGAATCACATATCTATTTCAGGTACTTACGCCCCTAGGGGTGAGACACTTTCAAGCACTTAGAGAGGAATTTGACCTACCCGCACACATGCTGTTTAGCTATATGCAGCTGAGACATGCTCTACGGGCCCAATTCATAGATGGTTTTCCTAACACACAAACACTACCAATGGTTGAAGTGATTATTGGCGAAGAACCAGCTAAACTGACATCCAACCTCTATAGCATTATACGGGCGCGCTCAGTAGCAAGAATTATAGATAGAGCTAAAAATAGGTGGGAAGAGGACATAGGCCCAATAGAAGACTCGGATTGGGAGGAGGCACTGGAGAATGTTAAGAAATCATCCCCAACACTTTCCGAACGCTTGACTCAGTTGTATATTATTCACAAAGCCTACCTTACCCCCTCACGGTTGGCCAAATTCTCACGTGACCAAGATCCCAACTGTCCAGGGTGCTCAGCTAATCCATGTTCTTTTGTTCATTTAATATGGGAATGTCCAAACATCCAGCAATATTGGACACAGGTTATAAAATTTTTATACGACCACATGGGCTCACCTCTACAACTTGACCCCAAAACATGCCTGCTAGGCATTTTGCCAGACGCTGACACTGAAAAGTATCTGGCAACTTTCCTCCACGAAACTTTGTTCTGTGCCAGAAAAGTGATTGCCAGACACTGGATGAGGGCTAATCCCCCCACAGTTCGAGCCTGGATTGGTGAAATAAACAAAACACTGCCGTATAAGCAAGTATTATACAGTCATAGAGGGTGCCCGGCCAAGTATAACAGAATCTGGGATAGGTGGCTCAACTCCAGTGAAACCTGTACTGAATAATTACATAACCGAGGGAAATCTTGACATTTACAGTACCTACACTACACTGATTATTCCGTAATGTTAAATGAAATACCAACATGACAACTGGATATGGTTGGAGGATACAGGGAAGATTAGAATGACACTCAGCGTAATGTATTTAGGAACATTAATACTAATGTGAACACCTGATGTAATGGAAATTGCACCTAACAAAATCTTTCTTTTTTTCTTCTTCTGCTTGTACTACTGTACTTTGTTTATTTGTACCAAGAGAACAAATGTATTCCATACATGTATGGTTGTTTTTTTTTCTTACTTGTCTTCTTGCTGACAATCAATAAACATGCTCTTGTTTAAAAAAGTCTATGGGAGAAATCAAAAGTGCTAATTTTAAAGGCTTATATGCATGGTATTGTCATAAAAAGTGTTTGGGGACCTGGGTCCTGCCCCAGAGGACAAGGATCAATGCAAAAAAGGTTTTAAAAACGGCCATTTTTTCGGGAGCAGTGATTTTAATAATGCTTAAAGTAAAACAATAAAAGTGTAATATCACTTTAAATTTCATACCTGGGGGGTGTCTATAGTATGCTTGTAAAAGGGCGCATGTTTCCTGTGTTTAGAACAGTCTGACAGGAAAATGACATTTCAAAGGAAAAAAATTCATTTAAAACTACTCATGGCTATTAATGAATTGCCGGTTCGACAATACACATAAAAGTTCATTGATAAAAATGGCATGGGAATTCCCCACAGGGGAATCCCGAACCAATTTTTTTTTAAAAATGACGTGGGGGTCCCCCTCAAAATCTATACCAGACCCTTCAGGTCTGGTATGGATTTTAAGGGGAACCACGAACCAAAATAAAAAAAATGGCGTGGGGTCCCCCCAAAAATCCATACCAGACCCTTATCCGAGCACGTAACCTGGCAGGCCGCAGGAAAAGAGGGGGGACGAGAGAGCGCCCCCCTCCTGAACCGTACCAGGCCACATGCCCTCAACATTGGGAGGGTGCTTTGGGGTAGCCCCCCAAAACACCTTGTCCCCATGTTGATGGGGACAGGAGCTTCATCCCCACAAACCTTGCCCAGTGGTTGTAGGGGTCTGCGGGCGGGGGGCTTATCTAATCTGGAAGCCCCCTTTAACAAGGGGACCCCCAGATCCTGGCCCTCCCCCCTGTGTGAGATGGTAAGGGGGTACAAAAGTACCCCTACCATTTCACAAAAAAACTGTCAAAAGTTTTAAAAATGACAAGAGACAGTTTTTGACAATTTCTTTATTTAAATGCTTCTTCTTTCTTCTATCTTCCTTCTGTTTCTTCCTCCATCTTCTTCTTCTTCTGGTGCTTCTGCTTCTTCTGGTTCTTCCTCCAGTGTTCTCGTCCGGCATCTTCCTCCACAGCATCTGCGTCTTCTTAAATAATTGAGGGTGGGGCCACCCGGTGACCCCGCCCCCTCTGACCCCCCGTGGACTTGACGGGGACTTCCCTGTGGCATTCCCCGTGACGTCAGAGGGGGGGATCACCCGCCCTCCGTTATTTAAGAACCGTCAGAAGAGGAGAAGTGTCACACAGCAGGAGCCTCCCATCCAATCGTGGATGCGGAGCGGCCCGAGAAAAGAAGATGAAGAGAAGAAGGCGCCGCTGAGGAGGATGCTGGATGAGAACACCGAAGGAAGAACCAGAAGAACCAGAAGATCAAGAAGAACCAGAAGAAGAAGATGGAGGAAGAAACCGAAGAAAGATAGAAGAAAGAAGAAGCATTTAAATAAAGGAATTGTCAAAAACTGTCTCTTGTCATTTTTAACTATTTTGACAGTTTTTTAGTGAAATGGTAGGGGTACTTTTGTACCCCCTTACCATTTCACACAGGGGGGAGGGCCGGGATCTGGGGATCCCCTTGTTAAAGGGGGCTTCCAGATTCCGATAAACCCCCTGCCCGCAGACCCCCACAACCACCGGGCAAGGGTTGTGGGGATGAGGCCCTTGTCCCCATCAACATGGGGACAAGGTGTTTTGGGGGGCTACCCCAAAGCACCCTCCCAATGTTGAGGGCATGTGGCCTGGTACGGTTCAGGAGGGGGTGCGCTCTCTCTTCCCCCCCTTTTCCTGTGGCCTGCCAGGTTGCGTGCTCGGATAAGGGTCTGGTATAGATTTTTGGGGGGACCCCACGCCATTTTAAAAAAAAATTTGGTTCGGGGTTCCCCTGTGGGGAATTCCCATGCCGTTTTTATCAATGAACTTTTATGTGTATTGTCGGACCAGCAATTAATTAATAGTCGCGAGTAGTTTTAAATGACTTTTTTTTCTTTGAAATGTCATTTTGCTGTCAGACTGTTCTAAATACGGGAAACATGCGCCCCTTTACAGGCATACTATAGACACCCCCAGGTACGAAATTTAAAGGAATATTACTCTTTTATTGTTTCACTTTAGGCATTATTAAAATCACTGCTCCCGAAAAAATGGCCGTTTTTAAAACTTTTTCTTGCATTGATCCATGTCCCCTGGGGAAGGACCCCGGCCCCCAAACACTTTTTATGACAATAACTTGCATATAAGCCTTTAAAATTAGCACTTTTGATTATTCATGTTCGTGTCCCATAGACTTTAACGGTGTTTGCGTGTTCGAACAAATGTTTTGCCTGTTCGCAAGTTCTGGTGCGAACCGAACAGGGGGGTGTTCGGCTCATCCCTACCTGTGAGTCTGGAATAGGTGCCGGTGTCGTCTGGGGTGAGTCCTACTGTACTTTGTGCTGAAAATCTGTGTTTTAGCCAGCCGGGAGAAGGATCGACGGAGGATTCTGTGCTGGAGCGCTGTGAGATACGTCCTCTCACATGCCGCTCTTGGCCACGCCCCCCACCTTTGTCGACTTTCAGTGCTAACCACAACTTCCCATCAATTCAGTAATGCATTTGTTTACACTAAACTTCATTCCACTATCATAAGCTATCAAAAGAGTTCATTATGAGCCAACAGCTCTGTGAATCTTATGCCCTGTACACACGACCGGTTTTGCCGTCGGAAAAAACTCCGAAGATTTCTCCGACAGAACTCCAACGGAATTCCATTCAGGCGGTCTTGCCTACACATGGTCAAACCAAAGTCGGACCATCAAGAACACGGTGACATACAACACATACAACAGGACTAGAAAAAGGAAGTTCAATAGCCAGTAGCCAATAGCTTCCGTCTCTAACTTGCTTCAGAGTATGCGTTGTTTTTGGTCCATCGGAACAGCATACAGACGAGCGGATTTCCCAATAGGAATTGGTTCCTTTGGAAATATTTAGAACATGTTCTATTTCTAGGTCCGTCAGAATTTTTGAATAAAAAAGTCCGATTAGGCATACACACGATCGGAATATACGTTGAAAAGCTTCCGTCTGACTTTTTCTGTCAGACATTCCGCTCGTGTGTACGCGGCATTACTGGTTAGATTTTTAACATCGGGGGCTATGTACATACATAAAATCTATGAATGGATTCTATTTGATTTTTTAGAATCTTAACTCCATTAAAGTTCATTGCAATGTTATAAATACAGGCAGGGTCATTTCAGTATACTGTGATAATGACCCAAGGAGCACTCTTTTGTGAATTTGAATCCTGTTTTATATGGTGTCTAAAAACCTCAAATAAGAACAAAATACATCAAATAAACAGGTAATAAAGGCTATTGAAATAATTTTGCCTTTCACTTTTAGTTTGTTTTAATTATTTTGTGTTCTTGTGACTAATATTGTTTGTAAAAATGTGTATTTTTATCATCCTTTCTTGATTTGTTTGATGGTATTTATTTTTATTTGAAGTTTTAAAGAATAAGAAAGAAGTCCTAAAAGTAATTGAAACATTTAATGAAATCTTATGCAATTTGTCTTTTTATTGTTTTTGGTATATATTACTGTTATATGTTAGGTATGTTGGTATATATTACATTTATATGTAAAACCTACAGTGCACTTGTCTTGTTACATTTTTAAAGGTGCTATTTCATACATATAGTTTAAAACACATCAAGTAACAACAAACTACACCAAAACCCACCAAAAAGAACACTTACTTGGGGGCCTGGATTCTTATTGTAGTTAGATGAGAACAGCTTGCTTTGCAGTCCTCTAAAGGCGAACATAAAAATTGGTTTCCTATTGACTTCAATATAAGTCTTGCTTTTAGGTCATCAGGTTCTCTCACCCCCCAAACCAAAACAGGGCCAGCATTTGAAAAAGTGAGCGTTTCTTGGACTAACAGTACAGAATTTACAGAGTCTGAATTATGAGAACTGTAGGACAAAAATCGGCAATCCCTCATATAAATGTTTCTACATTTTGAAAGAGTAAATTGGAGAGATGTTTTTGCCCCATCTACATGGGCTTGGGTTCTTAGGTTATATCCCTTCAACCTAGTTACAGTCACCAGAGGTAGGCAGATATTTGCCCCTAGATATAAGCTATAATGGTCTAATAGGTGCAATATACCAGAATTTCACAAATGGTTTGTTCAGTGGTGTATCATGGTGCTACAACATAACCATTCTGCCTCATCAATGATCAGATTTTATTCAGTAAAACAAATATGCAAGTAAGCATACAACTTCTAAAATTGATGATTATTGTACATGCTTGTGCAAGCAGATTTTTCATTTAATTCATAATGCTTGAAAAATGTTAATATGGCAACTATGCAGAGAATAGCATAACTGTAAGCCTTGCTACATATTTCATGTGTCAAGTTTTTCTTGTCTTTTGTGCTATTCTCCCAATGTATGGAGAGTAAATGATGATAGTCCAGAATCACTGGAAGCCATGACATAAATGGCAGCTTAGAATTTCATGTACAAGTTTATGGTTATCTCCAGGGCTTTTGTTCAGCGGGAACGTGGGGGAATGCAGTTCCGACACCTCCTGCACTGAATGTATGTAATAGCATGGGGTGTGGGGTGTGCTGGAGGGTCTATTGATGTTGGCTGCTGGGGGATCTATTGTCACTGGTGGGGATCTGATTTTCTGTGAGGGTCTATTGTTGCTGATGGGGAATCTATTGTTGCTGGGGGGTCTTATGTTGCTGGAAGGGATCTACTGTTGAGGGAGAGGTCTATTTTTACTTTCTGCTGGAGGATCTATTGATGCTGGCTGCTGGGAGATCTGTGGTTGCTGCTGGGGGGGTCCAATGTTGCTTGGGCGGATATTTTGTTACTGGGTGTGATAATTTGTTGTGGGTAGTTCACTGTTGCTGTAGGGAATCTATTGTTGTTGGTGTGGAGTCCATTGTTGCTGGGGGAGTCTATTGTTGTGTGTGGATCTATTGCTGGGATTCTATTGTTGCTGACTGCAGGGGATCTATTTTACTGCTTTTCTTTTTATCATCAACATGTTTCATAAAAATGATTTAGCACCACAAAACAATACTTGGTTCTGTATTCTCTAAAAAGGGCAGTACTGGTAGGTGGGTAGGGGGTGGAATCAAGGGACGGTGGTCAGAGGTGGGTAGGGGGCAGAGGCAAGGGGTGACTCAGACGGGGGGAGTTCCTGCACCTATTCTCCGAGAAAAAAAGCCCTGGTTATCTCCATTGGAATACATATAAATTCCTTGCTGTTAACCATTACTGCTTTATTGGAAGTGTGGAGAAAACTCCCCAAATATGCACTGAATAATGGACATGCATGTCCAACAAAGAAAAGGTGGTCTGAGGGTTTGCATATTTCTTACTGAGTAATCAGATTTAAAAGTATATGGCCACATCTTAAAGTCAGAATTGGCTACATATATGTCATGCAAAGTCTTAACTATTTTATTATTTCATTTCCACCTAATTATTTGATTCTTAAAAAATATATATATTTACAATTATTGTTGATGCTGACTGGTTACTATAGGAAGAATGGACTTATTTTATAGTCCACTTTTCATACATCAGCCTCATTAGGTTAAAGTAACATAATTACTGTATGCTATTAAAAATAAATGACTTTCCAAACATTCAGTGTATTGCATCAGTAGCATTTAAAACATGTTTCAAGGGGGCGTGGCCTGAAGCATGGAGTGAGAGGACGTGCTGTACTACAGCTCCCGGACTCCTCGGCTCCCTAGGGCTTCTCTGCTTCAACACCGGCTGTTCCTCCGGTCCACATGGGGAAAGATAAGTACAGGGACCAGAAGGGAGCAGGGGGATCTTGCCCTGGAGGGGATTTAGGATACTTTTTTACACGATCCTCAGCCGCGGCCCAGCGCCGGCCTGGATCCAAGATGGCGCCGGCGCCTCCGTCCCCAACACGCTCTGAGTCAGCCCTGGACTCTCTGGCCGGCTCCCAGGCTACACATCCTATCCCTGTGACACAAGAAGGCTCCCCCTGACTCCCCAGAAGCCGCTCCATCACTTCCCTGGGTTCTGAGGATGGATGGGATCTAGAAACCCAGATGAGATCACTGCACAGCTACATGAGATCTCTCCCCACAAAGGCTGACTTTGAACAGTGTGCCCACCGCATAGAGAAAACATACAAGCAGGAGATCTCTGAACTTAAAAGAGACATTGGTGTACGTTTTGAGGATACAGAAGCCACTACTGAGGCCCTCCATACCACGGTGCAGACACATGAGGAGATACTTAACTCCCACACAGTCATGATGCAACACTTAGCGTACCAGCATGATGACATCAAAAACAGAAATAGGCGTAACAATATTCGCATACGCGGTATACCCGAATCTGTTGAACCCAAGGATTTAAAGGCGGCGGTGATGGCCATTTTCAACCAGCTTTTACAATTACCCAAAGATAACCCCCTTGAGCTTGACCGGGTGCACAGGACCTCAGGTCCCAGGAACTCTGATTCCTCATTTGTTCGCGACACGCTATGCAGAGTTCACTTCTATAACATCAAGGAATCCATTATGCGTGCCGCCAGCACTCAGAACTCCATCCTTTTCAATACCACCCCTGTGATGTTGCTGCCCAATCTTTCCCGCTTAACCCTTACTATGCGGAATGCTCTAAAACCTCTCATGCAGATACTTCAGTCACGTCAGCTGAAATATCAATGGCGTTTCCCCTTCCAGTTGTGGGTGCATCATGATGGTAAGACTGCCACTTTCCGCACGTTGGGTGACCTCCCCACATTTCTCAGCACCCTGGATCTGCCTCACGTTTCCATACCTGACTGGCCCTTCAATCCTTCTATACTAGGCCTGCCATACATTCCGCAGTGGCAAAAACAAAGTCGCAAACGCCGCCCTGGATCCTCTTCTCGCACAGACCCTGACGATTGATGTCCTCTAGACCGGCTGGTCGTTCATCTTTTTCTTTTCGAAAGCAGGAATACCTCCTGCGTTATCTTGGAACCCTTGAAGATTTACCTCTCCGAGACTTCCCTGATGTCCTTCTCTCATCTACGTACCTTCCAGCTAGTTGTTGCTGTTAACCATTATCCCCAGTTGGAAGGTTTTATCCTTTTTCTTTTTTACCCACGTTGGGTTTTTCCCTCAGAAGATACCAGGTTCCTCAGTCTAAAGCTGGAATAATGGACGCAAGTAATCCAAGGGAGAACTTACCCTGAATCATCAATCCCGCCTCTTGCTATTATTATTCTCCTCATCTGCCATGACACAGGTCCCTAAGTGCATCCAGCTTCTTCATGCCGCCTGACCTTAAACTTTTATTTTTTCCTTTTCCAGGGACATGTGCGCCAGTTTGCATCTCACTATTGCTCTCATGGCGAACATAACTGTTTCCAGTATCTCGTAACCCATGTTTTCTCCCAATGTGATATTTTATTGTTTATACCTTTTACTCTTATTCATACAGCCTATTTTAATTACATATATTACCTGCCCTTTGGGTCCCGGGGCTCCGGGAGCTCTCCCATGCTAAGCACTAACCCCCCCTTAGGAATATTCGGTGCTCATACTTGGCACCGTACCCTGGTTTCTAGATGTTCCCTATTATACAGTTTTATGTATTTTGTTTTTTTACATTTTTGATTACATGGCACCACCTAGTGGTCTATTTTAGTACATTCAGTATATTGTTCTATATGCAATTTTCAGGGTCCCAGCTTCCTACCTCTGTTCTCAACAGAACATACAACTGTACCACTCTGCTAGATATGGTTTCTGGGACTCTTTTTCTCTCTCTTTTCTCTCTTTCCCTGTCCTTTTCTGCTACTACCTTTCTGTCTTACATGTCTCCTTCTATTTGTTACCTTACCTCTCCCCCCTCCCCCCCCCCCTGCTGGCTGGAGCTGTCTCACAAGAGACTCTCGTTGTTTTATTTTCTTCCCCATTCCCAATACATCCTCCCTAAAATGACTGCTACTCCACCTCTCAACCTAGCTTCCTACAATTGTAGAGGTTTTAACACCCCAGAGAAACGTAGCCAGATCCTCTATCACTTTCACAAACAAAGAACCAACATCCTCTTTCTACAGGAAACCCACTTCCGGTCTGGTTCAACTCCCACGATACATAATCGTTACTACACTTCCTGGTTCCACAGTACCAACCCGATTGCTAAATCTAAAGGGGTTTCTATCGCATTTTATAGGTACTTTCACCCTGAAGTTCTTGACTCATGTATTGATGATCATGGTCGTTTTGTGTTTCTCAAATTAAAATTTAATAATTTTCTTCTTACAGTTGCCAATATATACACCCCTAACACTGATCAAGCTTGTTTCCTATCATCCACTCTCACCAGACTAGCCTCCGTTGGAGGTCCCTGTGTTATCGTTGGAGGTGACTTCAATGTGGCTCTGTCCCCATCTGCCGACACTTCTACAGGTAAGTCTTCCATAACCACGACCTCACTCTCACACATCAGGTCTCTTCTACATTCACATCACCTAGTGGACGTGTGGGGCATACACCATCCTATAGACAGAGATTTCACCTATTTCTCCATAGCTCACAACTCATATAGTAGATTAGACTATTTCTTCATTTCCCAATCCCTCTTAGACACCCTACTACAAACCTCCTTGGGGCATGCCCTCTGGTCTGACCACTCCCGGTTTACTTATCCTTTGCCCGACCCCCACAATCACGTAGAGAGAATTCTTGGCGTCTCAACAACAATCTTCTACGAGACTCAGTGTGTGTCGCTGAAGTTACTAAAGCGATCCAAAATTTTCGATCTGATCATATAGCGGATACCACCTCTCCACTTAATCAATGGGAGGCTCTGAAGTGTGTGGTCAGGGGTGTCCTTATACAAAGCGGTTCTCATCTCGCCATTTCGGAACTGGACTCCCTCCACAAACAAACCTTGGATCCCTCTACTTTTGTTACTCTTTCTAACTCCCGCCGTGATCTTCTCCAATTACTAGACTCCCACTCTCTCATAGCTAGGGATCGTGCCCGCAAATCTTATTACTCTATAGCTAACAAATATGGTCAACACTTAGCATGGGTCATCCATCCCAGAGCGCCACGTCGCCCCATTCCCTTCATCACCAAACCAGACCAGACCAAAGTCTTTGATTGCAAAGGCATATCCACTTCATTTAAAGACTTCTATTCTCAATTATATAATCTCCCGCAAACATCCCCGCCCAGTCCTGTGCCTCGCTCCCAGGATCTGATGCAGACATATATAATGGAGACGGAGCTGCCCATGATCGACCCCCAGGAGTCCGCAGTTCTGGATGGTCCCCTGTTGGAGCCGGAATTCCTGGGCGTCATCAAGGGACTAAAGCCGGGAAAGTGCCCTGGCCCCGATGGCTACACCCAGAGGTTTTACAAAACCTTTGCGCCTCTGCTGGTTCCGTTCCTAACCAGGGCCTTTAACTCCGTTGATGACACTACTCTCCCCTCCAAAGAACTATTATCAGCTAATGTATCCATTTTACTGAAACCCAATAAAGATCCCTCTCAATGCAGCAGTTATCGCCCCATCTCATTATTAAATATTGATCTTAAACTTTTTGCCAAAATCCTTGCTTTCTCCCTCTCTCCCCAGGATCATACATAGAGATCAGGTTGGCTTTGTTCCGGGTAGGGAGGCACGGAACAATACTACCAAAACTATTCACCTCATCTCATATTCCCAACGCCACCATCAACAGGTCTGCCTTCTCTCCTTTGACGCCGAGAAGGCATTCGAACGGGTCAACTGGCGCTTCTTGAAACTTTCACTCGAACAAATTGGGTTGGGATCCCCTTTCATTTCCAAAATGATGTCACTTTACTCTCACCCCTCTGCTTCGGTCTTGGTTAATGGGACCTCGTCAGCAGCGTTTGATATATCCAACGGGACTCGCCAGGGCTGCCCCCTTTCCCCCCTTCTTTTTGTCATTGTGATGGAGCATTTGGCATGCGCCATTCACCAAAATGATTCCATACAAGGCATACACACTCCATCTGCACACCATAAGCTTTCATTGTATGTCGATGACTTACTAAATTTATGCCCGCCAGCCCCATATAACCCTTCCTTCACTTTTCTTAGATTTCCAATGCTTTGGAAAGTTAAGTAATTTTAAACTTAATATCTCCAAGACTGAGGCCCTTAACATTTCTCTCCCTGCATCTACCATGTCCACACTCCAATCCAACTACTCATTTCATTGGCAGACCAAGGGCATCACTTACCTGGGAGTAATAATACCGGTTAACCTTTCCAATCTTTTTACATTAAACTATATTCCCCTCCTCTCCCGTCTCCGTAAAGACTTAGCTTCCTGGGGGGACAAAACTATACCTTGGTTTGGACGTATTAATACCCTCAAGATGGACACTTTGCCCGAACGACTTTATCTATACCAAACCATACCGGTCATCATACCCAAATCCTTTTTCTCTACCCTGCGCTCTCTTTCCATCCGCTTTTTGTGGAATAAAGGATTATCTAGAATCAAATTTAAATTACTCACACGGCCAAAATCAAGGTTGTACAGGTTTACCGGATTTTGAGCTATATTACAAAGCTACATTAATGGCGCGTAACCTTGATTGGTTCCCACGACCCTTTCAAAAAGCCTCGGTTATGGTTGAACAGGATATGTCCCCCGTCGATCAAAGGGCTTTACTTTGGGGTTATAAGAGCAATTTACCAGCTCTGGCCAACTCTTCTCCTCTAACTACAGCTGCCCTTGTGCTCTGGTATAGGAGAGGACTGTCTTCAGATCCATCCCCCTTATCACCACTTTTTGATAATCCAGCCTTTCCACAAGGTATAGGGGTTCATGCTCTAGGCTCTTTCCTCCGCATCTCCTGGCCACAAGCTCATGCCTTCATTCATGCGGACAATGGAACTCCAAATATCCCGACAGGAAACCAGGACTGGCTCACCTCCCTACACCTCACTACCTTCACTAAACACCTTTTCGGTTCCTCTCAGATTTATCGCCCTCTGACTGAATTTGAACACCTGGGCTCTCTTCAAGAATTACCTAGACATTTACTCTCACACATTTACAGCCTGATTCAAGCCCTCACACAAAATGACTTACCCACTTACACTAGAATGTGGTCGGCAGACTTGGGAAAGACCATCTCTAGAGCGGAATGGCAAACTGCATTCCATTTCGCACACAAGTCCTCAATCTCTTGTTATTCACAAGAGAAAAATGTTAAGGTTATGTCAAGATGGTACAGGGACCCCGCCACGCTACGAAAAATATTCCCCTCCACTCCATCTACCTGTTGGCGATGTTCTACAGCAACAGGATCGAACCTTCATGTCTGGTGGGAGTGTGATCGGATCCGACACTTCTGGAAACAGGTTTCCCAGGTTTATGAAAAAATTTATGGCGATCCTTTGCAATTGACCCCTGAAATAGCTCTTCTCTCTATCCTACCAGGATCGATAACCTCTCAAAAACGCTGTCTACTATGCTTCTTCCTATCTGCGGCTCGCCAACTCATACCTCTTTTTTGGAAGACAACAACTATCCCCTCGTTAGCCTTTTGGACCTCCACTATGAATGATATTATGCGTATGGAGGAGATGTTGGCGCTAGGCAATGATACCTACGATAAATTCACAATACTATGGTCGGTCTGGCTGCGCTTCTCCTCCTCCGATACGCTGGTTACATTGCTCCCTGCCTCCCTGACTCCAGCTTCCTCCATAAATTTGAATGCCCCCTGATCCCTGATTCATTCTTGTAACTGACAAACTAGAGTCCTTCCTCTCCGTTTCCAGCCAGCAGACCCCCCCCACCCTTCCGCTTCTACCCTTTTCTTTCTCTTATCTTTCATCCTACTTCTCCCCCTTTGTCTTCTCTTTTTCCATCTTACCATCTTGATGTTTGACATAACTTGTTTATGTGATCTACTACTTTATAGCTGCCAGCTTTGCTGTGGGGGATAACCATTTGGCACGCTGGTTGTCCTTTTACAGTATAATATTTTATGTCAGCTGTATTATTTCCTTTTGTTACTTCATACCAATAAAAACATTTTCAACTCTAAAACACGTTTCAACTGTTTATGCAACATTTGAAGTTTATAATGCCTGTAAAACTGATTTTAGATGTATTAGTTAGATGTATTAAGAATGTTTTTTTAGTACTAATAGGCACAGGTATGTCTAGCTATGCAACCTAAATCAGTTGAGAGAGAGAAAAGCGTTTATCTTCAATGGTGTAGGCATTTAGTTCATAGACATTATTCTGTTATACAAGTAACAAAGGATGACAAAACGCAAGGCTAGCCAGGCTCTTCTTAACAGACAACATTGGCAATAACAAATTTATCAGGGCAGCACATACACATAGCACTTGGCATTACATTAATTTGTTGCCACAATCAAATTAACCGTGGTCTGTCTTGTTTGCTTTTCTGTTTCACAGCATTGCTTACCAATGTTTTTACACTCAATAAAAGTTTGTAAACAAAAAAAAAATATTACCGTCATATAAATGCATAAAACTGTATAAAGCGCAACAGAGTATCTTTTTGCAGGGAACTTCATTTACTCTTGTCAAATAATGAATTTTGATTTATACAAAAGCACTAAAAGCCCCCAGTGCTGTCTTACTGACAATTTTTAGATAAATGCTAATAACAACATTCAGAAACAAATCAAATTAATTTCACATTCTGTCAACACGTAAATAAATATAGCTGAAAAAATCATAAACAATTTGGTGACAACAATGTCCTAATAGCAAATAATTAATGGGTTTTTTTGCAGATGCATTTCTTATTTGTAAAATTTGGTTCACTTTGTGTTCTTGGGTAGAAAACTGATATTTGATATTCACATCACCTGATCTCAGACAAGATAAGGCCACATACTTCAAACTTCCATGGGGTTTATTATCTTGATAGTCCAGCTGTAGCAATTTTTTGTTGGAGAAGGGGCACAGTTATAAAGTTTTTTCTGTCTGTGTCTCACTGGAGATATTTTTTCCCTTGCTTTATATTCTGGTGACACTGGATGCACAGGGAAAGAAACTCCAGTTAAAATATAATTTTTTTTGGGGGGGGGGGGTTAGATCCCCTGTCTCATTAACACGTGTTCCTCTCTTTTCTTGCTCTGGTGTCTCAGTTACAGAAAGTGATGGGATATCTCTAGTTGGATCACAGGCATCAATAAACACATGGCAGAAGGTCTAAATGCTCATAAAGAAGTTGAAATTGAGCATTGATCGCAAATTCAGTACTGGATCAGGGTTCACACTGGTACAGCACAACTGTTGTACGACTGTCATCCTACTTTGCCCTGCGACATCGGTCCTATTTTAGACCTACTTTGGTCCTACTTCCATCTGACTTGAAAAAACAAGAAAAGATTTTGCTCCATCTTTGATATAGTCTGACTTGTCCTTTGACCAATCAAAACAATCCCAGTGTGACATAAATTTCTTTTCCTGCTGCTGTAATCATGTCGGATGTCACAAGTGGGATGGTTAGGACAAGGATCTGACTTTGATCTGACTTCAATGATATTCAATAGGTTGAAGTAGGACCAAAGTAAGACTAAAGTAGTGCAGGAACCTTTTTCAAAATCAGACAGACTTGTGTTGGACCAGTTAAGACAGCTCTCATAAGGAATCATTGATTTACACACGTCATGCGACATGTGCTCCCAAAGTCGGAGCATATGTCTTACTAGGGATGAGCCGAACACCCCCCGGTTCGGTTCGCACCAGAACCTGCGAACGGACCGAAAATTCGCACGAACGTTAGAACCCCATTGATGTCTATGGGACTCGAACGTTCGAAATCAAAAGGGCTCATTTTAAAGACTAATTTGCATGGTATTGTCCTAAAAAGGGTTTAGGGATCCGGGTCCTGCCCCAGGGGACATGTATCAATGCAAAAAAAACTTTTAAAAATGGCCGTTTTTTCGGGAGCAGTGATTTTAATGATGCTTAAAGTAAAAAAAAAAAAAGTGAAATATTCCTTTAAATATCGTACCTGGGGGGCATCTATATTATGCCTGTAAAGTGGTGCGTGTTTCCCGTGCTTAGAACAGTCCCTGCACAAAATGTCATTTTTAAAGGAAAACAAGTCATTTAAAACTGCTTGCGGCTTTAATGTAATGTTGGGTCCTGGCAATATGGATGAAAATCAATGAGACAAACGGCATGGGTACCCCCCAGTCCATTACCAGGCCCTTTGTGTCTTGTATGGATATTAAGGGGAACCCCGCACCCAAATTAAAATAAGGAAAGGTGTGGGGCCACCTATATACTCTAAACAGCAGTATACACGCGGTGCAAACAAGACAGGGACTGTAGGTTTGTTGTTAAGTTGAATCTGTTTGTAATTTTGAACAGGTACATTTTTAACGTGTTTAGCTCCAGACAAAAAATATTTTTTAAGCTTTTTGGAAAACATAGGGAAGGGTTATCACCCCTGTGACATTTGTTTTGCTGTCTGTCCTCCTCTTCAGAAGATTTCACCTCACTTTTTGTCCCAATGACAAATGTTTTTTGAAAATTTGGGGTTTTTTGTGGAACAAGGATTGGAAAGCATCAGTGGAAAGGAGAAATGTTTTTCCCATATTAACTCTTACAGGAGAGAATTCCCCTTCCTAGGGGTAGATTTCATTTCACTTCCTGTTGTCTCCTTCCGTTTGCAAGTAGGAGTCGTTTGTAAGTTAGATGTTTGAAAGTAGGGGCCTGCCCTATATACTCAGCAGAAATTTGGGCCTTAGGTGTTGTTGTGGCCACAACACTGTAAGCCCTCACAGGGCCGTGCTGTGAAATATGAGATCAAGAATTGTAATTACATGCCCCTGTTGAACAGGGGCAGAAAAATTGGGCCTTTGGTGGTGGTGGTGGTGCTGGTGCCACAACACTGTAAGTCCTCATTTGCTCTTGGTGGGCGCAGAAATGGGCCCTGCTGTGAAATATTAGATGAAAAATTGTAATTACATGCCCCTGTTGAACAAGGGCAGAAAAATTGGGCCTTTGGTGGTGGTGGTGGTGCTGGTGCCACAACACTGTAAGTCCACACTCGCTCTTGGTGGGTGCATAAATGGGCCCTGCTGTGAAATATTAGATCAAGAATTGTAATTACATGCCCCTGTTAAACAGGGGCTGAAAAATTGGGCCTTAGGCACTGGTGCTGGTGCCACAACACTGCAACCCCTCACAGATACTCTAGTTGGAACGCAGAAACGAGCCCTGCTGCAAAGTATTGCATCAAAAATTGTAATTACACGCTCCTGTTAAACAGGGGCTGAAAAATTGGGCCTTAGGCTCTGGTGGTGGCGCCCAGAACCAAAAATGTTCTTACAAGCTATTAGCATGATCATTGAGGAGGAAGAGGATAATTTCTCAGGGATAGTCACTCAGCATCAGCATAGGCAGTCTTTGAAGGGATCTGAGATTTCAAAAAAAATTATTCGGTTACATCAGCATCAGTTGCTTGGTAGCTGGTGGTGATCCAAGACTGATTCATTTTTATGAAGGTCAGTCGATCGACCGAGTCGGTGGACAGACGCACCCTGTGATCGGTTACAAAGCCTCCAGCAGCACTGAATGTGCGTTCCAAAAGAACGCTGGATGCAGGACAGGCCAGTAGCTCAATTGCATACTGTCCAAGCTCTGGCCAGTGATCCATCCTCAAGACCCAGTAACCCAGAGGATTTTCGGTGGGAAAGGTGTCCAAGTCAGATCTTGCCCCTATTCCTGCACCATGTAAAACAGACGCTGGCGATGGTTTCTGGAACCGATCATACCTTGGGGCTGCGGACCAAAAAATTGTCTAAACGCATCGGTCAGATGGCCACCTTCTCCACCGCTCCTTCTTTGAATGACCGAAGCCTCAGCAACACGTTGTCCAGAAACAGGAGTTTGTAACCTCCCAGTCTCTGGGAACGCGTTGCACAGACCTTTCTGCAAGGCCTCCCAAGATGTTTTATCCTCTGCTCCCTCTGCGATGGCAAGATAAGGTCCGCAACCTTACCCTTGTAACGTGGATCAAGGAGGGTTGCCAGCCAGTATTGGTCCTTCTCCTTGATACCACGAATACGAGGATCCTTACGCAGGCTTTGCAGGATCAGGGAGGCCATGCAGCGTAGGTTTGCTGAGGCATTCGGTCCGGAGTCCTCTGGGTCACTAAGGACGACATGGTCCGCAGCCACCTCCTCCCAGCCACGTACAAGTCCATGTGTTTCTTGGGACTGATCCCTTAAAGACTAATGCTGATGCTGAGTGCCAGGCTCCACCTCCATACTGACACAATGTTCCTCCTCCTCCTCCTCTTCCTGTGTGATCGGCGGGCACGCAGGAACACTGTCTGGATAAAGGGGGCCTTGAGAGCTAAGGAAGTCCTCCTCTTCCGGCCTCTGTTCTGCCTCAAGTGCCCTGTCCATTATTCCACGCAGCGTGTGCTCCAACAGGTGGACAAGGGGGACAGTGTCACTGATGCATGCACTGTCACTGCTCTCCATCCTTGTGGCCTCCTCAAATGGTGACAGGACAGTGCATGCATCCCTGATCATGGCCGACTGGCGTGGGGAAAAAAAACAAGCTCCCCTGACCCTGTCCTGGTGCCATAGTCGCACAGGTACTCATTGATGGCCCCCAGCTGCGTGTGCAGCCACTGCAGCATGTCCAACGTTGAGTTCCACCTGGTGGGCATGTCAGAGATTAGGCGGTTCTTGGGCAGGTTAAACTCCTTTTGAAAGTCCGCCAGCCGAGCACTGGCATTATATGACCGGCAGAAATGCACACAGACTTTCCTGGCCTGCCTCAGGACATCCTGTAAGCCCGAGTACCTGCCCAAGAACCGCTGCACCACCAAGTTAAGGATGTGAGCCAAACAGGGCACATGGGTCATTTGTCCCTCTCGGAGGGCAGAGAGGAGGTTGGTGCCATTGTCGCAAACCACCATTCCTGCCTTAAGTTGGCGTGGCGTAAACCACATCTGAACCTGCCCCCGCAGAGCTGACAGAACCTCTGCCCCAGTGTGGCTCCTGTCCCCCAAGCACACAAGCTCAAGCACCGCATGGCATCTTTTGGCCTGCGTACTTGCGTAGCCCCTTGAACGGCTATGGAGCACCACTGGTTCCGATTACAAAGCACAGGAAGAGGCCATGGAGGAAGAAGAAGAGGAGGGGGTGGAGGAGAGAGGTGTGTCACAATCATTAGTAGTGGCATTTTGGAGGCGTGTTGGCGGAACAACCTCCAACACTACTGCACCTTGTCCTGCATCCTTCCGAGCTGACAGCAGAGTCACCCAATGCGCCGTGAAACTTAGGTAACGTCCCTGTCCATGCCTGCTGGACCATGAGTCAGCGGTAATATGCACCTTACCGCTGACCGCCTTGTCCAGCGAGGCATGGACATTGCCTTCCACATGCCGGTAGAGAGCCGGAGTCGCCTTCCGTGAGAAAAAGTGTCGTTTGGGTACCTGCCACTGAGGAACTGCACATTCCTTAAACTCACGGAAGGGGGCAGAGTCTACCAACTGAAAAGGCAGCAGTTGAAGTGCTAGCAATTTTGCCAAGCTAGCATTCAACCGCTGGGCATGTGGATGGCTGGGAGCAAACTTCTTTAGGCGGTGCAGCAACAGGGGCAGGGAAATTTGCCTGGTACAATCTGATGTCGGTGTACCGAAAGCAGATTGCCCACAAGTACTTGGCTGTGACACACCTAATTCTACACCTTCATTCCTCTCAGTGCAGGTCTCAGAGAGGACTGAAAGTATAGTGGTGTTGGGGATCTCAGCTGATGAGGAGCAAGGAGAGGTCCTCTTTGTTCTTTGGTGTGGGTCTTTTAGATATGTTTGCCAACGAACTGCATGGCAGGTCAACATATGTCTGGTCAAGCATGTGGTACCCAAGCGGGAGATGTTTTGGCCACGCGAGATACGCTTGAGACATATGTTGCAAATAGCAGCGGTGCGATCTGATGCACTCGTCTCAAAAAAGGCCCACACCAAAGAACTTTTTCAATAATGTGTAGAGACTGCAGCGCCCTGCACATGTGGAGCTTTGGGGTGTGATGCAGTCAGTGTGCTGCCCTTAGGCTGGCCCCTGGAGGGCATCCTGCCTCGTTGGTGATGTGTCGCCTCCTCCTCCTCCTCTCTCCTATCAGGCACCCACGTTGAGTCAGTGACCTCATCATCCCCTCCCTCCTCATCACTGGAGCAAACCTGGCAGTATGCTGCAGCAGGGGGAGCATGACTGCCAAATTGCTGTCCTTCTTGGGCACCCCCTCTGTCGGTGCTCATGTTACTGCCTTCATCGAGCTCAGTATCATCATCAGAGATGTTGGTGATGTGTCGCCTCCTCCTCCTCCTCTCTCCTATCAGGCACCCACGTTGAGTCAGTGACCTCATCATCCCCTCCCTCCTCATCACTGGAGCAAACCTGGCAGTATGCTGCAGCAGGGGGAGCATGACTGCCAAATTGCTGTCCTTCTTGGGCACCCCCTCTGTCGGTGCTCATGTTACTGCCTTCATCGAGCTCAGTATCATCATCAGAGCCTTCCAAACGCTGGGCATCCTCCTGGAGCATGTACCCAACGCTGTAGTCAAACAGTTCGAGGGACTCCTCAGGAGGACATGGTGGGGTTAGGGAAGGAGTCACTGATGACATTGAGCCGAGGGAAGAGGCCGCTGCTTTGCCAGACAAAGAACCCTGCACATGGGTGAGAGAGGATGAGGAGGATGAGGGCGGCTTGGTCATCCACCCGACCAAGTCTTCCGCATGTTGCGGCTCAACACGGCCAGCTGCCGATAAAAAGGCCAAGCGTGTCCCACGGCCACGTGCTGATGAGGATGCACCGTCTCCGCGACCAGCACTAGACACAGAGCCTGCTTGCCCTCTTTTATTGGCTTGTGACTGTCTGCCTCTCCTTCTTGGCCTTCCAGACATACTAATGGCCTGTAGCTGCACTAAGCTGGGATATATAAATATATATACATATATATATATATATACTGATACTGCAGCTAGCAAAATCAACTGCCTGCCTGTAGTATGAGAACACCACCAACCTTCTACAGGTAGCTTTAGCTGAACACTGTGCAGAGCTCGCAAAAAACTAACTTGTAGCTTTTTTAGCTGCCTGCGGTAGTGATAGGATCAGGAAAACACCACCAACCTTCTACAGGTAGCTTTAGGTGAACACTGCGCAGAGCTCGCCAAAAAATAACTTGCAGCTTATTTAGCTGCCTGCGGTAGTGATAGGATCAGGAAAACACCACCAACCTTCTACAGATAGCTTTAGCTGAACAATGTGCAGAGCTCGCAAAAAAATAACTTGCAGCTTATTTAGCTGACTGCAGTAGTGATAGGATCAGAAAAACACCACCAACCTTCTACAGGTAGCTTTAACTGAACACTGTGCAGAGCTCGCAAAAAAATAACTTGTAGGTTTAGCTGAACACTGTGAGGAGGACGCACCACACTAACTTGTAGTTTTAGCTGAACACTGTGAGCAGGACGCACTGCACTAACTTGTAGCTTTAGATGAACACTGTGCAGAGGTTTCACTACACTAAATTGTAGTTTTAGCTGAACACTGTGAGCAGGACGTACTACACTAACTTGTAGCTTTAGATGAACACTGTGCAGAGGTCTCACTACACTAACTTGTAGTTTTAGCTGAACACTGTGAGCAGGATGTACTACACTAACTTGTAGCTTTAGATGAACACTGTGCAGAGGTCTCACTACACTAACTTGTAGGTTTAGCTGAACACTGTGAGGAGGACACACCACACTAACTTGTAGTTTTAGCTGAACACTGTGAGCAGGACGCACTGCACTAACTTGTAGCTTTAGATGAACACTGTGCAGAGGTCACACTACACTAACTTGTAGTTTTAGCTGAACACTGTGAGCAGGACACACTACACTAACTTGTAGTTTTAGATGAACACTGTGCAGAGGTCTCACTACACTAACTTGTAGTTTTAGCTGAACACTGTGAGCAGGACGCACTACACTAACTTGTAGCTTTAGATGAACACTGTGCAGAGCTCGCAAAAAAATAACTTGTAGGTTTAGCTGAACACTGTGAGGAGGACGCGCCACACTAACTTGTAGTTTTAGCTGAACACTGTGAGCAGGACGCACTGCACTAACTTGTAGCTTTAGATGAACACTGTGCAGAGGTCTCACTACAGTAACTTGTAGTTTTAGCTGAACACTGTGAGCAGGACACACTACACTAACTTGTAGTTTTAGATGAACACTGTACAGTGGTCTCACTACACTAACTTGTAGTTTTAGCTGAACACTGTGAGCAGGACGCACTACACTAACTTGTAGCTTTAGATGAACACTGTGCAGAGCTCGCAAAAAAAATAACTTGTAGGTTTAGCTGAACACTGTGAGTAGGACGCACCACACTAACTTGTAGTTTTAGCTGAACACTGTGAGCAGGACGCACTGCACTAACTTGTAGCTTTAGATGAACACTGTGCAGAGGTCTCACTACACTAACTTGTAGTTTTAGCTGAACACTGTGAGCAGGACGTACTACACTAACTTGTAGCTTTAGATGAACACTGTGTAGAGGTCTCACTACACTAACTTGTAGGTTTAGCTGAACACTGTGAGGAGGACACACCACACTAACTTGTAGTTTTAGCTGAACACTGTGAGCAGGACGCACTGCACTAACTTGTAGCTTTAGATGAACACTGTGCAGAGGTCACACTACACTAACTTGTAGTTTTAGCTGAACACTGTGAGCAGGACACACTACACTAACTTGTAGTTTTAGATGAACACTGTGCAGAGGTCTCACTACACTAACTTGTAGTTTTAGCTGAACACTGTGAGCAGGACGCACTACACTAACTTGTAGCTTTAGATGAACACTGTGCAGAGCTCCCAAAAAATAACTTGTAGGTTTAGCTGAACACTGTGAGGAGGACGCACCACACTAACTTGATATATTTTTTATGGTTTCTTTTTCCTTTTGACACATGTTTCTGATATAGGGTTCTATGGTTACGGCCAGTAACATAAGGGGGATTGTAATTGCTAATTTTATGTGATTATATATTTTCCTGGATCTACACGCATTTTTAAAAATTCATTTCAATATGATTGCATTATTGTATGGAGGATGGATGATTTTTAAAGGGGGCAACATGTGTGTCGTGACTGTTATGGTTTAACTTTACATATTCCCCTCGATGATTCCATTGGTCCGTACATCTATATTACTCTCATGCCGCAATGTTTGTATTGTTTCCAGAATGTTAGGCAATCTATTCGATCTGCGCTTGACGATCCTGGTAAACATAAGGAACAATATAAGTGGCTAATGGAGGAAGGAAACAGCTCCATTTGGTGTTTATTTACAACACCAATCTTTGACAGTCTCCGGTGGGTACGATATCTCGCGCTGTTGCGCCTGCGCGATGAGCTGTCTTCCTTCACTAGATGCAGTGCTTTCTAATGAGAGGGATGTTCCTGTGTATGTCGTCACCACGATGATACGCGGTGACGCACACGACGTACACGTCCATGTATAGCTAGTCAGTCAGGGGAAGTGCGCTGCGCTCCGCGTCACAACGTGGTGACGCGTGAGCGCGGCCATCACATGTCTATATTGTCTGACTCTAATTGGCCACATGGATGATCCAAGCCGAGGTCTGGTTTGGATCCAAAAGCCATCTAGTGATAGGTTAGACAGAGGGTCAGCTGACTAAAACATCCCCATGTGATGCAAAACCCGGAAGTCACGCCGCACAGGTGTCCCCAATGTAATTTTGAGCATGTTCTATTTAATAGCGCAGTGGACGAGAGGTGAGCTGTACCCCAGTTGATGTCTTCTCAGACGAAACGCGTCGGGTGTAGGACGCTACCTCAAACCATCTATCTACTGCGCTCAATTACATTTTTTATGCTTTTATGAATTTTGTTTTTATCTGGAAATTTTTATGCTGGAAACTTTGATACAATTAAACCTTTGACAAAACGGAATTTACACTATGTGGAGCCTTCTTTTTCCTGTTGTCCTTATCCGAAACTATCCAAGTCCCAAGTGAGTGCTGGAGGAACGTACCAGGAGACCGGGCAAGATTGGAGTTTCCTATCAGGATCATCGGAGGGTGGACCAGGAACTGCCATAACTCTACCGTGGTACACGGTTCAAGCCCGTATGACTCACCGCTGTACGGCCTGTGAGTCCACCGCGTCCGGTAAGGGCATTTTATATTACTCTCACACCATGCTGATCACTGGAGGAATCCAGCAAATATCATTCTGAGATAGATACCTATGCTTCAAGAATTTTCCATCTGATTGTATGAACTGTCCGCACTTTAGAGACTTTTCATTTTACCCATACACGCCTATGTTTGTTTTTTAAGTTGTGGGTTCAATTTGTGTGATGCACATTTGATTTAGATTGCCTTATCACAGAGGACATATCTATAGAGGTCTTCTTTGGAATATTGGATCCCTCATTGATAGAGTGTCCTCCTACATATGGTTAAATTTACACTTTATGTTTGATATACACTGTTTATCACTTTAATACATTTTGATGGTATTAACTGATAGAGTTTAGTAGATATATGAACAGATGCTCTCTGTGGAACATCAGGTTTCTCATTTGTTCACTGTATTTTTTGTATGAGGTTTAATTCACCCTCTGATAGACTCTGTTAGTCACTCTTAGCACATTTTTGGATGCTGCTAATAGATACAATATAGCGCTACACTTTTTATTTTTATTTTCATTGTCACAATTAGTCTAATTGGTGGTGTTGGCTGCTCATCATTATATTCAATTTCCACTTTTATTGGTTGGCGCAGTAGTTCTTTCCCCTTTGTTTTTTATGCTATTTTTTGACACTACAGCTGCAGCCTTCCTTCTTCATCTTTGTATTGGTCCATACCACTCAAAGGTATGGATGTATTTGAATATCGCACGAATCGCACTTTTAATATAGAAGGTGTTTTTTCAATTCTAAATACAGATTCTGAAATGGGAGGTCTCTTCCTAAGGTTGAAAAACCTAATGGTTTCAGAAATCCATTTGGAATGGGACATCGCATTTTTGGAACAGTACTCTAAAGACCGGATGGTCCCAAGAGGGTTAAGATGGACTATCCATCCACAACAAGGAGATTCGGACACGGAAACTTGGTTCCACTATTTTAATGAGGCAGGGATCTCATTGCTCAGTTTCCTTATGGATAGGAAACGGGCACGGAGAAATACATTGGATAAAGAGATTAAAGAGATCCGGGACAAATTACTTCCTTATAAATCCACAGCAGAATATATCAATTTATCTACAAATTTAAAAAATCATTTAGAAAAAGAGGAACAGGAACAAAAAATTAAAAAACAGAAAAAATATAGTAGAGATATGAATGACTATAAAACAGGGAATGTATTTGTTTGGCAAAACAAGGAACAGACTGTGGGGTCTACAGAACATAATGGGATGGAGGTGACATCATCATCCAACACAAGGGCCCTGGAAGCAAGTGTGGCCCCTCCCCCATCTAAAGGGGATGGTCACAGGGTCCAATACCCACCTGACCCCCATACACCGAGATATCAATATAAGAGTCCAGCCCCCCAACAGAGGGGTAGAGGCAAAAGAGGGAGGGGCAAGAGTAGGAGGAACGATGATCGTGTTCCATACAATGAACAGGGTCCACGTGACTCCTCAGCACAAGGTGGATATAGGGGTCATGATGATTATTATCAATATGAACCATACCCCCAAAGGACACCCCTTCGGACCTATAATAGGTTCTCCCCTCTGAGAGAGGAACAAAACCAGAATTACCATTCCCAATATTCCTATAGAACTAGGGATAATGACTACCCAGAAAGGTCTCCATATAATTACAATCAACGGTTTCCTAAAGCTCCAAGGATGGAGGGTTTTCACAAGCGGAACGAAGACCCCCCACACTATGGAGAACAAAACGGGGCACCAGAGGGGGGAGGCGTGCCCGTAAAAAGAAAGCGGGTATAGAAAACAAAGGCATCTTCAACCTGAGTAGAGCAGCTTTTTCGGAGGCTGAAAAGATTGTTTTAGAGAAAGGTTTGAAGTTTGCCCCCCCTAAAAAACTGAATAAGTTTTCTGCCTTCATTGACGTACAAAAATACGTGCGTAAATTAAACATTCAAAGGTATATTATGTCAAATTCGAGTAGACCGCTTTGTCCACAGACTAATACCCACACTGTACATTCAGGATTGAGCAATCCATCTTTGTTCAACCCTCCAGCCCCTATGGCACCTCCAATTAAGGTCTTCAGAGACCTAGTTTTGAAGGATCTTGAAGAGCTTCCCCCTAAAAGGATATATAATGATCCAAAGTTCAAAATGGGACTAAAATCACTTTGTGAAAGAAAGAACCTTATCATCCGTTCTGCAGATAAGGGGGGAGGAGTGGTCATCCTTGACAAAAGTGACTATCACAGTGAGATGACCAGGATCCTCGGTGATGCTGAGACATACCGCTGCCTTCAAAAAAACCCAACGTTGGAATACAAAAAGAAACTAATAGATCTGGTAGATACTGGATCACAATTAGGCATTTTAAATAAAAAAGAAAAGCATTTTTTGGTACCTGTGGCACCACGTATTCCTATCATGTACTATCTTCCGAAAGTACATAAAAATGCGTCAAATCCGCCAGGACGCCCGATCATCAGCGGCATCAATTCTGTAACTTCTAAGGTAGGGAAATACATCGATTTTTTCCTCCAACCGATAGTCCAATCTGTTCCTTCTTTTTTAAAAGATACCAGAGACACCATTATGAAATTGCAGAAAGTCACAGATACTAGGAATCTAATATTAGCCACTGCGGATGTTACGTCCTTATATACATCTATACCCCAAACGCAGGGTCTGGAAGCTGTTGAGTGTTTTCTCTCAAGAGAGGGCAATATCCCCCGAACACAAAGAAAGTTCATCATGGATTTACTTAAATTTGCCACAGGTGCCAACTATTTTTGGTACAATGACCAATTTTACCTACAGACAAAGGGAGTGGCCATGGGAGCAAAGTTTGCTCCCAGCCTGGCAAACATCTTCATGGCCAAATGGGAGGAGGATGTCGTCTATGCTCTAAACCCCCCGGAGCTAGTTCTTTGGGTGAGGTACATAGACGACATCCTCCTCCTATGGAGGGGGAGCATGGACTCTTTGGACGCATTCATTACTATCCTAAATGCAAACCAGAGAGGTATCCATCTGACACACGAAGCCAGCCCGTCCAAAATCCATTTTTTGGATCTAGAGATCACATCCAATAATGGACATCTGGAAACCAAAACATTCTTCAAGGCTACGGATCGGAATGGATACATTCCGACCGATAGCTGTCACCATGAGGTATGGCTCAAATCCATTCCGAAAAGTCAGCTAGTGAGAATAAGGAGAAATTGTTCTCATCTTTCAGACTATTTCCTGCAAGCTGAAATCCTAAAAAAACGTTTCTGTGAAAAAGGCTATGACAAATCCCTTATCACCAAGGAGATCCAAGAAGTAGCTCAAATTGATCGGGCTGCTTTACTGGTCGCTCAATCAAATAAACCTATAAAACACGGAGATTCTAAACATAAGTGGTCTTTCCTTACGAATTTCTCTACTCAATACAAACAAGTTAGAGACATCATTAAAAAACATTGGAAAATATTGAAGAGTGACACCATTTTGGGCCCAGTGTTACCCGAACAGGCCGCGACTATTTTTAGGGGTGTTCCATCAATTAAAGGACAAATCGCACCAAATGTGATAGATCCCCCAAATAAGATATCTTTCTTTCAGGACATTAAGGGATTTTATCCTTGTAGAAGATGTACAGTGTGCAAATGGAATGTTTGTCAAGCACGAAAAATAGAAACTTTTAATTCCACCACTACAGGCAAACAATACAAAATGAAACAATTTGCCACATGCAAAACCCCATATATTGTATATCTCATTACATGCCCGTGCAAGAAACAATATATTGGTCAGACAATACGGAACTTTACCACTAGGGTAAAAGAACATATCACAGCAATAAAAAAGGGTAAAACCAATCATAGTGTTTCAAAACATTATGCATCATATCATGACCGCAATCCAGCAGGAACCACTTTCCAGGTCATAGATCGGTTTATTCCGCATTGGAGAGGGGAATCTAACATAAGGGGGGTCTCGAAACTTGAAACCTGGTGGATACACCAAATTAAATGCTATGTACCCCACGGTTTAAATATCGAGTGGGACATCAATGCGTTCATTAATCAGTCTTAAAGACCCCTATCAGGCCTCCTTGTTCTGATTTGCTGATTCAGTTTTTTCTATTTTTTCTATTTTTTATATATTTTTTATATTTTTGTTTTTTTTTTGATTGTCGGTAGGTACTCTATTGTGGATTAAACTCCGCTATCTCTACTATATGGGCTCTAGATATATCTTTGATAACGGCTAATGGACCCGTGGTTGTCCCTTTTTCCTTTCTCTGATTATAATGGGTTAATATTCAATTGATCTAGTTGTAGCAGAGGAAAAGAAAAATATTGATATATTTTTTATGGTTTCTTTTTCCTTTTGACACATGTTTCTGATATAGGGTTCTATGGTTACGGCCAGTAACATAAGGGGGATTGTAATTGCTAATTTTATGTGATTATATATTTTCCTGGATCTACACGCATTTTTAAAAATTCATTTCAATATGATTGCATTATTGTATGGAGGATGGATGATTGTTAATAGGGGGCAACATGTGTGTCGTGACTGTTATGGTTTAACTTTACATATTCCCCTCGATGATTCCATTGGTCCGTACATCTATATTACTCTCATGCCGCAATGTTTGTATTGTTTCCAGAATGTTAGGCAATCTATTCGATCTGCGCTTGACGATCCTGGTAAGCATAAGGAACAATATAAGTGGCTAATGGAGGAAGGAAACAGCTCCATTTGGTGTTTATTTACAACACCAATCTTTGACAGTCTCCGGTGGGTACGATATCTCGCGCTGTTGCGCCTGCGCGATGAGCTGTCTTCCTTCACTAGATGCAGTGCTTTCTAATGAGAGGGATGTTCCTGTGTATGTCGTCACCACGATGATACGCGGTGACGCACACGACGTACACGTCCATGTATAGCTAGTCAGTCAGGGGAAGTGCGCTGCGCTCCGTGTCACAACGTGGTGACGCGTGAGCGCGGCCATCACATGTCTATATTGTCTGACTCTAATTGGCCACATGGATGATCCAAGCCGAGGTCTGGTTTGGATCCAAAAGCCATCTAGTGATAGGTTAGACAGAGGGTCAGCTGACTAAAACATCCCCATGTGATGCAAAACCCGGAAGTCACGCCGCACAGGTGTCCCCAATGTAATTTTGAGCATGTTCTATTTAATAGCGCAGTGGACGAGAAGTGAGCTGTACCCCAGTTTATGTCTTCTCAGACGAAACGCGTCGGGTGTAGGACGCTACCTCAAACCATCTATCTACTGCGCTCAATTACATTTTTTATGCTTTTATGAATTTTGTTTTTATCTGGAAATTTTTATGCTGGAAACTTTGATACAATTAAACCTTTGACAAAATGGAATTTACACTATGTGGAGCCTTCTTTTTCCTGTTGTCCTTATCCGAAACTATCCAAGTCCCAAGTGAGTGCTGGAGGAACGTACCAGGAGACCGGGCAAGATTGGAGTTTCCTATCAGGATCATCGGAGGGTGGACCAGGAACTGCCATAACTCTACCGTGGTACACGGTTCAAGCCCGTATGACTCACCGCTGTACGGCCTGTGAGTCCACCGCGTCCGATAAGGGCATTTTATATTACTCTCACACCAGGCTGATCACTGGAGGAATCCAGCAAATATCATTCTGAGATAGATACCTATGCTTCAAGAATTTTCCATCTGATTGTATGAACTGTCCGCACTTTAGAGACTTTTCATTTTACCCATACACGCCTATGTTTGTTTTTTAAGTTGTGGGTTCAATTTGTGTGATGCACATTTGATTTAGATTGCCTTATCACAGAGGACATATCTATAGAGGTCTTCTTTGGAATATTGGATCCCTCATTGATAGAGTGTCCTCCTACATATGGTTAAATTTACACTTTATGTTTGATATACACTGTTTATCACTTTAATACATTTTGATGGTATTAACTGATAGAGTTTAGTAGATATATGAACAGATGCTCTCTGTGGAACATCAGGTTTCTCATTTGTTCACTGTATTTTTTGTATGAGGTTTAATTCACCCTCTGATAGACTCTGTTAGTCACTCTTAGCACATTTTTGGATGCTGCTAATAGATACAATATAGCGCTACACTTTTTATTTTTCTTAACTTGTAGTTTTAGCTGAACACTGTGAGCAGGACGCACTGCACTAACTTGTAGCTTTATATGAACACTGTGCAGAGGTCTCACTACACTAACTTGTAGTTTTAGCTGAACACTGTGAGCAGGACACACTACACTAACTTGTAGTTTTAGATGAACACTGTACAGATATCTCACTACACTAACTTGTAGTTTTAGCTGAACACTGTGAGCAGGACGCACTACACTAACTTGTAGCTTTAGATGAACACTGTGCAGAGCTCGCAAAAAAATAACTTGTAGGTTTAGCTGAACACTGTGAGGAGGACGCACCACACTAACTTGTAGTTTTAGCTGAACACTGTGAGCAGGACGCACTGCACTAACTTGTAGCTTTAGATGAACACTGTGTAGAGGTCTCACTACACTAACTTGTAGTTTTAGCTGAACACTGTGAGCAGGACGTACTACACTAACTTGTAGCTTTAGATGAACACTGTGCAGAGGTCTCACTACACTAACTTGTAGTTTTAGCTGAACACTGTGAGCAGGACGCACTACACTAACTTGTAGTTTTAGATGAACACTGTGCAGAGGTCTCACTACACTAAATTGTAGTTTTAGCTGAACACTGTGAGCAGGACGCACTATACTAACTTGTAGTTTTAGACGAACACTGTACAGAGGTCTCACTACACTAACTTGTAGTTTTAGCTGAACACTGTGAGCAGGACGCACTACACTAACTTGTAGCTTTAGATGAACACTGTGCAGAGGTCTCACTACACTAACTTGTAGTTTTAGCTGAACACTGTGAGCAGGACACACTACACTAACTTGTAGTTTTAGATGAACACTGTGCAGAGGTCTCACTACACTAACTTGTAGTTTTAGCTGAACACTGTGAGCAGGACGCACTACACTAACTTGTAGCTTTAGATGAACACTGTGCAGAGCTCGCAAAAAAATAACTTGTAGGTTTATCTGAACACTGTGAGGAGGACGCACCACACTAACTTGTAGTTTTAGCTGAACACTGTGAGCAGGACGCACTGCACTAACTTGTAGCTTTAGATGAACACTGTGCAGAGGTCTCACTACTCTAACTTGTAGTTTTAGCTGAACACTGTGAGCAGGACACACTACACTAACTTGTAGTTTTAGATGAACATTGTGCAGAGGTCTCACTACACTAACTTGTAGTTTTAGCTGAACACTGTGAGCAGGACGCACTACACTAACTTGTAGCTTTAGATGAACACTGTACAGAGCTTGCAAAAAAATAACTTGTAGGTTTATCTGAACACTGTGAGGAGGACGCACCACACTAACTTGTAGTTTTAGCTGAACACTGTGAGCAGGACGCACTGCACTAACTTGTAGCTTTAGATGAACACTGTGTGGAGGTCTCACTACACTAACTTGTAGTTTTAGCTGAACACTGTGAGCAGGACGCACCACTCTAACTTGTAGTTTTAGATGAACACTGTGCAGAGGTCTCACTACACTAACTTGTAGTTTTAGCTGAACACCGTGAGCAGGACGCACTACACTAACTTGTAGCTTTAGATGAACACTGTGCAGAGCTCGCAAAAAAAACCTTGTAGGTTTAGCTGAACACTGTGAGGAGGACGCACCACACTAAGTTGTAGTTTTAGCTGAACACTGTGAGCAGGACGCACTGCACTAACTTGTAGCTTTAGATGAACACTGTGCAGAGGTCTCACTACACTAACTTGTAGTTTTAGCTGAACACTGTGAGCAGGACGCACTACACTAACTTGTAGTTTTAGATGAACACTGTGCAGAGGTCTCACTACACTAACTTGTAGTTTTAGCTGAACACTGTGAGCAGGACGCACTACACTAACTTGTAGCTTTAGATGAACACTGTGCAGAGCTCGCAAAAAAATAACTTGTAGGTTTAGCTGAACACTGTGAGGAGGACGCACCACACTAACTTGTAGTTTTAGCTGAACACTGTGAGCAGGACGCACTGCACTAACTTGTAGCTTTAGATGAACACTGTGCAGAGGTCTCACTACACTAACTTGTAGTTTTAGCTGAACACTGTGAGCAGGACGCACTACACTAACTTGTAGTTTTAGATGAACACTGTGCAGAGGTCTCACTACACTAGCTTGTAGTTTTAGCTGAACACTGTGAGCAGGACGCACTACACTAACTTGTAGCTTTAGATGAACACTGTGCAGAGCTCTCAAAAAAATAACTTGTAGGTTTAGCTTAACACTGTGAGGAGGACGCACCATACTAACTTATATTTTTAGCTGAACACTGTGAGCAGGACGCACTGCACTAACTTGTAGCTTTAGATGAACACTGTGCAGAGGTCTCACTACACTAACTTGTAGTTTTAGCTGAACACTGTGAGCAGGACGCACTACACTAACTTGTAGCTTTAGATGAACACTGTGCAGAGGTCTCACTACACTAACTTGTAGTTTTAGCTGAACACTGTGAGCAGGAGGCACTGCACTAACTCTAAATAGTCTAGCTGCCTGACTGTGGTACTAATAGGATCAATAGAACACCAGCAATTTTCCTCAGGTAGCTGTAAATACTGTAACAAGACAAGCCTGCCTGTCAGTAAGAAGATAACAGGAACGGATCTAGCTAAACTGAATACAGTGTATATATATATATATATATATATATATATATATATATATATGCAACACCTGGGATGCATATATATATATACACAATACACTGTAAGTGCAGCTAACTCACTGATTGTCCTGCCTAATCTAGCTAACTCAAATGAAATGACACTGTCTCTCTGTCTATCTATGTATCTCAACGCCGGAACACACACTACACAGGGCCGCCGTGCAGGCGACCTTATATAGTGTGGGGCGTGTTCTAAACCCCCTGAGCCATAATTGGCCAAAGCCACCCTGGCTTTGGCCAATTACAGCTCTCTCTACCGACGGCGCTGTGATTGGCCAAGCATGCGGGTCATAGTGTTTAACTTATATACTGGGGTATGGCGCTCCCTTTAGGATAATGGGGTAATGTGGTAGGGGGGGGGGTTTGTATAATTCCTTGTACCTAAAACCAGTTTTGACTCCAATAATACCCCTATTGGTGCTACAGAATACCATCAACCCTATAAAGTGCAGAAATTTAATGTGCAATAGTGCAATCTTCAGTGAACCAATTCATAACTCATACATGTGATCACATTTAAAAAATATATAACCAAACTAATATTTGGGGGTTATGTGCTGAACCCCTAATTAAATATTAGGTTTTCACCAACAAGCCAGCATAAATACTGACTTATCTGCAAAAACCATACATACACCTTAAACCAAGTTAAATTAATTAATAGTGTACCAATAATCGTAGTCCTAGATGTGCTAAAACAATGATTTCCTGCAAACCCCATATCACATGAACTCGGTGCAGGTGTGAGCAAAACAATTAGTAATACGTAGTAAGTGATAATAAAAATTATAGTCCATATAATAATCAGTCAAAATGTTCAAATCCGATGTTCAAAATGATCTCCAAAGCTGTGACTGGGGTGCTCTCAGATGATATTAGTGACTTGTTGTGCTCCCCCTCACGGGTCCCCACTCACCGACTGCCGCAACCCCAAAAGGGGCAAACAGCGTAGGGTATCACGGCCACAGACTCCTCTCCACCGCGATCATCTGGGGTATCCGGATTGGTCTCCGCTCACCGTGTTCTATTTAGGGTATGTTCTCAGTGGCTCCCTCATGGAAAAAAGGAATAGAATGCTCCCATAGTGTAAAAAAGTTTTATTCCATAAATCTCCAAATGATTACACCATAAGGATAATAAATGACTGAAAAAACAGCCAAAAACTAAAAACTAAAAGCTAAATTAAAACAAAAACTAAATTAAATTAAAATCATCCAGTAAGTCAAGTGTACCACCCCGGGTGCATATACTAAATACTGAGTGGAGCGTGCCTGAAGTCAGGCTGATGTGGATGCAGCAGCGTGGGCTAGTAGCGAGGTGTTTGCGTTCCACCTGCGTTCCACACAAAGTCCACACCCGGAAGTGACGTAGCGTGCGTGGCGCCGTCTGTACAGGCTTTTTACTGGCTTAAAGCGGAGTTCCACTCAAAAGTGGAACTTCCGCTTTAAGTACTCCTCCCCCCCTTACATGCCACATTTGGCATGTCATTTTTTTGGGGGGGAGTGGGTGACTACTTTAGAGAGGGACTCTCTGTCCCACTTCCTCCTTCCGCTCCACGGGGCCACCTAGGCGACTCCATGTCTCCCCTAGGCGGGTCCTCCCTCTCGGCAATCTTCTGGGACATGTGGCAGGTCCCAGAAGATTGCCTGTTCACTGGGAGAGCGCAGCACGACTCACGCATGCGCAGTGTGTGCCCGGCCGTGATGCACACAGTTCCAATGAATGTGCCGAGGAGAGGAGAGGGAGAGGAGCGGGGCTCCGTGCGGCCGCATCGCTGGACCGTGGAACAGGTAAGTGTCTGTTTATTAAAAGTCAGCAGCTAAACTTTTTGTAGCTGCTGACTTTTAATAAAAAAAAAAGCCTGGAACGCCACTTTAAGTCTGTACCAACTCATACAAGCTTCAGTGTGACACAAAAGGCAGTGCCAGAAGTATAATTGGTTCCGACATAAACAAATGCTTTATTTTCATTTTGTTGCGACAACAGTTCGATATAGATAGGAGATTCGACATGACGCTGACAATAATAATCTGTGTCTATCAAACCTGTGGTCGAATGTGCCTAACCTTAACTCTATAGTCCATCCATAGTAGTCCAAGATTATTCTAAAAGATTCGACATAGAGAGAAAAGATTTCATATAGAGAGAAAAGATTGGACATAAAGAGAAAAGATCGCTGCTGGAATTGGGTGGGCGAAGTAAAATAAAAATAATGATGATGATGAATGTTATTGGCCGATTGTAACCAAAGAGGAGGGGCAGTAAAATAGCTAGAACCACGCATGTACAGCTAACTTACTTTCACTTACGATTTGCTAGCAGAGAGAGACACACACGCTGAATCATTTCAGAAGACAGTCAATCTTAGCTGGTCCGTTTGTCACTTTGTCAGAGAACCTGAATTATTTATCAAGTGAGCATAAGCACAGCAGCAGAACAATAGTGAAGCAAGCTACAGTTCAACTTAACTTTTTCACAATAATCTGCTGCTATTGTGTTAGTGTTGTGAACTTGATAGATAGAGATACTAGTGATACTAGTGTTGCTGCTAGTGTTGTGATAGCCTCAGAGGCTGCCCGTGTTGTGGGGGGGATTTATATAGATTCTATATTATAGATTGAGATTCTATATACCCTATCTTGTTACCTGTCTGATCAGTGACTGATCACTATCACCAGTCCATTTTCTGAACTATACAGCAATAGCAAGTCAGCAATGTACCGTTCTAATGGAACTGGTGGTGGTGGTGCCAGGTTCTAACACCTGGCAAAAGTGGCAAGGTCTCTGCTACTAGTGCCTCTGACACTTCTGCCGCCACAAACATGCTGTCCACAACAGTGGGGGTCACCACCAGTGCCACCAGCAAAGCTAGTTCCACCACCACCAGTTCTAATATTAGTTTTCCTGCCAGACCACCAACATCTGCTGCCGCTTCCACTGCCAGTGCAGCGCCTCCTTCTACTTCTACAGGTGTCATGGCTGCTTATTTTTATGGAATAGGCAAGAAACCTAGTAAAGTGGAGTTGCCTTTACATTCACCACCACCAATCACACTGCCAGTGCCACTGCCCAGCTCCCCAAAAAAGCAATTGAGGGAGACAGCAGCAGAGACAGAGTGTGAGACTTTTTTTTCATTGGCCCAAGAAGAGAATGATTTTGAATGTGATGCTCCTCTTTCCCCAACCATTGCAGACGTTTTATACACTCTTAGCCCACAGGATTTACAGTTTGACCTAGAGAAAGTGCAAGAGGGATATTCTGTGAAGAGTAGGACAGGTAGCAGTCCACTATTTTGATCTGCTGCTAACTCCCCTTCTCCCTCTGTTATTATGGAGGAAGAATCCTGTGACGATATCACCGACCTTCCAGTCCCCAGCACCCCTGCCATTAGCAGCACTAGTTCTAGTTCACCAAGTGTAACTGTAGTGGCAACAGCTTCCACCAGTGGTGTGCTACCTGGTGCAGCTATATCATCCCTAAATAGAGATTAACAGGGTCAAGGGCTGCTTTCCGCTGCAGCAACATTTGGAAATACTTTCAAACATTGGAAGGCGGGTTCTTTGTAAAGTGTAAATTGTGTGGGAAGCAAGTGAGTAGGGGTAATAAGTTAGGTCATTTAACCAATGCTGGTATGAACCTACACCTTAAAAATTACCACCACTCTACTTTACTGTGGGCAGAGGCAGAAAAAGAAGATGGTAGCGCAGGAAGCAGCATAACCGACTCTGACTGTACTGGTGGTACCTCCTCAACCACACCACTTACTCAGAGCACAGGAGGCAATAGAGAGGGTTCAATTAAGACAAACCGTTCACATGCAGTAGTTCCACTGCAGACCCAATCAGGCTCCTCATCCCCCCAAGGACATCATCAGCCTACCCTACATAGTTTTGTTTCCAAGGGCATGTCAAAACAGCAGGCCAACAAGATCACCTGCCTCATTGGCCAATTCATTGCTGTTGGAGTAGCCTCTTTTCGCATGATTGAAGGGGAGCCGTTTAAACAGCTCATGCATGCCCTTGCTCCATGATACGTTGTTCCTGCATGAACAACTTTCAGCAGAAAGATTATTCCAGCACTATACCATTCACGCGTTGCATTATTGAAGGAAAAAATGGCCAAAGCCGAGGGTCAGACAATTCATTTGACCACTGATTTGTGGACAGCTTCCAGCGGTCAACACGCTTTCCTGTCTTGGCACTAGTGTAAGAGTTCAAACTTCATCAGGAATCAGGTCTGCAGCACAAGACCAGCAGGGTTATCAAGCTTTCCTGCTCCACACAGAAGTCTGTGATGATAAACACAACAAGCCAACATATTGCGGGCAATTAAATAGATGTTGGCCAATTGGTTTGGAGAGTGGGCAGTCACCAATGTCTCTGTTGGGTTCATTGTGACAGACGGAGTGTCACGTACCTGGTGGCGGAGCCCAGAATGCAGGGAGTGGCCTCTCGTGTGCCTCTGGCTCAAGAACCCCTGATAGAGGAAACAGGGACTCACGAGCGCAGGGGGCCACAAGTGCCTGGCAAGTGGCAGGTGTCTCTGAAGTTCAACTGGAACACCGGAACAGCAGGCTGAAGAAGAAGCACTGGAGAACTGTCTGGAACACTGGAACCACTGGCTGTGAGGAGAAGCACTGTAGCAGGCAGGAACTCTGGAACAGCAGGCGGCAGGGAGGTGTTCTGTAGTTCGGCTGGAGAACTGGAGCAGCAAGCTGTAAGAGAGTGCACTGGAACTCTGGCAGGAACACTGGAACCACTGGCTGTGGGAGGTGCACTGTAGCAGGCAGGAACTCTGGAACAGCAGGCAACAGGGAGGTGTTCTATAGTTCAGCTGCAGCACAAGCAGAATCAGACAGGCTGGGTCAACACTGGCGGGCAAGCAGGTACCAAACGGAGGCAGGAGAGTAGTCAAGATACAGTCCGGGTTGGCAACAGGCGGGTAACGGATAACCGAAGGAGAAGGCAGGAGAGTGGTCAGACAAGCCGGGGTCAAGGACTGGCAGCGAACAAGAATAGTCAGGAACAGGCCGGGTAACAGGAAGCAGGTAGGCAGGTATTCAGGTAGCTTAGGGTCACAGGGAACGCTGTAAACCGGACAGCAAGAAAGCGTGCTGACAGGCTCCTTTAAATAGGCCTAATGGCGCCAAACACTGTCACACTGCACGTCTGCGCGCATCCACGTGCACTCGTGCACACCCGTGTACCGACCGTACGTGCCCGTTCGTACCATCGTGCACCCGCATACACCCGTTCGTACGAGCGCGCACCCGCCCGCGTCCGTTCGCGCCAACGCGCCTCCGAACGCGTCCTCTGGCTCTAACAGTGGTTCTGTTAACCGATCTTCCGCCGACGGTTGTGCTAACAGGACGCCTTTCATGACATTGCCCCCCCCCCAAGGGGCAGCCTCCGGATGCCCAACTGTGCCATCTTACTTGGATGAGACCTTTTAAAGGCAAGAATCAGCCTCCTCGCATGAATGTTGGACTCCGGCTCCCAGGAGTTCTCCTCAGGCCCGTACCCCTTCCATTTTACCAAAAACTGGACTTGGTTACGTCTCTTCCTGCAATCCAGAATGGACTTAACCTCATATTCGGTTTCTCCGTCAATGATTACAGGTTCAGGGGGATCAACCCTCCGGTTGGCAAAAGGATCAGAAACCGTGGGTTTGAGTAGGGCCACGTGAAAGACCGGGTGGATCCGGAATGACTCCGGTAACTTCAGTTCATAGGCCATGTTATTAATCTTCCTTAGAACTGGGAAGGGACCCACAAATTTAGGGCCCAATTTTTTGGAAGGACATGCCAGTTTTAAATTCACAGTAGACAGCCAGACCTGATCCCCGGGCTTGAGGTCAAGTTCCCCCCTTCTCTTCTTGTCAAACACCTCTTTGTTGTAATTCTGAGTCCTTGCCATAGTCTCCTGCAGAAGTTTATTATTTGACTCAAAGAAGTCTAGATTCTCCTGGACAGCTGGTACTGGGCACTCCGGGATGTTACTGGACAGGAACAGAGGATGGAAACCATAATTTGCGAAAAACGGTGACTGCTTCGTGGCGGAATGGACAGAATTATTATAAGCAAATTCGGCAAGAGGTAGGAGCGGAGCCCAATCATCCTGGGAGAAAGAAGAAAAACAGCGCAGATACTGCTCCAGCGTCTGATTTGTTCTTTCTATCTGGCCATTTGTTTGGGGATGATAGGCAGAGGAGAAAGAAAGGTCAATTTTCAAAGATCCACAAAGTGCTCTCCAAAACTTGGAAGTAAATTGCACCCCCCGATCTGAAGTAATATTTGCAGAAATGCCATGAAGCCTCACCACTTTCCTGATAAATGTCCTTGCAGTCTCAGCGGCAGTAGGTGTGCCCTTCATTGGTAAGAAATGAGCCATTTTTGATAGTCTATCCACCACTACAAAGATTGTAGTGTAGCCTTCAGAAGGTGGCAGCTCGACAATAAAATCCATGGAGATCATCCTCCATGGCTTCTCCGGAACGGGTAATGGCTTCAACAGACCCCAAGCCTTACACTTGCTGCCCTTATTTTGAATGCAAGTGGCACATGCTTCCACATAGTCCCTGCAATCTTTCCTTAACTGCGGCCACCAGAATGTGCGCTGAAGGAGTTCAGATGTTTTGTGCACACCAAAATGGTCGGCCAACATGTGGTCATGACAGGAACTAAGAACTGCCGCTCGCAACTCCTGGGGTACGAAGATCCTATCTTTGAACCAAAGAAGCTCGTCTCTGGACTGTAGAGCTGAATCAGGTGGAGCAGAGGCGTCCCTAGAAGCTTGCTTGATTTGTGAGAGTAGGTCCCCTTGGAGCAGCAGAAAGTTTCCTGAGGATAAGATGGTGTCTGGGGATGGAGATGCTTCAGGTCCATTGTACATTTGTGACAGTGCGTCAGGCTTGGTGTTCTTTGAACCGGGGCGATAGGTTATGTGGAATGAAAATCTGGTAAAGAAAAGTGCCCACCTGGCCTGTCGTGGTCTCAATCTCTTGGCAGTCTTTAAATATTCCAGATTCTTGTGGTCTGTATAAAGAAGAATTGGATGAGCTGCTCCCTCCAGGAGATATCGCCACTCTTCAAGTGCGGCTTTGATTGCCAACAATTCTCGATCGCCCACATCATAGTTTCTCTCTGCTTCTGATAATTTGCGAGAAAAGAAAGCGACTGGATGCAAAAGAGCCCTCGGCCCCTGTCTCTGGGAAAGCACTGCACCAACCGCTATTTCCGAGGCATCCACCTCCAAAATGTATGGTAGTGTGGGATCCGGGTGCTTTAAGACTGAGGCTGAAACAAACAGATCTTTTAGCGTTGTGAAGGCCGCCTGAGCTTCCGTAGACCAATGGAACTTAAGGCCCTGCTTAGTTAACTTTGTGATAAGAGAAATGATGGTTGAGAATCCTTTGATGAATTTCCGGTAGAAATTTGCAAATCCTACAAAACGTTCGATTCCCTTCTTGTCGGCGGGAGCGGGCCAGTCCAGAATAGCAGAGACCTTCTGAGGGTCCATCTTAATACCCTCTACTGAGATGATTAGCCCAAGGAACTGGATACTCTCCTGTTCAAAGACACACTTCTCAGGTTTGGCGTAGAGGCCATGTAGTCGTAGTCGGGTCAAGACATTTCTGACATGTTCACGATGCTCAGCTAAAGAAGAAGAAAAAATCAGGATATCATCTAAATAGATAATAACAAACAGGTCAAGATAGTCTCTGAAAATGTTATTCACAAAGTGTTGAAATGTAGCAGGAGCATTGCACAGTCCAAAGGGCATGACTAAATACTCAAAGTGCCCAAATCGGGTACAGAAAGCCGTCTTCCATTCGTCTCCTCTACGAATGCGGACAAGGTTGTAGGCACCACGAAGATCCAGCTTGGAAAACACTACTGCAGACCCTAGTCTTTGAAAAAGTTCTGGCACCAAGGGCAAAGGATATCGGTTTTTAATTGTGATTTTATTAAGTGCCCGATAATCCACACAAGGGCGTAGAGAATGGTCTTTCTTCTCCACAAAGAAGATTCCTGCTCCTGCCGGGGACGTGGAGGGTCGGATGAACCCTTTCTCCAGATTGTCATCAATATATGTCTTTAATGCCCCTAGTTCTAGTTCTGACAAAGGGAAAATCCTCCCAAAAGGAATCTCTGCTCCTGGGAGGAGTTCAATTGGGCAATCGTATGGCCGGTGGGGAGGAAGGATCTCAGCCCCCTTTTGACTGAAAACGTCCAAGAAGCTGTGGTAGGCTTCAGGTACAATTTGGCAGGTTTCGGTGTCAGTTTCCATGCAGAGTAGGGAAGAAGGGGCATCGGTGACTTCTGGTAGACAGTGTTGCTGGCAGTAAGAGGATACAAACTCAATCTTCCCTGAGGTCCAATCAATTTGCGGATTATGTGCCTTTAGCCATGGCATGCCTAGTATGATGGGAAAGAGAGGAGACTCGATGACATCTAGACTGAGTAGCTCTTGATGAGTGCCGGCAATGGTGGTATGCAGAGGTACAGTCTCCTGAGTTACTGGCCCTGATCTGAGGGTAGAGCCATCGGCCAAATATACAGAAAGTCCTTTCACTCTGGGCCGAAGGGGAATGTGATGTCTGGAAGCAAAGGACAAGTCTATGAAACCGCTGCAGGCCCCGGAATCAATGATAGCGCTGGTTGGTAAATTCCCTCCTGGGAGCTGTAAGAGAATCGGAACAGCCAGATGAGAAACGTCATTCAGTACAGCAGGAGTAAGAGCAGGGGAAATAGAAAAGCACTTACGAAGCTTCGCCGGGCATGTCCGTACAAAATGTCCAGATTCCCCGCAGTACATGCACAGGTTACCAGCCCGACGGCGTTGACGCTCTTCAGGAGTAAGTGAAGGGCGTAAGAGGCCCAACTGCATTGGTTCTGGAGTGTCTGAGGTAACGGTGGTTGAAGCTGGTGAAGCAGATTGGGAAGGACTAGGCACATGGGGCAACATCCAGACAGGACGAGAAGGACCAGAGGATCGCTCCGTACGCCGTTCCCTCAGGCGTCTGTCTATCTGGATAGAGAGGTCTATGAGCCCCTCTAGAGTCTCTGGAATGCCCACTCGGGCCAGTTCATCTTTTAGAGATTCTGAAAGGCCCATACGGAACTGGTACCGTAAGGCAGCATTATTCCAGTTCGTGTCGGAACTCCAACGTCTAAATTCCGACACATAGTCCTCCACAGGCCTGCGGCCTTGTTGTAGAGCATGCAAGGCTGCTTCTGCAGTGGCTGTTAGTTGAGGATCCTCATATAGCAATGACATGGTCTGAAAGAAGTCATTTAAGGTGTCAAGTGAAACATCCTTCTTTTCTAGAAGACGATGGGCCCAGGACTGAGGCTCGCCTGACAACAGCGAGATCACGAACCCCACTTTAGTAGCCTCCAGAGAGAAAGTCCTTGGCTGAAGAGCAAAAAAGAGTTCACATGAATTACGAAAAGTCCTGAATTTACTCCGGTTGCCCGAAAATCTTTCAGGCGTGGGGACCCTGGGTTCAGGCGGCATCATCACCACTGAGGGTGCAGCAGGAGTCACGGAAGCAGGAGGTGAGGAAGCTGCTAAAGCTTGGACTCGGCCTTCCAGTTGGGTATAGCCCTCTTGTAGGCTCTTTACTGCTTGGGTAAGTCCAGCAAGATGGCGGCAGAGCTCGTCCATGGGAGAGGCTCCCTGCGTGGGCTCGGACATGGCTGTCCGGTACGGTCACGTACCTGGTGGTGGAGCCCAGAATGCAGGTAGTGGCCTCTCGTGTGCCTCTGGCTCAAGAACCCCTGATAGAGGAAACAGGGACTCAAGAGTGCAGGGGGCCACAAGTGCCTGGCAAGTGGCAGGTGTCTCTGAAGTTCAACTGGAACACCGGAACAGCAGGCTGAAGAAGAAGCACTGGAGAACTGTCTGGAACACTGGAACCACTGGCTGTGAGGAGAAGCACTGTAGCAGGCAGGAACTCTGGAACAGCAGGCGGCAGGGAGGTGTTCTGTAGTTCAGCTGGAGAACTGGAGCAGCAAGCTGTAAGAGAGTGCACTGGAACTCTGGCAGGAACACTGGAACCACTGGCTGTGGGAGGTGCACTGTAGCAGGCAGGAACTCTGGAACAGCAGGCAACAGGGAGGTGTTCTATAGTTCAGCTGGGGCACAAGCAGAATCAGACAGGCTGGGTCAACACTGGCGTGCAAGCAGGTACCAAACGGAGGCAGGAGAGTAGTCAAGATACAGTCCGGGTTGGCAACAGGCGGGTAACGGATAACCGAAGGAGGAGGCAGGAGAGTGGTCAGACAAGCCGGGGTCAAGGACTGGCAGCGAACAAGAATAGTCAGGAACAGGCCGGGTAACAGGAAGCAGGTAGGCAGGTATTCAGGTAGCTTAGGGTCACAGGGAACGCTGTAGACCGGACAGCAAGAAAGCATGCTGACAGGCTCCTTTAAATAGGCCTAATGGCGCCAAACGCTGTCACACTGCACGTCTGCGCGCATCGACGTGCACTCGTGCACGCCCGTGTACCGACCGTACGTGCCCGTTCGTACCATCGTGCACCCGCATACACCCGTTCGTACGAGCGCGCACCCGCCCGCGTCCGTTCGCGCCAACGCGCCTCCGAACGCGTCCTCTGGCTCTAACAGTGGTTCTGTTAACCGATCTTCCGCCGACGGTTGTGCTAACAGGACGCCTTTCATGACACGGAGGTTCAAACATAGTTAAAGCGCTCCAAGACTGATCTTTTGTCAGTGTGCGCTGTTCTGCACACATACTGCATTTAGTGGTCAAGGGTGCAATTCCAGTGGAGAAAAATTACAAGATTGCTCAATACTTGGACCTTTGCAGAAAGATTGCAAGGCATTTCCACCGCAGTGTAGGGGCTAGTCAACTGTTGAGGGAGAAGCAAGAACAATCAGGGCTCCCCATACATCGCCTGAAACAAGATGTCAGCACCCGGTGGAACTATACCCTGGAAATGCTGGAACGCATTTTGGAGCAAAAGACAGCCATCCACAATCTATCATCCCACCACAGCATTGGGATTGATTCCACACTGGGACGTGATGACTGGTGTATAACTGGGCAGCTCATTTATGTCTTAAAACCCTTTCAGAATGTGATGGAAAACTTGAGTCAGTGCAATGCCAGCCTAGGACAGGTCATACCCTTGTTTACCTATCTCATAGAAAAGATGGGATCGTTCCTAGAAAACAGTGAGCCTGTTTGTGGCAGCCCACTTCATGCCGATGTAGCGTCTTTCATCAGAAAGCTACAAGATAACTTAAAAGATCGGCTAAATGACCGTGTACGCAAAAGCCCTGAACTCACGCTGGTTTCCCTGTGTGATCCCAGGATCAAAGGTAAACTGGCACTCAGAGACAACAGCCTCTCCTACTGGAAAGAAAAACTGATTGAAAGGGTCCGTAATTTGCAGCAACAGAGATGTATGCCGGATGAGGCCGGTTTGGAAGATTCACCTGCCATGTCTGCTATTCCAAGGCCTGGCACCATCACTCAAAAACAACCGAGTGGAGCATGTGCATGTTGGGTAGAGGCATTTGACAATCTGGTGGATGCAGGTCAAGCAGCAGGTAATCGAGAGGAGAGCAGTGTCTCTGAAATGGTCAGCCCCTACCTATATGAGCACCTTTGCTTCCTACAGAGGACCCTTTGACCTATTGGGATGGTAAGAAAAGTTTGTGGCCTGGTCTTTGCTTGGTTGCCCAGCAACTACTATCCTGTCCTCCAACCACTGTGCAAAGAGAGAGAGTTTTCTCTATTACTGGGAATATCCTTACTCCACACTGTGCACAACTAACACCCCATTTGATGGAACAAATAACTTTCCTCAAATGTAACCTCCCCAAGCTGGGTTGCCCTACCCTTAACTTGTGAGACCTGAATCATTGTTACCATCTGAAGATAGATGGGACTCAGAGGAACCATCCAAATGTTGGGGAAAATCATTTTTTTTAATTTTCTTACCACTTGACACAATAGCAGTTGTCTACTTGTCTTTGGTGTGACCCCCAAGATTTAAATAGAATGATATTGTTTTAAGCAATCCAAATGTTTCCCTTTATTCCTTACATCACCCTTTTTTGTAATGAATGTTGTGTAGAATGACTAGAGTGTGCGTGATTGCATGAATGAATGTTGTGTGAATGGACAGTAGCAAGGGTTGAAGCCTTGATGTGGCGCTACTGCTCACGTGTTGCTGTCTTTGTAAATACAAATAGCAACGTGTGCTAATTTAACCATTTTTGTATGATGGTCTGGAAATAAGAGACAATGATTAAAGATGACCTCAACAGCATGACAGTTCCTCTTGATGGAGAGACTGCCAACTCAAGGATCAGAATATTTTACCAACACAACATAGCACAAAGAAGCATACAGTTGGAAACGTGATTCTATGCAAGATAGATTAGTTGGTCACTGCTGAGCTGCATCCAGATGCCCAGGACCCCTCCCATTTGCCATCTCTGACCCTGGGGACACCAGGGCCCTCTCTGATTCTCCGCCTGTTTCATGACCATCTGCAATTGTCCGAAGTCACCAGTGTGAGTAATCTACCCTGCTGCCATGTTACTCAAGCCCTGGAAATGATGACTGCCCTTTGAACTGTTGCCCCTTGTGATTGCGTTAGCCTGCGATCCTCTGTCCGGTTAACTGCAACCTATGTTCTGTGAACTGTTGAGGACTGTATGGAGTTTAACCCCTGCTGTAACTATCTGCTGTGTATTCTTGTGGGGGGAAAGCTGAACGGCGTGACTGGACACAATACATGGGATTACCCTTTGCACATTGAATTAGTGTAGAGAGAAATCTCTTAAATTTTCTAAGTTCAGCCTGATGGTTAAATGTAGAAAAACTACAATTATAAGGCCTCTAGTAAGTTAGTACCAATAGATGGACTAGTTCATTTAGATAAACATCACATGAATCTAACAAGGAAAGCAAAACTCAAGAAAACATTTTTTTCTGAACAACATTTTTTTATTTTTTACAGTTTTTCTCCATTGTTTTGGCTCATTTCTTGAAACAGAAATGACATTCTCAAAACTCAAAGTTCATTTGGCAAAACAGTCTTACAGTTCAGCACAACTCTATAACTCACGTGCAAAAGCTCATATCTCTCCCAAAACTGTTCACTCATGCTTCAAAACCATATTCCTTTCCCATATAAAGAGTCAGTGCTACCAAAATGGCAAAGATTCTTCTCAATTGCTTTGGCTCATTTCTTGAAACAGACCAGACGTTCTCAACTCTCTTGGTGCTTTTGCCAAAATAACCTGGATGGTTCAGCACAACACCATGGTTCACCTTCAAAAGCTCATATCTTTCCCAAAACAGTTCGCTCATGTGTCAAAAATAAATTTCTTTCTCATTCAAATAGTCAGTGCCTCCAAAATGCTTCGTCCCTTTGGCATTGTGTAAGCACTGCAAGTCAAAATGTTTAGATGTTTTGTCTCTAAGGCAGAGGACCATTGAAATATCCCTCATGTCCACCTTTCAGTCTTAGCCCAGTCCTTCATTGACAATGGTTACTGTACAGTTTTTGTCTAGCTAACTGAATACAATTGTGTATAAAACTGAAAAAAAATTTTAGGGTAAGAGTAGCCTCCAAGGTTTGACATCACACATTGCACTCATACTGCCAAGGAAAAATTACTTTACAGTATTGTAACCATTATCATTCACACACAAAGTAACTTCCATACATCAGAGTAAAAAGAAAATGTATACAGCATTATATACGGAAATATAAACACACAAACATAAAACAAGGAAATCTACATTTAGCCTACAATGCTGTAAATAAAGCCGGAGTTTCACAACTACTGTAACATCTCTTCACTGGCCACCGTCCTCACCCTCCTGCCCATCCACACGCTGCTGTCTGTCTGGCCACAGATTCTCATCAACATTGCAGCGTATATCCTCCCTTGCGATGCAACGAGGGAAGAAACGGTGTGCATGTTGCAACCATCCCCTACACTGATCTCCTGTAATATCCTCACAGGCAGCATCCATTGCATGGAGCAGAGACCTCTGATCTTGAGCCCGATGCTCATACACTCTCCACCTCAATAGGGTTGAGGAAAGGAGAGTAAGGTGGTAGGAACACCATATCCATCCTTGGATGAGCAGTGAACCAGGCCCTGATAAGCAGGCCACGGTGGAAATTCACATTGTCCCATACAATTATATATTGTGGTAGGTGAGGCCCTATGAGACCTCTCTTATTTTCAGGGATCAAATCCAAATCAAGGCGGTCCAAGAAGATGAGGATCTTCTGTGTATTGTATGGGCCAAGACTGGGGATGTGAGTGGCCACACCATTCTCAGAAATGGCAGCACACATAGTTATATTGCCCCCTCGCTGGCCTGGGACATCCACCGTGGCCAATAAAATTACGGCCACGTCTTCGGCCCTTGGCCAGGTTGAAGCCAGCCTCATCCACATACACGAGTATGTGAGAGGTCTCGTTTCCTTCCAATGCCATTATTCTCTACAATAGAGTAAAAAAAGAAGACATCAAATCAGTCATACAGAAGAGTCATACACTACAGTTACAGACAGTTACATAGGAATGTTCTACACAAGTTCAATATATTACTGGTCAGTATTCCAGTGGTTCCAAACCTGGGGTACATGTACCCTATGCAGAGGTACTACAGGGGGTATTTGACAGAAAGGGGAGGGGAAAAATTATCAATGAGTAGACTTGCTGAAATGTTACAGTAAAACCCACAGTATTAGATTTACATGGGAGGCACTACTGTAATTGCAGCTCTTTGACCCTTTTTCTTACTGTATTGTATGTTATATTCTTCAAAATAAGGATTATAATGATAATTGCATCATACAGTAAGCTGCAGTTTTTAGACAAAATGTTTATAAATCAGATATGTAAATCAAATACTTTCATACCTGGATTACCTAGATTCAGAAATCAGGTAAAGTGGGTACTGAAACCAATACATTTCGGGAACCACTGCTTACGGTAATTGTAAAAAGGTTATCTTGATGGACAACCAGTAACTGACTTACATGTACATACTGGTACCGCAGCTCTTTCACTCTGTCAGAGTTCCTCTCAAATGGTACCCTGTAAATTTACTTCATTGTCATCTGATGCTTCTTCAATATGCGGGCTAATGTGGAGATGCTTATAGAGTGACATTTTGGAATATGACATTGTCTTGCAGTGCGGATTTGTCTCAATGTGATGGCATTATTTGCAAACACCATGTTACAGATCTCTTGTTCTTGTTGTTCATTGAGAAGTTTTCCTCGGCCACCCGTGCCAGGTTGTCGTCCAATCCTAGACATAGAATTCAAAGGACAACACTCCATTCGTAATCTATACCTTATGTATTCCGTACAGAATGAGTTACCAATGTAATCGTATTGTTGTTTTACTTACAGTAACTTTACCACAATTCCAATGCATCACTGCACAGTGACTGGAATACTACTGTAAACTGTATCATCAATATTGTAGAAAATAAACTATTCCATACTATTCCATAGTTTATTTTCTATAATATTTTTCTTGTCATTGTTAGTATCATACGTAACATCCCACTGAGGTAAGATACTGTAATACTGTAGGCCTATCACACACACACACACACACACATACACACACACTAAATGAATACGTAAATAAACATATTTGTTGCTATATGCACAGTGTCCTGTCCTATACATTATATAATTCCATCATTGACTGACTAGATACCTGTTTTCCCTGCGAAAGGTTTGGATGATAGAGAAGACTGTAGAGCGAGGCACATTAGGCTGCACTCGGCGACCTGCCTCTGCCATTGTGAGGCCATGGTTAATGACATGATCTATAATTGTGGCCCCAATTTCATCAGGGACAGCATAGTGTCTTCGTGCTCCTCTGCCTCTTCCCCCTATTCCACCACCACTAACCCTTACTCTTCTTCCTCTTCTTCTTCCTCTTCTTCTTCCTCTTCCTCGAGCAGGCAGTTTCCCTTGTTTATTTACTTGGCCAGGTGCCTCCATGTTCAGAAATTGTACTGGTCCTGCATGGTCAAGCTCTATATATACATGTTTGGCAGCATTTACAATCATAGACAGCACCTGTCAGGTAACTACACATACTGTTTGATTGGTCATCTGAGACCAACTACGACTCCTCCTTTGTTAGTCGAGTTCTAGTTGCACCTGACTGTCAATTGCTGTAATCATTTTATCAAATGTTCCAAGAGATTCATATATGGTATTCATGGTATTATGTTCCTGAATAATTTTGACCATTGAACAGACTATTGTGCATGTGATGACTTAAACAATGAAATGACGCTGACACGTTTTGGAGAGAACAACCATTAAAATGAGAATTGACAATCAGTTTAGATCAACAAGATCTATTCACTTGGAAATTGTGCTAAATGTAGGCTACTTGTACTTAATCATTTGAGAAATGTACTGAGACATTGAGACATGTACTGAGACATTTGCAATTTTGATGAAATGAATGAGAAATTAAATTCAGTTGTGAACAATTGCCAAGTGGTTTGGAGATTTGTCCATGTTGTTTTGAGAATGTCATTTCTGTTTCAAGAAATGAGCCAAAACAATAGAGAAAAACTGTAACATAAACAAAACAAAAAAAAAAAAAATAAAAAAATTATAAAAATATATTCTCCCCCAACCTGGTGACCAGTCGCTGTAGGGACATATGAATGCCAGCCATCTGGTCACCAAGGTACCGATTGTGGCGGGCCAAAGAGTGACACAGCCTCCTGGTTACGGCATATTGTCTCTCTTAGACCTCCACAATGCGCCGCAGATAATCATTCACATGTGGCTCTGGAGGGGGATGTGTACTGGTCCTGGAGTGGGTGGAGAATCTGCACCAGGACGCACTGGGGAGGAGGCACAAATGGGTGTGTCCAGGTGGGGGGATAGTGATGAAGGGTGGAGGAGAACATGCCCTGTAGAAACCGCTGGGGAGGAAGGACAGTCAGCCCAACCAGACACAGGCAGGTCCAGGCCTTCATCCACCGGGTGGAGGTGAAGGATGGAGACTTCACCTTTGAAGAAAAGAAAATACATTAGATAGATAATACAATACACATGGCTTATTCACCCTAACATTATATAAAGGCAATTATCCCAGCCCTTGTAGACAATCTTGTAACATCTTGAGATGTTTTCACTTCCATACCAGTTTTCCATTTTTGATATTCAGTGAGATGCACCTAATCAATTTGTGTGTAGGAGATAGTGGTGTCTGTGTCAATTTGCTGTGTCATACCAAGTTTGCAGTGCTGTGCAGGAAGGTATAGTACTTTACTGTACTCTGACCGGGGCGGAGCTGAGTGTCCTCCCCGGCCAGAGTACAAAGGGATTCCCCTCTACACATCGAACAGTGTACAGGGGAATCTCCCAAAGATTTTATCTGCTTGGTCGCACGGCCGGCTGGAGAAAATCTTAAGGTGTAATGGACGCCTAAATGCTGACCGTCGTGACCAACCACTAACTAATCTACCTCATCCAGACTGACTGACTGTCGCAAATATGGAAGATCAGTTGCACTTGCAGAAAAACATATCAGCGCTATACCAGCTTTTAACATTACACTCACCAAAGAGAAGCCATTCAAGCCATTGCATTTGGGATGACCTAATAAAAAGTTGTTTAATAAAATATAGCAGGCTACTTTTTAAAGTTGATAATTTTGTATGGCCAGGCCACTGATTGAATAAGCCCCACTTCTGTTCTAGGCTAGGTAGGTTACTCACTCCTGGTCTAGGCTAGGAGGTATAACAGGTATAACATCATGAGAAAAGTGTTAATGCATGCATTAGGGGCATGCCAGAGATTGAACATGTTCAGGGACTGCCAGCCAATAGCTGGAGATTCTTGTCTGACACACCCCCTCCAGCCTGCTGTGTTATTCACAATGATTAACATTGGCTCAGACTGGGAACCTGAACTGCAGCAAGAAGGTGGCGTGATCAGGGACATTGAGGAAATAACAAGCACAGGTCACGCTAACAGGAAGACTGGAATCAGCTGCAGAGGGGGACTAATATAATTAATAATTCTAGCTAAACCGAAGCCTTGCAGAATAAATCACAACCATTTCTAGACAAGGTATGCCATCAGCATTTCATATTTAAAATACTATATTTGACTGGAAAATAGAAAAAAGTTATACTTACTCCCTGGATCTGCCGCATCTGGCTGTTCTTCCTTATACCCAGCAGCCTCTACAGGGCAGGTCTCCTCCACCTCCTGCTCAGCCTCAGCATCTGTTGATTAATGATAGAAAAGAACATTACAATCTGCAGTGTACAACAATCTCACACATTAGTACAAGAACATTGAAACATGTATGATCACTCAGCAGATACCAGCAAAATTATACTAACTTACATGTAGGCGTTGCTGCCTCAGCCTCCTCCTCCTGAGCCTCCCCCTCTGACTGGATGACACCTTTTTAAAGGAGAAATGATGAACGTTACAATGTTCAAGCTTCAAATTACTATAAATAAATATACTGTAGTGTATATAGATAAAATGAATTATCCATTAGCATGGCAATACAGGGCAGGTCACTAACGTTTATCTACAAGGCAGGGACATGCAATCACCATTTAGAAAAAATCAGTAAAAAAAAAAAAAATGAGGCACTTACCTATCCTGGTTCCAGCGGCGAGTGCTAGGTGCACCGCCACTGATCAGGCGCCTCAGTTCAGAGCGGCGACGTTCTGTCATATTACGTAAGTTACGCAAGCAATTGAGCGAGAAGCAATGACACTGGAATCGACAATGGAAGGCTAGACAAATGGAAAAGGACCCACTGTATTAGTGTCACTACTAAAGTACTTACTGCACATTGCTGAGGTGGAGGACTCCTGCTTCTCCAACCCTCTGCCTCCGGCGGCGCTGGGCCTGGATACGATCTTTAAATAAAATCAAACACATCATGGTAAATGTTGCGTCGGATGCTTGACAAAAAAAATGTCCTGCACACATTGCACAATGCAATGCTGACACCAACCTTGATGAGACAGCAGCTGGGTGATCTCATCCTCCTCTACACCCGCTAGGAGCTCCTTCTCATGGGGGAGGAGAGGCACCTGCTTTCCTCTGTGCCCAGCTGCCTGCGCTTACGCGCTATGGAAATGCAAAACAAAAACAGAGGAGAAACGGGTTCCACAATTAAACTACAATTGTAATCTGAAAATGACATCAACACATGAAACACATGTAGAATGAACCCGTAGAATGAAACAATGCAAATGGAATTTTTGGATTAGGCGCATTTTTTCATGTAGCATAAGATTTGCACATTTATTTACTAACCAAATTTATTTTAAGAAAAATGTATGCTTTTTTGGTGCACAATAAAATATAAAAGACAGGATTGGGATTGTGCCGACTGCCGAATAAATATAGATGTCCAGTCCACCTTTCTAATTATTACGCGCTTGTGTGAACTGTGTATGGTGTAAAATTTCCTTTCTTGTTTCTTTTGCAAAGCATTAACCCACTTGTGGATGTGGACCCCCCCATTCACTTTTTTTTATATATATTTAACTCTTTTTATTTTTCAATAACAAAAAATTTAAAACCCAGCGGTGATCTAATGCCACCAATAAAAGCTCTATATGTGGTGGGAGAAGAGCATAAATTTAATTTGGGTAGTAGGGATGAGCTTCGAGTTCGAGTTGAACTCATGTTCGACTTGAACATCGGCTGTTCGCCAATTCGCCGAACAGCGAACCCCTTCCCTGCCAGTGTCATTTTTTACACAGTAAAATCAGTGCATTTTTTGAGCTTTGATCATTGTATAAATGACAATGGTCCCAAAATGGCATCAAAAGTGTCAGATGTGTCCGCCATAATGTCGCATGTCACAAAAAAAATCGCTGATCGCGGCCATTAGTGGTAAAAACAAAATTATTAATAAAAATGCCATAAAACTATCTCTATTTTGTAGACTCTATAACTTTTGCGCAAACCAATCAATAAAAGCTTATTGTTACCAAAAATATGTAGAAGAATACGTATTAGCCTAAACTGAGGAAAAAAATAGTTTTTTATATATTTTTTGGGGATACTTATATAACAAAAAGTAAAACAAAATTGCTTTTTTTTTCAAAATCGTCACTCTTTTTTTGTTCATAGCGCAGAGGTGATCAAATACCACCAAAAGAAAACTCTATTTGTGGGAAAAAAAGGAGGTCAATTTTGTTTGGAAGCCACGTCTCACGACCGCACAATTGTCAGTTAAAGCGACGCAGTGCCGAATCGCAAAAAGTGGCACGGTTATTTGGCAGCCAAATCCTCCGGGGCTAAAGTGGTTAAAATGTAAAAAAAAAAAATAATCAGACACGTTACTTACCGTTTTATGATGCAGAATTTTTTGCGACAGACATTCGGGTCACGCCGATGGCGATAGGTCTCCTCAACCCTTCTGGAGATCTCCTCCCACTTTTCCCGCTTCCACTCCTGAGTGGTTTCCCTGGAGCGGGGGCCACACAGCTGCATCCAGCAAGGAAGCATTTCCCTTACAAGGACCTGGGACTCAATGTGAGTCCACATAAGGTTACGCTTCCTGCTGGGTGCAGCTTGTGTCCCCCTCCTACGCCCATTTTTGGATGATGGGGTTGGGGATGTTGCTGCTGTTGCTGCCTCCATAGAAGGCCCAGGAACATCCTCCATGTCGAAATTCATTGATGCCATATTATTTGAAATTGAGACTGACACAGCATCAGATGCCGCGCCCGCCATTGCACTGCACTTGCGATTGAGAAACGAAAGTTAGTTGACTGTTGGGGTAGAGTAGTAGACCAATGAATAAACGATGAAGATTCAACAAAGCAACGAAAAACATACAAACATCGAATCTTTGGCTCATGGTGTCTACAACATTAGAATTCTACTACAGCTAGCTTGTAGGCGGAAAATTTGACCGGAAATGTATGATTGCGGCGTCGTACAGTTTAGCTGCTCCGTCGAATCTTCTTTGAACATTCGACAGACACCATAAGCCTTCAATGACAGATTCAACCTTATTTAATTTGGATTTTCGGACGAATGCAAGTTTATAACAAAAAACGAAATAAAGAAAAACAAATTTCGGGAGTAACTAAATAAATGTATTTTTCGGACGAAAACAAAATTCCGAAACAAAATATTTCAGTGTGCACATGTCTACCTCTGGCAGGAAATCAAGCATACTCTATTAGGTGCCATCAACTCTAATCAATGTTCTACCACTACATAAGCCATTTTATAATATTATTGTTTATTGATCATGTAAGTTTTTATGATAAAGTGGTTCAAAGAACAACAGGGATATAAAAAGTAAACCAAAATAGCCATTTACTTTTTAGTTTGTTTCAGGTGTATAATTTAAGGCTTTGATCACATATTGGTGCTAGAATGAAGTGCTTGATGAGTATTATTATTACTAATATCTGCTAAATATTTCCTGATGCAAGATGGGCATTGTGCTTTATTTTAGTGTGTACACTAAATTGAACTCTACAAAAGATAGAATAAATGATGGGGTGTATTAATATAACACTTTTTTATTAGTGAATTTTATAAAAGTGAAACTGAAATTAAAATTAAAATCTACTTATACCCTTTGCACTCCCTAACACTTACAATAAGAAAAATCACAGACCTTGGATGAGAAAAATTTCTTCAGAAGACCTAAAAAGCACAATATGCTGGCTGTGCTTATATCTGGTTTTGCTGATCTAGTGCAGTGTTGCACCTGCATGAGTGAGCTGCACATGTTTCCATACCCTGCCTGTATGTTAGATGAGAGTTTGTGCATAAATAACACTGATGGTGAACTTGCATTACAGCTAAAAATATAATATAACAGCAAAGTTTAAGGCTACCTTGGTAAATATGAAAGCAATAAAAAAGTTGCACTAAATAGAAGAGTTGTACATACTCAATAAAACATGGAGATGTAATTTGGAATTCAGTTATATTACGCTTTTAACATATAAATAAAGCAGGTAGTAGCGCTTTACTTGCAATACAAGTATTACAGTTACCAGAGATTAATTTGAAAGGATTGCCTAATGCTTTAAAGATTAAGTTTAATGTTCACAAGATTTTATATTTTGCCTTTACTGCCCTAATGTAAAAGATACATGACTGCATAATAAGGTTAGCACCCAATAAGAAAGTATATTGCTTTCTTATTTGGTCACTTAGAACATAAGAAATTTGAATTACCCCCCCTCCCCCCCATAACCCTTACTGGTGTGAAATGATGAATCCCAATGCTTTTTCTTCCAGGAACATCACAAAATTACTGATTTTTCATTGGCAAAAGTTTCCTGATGTGTGAAATTTTGCTTGAAAAACAATCTACTTTTATTTTTCTTTATTTAGAGCAGTGGTTCACAAACTAGGGGTCGAATGACGATTTGCCAGGAGTCACCAAATCCTGGGCTATTCCTGAAGCCCATGCTGCTCTCCCAGCCTTTTCGTGGCCGCCCAGCAGGGCTGTCCCTGGAGCTTGTGGCACCCAGCTGGGCTGTTCCTTGAGCCTGCGCCGCCCACTCAGCCTCTTTGCAGCCGCCCATTCATTTCACGGCATGGCTGGGGGGCAGAGACTAGAGGTCAGCTGATTGGTGAGGAATGTGAAGTGGGAGGGGCTATAGGAGACCCTACCTCCTGATTTCGGCATAGGTGTCATTGCTACGAGACACCACAGAGTCTGAGACACAGTGAGTAACACTACCTGTGATTAGAGTTGCCATTAAAAGTCCCCACTACAGTTCTCAGATCAGCAGATTACATTGATCAAGAGCACCTAAGTTAGCTGATCAGTACCCCCCCTAGCACTGCCACTGATCCCACTCCCCACCAGCACTGCCACTGATCCCACCCCCCACCAGCACTACCACTCATCCCATCCCCTCCCCCCCCCCCATCAAGGAGCAAGAGAAGGAATAAAAATAGAGAATACATGGAAGGGAGAGGAAAAGAGGGGGAGGAACAAAGAAAAAGCGAGAGGAAAGAATAAGAGAAAGAACAAGAAAGATGGCTAGAGAGAGGGATGGGAAAAATAAACAAGAACTTAGGAGAGTGAGAGATAAAAGGAGAACAAAGAGAGTGGTACATCCTAAAATGTACCATAAGGGATTTTAATACTGCAGGAGTGGAAGGGACTCAGGGAGCGCTAAATGTCTGTGGGTTAGGGGTGCAAATTACTTGTCTTGCCTTGGGTGCTGACAACCCATGCTATGAAAATAATTTTACTGTTAGGGGTCCCCACAACTTGGGAAATTTTATCAAGGGGTCACGGTACTAGAAAGGTTGAGAACCACTGATTTAGAGGAAAAGGGTGTTTTTTTTAGATAGGTATACTTAGGATAGTTTAGCTAATTTAACCACTTGACGACCGCCTCACGCCGATGTACGTCGGCAAAGTGGCACGGACAGGCAAAATCACGTACAGTGTACGTGATTTGCCTTCCGCGGGTGGGGGGTCCGATCGGACCCCCCCCCGGTGCCCGAGGCGGTCGTCTTTTGTCCAGCGGCGATCGGTGATGAGGGGGAGACCATCCGTTCGTGGCCCCCCCCTCGCGATCGCCGCCGGCCAATGAGAATCTTCCTTTGCTGCTGTATGCTAAACAGCAGCAAAGGAAATGATGTCATCTCCCCTCGGGTCGGTATTTTCCGTTCCGGCCCGAGGAGAGAAGACATCAATGTGAGTGCACCAACACACACACACACAGTAGAACATGCCAGGCACACAAAACACCCCGATCCCCCCCCCGATCGCCCCCCGATCCCCCCCCAATCACCCCCCCCCCCCCTGTCACAAACTGACACCAGCAGTTTTTTTTTTTTTTTTTTTTTTTTTTTTCTGATTACTGCATAGTGTCAGTTTGTGACAGTTACTGTGTTGGGACAGATACTGTTACCCCCCTGTAGGTCTAGGGTACCCCCCTAACCCCCCCTAATAAAGTTTTAACCCCTTGATCACCCCCCCTCACCAGTGTCACTAAGCGATCATTTTTCTGATCGCTGTATTAGTGTCGCTGGTGACGCTAGTTAGTGAGGTAAATATTTAGGTTCGCCGTCAGCGTTTTATAGCGTCAGGGACCCCCCTATACTATCTGATAAATGTTTTAACCCCTTGATTGCCCCCTAGTTAACCCTTTCACCACTGATCACCGTATAACCGTTACGGTTGACGCTGGTTAGTTTGTTTATTTTTTATAGTGTCAGGGCACCCGCCGTTTATTACCGAATAAAGGTTTAGCCCCCCGATCGCCCGGCGGTGATATGCGTCGCCCCAGGCAGCGTCAGATTAGCGCCAGTACCGCTAACACCCACGCACGCAGCATGCGCCTCCCTTAGTGGTATAGTATCTGATCGGATCAATATCTGATCCGATCAGATACTATACTAGCGTCCCCAGCAGTTTAGGGTTCCCAAAAACGCAGTGTTAGCGGGATCAGCCCAGATACCTGCTAGCACCTGCGTTTTGCGCCTCCGCCCAGCCCACCCAAGTGCAGTATCGATCGATCACTGTCACTTACAAAACACTAAACGCATAACTGCAGCGTTCGCAGAGTCAGGCCTGATCCCTGCGATCGCTAACAGTTTTTTTGGTAGCATTTTGGTGAACTGGCAAGCACCAGCCCCAGGCGTCAGGTTAGCGCCAGTACCGCTAACACCCACGCACGCAGCATACGCCTCCCTTAGTGGTATAGTATCTGAACGGATCAATATCTGATCCGATCAGATCTATACTAGCGTCCCCAGCAGTTTAGGGTTCCCAAAAACGCAGTGTTAGCGGGATCAGCCCAGATACCTGCTAGCACCTGCGTTTTGCGCCTCCGCCCGGCCCAGCCCACCCAAGTGCAGTATCGATCGATCACTGACACTTACAAAACACTAAACGCATAACTGCAGCGTTCACAGAGTCATGCCTGATCCCTGCGATCGCTAACAGTTTTTTTGGTAGTATTTTGGTGAACTGGCAAGCACCAGCCCCAGGCAGCGTCAGATTAGCGCCAGTACCGCTAACACCCACGCACGCACCGTACACCACCCTTAGTGGTATAGTATCTGATCGCATCAATATCTGATCCGATCAGATCTATACTAGCGTCACCAGCAGTTTAGGGTTCCCAAAAACGCAGTGTTAGCGGGATCAGCCCAGATACCTGCTAGCACCTGCGTTTTGCCCCTCCGCCCGGCCCAGCCCACCCAAGTGCAGTATCGATCGATCACTGTCACTTACAAAACACTAAAAGCATAACTGCAGCGTTCGCAGAGTCAGGCCTGATCCCTGCGATCGCTAACAGTTTTTTGGTAGCGTTTTGGTGAACTGGCAAGCGCCAGCGGCCTAGTACACCCCGGTTGTAGTCAAACCAGCACTGCAGTAACACGTGGTGACGTGGCGAGTCCCATAAGTGCAGTTCAAGCTGGCGAGATGGCAAGCACAAGTAGTGTCCCGCTGCCACCAGAAAGACAAACACAGGCCCGTCGTGCCCATAATGCCCTTCCTGCTGCATTCGCCAATCCTAATTGGGAACCCACCGCTTCTGCAGCGCCCGTACTTCCCCCATTCACATCCCCAACCAAATGCAGTCGGCTGCATGAGAGGCATTTTTATGTCCTCCCGAGTACCCCTACCCAGCGAACGCCCCCAAAAAGATGTTGTGTCTGCAGCTAGCGCGGATATAGGCGTGACACCCGCTATTATTGTCCCTCCTGTCCTGACAATCCTGGTCTTTGCATTGGTGAATGTTTTGAACGCTACCATTCACTAGTTGAGTATTAGCGTAGGGTACAGCATTGCACAGACTAGGCGCACTTTCACAGGGTCTCCCAAAATGCCATCGCATTTTGAGAGACCCGAACCTGGAACCGGGTACCGTTATAAAAGTTAGTTACAAAAAAAGTGTAAAAAAAAAAAAAATATGAAATAAAAAAAAATAGTTGTTTTATTGTTCTCTCTCTCTCTATTCTCTCTCTCTCTATTGTTCTGCTCTTTTTTACTGTATTCTATTCTGCAATGTTTTATTGTTATTGTTATTATGTTTTATCATGTTTGTTTTTCAGGTGTGTAATTATTTACACTTTACTGTGCTTTATTGTTAACCATTGTTAACCATTTTTTTGTCTTCAGGTACGCCATTCACGACTTTGAGTGGTTATACCAGAATGATGCCTGCAGGTTTAGGTATCATCTTGGTATCATTCTTTTCAGCCAGCGGTCGGCTTTCATGTAAAAGCAATCCTAGTGGCTAATTAGCCTCTAGACTGCTTTTACAAGCCGTGGGAGGGAATGCCCCCCCCCCCCACCGTCTTCCGTGTTTTTCTCTGGCTCTCCTGTCTCAACAGGGAACCTGAGAATGCAGCCGGTGATTCAGCCAGCTGACCATAGAGCTGATCAGAGACCAGAGTGGCTCCAAACATCTCTATGGCCTAAGAAACCGGAAGCTACGAGTATTTCATGACTTAGATTTCGCCGGATGTAAATAGCGCCATTGGGAAATTGGGGAAGCATTTTATCACACCGATCTTGGTGTGGTCAGATGCTTTGAGGGCAGAGGAGAGATCTAGGGTCTAATAGACCACAATTTTTTCAAAAAAGAGTACCTGTCACTACCTATTGCTATCATAGGGGATATTTACATTCCCCGAGATAACAATAAAAATGATTAAAAAAAAAAATATGAAAGGAACAGTTTAAAAGTAAGATTAAAAAAGCAAAAAAATAATAAAGAAAAAAAAAAAAAAAAAAAAAAAAAACACCCCTGTCGCCCCCTGCTCTCGCGCTAAGGCGAACGCAAGCGGCGGTCTGTCGTCAAACGTAAACAGCAATTGCACCATGCATGTGAGGTATCACCGCGAAGGCCAGATCGAGTGCAGTAATTTTTCCAGTAGACCTCCTCTGTAAATCTAAAGTGGTAACCTGTAAAGGCTTTTGAAGGCTTTTAAACATGTATTTATTTTGTTGCCACTGCACGTTTGTGCGCAATTTTAAAGCATGTCATGTTTGGTATCCATGTACTCGGCCTAAGATCATCTTTTTTATTTCATCAAACATTTGGGCAATATAGCGTGTTTTAGTGCATTAAAATTAAAAAAAGTGTGTTTTTTCCCCAAAAAATGCGTTTGAAAAATCGCTGCGCAATTACTGTGTGAAAAAAAAAAAATGAAACACCCACCATTTTAATCTGTAGGGCATTTGCTTTAAAAAAATATATAATGTTTGGGGGTTCAAAGTAATTTTTTTGCAAAAAAAAAAAACTTTTTCATGTAAACAATAAGTGTCAGAAAGGGCTTTGTCTTCAAGTGGTTAGAAGAGTGGGTGATGTGTGACATAAGCTTCTAAATGTTGTGCATAAAATGCCAGGACAGTTCAAAACCCCCCCAAATGACCCCATTTTGGAAAGTAGACACCCCAAGCTATTTGCTGAGAGGCATGTCGAGTCCATGGAATATTTTATATTGCGACACAAGTTGCGGGAAAGAGACAAATTTTTTTTTTTTTTTTTTTTTTTTTGCACAAAGTTGTCACTAAATGATATATTGCTCAAACATGCCATGGAAATATGTGAAATTACACCCCAAAATACATTCTGCTGCTTCTCCTGAGTACGGGGATACCACATGCGTGAGACTTTTTGGGAGCCTAGCCGCGTACGGGACCCCGAAAACCAAGCACCGCCTTCAGGCTTTCTAAGGGCGTGAATTTTTGATTTCACTCTTCACTGCCTATCACAGTTTCGGAGGCCATGGAATGCCCAGGTGGCACAAAACCCCCCCAAATGACCCCATTTTGGAAAGTAGACACCCCAAGCTATTTGCTGAGAGGTATAGTGAGTATTTTGCAGACCTCACTTTTTGTCACAAAGTTTTGAAAATTGAAAAAAGAAAAAAAAAAATGTTTTTTCTTGTCTTTCTTCATTTTCAAAAACAAATGAGAGCTGCAAAATACTCACCATGCCTTTCAGCAAATAGCTTGGGGTGTCTACTTTCCAAAATGGGGTCATTTGGGGGGGTTTTGTGCCACCTGGGCATTCCATGGCCTCCGAAACTGTGATAGGCAGTAAAGAGTGAAATCAAAAATTTTCACCCTTAGAAATCCTGAAGGCAGTGATTGGTTTTCGGGGTCCAGTACGCGGCTAGGCTCCCAAAAAGTCCCACACATGTGGTATCCCCATACTCAGGAGAAGCAGCTAAATGTATTTTGGGGTGCAATTCCACATATGCCCATGGCCTGTGTGAGCAATATATCATTTAGTGACAACTTTATGAAAAAAAAAAATAAAAAAAAAATAAAAGTGTCACTTTCCCGCAACTTGTGTCAAAATATAAAATATTCCATGGACTCAATATGCCTCTCAGCAAATAGCTTGGGGTGTCTACTTTCCAAAATGGGGTCATTTTGGGGGGTTTTGTGCCATCTTGGCATTCCATGGCCTCCGAAACTGTGATAGGCAGTGAAGAGTGAAAGCAAAAATTTACACCCTTAGAAATCCTGAAGGCGGTGATTGGTTTTCGGGGCCCCGTACGCGGCTAGGCTCCCAAAAAGTCCCACACATGTGGTATCCCCATACTCAGGAGAAGCAGCTAAATGTATTTTGGGGTGCAATTCCACATAGGCCCATGGCCTGTGTGAGCAATATATCATTTAGTGACCACTTTTTGTAAATATTTTTTTTTTTTTTTTTTTTTGTCATTTTTCAATCACTTGGGACAAAAAAAATAAATATTCAATGGGTTCAACATGCCTCTCAGCAATTTCCTTGGGGTGTCTACTTTCCAAAATGGGGTCATTTGGGGGGCTTTTGTACTGCCCTGCCATTTTAGCACCTCAAGAAATGACATAGGCAGTCATAAACTAAAAGCTGTGTAAATTCCAGAAAATGTACCCTAGTTTGTAGACGCTATAACTTTTGCGCAAACCAATAAATATACGCTTATTGACATTTTTTTTACCAAAGACATGTGGCCGAATACATTTTGGCCTAAATGTATGACTAAAATTTAGTTTATTGGATTTTTTTTAGAACAAAAAGTAGAAAATATCATTTTTTTTCAAAATTTTCGGTCTTTTTCCGTTTATAGCGCAAAAAATAAAAACCGCAGAGGTGATCAAATACCATCAAAAGAAAGCTCTATTTGTGGGAAGAAAAGGACGCAAATTTCGTTTGGGTACAGCATTGCATGACCGCGCAATTAGCAGTTAAAGCGACGCAGTGCCAAATTGGAAAAAGACCTCTGGTCCTTAGGCAGCATAAAGGTCCGGGGCTCAAGTGGTTAATGTGTGCTCATTGTAAATGTATTTTTCCCTCTTTTATCATTATTTGCATACCTCCATTTCACTGTAAATGTCTTATTTTACTTTCTCTTTTCCTGTGAAAAAAATTGTGAAATGATATTGATAATAAGCTGATCTTTCTGCACACATTGGGGTTGATTTATGAAAGGCAAATATACTGTGCACTTTGCAAGGAAAGTTGCACTTTTCTAGTCAATGTTCCACAGAGATTGGTAAATGAAGCTCTACTGCCTTTCATTATCTAATCAGGTGCAAGTGAGAAACTGTGTTTATTTTCCTTGATTGGGTATTCTTTGCAAAGTGAAATGTCTCCACATTCACTAAGATCTGCAAAATTACCTTGCAAAGTGAAGAACCTGATTGCCTTAAGGTCTGGCTTTGTGCTTGCAGCATTTTTGAGGTTATGCGCATTCTTTTTTTTTCTTTCAATTAGTCAATTTCTTGGAGAAATGTGATAACAAATAAAAGAATGGTTATATTTCTCAGAATTCTCTGTTCTGCGTTGTATACCATGTACTGAAATGTATCCTCAGACCACACCAGAATCACTGCCATATGTCACAGAAGGCTGAAGGCAGGCATCAATGTACTTCTTATCAACTACACTACAGCATTTTTGTGAACCAGATTTTCAAATGTGGATTAATTGTCAAATAAGAGCATATGCCAATGGTTGTTGCTCAATGTGTTATGTTTTTTGACTAAGTTTGATTTGTTCTGCTTGTTGTCTTGCCACAATAATTGTTTGTTAGCTGCTACTTGTAGTAAAAGTCCATCTCTTAGACTCATAGCTGACACATGTACTTTGGTGCCAGATAATTTTTCAAGATGTTGAGTAAGGACAACTCTGGATTTCCTTCAGTTCCTTAGAATGACCTGTAAGCATTCTTCATCAGATTGAAATACAGTTTTAGGATCTTCTTTTTTTCTGTTTACATCTTGCCCAGTTTCTTTATGAAGACTCGAACTGGAAATTACTAACACTTTACACATTATAGGTTTAGATTGGTCACCTCGTCATCCTACCTCAGACCCACATAGTTATGTTTACCTATACAAAGCAAAACTGTAGCTTCCTGCAGTAGTATATTGTTGCAGAAGTCATATCACACAATTAAAGCCACATGCATGCTAGGAATTGGAATGCAGAATAACTGCATTCTTAGCATATGTCCCCAAACACATAAGACACTAAATGCGAGTACAACTCAGTATAATGTTCAGACCTGTCTAGCCTCAGTGTATTTCAGCCTGTCAAAGACCTTGCAAGTCTAAAGGTAGCAGGCTGGACATTGTAGCTGTGCCTCTTGAGCCAATGAAAATGCCGGCAGTGGACATATAGGTGCTAGACACCCAGTGTGCATGTGACCTAAACTTTCAAATTGTATACAACTAGCCCTAGGAGAACCCTGCCCAACTTAATGAAAATATTAAAAACATACGTAGAGATATCAAATTTTAAAATGAATCCTTCGAAATTTAAGATTCTAAATATTAATGTGAGAGATCAGGAGGAGCAGATATATCAACATGAGTTCCCATTCATTTGGAGAAAAAACGGAACTGAAATATTTAGGAGTAAAATTACGACAAGACACCTATCCTGGACTGGCAGAATAAATATTTTCAAAATGGTAATTTTACCAAAGATCATGTACAAGATGCAAATGCTACCAATCCCCCTCCCACAGGTATATTTTAAACATTAAATATGATACTCTTATGCCCTGTACACACGACCGGTTTTGCCGTCGGAATAAACTCTGACGGAATTCCATTCAAACGGTCTTGTCTACACACGGTCAAACCAAAGTCAGACCAAAGCCCGGCTGTCAAGAATGCGGTGGCATACAACATGTACGACAGGACTAGAAAGAGGAAGTTCAATAGCCAGTAGCCAATAGCTTCCGTCTCGTACTTGCTTCAGAGCATGCGTCATTTTTGGTCCGTCGGAACAGCATACAGACGAGCGGTTTTCCTGATAGGAATTGGTTGCGTCAGAAATATTTAGAACATGTTCTATTTCTAGGTCCATCAAAATCTGTCGGACATTCCGCTCGTGTGTATGCGGCATAAAGGTTCATTTGGCAAAAAAAGAAGCCTTGAATAAGCTTGACATTACTAACTAAGGAGAAAGGGCAGGGGGGACTAGGGGTACCAGACCTTAAGAATTATTATAACGCCATATTATTATCATGGGTGTTATAATGGGTAAAAAATAATAAAGAAAAAAGATGGGTCAAAGTGGAAAACACGATTTGTAAGGTTACACTAGTGAAAATAATATGGATACCCACACACTTAAGAGAATTGAGCCCGAACACACAAAATATCGCACAGAAAACACTGGCCATATGGGATATGATGCACAAAAGGGAAAAATGGGAGTATAACTCACCTTTGATACCACTAAGAGACAGAAATAATTTCCCACCAGGAAAAGGGAGATTGTTTGGCAACTGGATAAAAAAAGATACTGTACAACTAAAGGATTAAATGGAGAAAGGTAAAATTTGCACACTACAGGATTTAAAATATAAAAAAGATTTATTGATAATACTGTAGATAAATTCCGGTACTCCCAGTTGAAACACTTTGTGGCCACCCTGCCCCAGCCAATTAGATTTGAAGAGAACCTAAGGCCAGTAGAGTGGCTATGTACAGCCTCAAGTATGAGGAAGGGGACTTCAAAGTTCTATAAAATTCTGATTGGACTGAAAGGATTGGAAATACTGCCATTCATAGGTAAATGGAGAGATGAACTGGGAAAGTGAGGGAATGATTTAGACGCAGGGAAAATACCGATGCTGGCAAACACCATGGCAATAGACAGTAATATTAGTAATATTATAGAAATGAACTACAAATGCCTGGCACATTGGTATATAACACTTGATATAGCACAAAAAAGCCAAAAGGAGGTCTCGCAGCTCTGCTGGTGGGGGTGTAAGGTACTCGGAACCATGGCCCACATATGGAGGACATGCCCTAAAACTAAAAAATACTGGAGAGAGGTGCTGCAAATAATAAAGGAAATAACCAACATAGAAATAACAGAACCCATGGGTGTGTTTGTTTCATGGGGGTAGCATGCCAACTAAACAATATACGAGAACATTGGTCCCTCAGTTATTGAACTCAGCCAAAAGTTTAATCCCCCGACAGTGCTAGAAAGTCCCACAATTAGGAGTTGGTGCAGTAAAATAAGCAAAATTTACAACCTGGAATATTTAAGGTTCAGTGGCAAGGTCGGAATGGAAGGTTTTGAAAAGAAGTGGAGTGTCTGGTCCGAGTTTAAACAGACAAGTAGATTTACTAAAATGATGGGCGCATAGCGGGAGAAAGGTCCGGAGATATGGAAGATACTGTGCAGAAGGAGATCAGCAAAGAATAGGTTTGAGAGGAGGGGTTGGGAAGGAAGGGAGGGGGTGAGGATGGGGGGAGGGGGTAGAAAATTATGGTATTTTTGTAATTTTGTGAGTTTCTCTTTTTTTTTTCTTGGGTACAGTATCATGTGACACAGCGGGCTAGCACCGTATCTTGGTTTTTGTAAAGTTTGCAGAAAAATTAATAAAGAAATGGGAAAAAAAGGGTAAAAAAAAATAATAAACATTCAAATTGTGCTGATGTAACAGTCAAAAATGTACTGTATGTGAAAAAAAAAGAATGTACTCCTGCTTCACATACAGTGATTGCTGTGCTAGCACCTTCATATCTCACTCACCTGATCAATATCTGCATCAAAATATTAATGTCTAATAGCACTCTAGTGGGTAAACTTGGCAATTTGCACTCTTTACTAACTTTTAGGGGATATTAAACAGTGATTTTTTTTTTCTGACCAAGTTTATACTTATGTACAAAAAGCTTAAGCAATATATACTTTGAGAACTTAATGCTGTAGCATAGTCCTAAAAATTTGAACTATTTCATAGGTCTAGGGAAAAAGCTAACTTCAAAATGTTAGTAATCAGGGCACAAATATGCACTGTCACTGATAAAGCAAACTAATATATTTCATATTATGAATAAACTGAAAAGTCTGCTTTGTTTTGAAATGCTTTGATAGTAAGTGTTTGATTTGGGACCACATTTTCTCATTGTTTCTTTATTTCATGCAACACAAAATGAATGGTAATAATAACAAAATGATCAATATCATTCTTCATCACATTAACTGCTAGAAAATATATGAATCATTTTCTACAATATTTATTTGACCAAGGTAAATATACAACCACATAATGAAATACCGTTTTATCTTTTTCAAAAGTGGTTTACTTGCAGTATTGCAGCTGCTTTAATGCCTTATGCTGATGAGCTCTTCTAAGATAAGACAGATTTAATTTTATTTTCATTATAAATGTAATATGTTTGAATCTATTGCTTTAAATACTTTGCTCCATTGCCTGTGAAGTTCTTTGTACATGCAATGTTGGTAGATGATATTTTTTAATTAAACGTAGGACAAAAAATTGCTTGGAGGTATCTTTCTGCTACAAAATGAATGTGAAAAAATGGAAAGATGAGAAGATGTAGAGCATTTGCCAGCGGCTTTAATTGAGTACATTTATTCACTTCATTGTCCGATTGTGTTTACAATAAAAGAAGATTATAAATTTCAAAAAAACAATTCTGGCATATTTTCCCTCTCTTAAACCCAAACAATGCAAAACTTAAATAACAGTGACTTTGCTGCTAGAGTAAATCAGAATGGATGCATGTGTGTAATCTTCTTATGTAGGTTTTAGGTATCAGTTGTGGCTTTCTCAATCAGGAGGTACATGAAGAACAAAGTGCAGAGCTTTGCAGGGACACATTTGTCCTATTAACAGCCCAACTGCTCTCAGAAAATGCAGAGAGATATGTTCAGAAAAGTGTTTTGAACCTTGAATACATCCAACACAAGACAGTGATTCTCATTTTCTGAGTCAGCCAGACTGTAAAGCATCCTGATAACGTAGTCAGTATTTCCTACACTCTTTGAAGTGGGTAGTTGTGTCAAAATGAAAGAAAAAAATGCAAGCTGTTATGTAGTTAATATTTTATATGCAAAATACTGAGAACATACATGAAATATCTATCTATCTATCTATCTATCTATCTATCTATCTATCTATCTATCTATCTATCTATCTATCTATCTATCTATCTATCTATCTATCTATCTCAAAATGTTATCTATCTATCTATCTATCTATCTATCTCAAAATGTTATCTATCTATCTATCTATCTATCTATCTATCTATCTATCTATCTATCTATCTATCTATCTATCTATCTATCTATCTATCTATCTATCTATCTATCTATCTATCTATCTATCTATCTATCTATCTATCTATCTATCTATCTATCTATCTATCTATCTATCTATCTATCTCTAAAATGTTTATGCAACTAAGTTACAGGAGACAATTGCAGTGGTGGTTGGCGGAATCCTTTTTATTTCTCCAGAACTGTAGGCATTGTTCATAGTGATTGCAATTTGGATCTGAATAACTGGATGACATGTTTGATGATGGATGTACACCATGAGACATTTTTGGGAGTTTGTTTTTTATTACAGTTTTTCTCCATTGTTTTGGCTCATTTCTTGAAACAGAAATGACATTCTCAAAACTCTAAGTTCATTTGGCAAAACAGTCTTACAGTTCAGCACAACTCTATAACTCACGTGCAAAAGCTCACATCTCTCCCAAAACTGTTCACTCATGCTTCAAAACCATATTCCTTTCCCATATAAAGAGTCAGTGCTACCAAAATGGCAAAGATTCTTCTCAATTGCTTTGGCTCATTTCTTGAAACAGACCAGACGTTCTCAACTCTCTTGGTGCTTTTGCCAAAATAACCTGGATGGTTCAGCACAACACCATGGTTCACCTTCAAAAGCTCATATCTTTCCCAAAACAGTTCACTCATGTGCCAAAAATACATTTCTTTCTCATTCATATAGTCAGTGGCCCCAAAATGCTTCATGCCTTTGGCATTGTGTAAGCACTGCAAGTCAAAATGTTTAGATGTTTTGTCTCTAAGGCAGAGGACCATTAAAATATATCCCTCATGTCCACCTTTCAGTCTTAGCCCAGTCCTTCATTGACAATGGTTACTGTACAGTTTTTGTCTAGCTAACTGAATACAATTGTGTATAAAACTGAAAAAAATAAAAGATTTTAGGGTAAGAGTAGCCTCCAAGGTTTTACATCACACATTGCACTCATACTGCCAAGGAAAAATTACTTTACAGTATTGTAACCATTATCATTCACACACAAAGTAACTTCCATACATCAGAGTAAAAAGAAAATGTATACAGCATAATATACGGAAATATAAACACACAAACAAAAAACAAGGAAAATTACATTTAGCCTACAATGCTGTAAATAAAGCTGGAGTTTCACAACTACTGTAACATCTCTTCACTGGCCACCGTCCTCACCCTCCTCACCGTCCTCACCCTCCTCACCCTCCTCACCCTCCTCACCGTCCTCACCCTCCCCACCCTCCTCACCCTCCTCACCGTCCTCACCCTCCTCACCCTCCTCACCCTCCTGCCCATCCACACCCTCCTCACCCTCCTCACCCTCCTCACCGTCCTCACCCTCCTCACCCTCCTCACCCTCCTCACCCTCCTGCCCATCCACACCCTCCTCACCCTCCTCACCCTCCTCACCCTCCTGCCCATCCACACGCTGCTGTCTGTCTAGCCACAGATTCTCATCAACATCGCAGCGTATATCCTCCCTTGCGATGCAACGAGGGAAGAAGCTGCGTGCATGTCGCAATCATCCCCTACAAAAAACAAAGGGAAAGGTAATTCATCAAGGAGGAACATGCAATGGTCAAAACGTATATGAAATGCTTTTTATTGAAAGTACACTATAAACACCAATCCAATAATATACTGTAAAAACAGGTACCATCACCAATATAAAAATGACAACGTTGTCATTGACAGACACAGATGGCCACCACTCACATATACCACACACACCTCATGTGAATTCATTCAAGATAGATATACAAGAATGAATTCAGATTAGATACTAGATACATATCATCTGCTGGATAACTGAAAGTCCTGGTAAATCAAATGATAACAGCAGATGGTAAGTGAAAGGAGAGATATGTGGGGTTGTGGATGGTAATGCAGTAGCCCTAGATATCAGGTCCTCATAGATGTAGGAACAAGAAGAACCGGGGGGATAGGAGGGGAAGATGGGGGGAACGGAAATGGGAAGACCCTGTACTGACTCAACAGTAGCGTGGTCACTGGATACTGCAGTCCTGGTCAGTTACTGTAAGATCACCCTGGGCCATCAATATTTCGCAGCGCTGATGACAGGGAATGGGAGTTCCTGTTTGCAGGATATGGTGAGCCGTAGCGGATTGAATCAGGCTGAGCAGTGTAACTCATTTAGTGAATCATACATACTGGGTGGATGCACTGATTGAGACAACTGTCCCCTGTCCAGGACACAAACAGATTAGATCTCACCCAGTGTTGAGTCTGTGGTGCATCAGGACACATCACCGGACCGAGTTCAGGCTCATGCCGTCTCCAGCTGGCTAGTTGAGTTGTCTCCCGTCCTCCGCCGGGTCCTAAGCTGTGCATATCCTTTGATGGCGTACTGAGGGTAAGTAGAAGGTGTACGCCCAGGGAGATGCGGTGAATAAAGCAGAGTTTTCTAAAGTGTTCAGTCCTCCGCTCGTTCCGTTTCCCGGGAAGTTTCAAATGGCCATGTTACTGTAATTACAGGCCAGTGATGCCTGGGCTGGTGGGTGGATCTGGAGGTCTGTGGGAACGCTATGGGTAGCGTGATGGCATCATGCTGACGCGTTTCATCCGCCAATCGGATTTCATCAGAGCATCCCCTACACTGATCTCCTGTAATATCCTCACAGGCAGCATCCATTGCATGGAGCAGGGACCTCTGATCTTGAGCTCGATGCTCATACACTCTCCACCTCCAAGCGGAGAAAAACTCCTCAATAGGGTTGAGGAAAGGAGAGTAAGGTGGTAGGAACACCATATCCATCCTTGGATGAGCAGTGAACCAGGCCCTCATAAGCAGGCCACGGTGGAAATTCACATAGTCCCATACAATTATATATTGTGGTAGGTGAGGCCCTATGAGACCTCTCTTATTTTCAGGGATCAAATCCAAATGAAGGCGGTCCAAGAAGATAAGGAGCTTCTGTGTATTCTATGGGCCAAGACTGGGGATGTGAGTGGCCACACCATTCCCAGAAATGGCAGCACACATAGTTATATTGCCCCCTCGCTGGCCTGGGACATCCACCGTGGCCTGGTGGCCAATAAAATTTCGGCCACGTCTTCGGCCCTTGGCCAGGTTGAAGCCAGCCTCATCCACATACACAAGTATGTGAGAAGTCTCGTTTCCTTCCAATGCCATTATTCTCTACAATAGAGTAAAAAAAGAAAACATCAAATCAGTCATACAGAAGAGTCATACACTACAGTTACAGACAGTTACATAGGAATGTTCTAAACAAGTTCAATATATTACTGGCCAGTATTCCAGTGGTTCCAAACCTGGGGTACATGTACCCTATGCAGAGGTACTACAGGGGGTATTTGACAGAAAGGGGAGGGGAAAAATTATCAATGAGTAGACTTACTGAAATGTTACAGTAAAACCCACAGTATTAGATAGATTTACATGGGAGGCACTACTGTAATTGCAGCTCTTTGACCCTTTTTCTTACTGTATTGTATGTTATATTCTTCAAAATAAGGATTATAATGATAATTGCATCATACAGTAAGCTGCAGTTTTTAGACAAAATGTTTATAAATCAGATACGTAAATCAAATACTTTCATACCTGGATTACCTAGATTCAGAAATCAGGTAAAGTGGGTACTGAAACCAATACATTTCGGGAACCACTGCTTACGGTAATTGTAAAAAGGTTATCTTGATGGACAACCAGCGACTGACTTACATGTACATACTGGTACCACAGCTCTTTCACTCTGTCAGATTTCCTCTCAAATGGTACCCTGTAAATTTGCTTCATTGTCATCTAATGCTTCTTCAATATGCAGGCCATTGTGGAGATGCTTATAGAGTGAAATTTTGGAATATGGCATTGTCTTGTAGGATTGCAGTGCAGATCTGTCTCAATGTGATGGCATTATTTGCAAACACCATGTTACAGATCTCTTGTTCTTGTTGTTCATTGAGAAGTTTTCCGTAATGTAATCGTATTGTTGTTTTACTTACAGTAACTTTACCACAATTCCAATGCATCACTGCACAGTGACTGGAATATTACTGTAAACTGTATCATCAATATTGTAGAAAATAAACTATTCCATACTATTCTATAGTTTATTTTCTACAATATTTTTCTTGTTATTGTTAGTATCATACGTAACATCCCACTGAGGTAAGATACTGTAATACTGTAGGCCTATCACACACACATACACACTAAATGAATACGTAAATGAGTAAATAAACATATTTGTTGCTGTATGCACAGTGTCCTGTCCTATACATTATATAATTCCATCATTGACTGACTACATACCTGTTTTCCCTGCGAAAGGTTTGGATGATAGAGAAGACTGTAGAGCGAGGCACATTAGGTTGCACTCGGCGACCTTCCTCCGCCATTGTGAGGCCATGGTCGATGACATGATCTATAATTGTGGCCCGAATTTCATCAGGGACAGCATGGTGCCTTCGTGCTCCTCTGCCCTCTGCCTCTTCCCCCTATTCCACCGCCACTCACCCTTACTCCTCTTCCTCTTCTTCTTCCTCTTCCTCGAGCAGGCAGTTTCCCTTGTTCATTTACTTGGCCAGGTGCCTCCATGTTCAGAAATTGTACTGGTCCTGCACGGTCAAGCTCTATATATACATGTTTGGCAGCATTTGCAATCATGGACAGCACCTGTCAGGTAACTAAACATACTGTTTGATTGGTCATCTGAGACCAACTCCGACTCCTCCTTTGTTAGGCTCCTTTCACACTGGGGCGGGGGCGTTGTCGGCGGTAAAGCGCCGCTATTGTAAGCGGCGATTTACCGTCGGTATACGGCCGCTAGCTGGGCGGTTTTACCCCCCTGCTAGCGGCCGAGAAAGGGTTAAAACCACCGCAAAGCGCCTCTGCAGAGGCGCTTAGCCGGCGGTATAGCCGCGCCGTCCCATTGATTTCAATGGGCAGGAGTAGTAAAGAAGCGGTATACACACCGCTCCTTCACCGCTCCGAAGATGCTGCTGGCAGGACTTTTTTTACCGTCCTGCCAGCGCATCGCTCCAGTGTGAGAACCCTCGGGGCTTTCACACTGGAATCAAAGCAGCGGCACTTTCGGGTCGGTTTGCAGGCGCTATTATTAGCGCAATAGCGCCTGCAAACCGCCCCAGTGTGCAAGGGCTCTTAGTCAAGTTCTAGTTGCACCTGACTGTCAATTGCTGTAATCATTTTATCAAATGTTCCAAGAGATTCATATATGGTATTCATGGTATTATGTTCCTGAATAATTTTGACAATTGAACAGACTATTGTGCATGTGATGACTTAAACAATGAAATGATGCTGATACGTTTTGGAGAGAACAACCATTAGACTGAGCATTGACAATCAGTTTAGATCAACAAGATCTATTCACTTGGAAATTGTGCTAAATGTAGGCTACTTGTACTTAATCATTTGAAAGATGTACTGAGACATTAAGACATATACTGAGACATTTGCAGTTTTGATGAAATGAGTGAGAAATTCAATTCAGTTGTGAACAATTGCCAAGTGGTTTGGAGATTTGTCCATGTTGTTTTGAGAATGTCATTTCTGTTTCAAGAAATGAGCCAAAACAATGGAGAAAAACTGTAAAAGAACTCCAAAGGCATTGTGTCATCATTTACTGTTTAAAATTTTCTTTGTGAATGGTTAGAGGTACTATGTGCCCCTTACTCATTCATATGGGGAGTGGTATCTGGGGGCCTCCCTTATTTAACCACTTCAATACAGGGCACTTATACACCCTTCCTGTCAGACCAATTTTCAGCTTTCAGCACTCTCGCACTTTGAATTCCAATTACTCTGTCATGCAACACTGTGCCCAAACAACATTTTTATCATTTTTTTTCACATAAATAGAGCTTTCTTTTGGTGGTATTTAATCACCACTGGGTTTTTTATTTTTTGCGACATAAGTGCAAAAATTTTGAAAAACAAAAATTAGCAAATAAGTCATTTTTGTTCATAAATTTTGGGCAAAATTTATACTGCTACATATCTTTGGTAAAAATAATCCCAGATAAGTGTATATTATTTGGTCTGTGTGAAAGTTATAGAGTCTACAAGCTATGGTGCAAATTATTTAAAATTGATCACACCTGATGCACTGACGGCCTATCTAATCTCTTGAGGCCCTGAAATGTCAGGAAAGTAAAAATACCCCCAAAATGGCCCCTTTTTGGAAAGTAGACAGTCCAAGGTATTTAGTAAGAAGCATAGTGAATTTTTTGAAGTTGTAATTTTTTCCCACAATTGTTGTTTACACAAAATTTTTATAATAACAAGTTAGTTCTCACACACAGCATATGCATACTTTCAATTACACCCCAAAATACATTCAGCTACTCTTCCCGAGTATGGCGATACCACATGTGTGGGACTTTTTCACAGCCTGGCCACATAGAGAGGTCCAACATGCAGGGAGCACCATCAGATGCTCTAGGAGCATAAATTGCATATAACATTTCCTAACCCAATTTTGAAGGCCCTGGAGCACCAGGACAATGGAATTACCCACAAAATGACCCCATTTTGGAAAGCAATCACACCAAGCTATATTCTATGAGGCATAATGAGTCTTTTGAATGGTTCATTTTTTTCCACAAGCCTTCAGAAAACACGGAAAGTAAATGAAAAAGTATTTTTTTTTACACAAAGTTGTCCATTTATAAGATATTTCTAACACATAACATGTACATAGCAAAAATTACACCCCAAAATACATTCTGTTACTCCTCCTGAGTATGGTGATACCATATGTGTGAGACTTTTACACAGCCTGGCCACATAGAGAGGTCCACCATTGAAGTAGTACCTTCAGGCGTTCTAGGAGGATAAATTACACATATAATTTAATTTCTTCCTATCACACTTTTGAAGGCCCTGGAGCACCAGAACAGTGGAATTACCTACAAAATGGCTCCATTTTGTAAAGCAAACACCCCGTCATATATTCTATGAGGCATGGGCTGGTGAAAGGCACTCGGGTACTCTGGGCTGGTGATAGGTACTCGGGTACTCTGATGGGCTGGTGACAGGTACTCGGGTACCCTGATGGGCTGGTGACAGGTACTTGGGTACTCTGATGGGCTGGTGACAGGTACTTGGGTACTCTGATGGGCTGGTGACAGGTATTCGGGTACTCAGATGGGCTGATGACAGGTACTCTGATGAGCTGGTGACAGGTACCCTGGTACTCTGATGGGCTGGTGACAAGTATTCAGGTACTCTAATGGGCTGGTGACAGGTACTTGGTGTTGTAATATGTTCACCGATTTATGTGGGACATTATTATATTAACCAGGCCAGAATTGAGTTGACAATGGTCTATTTGTCCAAGCCAACTCAATTTTAAGATAACAGCTGAAGACCCTTTGATGTGTTAATCTTATGCAAGTCTACCTAGGGGTGTGAGGTATGTGCTGTTAACCTAATTGAACATTTCAAAGGTTAAATTGTTTAAAGGACCATAGAAGAAGTATTTATTGATGGTAATTAGACTTGAGGGGGTAACAATGGGATCAAGGAGTGTTTTGGGTTGGCCTAGCGGAGGCTCCCTCCTGTGGGGCTAATTTATCAGGGGGGCTTGTTGATATGCAAGAATACAGATTAGGAATGTAGGTATTCCAAGGGCTCAAAAGGGTGTTCAGGTGGTATCTGTTAATCTAATTACACATATCTAAAGGGGACTTGTTGATGTTGAATGCGGGAGTGCAAATTGGGGTGGTTCACAGCTGTTCACGGCTGGGGGTTGTTGTCTGTTTGAAAGACTAAAGCTAATCAAAGTCCTAAATTGAAATGGCCGATCAAATTGCTCAGCCATTCAATTTTTAGTGTATATAACATGGCATTCAGTCTATAGGTTTTAGGTGAGGCTTGTCTGTGTATGCACACAGACCGATGAACATGGGGTTCTGAATTATATCTACTCTGTCGGATTTTTCTGTCATCTGTGGACTTTGGACTTTGTTCTGTGTTGGAAGTCAATAAAGTGCATCTCTCTGGAAGAATTGGGTTGATGTGGAAGATTACTTACTAATTAATTATTATACCCACTCTACATCATATCACCCAGTATATATTAAATCACTACACTTGGGTACTCTAAAGGGTGGGTTAGTGACAGGTATTTTGGTACTCTGATGGGCTGGTGACAGGTACTCGGGTACTCTGATGGGCTGGTGACAGGTACTCGAGTACTCAGATGGGCTGTGGCAGATGATTTGATGGGTGGTGACAGGTCCTCCTTTATTGGGGGGAGAAATCAGTGTGATTGGGTGTACACTGTAGGCGGTAACAAGCTGTTACCGCAATCTCCACCTTACACACGATCAGTGTGTGAGGATGAGAACCTGGTAACAGCTCGTTACGATGGTTTGTTGACATTCTCTGACCGGCTGTGATTGGATACAGCCAGTCATGTGGTAAAGAGCCAATTTCATTGGTTCTTTACCACGATTGGGGATGGGCTGTGTCAGTGTGACAAGCCTCGTCACTGATTGCCACTGTGCGTGCCCCTAGGGGCGTGCAAAAGCTCCATGCATGAGCAGAATGCATGTGACGGCTGTGATTGGTCACAGACGGTCACGTGGTAAAAAGCCAATTTTTATTGGCTCTTTACACTGATCTGGAATGGGCTGTGTCCCGAGGGACACGCCTCATCCATGATTGCCGCACTGCAGGCCCCCGGGGGTCCGCAGGGGTGGCGAACCCAGGACGTCATATGACGCCCGCCCGGAGGGACAGAGTGTTTCTGCAGACGTCATATAACAATGACCCAGTATGGAAGTGGTTAAAGTGGGCTTCCAGATTCCAATAAGCTCCCTGCCCACAGACCCCCATATTTTCTGGGCCAGGGCTGGGAGAAAGAGCCCCTTGCCCTTATTAACAAGGGGACTATGTGCTTTCTAGAGAGGACCCCTATGTTGAAGGCATGTAAACTGTTGCCTTATGAGTGTATGTGAAATCTCCACTAATAGCTGTAAAATAATTGTAATTATGAATATATTTCATTTAGATTTGTATCTACTTAGGTGTGTAACATAGGGGTTACACACCTAGGTTAAATCTCCCGTTCAAAACAGTCTGTGCCAAGGATTTGCATTAAAGGGGGCTGACTTATGCAAAGTATTGGGATTGGAGATGTAGCCAATCCTTAACCAGGAATAAGGAGGCCCACCAATCAGAGCCACTCCATGCCAACCAATGAGGCGTCAGCCTGTAATGATATACACAGACTAGATAAGAGGGGAGACGCACACTTTATGGCAGAGCAGCCACCAGAATGGAACCTTGGTGGGAATAGTAACTATGGGAAATCTCCCTTGTACTTGTATCCAAATGTTTGTCTTATGACTTTTCTGTCCTGTTGTTGTGTAAATTAATGTTTTGCGTATTATACTCTGTATTATGTTATTTTAACCTAAGATTTTCTTCGTTTGTATAGGCTATAGATAGATTGCTGTGTATTAGTTTAGACTTCCTTACTATTTACCAATACATTTTTGTTATTGTGTTAAAGCTTTCCTTCATGGTCAAAGAACTCTCATTAACATAAATCATATCTGAGCGATATTAAATCTCAAATATAACTTACAGGTAACATAATTGGCGACCACGAAGGGACCAGACTGAAAGTATTTAATATAATACCGAGATTTGTGTAATACAGATTTAGGTTATTGGGGTGGATTTTAAACTGTGTCAGTTCGTCCGGTAGTTTGGAGGTCTCAGCAAGTGTATCTAGGGAAAAATATAGGTACGTGTTTTTCTTTTATTAGTGGGTATTAGAATAACGCTAAAGAAAGAGGGAGGATACCCCACAGATTTTGTTTTGGTTAATATCCCGTAATTATATTTGAAAAAGTATATTAGAGGTACCAATATAACTGGTCAATTTAATGAGGAGGATATACTGAGCGGGAAACAATTTGTTTTTATTTGTTTCTTTTGTGCTCACCAATAGGGATGAGCTTCGAGTTCGAAGTCGAACTCATGTTCAACTCGAACATCGGCTGTTCGCCAGTTCGCGGAACAGCGAACAATTTGGGGTGTTCGCGGCAAATTCAAAAGCCGCGGAACACCCTTTAAAAGTCTATGGGAGAAATCAAAAGTGCTAATTTTAAAGGCTTATATGCATGGTATTGTCATAAAAAGTGTTTGGGGACCCGGGTCCTGCCCCAGGGGACATAGATCAATGCAAAAAAAAGTTTTAAAAACGGCCATTTTTTCAGAAGCAGTGATTTTAATAATGCTTAAAGTGAAACAATAAAAGTGTAATATTCCTTTAAATTTCATACCTGGGGGGTGTCTATAGTATGCCTGTAAAGGGGCGCATGTTTCCCGTGTTTAGAACAGTCTGACAGCAAAATGACATTTCAAAGGAAAAAAAGTCATTTAACCACTTGACCACTGGGCACTTAAACCCCCTTAATAACTAGACCAATTTTCAGCTTTTGGTGCTCTCACATTTTGAATGACAATTACTCAGTCATGCAACACTGTATATATATGAAATTTTTGTCCTTTTTTTCACACAAATAGAGCTTTCTTTTGGTGGTATTTAATCACCGCTGGGTTCTTTATTTTTTGCGCTATAAAAGAAAAAAGACCGAAAAATCTGTAAAAAAATACATTTTTCTTTGTTTCTGTTATAAAATTTTGAAAATTCGTAATTTTTCTTCATATATTTTGGCCAAAATTTATACCGCTACATATCTTTGGTAAAAATAACCCAAATTAGTGTATATTATTTGGTCTTTGTGAAAGTTATAGCGTCCACAAGCTATGGTGCCAATATCTGAAAATTGATCACACTTGAAGTACTGATGGCCTATCTCATTTCTTGAGACCCTAACATTCCAGAAAAGTACAAATACCCCCCAAGTGACCCCTTTTTGGAAAGAAGACATTCCAAGGTATTTAGAAAGATGCATGGTGAGTTTTTTGAAGTTGTCATTTTTTCCCACAATTCTTTGCAAAATCAAGTTGTTTTTTTTTTCTTTTCTTTTTTCCACAAAATTGTCATATTAGCAGGTTATTTCTCACACACAGCATATGCATACCACAAATTACACCCCAAAACACATTCTACTATTACTCCCGAGTACAGCGATACCACATGTGTGAGACTTTTACACAGCGTGGCCACATACAGAGGCCCAACATGCAGGGGAGCACCTTCAGGCATTCTGGAGCACCCAGGCCAATTCTGACATTTCTCTCCTACATGTAAAAATCATCATTTATTTGCTAGAAAATTACATAGAACCCCAAAACATTATATATGTTTTTTTAGCAAAGACCCTAGAGAATACAATAGCGTCATTGCAACTTTTTATCTTGCACGATATTTGCGCAGCAATTTTTCAAACGCATTTTTTTTTGGAAAAAAACAGTTTTTTGCTTAAAAAAACCCCAAAACAGTAAGGTTAGCCCAATGTTTTTGCATAATATGAAAGATGAAGTTACACCGAGTAAATAGATACCTAACATGTCACCTTTCAAAATTGCACACGCTTGTGGAATGGCGCCAAACTTCGCTACTTAAAAATCCCCATAGGCGGCGCTTTAAAATTTTTTACTGGTTACAAATTTTGAGTTACAGAGGAGGTCTAGAGCCAAAATTATTGCTCTCGCTCTACCGATCGCAGCGATACCTCACATGTGTGGTTTGAACACCGTTTTCATATGTGGGCCGGACTTACGTATGCGTTCGCTTCTGCATGCGAGCACACGGACAGGGGTGCTTTAATTTTTTTTTTTTTTTTTATTGTTCATTTTACTTTATTTATTTTAGTTTGACACTTTTTTCCCCCAAAAATGTTTTTTAATCACTTTTATTCCTATTACAAGGAATGTAAACATACCTTGTAATAGGAATATGGCATGACAGGTCCTCTTTACAGTGAGATATGGGGTCAATAAGACCCCACATCTCACCTCTAGGCTCTGCCTGAAAAAAAAAAAAAAAAAGATCCTGGCTTCGATCGTAGCGGTGAGTCGGTAGAAGCACTGGAGGGCGGCGGGAGGGGGGGATGTCCCCTCTCGCCTCCCGTAAGAACGATCAAGCAGTGTAACAGCCGCTATGATCATTCTTATGGTGTAGGGAATCGCTGGCTGAAAAAGCTGATATCTGAATGATGCCTGTAGCTGCACCCATCATTCAGATATCCCCGCACAAAGTCAAGGACGTCGTATGACGAAAGGCGGGAAGTGGTTAAAACGCTTTTTTTTTAACACAAAGTTGTCCATTTATAAAATATTTGTAACACATAGCATGTACATACCAAAAATGACACCCCAAAATAGATTCTCCTACTCCTCCTGAGTACGGCGATACCACATGTGTGAGACTTCCACAGCCTGGCCACATACAGAGGCTGGGTATGGCTGAGCATGGCCGAGTATGGCTGAGCATAGCCGAGTATGGCTGAGCATGGCCGAGTATGGCTGAGCATGGCCGGGTATGGCTGAGCATGGCCGAGTATGGCTGAGCATGGCCGAGTATGGCTGATCATGGCCGAGTATGGCTGAGCATGGCCGAGTATAGCTGAGCATGGCTGAGTATGGCTGAGCATGGCTGGGTATTGCAGAGTATCGCCGAGCATGACTGGGTATGGCAGAGTATGGCTGGGTATCACCGAGTATTGCAGAGTATGGCTGGGTATGGCAGAGTATGGCTGGGGATCACCGAGTATTGCAGAGTATGGCTGGGTATTGCGGGGTATTGCAGAGTATGGCTGGGTATGGCAGAGTATTGCGGGTTATGGCAGAGTATTGCAGATTTTTGCGGAGTATTGCAAAGCATGGCTGGGTATGGCAGAGTATTGCAGAGTATGGCTGGGTATCACTAGGGATGAGCTTCGTGTTCGAGTCGAACCCATGTTCGACTCGAACATCGGCTGTTCGGTCGTTCGCCGAATTGCGAACGATATGGGCCGTTCGCGCCAAATTCTTGTGGCGCGTCACGGCCCATAATTCACTGCGGCATCGCAGTGCATTGCTGGCTGATGATTGGCCAAGCATGCACTATGACCCGCATGCTTGGCCATTCACAGCGCCGCCTGAACAGAGAGCCGTAATTGGCCAAAGCCAAGGAGGCTTTGGCCAATTATGGCTCAGGGGATTTAGTACACGCCCCACACTATATAAGGCCGCCTGCACGGCGGCCCTGTGCAGTGTGTGTTCCGGTGTGCTGAGAGATAGAGAGAGAGACAGTGTCATTTGATTTGAGTTAGATAGATTAGGCAGAACAGTCAGTCAGTTAGCTGCACTTACAGTGTATTGTGTATATATATGCATCCCAGGTGTTGCATATATATATATACACTGTATTCAGTTTAGCTAGATCCGTTCCTGTTATCTTCTAGACTATTTACATTTAGTGCAGTGCGTCCTGCTCACAGTGTTCAGCTAGATCCGTTCCTGTTATCTTCTAGACTATTTACATTTAGTGCAGTGCGTCCTGCTCAGTGTTCAGCTAGATCCGTTCCTGTTATCTTCTAGACTATTTACATTTAGTGCAGTGCGTCCTGCTCACAGTGTTCAGCTAGATCCGTTCCTGTTATCTTCTAGACTATTTACATTTAGTGCAGTGCGTCCTGCTCACAGTGTTCAGCTAGATCCGTTCCTGTTATCTTCTAGACTATTTACATTTAGTGCAGTGCGTCCTGCTCACAGTGTTCAGCTAGATCCGTTCCTGTTATCTTCTAGACTATTTACATTTAGTGCAGTGCGTCCTGCTCACAGTGTTCAGCTAGATCCGTTCCTGTTATCTTCTAGACTATTTACATTTAGTGCAGTGCGTCCTGCTCACAGTGTTCAGCTAGATCCGTTCCTGTTATCTTCTAGACTATTTACATTTAGTGCAGTGCGTCCTGCTCACAGTGTTCAGCTAGATCCGTTCCTGTTATCTTCTAGACTATTTACATTTAGTGCAGTGCGTCCTGCTCACAGTGTTCAGCTAGATCCGTTCCTGTTATCTTCCTACTGACAGGCAGGCTTGTCTGGTTACAGTATATAAAGCTACCTGAAGAAAATTACAGGTGTTCTATTTGATCCTATTAGTACCACGGTCAGGCAGCTAGACTATTTACATTTAGTACAGTGCGTCCTGCTCACAGTGTTCAGCTAGATCCGTTCCTGTTATCTTCCTACTGACAGGCAGGCTTGTCTGGTTACAGTATATAAAGCTACCTGAAGAAAATTACAGGTGTTCTATTTGATCCTATTAGTACCACGGTCAGGCAGCTAGACTATTTACATTTAGTACAGTGCGTCCTGCTCACAGTGTTCAGCTAGATCCGTTCCTGTTATCTTCCTACTGACAGGCAGGCTTGTCTGGTTACAGTATATAAAGCTACCTGAAGAAAATTACAAGGATTCTATTTGATCCTATTAGTACCACGGTCAGGCAGCTAGACTATTTACATTTAGTACAGTGCGTCCTGCTCACAGTGTTCAGCTAGATCCGTTCCTGTTATCTTCCTACTGACAGGCAGGCTTGTCTGGTTACAGTATATAAAGCTACCTGAAGAAAATTACAGGTGTTCTATTTGATCCTATTAGTACCACGGTCAGGCAGCTAGACTATTTACATTTAGTACAGTGCGTCCTGCTCACAGTGTTCAGCTAGATCCGTTCCTGTTATCTTCCTACTGACAGGCAGGCTTGTCTGGTTACAGTATATAAAGCTACCTGAAGAAAATTACAGGTGTTCTATTTGATCCTATTAGTACCACGGTCAGGCAGCTAGACTATTTACATTTAGTACAGTGCGTCCTGCTCACAGTGTTCAGCTAGATCCGTTCCTGTTATCTTCCTACTGACAGGCAGGCTTGTCTGGTTACAGTATATAAAGCTACCTGAAGAAAATTACTGGTGTTCTATCCCAGCTTAGTGCAGCTACAGGCAATTAGTATGTCTGGAAGGCCAAGAAGGAGAGGCAGACAGTCACAAGCCAATAAGAGAGGGCAAGCAGGCTCTGTGTCTAGTGCTGGTCGTGGAGACGGTGCATCCTCATCAGCACGTGGCCATGGGACACGCTTGGCCTTTTTTTCGGCAGCTGGCCGTGTTGAGCCGCAACATGCGGAAGACTTGGTCGAGTGGATGACCAAGCCGTCCTCATCCTCCTCATCCTCTCTCACCCAGGGTGCTTTGTCTGGCAAAGCAGCGGCCTCTTCCCTCAGCTCAATGTCATCAGTGACTCCTTCCCTAGCTCCACCATGTCCTCCTGAGGATTCCCTCGAACTGTTTGACCACAGTGTTGGGTACATGCTCCAGGAGGATGCCTAGCGTTTGGAAGGCTCTGATGATGATACTGATCTCGATGAAGGCAGTAACATGAGCACGGACAGAGGGGGTGCCCAAGAAGGACAGCAATCTGGCAGTCATGCTCCCCCTGCTGCAGCATACTGCCAGGTTTGCTCCTGTGATGAGGAGGGAGGGGATGATGAGGTCACTGACTCAACGTGGGTGCCTGATAGGAGAGAGGAGGAGGAGGAGGAGGAGGAGGAGGCTGCACATCACCAACGAGGCAGGATGCCCTCCAGGGGCCAGCCTAAGGGCAGCACATTGACTGCATCACACCCCAAAGCTCCACATTTGCAGGGCGCTGCAGTCTCTGCGCGTTATTCAAAAAGTTCTTTGGTGTGGGCCTTTTTTGAGACCAGTGCATCAGATCGCACCACTGCTATTTGCAACATATGTCTCAAGCGTATCTCGCGTGGCCAAAACATCTCCCGCTTGGGTACCACATGCTTGACCAGACATATGTTGACCTGCCATGCAGTTCGTTGGCAAGCGTATCTAAAAGACCCACACCAAAGAACAAAGAGAATCTCTCCTTGCTCCTCATCAGCTGAGATTTCCAACCCCACTAGACCTCCAGTCCTCTCTGAGACCTGCAGTGAGAGGAATGAAGGTGTAGAATTAGGTGTGTCACAGCCAAGTACTTGTGGGCAATCTGCTTTTGGTACACCGACGTCAGATTGTACCAGGCAAATTTCCCTGCCCCAGCTGCTGCACCGCCGAAAGAAGTTTGCTCCCAGCCATCCACATGCCCAGCGGTTGAATGCTAGCTTGGCAAAATTGCTAGCACTTCAACTGCTGCCTTTTCAGTTGGTAGACTCTGCCCCCTTCCGTGAGTTTGTGGAATGTGCGGTTCCTCAGTGGCAGGTACCCAAACGCCACTTTTTCTCACGGAAGGCGATTCCGGCTCTCTACCGGCATGTGGAAGGCAATGTCCATGCCTCGCTGGACAGGGCGGTCAGCGGTAAGGTGCATATTACCGCTGACTCATGGTCCAGCAGGCATGGACAGGGACGTTACCTAAGTTTCACGGCGCATTGGGTGACTCTGCTGGCAGCTGGGAAGGATGCAGGACAAGGTGCAGTAGTGTTGGAGGTTGTTCCGCCACCACGCCTCCAAAATGCTGATTGTGACACACCTCTCTCCTCCACCCCCTCCTCTTCTTCTTCCTCCATGGCCTCTTCCTCGGAACCAGCGGTGCTCCGTAGTCGTTCAAGGGGCTACGCAAGTACGCAGGCCAAAAGATGCCATGCGGTGCTTGAGCTGGTGTGCTTGGGGGACAGGAGCCACACTGGGGCAGAGGTTCTGTCAGCTCTGTAGGGGCAGGTTCAGAGGTGGTTGACGCCACGCCAACTTAAGGCAGGAATGGTGGTTTGCGACAATGGCACCAACCTCCTCTCTGCCCTCCGACAGGGACAAATGACCCATGTGCCCTGTTTGGCTCACGTCCTTAACTTGGTGGTGCAGCAGTTCTTGGGCAGGTACCCGGGCTTACAGGATGTCCTGAGGCAGGCCAGGAAAGTCTGTGTGCATTTCCGCCGGTCATATAATGCCAGTGCTCGGCTGACGGACCTCCAAAAGGAGTTTAACCTGCCCAAGAACCGCCTAATCTGTGACATGCCCACCAGGTGGAACTCAACGTGGCCATGCTGCAGCGGCTGCACACGCAGCAGAGGGCCATCAATGAGTACCTGTGCGACTATGGCACCAGGACAGGGTCAGGGGAGCTTGGTTTTTTTTCCCCACGCCAGTGGGCCATGATCAGGGATGCATGCACTGTCCTGTCACCATTCAAGGAGGCCACGAGGATGGTGAGCAGTGACAGTGCATGCATCAGTGACACTGTCCCCCTTGTCCACCTGTTGGAGCACACGCTGCGTGGAATAATGGACAGGGCACTTGAGGCAGAACAGAGGCAGGAAGAGGAGGACTTCCTTAGCTCTCAAGGCCCCCTTTATCCAGACAGTGTTCCTGCGTGCCCGCCGATCACACAGGAAGAGGAGGAGGAGGAGGAGGAGGAGGAAGATTGTGTCAGTATGGAGGTGGAGCCTGGCACTCAGCATCAGCAGCAGTCTTTAAGGGATCAGTCCCAAGAAACACATGGACTTGTACGTGGCTGGGAGGAGGTGGCTGCGGACGTTGTCGTCCTTAGTGACCCAGAGGACTCCGGACCGAATGCCTCAGCAAACCTACGCTGCATGGCCTCCCTGATCCTGCAAAGCCTGCGTAAGGATCCTCGTATTCGTGGTATCAAGGAGAAGGACCAATACTGGCTGGCAACCCTCCTTGATCCACGTTACAAGGGTAAGGTTGCGGACCTTATCTTGCTATCGCAGAGGGAGCAGAGGATGAAACATCTTCGGGAGGCCTTGCAGAAAGGTCTGTGCAATGCGTTCCCAGAGACTGGGAGGTTACAAACTCCTGTTTCTGGACAACATGTTGCTGAGGCTTCGGTCAGTCAAAGAAGGAGCGGTGGAGAAGGTGGCCGTCTGACCGATGCGTTCAGACAATTTTTTGGTCCGCAGCCCCAAGGTATGATCGGTTCCAGCAACCATCGCCAGCGTCTGTTTTACATGGTGCAGGAATACCTAGGGGCAAGATCAGACTTGGACACCTTTCCCACCGAAAATCCTCTGGGTTACTGGGTCTTGAGGATGGATCACTGGCCAGAGCTTGCACAGTATGCAATTGAGCTACTGGCCTGTCCTGCATCCAGTGTTCTTTCGGAACGCACATTCAGTGCTGCTGGAGGCGTGGTAACCGATCACAGGGTGCGTCTGTCCACCGACTCGGTCGATCGGCTGACCTTCATAAAAATGAATCAGTCTTGGATCACCACCAGCTACCAAGCACCTGATGCTGATGTAACCGAATAATTTTTTTTGAAATCTCAGATCCCTTCAAAGACTGCCTATGCTGATGCTGAGTGACTATCCCTGAGTAATTATCCTCTTCCTCCTCAATCATCACGCTGATAGCTTGTAAGAACATTTTTGGTTCTGGGCGCCACCACCAGTGCCTAAGGCACAATTTTTCAGCCCCTGTTTAACAGGGGCGTGTAATTACAATTTTTGATGTAATACTTTGCAGCAGGGCTCGTTCCTGCATTCCAACTAGAGTGTCTGTGAGGGGTTGCAGTGTTGTGGCACCAGCACCAGTGCCTAAGGCCCAATTTTTCTGCCTCTGTCTAACAGGGGCGTGTAATTACAATTTTTGATGCAATACTTTGCAGCAGGGCTCGTTCCTGCGTTCCAACTAGAGTGTCTGTGAGGGGTTGCAGTGTTGTGGCACCAGCACCAGTGCCTAAGGCCCAATTTTTCTGCCCCTGTCTAACAGGGGCGTGTAATTACAATTTTTGATGCAATACTTTGCAGCAGGGCTCGTTCCTGCGTTCCAACTAGAGTGTCTGTGAGGGGTTGCAGTGTTGTGGCACCAGCACCAGTGCCTAAGGCCCAATTTTTCTGCCCCTGTCTAACAGGGGCGTGTAATTACAATTTTTGATGCAATACTTTGCAGCAGGGCTCGTTCCTGCGTTCCAACTAGAGTGTCTGTGAGGGGTTGCAGTGTTGTGGCACCAGCACCAGTGCCTAAGGCCCAATTTTTCTGCCCCTGTCTAACAGGGGCGTGTAATTACAATTTTTGATGCAATACTTTGCAGCAGGGCTCGTTCCTGCGTTCCAACTAGAGTGTCTGTGAGGGGTTGCAGTGTTGTGGCACCAGCACCAGTGCCTAAGGCCTAATTTTTCAGCTCCTGTTCAACAGGGGCATGTAATTACAATTCTTGATCTAATATTTCACAGCAGGGCCCTGTGAGGGCTTACAGTGTTGTGGCCACAGCAACACCTAAGGCCAAAATTTCTGCTGAGTATATAGGGCAGGACCCTACTTTCAAACATCTAACTTACAAATGACTCCTACTTGCAAATGGAAGGAGACAACAGGAAGTGAGATGAAATCTACCCCTAGGAAGGGAAATTCTCTCCTGTAAGAGTTAATATGGGAAAACAATTTCTCCTTTCCACTGATGCTTTCCAATCCTTGTTCCACAAAAAAACCCTAATTTTCAAAAAACATTTTTCATTGGGACAAAAAGTGAGGTGAAATCTTCTGAAGAGGAGGAAAGACAGCAAAACAAATGTCACAGGGGTGATAACCCTTCCCTATGTTTTCCAAAAAGCTTAAAAAAGATTTTTTGGCTGGAGCTAAACACGTTAAAAATGTACCCGTTCAAAATTACAAAGAGATTCTACTTAACAACAAACCTACAGTCCCTCTCTTGTTTGCACCACCTGTATACAGCTGTTCAGAGTATATAGGGCCTTTCCTTATTTTAATTTGGGTGCGGGGTTCCCCTTAATATCCATACAAGACCCAAAGGGCCTGGTAATGGACTGGGGGGGTACCCATGCCGTTTGTCTCACTGATTTTCATCCATATTGCCATGACCCGACATGACATTAAACCCGCAAGCAGTTTTAAATGAGATTTTTTCCTTTAAAAATGACATTTGGTGCAGGGACTGTTCTAAACACGGGAAACACGTGCCACTTTACAGGCATACTATAGACACCCCCCAGGTACGATATTTAAAGGAATATTTCACTTTTTTTTTTTTTACTTTAAGCATCATTAAAATCACTGCTCCCGAAAAAACGGCCGTTTTTAAAAGTTTTTTTTGCATTGATACATGTCCCCTGGGGTAGGACCCGGGTCCCCAAACCCTTTTTAGGACAATACCATGCAAATTAGCCTTTAAAATGAGCACTTTTGATTTCGAACGTTCGAGTCCCATAGACGTCAATGGGGTTCTAACGTTCGTGCAAACTTTCGGTCCGTTCGCAGGTTCTGGTGCGAACCGAACCGGGGGGTGTTCGGCTCATCCCTAGGTATCACTGAGTATTGCACAGTATGGCTGGGTATTGCGGGGTATTGCAGAGTATTGCGGCATATTTTGGGGTATTGCAGGGTATGGCAGAGTATTGCGGGGTATTGCAGAGTATTGCGGGGTATTGCAGGGTATGGCAGAGTATTGTGGGGTATTTCGGGGCATTGCAGGGTATGGCAGAGTATTGTGGGGTATTGCGGGGTATTGCAGAGTATTGCGGGGTATTGCAGGGTATGGCAGAGTATTGCGGGGTATTTCGGGGCATTGCAGGGTATGGCAGAGTATTGCGGGGTATTTCGGGGTATTGCAGGGTATGGCAGAGTATTGTGGGGTATTTCGGGGCATTGTGGGGTATGGCAGAGTATTGCGGGGTATTTCGGGGTATTTCAGGGTATGGCAGAGTATTGTGGGGTATTTCGGGGTATTGCAGGGTATGGCAGAGTATTTCAGGGTATTGTGGGGTATTTCGGGGCATTGCAGGGTATGGCAGAGTATTGCGGGGTATTTCGGGGCATTGCAGGGTATGGCAGAGTATTGCGGGGTATTTCGGGGCATTGCAGGGTATGGCAGAGTATTGTGGGGTATTTTGGGGCAATGCAGGGTATGGCAGAGTATTGCGGGGTATTTCGGGGCATTGCAGGGTATGGCAGAGTATTGTGGGGCATTGCAGAGCAGTGAGGGATGACTGAGCATGGATGGATGGATGGCTGGGCGTCTCTGTGCAGCGCTGTGGGCACTACAGATGCAGCCCACAACGCTGCAGCCATCCACCCATCCCCCTCTCCGCTCACAGTGTACCGATCGGTACACAGGAGGGGAGGAGAGGAACCGGCGTCATCAGATGACGCCGGTTTGTTTACATGTGATCGCGCCATCATTTGACGGCGCGATCACATGGTAAACGGCCGCGATCAGCGGCCATTTACTGGGATCCGTGATGCGTCGGGTCCTCTGGACCTGGCGGTCACGGATGCTCTCGAGTGCACGCCCTAGGGGGCGTGCGAGAGTCAAATTCTGGTAGGACGTCCCTGGACTCCCTCCCAGAGTTAAGCAACCGCCCTGTAGCCGTCATTTGGCTATGGGCCGGTTGTTAAGTGGTTAAAACTACTCGCGGCTATTAATGACTTGCCGGTCCGACAATACACATAAAAGTTCATTGATAAAAACGGCATAGGAATTCCCCACAGTGGAACCCGAACCAAAATTTAAAAAAAAATGGCGTGGGGTCCCCCTCAAAATCTATACCAGACCCTTCAGGTCTGGTATGGATTTTAAGGGGAACCCCATGCCAAAATTTAAAAAAAAATGGCGTGGGGTCCCCCCAAAAATCCATACTAGACCCTTATCCAAGCATGCAACCTGGCAGGCCGCAGGAAAAGAGGGGGGGACGAGAGAGCGCCCCCCTTCCTGAACCGTACCAGGCCACATGCCCTCAACATTGGGAGGGTGCTTTGGGGTAGCCCCCCAAAACACCTTGTCCCCATGTTGATGGGGACAAGGGCCTCATCCCCATGGTTGTGGGGGTTTGCGGGCGGGGGGGCTTATCGGAATCTGGAAGCCCCCTTTTAACAGGGGGGACCCCAGATCCTGGCCCTCCCCCCTGTGTGAAATGGTAACGGGGTACAAAAGTAGCCCTACCATTTCACAAAAAAACTGTCAAAAATGTTAAAAATGACAAGAGACAGTTTTTGACAATTCCTTTATTTAAATGCTTCTTCTTTCTTCTTTCTTCTATCTTCCTTCGGTTTCTTCCTCCATCTTCTTCTTCTTCTTGTTCTGGTTCTTCTGGTTCCTCCGGTGTTCTCGTCCGGCATCTTCCTCCGCTGCATCTTCTTCCCTTCTTCTCCTCGGGCCACTCCGCATCCATGATGGCATGGAGGGAGGCTCCTGCTGTGTGTTGCTTCTCCTCTTCTGACGGTTCTTAAATATCAGGGGCACAGGGCCACCCGGTGACCCCGCCCCCCTCTGACGCACGGGGACATGATGGGGACTTCCCTGTGGCATTCCCCGTGATGTCAGAAGGGGGCGGGGTTATGTATTTTTTATATATAAAAAATCTCCATTTATTCTGGCTCATAACAAAATAAAGAGGAAGGCAACGCTGGAGAAACTGCTTGAATTTGCAAAGCCTTTGTACCCCAGGGCACACATCAACTCTTTGTAACTAAAAATTGTTAGCCTGAGAAGTCATATAATAGGGAGCACAATCTGGTCCAGGACTCCCAGAGATTATGAACAGCAGCAGATGACATATATGTCCCCAGGCGGTGGTACTACAACAGCCTGCGTCTTCTGTCAGACCAGACTGAACCCAGGCCATCACTTTCATGTCTTCCTTGCAGCCTTCCCTCATCGCTTCCCTGCAGCCTTCCCTGCAGCCTTCCCTGCAGCCTTCCTTGGAGGCTGTGGCTCTGGAGGTGGACTTGTGGCTGGAGGAGGAGGATGGGCGAGCGCACATGAGTGCATGTTCTCACTAATGTGGCACCTCAACCCCTTCTGAAGGGCCTGAAAAATAATATTCTCACACATGAAGCGTTGGCCCTCCTCCATTTGCTGCAATTTTGCAGCTACATAGCAGCCATAGGTGTCAGTGTCGGGGTTTTTTTCAGGGCCGCATTAGCATCCATGTAACTCCCCTTCCTGGCCCTTTTTGTTGTAAGGCGGAGGGGAGGCACCTGGGATTTGGTGAGGCTACTGGGCCTGGCAACCTCCTGGCTGACACTTAGCCCCGCCTCCTCCTGGCTGCCACATTTCAGAGCCTCGTCCTGGCTGAGGTCTTCCTGTGTCTGAAAAAGGGACATTTTCGTTTTTGGTTCATCAATCACACACATTTTTCAGCTCACGACTGTTGCAAATTGAATGTTAATAAATAGAAAAGACTATCATTCTGAGCCCAGCATTTTTCATTGTTGTTCCAATCATTTTTTGCCCCTACTGTCTCTTGATATGTCAAACACTTTCTGTTCAATCATTCATTTGTTATCAATAATAACATCTAGTTAACAACAATAATTTTAGGACAATAAATATGTTCAAAAATACTATACCTGGCTTCAGCTGGGCTCCTCAATTTCTTCCAGGATGGAAGGCCCAGGTTTGTCCTCAGAAGCCTCAGCTGGGGTTGAGGGAAGGGTGGATGGAAGTGTAGAAACTGATTCCCTGGCTTCAATCTGGTCTTCCAGAAACCGCATCCTGTTGTAGTACCACAGACTGGGTATATACACATTCTTTGCAGCTGCTCCTGATTAAATGGAAGCCTGGACCTTATTAAGCTCCTTCCTATACATGCTTCTCAAGCTACCAATTTTCTCATCCACAAACTCGATGTCTGTGTCGGGGACCTGCGTCTTCACAAATTGCACCAGTTTCTCCCTTCCTAGCTGGTGATGCCTTCCTAGCTGGTTTATTTTGATATAAGGGGTTTTAACCTCCCACAAATTTCTCATATCCCTGTATCTGTCTATGAACTGGCCCATAAATTCAGGGTCTTTGAATTGTTTCATATTTGCTGCAAGACAAAACACAAAACAAAAACATTAATATCAGGCTAAACTCTCCTAATCTTATCCCAATATAGGCCTCAATCTCGAATCAGTATAGGCCACTGATGTCCCAAGTTCAAATGTTACTTTCGTTCTCACAATCGGCACTTCCTCCACTCACAGGTCGTACATACGACACACACGTGTTAGCTTTATATGCACTGCGCATGCGTGAAACTCTGCCCGCGTTGCCCGCCCCTGACGTTCTTTCTAGAATATTCCCCGCCCCTTCTCTTTCTTCGCAGTGGGAGAGGAACATGGCGGAGACACAGCAGGTGTGTAATAGCAGTAATGAGGAGGAGAGCCCGGAGCCCTAAACGTCTCGATCCCACAGGAGATTTAAGACCTCAAATATGGCCTTTGTAGAGATGATGGAGATGGTGGACATCTTGAAAAGGGCTGACTATGACGGGAAGTATGGACCTTACCTAAACCCAAATGTGAGAAAGGCCAAGATCATGTCTAAAGTTGTGAAGAGTCTGCACAGGAATTTTGGGGTACGACGATCCAAGGAGCGATTGAGGAAACGTTGGTCAGACCTGAAATTGAGGGAGCAGGATCAGTACAGAAGGATCAAGAAAGTGCTTCTAAAAAGTAAGTACTTGAGGATTAAGAAAGTGCTTCTAAAAAGTAAGTACTTGTCGTGTGTTCCTATTATTAATATTACTTGCATGCTGCTCCATGTGCTTTTCTTTATTATTGTACAGTTTAAAATGGCTACTTTCATGTTCATGGGCACAGTAATCGGTCGTAGGAAACATTGTTCATTTGCCAACTAAATACGATGTTTTGGGCAGATACAGGGTTAACTACATTTGGTCATGCTAATTTGTATTAAAAGAAGTTTAGGACATTGTTGTCTAGATGTGTTTGAAACTAGGAAGAATTGCAAACTTGATTCCGTGTAATGTAAGGAGAGGACACTCAGCAGCTGTTTACACATCTGGACTCAGGAGCACTAGTGTGGGACACAAGAACAAACTTTTTAGGGTGTCCCACACAGGTACTCGAGAGGATACTTGTGGTGTCTCCATGTGTGAAACTTGTCCAAAAAAGGTAAGTATTCCAGCTTTGGTAAGGGAAAAAATCATGTCTTCAGCTTGGAACTCTGCCAAAACAGACAATTGTACCCCACTTCAAAGCAATGTTTCATATTCCTATTTCTGGCCTCAAATATCTGTGTGCTAAGTATACCTTTTGTTTCATTCTCATAGGGGAGAAAAGACTCCGGACGTCTGAGGACACCAGGAACCCCTCACCTCCTGAAAAAGGGGAACAAAGTACACAACAACCAGAGGATGTGGAGGAAGGAGAGGTGGTTGAAATTGTCACCACAACAGGTGAGTGTCTGAGATCACAGATTCAGGTAATAGATATATGCCTGCATATTTATAATACATGGTGTGTATTTTTACCTTTAGGTGATGTGCATGTTGTGGAAGAACAATCTTCTCATTTCACCAGTGACAGTGCACAAAGGCTAATCCAGGACATAATGTTTTGTAGTCATGATTTAGACATCATCAAGCAAAAAACAAATGACATAGAACAAAAACTGAAGAACATGATTGATGTACTAGGAAGAATCTAAAGAACACCAAAATGACACCATTTTCAATTTTTGGGGACCAATTTTTTTAAAAGCCAAATTTTGAAGATGCACACAATGTGTCAACATGTGCTATCTGCCATCAGGGGATATCAATGTGTGCGTTTTGTGGGTGCAACCCCTTCCTCGTAACTCAAGTAGGTGAGAGGAAGGGATTGCACCCCCAAAACACGTCCATTGATATCCCACGATGGGAGATAGCACATGTTGACATTAGGCATGGGATCAGAAGGAAAATCCCCAGTTTGACTCCCAAAATGTGTGCATCTTCAAAATTTGGCTTTTACAGGGGTGACATCACCCCATCTGATGAAGGCAATATCAACACATTTTTAACACTATAATGCCTGATATTGCCTTCAGTTTTTCAATGTTGAACTTTGTAAGTTCCTGAGTTGTGTATGTTATGTTTTGAAACATACCTGTTTATGTACTAAAAAAATATTTTCAAGGTAAAACTAAAAAAAACAAGATTAAAAAAAAAAATAATAAGTTTTACAACGCACATGTGAATGTGCATGGAGTAAAAAGTTTTCGAATCAACAATGTGTGGCTTCTTCTTTCAATGCTCAATACCAGTTTTTGTATTAAGCTGGTGTTCACAGTGACAATGGGTGTTATTTAATAATGGAAAAACCACTTGGCACTACAAGTGCACTAGGAGAACCTAGGTGTAGGGATGAGCTGAACACCCCCCCGGTTCGGTTCGCACCAGAACCTGCGAACAGACCGAAAGTTTGTGCGAACTTTAGAACCCCATTAAAGTCTATGGGACTGGAACGTTTAAAATCAAAAGTGCTAATTTTAAAGGCTAATATGCAAGTTATTGTCCTAAAAAGGGTTTGGGGACCCGGGTCCTGCCCCAGGGGACATGTATCAAGGCAAAAAAAGTTTTAAAAACTGCAGTTTTTTCGGGAGCAGTGATTTTAATGATGCTTAAAGTGAAAAAAAATATTCCTTTAAATATCCTACCTGGGGGGTATCTACAGTATGCCTGTAAAGTGGCGCGTGTATCCTGTGCTTAGAACAGTCCCTGCACAAAATGACATTTTTAAAGGAATAAAAGTCATTTAAAACTGCTTGCGGCTTTAATGTAATGTCCGGTCCTGGCAATATGGATGGAAATCAGTGAGACAAATGGCATGGGTACCACTTACCCCCCAGTCCATTACCAGGCTCTTTGGGTCTTGTATGGATATTAAGGGGAACACCGCACCCAAATTAAAAAAAGGAAAGGCATGGGGCCCCCAGGCCCTATATACTCTGAGCAGCAGTATACAGGCGGTGCAAACAAGACAGGGACTGTAGGTTTGTTGTTAAGTAGAATCTGTTTGTAATTTTGAACTGGTACATTTTTAAAGTGTAGCTCCAGCCAAAAAATCTATTTTTTTTGGAAAACATAGGGAAGGGTTATCACCCCTGTAACATTTGTTTTGCTGTCTGTGCACCTCTTCAGAAGATTTCACCTCACTTTCTGTCCCAATGACAAATGTTTTTTGAAAATTTGGGGGTTTTATTGAAACAAGGATTGGTGATAAAGCATCAGTGAAGAGGAGACACGTTTTTCTCATATTAACTCTTACAGGAGAGAATTTTCCTTCCTAGGGGTAGATTTCATCCCACTTCCTGTTTTCTCCTTCCGTTTGCAAGTAGGAGTCGTTTGTAAGTTGGATGTTTGAAAGTAGGGGCCTGCCCTATATATGCTGCAGAAATTTGGGCCTTAGGTGTTGGTGTTGCCACAACACTGTAAGCCCTCACAGTTACTCTTGGTGGGTGCAGGAACGGGCTATGCTGTGAAATATTAGATCAAGAATTGTAATTACATGCCATTGTTGAACAGTGGTAGAAAAATTGGGCCTTTGGTGGTGGTGCTGGTGCCAGAACACTGTAAGTTCTTACAATTACTCTTGGTGGGCGCTGGAATGGGTCCTGCTGTGAAATATTAGATCAAGAATTGTAATTACATGTCCCTGTTGAACAGGGGCAGAAAAATTGGGCCTTAGGCACTGGTGCCACAACACTGCAACCCCTCACAGATACCATAGTTGGAGTGCAGGAATGAGCCCTGCTGCAAAGTATTGCATCAAAAATTGTAATTATACGCCCCTGTTAAACATGGGCTGAAAAATTGGGCCTTGGGTACTGGTGCTGGTGCCACAACACTGCATCACCTCACAGATACAATAGTTGGAGCGCAGGAATGAGCCCTGCTGCAAAGTATTGCATCAAAATTGTAATTACACACCCCTGTTAAACAGGGGCAGAAAAATTGGGCCTTGGCCACTGGTGGCGGTGCCCAAAACCAAAAATGTTCTTACAAGCTATCAGCATGAAAATTGAGGAGGAAGAGGATTGTGACTCAGCATAACAGGATAGTTACTCAGCATAGGCAGTCTTGAAGGGATCTCACATTTAAAGAAAAATCAATCGGTTACATCAGCATCAGGTGCTTGGTAGCTGGTGATCCAAGACTGATTCATTTTTATGAAGGTCAGCTAATCGACCAATTCAGTGGACAGGCGCACCCTGTGATCGGTTACAAAGCCTTCAGCAGCACTGAATGTGTGTTCCGAAAGAACGCTGGATGCAGAACAGGCCAGTAGCTCAATTGCATACTGTGCAAGCTCTGCCCATTGATCCATCCTCAAGACCCAGTAACCCAGAGGATTTTCGGTGGGAAAGGTGTCCAAGTCTGATCTTGCCCCTAGGTAATCCTGCACCATGTAAATTAGACGCTGGCGATGGTTGCTGGAACTGATCAGAGCTTGGGGCTGCGGACTAAAAAATTGTCTGAACGAATCGGTCAGACGGCCACCTTCTCCACTGCTCCTTCTGTGACTGACTGAAGCCTCAGCAACACGTTGTCCAGGAGGACCAGGTAACCTCCCAGGCTCTGGAAACGCGTTGCACAAACCTTTCTGCAAGGCCCCCCAAAGATGTTTCATCCTCTGCTCCCTCTGAAACAGCAAGATAAGGTCCGCAACCTTACCCTTGTAACATGGATCAAGGAGGGTTGCCAGCCAGTAATCATCCCTCCCCTTGATACCACGAATACGAGGATCCTTCCGCAGGCTTTGCAGGATCAGGGAGGTCATGCAGCGTAGGTTTGCTGAGGCATTCAGTCCAGAGTCCTCTGGGGCACTAAGGATGACATGATCCGTAGCCACCTCCTCCCAGCCACGTACAAGTCCATGGGTTTCTTTGGACTGTAAATGATCCCTTGAAGACTGCTGCTGATGCTGAGTGCCAGGCTCCACCTCCATGCTGACACAATCCTCCTCCTCCTCTTCCTGTGTGATCAGCGGGCACGCTGGAACACTATCTGGATAAAGGGGGCCTTGAGAGGTAAGGAAGTCCTCCTCTTCCTCCCTCTGTTCTGCCCTGTCCATTATTCCATGCAGTGTGTGCTCCAACAGGTGGACAAGAGGGACAGTGTCACTGATGCCCCTCTGCATCATGTGCAGCTGCTGCAGCATGGCCAAAGTTGAGTTCCACCTGGTGAACACGTCACAGATTAGGCGGTTCTTGGGCAGGTTAAATTCCTTTTGGAGGTCAGCCAGCCGAGCACTGGCATTATATGAGATGCTGAAATGCACACAGACTTTCCTGGCCTGCCTCAGGACAACCTGTAAGCCTGGGTACCTGCCCAAGAACCACTGCACCACCAAGTTAAGGACGTGAGCCAAACAGGGCACATGGGTCAGTTGTCCCTGTAGGAGGGTGGAGAGGAGGTTGGTGCCATTGTCGCAAACCACCATACCTGGCTTAAACTGGCATGGCGTCAACCACCTCTGAACCTGCCCCTGCAGAGCTGACAGAATCTCTGCCCCAGCGTGGCTCCTGTCCCCCAAGCACACCAGCTCAAGCACCGCATGGCATATTTTTGCCTGCATGCTTGCGTAGCCCCTTGAAATCCTACAGAGCACCGCTGGTTCCGAGGAAAAATCAGCACAGGAAGAGGACATGGAGGAAGAAGAAGAGGAGGGGGTGGAGGAGAGAGATGTGGCAGAATCACCACTAGTAGAATTTTGGAGGCGTGGTGGCGGAACAACCTCCAACACTACTGCACCCTGTCCTGCATCCTTCCAAGCTGCCAGAAGAGTCACCCAGTGGGCGGTGAAAGATAGGTAACGTCCCTGTCTATGCCTGCTGGACCATGAGTCAGCGGTAATATGCACCTTACCACTTACCACCCTGTCCAGCGAGGCCAAGACATTGCCTTCCACATGCCAGTAGAGACCCGGAATCCCTTTCTGTGAGAAAAAGTGGCATTTGGGAACCTGCCACTGAGGAACCGCACATTCCACAAACTCATGGAAGGGGGCAGAGTCTACCACTGAAAAGGCAGCAGTTGAAGTGTTAGCAATTTAGCCAAGCTAGCATTCAACCGCTGGGCATGTGGATGGCTGGAGCGAATTTCTTTCGGTGGTGCACCAGCTGGGGCAAGGAAATTTGCCTGGTACAATCTGACGCTGGTGTACCGATAGCAGATTGCCCGCAAATACTTGGCTGTGATACACCTAATTCTACACCTTCATTCCTCTCAGTGCAGGTTTCAGAGAGGACTGAAAGTATAGTGGGGTTCGAGATCCCAGCTGATGAGGAGCAAGCAGAGGTCTGCTTTTTCTTTGGTGTGGGTCTTTTAGGTACGCTTGCCAACGAACTGCATAGCAGGTCAACATATGTCTGGTCAAGCATGTGGTGCCCAAGTGGGTGATGTTTTGGCCACACGAGATACGCTTGAGACATATGTTGCAAATAGCAGCAGTGGGATCTGATGCACTCATCCCAAAAAAAGGCCCACACCAAAGAACTTTTGGAATAACGCGCAGGGACAGCAGTGCCCTGCACATGCGGAGCTCTGCGGTGTGATGCAGTCGGTGTGCTGCCCTTAAGCTGGCCCCTGGAGGGCATCCTGCCTCATTGGAGATGTGCCTCCTCCTCCTCCTCTCTCCTATCAGGCACCCACGTGGAGTCAGTGACCTCATCATCCCCTCCCTCCTCATCACTGGAGCAAATCTGGCAGTGTGCTGCAGCTGGGGGAACATGACTGCCAGATTGCTGTCCTTCTTGGGCACCCCTCTCTCTGGGCTCACATTACTGCCTTCCTATGGCTGGGTACCATCATCGGAGCCTTCAAAATGCTGGGCATCCTCCTGGAGCATGTACCCAACACTGTGGTCAAACAGTTCGGGGGACAACTCAGGAGGACATGGTGGGCTAGGGAAGGAGTGACCGATGCCATTGAGCCGAGGGAAGAGGCCGTGTTGGCAGCTGCTTTGCCAGACAATGTACCCTGAGCCTGGGTGAGAGAGGATGAGGAGGATGAGGACGGCTTGGTCATCCACTCTACCAAGTCTTCCTTGATGGCCTTCCAGACATACTAATGGCCTGCAGTGAGATGTAGCTGCACAAAGCTGGGATGTATGTAAATACTGATACTGCAGCTAGCAGAATCAACTGCCTGCCTGTAGTATTATTAGTATGAGAACACCAGCAGTTGTCTTCAGGTAGCTTTAGGTGCACACTGTGCAGAGGACACAGTACACTAACTGTAAATAATGTAGCTGCCTGCCTGTGGTATTAATAGGATCAGAACAAAAGCAATTGTCTTCAGGTAGCTTTAGGTGCACACGGTGCAGAGGATGCAGTACACTAACTGTAAATACTGCAGCTGCCTGACTGTGGTACTAATAGGATCAGAAGAACACTAGCAATTGTCTTCAGGTAGCTTTAGGTGCACACTGTGCAGAGGACACAGTAAACTAACTGTAAATAATGTAGCTGCCTGCCTGTGGTATTAATAGGATCAGAACAACAGCAATTTTCTTCAGGTAGCTTTAGGTGCACACTGTGCAGAGGACGCACTACACTAACTGTAAATACTGCAGCTGCCTGCGGTACTAATAGGATCAGAAGAACACCAGCAATTTTCTTCAAGTAGCTTTAGGTGCACACTGTGCAGAGGACACAGTACACTAACTGTAAATACTGTAGCTTCCTGCCTGTGGTATTAATAGGAACAGAACAACAGCAATTGTCTTCAGGTAGCTTTAGGTGCACACTGTGCAAAGGACGCAGTATACTAACTGTAAATACTACAGCTGCCTGCCTGTGGTGCTAATAGGATCAAAAGAACACCACTAATTTTCTTCAGGTAGCTTTAGGTGCACACTGTGCAGAGGACACAGTACACTAACTGTAAATACTGTAGCTGCCTGCCTGTGGTATTAATAGGATCAGAACAACAGCAATTGTCCTCAGGTAGCTTTAGGTGCACACTGTTCAGAGGAAGCAGTACACTAACTGTAAATACTGCAGCTGCCTGCCTGTGGTACTAATAGGATCAGAAGAACACCACCAATTTTCTTCAGGTAGCTTTAGGTGAACACTGTGCAGAGGACACAGTACACTAACTGTAAATACTGTAGCTGCCTGCCTGTGGTACTAATAGGATCAGAAGAACACCACCAATTTTCTTCAGGTAGCTTTAGGTGCACACTGTGCAGAGGACACAGTAAACTAACTGTAAATACTGCAGCTGCCTGCCTGTGGTAATAATAGGATCGGAACAACATCAATTGTCTTCAGGTAGCTATAGGTGCAGAGAACACAGTAAACTAACTGTAAATACTGCAGCTGCCTGCCTGCGGTACTAATAGGATCAGAAGAATACCAGCAATTTTCTTCAAGTAGCTTTAGGTGCACACTGTGCAGAGGACACAGTACACTAACTGTAAATACTGTAGCTTCCTGCCTGTGGTATTAATAGGAACAGAACAACAGCAATTGTCTTCAGGTAGCTTTAGGTGCACACTGTGCAAAGGACGCAGTATACTAACTGTAAATACTACAGCTGCCTGCCTGTGGTGCTAATAGGATCAGAAGAACACCACTAATTTTCTTCAGGTAGCTTTAGGTGCACACTGTGCAGAGGACACAGTACACTAACTGTAAATACTGTAGCTGCCTGCCTGTGGTATTAATAGGATCAGAACAACAGCAATTGTCCTCAGGTAGCTTTAGGTGCACACTGTTCAGAGGAAGCAGTACACTAACTGTAAATACTGCAGCTGCCTGCCTGTGGTACTAATAGGATCAGAAGAACACCACCAATTTTCTTCAGGTAGCTTTAGGTGAACACTGTGCAGAGGACACAGTACACTAACTGTAAATACTGTAGCTGCCTGCCTGTGGTACTAATAGGATCAGAAGAACATCACCAATTTTCTTCAGGTAGCTTTAGGTGCACACTGTGCAGAGGACACAGTAAACTAACTGTAAATACTGCAGCTGCCTGCCTGTGGTAATAATAGGATCGGAACAACATCAATTGTCTTCAGGTAGCTATAGGTGCAGAGAACACAGTAAACTAACTGTAAATACTGCAGCTGCCTGCCTGTGGTACTAATAGGATCAGAAGAACACCACCAATTTTATTCAGATAGCTTTAGGTGCACACTGTGCAGAGGATGCAGTACACTAACTGTAAATACTGTAGCTGCCTGCCTGTAGTATTAATAGGATCAGAACAACAGCAATTTTCTTCAGGTAGCTTTAGGTGCACACTGTGCAGAGGACGCACTACACTAACTGTAAATACTGCAGCTGCCTGCGGTACTAATAGGATCAGAAGAACACCAGCAATTTTCTTCAGGTAGTTTGATGTACCCGATGCCCGGCCTGATGTGCCCTCATCTGTTTGGTTGGAGGCCATGAACTTTGGACAATTGCACCTTGTTGGAGCGTCCGGAGGCCGCTCCTTTAGGGGGGGGGTACTGTCATGGGAGGGTTTACCCGGTGGTGGCGCTATCGGTCTCTTGGATCGCAGTACCAGTGTCCACCAGCGGGTGTCTTCCAACACCTGGGACCTGCAGTAAGAGGTCTCTCCTGCTGGTGGCACTGTTGCATCCTTGGGCCGTAGTACCGGTGTCCACCAGCGGGTGCACTCCGGCAGTGTGGAGCAAACAGCACACACTGCGCTCAGCTGTGACATGAGGTCAATTACCACAGCCTTATAAATACCCGGCAAGCCCTCATAGGCTTGCCTTGGTATCTTTCTCCCTGCGCCCTGACTTTGCTGCCTGTATCCTGATTGTAAACCTGTTTCTGTCCTGCTCTGCTCTGATCCGATCCGATCCGATTCCTATCCCTAGCCCATCCTGTTCTTGTCCCTCCTGATTCCCTTGGATCCCTGCCCTGCAGCTTAACCATCCATCCTCTCCCTGTCCTGCTGGTTTCCCGTCCTTGCCCATCTGCTAACCTCCCTGTGTATGACCTTGACCTGGCTTTGTTTACGATTCCGGTATCTCCATTTACTTGTACTATACTATATATTGTTGTTTGTAGTGGGTTTGTTGTGTTGGTTTTGCACTGTTTATATTCCTTTTACTTGTCACTTGTTTAATAAACACCATTATTTCACTTACATGTGTTTCTGGTCTCCTCTGTGCAGTCCACACGGTCTGGTCAATTAGATCCCCTGACACCCCCACAGTGTGGAGGAGGACTTTGCTGGCATAACTGCCTGTAAAATGCTGCAGATGGAGGAGGGCCAACGACTCCTTAGTCCTTAATTTTGGAAGCTCTCAATAAGGTGTTGAAGGGCCAAATAACATGTGCTACCCACATTTGTAACCTCACACATAGTCCTCCCCCTCCTCCTCCTCCTCCAGGTCCTACTCCTCCTCCTGCCACATTTCCAACACCAGAGCCACAGCGGGGAAGGAAGCGTGGAAAGAAAACCAGAGAGTGATGACCCTGGGTCCAGTCTGGTCTGGCAAAAGATGCAGGCTCTTGTAGTACCACAGCCTGGGGACATAGATGTCATCTGCTGCTTTCATGATCTCTGGGACTTCTGGACCAGACTGCACTCCCTTAGATATGGACTCCTCAGGCCACCAATTTTGCAGTAAAAGAATTGATGTCTGCCCTGGGGGTCCAAGGCATCACCAATTTATGATGTTTTTCCAGCGTTGCCTCCCTCTTTGTTTGGTTCTGAGCCCTTAATAAAGGATTTTTTGTTTCAATTATACTCGCCTATATGTGTTTTCCTTAAAAAAGGACAGTTTGTTTGTGAGGATTCAGGTACATTTCAAAAATACAATGTGAAATTAACAAGGGACACCAACACCAAGCAATCTCCTTGAGATTAAATAATACAAGATAATAATGGTGTTGTGGTAACTTGACACACAAAACACACACAAAAATATTATGGAGTAAAACTAAAAATAAAATAAAACAAAGATCAGCCTTGAAAAAAATACAAACCCAAAAAAAAAAAAAACAGCCTTGAAAAATAAAAAAATAAATAAAACAAAAAGGAAATTTGGTCAGATGTGACAAATCAAAATATATTGAGGGAATCACGACAAATAATAAAGAAAGAAGTTTGTGAGAAGTCTGTGTGAATATGAGCAGCAAAACTACTTAATTCTTCTCACATTATAAAGAAGAAGAGAGTGCGCTGTATTAAAACATTTTTTACATTGCAGCGTGACGAAAGTGCTGTATCCATTCTGAATGCTAATTTTACCAGATCGAGCTGTTCCGTCTCGGAATTTCTTCTGAGCATGCGTGGCACTTTGTGCGTCGGAATTGTCCACACACGGTCGGAATTGACGCGATCAGATTTTGCTGTCAGAAAACTTTATAGCCTGCTCTCAAACTTTGTGTGTTGGAAAATCCGATGGAAAATGTCCGATGTAGCCCACACATGGTCGGAATTTCCGACAACACGCTCCGATCGGAAAACCCTATTGTGTGTACGGGGCATTAGAGTAATTACAGATTAGGAATAGTAGAAGTGATCAGATGTTTAGAAAGGGCCTCAATAGCCTTAAGAAACGTGATGATATAGTGGTACATCCCGCTGATAAAGGTGGAGGTGTGGTAATTTTGGACAAAACAGCCTATCAGACTGAGATGTTGTGATTGTTGTCTGATCAGGATACCTACATTTCCTTGAGAGGAAATCCCATTATTAATTAAAAGAAAGACCTTGTGTCCTTGGTGGAGAAAGGTTTTAATAAAAAACTCCTCACCAGGAAAGAAATTTTTTTTTTGTTTTTGGTATCAGTGGCTCCAAGGGTCCAGTGACCTATTATCTGCCAAAGGTCCACAAGGACCCTCTTCATCCCCCTGGGAGGCCAATGTGAAGATATGAAATATATGAACCATATCTTTTTATGTATCCAGAGTTCCTCTTCAACATGAATATGTATTTCTTATTGTTTTTCCCTAAAATGTTTCTGAATTCTTTTGGTATTGCAACACATGTGGCTGACCAGTTGACATTAAAATGTTCTGCCAATGATACGACACAATTCTCGGAAAAGATGTGATATGGAAAGATGTTGACATAGAAAGTCCCTGTCTAAAAGCCAAATTACCTTCTTCCAAATAATTAATCTTTCTTTCTGTCAAAATAACTTCACAGTTAAAATTAGCCAGGTTATAGTGACCCAGAACACTAGCCAGAACCTGTGTTGAAATACTTAGTAAAATGCGTACTTGTGATGTGTAACTTTGGGCTTGTGCCCGCCATAAAATTACTGTATAACCATTCTCTATAAAAACTGTACTGCCTTGTAAACTGTATCACATTGTCCTGAAGAGATGTGATCCACTGTACAGTGTATATTCTGAAGTAAACATGCATGAGACGAATGCAGCACTATTGGCGTTGATGTCCTTTATTTCAAGGTTCAACTTAACATTTGGTGACCCCGATTCATGTTTTCTTGTCTGCATCTCCACCACCGGCTCGCCACCCTCTCCAGGACAGACAGCAGCAAAGAGGCCTCAGGTGAGAAAACTTTTATTTTCTCATGATAAATACTGTCTTTTCTGTGCGGTGTTGGGGGACCGGTTGGGGGAGTGCAGCCACAGAAGGTAACACGTTTCCTATTTAATTTTGCCTGCATTTTGTTACATAGTTACATAGTTACATAGGGGGTCATTTACTATAGCGCTATGGCGCTAATTCGCGGCAATTTAGCGCGATTTAGCGCTAATAGCGCTAATTCGCGCTAAAACGGTATTCACTATAGCGCTGGTGAGAAAATACTCCCAAAATCGAATTTACTATAGCTCCCTGAAACTAAATAGAGCCCAAACCCTTACTCTGCTAAAACCTAGAGAATTGCACATGGAAATAATGTTTAGAGCATGATATAATTGCCTAAATGGTACTGAAATATGCGGTATATTATTTAAAGATAATCTGCTTTTAAACTGTGTGAAAAAGTGATTTCTACACTGAAATATCTTTAAAAGTCTGAAAAGTGAAAAATTCCCCGTTTTGGACAACTAGGTGCCAACACAACTGAGCATGCTCAGACCTGAAAATAACTCTCATTTTAACTCAAGTGTCTTTTTTACCTGGAGGTATAGTAAATACCAAAATGAGAGCTAATTAGAGAGCATTTTTTGGGAGTTAAAATCTGCTCTAATTTAGTCCAAATGAAGTTTCAGTCATTGATTCTAATGGAACAATTCTAACTTTCACAAAAAAACCTTTTAATGTTGAGATGAAATGTATCTTTCTGTGAAATACATTTTCCTTTGCAACATTGTTGCTTCTACTTAAAATATTTTGATTTTAATAATGCTACAATGTGGAATGTTTTGATGTTTTGGTAAAATATATTTTTCTCTGTCACTTTCACTTGTTACTCTTCATCTCACAACAATCTTTAACCTAAACTCACACAGGTGTCTTTACAATCCACAAACAATACCATTGCTGATGAAAATTTAAAATGAATCACAATTTTTTGTGCTTTTTATTATTTCCAAATATTCATAATTTGAGCCCAAAAAATGTGATATGTGTACCAACATCAGAAATCAAAATGTAATTCTCCAAAATTTGAGGGTAATATTCTACTCTCACCCACAAAAAAACACCAAATATCACAGAATAAATCAAGAAGAATAACTCTTGAGTAATGTAATTCCATCACCTGTATGTCCATAGAAATGCAATATTTATGTGTTTTTATGTGTAGTTATGTGTAGGAGGGTCTCACATGTGGCAGCTCTGTGGCTTAGAGGTTAGAACTTCTGCTTAGTATCTCTGAGGGTCTGGGTTCAAATCCCAACCATGTTACTTCATGTAGAGAAGTTGTCTCATCTCCCAGGTCCTATAACTATGCCTAATTGTAGTAGTTATGTGTAGGAGGGTTCCACCACCATTGTAAGTCTTTTCCAGATACACTATATAGCCAAAAGTATTGGGACGCCTGCCTTTACACACACATGAACTTTAATGGCAGCCCAGTCTTAGTCCGTAGGGTTAAAATTTGATTTGGCCCACCCTTTGCAGCTAGAACAGCTTCTGGGAAGGCTGTCCACAAGGTTTAGTCTGCCTATGGGAATGTTTGATCATTCTTCCAGAAGTGCATTTGTGAGGCTAGGCACTGATGTTGGATGAGAAGGCCTGGCTTGCAGTCTCTACTCTAATTCAGCCAAAGGGTGTTCTATCGGGTTGAGGCCAGGACTCTGTGCAGGCCAGTCAAGTTTCTCCACCCCAAACTTGCTCATCCATGTCTTTATGGACCTTGCTTTGTGTATTGGTGTGCAGTCATGTTGGAACAGGAAGGGGCTTTCCCCAAACTGTCCCCACAAAGTTGGGAGCATGAAATTGTCCAAAATGTCTTGGTATGCTGACGCCTTAAGAGTTCCCTTCTCTGAAACTAAGAGGCCAAGCCAAACCCCTGAAAAACAACCCCGCACCATAATCCCCCTCCACCAAATCATTTGGACCAGTGCACAAAGCAAGGTCCATAAAGACATGGATGAGTGATTTTGGGGTGGAGGAACTTGACTGGCCTGCACAGAGTCCTGACCTTAACACAACAGAACACCTTAGGGATAAATTAGAGAGGAGACTGTAGGTCAGGCCTTCTCGTCCAACATCAGTGCCTGATCTCACAAATGCACTTGGAAGAATGGTCAAACATTCCCATAGACACACTCCTAAACCTTGTGGACAAGAAGAGTTGAAGCTGTTATAGCTGCAAAGGGTGGGCCAAATGAGTTTTGAACCCAATACTAATACTAGGGTGCCATTACAGTTCATGTGTGTTTAAAGGCAGGCATCCCAATACTTAGGCCAATATACTGTATATTGCTTGTGACACTGAGCATGGCTATGGACTTAGGGCTGGTTCACACCACAGAGATGCAGAGAACATGTGTGGGGATGCCTGATGGCTAAGTGGGTAGCAGTTCTGTCTAGCAGCACCTGGGATGTTGGTTCAATTCCCCAACATGCTAATGCTTGTGTTGAAGTTTATATGTTCTCCCTGTGTGGGTTTCTCACCACAATCTAAAGACATGCAGGCATCTTATTTGTCTCCTGTCGAAATAGGTTCTAATGTAAGAAAGTTAATTTTGGACTTTATATTGGAAGCTCATTGCAGCCAGGGACTGATGTTAATGTTTATTAGCACTAATCATGCCCAGGGACTTGGACATTTCAAATTTTAGGGTTTACACTGCACAGGTACATATGCTTAGAAAACTGTTGCTTTGTTTATGTGGATGCAAATGGACTTTGATCTTTGTCCTGTAGTTGGAGATTTGATGCACATAGCCAAGGCTAAGGCTGGCTATACACTATTCAATTTTCCTGTTCAACATTCCTTTAGATTTACCAAAACCATATAATATGAGGTGAAACCTAAACCTTTTCAATGTGTATGCAATCAGGCAGGCCCTTGCACTACATAGTTGAAGGTAAATCTAAAGAAAATTGAATAAGAAAATTGTATGGTGTATGACCAACTTAACACAGTTACAAATCCTATTATGTGTTCCTGCTCATCAGGTGCAATCACTTTAGACATACATGAAGAGACAGATTGAAAGATACTGGTGGGCGTGTACTTCTTGGGTGTGTCAGTGTGTTAACAATACAACCTCTCTTATATAAAGGCCTGCAGTAGGGGGGTTCGTTTGGCCTGAGAAGGTCAGGTTTTTTGTTGTGAGGGAGAAGGAATGATATTGGGAGATTTGATGAAATTCTTGTGCATTTTTTCAATCAAAAGTGGATTTATGTGGCCATGCTGTCAATGTTATGTGTGTATTGTTCCTGTCTGATCATGCAAACATCGTTTGGAAGCATCTGCTGACCTACTCTTTTTTTTTTTTTTTTTATCTCGTTTAATCGTGTACACCGAAATGCAGCTTCCAGCAGAACATGGTCACCAATGTATGTAGGTGTGAATTGTGGGCTGGTGGTGGGTGTTTTGAGTAAGTCTTTTGCAATATTCAGTTGGAATGCTTTGTAAGAATGACTGTTAAGTATGTTTCTATAATCTTTCAGATAATGTGATGTGTTGCCCGTTATACACTGAAATTAAAGCTGTGTCCACTCTAAGGTTTTGTCTAATTTTAGATTGTAAGCTCCTATGAGCAGGGCCCTTAAAATTCCGTTGCTAAATGTAGTACCATATATCCTGTCCAAATTTCTTTTGAAGCTAGTAAATGTAAATTTATTTTTTTTCTGCTGGTAAAATAAAAGTACATTGAGCTTTTGTTGTGGTGTGTGTGTGGTTTATTTTTTTTTATTTTTTAATTTTTTTCCTTTTCTTTCTTTAGTTTTTGTGGGTGGTGGTTTTGGGAAAGTGCAATATCTCTTATATTTTATTTCAATATGTATTTGTGCACCAAAAAACTAATCACTTTGCCCTGCTTCACATGCTACTTTGAAATTGCGCTATTTCACTTGAAGTAGCACAATTTCAAAGTAGCAAGGTCAGCGTGATTTCAGGTGGCTTCATACACATGTCTATTGAAGTTGCACCTGAAATCGGCAAAAGTAGTGCAGGAACTACTTTAGCAAATTGATGCGGTGCCACAAAAAAAATGTTGCATCAATTGGAACAGTGCCATTGTCAATAGTCATGCGATTTGATCTCTCAAATTGCATGACCAATCGCTCCAATGTAAACCTAGGCTTCTGCACAACTGCAAGTTACATATAAAGATTCCACCTTTATCACTAACAGCTGTGGAGAATTGCAGGTAATGAATTCAGCTGGTGGATAGGCAGTGTTTGAATGTGTCAGCTCTGGTTCACATTGGTGTGATTTGACATGTCAAATCTGTGGCAATTGCACTGTTCTAATTGGTGCGATTTGTATTGATATTGGTGCAGAAACCTGCACTGATGTCTCTGATGTTGCCCCCACAGTCGGGACTGACATGCAGGAATGAAATTGTGTGATTTCAGCTGAACGATTTCCTCCCTCTGTCAGTGTGAACCAGGGCTCAAACTGGGCCTTTTGCCTTTGTAATTCACCTGCTGCTAACCCAGGGACACCATTTCTTAGCAAACTCCCTTAAGTTTACCTTCAAATATATGTAGAAATACAGATTTGCATATCTGAAAATAAAAAAATACTAATCATGGTTGAGATCAAATATTCGCAGCGGCAATCAAAAGCGTGGTTTCACCTTCTGACCTGGAAATTAGTCATTGTATGCACCCGGAAGTTCCTGTGCTGGTCAGGATCTCCATCTAGGTGGACATGGCAAGGTCTCTTTAGCAGAGAGGAGGTGCTGCTTATTGGCCGGGTAAGTGTAGGATATGTACTTGTACTTAATCAATGCGGGGGTGGATGTCATAGTTAGATTTGGTGTGGGTGGGGTTCATTGATTTGTTTGGCATCACCACACATTTGCTTCCGTCCCATGTGCACACATCACTTCCTGCATTTGTTCTGCTGATGTAAATCAGTAAGGACTATGCAAGTATAAATGAGAGCTCTTTTTATTAAAATATATATGACTTGTTTCACAGCTGGGCGAATTTTCCAGCAAATTTGGACCTTTGAGTTGCATGTCAAGTTGTACCCCATGATTCTCAATGACAACTAGGGATGAGCTTCGTGTTCGAGTCGAACCCATGTTCGACTCGAACATCGGCTGTTCGACCGTCCGTCGAATTGCGAACGATATGGGCCGTTCGCGCCAAATTCGTGTGGCGCGTCACGGCCCATAATTCACTGCGGCATCGCAGTGCATTGCTGGCTGATGATTGGCCAAGCATGCACTATGACCCGCATGCTTGGCCAATCACAGCGCCGTCAGTAGAGAGAGCTGTAATTGGCCAAAGCCAGGGTGGCATTGGCCAATTATGGCTCAGGGGATTTAGTACACACCCCACACTATATAAGGCCGCCTGCACGGCGGCCCTGTGTAGTGTGTGTTCCGGTGTGCTGAGAGATAGAGAGAGAGAGAGAGACAGTGTCATTTGATTTGAGTTAGATAGATTAGGCAGAACAGTCAGTCAGTTAGCTGCACTTACAGTGTATTGTGTATATATATGCATCCCAGGTGTTGCATATATATATACACTGTATTCAGTTTAGCTAGATCCGTTCCTGTTATCTTCTATCTAGACTATTTAGTGCAGTGTGTCCTGCTCACAGTGTTCAGCTAGATCCGTTCCTGCTATTTACATTCAGTGCAGTGCGTCCTGCTCACAGTGTTCAGCTAGATCCGTTCCTGCTATTTACATTCAGTGCAGTGCGTCCTGCTCACAGTGTTCAGCTAGATCCGTTCCTGCTATTTACATTCAGTGCAGTGCGTCCTGCTCACAGTGTTCAGCTAGATCCGTTCCTGCTATTTACATTCAGTGCAGTGCGTCCTGCTCACAGTGTTCAGCTAGATCCGTTCCTGCTATTTACATTCAGTGCAGTGCGTCCTGCTCACAGTGTTCAGCTAGATCCGTTCCTGCTATTTACATTCAGTGCAGTGCGTCCTGCTCACAGTGTTCAGCTAGATCCGTTCCTGCTATTTACATTCAGTGCAGTGCGTCCTGCTCACAGTGTTCAGCTAGATCCGTTCCTGCTATTTACATTCAGTGCAGTGCGTCCTGCTCACAGTGTTCAGCTAGATCCGTTCCTGGTATTTACATTTAGTGCAGTGCGTCCTGCTCACAGTGTTCAGCTAGATCCGTTCCTGCTATTTACATTCAGTGCAGTGCGTCCTGCTCACAGTGTTCAGCTAGATCCGTTCCTGCTATTTACATTCAGTGCAGTGCGTCCTGCTCACAGTGTTCAGCTAGATCCGTTCCTGCTATTTACATTCAGTGCAGTGCGTCCTGCTCACAGTGTTCAGCTAGATCCGTTCCTGCTATTTACATTCAGTGCAGTGCGTCCTGCTCACAGTGTTCAGCTAGATCCGTTCCTGCTATTTACATTCAGTGCAGTGCGTCCTGCTCACAGTGTTCAGCTAGATCCGTTCCTGCTATTTACATTCAGTGCAGTGCGTCCTGCTCACAGTGTTCAGCTAGATCCGTTCCTGCTATTTACATTCAGTGCAGTGCGTCCTGCTCACAGTGTTCAGCTAGATCCGTTCCTGCTATTTACATTCAGTGCAGTGCGTCCTGCTCACAGTGTTCAGCTAGATCCGTTCCTGGTATTTACATTTAGTGCAGTGCGTCCTGCTCACAGTGTTCAGCTAGATCCGTTCCTGCTATTTACATTCAGTGCAGTGCGTCCTGCTCACAGTGTTCAGCTAGATCCGTTCCTGCTATATACATTTAGTGCAGTACGTCCTGCTCACAGTGTTCAGCTAGATCCGTTCCTGCTATTTACATTCAGTGCAGTGCGTCCTGCTCACAGTGTTCAGCTAGATCCGTTCCTGGTATTTACATTTAGTGCAGTGCGTCCTGCTCACAGTGTTCAGCTAGATCCGTTCCTGCTATTTACATTCAGTGCAGTGCGTCCTGCTCACAGTGTTCAGCTAGATCCGTTCCTGCTATTTACATTCAGTGCAGTGCGTCCTGCTCACAGTGTTCAGCTAGATCCGTTCCTGTTATCTTCCTACTGACAGGCAGGCTTGTCTGGTTACAGTATATAAAGCTACCTGAAGAAAATTACAGGTGTTCTTTTTGATCCTATTAGTACCACGGTCAGGCAGCTAGACTATTTACATTTAGTACAGTGTGTCCTGCTCACAGTGTTCAGCTAGATCCGTTCCTGTTATCTTCCTACTGACAGGCAGGCTTGTCTGGTTACAGTATATAAAGCTACCTTAAGAAAATTACAGGTGTTCTTTTTGATCCTATTAGTACCACGGTCAGGCAGCTAGACTATTTACATTTAGTACAGTGCGTCCTGCTCACAGTGTTCAGCTAGATCCGTTCCTGCTATATACATTTAGTGCAGTACGTCCTGCTCACAGTGTTCAGCTAGATCCGTTCCTGTTATCTTCCTACTGACAGGCAGGCTTGTCTGGTTACAGTATATAAAGCTACCTGAAGAAAATTACAGGTGTTCTATCCCAGCTTAGTGCAGCTACAGGCCATTAGTATGTCTGGAAGGCCAAGAAGGAGAGGCAGACAGTCACAAGCCAATAAGAGAGGGCAAGCAGGCTCTGTGTCTAGTGCTGGTCGTGGAGACGGTGCATCCTCATCAGCACGTGGCCATGGGACACGCTTGGCCTTTTTTTCGGCAGCTGGCCGTGTTGAGCCGCAACATGCGGAAGACTTGGTCGAGTGGATGACCAAGCCGTCCTCATCCTCCTCATCCTCTCTCACCCATGCCCAGGGTGCTTTGTCTGGCAAAGCAGCGGCCTCTTCCCTCAGCTCAATGTCATCAGTGACTCCTTCCCTAGCTCCACCATGTCCTCATGAGGATTCCCTCGAACTGTTTGACCACAGTGTTGGGTACATGCTCCAGGAGGATGCCCAGCGTTTGGAAGGCTCTGATGATGATACTGAGCTCAATGAAGGCAGTAACATGAGCACGGACAGAGGGGGTGCCCAAGAAGGACAGCAATCTGGCAGTCATGCTCCCCCTGCTGCAGCATACTGCCAGGTTTGCTCCAGTGATGAGGAGGGAGGGGATGATGAGGTCACTGACTCAACGTGGGTGCCTGATAGGAGAGAGGAGGAGGAGGAGGAGGTGGCACATCACCAACTAGGCAGGATGCCCTCCAGGGGCCAGCCTAAGGGCAGCACATTGACTGCATCACACCCCAAAGCTCCACATGTGCAGGGCGCTGCAGTCTCTGCGCGTTATTCAAAAAGTTCTTTGGTGTGGGCCTTTTTTGAGACGAGTGCATCAGATCGCACCGCTGCTATTTGCAACATATGTCTCAAGCGTATCTCGCGTGGCCAAAACATCTCCCGCTTGGGTACCACATGCTTGACCAGACATATGTTGACCTGCCATGCAGTTCGTTGGCAAGCGTATCTGAAAGACCCACACCAAAGAACAAAGACGATCTCTCCTTGCTCCTCATCAGCTGAGATTTCCAACCCCACTAGACCTTCAGTCCTCTCTGAGACCTGCAGTGAGAGGAATGAAGGTGTAGAATTAGGTGTGTCACAGCCAAGTACTTGTGGGCAATCTGCTTTTGGTACACCGACGTCAGATTGTACCAGGCAAATTTCCCTGCCCCAGCTGCTGCACCGCCGAAAGAAGTTTGCTCCCAGCCATCCACATGCCCAGCGGTTGAATGCTAGCTTGGCAAAATTGCTAGCACTTCAACTGCTGCCTTTTCAGTTGGTAGACTCTGCCCCCTTCCGTGAGTTTGTGGAATGTGCGGTTCCTCAGTGGCAGGTACCCAAACGCCACTTTTTCTCACGGAAGGCGATTCCGGCTCTCTACCGGCATGTGGAAGGCAATGTCCATGCCTCGCTGGACAGGGCGGTCAGCGGTAAGGTGCATATTACCGCTGACTCATGGTCCAGCAGGCATGGACAGGGACGTTACTTAAGTTTCACGGCGCATTGGGTGACTCTGCTGGCAGCTGGGAAGGATGCAGGACAAGGTGCAGTAGTGTTGGAGGTTGTTCCGCCACCACGCCTCCAAAATGCTGATTGTGACACACCTCTCTCCTCCACCCCCTCCTCTTCTTCTTCCTCCATGGCCTCTTCCTCGGAACCAGCGGTGCTCCGTAGGCGTTCAAGGGGCTACGCAAGTACGCAGGCCAAAAGATGCCATGCGGTGCTTGAGCTGGTGTGCTTGGGGGACAGGAGCCACACTGGGGCAGAGGTTCTGTCAGCTCTGCAGGGGCAGGTTCAGAGGTGGTTGACGCCACGCCAACTTAAGGCAGGAATGGTGGTTTGCGACAATGGCACCAACCTCCTCTCTGCCCTCCGACAGGGACAACTGACCCATGTGCCCTGTTTGGCTCACGTCCTTAACTTGGTGGTGCAGCGGTTCTTGGGCAGGTACCCGGGCTTACAGGATGTCCTGAGGCAGGCCAGGAAAGTCTCTGTGCATTTCCGCCGGTCATATAATGCCAGTGCTCGGCTGACGGACCTCCAAAAGGAGTTTAACCTGCCCAAGAACCGCCTAATCTGTGACATGCCCACCAGGTGGAACTCGACGTTGGCCATGCTGCAGCGGCTGCACACGCAGCAGAGGGCCATCAATGAGTACCTGTGCGACTATGGCACCAGGACAGGGTCAGGGGACCTTGGTTTTTTTTCCCCACGCCAGTGGGCCATGATCAGGGATGCATGCACTGTCCTGTCACCATTCGAGGAGGCCACGAGGATGGTGAGCACTGACAGTGCATGCATCAGTGACACTGTCCCCCTTGTCCACCTGTTGGAGCACACGCTGCGTGGAATAATGGACAGGGCACTTGAGGCAGAACAGAGGCAGGAAGAGGAGGACTTCCTTAGCTCTCAAGGCCCCCTTTATCCAGACAGTGTTCCTGCGTGCCCGCCGATCACACAGGAAGAGGACGAGGAGGAGGAGGAGGAGGAGGAGGAAGATTGTGTCAGTATGGAGGTGGAGCCTGGCACTCAGCATCAGCAGTCTTTAAGGGATCAGTCCCAAGGAACACATGGACTTGTACGTGGCTGGGAGGAGGTGGCTGCGGACGTTGTTGTCCTTAGTGACCCAGAGGACTCCGGACCGAATGCCTCAGCAAACCTACGCTGCATGGCCTCCCTGATCCTGCAAAGCCTGCGTAAGGATCCTCGTATTCGTGGTATCAAGGAGAAGGACCAATACTGGCTGGCAACCCTCCTTGATCCACGTTACAAGGGTAAGGTTGCGGACCTTATCTTGCCATCGCAGAGGGAGCAGAGGATGAAACATCTTCGGGAGGCCTTGCAGAAAGGTCTGTGCAACGCGTTCCCAGAGACTGGGAGGTTACAAACTCCTGTTTCTGGACAACGTGTTGCTGAGGCTTCGGTCAGTCAAAGAAGGAGCGGTGGAGAAGGTGGCCGTCTGACCGATGCGTTCAGACAATTTTTTGGTCCGCAGCCCCAAGGTATGATCGGTTCCAGCAACCATCGCCAGCGTCTGTTTTACATGGTGCAGGAATACCTAGGGGCAAGATCAGACTTGGACACCTTTCCCACCGAAAATCCTCTGGGTTACTGGGTCTTGAGGATGGATCACTGGCCAGAGCTTGCACAGTATGCAATTGAGCTACTGGCCTGTCCTGCATCCAGCGTTCTTTCGGAACGTACATTCAGTGCTGCTGGAGGCGTGGTAACCGATCACAGGGTGCGTCTGTCCACTGACTCGGTCGATCGGCTGACCTTCATAAAAATGAATCAGTCTTGGATCACCACCAGCTACCAAGCACCTGATGCTGATGTAACTGAATAATTTTTTTCAGATCCCTTCAAAGACTGCCTATGCTGATGCTGAGTGATTATCCCTGAGTAATTATCCTCTTCCTCCTCAATCATCACGCTGATAGCTTGTAAGAACATTTTTGGTTCTGGGCGCCACCACCAGTGCCTAAGGCACAATTTTTCAGCCCCTGTATAACAGGGGCGTGTAATTACAATTTTTGATGTAATACTTTGCAGCACGGCTCGTTCCTGCATTCCAACTAGAGTGTCTGTGAGGGGTTGCAGTGTTGTGGCACCAGCACCAGTGCCTAAGGCCCAATTTTTCTGCCCCTGTCTAACAGGGGCGTGTAATTACAATTTTTGATGCAATACTTTGCAGCAGTGCTCGTTCCTGCGTTCCAACTAGAGTGTCTGTGAGGGGTTGCAGTGTTGTGGCACCAGCACCAGTGCCTAAGGCCCAATTTTTCTGCCCCTGTCTAACAGGGGCGTGTAATTACAATTTTTGATGCAATACTTTGCAGCAGGGCTCGTTCCTGCGTTCCAACTAGAGTGTCTGTGAGGGGTTGCAGTGTTGTGGCACCAGCACCAGTGCCTAAGGCCTAATTTTTCAGCTCCTGTTCAACAGGGGCATGTAATTACAATTCTTGATCTAATATTTCACAGCAGGGCCCTGTGAGGGCTTACAGTGTTTTGGCCACAGCAACACCTAAGGCCCAAATTTCTGCTGAGTATATAGGGCAGGACCCTACTTTCAAACATCTAACTTACAAACGACTCCTACTTGCAAACGGAAGGAGACAACAGGAAGTGAGATGAAATCTACCCATAGGAAGGGAAATTCTCTCATGTAAGAGTTAATATGGGAAAACAATTTCTCCTTTCCACTGATGCTTTCCAATCCTTGTTCCACAAAAAAACCCAAATTTTCAAAAAACATTTTTCATTGGGACAAAAAAGTGAGGTGAAATCTTCTGAAGAGGAGGAAAGACGCAAAACAAATGTCACAGGGGTGATAACCCTTCCCTATGTTTTCCAAAAAGCTTAGAAAAGATTTTTTGGCTGGAGCTAAACACATTAAAAATGTTCAAAATTACAAACAGATTCTACTTAACAACAAACCTACAGTCCCTGTCTTGTTTGCACCGCCTGTATACTGCTGTTCAGAGTATATAGGGACCTTTCCTTATTTTAATTTGGGTGCGGGGTTCCCCTTAATATCCATACAAGACCCAAAGGGCCTGGTAATGGACTGGGGGGTACCCATGCCGTTTGTCTCACTGATTTTCATCCATATTGCCAGGACCCGACATGACATTAAACCCGCAAGCAGTTTTAAATGAGATTTTTTCCTTTAAAAATGACATTTGGTGCAGGGACTGTTCTAAACATGGGAAACACGCGTCACTTTACAGGCATACTATAGACACCCCCCAGGTACGATATTTAAAGGAATATTTCACTTTTTTTTTTTTACTTTAAGCATCATTAAAATCACTGCTCCCGAAAAAACGGCCGTTTTTAAAAGTTTTTTTTGCATTGATACATGTCCCCTGGGGTAGGACCCGGGTCCCCAAACCCTTTTTAGGACAATACCATGCAAATTAGCCTTTAAAATGAGCACTTTTGATTTCGAACGTTCGAGTCCCATAGACGTCAATGGGGTTCTAACGTTCGTGCGAACTTGCGGTCCGTTCGCGGGTTCTGGTGCGAACCGAACCGGGGGGTGTTCGGCTCATCCCTAATGACAACCATTCATATCTGTGCTACTTTAAGTCGCACCAACTTCAAAGTAGTCCCTGTACTACTTTGATGTGACTTGAGGTATATCGGGTACAATATTACACAGGAATTCCCAGAAGTTGGGGCCAAGTTGCAGCGGCAAAGTGGCAGCAAAATAGTGTGACTTTCAGGCCGCAGCAGTGTGAATGAGATTCAAGGATAACACCTTTGAATTTGGCCCTATTGTCACTTGTGCATCCTGACGGTGTAGCAAATTCGTCCCTGCACTACCTTGGTTTGACTTTGATGCAATTTGAGGTCCATACACCACAAGATTACACAGACATTGCTTCAAGTCCTGACAAATCTGTGCAATTTTAAGGTCGCACAAGTGCAAATGGGGCCTTATTCAAAGGTGTTATCAATTAATCGCATTAGGTTACTTTCACACATGGGTGACTTTTCATGGAGCTTTGGACCTCAGAGTCACATGAAAAGTTGTCCCCCTTGATTTCCATGCATATTTATTAAAGCTGCACGATTAATCGTCATCGTGATTTTTTCCCCTTTACGATCTTGAAAAAAGAGTTTCACGATTCTTGCTATGCAAAGAACTCTCTCTGCTCTTCTGAAGCCACAGCCGAAAAACCAGGAAGTCTGCCAAGAATTAGAACATTCTTTATCAGTGAACTTAACTAGAAACCTTGTAACAATTTGTCAATTAAATAGAATTCTGTGTAAGTGAGGAAAGTTTAACCACTTAAACACTAAACATTTTTCTGACATTTGTTGGTTTCAGGTTAAAATCTTTTTTTTTTTGCTAGAAAATTACTCAAAACCCCCCAACATTATATATATATTTTTTAGTAGAGACCCTAGAGAATAAAATGGTGGTTGTTACAATATTTTATGTCACACTGTATTTGCGCCTTTCAAATGCAATTTTTTTGGGGAAAAAAGTACTTTAATGAATTAAAAAAAAAAATAAAAGAAAAGTTAGCCCAATTTTTTGTGGGATAATGTGAAAGATCGCGAGAATCGTGATCTTTTTATTTTAAGCAATTCTAAAAAAATTGTGATTCTCATTTTGGCCAGAACCGTGCAGCTCTAATATCTATGCAACTTCACCCATGTTCACATAGGTCTGAATTGACATGTCAAATTGTAGGCCAAATCGGCGCCTATTGATGGCAATGGAACTGTCCGAATTGGTGCGACGCCACAACGATTCCCAAAAGTAGTTCCTGCACTACTTTGGGCGACTTCAGGGGGCGATTTCTTACCTCCCAACTTTTTGAGATGGGTATAAGGGACACCTATTAGCAAAAGTAGGTAGGCATAGGACACCTTCTTAAAGGAGAACAGTTGGGACCTATGTGATTTCACTAGACATCTGTGCAGGAAAGTGCACTGATGTCTCTGAAATCGCTGACAAAGTCGGGCTGAGTCACACTTGTGCGACTTTGGACATCAGAGTCGTATGACAAGTCATACCCCATGATTTTTAATGTGTACCATTCATATCTGTGCGACTTCAAGTAATACTGACTTCAACGTAGCCCCTGTACTACTTTGGTCTGACTTTGATGCGAGTTGAGGTCCATAGACCTCAAGTTTACACAGGCATTCCCTGGAATTGCGGCAAAATTACTGATGCAAAATCATGCAAAAGTTGCGTGTCTTTCCCTGCGACTCCTGTGTCCATAGACCTCAAGATTACACAGGCATTGCTTAAAGTCGCATTAAAATCTCGCAACTTTCAGGTCGCACAAATGTGAAAGGTGCCTAAGTCACTGTGCTGAGTACTATTTTATACCTAGAATATAAAGTAGTCCCACCATCAAACACTAGTAAACATATGTTCTCAATATAATTGTGCTCAAATGGCTGAAAATCACACAGATGGTATCACCTACTGAAAGCTTGCATTGTACTCAGCAGCATATGCTGAAAAGAGGCAAATGCCTATTAGCCAATGCCATATTGGCATGAGCATGGTTGTTACTATAATATTAATGTCTGAAATGCAAAACATTATTGTATTGAATCAAACATTAGTAAATGTATTTTCTCTGTAGGTAAGTGCTCAGCTCTGTAGCATAGCGGTATACCCTGCTGCCCCCAAAAGTTCAAGCCATGAATTCAAATCCCACTGACAGCATCACCTCCCAGAAGTGTGCATTGTACTCAGAAGCATAATTAGGCAAAGCACATCAGCTTGCTTTATTCCATATTTTAACTCTTCAAATGCATGCAATGGTATGTACTTATTCAATAATATGGTATGGAATTCCAAAATTCAAGGAAAAAAATGTCGTAGGGTCCCCCCAGTACATACCAGGCCCTTCGGTATGGACTTTAAGGGGAACCCCACAACAAAATGTAAAATAAATTTGATGTGGGGCCCCCAAAATCCATACCAGACCCTTACCTGAGCATGCAGCCTGGAGGTCAGGATAGGGGGGACGAGTGAGCACCCTCCCCTTTTGATCCTTACCAGGTCACATGCCCCAAAGCACCTTTTCCCCATGTTGATGGGGACAAGGGCCTCTTCCCGACAACACTGGTCGGTGGTTGTCGGTCTGCAGGCAGGGGGTTTATCAGAATCTGGAAGCCCCCTTTAACAAGGGGGCTACCAGATCCTGCCCCCTATGTGAATAGGTATGGGGTACATTTTACCCCTACCCATTCACCAAAAAAAGCAGTGAAATGTAAAAAAATGAATAGCCGGTTTTTGACAAGTCCTTTATTGTAGAATAGCTCTGAGCTGTCTTCTCCAGACGCTGTCTCTCCCTCCTCCATCTTCTCCCTGAGCTGTATTCTCCCAGAGCCGTCTCTCCTGCCGCCGCCATCTGCTGTGTTCTTCCGCACCGCTGGTTACCCGCTAATAAAAAAAAGCTGCTCTTCTTCCATGGTGGTCTTCCTCCGCTGTGTTGTCACCCGCTGTGTAGTGTCTCTTACATAGCCATGGAGCGGACTCTCCGGGTGACATTATCGGATGGCCACAGAAGTAAAAGTATTTTGTATATATAATTGTGCTCTGCCCAATAGGCTAGCAGTTAGCACCTCTACCTTCAAACATTCAGGTATTGAAAGACTCATGGGTTCAAATCCCACAGAAGAATCCTAAAAGATTGCTATTGGTGGAGAAAAGGAGAATTACTGTTAGCCAATTAGCCAAAGCAGCATACAGTGAATGCCAAGTAGCCAATACACTTTAATGTGGTTGATATTATTGTATTAACTCTTCAAATGCTTGCAATGGTATGTAAGTATTCACTAATATTATGGTGTGAATCTCCAAACACCACACACTAGCTAACAAGCAGTTTACATTTGATAAACTTTATTGTATAGTATATAACACATCAAACACTAGTAAAAGTATTTTGTATGTATAATTGTGCTCAGTCCAATAGGCTAGCAGTTAGCACCTCTACCTTCAAACATTTGGGTATTGAAAGACTCATGGGTTCAAATCCCACAGAAAAATCCTAAAAGATTGCATTGGTGGGAAAAGGAGAATGCCAGTTAGCCAATTAGCCAAAGCAACACAAATATACGTGTATATATATTTACTGAAAATAGGTGATTGCCAAGTAACCAATGCAGTTTAATGTGAAAGTTTTTATTGTATTAACTCTTTAAATGCATGCAATGGTATGTAAGTATTCAATTATATTATGATGTGACATTCCAAACACCACACACTAGCTAAAGGGCAGTTTACATTTCTTTGTTTATTTTAATTCACTTGTGCACTGAAAAAATAAACACAGCTGGTGGATGGTAGGTTGGCTGTTGTTTGAACTCATACCATGAGTGGTGTGGAGATATCCAAGCAGACCACTAAGCCATTGTGCTAAGTACAAGACCTGCATAATAGTGTAGTATTATTAAAGAATGAACATAAATAATTACTGCTTTATAGTCAACTAAATTAATAAATAATAAATCAAAAACATGAAAAAAAGCAACATACAACAAATAGGTAACCTAAATGATTAATACATGTAACTTTACAGAATAGCAGACATTACTATGTAACTAGAAAATGCATTTCCTGGGGAAAATGCGTGGGAATGCTGAATTGCTAAAACGGCCCCCAGCAAAATTGCCCCCATCATATTGCCATCAAAACTGTCCCATCATATTGCCACCATCAAAACTGCCCCATCAGAATTGCCCCATCAAAACTGCACCATCATATTGCCACCATCAAAACTGCCCCATCAGAATTGCCCTATCAAAACTGCCCCATCATATTCCTCTATTATAAATCAGTACATGGTGTGTCTGTCCCCTCCCCCGGGCTCTGTAATCAAAGCTGAGATGCTCCAGCCACCTCCCCCCCTGTGTATAACAGAAGCTTTGGTAACCATGGCAACAAAACAAACAGTACACTCTGATTAATGGCTAAAATTTCCTGAAATGACCTCTAAACAAATGGCCGTATTTTAAAAACTATACATCCTACAGCGAAGATCTTTATATTGTGAGAATCACAAGACCCAGACCTAGATTTTGATGTATAGTATGTCTCTGAAATATTAAAATTGAAGGCACGGTCGCAGTTTAGAAATTGCCCTTCAAATTTGAAGGGGCTAGAGTGTAGTTTCAATGAATGTCAATGGACGGCGTGAGTTGCAAACAAATGGTCATATTGTGAAAACTATCAGGACTATGGCTTAGCCGTGGACATGTTTAGTGGCAGCAGGGATAGCTGAATGTTTTGATATAAGATTTATGTAGGTGGGCTTGAAAATGAGGGAGTGGCGGCAGTTTAGAAATCATGTTCTGATTTTTCAGCTTTTGTCCCCTCCCCTGGGCTCTGTAATTAAAGCTGAGATGCTCCAGCCACCTCCCCCCCTGTGTATAACAGAAGCTTTGGTAACCATGGCAACAAAACACACACAGTACACTCTGATTAATGGCTAAAATTTCTTGAAATGACCTCTAAACAAAAAGCTTTTTCTCAAAAACTGTAAAAGATATCAAATTGAAAAGCTATAGCCAGATAGCTGAATATTTTGTGAACATTTTAAAGTTTGTTTGGTGTCTCTAGGTGAAAGTATGAAGGAGCTGAAACTTTTGGGAGCGGAAGAAAAATTTAAGGATTTCAAGCATGCTCCCATTGACTTCAATGTTAAAAAAAAGTGATAAAAAGCTTAATATTTTAAAAAGTATAAATGGTAGAAAAAAAGTTGAAAAAGAGCACACCTCAGCTAAAAGAGACGAACATTTTGATAGTTGAATGGTTTTAATAGCTGAAAGTATGCAGAAGTTACGCATTACCGAAAAACGTACGGAATAAAATTATAATTATTAAAAATAATAAATAAAATCGAATAACAATAGTGGGACTGCTAAAGCATTCCCACTAATAATCATTCAGAACTGCATTTCTTAGCAAAAGAAGGAAAAAAAACCTAGGAATACTAATTGCAATATAAATCAATAGATGCACGGGAACTAGAGCACATCTCTGATAAAAAATGTTTCTTTCACATACATGGATCATGGCTACAGTACAGTGCTATATAACAACTTGATAAGAATTGGCATTTGTATATACGCGGAAGCGCGAATTAGCGGCAATTTAGAATTTACAAACGTTTGTTCTCCGCTATATCGCTGATTTTCATGCGCAAATTCGCCGTTTTGTTTCCATTTGGCTAAAATGGGCTCTATTATTTGCCATAGTGCCCAGTACTTCCTGGAGTTATAGTAAATGACCCCCATAGTAGGTGAGGTTGAAAAAAGACACAAGTCCATCAAGTCCAACCTATGTGTGTGATTATGTGTCAGTATTACCTTACATATCCCTGTATGTTGCGGTCGTTCAGGTGCTTATCTAATAGTTTCTTGAAGCTATCAATGCTCCCCGCTGAGACCACCGCCTGTGGAAGGGAATTCCACATCCTTACCGCTCTTACAGTAAAGAACCCTCTACGTAGTTTAAGGTTAAACCTCTTTTCTTCTAATTGTAATGAGTGGCCCCGAGTCTTATTAAACTCTCTTCTGCGAAAAAGTTTTATCCCTATTGTGGGGTCACCAGTACAGTATTTGTAAATTGAAATCATATCCCCTCTCAAGCGTCTCTTCTCCGGAGAGAATAAGTTCAACGCTCGCAACCTTTCCTCATAACTAAGATCCTCCAGACCCTTTATTAGCTTTGTTGCCCTTCTTTGTACTCGCTCCATTTCCAGTACATCCTTCCTGAGGACTGGTCCCCAGAACTGGACAGCATACTCCAGGTGCGGCCGGACCAGAGTCTTGTAGAGCGGGAGAATTATCGTTTTATCTCTGGAGTTGATCCCCCTTTTAATACATGCCAATATTCTGTTTGCCTTATTAGCAGCAGCTTGGCATTGCATGCCATTGCTGAGCCTATCATCTACTAGGACCTCCAGGTCCTTTTCAATCCTAGATTCCCCCAGAGGTTCTCCCCCCAGTGTATAGATTGCATTCATATTTTTGCCACCCAAATGCATTATTTTACATTTTTCTACATTGAACCTCATTTGCCATGTAGTCGCCCACCCCATTAATTTGTTCAGGTCTTTTTGCAAGGTTTCCACATCCTGCGGAGAAGTTATTGCCCTGCTTAGCTTAGTATCGTCTGCAAATACAGAGATTGAACTGTTTATCTCATCCTCCAGATCGTTTATAAACAAATTAAATAGGATTGGTCCCAGCACAGAACCCTGGGGAACCCCACTACCCACCCCTGACCATTCTGAGTACTCCCCATTTATCACCACCCTCTGAACACGCCCTTGTAGCCAGTTTTCAATCCAGGTACTCACCCTATGGTCCATGCCAACGCACCTTATTTTGTACAGTAAACGTTTATGGGGAACTGTGTCAAATGCTTTTGCAAAATCCAGATACACCACGTCTACGGGCCTTCCTTTATCTAGATGGCAACTCACCTCCTCATAGAAGGTTAATAGATTGGTTTGGCAAGAACGATTCTTCATGAATCCATGCTGATTACTGCTAATGATATTGTTCGTATTACTAAAATCTTGTATATAGTCCCTTATCATCCCCTCCAAGATTTTACATACTATTGATGTTAGGCTAACTGGTCTGTAATTCCCAGGGATGTTTTTTGGGCCCTTTTTAAATATTGGTGCTACATTGGCTTTTCTCTAATCAGCTGGTACCATTCCAGTCAATAGACTGTCTGTAAAAATTAGGAACAACGGTCTGGCAATCACCTGACTGAGTTCCCTAAGTACCCTCGGATGCAAGCCATCTGGTCCCGGTGATTTATTAATGTTAAGTTTCTCAAGTCTAATTTTAATTCCGTCCTCTGTTAACCATGGAGGTGCTTCCTGTGTTGTGTCATGAGGATAAACACTGCAGTTTTGGTTACTGAAGCCCCCCGATTCACTCGTGAAGACTGAGGAGAAGAATAAATTCAATACCTTTGCCATCTCCCCATCCTTTGTAACCAGATGTCCTTCCTCATTCTTTATGGGGCCAATATGGTCTGTCCTCCCTTTTTTACTGTTTACATACTTAAAGAATTTCTTGGGATTTTTTTTGCTCTCCTCCGCTATGTGTCTTTCATGTTCTATCTTAGCCGTCCTAATTGCACCCTTACATTTCTTATTGCATTCTTTATAAAGTCTGAATGCTGAGGATGATCCCTCAACCTTGTATTTTTTGAAGGACTTCTCCTTTGCTTTTATATGCATTTTTACATTGGAGTTAAGCCATCCAGGATTTTTGTTCGCTCTTTTAAATTTATTACCCAATGGGATACATTGGCTAATGCCCTTATTTAATATGCTCTTAAAGCAAACCCATCTCTCCTCCGTATTCTTTGTTCCTAATATTTTATCCCAATTTATGCCTTTTAGCAAGGTTTGTAGTTTAGGGAAGTTGGCTCTTTTGAAATTCAGTGTCTTTGTATTCCCTTTATGTTTCCTATTTGTGTGATTTATACTGAAACTAATTGACCTGTGATCGCTGTTACCTAAATTGCCCCGTATTTCCATTGTCTCTGTATGATTACTGAGAATGTTAAAGGTACCTATTATAATTTAAAGCATGCTAAAGAATGATCATTTTAAGCACTTGCCTTTTTCTCCTTGTCTCCAGAAATGACAATGTATATATATATTTTGTGAAGGGATGTATAAGTGCAGGTACCACAATTTCTGAAGAGTGAATAGAAGTTGGTGGTGGTGTTGAATTTTTTTTGTATAAACGTTTGTGGTCCTAAGGCAGATACCCTGTTTGCCCTAAAATAAGACCTAGCGTGATTGTTGGTGATGGCTGCAATATAAGCCCTACCCGCCAAATAAGCCCTAGTTAAAGTCCTTGTATGTCTTATTTTCAGGGTAGGGCTTATTTTCGGGGAAACAGGGTAGGGCTTATTTGGGTGGTAGGGCTTATATTGCAGCCATCACCGACAAGCACGCTAGGTCTTATTTTAGGGGAAACAGGGTAGGTATTGCCTTCAGCGGAAATCCACAAATGCTTGAATGATATTTTTTGAACGTTTGTGGTCCTAAGGTGGATAGGTATTGCCTTCAGCGGATATCCACAAATAGGTGAATGACCTGCTGTATGTTCTCTGGAATAGGGAGTCTAGATAGGGACTAGCCTATTGCCACTCAGAAAGGAGACATCCTTCTGAGAGAAGAACGAGCGAGATATCTCAACTTATGTACTGGGCTGCTGGTACACAGCCATAAAGATAAACGGTGGAGCTCTCGGTCCCGGAGTTCCAAATATTTGTCATTTCTGAAGAGATTAATGAGAAATTGTGATAAATATGGGAAATTTGCTTGAAAAAAATGTTTTGCCTGTCATGAATACATTTGGGTTAACAAAAGATAGGGCAAAAAAGTTATTGAAAATAGCAAGAGCAACAGGGCTAAGTATTGCCAAATTACAACCAAGTGCTCCTATCATCAGAATGATGGTGAGTGGAGACCCAGATGCCCTGAAACATCATGTAAAATGGTGTAAACTAACAAAAAAGGAGTATAAGAAGGACCCATCTAAATGGTGGCCGCCAGAGGGTCCCTTTATACACCTCTACAATTGATGCATTGTTTAATCTGCTTTTTAAAATGTCTGATTGATTGTGGGGGGATTGAATGTTTAGCAGCCTGGGAAGAAGTATCCAGGAAGGATATAAACCCCTCCCCTATAAAATGTGCTCAGAGAAAGCTGCTTTACATGAAGAAGATGGCAAGGGTAATTATACCGCAAGAATAGGAAAGATTTATGTCCCCTGGAAACCCAATGAAATTAGGGCAATTATTGCTGATCTGCCCAACTTAGAGAAATGTCCAAAGAAATGGTATAAAAAGTTGATGTGGATAGAGAAAACGCAACAGGCTACATATATGGATATGTGAATCTTGACTGATTGTGCAGTGCCAGAAAACTATGTGGATATATGGAATGTATTTGCAAGATATGCGAGCATTGATAGATTTTGTTCAGAAGAAAGGTGAGAGTGTTATGGGGCGTACACACGGTCGGACTTTTCAGCTACAAAAGTCCGACAGCCTGTCCGACAGACTTTCGATGGACTTTTGGCGGACTTTCGACGGACTTGCGGCGGACTTTCTAACGAACAGACTTGCCTACACACGATCACACAAAAGTCCGTCGAATTCTTACGTGATGACGTACACCGGACTAAAATAAGGAAGTTGATAGCCAGTAGCCAATAGCTGCCCTAGCGTGGGTTTTTGTCCGTCGGACTAGCATACAGACGAGCAGATTTTTCGACCGGACTCGAGTCCGTCGGAAAGATTTGAAGCATGTTTCAAATCTAAAGTACGTCGGATTTGAGGCTAAAAAAGTCAGTTGAAAGTCCGGAGAAGCCCACACACGATCGGATTACCAGCCAGCTTTAGTCCGTCAGCGTCCGTTGGACTTTTGTAGACGAAAAGTCCGACGTGTGTACGCGGCATTAGATTACTGGAATAGATTCAAGGATGCTATTCAGAAGCATACTGATTGGATTCCAGATGATGAAAGTGATATGAAGCGACCAGAGTTGGTGAATGTATTGGTGGGTGTAATGTTGCCTGAGATTAGGGAAGAAATAGAGCTTCGTACAGTGGGATGGAGAAAGAAACCTGCCCCTGAGTTAGATGAGATTGCTCAAATAGCTTACGAAGTGTTACAAAAAAGGAAAGACAAGGTAGAAAAGAAGGAGAAAACAAACATGATGAATATACAACTACCAGAGGTTAAGGAAAAAGTCCCAGAGCCCAAGGGGGTACCAGTATCTACAGTACAGGTAACACCTCAGGGTGTACCAGTAGCGGCCCCCCCTTACCCACCTTCGGGAGTGGTATATATCTCTAATTATGGGGCACCACAGCAAAAGCGTGGCAATTGGAGACAAAATGAGGGACAACGCATAAACCCTAGAATTCAGTCCCGATATCAACAAATCATCCCAAATAGAGTAAGACTCCCAACCCTGCAGCCTCGTGCCTCCCCCACTTGCTACAAGTGTGGATTGAGTGGGCATATAGCCAGGGACTGTAGGGGGCGCTAGGATAAGGTGGGATGTGGTGATAATATAGATGACACATTTTATCAAGCTTTAGCTGTAATTGAGGTTGATTCTGTTGATGAGCCAATGGTTGAAATAAATGTAAACGGTATTGATTTGTGTGGTCTCATAGACACAGGGGCTTCACGGTCCCTTTTAAATGTCTTTGACCCCAACTTACCACTCTCCAATGAAAGAGTTTCTTTGGTTGGAGTAAGTAATATAATCTCGGCAAGGGTTACACAGTCGGTACCGGTGACATTGGGAGAGCATTCAACAGAACACTCATTTGTATTGTCTCCACATTCCCCCTGTAATTTATTAGGACGAGATTTACTTTCTAAAATGGGGGTAACCATTGCTTTATCACCAGGTAAAACTGTCATTGACATACCGCATAGGTTAAAAGAGGAAGCAACTGATCTGTTATTCATGCCTTTATTAGTAGCTGATATGGAGGGAAGAATTCCAGAAGAGGCCAAACAAAAAAATTAACTCCTCCATGTTGGTAACAGGAGCAAACACTCCTGGCCTTATGAAAGTTGCCCCTGTGCGGTTAAATAGAGACCCTACACTACCAGTACCTAGACTACCTCAGTACCCTTTATCTCCTGAATCATTTGAAGGTATTAAGCCAGTAATAGAGGAGTTACTACAGGAGGGTGTTCTTACTCCTTGTATGGGTTTTTTTAACACTCCTATCTATCCAGTCCCCAAACCTATAAAAGCAGGAGAAAGAAGCTATCGCTAAGACTCCCAATGGGTAGTCCGTAAAACAAGGGTTAGAGGGATGCTAGTATCAACATGTCATGTTGTGAATCATGTGTTCAAAAGGACCAATCCCTAGAATATAATGCAATGTAAATTTAAATGTGAAAAATGCACAGGTGGCCGTCAGGATGTGATGAGCTAATCAAGCTGAAATAACATTTCTGACATACCCTGGGACCATAAATAAAGATAAAATCGCTAAAAGTCGGGTAAATCTGGGATATATATCAAATAGTATACCTGTGCAAAAGGGCATGGAAAATGCATGGTGCTATAGAGCCCAATCCTCTAAAATAAGTAACAAATATCCCACACTGCTGAAACCAACAGTGCGGGATATTCTATATATACTTTAACTGTACCCCTATTCTCATGTACATAAAAACGTAAAGCAAGTGATGCAAAAGTGTCTAGTGCATAAAATGTGTGCCAATAAATCCGCAAAGTATATAAATAGAATAGAATATAAATAGAATAAAAATCATCTAGTGATAAACACATAAATAAGTACAATCTTAAATATCAATACATAACGTGCAAAGGATGCATAGCAAGTGCATCGTGCTGAGTGATGAAGTGATATAAATACACACAATGTGCCAACAGTGTGTGATGCCTCTGTGTAATATAATAGTAAACAGTACTAAATTAAAACATAAACAGAGTGATAATGTCCACAAGCAATAATATGAAAATCCTTTGGGGTACTTCAGAAGGATTTCACTGTGCTCAGAAAAATAACTAAAAAGTGAAGTGCCAAAGGGGTGACAGACATGTAGGTCTTCTTCTTGTGCAAACACACTTAAGTGAGCAGTGGCCCCTTACCTAGCGGTGCTAGGTAAATCGCAGTGATCTACTAGCAGATGGTGGTGATCTTTACTCGGGGTCCTGGGCTGCACTGCTTCCCTGCCTGCTGTTACCCTGTCAGCTGCGGGCCAGTGAAGTAGGCTGTGGTATTTTGGTGTTGATCCTGGACCAGCGCGGGTCCTAACTCCACCTCCGTGCATAAACAATGACAGATCAATGCTACAATCCTACGAGCGGCGAGCTCGTTAGCCTCTGTCAATCAGAAATGCCCAATCCGTCCCTACGCGTGACGTCACCGATCACGTGACTTCTTCAGGGCCTGAAGAAATCACGTGATCGGTGACGTCACGCGTAGGGACGGATTGGGCATTTCTGATTGACAGAGGCTAACGAGCTTGCCGCTCGTAGGATTGTAGCATTGATCTGTCATTGTTTATGCACGGAGGTGGAGTTAGGACCCGCGCTGGTCCAGGATCAACACCAAAATACCACAGCCTACTTCACTGGCCCGCAGCTGACAGGGTAACAGCAGGCGTGGAAGCAGTGCAGCCCAGGACCCCGAGTAAAGATCACCACCATCTGCTAGTAGATCACTGCGATTTACCTAGCACCAATAGGTAAGGGGCCACTGCTCACTTAAGTGTGTTTGCACAAGAAGAAGACCTACATGTCTGTCACCCCTCTGGCACTTCACTTTTTAGTTATTTTTCTGAGCACAGTGAAATCCTTCTGAAGTACCCCAAAGGATTTTCATATTATTGCTTGTGGACATTATCACTCTGTTTATGTTTTAATTTAGTACTGTTTACTATTATATTACACAGAGGCATCACACACTGTTGGCACATTGTGTGTATTTATATCACTTCATCACTCAGCACGATGCACTTGCTATGCATCCTTTGCACGTTATGTATTGATATTTAAGATTGTACTTATTTATGTGTTTATCACTAGATGATTTTTATTCTATTTATATTCTATTCTATTTATATACTTTGCGGATTTATTGGCACACATTTTATGCACTAGACACTTTTGCATCACTTGCTTTACGTTTTTATGTACATGAGAATAGGGGTACAGTTAAAGTATATATAGAATATCCCGCACTGTTGGTTTCTGCAGTGTGGGATATTTGTTACTTATTTTAGAGGATTGGGCTCTATAGCACCATGCACTTTCCATGCCCTTTTGCACAGGTATACTATTTGATATATATCACAGATTTACCCGACTTTTAGCGATTTTATCTTTATTTATGGTCCCAGGGTATGTCAGAAATGTTATTTCAGCTTGATTAGCTCATCACATCCTGACGGCCACCTGTGCATTTTTCACATTTAAATTTACATTGCATTATATTCTAGGGATTGGTCCTTTTGAACACATGATTCACAACATGACATGTTGATACTAGCATCCCTCTAACCCTTGTTTTACGGACTACCCATTGGGAGACCTTCTACACCCTCACCACCTTTTTTGGTTAGCGCAGCACCCCCTCCCTTTATTCATTTGTCATAGTTGGGGTTGTCTGTCCCCAGTTTTGGTGCATGCAGCTGTCCATTTTCCAACTTTTGGTAGTTTCTATGCTCTCTCTCCATTTACGGTAGCGCAGGAATATCCCTATCACATATAGCTAAGACTAATGAATATTGAATTTTACAGAATCTGAGAGATTAATAAGGATAGAGATAAAAATAAATAATAATGAATGTATAACAAGTTCCTGTACTGGGAAAAGCAGCACTGCATATGGAAAGTATTAAGGTGCAAGTCTTAGCTGTTCAAATTAGAAGGGAAAGATAAGCTAAGTCTAGCAGAACTAAGATGTATGTTAGAAATGCCCCAAGAGTGGGGGCTCAGGTTCAGCAGATAGTGGAGTGTGGTGATTATAATGAAAATTTCATTCCTTCCCTGAGCTTGCTGTCTTGAATTTGGGACAAAATACAGAACCAATGATTGATGTGTCAGTTAATGGTTTATCTATCCTTTGTTTAATAGATAAAGGCGATTAAAAGAGTTTGTTAAATATATGTGATGCCAATTTTTCCACTTCGAATCAGCAGGTAATTTTGGTTGGGGTAAGTAATAATGTAATTACTGCCAAAGTTACTGAACCTCTATAAGTAAGAATGAGAGGTCAGTGTCATAAATGTTCTTTTGTTTTATCGCCATACTCCCCTGACAGTCTACTAGACAGAAGTATACTAATATATATAGGAGTAACTATAGTTTTAACTACTGAAGGAATGAGAGTAAAACATACTTGAAGTAAAGGGAGACTTTAGATTTGCTCCTTATGCCAGCAATTTATTAACCCCAATCAGAAGGGGCTATTGTAAATATTTATAGTGACTCAGCCTATGCTGTAGGCATAGTGCATAGTTTTGCACAACTCTGGCAAGAAAGGGGTTATTTGACAGCAGCAGGAACCCCTATACAACATAAAGAGTTAAATGTTAGATTATTGGCAGCGGTCCAGCTGCCTCTTAAAGTTGCAGTGATTAAATGTAAAGCACATACTAGAGCAGACAATAGTATATAACTTGGAAAAGCTTTGGCTGATAGGTATGCTAAAGATGCTATACATTCTTATGAGCCAACTACAGCGCTTCCAACATTCCTGCTCACAGATCTTCAAGTGGATCTGAACATCCTATCAGCCCTGCAGGCAAGCTCGCCTCATACATCCTTTTGGACCACAAAGGGAGCTGTTTGTGGAGCAGATGGTCTATGGAGATTAAAAAACAGACTGGTTGCTCCTCTGACTTTGTTTCCTTCTTTGTTTGCTTTGAGCCATGGGCCTTGCCACGTCTCAACAGGAGGGATGTGTCGGGTGGTAGCCAGAGATTGGTGGGCTCCAGGTTTTTCTGCATATGCTGCTAAACAGGTTACTGAATGTTCTATATGTCAAATGCATAACATTGGAAAGTCAGTGCCCACTCCCATGAAGCATATTCCACATACTGAGGAGCCATTTCAAATTGTGCAAATTGACTTCTCGGATATGCCCCCTTGTGGTCGATTTAAGTATCTTTTGGTTTGCATTGATCAATTTTTAACTGGCCAGAGGCTTGGCCCATGTCCAAAAATGATGCCAGAACTGTGGTAAAATGTCGAGGGAATTGATCCCAAGGTTTGGTATGGGGTCAATTTTTTCCTCAGATAGAGGGACACATTTTGATAACAAACTTATGGCAGAAGTAGTGAATATTTTGGGTATGAAACAGCAATTGCATACTCCTTACAGACCTCAGGCTAGTGGGATGGTGGAACGCAGCAATCAAACCCTGAAGAGGTATTTAGCCAAAATAACTGCTTATGGACAAAGCACATGGGTAGAAGCGTTACCTATAGCCTTGGCGACCATTAGGACTACCCCTAAAGAAAAACATGGACTGTCACCTTTTGACATATTGTTTGGGCGTCCGCCCAGGAGACTACATTCATCTCTTGTGCAGCCAGAGACAGTGACTTTAATAAATGGTCAAGATTCCATGATAGAATATGTTCGCAAATTGGCAAATGTGTTTCCTGATACTTTTTCCAGAGCCAAAGCAGGACAACCTGTGGACACGAGTGAAGGAACTCATGGACTAAAGTCAGGAGATTGGGTGTATATCAAGAATCACACACCCCGGACTACTTTGTCCCCTAAGTGGAAAGGACCATTTCAGGTCATTCTTGTGTCTCCTACTGCAGTGAAGCTGAAAGACTATAAGTATTGGGTGCATGGTTCACACTGTAAGAAGTCTGTGGCTCCAAAAGAGAATATAAGCGGGTCTGCTGCTGGCAAGAATTGTTCTGTACCTTTACCTTCCAGGTCTCCTCCACTGACTCGTGCGCGAGCAAGAAGACTGCAGAATGAATCTCCTGGGGCCTAAGATGAATGTGAAGCTCTGGAGTGTTATCCACTCTGGAGTGGTGGTATGGATTACAGTCATGGCATATGAATGGACATACAAGAAAGAAAAGGGTAAGATACAAGACACTTTTCTTTTTAATGCTACTATAATGTAAGAAATGTCACAACTTGAACCGGTTTCAGATGCAAGCTGCCAAGAAACTGAATATCACTAATTGCTGGATATGCACACATGTACCTATTTCTCATAAGACTATACCTTTTTTTAGGAATACCTAGCACTTTAGCTGAAATAGAGGACAGTACACAGTTTGGTGAAATCAGTAGAACAATGATTGACAGAGCTATTTCACTTCTACTGTTCACAAATGCTTCATTGAGAAAACCAGCAGTCTGCATTAACTTTACTTGAACTTATACACCTGAGTTACTTTCCCAGGGTTACCAGAGTAATACCCGACTGATTGGGAACTCCAACTGCATATATAATGCCGATATCAAGTACTGGTTTGATGGTAAGGATGTTGTGTGGAGTACTGACAGATATCAGGAATAGGGATGAGCCGAACACCCCCCTGTTCGGTTCGCACCAGAACATGCGAACAGGAAAAAAATTCGTTCGAACACGCGAACGCCGTTAAAGTCTATGGGACACGAACATGAATAATCAAAAGTGCTAATTTTAAAGGCTAATATGCAAGTTATTGTCATAAAAAGTGTTTGGGGACCCGGGTCCTCCCCCAGGGGACATGAATCAATGCAAAAAAAAGTTTTAAAAACGGCCGTTTTTTCAGGAGCAGTGATTTTAATAATGCTTAAAGTCAAACAATAAAAGTGTAATATCCCTTTAAATTTCATACCTGGGGGGTGTCTATAGTATGCCTGTAAAGGGGCGCATGTTTCCCGTGTTTAGAACAGTCTGACAGCAAAGTGACATTTTGAAGGAAAAAACACATTTAAAACTACCGCGGCTATTGCATTGCCGACAATACACATAGAAGTTCATTGATAAAAACGGCATGGGAATTCCCCACAGGGCAACCCCAAACCAAAATTTAAAAAAAAAAATGATGTGGGAGTCCCCCTAAATTCCATACAAGGCCCTTCAGGTCTGGTATGGATATTAAGGGGAACCCCAGCCAAAATTTTAAAAAAAAATTGACGTGGGGTTCCCCCTAAATTCCATACCAGACCCTTCAGGTCTGGTATGGATTTTAAGGGGAACCCCGCGCCAAAAAAAAAAAAAAAACGGCGTGGGGTCCCCCTAAAAATCCATACCAGACCCTTATCCGAGCACGCAACCTGGCAGGCCGCAGGAAAAGAGGGGGGGACGAGAGTGCGGCCCCCCCCCCTCCTGAACCGTACCAGGCCACATGCCCTCAACATTGGGAGGGTGCTTTGGGGTAGCCCCCCAAAACACCTTGTCCCCATGTTGATGAGGACAAGGGCCTCATCCTCACAACCGTGGCCGGTGGTTGTGAGGGTCTGCGGGCGGGGGGCTTATCGGAATCTGGAAGCCCCCTTTAACAAGGGGACCCCCAGATCCCGCCCCCCCCCTGTGTGAAATGGTAAGGGGGTACTTACCCCTACCATTTCACTAAAAAACTGTCAAAAATGTTAAAAATGACAAGAGACAGTTTTTGACAATTCCTTTATTTAAATGCTTCTTCTTTCTTCCTTCATCTTCTTCTTCTTCTGGTTCTTCTGGCTCTTCTGGTTCTTCCTCCGGCGTTCTCGTCCAGCATCTTCTCCGCGGCGTCTTCTATCTTCTTCTCCTCGGGCCGCTCCGCACCCATGGCATGAGGGGGGAGGCTCCCGCTCTTCTCTTCATCTTCTTCTCTTCTTCATCTTCTTCTTCATCTTCTTCTTCCTTCTTCTCTTCTTCCTGTCTTCTCCGGGCCGCTCCGCAGCCATGCTGGCATGGTGGGAGGCTCCCGCTGTGTGACGGCGTCTCTTCGTCTGACGGTTCTTAAATAATGGGGGGCGGGGCCATCCGGTGACCCCGCCCCCCTCTGACGCACGGTGACTTGAGGGACTTCCCTGTGACGTCACGGGGAATGCCACAGGGAAGTCCCGTCATGTGTGCGTCAGAGGGGGGCGGGGTCACCGGGTGGCCCCGCCCCCCGTTATTTAAGAACCGTCAGACGAAGAGACGCCGTCACACAGCGGGAGCCTCCCTCCATGCCACAGCATGGATTGCGGAGCGGCCCGGAGAAGACAGGAAGAAGAGAAGAAGAGAAGAAGGAAGAAGAAGAAGAAGAAAAAGAAGAAGAAGAAGAAGAAGATGAAGAAGAAGATGAAGAAGAGAAGAAGATGAAGAGAAGAGCGGGAGCCTCCCCCCTCATGCCATGGGTGCGGAGCGGCCCGAGGAGAAGAAGATAGAAGACGCCGCGGAGAAGATGCTGGACGAGAACGCCGGAGGAAGAACCAGAAGAGCCAGAAGAACCAGAAGAAGAAGAAGATGAAGGAAGAAAGAAGAAGCATTTAAATAAAGGAATTGTCAAAAACTGTCTCTTGTCATTTTTAACATTTTTGACAGTTTTTTAGTGAAATGGTAGGGGTAAGTACCCCCTTACCATTTCACACAGGGGGGGGGCCGGGATCTGGGGGTCCCCTTGTTAAAGGGGGCTTCCAGATTCCGATAAGCCCCCCGCCCGCAGACCCTCACAACCACCGGCCACGGTTGTGAGGATGAGGCCCTTGTCCTCATCAACATGGGGACAAGGTGTTTTGGGGGGCTACCCCAAAGCACCCTACCAATGTTGAGGGCATGTGGCCTGGTACGGTTCAGGAGGGGGGGGGCCGCACTCTCGTCCCCCCCTCTTTTCCTGCGGCCTGCCAGGTTGCGTGCTCGGATAAGGGTCTGGTATGGATTTTTAGGGGGACCCCACGCCGTTTTTTTTTTTTTTTTGGCGCGGGGTTCCCCTTAAAATCCATACCAGACCTGAAGGGTCTGGTATGGAATTTAGGGGGAACCCCACGTCAATTTTTTTTTTAAATTTTGGCTGGGGTTCCCCTTAATATCCATACCAGACCTGAAGGGCCTTGTATGGAATTTAGGGGGACCCCCACATCATTTTTTTTTTTTTTATTTTGGTTCGGGGTTCCCCTGTGGGGAATTCCCATGCCGTTTTTATCAATGAACTTCTATGTGTATTGTCGGCAATGCAATAGCCGCGGGTAGTTTTAAATGAGTTTTTTCCTTCCAAATGTCATTTTGCTGTCAGACTGTTCTAAACACGGGAAACATGCGCCCCTTTACAGGCATACTATAGACACCCCCCAGGTACGAAATTTAAAGGGATATTACACTTTTATTGTTTGACTTTAAGCATTAATAAAATCACTGCTCCTGAAAAAACGTCCGTTTTTAAAACTTTTTTTTGCATTGATCCATGTCCCCTGGGGCAGGACCCGGGTCCCCAAACACTTTTTATGACAATAACTTGCATATAAGCCTTTAAAATTAGCACTTTTGATTTCTCCCATAGACTTTTAAAGGGTGTTCCGCGGCATTCGAATTTGCCGCGAACACCCCAAATTGTTCGCTGTTCGGCGAACTTGCGAACAGCCAATGTTCGAGTAGAACATGAGTTCGACTCGAACTCGAAGCTCATCCCTAATCAGGAATTACATGATTACACACATCGTCAACATTTACGGCAGAACAATATGAAGCTATTGATGTGCCTACAAGGATATAATTTCAATAAAGCTTGTGCTGCCCCACCAGGTTATTACTTCATATGTGGAAAGAAAGCATATACTTGGGTTCCTTTGAATTCTAATGGGGTTTGTTACTTTGCTAGAGTCATACCTGCTACTTGGTATATGGAGGATAATGACTTTCAAGAAACACAGCTCCACAAAATACCTGTACACTTTCTTAAAAAAGACTCTGTGCACCTTGTTAAAAGGGATCTCACTGATCAGTCAGCTTTAGGAGAAGATGAAACCCCAGGAGGACAAGAAGAAGAAGAAGACTCTGAAATTAATGTGAAAAATTACGATTCTCTTGATAGGCCTACATTTTATCCTAAGTCAGATGATAACTTCACAAATATTGAATCACATGACAGAGAGATTAAACCATTGTTTTCTATTCCTTGGGTAAATAGATGTTGTATTAAAAAGGCTTTCAGTTTCATCATTGATTTGGCAGACCTGATGGATAACATTACTGCCTTGTATGATAGAAACTTTATAGCCCTTGCTATAGAATTGAAGATGATCAAAAAAAGAGTTTTTGCAGCACCAGTTGGTGCTGGATTATCTCACGGCCAGTCAAGGAGGAATATGCACCATAGTGGGAACTACTTGTTGTAACTACATTGGAAATGATACTAAGACTGAAGATGCCATAATTTCACATGTAGAAAAGGTACAGCAAATGAAGGTTAATTTTTGCAAAGAACATACCGAAACTGCTTGGGTTGAGGGTAGCTGGAAAAGCTGGCTTTCCTGGCTCAGTCCTCTCAACTGGTTTTCTGGTATTGCAGGATGGTTTTCTGGAATTTTACATGGTATTCTATATATTGTAGGAATTATAGTCCCCATAATTCTAATAGTTAAATGCGCACCTATGTTATATAAATGTTGTTTGAAGATAATCACACGTGCTGGTACTAATATTGGTTATTCTGAGCCCTTAAGGTCTGTCTCGAGTCAGAACTGCTCATGAGATAGTGGTCCGTATACCTGGAGATCAACCTAAAGACACAGAAGAAGCTTAAAAGGGATACCGAAAGAATTCTAAACACAGGAGGGGCTGTGAAGATATGAAATATATGAACCATATCTTTCTATGTATCCAGAGATCCTCTTCAACATAAATTTGTATTTCTTATTGTTTTTCTCTAAAATGTTTCTGAATTCTTTTGGTAGTGCAACACATGTGGCTGACCAGTTGACATTAAAATGTTCTGCCAATGATATGACACAATTCTCGGAAAAGATGTGATATGGAAAGATGTTGACATAGAAAGTCCCTGTCTAAAAGCCAAATTAACTTCTTCCAAATAATTAATCTTTCTTTCTGTCAAAATAACTTCACAGTTAAAATTAGCCAGGTTAAAGTGACCCAGAACACTAGCCAGAACCTGTGTTGAAATACTTAGTAAAATGCGTACTTGTGATGTGTAACTTTGGGCTTGTGCCCGCCATAAGATTACTGTATAACCATTCTCTATAAAATATTTATATAAATTATTCCTGCGCTACCTTGGAAAACAATGGTGCACATGGACAGCTGCAAACACTGAGTGGGATCAAACAAAGCCCATGGGTAGTGTAAAAAATATATAAATAAAAAGTGCTGCGCTGGTCCAATAAGGTGTAACTATGTGATAATGTGCGGTAAGACAAAATATACAGTAAAAAAACAGAGGGGGATAGGCACTGACACAGATCTGGATTGACGAGCTCGCCGCTCGTAGGATATACATGGGATGTACACCTTCTCCATGTGAGTACATGCCTTTGACTTGAATAAAAGTATTGTCTTGCTCAAAATACTACACTATCTGGCATCCCTTTTTTTGTTCATCCATATGTTGACTCTGCTATTGTTGATGCTGGTACTGAGGGATTAAAGTGCAGGGACCATCGGCTCCTGTCCAGGGACCCCAAAGAGAGACCATCTCCTCCATTTACACTCTATGCGGTTGTCCCATTGCCGCAAGGTAAGGGGCCACTACCTATCTGTGTGTGTTTGAGCACGAAGAGGATAGACACCCTCTCTCTTTCGGCACCCCACTGATTATTTGTTGCACATTCGGATTTTAAAGGATCACTGAATATTTTTTTTGAGTTTGCACTGGCACATATGCTTCATTGTATTTGCAAAGACTTGGTTTGGACTTCACGAAGCTATATTTCTAGTGGCATTTTCTACTTGGGTCGTATAGAGTGATGCCACACACCTATGTTGCACTGATGCGTTTTTTGCACAATATTTATTTTGTATAGTTTTTCACTTTGTGTCCATATATATTTACCCTGCAGAATTTGCACTTTCTTTATCCATATATTTTACTCTTTGCATATGCTATTTCTGTGATATTTATTATTTGATTCTTTTATACACATATTTTACGATTACATTTTATTGATACGGGTTGCACAGTGACACTACAGCACTTTAAGGTTCATCTGCACAAGCTCTATTAGCACTAGGTGTGCAAGAGGACTATCCCTATTGGTTCCCTGCACACACTGCACCGCTACAGTCCTGACATTAGATACAGGATAGATATTCAGTCCTTTACACCGTTAGATTTTTTTCACAGGATACTGTGCAGACAGACACATTACCCGTATACCCCTCTGTTTTTTTACTGTATATTTTGTCTTACCGCACATTATCACATAGTTACACCTTATTGGACCAGCGCAGCACTTTTTATTTATACATTCTCCATAAAAACTGTACTGCCTTGTAAACTGTATCACATTGTCCTGAAGAGATGTGATCCACTGTACAGTGTATATTCTGAAGTAAACATGCATGAGACGAATGCAGCACTATTGGCGTTGATGTCCTTTATTTCAAGGTTCAACTTAACACCAATTGTTAGCGGCATTGACTTCATCACCTCAAGGATTGCCAGATATATAGATCCCTTTTTGCTGCCTTTGGTAGTCCAGACTCCGTCTTTTTTGAGAGATTCCACTCAAGTTATAAACATCTTAAATTCAGTACAGTGGAAATATAATTATATACTGGCCACTGCCGATGTATCTTCTTTATATACCATCATCTCACATCAACAAGGCCGAGAGGCAGTGGATCATTATCTACGCTTGGGTGACCTTAAAAAGTGTCAAAGAAAATTTTTGTTGAAGCTTCTAGATTATGCAGTGGGCCACTACTTTTGGTTTGAGGGCATTTATTATTATAGAATAGGGGGGTGGCCATGGGGGGCTAAATTTGCTCCATCCATGGCAAATTTATTTATGGCCAAATGGGAAGAGGAAGTCGTCTATCAGAATCCAAGTCCAGAGTTGGTTCTGTGGAGACGCTATATAGACGACAACCTCCTCCTTTGGGATGGCGACCTTGAGTCGCTTAATTCCTACGTGACCGAGCTCAATCTTAACGACAGAGGTATAATCCTGAAACATGAGTCTAGTAAATCTGAAATTCATTTTTTTGTATCTTAACCACTTGCCGCCCGCCCTATTACAGAATGACGGCGGCAAAGTGGTTTAAAATTCCTGAGCGGATGTCATATGACATGGGCGCGCATCGTGGCGATCATGGTTGCGGGGTGTCACTCTGACACCCTGCAACACTGATCTAGGTAAAGAGTCTCCGACGGAGACTCTTTACCACGTGATCAGCCATGTCCAATCACGGCTGATCACGATGTAAATAGGAAGAGCCGGTGATAGGCTTTTCCTCACTCGCGTCTGACAGACGCGAGTAGAGGAGAGCCGATCGGCTGCTCTTCTGACAGGGGAGGTCTGTGCTGATTGTTTATCAGTACAGCCCCCCCTCGGATCCTACCCAGGACAACCAGGGATGCCGCCCAGGACCACCAGGGAAGCGATCCACAATGGACCACCAGGTATGCCCCTAGACCACCAGGGAAATGTCACTGTGTGCCCAGGCAGCTGCCAATCTGTGCCCAGGTAGCTGCCAGTCAGTGCCCACTGCAATGCCTACCACTGCCAGTGCCACCAGGGATGCCCATCAGTGCCTCATTTTAGTGCCGCGTATCAGTGCCCATCAGTGCCACGTATCAGTGCCCAGCAGTGCCGCCTATCAGTGCCCATCAGTGCCCAGCAGTGCCGCCTATCAGTGCCACCTATCAGTGCCACCCTATCAGTGCCTAGCAGTGCCCAGCAGTGCCGACTTTCATTGCCCAGTGTCGCCCATCAGTGCCCATCAGTGCCAACCAGTGCCACTCAGTGCCACCCATCAGTGCCCCTCAGTGCCACCTATCAATGCCCATCAGTGCTGCATATGAGTGCCACCCATCAGTGCCGCCTACCAGTGCCCATCAGTGCCGAATTTCAGTGCCCATCGTCAGTGCCCGTCAGTGCCCGCTCATTGGTGCCACCTCATCGGTGCCGCCGTATCAGTGCCTGTCAGTGCCGCCTTATCAGTGCCCATCAGTGAAAGAGAAAACGTACTTATTTACAGTTTTTTTTAACAGAAACAAAAGCAGAACTTTTATTTTTTTCAAAATTTTCGGTCTTTTTTTATTTGTTTAGCAAAAAATAAAAACCGCAGAGGTGATCAAATACCACCAAAAGAAAGCTCTATTTGTGGGAACAAAATGATAAAAAAATTGTTTGGGTACAGTGTAGCATGACCGCGCAATTGTCATTTAAACTGCGACAGCGCTGAAAGCTGAAAATTGGTCTGGGCAGAAAGGTGTCTAAGTGCCCTGTATTGAAGTGGTTAAAATTAAAATCATTATGTAAGGTAGGGATGAGCCGAACACCCCACTGTTCGGTTTGCACCAGAACATGCGAACTGGCAAAAAATGTGTTTGAACACGCGAACACCGTTAAAGTCTATGGGACACGAACATGAATAATCAAAAGTGCTAATTATGAAGGCTTATATGCAAGTTTTTGTCATAAAAAGTGTTTGGGGACCTGGGTCCTGCCCCAGGGGACATGGATCAATGCAAAAAAAGTTTTAAAACGGCTGTTTTTTCGGGAGCAGTGATTTTAATAATGCTTAAAGTGAAACAATAAAAGTGTAATATTCCTTTAAATTTCGTACCTGGGGGGGGGGTGTCTATAGTATGCCTGTAAAGGGGCGCATGTTTCCCGTGTTTAGAACAGTCTGACAGCAAAATGACATTTCAAAGGAAAAAAGTCATTTAAAACTACCCGCGGCTATTAATGAATTGCCGGTCCGACAATACACATAAAAGTTCATTGATAAAAATGGCATTTTAAAAAATGTCGTGGGGGTCCCCCTAAATTCCATACCAGGCCCTGCAGGTCTGGTGTGGATATTAAGGGGAACCCCAGCCAAAATTAAAAAAAAAATGATGAGGGGTCCCCCCAAAAATCCATACCAGACCCTTATCCGAGCACGCAACCTGGCAGGCCGCAGGAAAAGAGGGGGGACGAGAGAGCGCCCCCCTCCTGAACCGTACCAGGCCACATGCCCTCAACACTGGGAGGGTGCTTTGGGGTAGCCCCCCAAAACACCTTGTCCCCATGTTGATGGGGACAAGGGCCTCATCCCCACAACCCTTGCCTGGTGGTTGTGGGGGTCTGCGGGCGGAGGGCTTATCGGAATCTGCAAGCCCCCTTTAACAAGGGGACCCCCAGATCCCGGCCCTTCCCCCTGTGTGAAATGGTAAGGGGGTACAAAGGTACCCCTACCATTTGAGAAAAAAAAGTGTCAAAAATGTTAAAAATGACAAGAGACAGTTTTTGACAATTCCTTTATTTAAATGCTTCTTCTTTCTCCTATCTTCTTTCTTCTTTCTTCCTTTGGTTTCTTCCTCCATCTTCTTCTTCTTCTGCTTCTTCTGTTTCTTCTGGTTCTTCCTCTGGTGTTCTCGTCCGGCATCTTCCTCCGCGGTGTCTTCTTCCCTTCTTCTTCTCGGGCCGCTCCGCATCCACCATGATGGGAGGCTCCCGCTGTGTGACGCTTCTCGTCTTCTGATGGTTCTTAAATAATGGAGGGCGGGGCCACCCGGTGACCCCGCCCCCCTCTGACGCACGGGGACTTGACGGGGACTTCCCTGTGGCATTCCCCGTGACGTCAGAGGGGGGCAGGGTCACTCGTTACCCCGCCCTCCGTTATTTAAGAACCGTCAGAAGACGAGAAGTGTCACACAGCGGGAGCCTCCCATCATGGTGGATGTGGAGCGGCCCCAGAAGAGGAAGGGAAGAAGACGCCCCGGAGGAAGATGCTGGACGAGAACACCAGAGGAAGAACCAGAAAAACCAGAAGAACCAGAAGAAGAAGAAGAGGGAGGAAGAAACCGAAGGAAGATAGAAGATAGAAGAAAGAAGAAGCATTTAAATAAAGGAATTGTCAAAAACTGTCTCTTGTCATTTTTAACATTTTTGACACTTTTTTTGTGAAATGGCAGGGGTACCCCCTTACCATTTCACACAGGGGGGAGGGCCAGGATCTGGGGTCCCCTTGTTAAAGGGGGCTTCCAGATTCCAATAAGCCCCCCACCCGCAGACCCCCACAACCACCGGGCAAGGGTTGTGGGGATGAGGCCCTTGTCCTCATCAACATGGGGACAAGGTGTTTTTTTGGAGGCTACCCCAAAGCACCCTCCCAATGTTGAGGGCATGTGGCCTGGTACGGTTCAGGAGGGGGGCGCTCTCTCGTCCCTCCCTCTTTTCCTGCAGCCTGCCAGGTTGCGTGCTCAGATAAGGGTCTGGTATGGATTTTTGGGGGGACCCACGCCATTTTTTTTAAAATTTTGGCACGGGGTTCCCCTTAAATTTTGAGAGGGGCCCACGCCATTTTTTTTTTCATTTTGGCCGGGGTTCCCCTTAATATCCATACCAGACCTGAAGGGCCTGGTATGGAATTTATGGGGACCCCCATGCCATTTTTAAAAAAAAATTTAGTTCAGGGTTCCCCTGTGGGGAATTCCCATGCTGTTTTTATCAATGAACTTTTAAGTGTATTGTCGGACCGGCAATTCATTAATAGCCGCGAGTAGTTTTAAATGACTTTTTTTCCTTTGAAATGAACTTTTATATGTATTGTCGGACCAGCAATTCATTAATAGCCGCGAGTAGTTTTAAATGGCTTTTTTCCTTTGAAATGTCATTTTGCTGTCAGACTGTTCTAAACACGGGAAACATGCGCCCCTTTACAGGCATACTATAGACACCCCCCAGGTACGAAATTTAAAGGAATATTACACTTGTATTGTTTCACTTTAAGCATTATTAAAATCACTGCTACCGAAAAAATGGCCGTTTTCAAAACTTTTTTTGCATTGATCCATGTCCCCTGGGGCAGGACCCAGGTCCCCAAACACTTTTTATGACAATAACTTGCATATAAGCCTTTAAAATGAGCACTTTTGATTTCTCCCATAGACTTTTAAAGGGTGTTCCGCGGCTTTCGAATTTGCCGCGAACACCCCAAATTGTTCGCTGTTCATCGAACTGACGAACAGCCGATGTTCGAGTCGAACATGAGTTCGACTCGAACTTTAAGCTCATCCCTAATGGTAGGAATATTAAGATAGGAAGGAATGGAATAAGGAAATAAGTGGGTATTAAACAAGATCCTTTATTGATGTTTAAGTGAAGAAATTAATGTATGTATTAATGTATGATGCATGATGTATAAGTGTTGACTTTTTTAAAAAATGTAATAAAAAGAAAATTAAAATCATGAAAGGCAAAATCACTACATCTACTTTTTTTTAAGAGACAGACCGTAATTCATTCATTAGTACCAACAGTTGTCATCATGCAACTTGGTTAAAATTTGTTCCCAAAAGTACATTTTTGATACTTAAGAGGAACTGCACGGATAGGAATGACTTTCTCCGTGAGGCTTCAATGCTCAAGTTGAAATTCCTGGAGAAGGGTTATCAGCCATTGGAGTTGGAGGACGTTATAAAATCTGCAAATGAGAAATTCCGTGATGACCTTTTGGTGCCCAAGATAAAGGACCATAATGATTCCTTTAGATTTTCTTTCTAACCACGTATTCCAACCAACACTATTCAGTGAAACAAATTCTTAAAAAACATTGGGGTGTACTCCGTAACAATAGGGTTTTGGGTCCTCACTTACCAGAACAGCCTCAGGTGATCTTTAGAGGTGTCCCACCACTATGACTACAAGTAGCTCCTAATGCTATCAAGACCCCTAAGAAACCATCCTTTTTCCAGAATATGGGTGGCTTTTTTTCCTGTAGGAAGTGCCCTATATGTAAAATCAATGCTAACAAAAGCAGAAAGACTGAATCCTTTGAGTCTAGCTCCACTGGTGAGCAGTTTCCTATTAAGCCTTTTATCACATGCACATTGAAAAATGTTTTTTATGTTGTTTTGTTGTCCATGTGGACTTCAATATATTGGCTGCACGATTCGCATGCTCCATATTAGGCTTAGTGAACATGTTCTTTGGGATCGATAAATTTAATAACAATTGGAGGGGTAGCAATACGATCAGGGAAATATCATGCTTCGAGACCAAGTGGATTTATCAAGTTAGGTGTTATGCTCCACATGGAATGAATATAGAGTGGGACTTCAAATCTTTTATCAATAATAGTTGATTGGCGTTATAAGTCAATTGATCCCAAGTTCTGTCTCCTCGCAGTTTTTTTTAATAAAGTTTTTATATATATATATATATATATATATATATATTTATATATATATATATAGATATATATATATTTATATTTTTTTAATGAAATGTTCTTTCTTTTGATTTAATATGCTCCTTTTCCTATGATGCTATTGTTATTGATGTATTTGGATGTATTAACCACAAGATGGTGCTGCTTCCTGGTGCGGTTCTTTTATTATTTATATATACATTGGATTTGTGCAGCAGTACTTTGGATTAGTATCTTTTGTTCTGTTACTCATGTGTAACGTCCTGGTTTGCATTAGCGCTCACCCCTTTTATGGATATTTCTTTTGTTTAATTTTTTCCGTCATTCAGAACTTTTACACCTTGCTCTGTTCCTCTAGGAACAATTTGAGTTTGCTCCCATGGCCACTTCCGGTCTTTGGAGTGCATGTGAACTTCCTGTCTCCTGTTTTGGTTCATAGACCGATCCGCCTATTATTAAGCCGCCCCCTATATAAACTAAGCTCAATACACAATAGATACAAGAGGAGCAGCGCTGTGATAAAATTGTTCTATATGATAAAACCAGACCAAAAATAATGAAGATATAAAGCCCAAAATTGGGATAGGCTCCAAGTTCATAAATTACATAAACAGCTGGACCGTCCTATTCAAAAACCAATCTTGATGGTAAATAGAAGAAGCGTGAATATGGAAATCAATGAGTCCTTCACCACACCACTGTGATAGTAAAAATGTGCGCTTACCAAATGGCAAGCTTGGAAGAGCTTGCGACCTTAACCCGGTCGGGGCCTTTCAAGGTGGAACCATCAAGGAGAGGCACGCCACTTGGCTTGGATTAAGCACGCTGTTCTTCCAATTACCACTCTAAATGGAGATGTGACCCCTGGCTAGGGATAAACCTCCGAGGAGGTATACCAAAGAAGGAAGGAAAGCGACATAGCGTAATCCTGCTTTCACTTTTATTAAAATCAAAAAGAATTGCACTTACATGTGGAGGGATAAACAGTAAAACATTTGAGCCGGCCGGCTAGAAAGCGAACGCCCGTCCTGTAGACTGTAGACGGTAAATGCAGCACGTCAGCACGCCTTTTTTTCTGTAAGCTCAATACACGTATGGCCACGTCCCTGACGACATGAACGATGACGAAAGGTGTAGGGAGGAGCCTGTAACATGTGACGCGATTGTATTGCTGGGACGCAGCGGCTATTTTTTTGGTTTGAAACGCTGGATGTTTCTCTTATTCACATGCCCACGATCTGCCACTAAAATGTGAGTGTAATCTCCTTTTAAACTTTTCAATAAATGTATTTGTTTGGGATGTCTGCACTATGAAGTGTTCTTTTCTTTTCATTGGATTATTGCATTGGTGGTATATTTAAATCCGTGTTGGCGAGGACCTTCCACTGAGAGGCATCCAGGTTTGCTGACATACAAGTGAAGGAGTTGCTGAGTTTATCCCCCATACTGCTGAGGAGTGGTTGCTGGAAAAATTACCCATGTCTGTGTTATCTACCTGCTGGTAATAGGCAGTGTGTTTGGGTGTTGGTGGTGGTGTCCTCACAAGCGGATTTTTTCACTTGATCTTTTTGCTGTTAAATCAAGATTATCACGGACTTTTTTAAATTATGTTTCCATTAAGTTTATCTAAGCATTTTATTGTTTTATTGTAGCGCTACAACACCTATTATATATAATATTGGTACTCTAAAAGTTTATATGACAAATTTGAATGCTAGATACCAGCAACCAACAATAGACAACTAAAATGAGCAGAAAGATTTTGATCAGCTGGCACGTGGGCTGAAAGAGGCTGAGAGAGTAAATGTAAACAAGTGTCTACATCTTCCAGCCCAGGGCAGCCTGGGCAATCTCCACATACCATAGCTTGTAATGCAACTGGTTTGAGTATTTATAGATGCAACAGGAAATTATCTCCATCTAGATTATGTGCTAGTTTCATTGAAAGGTGGGAGCTCTTTTGAAAATGCCCCTATATCTCATATGCAGACAGGAAAAGTTGTTAATCAGGTTTGAGCTATTGAATATTCTCAACCTAAAACCACACCGGTGGTTAAGAGACGCTTTAATACTTTACAATGTATAAAATAAAACACCTGTGGCTTATTCAGGCATATTTTCCAAATTTGTTTGTCCTCTGGTGAAAAGATATTGAAACAAAATCAATATACAACAAAGAGGTGTGACGTGGAAGTGTACTCACCATGCTCGGCAGCAGGGCCTAGGGGTAATGAATATGAAAATACTAGATCATACATCCATTCTTCAACAATTAAGGCCAAGAATGAGGCTTTACAGTATGAGATTAGGCAAATTAAATTGGAACGGGATGAGTTTGTGAAAGAATTCCAATCCTTTAAAAGAAATTTTATTGAATCCTTGAATTGGAAAAATGGAGGGTGTAACGTGCCTGTCAGAGTCCTGGATGTGAGGCCGAATTGCAGAGGGGGCTCCCCTTGCGGCTAAGTGCAGCGTAACCCTGGGAGTGAGACAGGGAGTACGGTGCCCAAAGGTGCACGGGTTGCCAGATCGCAGTTGCTGAGTAGCAGATAGCAGGGAGCTGCTAGGGTGCGCTGGTAAGGTTGAAGGGCAACCGTGCAAGGAGGGATTCCAGGTATGGAGCCGTGGAGCAACCAGGAGCGGAGTCAGAGCCAGGCCAATGGTCATTCAGCACAGGAATCAGTCCAAGGTGAGGTACAGCAGGATAATCAGGAACAGAGAAGGTAGCCGAGCCGGGGGTCAAACACAGGAGGACGATCAAGGTACAAATGCGGAGCCGAAGAATAGTCAGATACAAGCCGGGGTCAATGCAGGCGGAATACTGGAGCAGTCAGGCAAGCCGAGTAGTAACAGGAAGCAGATATCACAACAGGAACCAGGAACACAGGAACAAGGAAAACAGGAAGCTGATGATAATCCAGCAACCAGCATGAACCAGCAGCAGGCTTAAATAGGCAGAAGGGCGCCACCATGAGGAATACTGGCAGAATTACCCGTCCTACGGTTATCACCCTGACAGTGCCCCCCCCCTAGGGGCAGCCTCCGGATGCCCAATCTGGCCCATTTTTCAGGGTATCGGGCTTGAAACCACTGCAACAGTCTAGGGGCATGAATGTTATCTGCTGGTTCCCAAGAATTATCTTCTACAGAGTAACCTTTCCATTTAACAAGAAATTGAACAGTCCTACCTCTCCGACGGCAGTCCAGAATGGCTTCTACTTCGTATTCTGTTTCATTGTCCACCAAGATTGGAGGGGGCGGAGCTTCTTCTCTCCCTGGAAAAGGACTGGAGACAACAGATTTTAATAAAGAAACATGGAACACTGGGTGAATTTTATAGGAACTTGGTAAAGACAATTCAAATGCCACTGGGTTAATTTCCTTCTTAATTGTGAATGGACCGATAAACCTTGGTCCTAACTTCCGGGAGGGGCAAGGCAGCTTAAGATTTGTTGAGGAAAGCCACACTCTATCTCCAACCTTAAAGACGGGATCTCTCCTCCCCTTGTCATAATGTTTCTTATAATTCTCTTGGGCTTTCTGCATAGTTGCCTGGAGAGTTAGGAAATTAGCCTGAATGGCGTTTATCCTGTCCTGGACTGCGGGGACTGAGGTCTCTGGTATAACATTAGGCAAGAATGAGGGATGGAAACCGTAGTTGGCCCAGAAAGGTGACTGATTGGTGGAAGCGTGGATTGAGTTGTTGTATGCAAACTCCGCACACGGGAGTAGCAAGGACCAGTCATCCTGGGAGAAGGAGCAGAAGCAACGTAAGTACTGTTCTAAAGTTTGATTAGTTCTTTCGGTTTGGCCGTTGCTCTGAGGATGGTAAGCTGAAGATAGGCACACTCTAATGGAAAGCGTTTTGCAGAGCTCCTTCCAGAACTTAGAGGTGAATTGCACCCCTCTGTCGGACACAATGTTGCTCGGTAGGCCGTGAAGTCTGACTATCTCCTTTATGAATATCTTCGCCGTGTCAGCAGCAGATGGTGTACCCATCATGGGCAAGAAATGCGCCATCTTGGACAGGCGGTCAACGACTACCAAGATGGTTGTAAATTTCTCCGAGGGTGGTAACTCTACTATGAAATCCATAGATATTTCTTTCCATGGTTGCTCCGGCACAGGCAATGGGCGTAGTAGACCCCAAGATCTGACGTTAGACCCCTTGTTACGTTGACAAATGGTGCAGGAACTGACATATTCCCTGCAGTCAGGCTTTAGAGTGGGCCACCAAAAAGATTGTTGAACAAGCTCCAAAGTCTTTCTTACCCCGAAGTGACCAGCAAGTTGGTGGTCATGTAAAGTCTTTAGGACCTGGGCTCTGGCTTGTTGCGGAACAAAAATTTTGTTCTGATACCAAAGAAAACCTTCCTGGTTTCTTAAAGACAGTGCTTCTGGTTCAGAGCATTGGGAGGAAGCTTGTTTCAGTGAGGAACTCAGGTCGGTCTGAATCATGAGAAAATTCTGTGGAGATAATATAGTGCTAGGAGTAATTTCTTCGGGAGTGTCAGGAAACATCCGGGACAAGGCATCGGCCTTCCCGTTCTTAGACCCCGGGCGGAAGGATATATGAAAATTGAATCTGGCAAAAAACAAGGCCCATCGAGCTTGTCGGGGTCTCAATCGTTTAGCCGTGCGAAGATACTCCAGGTTTCTGTGATCCGTGAATATCATGATGGGATGCTGAGCACCTTCAAGGAGGTACCGCCATTCCTCCAGGGCAGTTTTAATAGCCAAGAGCTCTCGATCTCCCACATCATAATTCCTTTCAGACGGACTCATCTTCCGCGAGGAGAAGGCCACAGGATGGAGTAACGACTTAGAACCCTGACGTTGGGATAAGACTGCTCCTGTGGCAACTTCAGAGGCGTCAACCTCTAAGATGTAAGGGAGGGCCGGATCAGGATGTTGCAGGATAGGTGCGGAGGTAAAGAGGGATTTGAGCTTATCAAAAGCTGATTGGGCTTCTGAAGACCACAGGAACCGAGTATGTAAACGGGTAACTTGGGTGATTGGTGAGATGATGGAGGAAAAGTTCTTTATAAACCTCCTATAAAAGTTTGCAAACCCCACGAATCTTTGTACTCCCTTTTTATCCGATGGAGTTGGCCAGTCCAAGATTGCCTGTACCTTTTGCGGGTCCATGGCAACACCACCAGTTGAGATAATTAGCCCCAGGAATTGTATTGACTCTTTTTCAAAATCACACTTCTCTGCTTTTACATAGAGTTTGTGCTTACGTAGAGTGTGCAGAACTGTCCTTACATGTGTACGATGGAGCTCCAGGGTGGTTGAAAATATCAGGATATCATCCAGGTAGATGATGACGAAGTAATCCAGAAATTCTCGAAAGATATCGTTTACAAAATGTTGGAATGTGGCCGGGGCGTTGCACAATCCAAATGGCATCACTAAGTACTCGAAATGTCCAAAGCGAGTTCTAAATGCTGTCTTCCATTCGTCACCCTCTCGGATGCGAACGAGATTGTAGGCTCCTCGAAGGTCAAGCTTAGTAAATATTCGGGCAGTACGGAGTCTCTGGAAAAGTTCCGGAACTAGAGGAAGAGGGTAACGGTTTTTTATAGTGATTTTATTGAGCTCCCTGTAATCCACACATGGTCTTAGGGATTTGTCCCTTTTTTCGACAAAAAAGATTCCGGCTCCAGCAGGAGAAGAGGAGGAACGGATGAAGCCTTTCTCCAGGTTTTCATCAATGTATTGTCGCAATGTTCCTAGTTCCACCTCCGAGAGGGGGAATATGCGACCGAATGGGATTTCGGCTCCTGGGAGTAATTCAATTGGACAATCGTATGACCGGTGTGGTGGCAGGACATCAGCCTTTTTCTTGTCAAAGACATCTGCAAACTCCTGGTAGGCCGGTGGAATACTCTGGTTGTTGACAGGTACAGGTTGGACTGACAGGCAACTGGCTACATTACTGGTTTCAGGGGCAAGACAGTGCTGTAGGCAATAAGGTGAAGTGAATGAAATTTCTTTCCTGATCCAGTTGATCTGGGGGTTGTGGGCTTGGAGCCATGGGGTACCCAAGATGACAGGGAACATAGGTGAGCTTAGAATGTCGAAACGTATGAATTCCTGATGACCATCAGGAGTAGTAACCAAAAGAGGAGTGGTCTCTTGTGTCACAGGACCGGAACTAGGCAGGGTGCCATCAGCCAGGAGGACTTCCAATCTACGGTTCTTGGGAAGAAGGGCCAGACCGAGCTTTAGTGCTAAGTCCAAGTCCAAGAAACAACTGCATGCCCCGGAGTCGACTATGGCCTGAAGCTGAACCCCCTTGTCGGCCAACTGTAGCGTGATGGAAAGGATAAGGTGAGAAGTGGAAGTTCCGGACATCTGGAAGTACACTGGAGAGTTCTTGGGTACCTTGCTGGGCCTTATGGGGCAGTTGCTCAGGAAATGTCCGTTTCGGCCACAATAGAGACAGAGATTGGCTTGACGCCGACGCTGCTTTTCCTCGGGAGTCAGTGCGGATCGCACCAAACCAACAGGCATAGCGCCAATCTCTGGTCCCTGCACCTTGGGAGTCTGAGAACGTTCAGCCTGGCGCTCTCGAAGGCGTCTATCCAACTGGATGGATAGTTGAATGAGCCCCTCGAGGGTAGCAGGGATGCCGACCCTGGCCAACTCGTCCTTAAGGGATTCAGAAAGCCCCAGGCGAAACTGGTATTTCAACGCAGCCTCATTCCAGTCTGTATCGGCAGACCACCGGCGGAAGTCCACAGCATAGTCTTCCACCGGGCGCCGTTTCTGTTGAAGAGAATGCAGAGCGGCCTCAGCGGTGGCTGTACGCTGGGGGTCATCATACAATTGCGACAGGGCCGTAAAGAACGTTTCCACTGAACTAGTAGCTGGGTCCTTCTGTTCCCATAACCTGTGGGCCCATGCCTGGGGTTCATTGGTCAGCAGGGAGATAAGAAAGCCAACTTTGACAGTCTCAGTGGAAAAGGTACGGGGTTGCAGAGCCAGATATAACAGGCAGGCATTCTTGAAGGATCTGAATTTCTGCCGGTCTCCAGAGAAACGTTCAGGGGTAGGTACCCGCGGTTCTGGGGGCAAAGTCAGTACCGAAGAGGCCGTAGCAGGGAGATTGGTGGAGGAGGAACCAGGATCCAAAAAGGCAGATGGTAGCATAAAATGTTGGAGTTTTCCTTCTAATTGAAGGTATCTTTCCTGAAGAACTTGGACCACTCGTGTAAGGGTAGCGGCCTGTTGGCATAAAGTCTCTATTGGGGACGCACCTCTGCCGGCCTCAGTCATGGCTGGATTATACTGTCAGAGTCCTGGATGTGAGGCCGAATTGCAGAGGGGGCTCCCCTTGCGGCTAAGTGCAGCGTAACCCTGGGAGTGAGACAGGGAGTACGGTGCCCAAAGGTGCACGGGTTGCCAGATCGCAGTTGCTGAGTAGCAGATAGCAGGGAGCTGCTAGGGTGCGCTGGTAAGGTTGAAGGGCAACCGTGCAAGGAGGGATTCCAGGTATGGAGCCGTGGAGCAACCAGGAGCGGAGTCAGAGCCAGGCCAATGGTCATTCAGCACAGGAATCAGTCCAAGGTGAGGTACAGCAGGATAATCAGGAACAGAGAAGGTAGCCGAGCCGGGGGTCAAACACAGGAGGACGATCAAGGTACAAATGCGGAGCCGAAGAATAGTCAGATACAAGCCGGGGTCAATGCAGGCGGAATACTGGAGCAGTCAGGCAAGCCGAGTAGTAACAGGAAGCAGATATCACAACAGGAACCAGGAACACAGGAACAAGGAAAACAGGAAGCTGATGATAATCCAGCAACCAGCATGAACCAGCAGCAGGCTTAAATAGGCAGAAGGGCGCCACCATGAGGAATACTGGCAGAATTACCCGTCCTACGGTTATCACCCTGACAGTGCCCATCAGGAACCAAACCACTATAGTAAAAACGGGGATGAAATATCATAGGTAAGTTATGTTTCAGATGCCTATGGCATTTTAGCTTCACTAGATCAAAATGTGAATGTCATTGACCATTTACCAATGTACACGTAAGAATGTTGTATAGTTTGCTTTAAATAGGTTAAAAAAAAAAAGGATAGAATAATACGTTTTGTCTACAAGTTATCTTTTTCAGGTTAAGTGAGTTTCTGAAAGTGTGTTTACATATAAAGCAGGTGTATGTAGATAGCTGTACATATGCATAAATACACATGCCTAACAGAAGGTAAAGTATAATAGACTAGGTACTCCTGTTCCATTGTTTTTTTTTTTTTCTTTTATATTCTCCCCATTGCCAGAAATGCCTAGCAATTCATTTGCAATTTCAAAAGCTTTCTATATCCAGAATGTATAGAATTCAATCTCAATTAATGTGTGTCTGGGTAATGTAATGGATGTGTAGGAACTATCTGTGTGTAAACAAAGATTTTTTTTTCTCAGGGGTGTGTACACACCATTGTTGGATGACCATCAGGTGATCGCATTAACATGCATGCTTTTTATTTGTGTTTCCGTCAGTACTGGTACCAGATTAAACACATATACTTTTTTTTTCTTTTACAAGTTTAAATTTGTTATCGAATAATGAACCTGTGCACAGATATGAGATCTCAATCCCTATAACTCTGAGAAACTGTAGGGATTGTGTTTTTATTTTATTTTCCTGGGGCTTAGAGTGAAATTCCATTCGCTCTGACACTCGGAAAGTACATAATAATACATTACTTTGCACCTTGTGGAATATTATGGCTTCAGTATGTCTTGTGTTTTGTTTTTCCTTCCAAATTGAATCATGTCCTGTTAATATGTGTGAAGGTTATATGTCTACATGTGTCTTCTTAGACTTTAAGTACTTATAAACCTACCAAGTTTTCCTATCACTTTTTTTGTTTGTCAGAGTATAGATATGTGGGTGTGTCTGTACATTTTTGACTGCACTTACTGTTGACTGACTCATTACCTCTGCTGGAAGGTGGTTTCAAGCATCCACAACTAGTGCAGTCGTTGGAAACCTCTCCGAGAGGTAGGGTGAGGTTTACTAATGTTTTTTGAGTTTTGTATTTTAGGGTAAATATACAAACATTGGCAGATAATGCAGAGCGGACCCAGACTTGGCAAAATGCTTTGAAACACAGAGGACCTTAAAGCATAGTTTTTATGTCTGTTTTAAGGATAAGCCTTGTAATGAAATTAATTGCAGTCAGGCCTAGCTGAATTCTAAAATATTTTATTTTTTTTGTGTGTGTTTGTCTTTTTTTAATAAACAGAGTGTTCCTCTATCTACTGCAACTTTTTGTTGCTTGCCTGACTTGCAAATTGGTCCTCAGTGAGAATCAAGTAATATGTTAATCACTACCAAGAGAGGATGTTGCCTTTTGTATTGCTGCAATGTTTGGAAGCAGTTTCAATTGTGTTTTTTTAAACTAAATACAGACTCAAGGCTCTTTAACAATTTAAAGAGAAAAGTGTATCACAAATCTCATGTTGAGGCAGCATTAAATCTGTACATTTTTTTTAAATTATTTATTTATTTTTTAAAATTTTTATTTTTATTTTATTTTCATGATAACTATTTTTTTTATTTCCTAATATCACCTTTATTTTTGGGTGATATTGGAGATTTTTTTTTTTATTACACCATAGCAAAACCAGAGGGGAGTATGGGGAATATTATATGGAGAACATTTAAAACAAGTTAAAAATGTTGATATAGAATATTAAAGCTTCCCTATAGCATTTTGTGATTGGAACAATTTCCAACAGTTCTTTTACTTTTTTTTTTCTCTTTCGACATTAGATAATTGTTTTGTTTTTTTTTTTTTTGTTTTTTTTTAGCCACCTCAGCAAAAAGGTTTACCGTGGGAATTCATTTTTTTCAAATTGATATTCGAAAATTCTTCCCCTTGGTCCTCACATCATTGTGGCTTTTAGTCTATTTGCTTAGTTCATAACACCAATTATAAAAAAGGTAATATATCCCCCCCTGCTTCTACTGTTTATTGTTACATTCTTGCTTCCTACCCCACCCCCCCTCCGCCCCTCAACCCACCCCGAGACCATACCTCCTCGCTTCTCGCCCTTTCCTTTTTGTTTCCCATATCCGCCCTGGGTCGGGGTCTACCCTCTCCACTACTCATGTGACCATATCTCAGCTACTTTTATAGATTTTTTAAATTTTTCCCATACTTCCCACTTTGTCCTATAAACCTCCATTTTTGTCCCCTCACTAAACCTTAAGTACTCAAACTCCTGTATCTCATTTATCTTATTGATCCATTCCCTCATGGTTGGTCTTTCTTTTCTTTTCCAATTTTTGGCAATTAGGCTTTTAGCTGCATCTATAAGGTGGGGCAGGAGTGTCCTGAGATAGGCCCTCGTGGGCATTTCGTTCAGGTGAAATATAAGAACCCTAGGATCCTTTGGCAGATCAAAATTTGTAATCGTTTTAATACATTTTTTAATCTCCTCCCAGAAGACTCCTATCTCACGACACGTCCACCACATATGGGCCATCGTCCCTCTCTCATTACACCCCCTCCAACAGAGCTGGGATCTTCCTCCATCGATTTTATGTATCCTGTCCGGGGTCATGTACATTCTTGTTAGGCATTTATAGTTCATCTCCAATACTTTATAATTGACTGACGTGATCAGGAGTCGCTTCAATATCAGATCTACCTCTGACTCGGTCAGCGTTAAACCTAACTCTTTCTCCCATTTACCTATAAAAGCCCGGGTGTCCCTCCTCCTCAGCTCCACTAATATTTTATAAATGCAGGAAAAGCCCCCTCTTTCATCTGTTTCCATGCATATTTTTTCTAATGGAAGTAAGTTTTTTGTTGTCCTAATTGGTTGAGGTAGGGATTCCACAAAATGTTTCAGTTGACCGTAGCGCCAGGGGTTTATACTTATCCTATCTCTTCTGTTCTTAAGCTCTTGTATGGAGCATATTTTACCCTTCTCCACTACATCCTTCAGTTGCACATTCTCATCTAGGAGCCATTTACCAAACCACTCTTCCTTCCCCGGCGGAAAATAATCTACATCCTTTAGTGACATTAGCAGTGAGTTGTATTCCCAATGTTCCCTTTTGTGCGTAAGATCCCATATTCTAAGTGCATGTCTAGTGATTTCGTGTGACTCTATATTATATTTTCTTATTTTTGGTGAACACCATATTATTTTGTGTAGATTTGCCTTACTTATTTTATTTTCAATTTCTACCCACTGTTTTCCCTTGTTTTTAACCCATTCTACCACTCTCGCAAGTGCAATAGCCTCGTAATATTTACCGATGTCTGGTGCTCCCCAACCCCCTTTACTTTTAACATTTACTAGTTGAGTGTACTTTAACCGTGGTGTTTTCCCTTTCCATATGAACCTTAATATCATTGAATGTAGTCTTTTGAGGTATGCAGGTGGGAGCGTAATTGGGAGCATCTGCATTTTATATGTTATTTTTGGTAAGATAACCATTTTAAAAATATTAATTCTTCCCGCCCACGACAGTTGTCCCCGATGTATTTTGTTTAGTTCTGCTTTAACCTCATTAATAAGTGGCAAAAAGTTTGCTTGATATAATTTTCCTGCCGATGATGTAATCTTGATTCCTAAGTAGTTTAGGGCTTCTTTCTTCCATCTGAAGGGAAAGTGTTCCTGATATGCGTGGTCTCTTGTCTTGTTGGGGTTTATGTCTAATACAACAGATTTAGTGGTATTTACTTTAAAATTGGATAATTTCCCGTACTCCTGCATTGTGGCCAACACATTCGGTAGGGAAACTCTTGGGTTTGTTATATATAGGAGAATATCATCCGCATAGGCTGCGAGCTTATATTCAGTTTCACCTATACTTACTCCTTTGATGTTCGGATTCTGCCTTAACCTAGTAAGAAGGGATTCTAGTGCCAGCAGGAAGAGCATTGGAGAGATTGGATACCCCTGTCTCGTTCCATTATACATATAAAAGGGTTCGGACAGGGACCCATTTATTTTAACTCTCGCTGATGGTTTAGAGTAAAGCGCCCTAATCCAGCTATGGATCCTATCCCCATATCCTACTTCTTTGAGTGATTCCAACATGAAGTTCCAGTCCACCCTGTCAAATGCTTTTTCAGCGTCTATAGACAGGAGCAGACCTGGGACTCCACTCTTTTTAATTTCCTGAGTTATCAAGAGGGTTTTAATACTATTATCCTTTCCCTGTCTACCCGGTATGAATCCTACTTGATCAGGGTGGATGATATTTTTGATTGTTTGTTTTATTCTGCCCGCTATTATTTTTGCAAATAATTTTGTATCACTATTTAGAAGGGATATGGGCCTATAGCTAGAGCATAATGTGTCATCCTTTCCTTCCTTGTGAATAATCGCTATGTTTGCCGCCAGAGCATCTCTGCTCATTTCCCCTCTCTCTCCTATTTCGTTCATGTAGGTGCAAAGTTTTGGCACTAGATAGTCTTGATATTTCTTATAATATATTGCTGTCAGCCCATCTGGACCAGGGCTCTTTCCTGTCTGGGTCTCTTTGATGGCTTTCCTTATCTGGGGCTCTGTAATAGGGGCCTCCAAAGATGTTCTCTCCTCTTCTGTTATTTTAATTATCCCTGTTTCTTTTAAATAATTTCTAATTTTTTCTTGTTTTTGCCCTCTCTCTTTATCCTTCTTTTTATTTAATGAATAAAGATCCCCATAGAATTCTTGAAAGGTTTTTGCTATGTCCGCATCCTTATATCTAACTTCTCCTGATCTCGTCCTTATTTTATCAATATATCTAAAACTCTTCTTTTTACTTAGTGCCCTTGCCAGGAGTCTCCCAGGTCTATTTCCATATATATATCTCTCTTTTTTTGACTAAGTTGTATTTTCTGCGATTTTCCGCCTCTATCTGCTGTCTCATAGCTTCTCTAGCTCTATATAGTTTTCCCAGAGTCCCATCTTCCCTGGTTTCCTTATGCTGCTGTTCTAGTTTTTTAACTTCCTCCTGGAGCACACGAAAATTATTGGTCCGTCTTCTTTCTTTCTCCGCCCCCGCCTTTATTATTATCCCCCTAATATAGGCCTTATGGGCCTCCCAGACTATTGACTCCGATGTTTCTTTTGAGGTGTTAGTTCTGAAATAAAATTTTAATTCTTCTTGAATTATTTTATCAATTTCCCTATCATGAAGGAGATCCTCATTTAGTCTCCAATTATTTATTGGGGGTATTTGAACTTTTTGTTTAATTCGCAGTGTCACCGGGGCATGTTCCGAGAAAGTTATAGGTCCTATTTTTACTTCTTCTACTTCTTCTAAGTTCCTATGTTCTACAAAAATATAGTCGAGTCTTGAGTACGTCGCGTGTGCGGGGGAGTAGTAAGTGTAGTCATTTGTTTTCTGATGCTGCATCCTCCATACATCAACTAGCTGACAAAAATGTAGTTTTTTCTTAAGTTTATTTAGCCACGTTCCTCCAGTCCCCCGCACACGCGACGCACAATCCCTACCTGGCTCTAAGCACAAATTCATATCTCCTGCCACAATAACCCTCCCTCTCCTAAAACTATCTAGTTTTAATAAGATACCAATTAGGTATTTACCTGGGTTAATATTTGGGCAATAAATGTTAACTAAGGTATATTCTTCATCATTTAGTTTGCCCCTCAGGAACAGGAATCGACCCTCAGGATCAGTTACCCTCTCCTCTATCTGGAAGCGAGTTTCCCTTGCAAATCCAATCGCCACCCCCTTTGCCCCCTTATTGGGGAGTCTCCATAAAACCACAACGGGTAATCCCTAGACACTATCCTATGACTTCTCCCCATATACAGATGTGTCTCCTGAAGGAAGACCACCCCAGCTCTACTGGCTCTCAACTCGCTCATTATATTAGCGCATTTTATGGGCGCGTTGAGACCCCTCACATTATATGTTACGAGGTTTATTCCGACCATTTATTCTTCTTTTCTGGACCCAAGCATGATAGGCGAATAGGTTTGTACTGGTCTCGACCCTCCCTTAATCCCCCCTCCCCCCCAAGCCCCACCCCCCCCTCCCCTCGCTTAATCCCTCACCTCCCCCCCCAAGCCTCCCCCCCCTCCCCTCCCCCCCTCTGCATATGGGGATATCAGGCCCTCCAGTGGCACTATTGACCGTGGCCTCCCTTTCTCCACCCGGCCCTACGGTTATCCCCCTAAGGGTTGAGCTCAGTGTGGGAGTCCCTAAATCCCCCAGCCCGCCCCGGGTTCTGCTGGGCCCCCCTCCGCTCCCCCGCCACCCCCCACCCCCCCGAAATCCACCCCCCCATCCCCAGCCCCCCCCCTCCATCCCCCAATCACTTTACACAGACTTTATGCTTTATTTTCCAGCCCCTCTGATCAGGGTATAAGAACTTATTTTCCTCAAATTATTTCTACACTTGTTTAGGGCCCTCTCTTATTAAATACTGGTTTCCAGCTTTGCATATCTTCTGCGATGTTCTTCCCTCCTGTTTTCTCCCACCACCCTGGGATATCTACAGGTGGAATGTCCAGTTTGCGGCAAAAATTCTGGGTCTCTTCTGGGAACCTTAAAGTCGCTGAGCGCCCATCTTTTCGCCCAATCAGGCACGCTGGGAACCCCCAGGAATACTGCACTTCTTGAGCTTTAAGTTGTTCCAGTAATGGTCTAAGAACTATTTTCCTTTCCCGTGTCTCAACTGCCAGATCCGGATATACTTGTAGCTTAGATTCGCCATATTTGATTATTTGGTTGTTTCTCAGACTTGCCCTAATTTTCTCTTTGTCTTGGTAGTTGTGAAACCTCACTATCACATCCCGAGGTGCTTCCTTATTAACCTCCGCTGGTTTCCTAAGTCTGTGTACTCTATCTAGTTTAACCCTCTTATCATTTGGGTTGATAAGGCCTCCAAAAATTTGATCCACCTTTTCCTGCAAATTTTCCCCCTCCCCCTGTGCCTCTGGGAGGCCTCTGATCCTCAGATTCTTCCTTCGGTTACGGTTTTCTTGATCTTCTAATCTGTATCTTAAGTCCCTGTGTTCACGTTGCAACTCTTCTATCTGGCTTTTCAAATTCCCCATCTCCATCCTCTGTTTTTCATTCACCGTCTCTACCTCTTCTACTCTTCTCAGTATATGGCCCATGTCCCCCCGTATTGCTTCTGTTTCAGCTTTGATAAAGGTTTCCAGTCTAGCGAACATCTCCGCTATTTCGTTTTTTGTTGGCAGTACTCCTTCTCGTTGACTCTCCATTGGGGCTAATTCTACTATTGCTGGGTTTACACTGAGAGATTCTGCTTCAGCTAGCTGCCTCCTTGTGTTAGTTTTAGGCGGGCGTTCAGGGGTTTTATTTTTTGATCCAGATGTCTTTCCTGGGCTTGTATGCGTGTTATCCTGGACCATATACTTCCTTATTGTGCCTGGGCTGGAGCTAGTTCTAGCAGACGCTCCTGCTGGATTTGTTGTTGCTCCCCCTTACCCGCTTTTCCTCTCATTCTTTGCTGACTTTGACCTCCCCCTAGTGTGGCCTTTGACCCTAAAAGTCCACAGAACCTGTGGGCCTTTACTGCGATTGCCCTCCTAGAAGGGTTTCTCCACCTTGGTGAGGATCCAAGTAGTGCTGTTTAGGTCCGTTAAGTCCGACGAGGGGTCCTTTGGTATAGCCCCCCCAATTGGACAAAGACCCCAGAAATCACTGCACCTTTTATGTACCTTAGATGTATAGGCCTATGATCCCACCGTTCAGAAAGGGGGGTAATGCTATTCAGACGGGCATTACAAAGAGAAGCACATCCTCAGCTGTTCAGTTGAGTCCCCTTTAATAAGTAACTTATCCAGGGACCCAATCCAGAGGTTCTACTTTCTTTCAGATGGGTTATGTGCCTTTGCAAATGCCTTTCAGAAAATGGCCTGGATGGATTTACACTGTTCCCTGTCTGTGAGTGATTCACACAAGTTTTATTTTCTTCTCATACTATTTTGAATCTTACATGTCATACAGTTCCAATCCTCACCTGCCCGCCAATGCCCCTGATGTTACACGGAAAGCCCCAGGGGGCAACCCAGTACCCAGCACCCTCACCAGCAGTTTAGCATAGTGCCCCCTGTAGGTCTTTTAATCATAGACATCAGGTCCCAAAGACATCGGCAAACCCGCAAAAGAGGAAAGGGACACGCCGGCCTTGCCTATAATTTCTTTCAGGCCCTCTTCGTTGCGTTTACTTTACTTTGACCTTAGACAATTCCCGTGTCCTCAAAGGAAAAAATCTGCACTTATTAGAGATATTTTGTGTACCTTTTGTAAGCCTTAAGGTGACCTGGTGTCTCAGGAAATTTGAATGTGTTGCTGTCCATACAAGATTAAAGTATAAATCACTTTCAGTTCATATCACCCTTTCCTTTTGCATATTCATGCTCCAGCAATGACATTACATATAAGGCACTTACCCTCTCCAACTTCTATTTTCTATTACACTTATCTGAGGGTGCCGGTCTTGGCTTCTCCTGCTATTGCTGTGTTCCAAGGGAGCTGTCGATAGTATCCATCCACCCTTCTCATCCAGCTCCCTCTCCATAAACTTTAGTGCTTCACTCGCTTGTGCTGGGGCTTCCCGAAGTATCCGCAGCTCTTGTCAGGAGATTGTTTATGCTGCTGCTGAGCTCCGAGGAGAGAGCAGTGGAGACGGGAGCAGAGCGGGTGGGGAGAACAGAGAGGGAGCGGGGGGGGGGCAGTGACCGCTATCACATGGTCCCGCGGTCTAATCCGGAGGTAGAGAGCTAGGAGGCGGCCGCCCGCATCCAAGCGAGAAGCGCCGTTGTCAGCGTCGCCACCTCACCGCTCGCCAGGAGGAGGGAGGGAGGAGAGATCCGGCATCCCCGAGCGATCTCCGAGGTCAGCTAGACGCCCACATCCGGCTCCACCCCCTGACCAGACACTACTACTGTAGATAATTGTTTTATATACATTTATGTCATGGTAGCTATTACCAACTATGACAATAGTAACAGTAAGACCAGGTTTTAGCAACAGTCATGTGACTATTTTCTTTGTACATGTGGCACACAGTCCTCCCTATAGTCCTAATATGTGGCAATCATCATATGTGCTCATTGGTCATTTTTTTTTCTTAGTTAGTTTTTGGTGTGCCATAACTAAGTCCAAAGACCATTGCTCGAATTTCATATATCGTATTTATCGGCGTATAACACGCACAGGTATATAACACGCAACTTCAATTTAAGAGGGAAGTTTCAGGAAAAATAAACCACTTTGAAGCAAAATAATGGTCAGTGCCCATCAATGCAGCCTGATCTGTGCCCATTTGCAGCCTCAATGCAGCCTTATCTGTGCCCATCTGCAGCCTCAATGCAGCCTGATCTGTGTCCATCTGCAGCCTCAATGCAGCCTGATATGTGCCCATCTGCAGCCTCAACGCAGCCTGATATGTGCCCATCTGCAGCCTCAATGCAGCCTGATCTGTGCCCATCTGCAGCCTTAATGCAGCCTGATATGCACCCATCTGCAGCCTGATCTGCGTCCACCTCCCATCAATGCAGCCTGATGCCTATCTGCAGCTTCACTACCTCTCATGCAGGAAATCACCGAGCCGTCATCTCCTGTTTACTCGGCTCTCAGTCGGCAGTCCGCCTCCGCCATCGGCATTGGACCAGCTCCTGTGATTGACAGAACATTGGTCCAATGCTGGTGGCGGAGGCGGGACTGTGTGTGTGATGTCAGAGCTGAGTGAGAGCTTATTATACAGGAGATGACTGCTCGTTGAATACTGATGGTGCTTAGCGGCACTCGTCAGCACTTGTCCCCTCCGAGGTACACTATCGGTGTGATTTTCCCCCTATTTTCAGGGGGGAAAATATGCGTGTTATACGCTGATTAATACAGTAGATATACTGGGACTTGTAAGACTCATAGTGATTGGCAAATAGTAGGTATAGTACAGTACATTTGTACTTAAGAGTAATTTAGTTTGATTATTTCTGAAACCACAAGTAACCGGTGACATCACACTTATCCATATTCTGAATTCAAGTTATTTTGTCCACTTAGTTGACACTACCTAATCTGCACTGAGACCCCTTAAAGTTATGATCTTTTCCATATCCTGCTAAAGGCAGGACTCGTACAGTAGCTACACACGGTAGCCAAAGACAGAGCTATATGCAAAAATGTTTAGCACCAGCCAAGGTTTAGCCCATCAGGGTTGGTATAACTGAACACAGTTTCAGTAAAAGGAGTTAGTGGTGAGTTGTGATGACAGCAAGATCCCCCCTGGAGACTTGAAGGGTCATATACACACAGTGGTAACCAGCAGAAGGTGGGGTAGAGTTTAAAGACATATGACCATGGATGATGATGCAAAATGGGTGATGAAGATCAGACAACCTGGCTGAAGGGGATAACCATTCAAATTGTTAAACGTGTCAATGAGAAAAGGTCTTATTATTATGTCGCAGTATATCTATAGCAATTCTAATCAAAGGTCTTTACTACTCAGAATTACCAGATAAGCGTTCATTTGAATGCATATGTCTTAGAAGTACTCATGTTTTTCTTTCCCTACCTTGGTTCATATTAATAAAGTATAATCTGAGAAAGCCAGGAAAGCTGGTCCAAAGGCCGTTACTGTATGCTGAATCCAATTGGAATCACCATGGAAGGCTGTCCCAGAAGCAAGGGCAACATGACCAGATTGGCATTATGGACTTTCGTACTATTATGTCATGGTTATGCAGTAGTGTTTGTCTGTCAGCTTACCTTTCCATGTGTTCAGATTAAGAGGCCAGCCACCCTCACCTGGCTGCTTAAATAATCTCTCCTGAAAGAATGGCTCCACCCCAGCCCCTATCAGGGACTCTATATTAACCTGTGCACTGCAAGCTAGCCCTTCTGATCAACCATTGTGTTTAGTTTTTGTGTGCGACTTGCTGTGTCTGATTCCAGTTACCGATCTTGGCTTGTTCTTGACTATCTCTGCTTGCTTGTGACCCTGACCTTTTGGCGTGTTCCCTGTCTATCCTTGTCTGCTAGTCGCTCAGAACTTTTACTTATCTCCTTACTATCCCTTGTTGTCCTGGGCTGCTGCTTCCTCTCTGTCCTCCTGTAGCATACCGTGAGCGTGAGCTGGAAGACTCTGGGGGCCGCGACCTGAAATCAGTTGCGGCGCAGTCCATCCTCACTACTAGAGGCTCTGGTGAACACCTGCTGGCTCTTAGACTCCACTCCCTGGAGAATCTTATGCTCTAGCTCCCAGTGGGATCCGTGTTGGTCTGCAGTGGACCTGCCTTCCTTAACCACCCAGACTTCCATCTGTAGCAGTCAGCCGTAGGGTCCATTACCTTAGCGGTGCACTCCTGACCCCAACAGTGTGCATCTGTCACCTGGCCCCAGGTGACCTGACAGTTTGATCAGCCTGACTATTGCAGGACACATCCCAGAAATCGCTATATGCAGCGGGAAGAGCAGAAGATACTGGGATGGTGGCAACAGGAAGTTTCTCTTTTGGGGCAACCTTGAGTAGGCAGGATGAGGAACAGGAGGAACCCCAAGCCAAGATCTGTCCAGCAGCCCAGTCAACGTGTGGAGAATGGAGCCGTAACCAAGGAAGACCTAAAATGATAGGCGATGAGGCCTTAGGTAAGATAAGGAAGGATATCCACTCCTGGTGGAGTGTCCCTACTGACATCTTAACAGGAAGGGTCTGGAAGGAGATAGCTTGGTCCGGCACAGCTGCATAGGTTCCTCAGTTGGTAGGAGGTGCTCCTGGGGTTGAATAGAGGGGACAGGGAGCTCAGGCTGCCTAAAGAATGGCGAGTGCTGGGATTTTTTTCCAGGGTCCTCTCCTGAAAGCGAATATCGATCTGGTTACACAAGGTGATGACACCGTCCAGATCAGCAGGGATGGCTCCACTAATTCATCCTTCACTCCATCAGAGAGGCCATGTGAAAAGGTTGCAACTAAGGCCTCATTATTCCAGCTCAGCTCAGCAGTCAAAGTACGAAAATGAAGAGCGTACTGTCCCACAGAAGCGGACTTTTGATGGAGACGTAAAAGAGCACTGGCCGCTGAGGAGACATGACCCAGTTCCTCAAAGATATTCCGAAAAAGTTTCAAGAAGTCAGACAGGCTAGATACCACTGGATCATTCAGTTCCCACAGAGGGGCAGCCCAGGCTAATGCCTCGCCAGACAGGAGGGATATAATATAGGTTACCTTTGCCCGATCGGACAGGAAGTTTTGGGGCTGGAGTTCAAAATTAATTGTGCACTGGCTAAGGAACCCCTGCAGGCCTTGAGGTCCCCGGAGTAACGGGACGTAGCTGGCAGTTGTAGTGAATGTGTGGCTGCGACTGCGACCAGAATAGGTGCAGCCGCTGGTTGTACTTGAGGTTGCTGACTCAGAGTTCCCAAGGAGCTTTGAAGCTGCTCAAAGCGGGAAGCCAGATCCTGGAGGAATTGCATCACCTGAGTCTGATTCAATTCCTGGGTCTCAAGTTTGCGGACTATGCCCTGCAATGGAGCATCTGTGAGAAGCGGCACATCAGCCATGGCTGTTCAAACTGTCAGGTCACCTGAAGCCAGATGACAGATGCACACTGTTGGGGTCAGGAGTGCACCGCTAAGGTAGTGGACCCTACAGCTGACTGCTGCAGATGGAAGTCTGGGTGGTTAAGGAAGGCAGGTCCACTGCAGGCCAACACAGATCCCACTGGCAGCTAGAGCATAAGATTCTCCAGGGCGCAGAGTCTAAGAGCCAGCAGGTGTTCACCAGAGCCTCTAGTGGTGAGGATGGACAGGGCTGCAACTGACTCTAGATCGGGGCCCCCAGAGTCTCCCAGCTCACGCTCACGGTAGGCTACAGGAGAACAGAGAGGAAGCAGCAGCCCAGGACAACAAAGGGTAGTAAAGAGATAAGCAAAAGGTCAGGGCGACTAGCAGACAAGGATAGATAGGGAACACGCCAAAAGGTCAGGGTCACAAGCAAACAGGGATAGTCAAGAACAAGCCAAGGTCGGTAACTGGAATCAGACGTAGAATACACAGCAAGTCGCACACAAAAGCTAAACACACAATGGTTGATCAGAAGGGCTGGCTTGCAGTGCACAGGTTAATATATAATATTTATCATTTATAATATAAATAATTATTATTGAACTGTTGAGAACAAAGATTTTTTTTCCTTTTTGTTTTTTTGTGTTTTGTCTCTTATTATTTTTATTATGGACTTATTACATCCAGAACAAGTGATGACTACTAATACTGAGATCCAGAAATGTGGACTGTAGTGATGGAGAGTTTAAAGGGTTTTTTTCCCCCAAAGAGTTTTTTTTTGTTTCAGATGGCAACGACAAAAGTTTCAAATATTAAAAGAGATTACACATAAACCATTATTTTAGGTGTGGCTGAGTCTCATATTCTCAACTGGCCATCTACAAATATTCACTTTAAAGGATCCCTTGTTTAGATATGCAATAAAGGTGGTCGACCCGTCATGAATACTTAATTTCCCTGAAAATGTCATCTACTTACAAATAGTCTGTGCCAAGGATTTGCATTAAAGGGGGCTGACTTATGAAAAGTATAGGGATTGGAAATGTAGCCAATCCTTAACCAGGAATAAGGAGGCCCACCAATCAGAGCCATGCCAACCAATGAGGCATCAGCCTGTAATGATACACACAGACTAGATGGGAGGGGAGATGCACACTCTATGGCAGAGCATCCACCAGAATGGAACCTTGGTGGGAATGGTAACTATGGGAAATCGCCCATGTACTTGTATCTAAATGTTTGTCTTGTGACTTTTCTATCCTGTTGTTTTGTAGATTAATGTTTTGAGTATTATAGTCTGTATTCTGTTATTTTAACCTAAGATTATCTTCCTTTGTATAGGCTATAAATAGATTGCTGTGTATTAGTTTAGACTTCCTTACTATTCAACAATATATTTTTGTTATTGTGTTAAAGCTTTCACTCATGGTCAAAGAACTCTCATTAAACCAAATCATATCTGAGAGATATTAAATCTCAAATATAAATTACGGTAACATGACTCATGCTCATTCTCCCCCTTTCTGGCCTGCCAGGTTGAATGCTCAAATATGGGTATAAGAGTGTTTTTGTTTTTTTGTTTACAAAAGTTTTATTGGAAGATTCAGTACAAAAGAGTTACAGAGTCATGATGGTTAAGACAGTTGAGTACAAAATAATGTATATAAGAGACAATATACCGTATAATTTGTGTAGTACATAAATGTGAGGCAAGGGAAAATATTATGGCAACGGGGGGGTGTAAGCAATATATAGAATAAAGTATAGTAAATTTCAGTCACAAGTCCATAAAGACCATTTTTCATCAAAAGTATGCATACTATCTTGTAGGGTATGATAGATTCTTTCTGAGAGATTGAGCATATCCATTCTAGACAGGACTTGAGTCCAGGGTAGGTTTTGGGATTTCCAGTTCAGAGCTATCATCCATTGGATAGAACTAATTAGGGAGTGGGTCAGTCTTACACATGAAATAGGTATGTCAGGAATTGTTGCATACGGTATACATAATTGTGGTGAGAGGTTGATTTTTTTTTTGCTATAGATTCTATTTTGTTTGCTGCCACATTCCATATAGGCTCTAGGTATACACAGTCCCAAAATATATGAAGGTATGTGCCAGGTACATTGCAGCCCCTAAAACAGTTAGGAGAGGCAGTAGGATAGAAGGAGTGGATTTTCGAGGGTGTCAGGTATAATCTAGAGAATAGTTTCATTTTCGACTCTCTAAATGAAGCTGCAATATTACACTTGCGGAGGTTATCTGTCATGGCATTCCATGATTTTAAGGGGATAGAAATGTCTAAATCAACTTCCCATTGCAACATTGGGCCAGACTTTTCGGGTAACATTATATCGTTAAGATGTCTATAAATTATAGAAATCAGGCCTTTGTCCCTTGGGGAATTTAAACAGATGTGCTCAAATAAGGTCGTTTGAGATTGAATGTTTAATGAGTAGTGCTCTGTGTAGAAGTTTCTAATCTGGAGATAATTTGTGAGTTCGGAAGAGGGAAAGTTGTATTTAGATTGAAGGGTGTGGAAGGAAATGAATGTTTTGAATGGGAGTAGTGATCTTAAGGTAATCAGACCGCTGTTACGCCAATGAGGGAATGAATTATTATTGTTATGGTTTTGAATAAGTCTGGGGTCCCCTAAAAAGGATGCCAGAGGGGGAGTGTCTGATGATAGTTTAAATGTTTTATTGATTTTAAGCCAAAATTGGAGATGGTGGGCCACAATATTATTTAGTTTAAGGATTTTGTGGTGGGAGTTTAGATTGGACCATAATAGGCCCTGTATGAAGTATGGAGAGATAGAGTTTGATTCAAAGTTTAGCCATGGGATGTTTGAGTTGGGGGCAAACCATTGGGCTATTTGTGTAAGTTTGGTTGCTATAAAATATTGCCAAATATTTGGAAGGCCAAGCCCGCCTTTATTTTGGGGTCTGAACATGAGAGAGTAGCTGCATCTAGGTTTCCTATTAGACCAGATAAATTTATTAATTTCTCTTTGTAGAGCTTCAATTCTGGTTTTGGGGACATTGATAGGTAAAGAGCGGAAATAGTATAAAAGTTTGGGGAGAATCGTCATCTTAAAAGCGCATATTCTACCAAGAAGAGAGATGCGATAAGAGGACCAAATTTTTAAAAGAGAGCTAATGTTTAGAAAAAGAGGTGTGTAGTTGGTTTTATATAGAAGTTTGTGGTGAGATGTGATTTGGATACCAAGGTATCTAAATGATTTAGAGCACCATATGAAATTGAAATTTTGCTGAAGGTTTGTGGTCAGATTAGGGGGCAGATTGATGGGCAGGGCTGAACATTTATTAATGTTGATACCTAGGCCTGATAGAGTATGAAAAGAATTGAGCTCGGATATAAGGTTGGGTATTGATATGAGAGGGTTAGTAAGGAATAGTAGGGCGTCATCTGCATAGAGACTTAGTTTGAATTCATTTGGGCCTTTACTATATCCATTGATGTCTGGGTTATTTCTTATAGCTTGGGCTAGGGGTTCTATTGCTAATGCGAATAATAGGGGGGAAAGGGGGCAGCCCTGTCTGGTACCTCTACTTAGATGAAAGAAGTCTGAGTTATGGCCTGGGATTTTTATTCTGGTTTTAGGAAGGTGGTAAAGAGCATTAAATCCATGGATAAATTTATCTGTGATGCCAAACTTAGGGAGTAGGTGGTTGAGGTATGACCAGCTTACGCTATCAAAAGCCTTGTGTATGTCAAGACTAAGAAGGCAGACCGGGCGGGAAGAGAGGTTGGCATCCTGCACTATGTTAGTAACAAGTCTTATGTTATCTGTGATCTGTCTGCCGGGAATGAACCCCGTTTGGTCGATGTGTATAAGGGAAGTGATGACTTTGGCCAATCTGTCAGCCAGGAGTCTGCTGAAAATTTTTAAGTCATTGTTGAGCACTGAGATAGGGTGGAAATTTTGGGGAAGGGTGTGATCCTTAAAAGGTTTAGGAATAAGGGAAAGATTTGCTAGAAGCATATCTTCTGGAAACTGGCCACCCATCAAAATGTGGTTAAATAATTTGGTTAATCTAGGGGCTAAAAGGGGAGCAATTTTTTTATAATATAGTGAGGAGAAACCATCTGGTCCTGGTGCAGTTGAAGTTTTCAGGGATTTAATTATATTGATGATCTCGGTGTCTGTGCATGGATCATTGAGGGAAGAGGCTTGTTGATCGTTGAGGGTGGGGAGATGTAATTTCTCAAGCCACTTAATTGAGGTGTGATGAGGTTGGGTTTGAGGGCCTGAGAGAAGATCCTTATAGAAGGAGGAGAATATGTCTAGAACCTCTTTGGGGTGCGTGACTAGGTTGCCTGATTGGTTGCGTAGTTTGTATATATGAGGAGGTTTATGTTCTTGGTTAAGTTTTTTTGGGAACATAGTGGAGGTGGAGTTACCATGTAATAGAAATTTTGCCCTAGAAAATCTGAGGGATTTTTCAGTATCTGCTGACAGAATCATATCTAAGGCTTGACGTTTGGATTGTATTAATTTTGTGGTTTCAGGGGATGGGGATTGGTTCAGTTTAATATATAGAAGGTCTAGGTCTTTTGTAAGGCTTTTAATGTCAGTGAGTTTAGCTTTATTTTTTGCTGCAGCTATACTAATTAGATGTCCCCTGATAACTGCTTTATGTGCAGACCAGAGTGTAGTGGGGGAAATATTGTTAGTTGAGTTATTCTTAAAGTACTCCTCAATGTATGTGGTTATATTTTGAATAGTGGATGGGTCAGATAAAATCGAGTCATTCAGACGCCAATTAAATGGGGTAGGGGCAAGACCAATATGAGAGGTTTCAAATTCAACCATGTCATGGTCAGACCATGGACAAGGGTGGATTCGGGCTCTTGATGAGTTTGCCAATAGGATGGGAGTTGTGAAGATGTAATCGAGCCTAGCATAACAGTCATGTGGGTGGGAGTAGTGAGTGAAAGCTCTAACACCAATATTATGGGCTCTCCAGGAGTCTATTAGTTGGAATTTACTGAGTGAGCGATTCATTGTTTTAGAAAATGCTTTCGTCGTAGGAGCGACTTTGCTTCTATCTAAGGAAGGATGAGCGGCCAGATTAAAGTCCCCTCCTAACACTATATGGGGGGAGCTAAGGCGATCTAGGGTTTCAAAAAACTTGTTAAAAAATGATGTCTGGGCCTCGTTGGGGGCGTATATGGAGGCGATTGTAAGTGCGCGTTTGTTCAGTGTGCCTTTCAGAATAATGTATCTGCTGTCAATATCTTTATAAATGTGTTGTATCTCGAATACTATAGAGTTGCGGATAAAAATCGCAACCCCCTTGGATTTGTTGGAGAATGTGGTGAAATACAATTGGTTATATGTTTTGTCGAAGTAGCACGGGTGGTTATCAGTAGAAAAATGGGTTTCCTGAAGGAGGATGATGTCTGCACCTAGTCTTTTATAATGTCTAAAGGCCTTTTTACGTTTGTGTGGGGAATTGAATCCTTGAACATTGTGTGAAAATATCCTAAGACCCATTTCTAATTGAAATAAACGCGTAGATTATTTTGATTGGGCTTGGACAAAAATCATATGGGGAGTGAATTAAATCTTGATATACATTGCGAGATATCCAGTTATTACTAATTTCAAGATAACCAGCATAAACTACAAATACATCATATAATAAAAAGCTACAGTCTGGGTTGGTGAAACAACTGTATGGTAGAGGTTTGAATTTCTTCTTGTGTGTACCTGTAAAAGGGTATAGGTAGAATCTTCCAGAGATTTTTACATTTAGAAATAATGCCAACAGGGCAAAGAAAAATTGTAGGCTGTAATAAAACCTAGGGGGGCCACAGGACTGGGTGTCCTTCGACCTTGCAAGTTTTAAAGGTGGACAAAGAAATGTCCTAGACTCACATGCAAAGCCTGTCGCGGCATCCAGAACAATGGAGGATCCGCACCAGGCTATGGATGGGAGCATGGGGGCAAACCAGCGGCGGCGGATGAGCCAGGTAAAAGTTATATAACAAACTTTAAGGTGCAAAATTAGTATAACCTTCTGAACAAAACCTCAAATGGAACCCAGCAGGTAAATTACATCCTGAGTTATAAACAATTGTGTATAGAGGTATAATAACAACTGCCTCTATAATAAACATTTGAGAGAGAAAAATTGGGTAGGGGGGAGGGGGAGGAGAGGGAAGAAAAAAAAAAAAAAAAAAGGAAAAAAGGGTCTCTCACAGTCCAGGTCCGTGTGGCTGTTGCAGGAGGGTTTTTGAGGAGAAAGATGTATAACGGTAGTCAGCTTAAATGAAATATTTCAAAAAAAGAACAAACAAAACCGGAGCTCTTCTTGATGTATCTTCTTGTTTTGTGTTTAGAAGATACCAGAGCATGTGGCAAAAAAAAGTGTACAAAATTTTCAGGCTTGATCTTGGAAGGATTGGCGCCATCTTCTCTGTTCTCTTTGGTTGCGGCGGGCAGAAGGAGTGGACCATATGGGGGAAGAGCGGGGTGTAGCAGGAAGGCGATTCGGAGGTTCTGGTTGTAAAAGGCCTAATTTGATAAGAAGATCCTTTCCTTCGATGATGTTGTATACTGTATGTGTGGTACCATTATGGAGCACTGACAGTTTGAATGGGAAACCCCAGCGATATTTGATCCTGTTTGTCTGAAGGACTGTGGTGACTTCCTTCATCCTGCGTCTGCGGTCAAGGGTAGCTGGGGAGATATCAGGGTAGATTTGCAATCTGACGCCATCAAGCTCAATATTTGGTGTATTTCTGGATGCCCTCATGATGTCCTCCTTAGTGAGAAAATCTTTCATGCATAATATTATATCGCGTGGGGGTTTGTCAGGGGGTGGTTTGGGGCGAAGAGCTCTATGAATCCTATCGCAGGTGAAAGCCGATATGGGCCTGTCTGGCAAAAGCATGTGGAAGACTCTAGACACCGCAGGGAATAGATCTGTGGTGGATTCAGGGATCCCACGCACTCTAATATTGCTTCTGCGATTGCGATTGTCCAAATCCTCCACGTGTGCCTGCATAAAGGAGAAGCTGTCTGCAAGAGTCTCATAGTCTCTCCTGAGGTCGCTGTGTGCAAGGGAGAGTTCATCATGTTTTGTTTCTAGCACATCTGTCCTGCTTCCTATGCTAGCAATCTCCTGTGTCAGGGCATTGGTTGATTTGTGCAGTTCAAATTGTATTTTGTCAGCCAGTTTCTCATAGATGGCTGAAAGACTGTCATCAAGGTCAGCTTTAGTCAGGGGCATGTTGTACTCACATTCATTGTTAGGCCGCATATGTGACGGTGTGGGGCTGTTAGATGCAGCCTGTGAGCCAGCGCCATTCTGGGGCATCTTCCCTTGCTGTTGTTCCTTGTTAGGCCGCGTGTGTGACGGTGTGGAGCTGTTAGAAGCAGCCTGTGAGCCGGCGCCATTTTGGGACATCTTCCCCTGCTGTTGTTCCAGGCCGAGGAGGTAGTTTGTTAACGAGTGTCCGGAGCTCCGTTTGCTCCTCTTTCTGCTCGATCTCATGCACCGCTATGTTCCCCAGGGGTGTTAGAGTATTTGGGTCAGTTTTTAGGCGAAATAGCCCTGGGAATCAGGCCTGGCGATCCCGGTCAGACGGAGCTCTCAGCAGACACGTCTGTCCCGCATCGCGCCGCGCATGCGCCCCCCAAGAGTGTGTTTTTGTATAGGATCCCCCTGATATCCAAAGCAGACCCTCATCAAGGATAAGGATCTGTTATGTATTTTTAAAGTGATTGTAAGGGTTTTTTTTTAAATAACAAAACATATCATACTTACCTCCACTGTGCAGCTCATTTTGCACAGAGTGGCCCCGAACCTCATCTTCTGGGGTGCCCTGGCAGCTCTCACGGCTCCTCCCCACATCAAATGATCCCCTAGGAGAAGTGCTCTCCCGAGAGGGCTGCCTTACGGACGTGCTCCCGAGTCCAGTATTCGGCGTCCAAAGCCGCCGAATGTATTACTTGGCCCCGCCCCCTGGCACCCATGTTATTGGATTTGATTGACAGCAGCGGGAGTCAATGGCTGCACTGCTATCAATCTATCCAATCAAGAGCCAAGAACCCTGGGCAGAGAGACAGCGCGTCCCCGCCGGGTCAAGTTCCAGGGCTCAGTTGAGTAAAATAGGGGGCTGGGGGCTCAGTCACTGCCAGGTGTTTTTTCACCTTAATGCATAGGATGCATTAAGGTGAAAAAACATGAAGGTTTTTTTGTGAAGTATTCCCCATTGATATTGATATCATCTAGAATAAGGGTCTGGTATAGATAAAGGGAATTGCAGCAACTGTATTTTCAAAATATGTTGCTAATGACATCACCAGTGACCCTTCCCTCTTATGACAGTATGGACCAAATATGGACATGTCCATACATGGGCAATGATATCACAAAGTGGCTCCATACCTTGGTTTTCTTAAGCAGCAGATAGAAATGGAGAGGTCAGTCAGTGGTAGCCAAGCGACGGAGTGGTCAGGTGTTGGCGAGCAGAGGGTTTTTTTGTGTGAGTCAGCGGGCAGCATTGATTTGATTGACAATGGCTCTACATTGAGAAGCATTTGTACATGTTTTTTTAATAAAGGACTTGTCAAAAACTTGTTTGCTTTTGTTTACTGCTGCCTGTTTTTTTGTAAATCAGTATGGGTATGTACCACACTCATTCAAATGGGGGGCCAAGATCTAAGGAGCCCCCTTGGCAGAGGTGTTGCTAGGGGGTGGCTATTGGGGCTATAGCCCAGAATCTGGGGCCCATAGCCCCGAGTCTCTTGTCGCAGGGTCCCTGCCTAACTAGCGGGTTGCGGTTGCTGCGGTGGGCGGGCTGGCTGCATGAGAGAGGCAGAGGAGAGAAGCAAGCGGGCAGATGAGCAGAGATGACATCTCTCTCCGACCGCTCTACATCAGCACTCTTTACAGCCAGGCCTCTTCAATTTGGGAGCGAGGTGCAGCGAGCAGCAGAGAGATTACATCATCTCTCACTGCCTGCCACACATAAGGGCTCTTCCGCCCTCACAACACAGTAGAGTGGAGGTCACGTGCTTCCTGTCATCGTGGAGCTCCACTTTGCTGCCAGACCCACTTGCTTCAATCTCAGAGTTGCGTCAGGGAGCAGCGAGATGACATCATCTCTCACTGCCCATCCCGCATCACCGCTCTCCTGCTCTCATTAAATGGACCAGTGCTGTCAGCCTGCCACCAATGCAGCATCAATGCACATTTGGTGGCACTGGCTGCCATGGCAAGTGACAACCCACATCTGGTGGCCGGTGATGTGGCAAATGACAATCTGCAAATGGTGGCAGGAGATGTGGCAATCTGCAAATGGTGGCAGGAGATGTGGCAAGTGACAATCTGGAAATGGTGGCAAGAGATGTGGCATGTGACAATCTGCAAATGGTGGCAGGAGACATGGCAATCTGCAAATAGTGGCAGGTGACGTGGCAAGTGGCAATCTGCAAATAGTGGCAGGTGACGTGGCAAGTGACAATCCACATCTGCTGCCAGTTGAAAGTGGCAAGTGACAACCCACATCTGGTGGCAGGAGACGTGGCAAGTGGCGCTGCATCTGATGGCAGGAGATGTGGCAAGTGACACGTCCAGGGCTCCCACTGATTCTGCAGTATAGTGAGTTGAATCACTTCATTATGTATTAGAATGTAACAATAGAAATAATGCACATATCAACCATGGTGCCATTAAGATTGAAGCACCAACACCAGCCAATCGCCCGTAAATAATTGCTTACCACAGCCCCCCCCAGCGGGCATACAAAAAAGTTGGTGACCGCTGCTATGGGCTCTAACCCCAGATCTTTTGCAGACCTAACAACACCCATGCCCCTCGGTAAAGAGAGTATCCAGATTATGATAGGCCCCCTCCAGCACCCCCACAACCACCAGGCCAGGGTTGTGGGGAAGAAACCCTGGTGAGGGCACGTGGCCTGGTATAGTTCAGGAGGGGAGCCACACACTTGCCCCCCCCCTTCCCTGGCCTTCCACGCTGCATGCTTGGATAAGGGTCTGCTATGGATTTCAGGGGGCCTCACATCATTTTTTTGTGAGGTCCACCCCAAAATCCATACCATACCCGAAATCATGGTGGTTCTCCTAAAAGATTTGTTTGAGCACTTGTCACCCAGAGATGGAGCACAAAGGAAAGTAATTTCGGGCTTCTTAGGCCACAAATTTCTTTCACTATCTAGAGGCCATTTGGCAGCATTTTGGGTGTCCTTTGTGTTCGCTCTTGGGCGACTATAAATCTAGGGCGTTCCACATTTCAGTATGGAGACAATAATTCTTACAGATTGTACATTAATTCCTTTATTTAGGAAAGGAAATTAATTATTTTTTATAATGGTAACAACATATATGTATACAAACCTTGTATGAGAGCCACCATGATTTTTTTAACTTTATTTAGTAAAAAAAAATGACAGAATGAAGAAAGAAGGAAATTGAACACGCATGTACTTTGTCAGTAAGGTAGCCAACAAATATATGGATTAGAAAAGAAAGTAATGGGTGAGAGTGAGAAGAGAACAAGTTGTATGGCATATCTAACAGAATGTCCAGCAGCAATGATTTTTAATGTGACGGGACTTCTTTTATTATGATATACCTTATGTTTCAGATATTGGTCACATGTACTCCTGAAGAAGATGAGTATTTGGAACACTTTTGAGTTTTTTCATGTGAACTCTATCATCATCTAAAAACAATTTTTGTACTATACTAAACTACACTATTAACATATGGCATGTTTACAAAATGCACATAATGGTCATATTCATGTTTTTTAGTTGTATTTAATAAAGCAAATGTTTTTTTTTTTTATTACTGCACATTTTCATCGTTACCACAGTCTTTATGAAGGTCCCCTTAAAATGGTAGTAAAGTCTTTTTTGGCACTTGCACCTACAGGTAAGCCTATAAAAGGCTTACCTGTAGATACAGTGAGTATCTCCGAAACTTGCACTGTTTGGGAGATATTCACACTGCATGCAGCTGGTGACGTCATTGGAGCTTGCGCTCTGAAGGCATCAGACCTCTGTGCCACGTCCGTGATGTCATCAAGGCTCGGCTAATCAGACGTCCGGAACAGATGGAAGCCCTGTCATTGGTGCCAGTTCACCACTGGAGGGCTTCATTATAGGGGAAGTATTTCAGAATGTGCTAGTATGCGATGCATATCAGCACATTATGCCATTGTCTTGCAGGGATTTTTTTTTTAAAAAGGTGCAGTTTACTACTGCTTTAAAAGTCTGTGCTACAAGTTTGTTTGCTTAGCCTCCTAGGGAAGCCTGTAGCTGGCTATAGCTGGGGCAGACCACACCCACTTCCCTAGATACATTGCTGTTTGTTTATATTGAGTGGCTCATACCTACGCAAAGAAACATGCTCTGACAGTTTTAATAATTTACTGTAGGCACAAGGGAGGGTGATGGTCTAATAAATAATTATGATAAAAAGGTACTCCATGTTTGTTATGTTAGATTTCAGTTTCCCTGCACTATTTGATGTGGGGATTCCCCACATGTCACTAAACTAAAATATTCCTTACACTGATGAACCCTCTTACACTTACCTACCTGTTACCTATATAGAGGGCATTGACCAACTTTAGTCAGTGCTGTACAGTTTGTTTTTATTTACAAGCACCATTTACTCACGTTGGTAAATCTTTATTTATTGGTAAACCCCTGCGAAACCATTTGTCCCCATGAAAAGGAGGACAAGGGCCTCTTCCCAACAACACTGACCTGGTGGATGTGGAGGTCTATGGGCAGAGGGCAGTTCAGTAAAAAGAAAGTAGTGGGGGTCTCCTGTGTGATGCCAATGACCAAATGTGGATATGGCTGTATTTGGGTCAATGAACAATGATGTCACAGGAATACCATGTCAATGTTTTAAAAACTATCTTGGCCACTTTGTTTACATGGATGAATGGGGCCAGGTGGCATCACTGGTTGTGAAGGATGTGGCAACCTTGACAGCGGAAGAAGGAAGCTGTTACAAATAGTAGTTGGAGAAAACCTTGCTACTATATAAAGTATTTCACAAAAGTGAGTACACCCGTCACATTTGTGTAAATATTTTATTATATCTTTTCACTTGATAACACTGAAGAAATGACATTTCCTACAATGTAATGAGTGTACAGCTTGTATAACAGTGTAAATTTGCTGTTCCCTCAAAATAACTCAACACAGCCATTAATGTCCAATTTGCAGGCAACAAAAGTGAGTACAAAGGTATCAGGTGTGAATGGGGAGCAGGTGTGTTAAATTTGGTGTTATCGCTCTCACTCTCTCATACTGGTCACTTGAAGTTTAACATGGCACCTCATGGCAAAGAACTCTCTGAGGATCTTAAAAAAAATAATTGTTGCTCTACATAAAGATGGCCTAGACTATAAGAAGATTGCCAAGACTAGGGATGAGCCGAACACCCCCGGTTCGGTTCGCAGCAGAACTTGCGAAGGGACCAAAACTTTGCATGAACGTTAGAATCCCATTGAAGATTTTTATGAAAGTCAGCCGATCGACCAGTCGGTGGACAGACGCACCCTGTGATCGGTTACAAAGCCTCCAGCAGCACTGAATGTGCGTTCCGAAAGAGCGCTGGATGCAGGACAGGCCAGTAGCTCAATTGCATACTGTGCAAGCTCCGGCCAGTGATCCATCCTCAAGACCCAGTAACCCAGAGGATTTTCGGTGGGAAAGGTGTCCAAGTCAGATCTTGCCCCTAGGTATTCCTGCACCATGTACAACAGACGCTGGTGATGGTTGCTGGAACCAATCATGACAAAACCATATGTGAGTAATAATAAATCAATTATTCAATCAATTAATCAAAATAGTAAAACACAGTGACTAATTCCAATCATTGATAGAAGATCAACACCAATTGGGTGCTCAGAAATATTTAGTGTTGAAAAAAACAATAAATCAATAAAATAAAGTCCAAAATTGTGATGTGTAGAAATTCAATACAGAGTCCGGGATCAGTTTTCCACCATGTAGTGCTGCCCACCACCTAATGGTTAAAATGGAGGCTTACCAGAAAGCCTGTGACCGCCCTTATTCAGGGAGGTCAAAACAGGCTTAATAGAAGTGAACCATCAAGGGAATACTCCAGGACACACTGCTGGAAAGAGACATCAACCTCCTGCATGGACGACCAACTGGCGAGCTGCTTCACAAGGTGCTGTCCCAGGATCGCTTTTCATAGAGCAGTCAGGCAGTGCTTCCACAACTCCAGCAAAAATGAATCATAAATGCCAAAAGAAAAAAGGGGAGAGACTCCAATGGTGTAGAAAAACTTTTGGCTGGTTTATTAAAATATCAAAAGGTAAAAACATAAAATCTTACAGAGATGGAAAAAACGACATCACCGCCGTTTAAATTGAAAGTGCACATGCGCGATGCATATTGCGTTGTGACCCTACGGCCGTTTCGTCACAACTGACGTCATCAGGGGTACGCATCGATGCACGCGCATGCGCCTCATTAATCCAAGCCGCGCATTGGAAAGCGCCGCAATTGGCTTATTAAAAATTAAACCAAGCCTTTTTCCCCTTTGATTGTTTTTTTTCATGAGGTTGCAACTACACCTTTGAGACCAATCAAAGCTTGGTTTTGTTTTTAATAAGCCAATTGCAGCGCTTTCCAATGCGCAGCTTGGATTTATAAGGCGCATGCGCGTGCGTCGATGCGTACCCCTGATGGCGTCAGTTGTGACGAAACAGCCATAGGGTCACAACGCAATACGCATCTCGCATGCGCACTTTCAGTTTAAACGGCGGTGATGTTGTTTTTTCCATCTCTGTAAGATTTTTCGTTTTTACCTTTTGATATTTTAATAAACCAGCCAAAGGTTTTTCTACACCATTGGAGTCTCTCCCCTTTTTTCTTTTGGCATTTATGATTCATTTTTGCTGGAGTTGTGGAAGCACTACCTGACTGCTCTATGAAAAGCGATCCTGGGACAGCACCTTGTGAAGCACCTCGCCAGTTGGTCGTCCATGCAGGAGGTTGATGTCTCTTTCCAGCAGTGTGTCCTGGAGTATTCCCTTGATGGTCCACTTCTACTAAGCCTGTTTTGACCCCCTGAATAAGGGCGGTCACAGGCTTTCTGGTAAGCCTCCATTTTAACCATTAGGTGGTGGGCAGCACTACATGGGGGAAAACTGATCCCGGACTCTGTATTGAATTTCTACACATCACAATTTTGGACTTTATTTTATTGATTTATTGTTTTTTTTACACTAAATATTTCTGAGCACCCAATTGGTGTTGATCTTCTATCAATGATTGGAATTAGTCACTGTGTTTTACTATTTTGATTAATTGATTGAATAATTGATTTATTATTACTCACTAGGGATGAGTTTCGAGTTCAAGTCGAACTCATGTTCGACTCGAACATTAGCTGTTCGCAAGTTCGCCGAACAGCGAACAATTTGGGGTGTTCGCGGCAAATTCGAATGCCGCAGAACACCCTTTAAAAGTCTATGGGAGAAATCAAAAGTGCTAATTTTAAAGGCTTATATGCAAGTTATTGTCATAAAAAGTTTTTGGGGACCCGGGTCCTGCCCCAGGGGACATGGATCAATGCAAAAAAAGTTTTAAAAAACGGCCGTTATTTCAGGAGCAGTCATTTTAATAATGCTTAAAGTCAAACAATAAAAGTGTAATATCCCTTTAAATTTTGTACCTGGGGGGTGTCTATAGTATGCCTGTAAAGGGGCGCATGTTTCCAGAGTTTAGAACAGTCTGACAGCAAAATGACATTTCGAAGGAAAAATTCCATTTAAAACTACCCGCGGCTATTGCATTGCCGACAATACACATAGAAGTTCATTGATAAAAACGGCATGGGAATTCAACACAGGGAAACCCCGAACCAAAATGAAAAAAAAAAATGAGGAGTCCCCCTAAATTCCTTACCAGGCCCTTCAGGTCTGGTATGGATATTAAGGGGAACCCCGGCCAAAATTTTTAAAAAAATGATGTGGGGTTCCCCCTAAATTCCATACCAGACCCTTCAGGTCTGGTATGGATTTTAAGGGGAACCCCGCGCAAAAAAAAACAAAAACGGCGTGGGGTCCCCCCAACAATCCATACCAGACCCTTATCCGAGCACGCAACCTGGCAGGCCGCAGGAAAAGAGGGGGGACGAGAGTGCACACCCCCCTCCTGAACCGTACCAGGCCACATGCCCTCAACATTGGGAGGGTGCTTTAGGGTAGCCCCCCAAAACACCTTGTCCCCATGTTGATGAGGACAAGGGCCTCATCCCCACAACCCTGGCCGGTGGTTGTGGGGGTCTGCGGGCGGGGGGCTTATCGAAATCTGGAAGCCCCCTTTAACAAGGGAACCCCCAGATCCCGGCCCCCCCCTGTGTGAAATGGTAAGGGGGTACTTACCCCTACCATTTCACTAAAAAACTGTCAAAAATGTTAAAAATGACAAGAGACAGTTTTTGACAATTCCTTTATTTAAATGCTTCTTCTTTCTTCTATCTTCCTTCATCTTCTTCTGGTTCTTCTGGCTCTTCTGGTTCTTCCTTCGGCGTTCTCGTCCAGCATCTCCTCCGCGGCGTCTTCTATCTTCTTCTCCTCGGGCCGCTCCGCACCCATGGCATGGGGGGAGGCTCCCGCTCTTCTCTTCATCTTCTTCTTCATCCTCTTCTCCTCTTCCTTCTTCTCTTCTTCTCTTCTTCATTTTCTTCTCCGGACCGCTCCGCATCCATGCTGGCCCCGCCCCCCGTTATTTAAGAACCGTCAGACGAGGAGACTCTGTCACACAGCGGGAGCCTCCCTCCATGCCAGCATGGGTGCGGAGCGGCCCGGAGAAGAAAATGAAGAAGAGAAGAAGAAAGAAGAGAAGAGGATAAAGAAGAAGATGAAGAGAAGAGCGGGAGCCTCCCCCCATGCCATGGGTGAGGAGCGGCCCGAGGAGAAGAAGATAGAAGACGCCGCAGTGGAGATGCTGGACAAGAATGCCGGAGGAAGAACCAGAAGAGCCAGAAGAACCAGAAGAAGAAGAAGAAGATGAAGGAAGATAGAAGAAAGAAGAAGCATTTAAATAAAGGAATTGTCAAAAACTGTCTCTTGTCATTTTTAACATTTTTGACAGTTTTTTAGTGAAATGGTGAGGGTAAGTACCCCCTTACCATTTCACACAGGGGGGGGCCGGGATCTGTGGGGTCCCCTTGTTAAAGGGGGATTCCAGATTCCAATAAGCCCCCCGCACACAGACCCCCACAACCACCGGCCAGGGTTGTGGGGATGAGGCCCTTGTCCTCATCAACATGGGGACAAGGTGTTTTGGGGGGCTACCCCAAAGCACCCTCCCAATGTTGAGGGCATGTGGCCTGGTACGGTTCAGGAGGGAGGGGGGCCGCACTCTCATCCCCACCTCTTTTCCTGCGGCCTGCCAGGTTGCGTGCTCGGATAAGGGTTTGGTATGGATTTTTGGGGGGACCACACGCCGTTTTTTTTTTTTTTTTTGGCGCTGGGTTCCCCTTAAAATCCATACCAGACCAGAAGGGTCTGGTATGGAATTTAGGGGGAACCCCACATCATTTTTTTTCTAAATTTTGGCCGGGGTTCCCCTTAATATCCATACCAGACCTGAAGGGCCCGGTATGGAATTTAGGGGGACTCCCACGTCATTTTTTTAAAAATTTTGGTTCGGGGTTTCCCTGTGTTGAATTCCCATGCCGTTTTTATCAATGAACTTCTATGTGTATTGTCGGCAATGCAATAGCCGCGGGTAGTTTTAAATGTAATTTTTCCTTCGAAATGTCATTTTGCTGTCAGACTGTTCTAAACACGGGAAACATGCGCCCCTTTACAGGCATACTATAGACACCCCCCAGGTACGAAATTTAAAGGGATATTACACTTTTATTGTTTGACTTTAAGCATTATTAAAATGACTGCTCCTGAAAAAACGGCCGTTTTTAAAACTTTTTTTTGCATTGATCCATGTCCTCTGGGGCAGGACACGGGTCCCCAGACACTTTTTATGACAATAACTTGCATATAAGCCTTTAAAATGAGCACTTTCGATTATTCATGTTCGTGTCCCATAGACTTTAACGGTGTTCGCGTGTTCGAGCGAACTTTTTTCCTGTTCGCATGTTCTGGTGCGAACCGAACAGGGGGGTGTTCGGCTCATCCCTATTACTCACATATGGTTTTGTCATTAGTCCAGCGCTGCACTCTCTATTTCTACATTTGTTTTATGTGCCCTTATATCGGGGTTATAGTGCATAGCAGCAGGACCTTTTTCACAATTTTTATTTATAATTTTTTGATTTTTTCACGCACTTAGCGCAATTCTTTTTTATTTATTTTGTGTATTTCTTGATATATAGTTGTGCAGCTGGTGTTTCCTTAAAATGGATATTTTTGAGTATAGATCTCAAGTGGTCATGGACACCACGGGAGTCTTTGACGGCAAGGATTATCCCAAGGGTGATCTGGCGGGATGTTTCCTCAGATTAACAAACCTTGCCATCACTGAAGTGCATGTTAGATGGGATATAGCATACCTAGAGGAATACGTAAAGGAAAATATGGTCCCTAGGAGCTTAAGATGGGAGGTAAACCCCCAAAAAGAAGACAACGAATTAGCGGAATGGTTCAAATATTTTAATGAAGCGGGGCTTGGTTTTCCCAAATTCTTGGTTGCTAAGAAGAAACGTAGACTAACAATGTTGGATTTGGAGATTAACAGCATTAGAATTAAAATAATCCCCTTCAAAGATGATCAGGGTTATATCCGTAGATCAGAAGCTTTAAAAAACATTTTGATTAAAGAAGAAATGGAGCAAAAGCAGAAGAAAAGGAGAAAATATAATAGGGATGCCAAGGATTATAAGGATAATTTAGTTTTCAAGTGGCAGATCCCCTCTCCTACTGATCCCCCCTCTACTAGTACTAATAATCCCCAACCCACACCTGTAACTCAAGTGACACGGGGGGATAACCGGTCTGATGCACCGTATATGCACCACACCTCCCCCCATCCTTCTAGGGGTAGGGGATTTCAACGACATTTTAACCATCCAAGAGGGAGAGGAGGTAGCAAAAGATCCATCTCTAGACCACATTCACCTCTACCTCGGAGACAACAGGGTAACCGAGAGACCCATCACAGTCACGGTAATCAGCACCGCTATCATGATCAGCAGACCTATGGGAGAGGGCGTGATCATTGTGATAGTGATGTTGAATGGGGTCAACATGGAATTGACATTAACACTGGAAATAGTTTTTTTTCCTCTGTTAAATGTCACAAACGAGTCAGCGTTTGGTTCGAGTGGTAAACACAACACTTTTTGTCCCCCCCAAGGCCAACATATAGAAGATAACCGTTATAGACAGGATTTTCAGGTGGCAGGCAGAGGAAGAAATAAACGAAATGGCAACGCAAGAGAGGGTGCCGAGGGCGGAGGAAGCTTCACCCCAAAAAGAAGGAGATTGTAGATGCAAATGGCATTGTAAACTTGAGCACTAAAGAACTCTCTAATGAAGAACTCTCCACTCTTAATAAAGGCCTGAAGTTTGTTCCACCTCGGAATTTAAATAAATTCCAAACGTTTATAGATGTGCAGAAATATACACGTAAACTAAACATTAAAAGGTATATTCTGAGTAATTTGTCTAGACAACTTACCAGAGAGGCATCTGCGGTGGTTCACTCTGGGTTGTCGAACGCCTCGCTCTTTTAGTTTCAATAGATTTTTATTGAATTTTTCAATAACAGATAGTACAAAAGGGAAGAAATATTATTCAGAAAATAACCGTGTACATAGAAATCTTATATATAGTAATTTGTTATTATTGTTCTATTATGAAAACTTTACTTCGATAACATCATCCTTATGAACATATATACTTATAGAAGGTAGTAAGACAGACGTAGTATCGGTATAGTTCCAAGTGTACATCTTATCTACCCCCACCCCCATGGGAACTTTCTGTGCCTCGGCAAACAAGCGCACACTTAATAGTATCATTCTGTCTCTGCTACTTATAAATTAAGATTGTGTTGCAGGATAGTATTACAGTTCGCCTTCATGTAGAACAGTATTTATATGAACAAATGGTAAGTAGGTAGTTATATTTAAAGGAACTGCTGTAAAAATAGTGAAATAAATGAACAGGATAAAAGGGTAAAGGGATATCTAGTGTAGATCTGTGAGGTAGACATGTCTTCACTTGGTATGAAATGTATGGTGCCAATCTGTCCATGGTTTCCAAATCTGACTTTTGGTTGTGTAAGTGCCTTGAGAGGCGGCAAACATAAGTTTGTATGATATGTGGAGATTGGTGGTTTTGATCACATCATTGAGAGTAGGTATTTCAGTTTTTAACCATTGTCTCGTTAATTCGAGGCGAGCGCTGGTAAGAATCTGGGTAACTATTTGTCTCAGGGAGTGGAGTACCATATCTATTCCCAAGGAGAGGATAGCCATGTTGGACGTATTATATAGTTGGGTTTTAGTGATCTGCTCTATAAAATGGAATATATTGGTCCAATAGGTTTTCAATCGTGGGCATGACCAGAATATATGAATGATAGAACCTCTTTGACCGCAGTTCCTCCAACATAGTGGGGATATATGTGGGTTAAACCCTGCTAACCGTGTAGGAGTTAAGTACCATCTTAAGAGTATTTTTTGGAATAATTTCCACAGGTTAACACTTCTGGAGGCCTTGTATATGGATGATATTGCTTGTTTCCATTGTTCTAATTTCCCATGTTCTCATGGAGGGTGTCTTGCTAAGCACTGATTTCTGGTTTAAGAGGTTATAAAATAAGGAAATACCTTTGATAGAGGTCATGGGATTTGTTTAGTATAAATAAACCTTCCAAATAATGTTTGTTTGAGTATTGTTAACCGATGATAATAGATGTGATATTTGTAAATACGTGTAGTATTCTTTAGAGTCTAAGTTATGCTCTATTTGAAGTGCTCGGAAGGTCTTAATTGTGGGTCCTATATAGAGATCTTCAACTGTTTTTAGGCCTTTGGATTCCCAATGTTTAATGTTGATATTGGGTATCAACAGTTGTAAACTGGTGATGGGGAGAGCAATGGATTTTAGAGGGTAGTCAGTGACGGGAGTGTTTAGGAATGCTTTCCATGTGTTCATAGATGCTTTCATTGTAGGTGAAAGTTCAGTGGAAGAATGTGGCATCATATTGCAGGCTAATAGGAGGTCGTATAAGCTATGGTTAGGGGATTGGAAAGATTCTAATTCTTGCCACCTTGGGGTATGATTTCCCGGAAACCAATATTTTAGTTGGGCCAGGATTGCCGCGAGATAATAGTCCTTCAATAGGACGTGCCCCACTCCACCTGTTCCTCTGGATTTGATAAGCTTATGGAATGCGCATTTAGACTTTTTTCCCTGCCAGAGGAATCCATTAATCATGGACTGTGCTCTGACAAAGAAACTGTCTGGAATTGGTATTGGGAGGGCTCTGAATATATAAATGAATTGGGAGAGTATCATCATTTTAAAGGCCGCGAGGCGGCCTGACCAAGTGAATTCTGCTCTATTTATTGTTTGCAATTTTTGATTTAGACTAAGTAAGAATTGAGTATAATTTGCTTCCGCCATTTTTTTAGTATCATCTGTGAGTGTATGCCTAAGTATTTTATCCCTTCTGTAGTCCATTTATATGGAAATTGTGATTTAAGTTTGTTGCTAGTAGTACTGTCTAACCCTAAACTTAAAATATATGATTTATTTTCATTGACTTTATAATAAGAGATTGTATTAAATAAACGTAATGCTTCATGTGCCGCTTTAAGAGAAGAGCCCACCTCAGTCAAAATCATAATAATGTCATCTGCAAATAGACTTATAGAGTGAGTATCCTTACCAACAGGGAATCCTTTTATATTTGGGAGACTTCTTATATATATGGCCAAGGGTTCCATTAGTAAATTAAAAATTAGAGGTGACAATGGGCACCCTTGCCTTGTACCATTGGATATGCTAAAGGGTTTTGATATAGTTCCAGAAATATAGACCTTGGCAGACGGGCTAGTGTATAGGGCTAAAATGGCCGATAGAATAGGTCCTACAAAACCAAATGATTCTAATACTTTGGTTAGGTATAGCCAATGAATACGGTCAAAGGCCTTCTCTGCATCCAATGCCAGGAGCAGAGAAATCCTTTGGTATACCCCTGCCATATGAATGATATTAATCATGCGTCTAGTCGCATCCGAAGTTTGTCTGTGTTTTGTAAATCCTGTTTGATCAGGATGGATAAGATTGGGCATAATGTCAACAAGGCGTAGTGCTATAATCTTGGCATACAGTTTAAGATCAATGTTTAGTAAGGATATCGGTCTAAAATTTGAGGGAGAGGTGGGCTCCTTTCCTGTCTTTGGCAGAGCCACAACTAGAGCTTCTAGCATTTCTGGTGGGAAAGAGGCAGAGACCCCTGCTGAGCTGAATATGTGTGTCAAGAAGGGGGTCAGTAGGGTCTTAAATTCTCTGTAGTATTCTCCACAAAAACCGTCTGGTCCTGGGGATTTATTCGTAGGGAGTGTATCAATAGCTTTATGAATTTCTGCATCGGTAAATGGTTGATTGAGAGCTTGGATCTGGTGTGAAGATAATTTTGGTATGGCTAATTTACTTAAAAAGTCATTGATTGCGTCAGGGGTAGGTTGGTTGGTTGAAGGGTCATCTTTTAAATTATAAAGGGATCTGTAATAGTGGCTAAAAGCATCAGCAATTTTTTGTGGGTGGTATTCTTTTTGGTTGGTGGATGGGTGTATAATAAATGGTATTCTTGATTTATATATATGGCCTTGGATATTCTGTGCTAAAAGTTTTCCTGCCTTGTTTCCATTCACATAATAATTCATTTTAAGTCTTTTTGTGGCTTTCTCAAAATTTTCTAGCAAGTAAATTCTTAATTCAGATCTTAGTTGTGTCAATTTTTGAGTAGTTTTTTGGGAATATTTTTGTTTATTTTTGGTTTCTAAGTCAGAAATGTGTTTTAACAATTCAGTCAGTCGTTGCTGCCTCTGCCTTTTCACCCTTGCACTCAGTTGAATAAAAATGCCACGTATAAACGCCTTATGGGCGTTCCATAATGTAAAAGGGCTTTGTACTGAGTCCTTATTGTCATCAAAAAAATTGGTTAAGTGGTTGTTGATTTGTTCTTTAAAGTCTCGTTGTTGTAGCAAGTAGGTGTTGATTCTCCAAATTGGGCTGGGTCTAGGAGAAGCCGAGTCCGATAATATACTAATCTATAGTATATAGATGCGTGGTCCGACCACGTTATTGTGTTGATAGATACAGCTTTAGTTCCCAATAGTATAGGTTGGTCTACCATGAATAGATCAATTCTTGTATAGATTTTATGCGCTGCAGAAAAAAACGTAAAGTCTCTTTCATTGGCATGGAAACAGCGCCAATCGTCATAGAGATTATATTTGTTGAGGGAAGTTGATAATGTAGGAGAATAGCGTATAGATTTAGATGTAGAGTCTAATGATGGGTCCGGGGTAGCATTAAAATCTCCGCACAGTATAAGCGGTCCTCTTTGACATTTTCTGATTTTTCTCATTAGCTTATTAAAGACGTGTATTTGACGTTTATTAGGAGAGTAAGCTGTTACTAGTGTATACATTGAAGAATTCAATTCGCATATCAGAATTAGGTATCTTCCCAGCGGATCGCGGATTTCCTGGTGGAGAGTAAATGCTACAGAATCTTTTATGGCTATTAATACTCCTTTTGTTTTAGAATCTGCGTTGGCAGTAAAAACATGCGGAAAGCTTTTGTGGGTACATTTCGGTGGTGCTTGGTTACAAAAGGGAGTTTCTTGAGCGCATACTATGTCTCCTTGGTGTGTCAGTGCTTCTTGCCATAATGATTTGCGTTTCATAGGGTGATTGAGCCCCTTAGCGTTTATGGAGATTATATTAATAGGCATGGAGTTTAAATGAGATAAGCTTTACAATTAAGACCTTCATCTTAATTCTAGTGCTTAGTCCATCTATGTTTAGTGCAGTTATAGCTTCATGTAATAATGTAGACTTACTTGTACGGGTCAAAAGATAGGTTGTCATTTGGTGCAAAAGAGGTTGACTGTTCTTGGAGGTCCAAGTCAAAGCCGGATCTTGTTGGAGAGGTGTCTGTTGTTTTTCCTGTGTGGAAGAGGTGTAAGCTTGGGTGAAGTGATGTTGTCCATGTCCCAGAAGTAACGGCAGGAGTATAGAAAAAATAGAAAATATAAGTAGAAAAAAAAACAAAAAGTCGTTAACTTTCAACTTTAGTATAGCACAATAAGTGCAACATATACGGGGGTATAGGATACCCAGGAACAGCACTTTGCTGCTAAATGTAACTGGGGGGAAAGTTCAATCTTAAAGACTTCATTATTCAGGGACTAAGAGAAGTGATTGGAGATCATCCTTATTTATTCAAGAGTGAGAAGTGGCGTTTTTCGCAGTAACTGTTTTCCATTCCTGTGACAAGTGGCGTGGAGTGCTAGTGGCCGCATCTTCTTCTGGGGGGTCAGAAAGGATACCCCATTCTTTCAGAAGATTGATGCCTTTCTCCAGAGATGTCACCGTGTAGGTGCGGTTACCCTTAGTAATATTTATCTTTGTGGGATACCCCCATCTGTACACAATTTTGTGGTTGCGTAGAACTTTTGTCACTGTGTTCAGGTTTTTGCGTTTTTGCAGGGTAAACTGTGACAGATCTGCAAAAAATTGCAGATTATGGTATTGTGATGGAATCTGCTCTTGTTTTCTCATTGTGGACATCAGTTGTTCCTTTACGTGAAAGAAATGCAGTCTGAGTATCACATCTCTAGGTATCAGATCTGGCAGATGGGGCGGCTTAGGCAGATGGTGAATTCTATCAATGGTTATATCTAAGTCCGTAAGACTTGGTACAAGCGCTTTAAACAAAGTGGCAGCATACAGGCCCAGATCTTGTTCTTGCACCGATTCAGGGATCCCCCTGATTTTTAAATTGTTCCTTCTGGATCTGTCCTCTATGTCCGCCAGCTTTGCTTTGATCCATTCATTGTCTGCCTCAGTGTCCTCCTGAGCGTCAACTAGGTCATTGATAGTGGAAGCATATTCCCCCATTTTTGTCTCTATGTGACTCACTCTATTCCCCACATCCTGTATGTCTTTGTTCATGCGGTGCATATAACCTGCCATGTCAGATTGCAATGTGCTTCTCAGAGATAGTAACATCTCTTTCAATACTGTGTCTATCACAGGCTGGTTTTGTGTGGGAAAGGATTTGATCGATTCTGGGAGTTCTCTGGTGTCCTCCCCAAAATCTGAGACCGGGCTCCCTGTGTCACGGAATCCGCCAGCATCCAGCCTGGGTTTTGTTTTGGCTGGGCTACAAGTGGATGGGGTGGATGGATTCTGCGTTTTGTCTCTTGGGGAGCTTTTATTGTAAGACCGATTACCTTGAGATGATCTTTGTTGTGCAGGAGCCGTCGCTGTGGAGTAAGCCACGGCGCCATCTTGCTCCTCTGTTCTGCCGTTTGGGGGATAAAAGTTCGTGAGACGTTGGACCTTTCCGTCCTTTCTCCGATTCCAAGGCATGGTTGTAGGGTCTCCCAGCCTTGCCCTCTGCCAGATTTTGTGCTTGTTTGCTTCGAATGGTCGTTTTGGGCCGCTATTGTCCCTTATCTGGCCGGAGCTCCGGGCTCACACGTCCATCCGGCTCGCGCGCTAGGCTACGCCCCCCACGCCTCGCTCTTTAATCCTTCAGGGAATTCAGCACCGAATGTCACTATATTTCGGGATCTAGTGCTGAATGATCTGACCAATTTAAGAATGAAAAGAGTGCAATCTCAACATGACATCAGAATTGGAGTAGAGACTTTGTGTAAAAGGAGAGACATTATCATACGCCCCGCTGACAAGGGCGGTGCTATTGTCATCCTAGACAAGGACTCCTACAACGAGATTTTGAGAATCCTTTCTGATACTGACACTTGCCTACCTTTGCTGTCAGATCCAACACCCAGGTATAAACGGGAGTTGAGAACTTTGATAGACAAAGGGTATAATATGGGGATTTTAGACAAAAAAGAGAAGGAACATCTGGTCCCTTTGGCCCCTAGACTGCCGGTTATGTATATTTTGCCAAAAATACACAAAACCCTAGTTGACCCTCTGGGAAGGCCCATCATCAGTGGTATAGATTCCATCACTTCACGTGTTGGGAAATATATTGATTTTTTCCTACAACCACTGGTGATGGGCACCCCCTCCTTTCTTAAGGACACAAAACATGTCCTTAACCTATTGAGTGAAATAGAGTGGAAAACTACGTACATGTTAGTGACGGCTGATGTCGCATCGCTCTATACATCAATATCCCACCAGTTGGGCACGATGCGGTGCGACATTTCCTCTATCGAGACTTCAATTTCTCCACCACACAATGTAATTTTGTGATGGAGCTATTGGATTTCTTGATGGCACACAACCTGTCAGACTTACACGTACCTGACTGACGAACCCGGTATAGCAGGGGAGGCCTCCCGTAGGTATCTGGTTCCCGGCCCCTGGTAGTGTAAACAGAAGGCACAGGAGCGCAGAGTGGTAAGAGAGCCTGGCAGGTGACTTGCGGAGATAAGGCCCAGGATCCTGATGCATATGATCTGGAGGTCCTAGAAGGTAGGGTCTAGGGAGCTGGTGCAGAGCAGGAGCAAGTGGGCAGGTCCGGTCACAGGCAGAGTTGGCAACAAGCGGTCAGCGAGGTACAGAGGAACAGGCAGGCTCAAGTCCAGGTCACAGGCAGGGTTGGCAGCAGGCGGGCAGCGTGGTACAAAGGAACAGGCAGAGTCGTAGTCAAGGGAAGCCGTGGTCAGGTGCAGGCGGATAACAAGAGAAGTCCAAAGGCAGGCGGGGTCACTAGGACATCAAACAGGCAAAAAGGAAGCAACAGGAAACAGGAGGTCAGGACCTGGGAGCTGCAGATCGGACAGCACCAAGCAGAAGATTCCAGCAGACTAAATAGGGCGGTTGGTGCCAAACGCCGTGCGCGCGCCCGCGCACACCCGCACGCACCCACACATGCCCGCACAGCGACACGAACGGCGCGCGCCAGCGCGGCCCGGCGTGGACCGGTGCACACCGGAACACCCAATAGCCAATCTATTTGGAGAACTCTTCTGACAGTGCCCCCTCCTAAAGGGCGGCCTCCGGATGCCCATCTGGGCCAGCCTATCAGCGTGAGCATTCCAGAAGTCTCTTAAATGTTCCTTAGTGTGCAGATTGCCTTCTGGTTCCCAGGAGTTATCCTCTGGTCCATACCCCCTCCATTTGATCAAATATTGGACTTGATCATGTCTCTTCCTACAGTCCAAGATTGCTTCCACCTCAAACTCTGTTTCGTTGTCCACAATTACAGGTTCAGGTGGGCCGGTATTACGACCCAAAAAGGAATTGGGAACAGCGGGTTTCAGCAAGAATACATGGAAGACTGGGTGAACTTTTAATGTATTGGTAGATCCAGTTCATAGGTCACATCATTAATTTTCCTTTTGATTGGAAAGGGACCCATGAATTTGGGACCCAACTTCTTTGAGGGACAAGCCAACTTTAAGTTGAGGGTGGACAACCAAACCTGCTTGCCAGGTTCCAGAATGAGTTCTCCACGCTTTTTCCTATCGAACATCCTTTTATTATATTCTTGGGTTTTAGCCTTGGTTTCGCGTAGTAATTTATTATTGGTGACAAAGAAGTCTATTGTTTCAGAAGTTGCAGGAATAGAGCACTCGGGTAAGGTTTCAGGCAGGAATGACGGGTGAAAGCCGTAATTGGCGAAGAATGGTGTCTGTTTAATAGCTGAGTGTACAGAGTTGTTGTATGCAAACTCATCCTGTGAGAAGGTGGAAAAGCATCGGAGGTATTGCTTCAGGGTTTGGTTAGTTCTCTCTGTCTGCCCGTTTGTCTGGGGGTGATAGCCAAATGAGAACGCTAACTCAATTTCAAGTGACCCACAGAGAGCCTTCCAGAACCTGGAAGTGAACTGCACACCTCTATCAGAGACTATACTTGATGGCACTCCATGTAATCTTACGATTTCTCTGACAAAAATTTTTGAAGTTTCCACGGCAGAAGGTGTACCTTTCATGGGTAAAAAATGAGCCATCTTGGACAGCCTGTCTACAATGACAAAAATGGTGGAAAAACCCTCTGCCAGAGGGAGTTCTACGATGAAGTCCATCGCAATCATCTTCCAGGGTCTTTCTGGAACGGGTAGAGGTTTTAGTAGACCCCAGGCCTTTGTCTGACTATTCTTACTCCGAGCACAGGTGGTGCAGGACTCCACATAACTTTTACAATCCTTTACCAGTTGGGGCCACCAAAATGTACGTTGCACCAGCTCTGTCGTCTTCAGTGGGCCAAAATGCCCAGCTAACTTATGGTCATGGCAGAGTTCCAGTACTGCCACTCTTAGATTCTCTGGGACCAAAATCTTGTCTTTGTACCGGAACAACCCATTTTGCAAGTTTACGTCGACTCCCATAGGTGGGGACAGATTCCTGGAGGCCTGTTTAATTTGGGATATGATATCCCCCTGTAGCAGCAGAAAATTCCCAGCAGGAAGGATGGTGTCAGAAGGTAAATGTTCCTCGGAATCCTGGAACATGTGGGATAATGCGTCCGACTTAGTGTTCTTGGAACCAGGTCTGTACGTGATATGAAACTGGAACCTAGAGAAGAACAGAGCCCACCTTGCTTGCCGAGGTCTCAGTCTCTTGGCCGTTCTCAAGTATTCAAGGTTCTTGTGGTCGGTATAGACCAAAATGGGATGTGCTGCACCCTCTAAGAGATAACGCCACTCTTCCAATGCGGCCTTAAAAGCTAGAAGCTCTCTGTCTCCAAAGTCATAGTTCCTTTCCATAGTGGAGAGTTTCCGAGAAAAAAAAGCCACTGGATAAAGCAGGGACTTGTCACCTTGCCGCTGAGAGAGTACTGCCCCCACTGCAACCTTTGAAGCGTCCACCTCAAGGACGAAAGGTAAGGCAGGGTTTGGATGTTTCAGGATGAAGGCGGAGATAAACAACTTTTTAAGTTTGTCAAAGGCAGATTGCGCCTGTGTAGACCAACAAAAACGGTTCCCTTGCTTGGTTAGTTCGGTAATTGGTGTAATAATTGCAGAGAAGCCTTTAATAAATTTGCGATAAAAGTTGGCGAAGCCAATGAAGCGTTGGACACCTTTCTTATCAGAAGGAGCGGGCCAGTCAAGAATAGCTGCCACCTTTTGCGTATCCATTTTAATGTCGTCACTAGCAATGATTAGGCCAAGGAACTGGATGCATTGGCGTTCAAATTCGCACTTTTCTAATTTGGCATAAAGTTCATGCTGCCTGAGCCGGGTTAGTACATTTCAGACATGCCTGTGATGTTCGATGACTGAGGAGGAGAAAATCCAAATGTCATCTAGGTATACTATAACGTATAGGTCCAGGAGGTCCCAGAAAATATCATTAATGAAGTGCTGAAACGTTGCAGGTGCGTTGCACAGACCAAAGGGCATAACAAGATATTCAAAGTGCCCGAACCGGGTACAGAAGGCAGTTTTCCATTCATCTCCCTCTCTGATGCGGATTAGGTTATAGACCCCACGGAGATCGAGTTTAGTGAAGATTGTTGCTGAGCCCAGTCTTTGGAAGAGTTCGGGTACCAGAGGTAAGGGGTAGCGATTCTTGATAGTTATTTTGTTTAACTCTCTATAGTCGATACAAGGCCGAAGGGAGTGGTCCTTCTTTTCCACGAAGAAAATGCCGCCCCCGGCCGGTGAGGTAGATGGACGGATGAATCCTCGCCTTAAGTTCTCATCAATATAGGTCTTGAGAGTACCCAGCTCTTGCTCTGTTAACAGGAAAATTCATCCAAAAGGAACTTCAGACCCAGGCAAAAGTTCTATCGGGCAATCATAAGGTCTGTGAGGAGGAAGGGTTTCTGCCCCCTTTTTACTGAAGACATCAAGAAAATCCCGATACGGAGTGGGAATCGCTTGCTGCGATACGGTGTCCGCGTCCAGACACATGAGTTGAGAAGAATCAGTAGAGGTACTAGGCAAACAGTTTTGCTGACAATAGAGGGAGCAGAACTTAACTTCTCCGGAAACCCAATTGATACTAGGGTTATGGGCTTGTAGCCACGGCATTCCCAAAATAATCGGAAAAAGTGGAGAAGAAATCACATCAAAACGAAGGAATTCTCGATGGTGAGTATTCATGATGGCCAACAGAAGAATAGTCTCCTGGATGACGGGACCAGAGCTGAGGGTGGAACCATCAGCGAGATGGACCGCAAGTCCCTGTAATTTTGCTTGGAGAGGAATGCGGTGGTTAGCGGCAAAGGTTAGGTCCATAAAGCAGCTACAAGCTCTGGAGTCAATTATGACCGAGACTGTAAGATCCTGTCCTGGAAGCTGTAGAACAATTGGGAGAGCAAGATGATTAGCAGGGTTACGCATGATAGGAGCACACTTAGTAGAGGCTGAAAAAGACTTACATGTCTTGTTAGGGCAAGATCTCACGTAGTGACCTGACTCTCCGCAGTACATGCATAGGTTGTTGACCCGTCGACGCTGTCGCTCTTCAGGCGTGAGGGATGGTCGGAGAAGGCCAAGCTGCATTGGCTCAGGGGCATCAAGGACCGAAGTAGGCGGTACACGAGGGCTTGGGCCGACAGAGCCAGAGCTGGTGGCACTAAGGACCTTTGGGAGGACCCAGGTGGGACGGAACTGACTGGTGGTTCTTTCGGAGCGGCGCTCTCTGAGGCGCCGGTCTATCTGAATGGACAGGTTGATAAGGTCCTCCAATGTTTGTGGTACTCCAACTCATCCTTAAGTGGGACAGGAGAGAAATTACAAAGCCCACCTTTGTTGCTTCCAAGGAGAAGGTTCGTGGTTACAGAGCAAAGTATAATTTGCAGGCATTACGGAAGGATTGATACTTGCTACATTCACCAGAAAATCTGTCAGGTGTAGGAACCCTTGGCTCAGGAGGAAGCATGACCACAGAGGGAGGAGATGAGAGTCCGGCAGTAGAAGCAGCTAGAGGGCTAGCAAGTGAGGAGAGCACCTGGACTCTTTCTTCCAGCCTAGTGTAGCCTTCCTGAAGGCTCTTCACAGCTTGAGTGAGACCTGCCAGGTGTCTGCATAACTCCACCATGGGAGAGGATCCCTGCTCGGGCTCAGACATGGCTGTCCGATACTGCCTGACTTACACGTACCTGACTGACGAACCCGGTATAGCAGTGGTAAAAGAGCCTGGCAGGTGACTTGCGGAGGTAAGGCCCAGGATCCTGATGCATATGATCTGGAAGTCCTAGAAGGTAGGGTCTAGGCAGATGGTGCAGAGCAGTGCAGGGCAGGTCCGGTCACAGGCAGAGTTGGCAACAAGCGGTCAGCGAGGTACAGAGGAACAGGCAGGCTCAAGTCCGGGTCACAGGCAGGGTTGGCAGCAGGCGGGCAGCGTGGTACAAAGGAACAGGCAGAGTCGTAGTCAAGGGAAGCCGTGGTCAGGTGCAGGCGGATAACAAGAGAAGTCCAAAGGCAGGCCGGGGTCACTAGGAGATCAAACAGGCAAACAGGAAGCAACAGGAAACAGGAGGTCAGGATCTGGGAGCTGCAGATCGGACAGCACCGAGCAGAAGATTCCAGCAGACTAAATAGGGCGGTTGACGCCAAACGCCGTGCGCGCGCCCGCGCCGACGCGCACCCACAAGCGCCCGCACAGCGGCACAAACGGGCGCGTGCCGGTCCGTGTCGGCGCACACCGGAACGCCCAATAGCCAATCTATTTGGAGAACTCCTCTGACACAACCATTTTTGGTACAACAGTGCGCATTACCTGCAAATAAAGGGAGGGGCAATGGGAGCAAAATTTGCTCCCAGCAATCTCTTTATGGCCAAATAGGAGGAGGATGTGGTTCTACGTGACAGGCCATCTCAACTTGTCATGTGGAAAAGATACATAGACGATGTCCTATTTATTTGGGACGGCGACTCTGAGTCTGTGTCCACTTTCCTATCTTCCCTTAATAGCAACGATAGGGGTATAGTCCTTTCCTATGTGGCCAGTTTGATCCAGATTAATTTCCTGGATGTGTTGCTTACCATTGTGGATGATAGCATAATCACATCCACTTTTTTCAAACCCACCGACAGAAATAGTTTTATTCCACTTGATTCCTGCCATCAGCACTCTTGGTTGTCTGCTGTCCCCAAGGGCCAATTTTTTCGCCTAAGGCGGAATTGTTCTAATCTGGAAGAGTTCCTGAAGGAAGCCTCAACTTTGAAATCCAAATTTCTAAGTAAAGGCTATGATAAGGCAGCCCTGGGTTCCTTGATCACGGAAGTAGGGAATAGAGATCGTATGGATCTACTAAGGGAGAAGTCCCCTCAGGTTAATAACAGAAAAGACTTTGGACTAGCCTTTCTTATGACTTATTCCAGCCAACATTGGGCCATTAAAAGAATCATTAAAAAACATTGGCCAGTTATTAAAAACGACCGCATTCTTGGTCCCCTATTACCGGATAATCCTTGTGTTTTATTTAGGGGCGCTACCAGCCTCAGACACATTTTGGTACCTAATGTTCCTGACCCACCCCAGCGTTTAACTTTTTTGGGGGATATTAAGGGCTTTCCCCCCTGTAGGAGATGTAAAGTCTGTAGGATGAACGCACTACGCCAAAGGAGATTGACTGAATTTACATCAGAAGGTACAGGTGTCAACTACCCTAATGAGTCACTCATAACATGTACCACCAAGTGTGTTGTATACCTCCTTAGGTTTCCATGCAGTTTGGAGTATGTAGGACGAACCATATGGAAGTTGCATGTTAGGTTGGGTGAGCACATCACAAATATAAAACAAGGCTTTGACAAGCTTAGTGTCTCTAGACACCATGACTTAGTGCATGATAGAGACCCCAAGGGCACTATCTTCATTGGCATGGAAAAGTATGTTCCCCATTGGCGTGGCAGTAATGGTAAGAGAACCATCTCCAGATCAGAAACAAACTGAATCTACAAGCTTGGTTGTCATGCCCCTAATGGCTTGAACATAGAGTGGGACTTCAGCTGTTTTATTAATAACAGTTGATGTCACCCTCAATACACCACTGTTAATCTAGATGCCTATGATTCTGCCTTTGACTGATAATTAAACTATATGTGTTATGGTAACCCATACTTCCTATGTATTTTATTAACACCACAATTTTTTTCAGAATTATAATTAATTTATTTTTTAGTATTGATACATATGATTTATTCTTATAATTTCATACCGTATACTTATATTTCCTCTTTTTTATTCTTTTTTCGTTATTGTGTATTGCCTGGCTTCAGTCCCTATATATATATTTTTTTGGTTCTATACCAGGCACTCTTATGATCCCAAACAATCGCTTTTTGTTTACTTATACCTTTCACTGTTAGTGAACATTTTGGTAGTATGATGTTTGAATACCAATTTTTATTAGTATTTAATCATACTTTTTAGGCAAAGAATGACTTGTCTCAATCATATAGTTTTTTGAGCAGTATCTTAAAAATCCACTAGATGGCATTGACTATACTCCTTCATGGTCTTTTGTATTTACACTGCTCTATTTAACTATAGGGAGAGATGCCTCTATGTTTATCTGATAGGTTCCTCCCCTTTTTCCCCTTTGATTGTTTTTTTTTTTCATGAGGTTGCAACTACACCTTTGAGACCAATCAAAGCTTGGTTTTGTTTTTAATAAGCCAATTGTGGTGCTTTCCAATGCCCGGCTTGGATTTATAAGATGCATGTGCCTGCGTCGATGCGTATCCCTGATGACGTCAGTTGTGACGGAACGGCCATAGGGTCACAACGCAATACGCATCGCGCATGCGCGTTTTCTATTTAAACGGCGGTGATGTTGTTTTTTCCATCTCTGTAAGATTTTGTTTTTACCTTTTGATATTTTAATAAACCAGCCAAAAATTTTTCTACACCATTGGAGTCGGTCCCCTTTTTTCTTTTGGCATTTATGATTCATTTTTGCTGAAGTTGTGGAAGCACTACCTGACTGCACTATGAAAAGCGATCCTGGGACAGCACCTTGTGAAGCAGCTCGCCAGTTGGTCGTCCATGCAGGAGGTTGATGTCTCTTTCCAGCAGTGTGTCCTGGAGTATTCCCTTGATGGTCCACTTCTACTACTTTATTGATTTATTGTTTTTTTCAACACTAAATATTTCTGAGCACCCAATTGGTCTTGATCTTCTATCAATGATTGGAATTAGTCACTGTGTTTTACTATTTTGATTAATTGATTGAATAATTGATTTATTATTACTCACATATGGTTTTGTCATTAGTCCAGCACTGCACTCTCTATTTCTACATTTGTTTTATGTGCCCTTATATCGGGGTTATAGTGCATAGCAGCAGGACCTTTTTCACAATTTTTATTTATAATTTTTTGATTTTTTCATGCACTTAGCGCAATTCTTTTTTAGTTATTTTGGAACCAATCATACCTTGGGGCTGCGGACTAAAAAATTGTCTGAACGCATCGGTCAGATGGCCACCTTCTCTACTACTCCTTCTTTGACTGACCGAAGCCTCAGCAACACGTTGTCCAGGAACAGGAGTTTGTAGCCTCCCAGTCTCTGGGAACGCGTTGCACAGACCTTTCTGCAAGGCTTCCTGAAGATGTTTCATCCTCTGCTCTCTCTGCGATGGCAAGATAAGGTCCGCAACCTTACCCTTGTAACATGGAACCCTCTCCTTGATACCAGGAATACGAGGATCCTTTCGCAGGCTTTGCAGGATCAGGGAGGCCATGCAGCGTAGGTTTGCTGAGGCATTCGGTCCGGAGTCCTCTGGGTCACTAAGGACGACATGATCCACAGCAACCTCCTCTCAGCCACGTACAAGTCCATGGGTTTCTTGGGACTGTAAATGATCCCTTAAAGACTGGTGCTGAAGATTAATGTGCCAGGCTCCACCTCCATGCTGACACAACCTTCCTCCTCCTCCTCCTCCTCCTCGTCCTCTTCCTGTGTGATCGGCGGGCATGCAGGAACACTGTCTGGATAAAGGGGGCCTTGAGAGCTAAGGAAGTCCTCCTTTCCCTGCCTCTGTTCTGCCCCAAGTGCCCAAGTGCCCTGTCCATTATTCCACGCAGCGTGTACTCCAACAGGTGGACAAGGGTGACAGTCTCACTGGTGCATGCACTGTCACTGCTCACCATACTCGTGGCCTCCTCAAATGGTGACAGGACAGTGCATGCATCCCTGATCATGGCCCACTGGAGTGGGGAAAAAAAACAAGCTCCCCTGACCCTGTCCTGGTACCATAGTCCCACAGGTACTCATTGATGGCCCTCTGCTGCATGTGCAGCCGCTGCAGCATGGCCAACGTTGAGTTCCACCTGGTGGGCATGTCACAGATTAGGTGGTTCTTGGGCAGGTTAAATTCCTTTTGGAGGTCAGCCAGCCGAGCACTGGCATTATATGACCAGCGGAAATGCACACAAACTTTCCTGCCCTGCCTCAGGACATCCTGTAAGCCCGGGTACCTGCCCAAGAACTGCTGCACCACCAAGTTAAGAACGTGAGCCCAACAGGGCACATGGGTCAGTTGTCCCTGTCGGAGGGCGGAGAGGAGGTTGGTGCCATTGTCGCAAACCACCTTTCCTGGTTTAAGCTGGTGTGGCATCAACCACCTCTGAACCTGCCCCTGCAGAGCTGACAGAATTTCTGCCCCAGTGTGGCTGCTGTCCCCCAAGCACACCAGCTCAAGCACCGCATGGCATCTTTTGGCCTATGAACCTGCCACTGAGGAACTGCACATTCCACAAACTCACGGAAGGGGGCAGAGTCTACCAACTGAAAAGGTAGCAGTTGAAGTGCTAGCAATTTTGCCAAGCTAGCATTCAACCGCTGGGCATGTGGATGGCTGGGAGCTAACTTCTTTCTGCGGTGCAGCAGCTGGGGCAGGGAAATTTGCCTGGTACAATCTGACGTTGGTGTACCGATAGCAGATTGCCCGCAAGTACTTGGCTGTGACACACCTAATTCTACACCTTCATTCCTCTCAGTTCAGGTCTCAGAGAGAACTGAAGGTATAGTGGGGTTGGAGATCCCAGTTGATAAGGAGCAAGGAGAGGTCCTCTTTGTTCTTTGGTTTGGGTCTTTTAGGTACGCTTGCCAACAAACTGCATGGCAGGTCAACATATGTCTGTTCAAGCATGTGGTGCCCAAGCGGGAGATGTTTTGGCCATGCGAGATACACTTGAGACATATTTTGCAAATAGCAGCGGTGCAATCTGATGCACTCATCTCAAAAAAGGCCCACACCAAAGAACTTTTGGAATAAGACAGCAGCGCCCTGCACATGCGGAGCTCTGTGGTGTGATGCAGTCAGTGTGCTGCCCTTAAGCTGGCCCCTGGAGGGCATCCTGGTTCATTGGAGATGTGCTTCCTCCTCCTCCTCCTCCTCCTCTCTCCTATCAGGCACCCACGTGGAGTCAGTGACCTCATCATCCCCTCCCTCCTCATCACTGGAGCAAACCTGGCAGTATGCTGCAGAAGGGAGAACATGACTGCCAGATTGCTGTACTTCTTGGGCACCCCCTCTGTCTGGGCTCACGTTACTGCCTTCCTCTAGCTGAGTACCATCATTGGAGCCTTCAAAACGCTGGGCATCCTCCTGGAGCATGTACCCAACACTGTGGTCAAACAGTTTGGGGGACTCCTCAGGAGGACATGGTGGGGCTAGGGAAGGAGTGACTGATGCCATTGAGCGGAGGGAAGAGGCCGCGTTGGCAGCTGCTTTGCCAAAGTACCCTAAGCCTGGGTGAGGGAGGATGAGGAGGATGAGGATGGCTTGGTCATCCACTCGACCAAGTCTTCCGCATGTTGCGGCTCAACACGGCCAGCTGGCTAAAAAATGGCCAAGCGTGTCCCACGGCCACGTGCTGATAAGGATGCACCGTGTCCACGACCATTACTGTTGCCTCTAGACACAGAGCCTGCTTGCCCTCTTTTAATGATTTGTGACTGTCTGCCTCTCCTTGTTGGCCTTCCAGACATACTATTGGCCTGCAGTGAGATGTAGCTGCACAAAACTGAGATGTATATATATACCGATTATACTGCAGCTAGCAGAATCAACTGCCTGCCTGTAGTATTATTAGTATGAGAACACCTAAACTTGTCTTCAGGTAGCTATACTGTAGGTGCAACTGTGCAGGGTTACACAGTACACTAACTGGAAATACTTCAAGAGCCTGCCTGTGCTATTAATAGTATCAGAAGAAGCACACAAGCACCTGGCTTAGAGTAGCTATACTGTAGGTGCAACTGTACCGGGTTACACAGTACATTAACTGGAAATACTTCAAGAGCCTGCCTGTGCTGTTAATAGTATCAGAAGAAGTACACAAGCACCTGGCTTCAGGTAGCTATACTGTAGGTGTAACTGTGCAGGGTACACAGCACACTAACTGGAAATACTTCAAGAGCCTGCATGTGCTATTAATAGTATCAGAAGAAGCACACAAGCACCTGGCTTCAGTTAGCTATACTGTAGGTGCAACTGTGCAGGATTACACAGTACACTAACTGGAAATACTTTAAGAGCCTGCCTGCGCTATTAATAGTATCAGAAGAAGCACAGAAGCAGCTGGCTTCAGGTAGCTATACTGTAGGTGCAACTGTGCAGGGTACACAGTACACTAACTGGAAATATCTTAAGAGCCTGCCGGTGCTATTAATAGAATCAAAAGAAGCACATAAGCACCTGGCTTCAGGTAGCTATACTGTAGGTGCAACTGTGCAGGGTTACACAGTACACTAACTGGAAATACTTCAAGAGCCTGCCTGTGCTATTAATAGTATCAGAAGAAGCACACAAGCACCTGGCTTAAGTTAGCTATACTGTAGGTGCAACTGTGCAGGGTTACACAGTACACTAACTGGAAATACTTCAATAGCCTGCCTGTGCTGTTAAAAGTATCAGAAGAAGCACACAAGCACCTGGCTTAGAGTAGCTATACTGTAAGTGCAACTGTACCGGGTTACACAGTACATTAACTGGAAATACTTCAAGAGCCTGCCTGTGCTGTTAATAGTATCAGAAGAAGTACACAAGCACCTGGCTTCAGGTAGCTATACTGTAGGTGCAACTGTGCCGGGTTACACAGTACACTAACTGGAAATACTTTAAGAGACTGCCTGTGCTATTAATAGTATCAGAAGAAGCACAGAAGCACCTGGCTTCAGGTAGCTATACTGTAGGTGCAACTGTGCATGGTTACAATGTACACTAACTGGAAATACTTCAAGAGCCTGCCTGTGCTGTTAATAGTATCAGAAGAAGCACACAAGCACCTGGCTTCAGGTAGCTATACTGTAGGTGTAATACCCCGTACACACGGTCGGACTTTGTTCGGACATTCCGACAACAAAATCCTAGGATTTTTTCCGACGGATGTTGGCTCAAACTTGTCTTGCATACACACGGTCACACAAAGTTGTCGGAAAATTTGATCGTTCTAAACGCGGTGCCGTAAAACACGTACATCTGGACTATAAACGGGGCAGTGGCCAATAGCTTTCATCTTTTTATTTATTCTGAGCATACCGGGCACTTTGTCCGTCGGATTTGTGTACACACGATCGGAATTTCCGACAACGGATTTTGTTGTCTGAAAATTTTATAGCCTGCTCTCAAACTTTGTGTGTCGGAAAATCCGATGGAAAATGTGTGATGGAGCCTACACACAGTCGGAATTTCTGACAACAAGGTCCTATCACACATTTTCCATCGGAAAATCCAATCATGTGTACGGGGCATAACTGTGCAGGGTACACAGTACACTAACTGGAAATACTTCAAGAGCCTGCCTGTGCTATTAATAGAATCAAAAGAAGCACACAAGCACCTGGCTTCAGGTAGCTATACTGTTGGTGCTACTGTGCAGGGTTACACAGTACACTAGCTGGAAATATTTCAAGAGCCTGCCTGTGCTATTAATAGTATCAGAAGAAGCACACAGGCACCTGGCTTCAGGTAGCTATACTGTAGGTGCAACTGTGCAGGGTACACAGTACACTAACTGGAAATACTTTAAGAGCCTGCCTGTGCTATTAATAGTATCAGAAGAAGCACAGAAGCAGCTGGCTTCAGGTAGCTATACTGTAGGTGCAACTGTGCAGGGTACACAGTACACTAACTGGAAATATCTTAAGAGCCTGCCGGTGCTATTAATAGAATCAAAAGAAGCACATAAGCACCTGGCTTCAGGTAGCTATACTGTAGGTGCAACTGTGCAGGGTTACACAGTACACTAACTGGAAATACTTCAAGAGCCTGCCTGTGCTATTAATAGTATCAGAAGAAGCACACAAGCACCTGGCTTAAGTTAGCTATACTGTAGGTGCAACTGTGCAGGGTTACACAGTACACTAACTGGAAATACTTCAATAGCCTGCCTGTGCTGTTAAAAGTATCAGAAGAAGCACACAAGCACCTGGCTTAGAGTAGCTATACTGTAAGTGCAACTGTACCGGGTTACACAGTACATTAACTGGAAATACTTCAAGAGCCTGCCGATGCTATTAATAGTATCAGAAGAAGCACACAAGCACCTGGATTCAGGTAGCTATACTGTAGGTGCAACTGTGCGGGGTACACCATACACTAACTGGAAATACTTCAAGAGCCTGCCTGTGCTATTAATAGTATCAGAAGAAGCACAGAAGCAACTGGCTTCAGGTAGCTATACTGTAGGTGCAACTGTACACTAACTGGAAATACTGTAAAAACACCTGCCTGCCTGTCAGTATATTAGGAAGAGAATAACAGGAATGGATCTAGCTAAACTGAATACAGTGTATATATATATATATATTTATATATATATATATTATTATTATACAGGATTTCTATAGCGCCGACAGTTTACGCAGCGCTTTACAACATTAGGGCAGACAGTACAAGTACAATACAATTCAATACAGGAGGAATCAGAGGGCCCTGCTCGTTAGAGCTTACAATCTAGGACATATATATATATATATATATATATATATATATATATATATATATATATATATATATATATATATATATATAAAACACATATATATACACAATACACTACAAGTGCAGCTAACTGACTCAACCTGCCTACTCTATCTAACTTAAATCAAATGACACTGTCTATCTCTCTCTCTCCACCGCAACACACTACACAGGGCCAAATTGCAGGCGGCCTTATAAAGTGTGGGGTGTATACTAAACCCCCTGAGCCATAATTGGCCAAAGCCTCCCTGGCTTTGGCCAATTACGGCTCTTTGTACACACGGCGTTGTGATTGGCCAAGCCTGCGGTTCATAGTGCATGCTTGGCCAATCATCAGCCAGAAATGCACTGCGATGCCACAGTGAATTATGGGCGTGACGCACCACTCGAATTTGGCGTGAACAGCCCATAACTTTCGTTATTCGGTGAACGACCGAACACACAATGTTCGAGTCGAACATGCGTTCGACTCGAACACAAAGCTCATCCCTAGCCAAGACCCTGAAACTGAGCTGCAGCACGGTGGCCAATACCTTACAGCAGTTTAACAAGACAGGTTCTACTCAGAACAGGGCTCACCATGGTCTATCAAAGAAGTTGAGTGCACATGTTCAGCGTAATTTCCAGAGATTGTCTTTGGGAAATGTATAAGTGCTGCCAGCATTGCTGCAGAGGTTGAAGATGTGGGGAGTCAGCCTGTCAGTGCTCAGACCATACGCCACACACTGCATCAAATTGGTCTGCATGGCTGTCGTCCCAGAAGGAAGCCTCTTCTACAGATGATGCACAAGAAAGCCTGCAAACAGTTGTCCAAAGACAAGCAGACTAAGGACATGGATTACTGGAACCATGGCCTGTGGTCTGATGAGACCAAGATTAACATATTTTGTTCAGATTGTGTCAAGCGTGTGTGGCAGCAACCAGGTGAGGAGTACAAAGACAAGTGTGTCTTGCCTACAGTTAAGCAAGGTGGTGGGAGTGTCATTGTCTGGGGCTGCATGAGTGCTTTCGGCACTGGGGAGCTACAGTTCATTGAGGGAACCATGAATGCCAACATATACTGTGACATCCTGAATCAGAATATGATTCCCCTCCCTTTGAAGACTGGGCCGCAGGGCAGTATTCCAACATGATAACGACCCCAAACACACCCACAAGACAACCACTGCCTTGCTAAAGAAGCTGATGGTAAAGGTGATGAACTGGCCAAGCATGTCTCCAGATCCTATTGAACAATTGTGGGGCATCCTCAAATGGAAGGCAGAGGAGCTCAAGGTCTATAACATCACCCCAGCTTTGTGCTGTCGTCATGGAGGAGTGGAAGAGGCAGTGGCAACCTGTGAAGCTCTGGTGAACTCCATGCCCAAGAGGGTTAAGGCAGTGCTGGCAAATAATGGTGGCCACACAAAATATTGACACTTTGGGCCCGGTTTGGACATTTTACACAGGGGTGTACTCACTTTTGTTGCCAGTGGTTTAGACATTAATGGCTGTGTGTTGAGTTATTTTGAGGGGACAGCAAATTCACACTGTTATACAAGCTGTACACTCACTACTTTACATTGCAGCAAAGTGTCATTTCTTCAGTGTTGTCAAATGAAAAGATATAATAAAATATTTACAAAAATGTGAGGGGTGTACTCACTTTTGTGAGATGCTGTACATAAAGTACAGCTCTTGTCAAATGGACTGAAAGTCTGACGTTACAATAATAGCCTGAACAAGAAAAGTTCAGTCCACGCATGTGCTCGGACTGAACTGGGAGCTCATCCCTACTCCTAACTAGGGATGAGCTTCGAGTTCGAGTCGAACTCATGTTCGACTCGAACATTGGCTGTTCGCAAGTTCGCCGAACAGCGAACAATTTGGGGTATTCGCGGCAAATTCGAATGTCGCGGAACACCCTTTAAAAGTCTATGGGAGAAATCAAAAGTGCTCATTTTAAAGGCTTATATGCAAGTTATTGTCATAAAAAGTGTTTGGGGACCCGGGTCCTGCCCCAGGGGACATGGATCAATGCAAAAAAAAGTTTTAAAAACGGAAGTTTTTTCAGGAGCAGTGATTTTAATAATGCTTAAAGTCAAACAATAAAAGTGTAATATCCCTTTAAATTTCGTACCTGGGGGTGTCTATAGTATGCCTGTAAAGGGGCGCATGTTTCCTGTGTTTAGAACAGTCTGACAGCAAAATGACATTTCGAAGGAAAAAAAGCCATTTAAAACTACCCGCGGCTATTACATTGCCGACAATACACATAGAAGTTCATTGATAAAAACGGCATGGGAATTCCCCACAGGGCAACCCCGAACCAAAATTAAAAAAAAAAAAAATGACGTGGGAGACCCCCTAAATTCCATACCAGGCCCTTCAGGTCTGGTATGGATATTAAGGGGAACCCCGGCCAAAAAAAAAAAAAAATGGCGTGGGGTCCCTCCAAAAATCCATACCAGACCCTTATCCGAGCACGCAACCTGGCAGGCCGCAGGAAAAGAGAGGGGGACGAGAGTGCACTCCCCCCTCCTGAACCGTGCCAGGCCACATGCCCTCAACATTGGGAGGGTGCTTTGGGGTAGCCCCCCAAAACACCTTGTCCCCATGTTGATGAGGACAAGGGCCTCATCCCCACAACCCTGGCCGGTGGTTGTGGGCGTCTGCGGGCGGGGGGCTTATCGGAATCTGGAAGCCCCCTTTAACAAGGGGACCCCCAGATCCCGGCCCCCCCCTGTGTGAAATGGTAAGGGGGTACTTACCCCTACCATTTCACTAAAAAACTGTCAAAAATGTTAAAAATGACAAGAAACAGTTTTTGACAATTCCTTTATTTAAATGCTTCTTCTTTCTTCTTTCTTCCTTCATCTTCTTCTGGTTCTTCTGGTTCTTCTTCCGGCGTTCTCGTCCAGCATCTCCTCCGCGGCGTCTTCTATCTTCTTCTCCTCGGGCCGCTCCGCACCCATGGCATGAGGGGGAGGCTCCCGCTCTTCTCTTCATCTTCTTCTTCATCCTCTCCTCTTCTTTCTTCTTCTCTTCTTCATTTTCTTCTCCGGGCCGCTCCGCATTCATGCTGGCATGAAGGGAGGCTCCCGCTGTGTGACGGCGTCTCTTCGTCTGACGGCTCTTAAATAATGGGGGGCGGGGCCACCCGGTGACCCCCGCCCCCTCTGACGCACGGTGACTTGACAGGGACTTCCCTGTGACGTCACGGCGAATGCCACAGGGAAGTCCCGTCATGTCCCGTGCGTCAGAGGGGGCGGGGTCACCGGGTGGCCCCACCCCCGTTATTTAAGAGCCGTCAGACGAAGAGACACCGTCACAAAGCGGGAGCCTCCCTTCATGCCAGCATGAATGCGGAGCGGCCCGGAGAAGAAAATGAAGAAGAGAAGAAGAAAGAAGAGGAGAGGATGAAGAAGAAGATGAAGAGAAGAGCGGGAGCCTCCCCTCATGCCATGGGTGCGGAGCGGCCCGAGGAGAAGAAGATAGAAGACGCCGCGGAGGAGATGCTGGACGAGAACGCCGGAGGAAGAACCAAAAGAGCCAGAAGAACCAGAAGAAGATGAAGGAAGAAAGAAGAAAGAAGAAGCATTTAAATAAAGGAATTGTCAAAAACTGTCTCTTGTCATTTTTAACATTTTTGACAGTTTTTTAGTGAAATGGTAGGGGTAAGTACCCCCTTACCATTTCACACAGGGGGGGGCGGGATCTGGGGGTCCCCTTGTTAAAGGGGGCTTCCAGATTCCGATAAGCCCCCCGCCCGCAGACCCCCACAACCACCGGCCAGGGTTGTGGGGATGAGGCCCTTGTCCTCATCAACATGGGGACAAGGTGTTTTGGGGGGCTACCCCAAAGCACCCTCCCAATGTTGAGGGCATGTGGCCTGGTACGGTTCAGGAGGGGGGGGGCCGCACTCTCGTCCCCCCCTCTTTTCCTGCGGCCTGCCAGGTTGCGTGCTCGGATAAGGGTCTGGTATGGATTTTTGGGGGGACCCCACACCGTTTTTGTTTTTTTTTTTGGCGCGGGGTTCCCCTTAAAATCCATACCAGACCTGAAGGGTCTGGTATGGAATTTAGGGGGAACCCCACGTCTTTTTTTTTAAATTTTGGCCGGGGTTCCCCTTAATATCCATACCAGACCTGAAGGGCCTGGTATGGAATTTAGGGGGTCTCCCACGTCATTTTTTTTTTTTTTAATATTGGTTCGGGGTTGCCCTGTGGGGAATTCCCATGCCGTTTTTATCAATGAACTTCTATGTGTATTGTCGGCAATGCAATAGCCGCGGGTAGTTTTAAATGGCTTTTTTTTCCTTCGAAATGTCATTTTGCTTTCGGACTGTTATATACACAGGAAACATGCGCCCCTTTACAGGCATACTATAGACACCCCCCAGGTAAGAAATTTAAAGGGATATTACACTTTTATTGTTTGACTTTAAGCATTATTAAAATCACTGCTCCTGAAAAAACGGCCGTTTTTAAAACTTTTTTTTGCATTGATCCTTGTCCCCTGGGGCAGGACCCAGGTCCCCAAACACTTTTTTTGACAATAACTTTGCATATAAGCCTTTAAAATTAGCACTTTTAAATATTAATGTTCGTGTCCCATAGACTTTAACGGTGTTCGCGTGTTCGGGCAAACTTTTTTCCTGTTCGCATGTTCTGGTGCGAACCCAACAGGGGGGTGTTCGGCTCATCCCTACTCCTAACCCTAGCACTAATCTAATCTAACCCCTAAACCAATTACTAACAGCAAGTCACCCTTTATTTTGCATTCTCACAGTCATCATGTTTTGGGAGGATGTGAACTAAAAGATCAGAGCAGCTGCATAAACAGATGTATCACATTTAAAATCATTCCATGTATTGCAGCTGCATCCGCACTGCAAGGGTTTTTTTTTTTTTTTCAATACTCTTTATTACAAATTTACTTACATATTAATTTACATAGTTTTACATTTTATTCCATTACTTTATAATTCCCCATATGTTTCCAATTACATTCCATTCTCTCCTAGCTATCATTCCATTCTCTCTCATTCACCTTATAGTCACTTTATATTATGTTTTCAGGTATTCCTGTATCCATTGTTAAATAAGATCTATTCAACTTTGCCCAAATGTTTTCATATCTCCGCACATTTCCCCTTTGTTCATACATTATTCTTTCATAAGGTAAAACCTGATTTACTGCTCTCACCCATTGACTTATGCCATGTACACACGAGCGGACTTTTCGACCGGACTGGTCCAATGGACTGAGTCCATCGGACAATTCGACTGTGTGTGGGCTTCATTGGACCTTCAGCGGACTTTTTCGGTCGAAAATCTGACGGACTTTAGATTTGGAACATGTTTCAAATCTTTACGTCGGAACTCCGCCGGACCCAGTTCCTATCGAAAAGTCCGCTTGTCTGTATTCTAGGCCAATGGATGAAAACTGACGCTAGGGCAGCTATTGGCTACTGGCTATCAACTTCCTTATTTTAGTCTGGTCGTACATCATCACGTACAAATCCGTCGGACTTTGATGTGATCATGTGTAGGCAAGTCCGTTCATTGGGAAAGTCCGTTGGAAGTCCACCGAAAGTCCGTCGGACCAGTCCGGTCGAAAAGTCCGCTCGTGTGTACACGGCATAAGTGTCGGTGGGTTTGGCTGAATCCACTTCTCTACTACTTGTTTTCTTGCCAGAAATCATGCTTCTTGCAGAAACATCCTAATATATCTACTCCCTCTCTCCTCCTTTAGTACTCCCAGCAAACAGAGTTCAACCGTGGCCGTAATAGGTCTATTTATAACTTTTTCTAATTTCCTGACCACCTTCTGCCAGTATCTCCCTATATTACCACAATACCACATTACGTGGAGGAAATCTGCCCCCCCTGCCCACATCTTGTGCAGTTTGGTGCAGACATCCTTCTCATTTTATACAACCTGTTCGGAGCCGGGTATGTCTGATATATTATATTTACCTAGATTATCCTGTTATTCATTGCCGGGGATACTTTCAAGTGGGAGGAGCAGATATCATCCCATTCCTGGTCGCTCATATCTGGGATAGCTGTCTGCTATTTATCCCTATCTCCCAACAGTTCACCACCTATTTTACTCTGTAGCAGATGTGAGTATAGTGTGGATACTAATCCCTTTGGTCCCTGTGATCTCAAAATACCTATGAGAGGGTATTTAGATATTTTTAATTCCTTTCTTCTAAACTGTATCTACATCTAAGGTGTATATATCTATAGAATTGTTTACTCGGTAGGTTATATTGAATACACAGGTTTTCATAGGATAATAATGTATTTTTATCATACAACTGACCAATAGTTGTTACCTTATTCTGTTTCCAAAATGTACTATCCTCAAATGTTTCCAAATGCTGAAATGTTGGATTATTCCACAAGGCAGTTTCTGGGGGGATATCAATAAATCCCATCAGTTTTTTTGCCTCCTTCCAAACTGCCCTAGCCAGCTTTAGAAGGGGAATTTTTGCTCCTACCCTCCTCAAATCAGTTGTATCTAGTCCTACCAGGGGATCATCTACCTGCATCCTGCTTAATAAATATTCCTCTACCCTTGTTTTTTGTTCCTGGCTAGGGATGGTCCTGGTGTTTGAGTCGAACATCGGGTGTTCGCCTGTTCGCTGAATAGCGAACAATTTGGGGTGTTCGTGGCAAATTCGAAAGCCACGGAACACCCTTTAAAAGTCTATGGGAGAAATTGAAAGTGCTAATTTTAAAGGCTTATATGCATGGTATTGTCATAAAAGTGTTTGGGGACCTGGGTCCTGCCCCAGGGGACATGTATCAATGCAAAAAAAAGTTTTAAAAATGGCCGTTTTTTCGGGAGCAGTGATTTTAATAATGCTTAAAGTGAAACAATAAAAGTGTAATATTCCTTTAAATTTCGTACCTGGGGGGTGTCTATAGTATGCCTGTAAAGTGGCGCATGTTTCCTGTGTTTACAACAGTCCGAGAGCAAAATGACATTTCTAAAGGAAAAAAAGTAATTTAAAAGTACTCGTGGCTATAGTGAATTGTCGGTTCCGACTCCCGGCAATACACATAAAAGTTCATTGATAAAAATGGCATGGGATTCCCCCACAGGGGAACCTCGAACCAAAATATAAAAAGAAATGCATGGGGGTCCCCCCAAATTCCGGGTATGGATATTAAGGGGAGCCCCGTGCCATAATTTAAAAAAAAATAGCGTGGGGATCCCCCTTCAAAATCCATACCAGACCCTTCAGAGAGAGCGCCCCCCCTCCTGAACTGTACCAGGTCACATGCCCTCAACATTGGGAGGGTGCTTTGGGGTAGCCCCCCAAAGCACCTTGTCCCCATGTTGATGGGGAGAGGGGCCTCATCCCCGCAACCCTTGGCCGTTGGTTGTGGGGTTCTGCGGGCAGGGGGCTTATTGAAATCTGGAAGCCCCCTTTAACAAGGGGACCCCCAGATCCCACCCCCCCTGTGTGAAATGGTAACTGGGTACAAATGTACCCCTACCATTTCACAAAAAATGTGTGGAAACGGTAAAAAAAACACAATACATGCCTTGGGACAAGTCCTTTATTAAAAAAATAAAAAAATAAAACTGTCCCACGGGTGGCTACAGGGAAGCCATAGGGATGTCCCCGTGCATCAGAGGGGGTCAGACCGAGTGGCCCTGCCCCCCTCTGACACTACGGGAAAGCCATAGGGATGACACTACGGGAAAGCCCAGCGACGTCATCGTGTGGCCCCGTCCTCAGTTATAAAAGAGCTGTCACCTGACAGCGGCCGGTCATTACAGCGGGTGCCTCCCATGGAGGCAGATTATAGGCAACGTGCAGCTTTTTTTTTTTTCCGGTCCGTCGGAGCGCGAGAAGAAGAAGAAGAAGACTCCGTGGGACAGTTTTATTTTTTTAATAAAGGACTTGTCCCAAGGCGTGTATTGTGTTTTTTTACCATTTTCACACATTTTTTGTGAAATGGTGGGGGTACATTTGTACCCGTTTGTACCGTTACCATTTCACACAAGGGGGCCGGGATCTGATGGTCACCTTGTTAAAGGGGGCTTCCAGATTCCAATAAGCCCCCCACCCGCAGACCCCCACAACCACTGAGCAAGGGTTGTGGGGATGAGGCTCTTCTCCCCATCAACATGGGGACAAGGTGCTTTGGGGGGCCTGGTATGGTTCAGGAGGGGGGGCACTCTCTCATCCCCCCTCTTTTCCTGCGGCCTGCCAGGTTGCGTGCTCAGATAAGGGTCTGGTATGGATTTTTGGGGGGACCCCACGCCATTTTTTTTTACATTTTGGCGCAGGGTTCCCCTTAAAATCCATACCAGACCTGGAGGGCCTGGTATGGAATTTGGGGGGACCCCCACACATTTTTTTTAAATTTTGGTTCAGGGTTCCCCTGTGGGGGAATCCCATGCCGTTTTTATCAATGAACTTTTATGTGTATTTCCGGGAGTCAGGACCGACAATTCATTATAGCCACAAGTACTTTTAAATGACTTTTTTTCCTTTAGAAATGTAATTTTGCTCTCAGACTGTTGTAAACACGGGAAACATGCGCCACTTTACAGGCATACTATAGACACCCCCAGGTACAAAATTTAAAGGAATATTACACTTTTATTGTTTCACTTTAAGCATTATTAAAATCACTGCTCCCGAAAAAACGGTTGTTTTTAAAACTTTTTTTGCATTGATACATGTCCCCTGGGGCAGGACCCAGGTTCCCAAACACTTTTTAAGACAATACCACGCATTTACGCCTTTAAAATTAGCACTTTTGATTTTTCATGTTCGTGTCCCATAGACTTTAATGGTGTTCACGTGAACAAACAAATTTTTTGCCTGTTCGCATGTTCTGGTGCGAACCGAACCCGGGGGGTGTTCGGCCCATCCCTATTCCTGGCTTACCCAAGATCTTAAATGTTTCAATTGCCCTGCCAGATAATATAAATATAAATTTGGCAGAGCCAGCCCTGCTGCTGTTTTGGGTCTTTATAACGTATTAAGTTTTAGTTTACATCTACCATATGCCCAGATAAATCTAGTCATCTGGGAATTTAGATTTTTAAATATCTGTTTTGGTATTTTTACCGGGGAATGTGCAAAAACATACAAGCACTTAGGCAATACAATAGACTTAATCAGCTATATATATATATATATATATATATATATATATATATATATATATATATTCTTCCTGCCATTGATATTGGTAGTTTTATCCATATTCACAGTTTTTTCTTGACATATTCTACCAGGGGGAGTATATTAGCTTTCAGGGATTCCTCAGGGTCCAAAGTGATGTTTATTCTTAGATATTTAAATGGTTCAACTATTTTTAGTGGGGTCTGAAGTCTCATTCCATTACCTGGCCCAAGCAGCATCAATGCGGATTTCTGCCAATGAAAATGTCCTATATATTTCTATTATTTTTATTGCCTCCATCAGGGAGGTATGCACATTTCCCATATATAGTATGATATCATCACCATATAGACTTATATGTTCAGTCTTTTCCCACACTTTAATCCCTTTGTACTTTTTGGATTGTCTAAATCTATTTGCCAGTGCTTCGATTGCCATGGCAAATAGTGGAGGGGACATTGGGCATCCCTGTCTTGTTCCCCTATATAGTTTTTTTGTGGGAGATAATATTCCATTTATTAATAAGTTTGAACATTGTTGCTTATATAATATTCTTACCCATTTTCAAAATTTTTCACCGAATCCACTTTTTTTCAGCACTGTCTGTAGGAACTCCCATTCTATGGAGTCAAATGCCTTGGTCGTATCCAACGATGCCAAGGCACTTGTCTCCGGAATAAACTCTCTCAGCTGTACCATGAATTGAGTTCTTCTAATATTGGTTGAAGTAGATTTCCCTGGCATAAATCCAGTTTGATCATGCGACACAATGGATAGGATTAATCCATTAAGCCTTTTAGCGAGTATTTTTGCCAATACTTTATAATCTATGTTTAATAAAGAAATTGGTCTATATGACGTACAGTCAGTTCTATCCTTATCTGGTTTTGGTATTAGTATTACTGTTGCTTCATACATGGAAGGGGGCATTTGCCCTGGAGAAATGTCTCTCTATACATCTTGGTCAGGGCTGGTGCCATAATCTCCACATATTGCTGGTACATTTCCAGGGGTATACCATCCATTCTAGAGATTTACCCTTTCCCATAGAAAAGATGGCCTCTCGTACTTCCTCCTCCTCTATATCTTTCTCCATTCCCTCTTTTTGTTCCTCTGTTAATTTGAGGAAATCCAAGTCCTCCAGATATTTCTCTATCTCCTCTCCAGTGCAAGTCAGTGCTGATGTATACATATTAACATAATATCTTTCAAAGCTCATAAGTATCTCCTCTGCTATATTGACAGTTTCCCCTTTCTCGTTTCTCACCTCTGAAATTGCTAATGATGACGACTGTTGTTTTATCAAATAATTTAATATCTTATTAGCTTGGTGTCCTTGCTCAAAATTTTTTTGTTTTTGCTTGAACCTCTTGTGTTTAGCATTGACTGTTAGTCGGTTCTTATACCGGCGCGCTAATCCTGCCCATCTTATCTGATTTATATTTGAGGGATCATTTATAAACTTAGCTTCTGCCCGTGCGCATAACTCTGCCAAGTTAACTCTTCTTCCTATCTATTACTGCGTTTTATATATGATATTGTGGATCTCGTTACCCCTCTTAAATACGCCTTAAAGGTGTCCCAGAGCACACACCCCCATTTTTCTATCCCCATGGGCTTCCAGAAACATTACCATCTGCTCTGAGTTAACCAATGGGATTGAATCCTATAGCCCAGACGTCTTCCTCTAGGACCTATTTTTAAATCAAAAATCAACCCAGAGGGGTCAGACACCCCTCTGGGCATATAAGTGACATATTGCACCATTGGGAGTATCTTCTCATTCCCCAAAGCCAGGTCTATTCTAGACATGCACAATCTCCCTGATGCATGCCACGAATAAGACCTAGACTCTGGGTTTCTAATCCTCCAAAGATCAAACCATCCAACTTCGTCAATAAATTTTTCCAATACCTTGGACCCTACTGTTCCCTTTTGAATATTTTTCCCAAACCTATCCACTTTTGGGTTTAACCACATGTTAAAGTCTCCCATACATATGATATGTGCCTCTGGATATTCTAACATAAATATCATTGCTTCCTTCAATACTCCCATTGTAGCAGGTGGGCGGTTATATATCCCCATGATGACAAATGGCAGTGAATGTACCAGGGCAAACACAAAAACATATCTCCCATCCGGATCCTTCTTTACCCTGATACATTCCCACATCACCGCTCGATGCACCATAAGGGAAACCCCTCTTGAATAAGTTGTATGGCATGAATGACTCGACCATTGTATCCAAAGCTTTTTTAAATAGTCAAGTCTTTCTTTAACCAAATGTGTTTCTTGGATACAGATTATTTTGGCTTGCACTTTACTAATTTCTGTAAAGACCTGTGTTCGTTTTAATTGCGTGCCCATGCCTCTCACATTCCATGAAAAAAAAGTGCACTGACTACTCATATTTACTATTCTTTAACCATCTTTTCACCAGGAATCCTGATTCCTAAGTCTCCTTCTTTTCCTTGTGACCATTCTCTTCTCTGCATACCCCTCCCCCTCCCTCTCACCCCCTCTCCATTCATCCATTCATCTTTCTTCCACATAAAATTTTTTAGGGCATTACCGACATATTGCATCTGCTCTTATATAAGTAATTTGTATCAATTTCAGTCTTTCTGCTCCTCGACCCCTCCCCCACTTTCCTGAGAGAGAGTGGGGTAAAGGGGAGCAAAAGGGAGAGAGAAAAAAAAAGGAAATATATATATATATATATATATATATATATATATATATATATATATATATAATTGCATACCTGCCACCCCTCCCCCCTTCCCCTCCTCTGTGTCCTCATGTGTCACCTATTTATCCTTACGTATGTGTCTTCCTGTGTCATCAGCGTTTCCATTAGTTCTTCCTCTCCCCCCTCTAATTACTCTCAACCCCCCTTTCCCATCCCCTTCTCCCCTGCTAACCTCATCTTAAATATTGTGTTTGCTTGTGTTTAACCTTTAATCTGGTCTTTAGTGACTATATATCGCCTTCCACCTTCTACTCAGAACCCCACGTGCTATCTCAATATTTTCTACATTCGAATATTCAGTGCATATACCCAGTGCACCCCCAAAAAAAAAACCCACCTCACTTCAAAAAGAACAAAAACACACTTCAAAACAAAAACACACAACACAAAAAAAAAAAAAAGGGGGTGAGAGGACGACCCATTAGAGGCCCCAAATAAAAAACTGGGAGCCCCTGGGGGGCCTATTCCCCCCCTCAAAAAAAAAAACTCACTCCTTCCCTCCTCCCTCCATTCCCCTCATTTTCAATAAGTCCTCCCGATAGCGTCTTTATCTGGGGATTTCCATCAGCATCCTATTTTCCCTTATCTAGGTGCAGGTTTAACAGTCCGAATCCATTCTCTGGCTTGTTCCGGGGTACTAAAATACATAGTCTTTCCTCCTTCCTCCACTCTCAACCGTGCTGGATACGCCATAGAATATTCAATTCCTGCCTCTCTCAATTTCCGTTTTATCTCATAAAAAGTTGCCCGTTGCTTTTGTAGCTCTAAAGGGAAATCCGGGAATATTGACACTTTACTATTCTCATAGTGAATATCTCCCTTTTGTCTTGCCTTCCGCAGGATCATATCTCTGTCTCTGCAATTCAACAGTCGTGCCAGGAGGGGTCTAGGGGGGAGCCCTGGTTTTGGTAATGCTGCAGGCACCCTGTGTGCCCTTTCAACTGCAAATACTGCTGATACCTCCATATCTGGGAATACATTTTTCAACCATTTCTCTATAAAGTCCCCAGGGTTAAACCCCTCCACTTTCTCCAGTAAACCGACTATTTTTAAATTATTGCTGCGCATGCGATTCTCAAAACCGTCTATTTTCTGTTGCCGTGTAGCAAGCTGTTTTTCTGATATTAATATTCTTTTGGGCATTGGGGTAACTGCATCCGTCAGTAAAAGTATTCTATTTTCCGCCTCTGCCATCCTATCTCTCATGCTCTGCATATCTTGCCTGATCAGTCCTATATCAATTTTGATCTCATCCATTTTACCTGTCAGGGCTGCATTGCTTAGGTGGATGGCCTCCATTAGCTGCGAGTTCATCTGCTCCAGTGTCAGCTTGGGCTGCTTCTCCCACTTTTCAGACTTCTCATGCTGGGGCGTACTAAGCTTCTGAGTATCCAGAGCTGATGGTCCGCCACTCCGTGTCTGTGGAGGGCTTCGCCCGCCATCTTGTCTGTCTGTCCTCGCAAATTCCTTGAGGCGGTCCGCTGCCGACTGTTTGCTGCTCATCACACCACCGGGGGTGTTCGATTTCCAGGTTATGGGTCTCTGCAGCAGGTACTACACAGGATTCTGATGGAGACTCAGGCTGATCTCGGAGCTCCCGCTAATCACATCCGGCTGTGTCAGCGGAAGTCATGGCCCCTGCAAGGGTTAATCACTAATTTCTTTCCTCAGTTTTACTTATCTGATCCTCTGTTCCCCTGGCATATGGCACACCTCCCACACACTCTGGCTAGGGACTATCCCTGGGCATCAACACATTGGCCTTAATGATGTCAGAACCTTAGATTGCTGGATCATGCGGGAGAAGACATTGCAGGGACTGACCTATCAGCAGGAAGGAGTGAAGAGAAGGGTAAATAAATTATTTATTGTTCCCCTTGACCTAAAAGATCAATTAACCTTTGCAGTGTGGGCACAGCCCCACTACAAGGATAATTTTGTAGTTGCCTGGAGTTGGGTTTTAAACTCTCTATGCTTCACTTTAAAGAAAATTTATACAAACCTTATTACACAATCAAATAAATTATTTTATAGATATACAGTGGATACTAAAATGTTTTAAGGGCGTTTTCCCCCTGCAATTAAAAAGATTTAGTTAATATGAGTGATTTGGAATAATATAAATATCTGGTGTGTTAGAAACAATTAGTTATTCTTAAATGATCATCTTGTCTGCCTCTTGAAGGTGAGAAGTGGTTAATTCTGACATTCAGCTAATTTTCCTCTCACTGAGATGGAGGTGAAATTGAGAATGACTGTTCCTCAAAGGACAATTTAAGGATGACAGTTTCATTTGTTGGTTGCCAATCACCATTATAACAGCATGTTCCTGTAGTTTCACTAGAAACTGAGTTTTTTTTGGCTACTTTTTAATCTAATTTTGTTGAGTTGCTTATTGAATTAATGATAGAAGTAATAACTTCAAATAAAAAGATAATTACTATAGTTTAAGAAATATATGTGTTGTATAGCTCTAAAGCAAATTTTATCTGAAAGTGACATGTCCTGGTACAATGGTATACTTAGGAAAGCATAAAGTCTAATGGGGGTTATTTACGAAAGGCAAATCCGCTTTGCACTACAAGTGCACTGAAAGTACACTTAGAAGTGCAGTCGATTTAGATCCAAGGGGGACATGCAAGGAAAATAAAAAACAGAATTTTAGCTTGCACATGATTGGATGATAAAATAAGCAGAGCTTTCCCTCATTTCAGATCTACCCCTCAGATTTACAGCAACTGCACTTCCAAGTACACTTACAGTGCACTTGTAGTGCAAAGTGGATTTGCCCTTTGTAAATAACCCACATATGTCTACTAAGAATAATATAATTCTTACAGCATGAAAATAATTGTATCTCTTACTTATGAGGTCTTCCATAATTGTAGATCTGATGCATGCAAAATAAATGCATATGACAAAGCATTTAACGCTGGCAGGGGTGCTTACACTGATCAGCTTTTATTTATTCATGTAAAACCTTTATCCCAAAAGGAAAAAAAAAAGCTTGCTGTAAAGGATTATAAAGTGTGAAATAGAGTTTGTCTTCAATTTGTTAGTGTATTTAAATCTGTTCGTACATATACTACCCTTCCTCCCTAGACTGACTAAGCTGCTGTTATTTATGCCCCATGTGCTCCTTCATTCAGAGTGGAGGCACTCTAATAAAGGAGGTGTGTTGCTGACCAGATCACTAAGTGAAAACAGAGGGAAAAAAGCTTAAAAAAAAGACAAATACAACCATCACATCTAATGATTGATGATTGATAAGCTGCAATATATTACAGTTTTGGTTTTGGGTTTAATACCACTTTAACCTCCCTGGCGGTATGATTCTTTCTGATTTTAGGTGCTGAAAGCGGTACAATTATTTTGCATGGAAATTTGGCGTTTTATATTGTAGGTCTGTAATTATTAACAATAACACACTTAAATCTGTCCAAACAAGAGTCTAGTAGATATTCTGGGCATGATAAAGTTTGAAACACAAAAACATAAATTATAATATAATAAAAAAAAAATAATAATTAAAAAAAATAAAAATAAATAGTAATAAAATAAATTTCCACACGATTCACTATCGCTCAATTCTGCAAGTGTTCTAATTTACTATCGCTGTTTTCTAGCTGGTCTAAAGCCATTTTTGACGTAAAGGGACACTTTTTGGTTGCTATGGACAATCTCCAGTTTCCAGGCAGAAAGAACAGTATATGCAATATAAAACTGCATGCAGGGCATGGGCCAGAGCACTGGGGACAAAGGGGATGTGAAATGATTTCATACAGTACTGTAATCTGTAAGATTACAGTACTGTATGTGTTATGCTTTTTACATTTTTTGGAATTTGCCGCCAGGCTCCGCCCCCGTGCGTCGCGACGCTCGCAGGGAACGGAGCCTGGCACAGAGAGGCTTCGGAACAGGACACAGCCCGCGGACACTGCGGGGGACATCGCAGGATCCCGGGGACAAGGTAAGTAAGTAGGCACCAGGATCCTGTGATGCAATCCCGAGTGTGGCTCGGGGTTACCGCTAACGGTGCTGAATTTTAACCCCGAGCCACACTCGGGAAAACCACCAGGGAGGCTACGCAGTTGTTTGCAGACTGGACTCATCCTGACAAGGTGTTGCTCTGCCAAAGAGATTCCCCCAGAAATACCCTATGGAGGAAGAGTTCATTAAGAAGTGTAGAATGCTCTAGGTAGATGCGGCGGTCCCTTATCTCAATTAGAACTTTACATGCCCGGTGGATTACATCCTGATTTTTAGGGATATTTGTGAATAACGATGCTTATGATGCTCATCTTTTGCCTGGTTGGGTATGGCCTTGCAGGTAGAGGTTGCAGCTATTGGAGACCACCAGAGTTTTAGATGAATATAACAAATAGGGAATGGCGCTGTGCATAAAGGATGTATTGGTATGTAATGTTTATCTGATGGTGGTGATAGATGTATCAATGTGACATACTATAGGGGACAACAATAGGTAGTAATCGCTTAGAATGCAGCACTATTTATCCCACATAAAAATAGAAATGAGAAATTAATAAATAAATAATAAAATAAGTGCTAATTAATAAATAGATTAGTGAGTGACAATAAATATAAAAAAAACAACTGTTATCCCATATGCAAAATTAATAATATTGATGTAGGAGACCACTAATAATAGTATAACGTGAATGAAAGGTGATAAGTGCAAAAGTGACAGGTATGATACAATTAGCAATGTTCCAGCCCCTGCTGGATGGTAAAAATAAAAATAAAAATAAAAATAAAAATAAACTGCAAATATTAAATTAGGATAGAGGGTGTCCACAATCCTCTATGGTGAAGGACAAAAAATGCAAAGCAATGTGTGTGAAAAAAAAAAAAAAATATATATATATATATATATATGTGAGGTATATGTATATATAAAAAAAAGTGTATAAGATAGAGGGTATCCGCAGCCCTCTATAGTAAAGTGCTAAAGATGCAAAAATTGGATGCGTGGAAAAAATTATATAAATATGACATATAAATATATTTAAAAGTGTGCAAATATTAAGACCCAAACTGGTGAATAATAGATATGTATATATAGAGGTATGTCTCTAATAGACTGATGGTAAAACAATTGGTAGCAATAATAAGTCTCATGTGAAATGACAAAAAAGTTCATGTGATGTCTTCCACCGAATTTCTTCCAGATATTTAAAACAAACTCCCCCTAATGTGATTCCACTCACCGGAACGCTGTACCCCTGCAGGGGTATAAGCATAGGATGTTTGTGTGTCGGGTGCCGACCAAATCCAGGTGCCAATCAGATCTTTGTATGTTGGTATCCCCTCAATCCAGATCAACCACTCGTACACAGGAAGGAGATGAGGGAAGTTGATAATTCCCTGTTGGAATCCTATTTCCGGCCGGACATCCGCTCCAAAGTATTATATGTAATGAAAGAATTGCTCCACATAGCGTAACTCCATTAAGTAACTTTTATTTATAGATGTTTAAACAGTCCAAAGGAGCATAGTAAATCCAAGGAATGAACAAATTAAAAAGAGAGGAGGGAGCATGCAAGCTCTCTATCTCTCCTAGCCGTTCCGGGACGCAGCGTGGTACACAGCTGCCGCTTGCGTTCCACCGGTCAGCTATCGAAAACCACAGTGACAGGAAGTGACGTTGTGCGTGCCAAGATAGTCCCGCCTAGGGGGAGTTTGTTTTAAATATCTGGAAGAAATTCGGTGGAAGACATCACATGAACTTTTTTGTCATTTCACATGAGACTTATTATTGCTACCAATTGTTTTACCATCAGTCTATTAGAGACATACCTCTATATATACATATCTATTATTCACCAGTTTGGGTCTTAATATTTGCACACTTTTAAATATATTTATATGTCATATTTATATAATTTTTTCCACGCATCCAATTTTTGCATCTTTAGCACTTTACTATAGAGGGCTGCGGATACCCTCTATCTTATACACTTTTTTTATATATACATATACCTCACATATATATATATATATATTTTTTTTTTTTTCACACACATTGCTTTGCATTTTTTTTTCCTTCACCATAGAGGATTGTGGACACCCTCTATCCTAATTTAATATTTGCAGTTTATTTTTATTTTTATTTTTATTTTTACCATCCAGCAGGGGCTGGAACATTGCTAATTGTATCATACCTGTCACTTTTGCACTTATCACCTTTCATTCACGTTATACTATTATTAGTGGTCTCCTACATCAATATTATTAATTTTGCATATGGGATAACAGTTGCTTTTTTTATATTTATTGTCACTCACTAATCTATTTATTAATTAGCACTTATTTTATTATTTATTTATTAATTTCTCATTTCTATTTTTATGTGGGATAAATAGTGCTGCATTCTAAGCGATTACTACCTATTGTTGTCCCCTATAGTATGTCACATTGATACATCTATCACCACCATCAGATAAACATTACATACCAATACATCCTTTATGCACAGCGCCATTCCCTATTTGTTATATTCATCCCTTTTAGGGTACACGTTAGTGTCCCTTGCCTACATAGGGGAGCTGCAGTTGCAAATACACCCTGTAGCGCGGATCCACTGACAAAACTACCAGAGTTTTAGGATTGAGCAAGGCATCTGTCCAAAAGGTTAGAGTCCACATGCAGCGATGCTGACTTGGGCGAGTATTCAGTGGGTTTCCCTTGGGCTGTTTGTTTAACTTTGAAGGATTTAATTTAGCAGATTTCATGTTTGGGACTTTTTTTCATACACATGCACTGGACTCTTTGGTTAAAGTGCTGATCTGCAGATTTACCCTGCAAGAAGCTTTTGGCAAGTTTTCCTTTTCACAAAGAATAATGCCTTGGCCAGATTGGGATAAGTATATCCAGAAGATTTCAGGGAGTAAAAGTCCTCTTCTACCACTTCAGAAGAGGGGTAAGCACTCAACTCAAAGGTCAGCTGCCCCCTCTACTTCTACTCTTTCTTCTATAAGGCTTTCCTTTGGCTGATTTCAAGCCTTGGATTCCAGGGCAAAGCCTCAATCCCAGTTCCGTTAAAGGTCCTGGGACTTTAAGCCAGTAAAATCAGATAATAAGCATCTTTCCCAATTAAGCAATGAAAAAGTGCCACCACTCTGTTGGGTGTGTATGTGGGGGGGGGGGGGGGCGTTTGCAGGCTTTTATGAAAATATGGCAGGGAGACGTAGCAGATAAATGGGTCCACTGTACAGTCTCTCTATAGTTTCCCCCCCCTGCCCACTTTATGCTTTCAAATGTTCTTTTAATTCACAACAAAGATTGTTGCTTTTGAAGGCTCTTGATCATCTTCTGGGTCAAGGAGTTATCATACCTGTATCAGAGGACAAGATATTTTGAGATTTTGAATTCCAATTTTTTTACACTCCTGAAGCCAAATGGGGATGTTCGTCCCATACGAGATCTCAAATATCTTAATAGATTTCTCCATGTGAGCAGGTGAGGTTTTGAATGGAATCTGTACGTACAGTTGTAGCTTTGCCCCATCCAGGGGATTTCCTGGCATTAGTGGTCAAAAAGGATACTTATTTACATGTTCTGATCTTATCATCTGGAGCACAAAGTTTCTCTCACACATTGCTCAGGCAAAGGGGATTTTTCCATTCAGGGAAGTGTCCTGCGTTGAGAAATCAGAAATTCTCTCAGATCCCTGAGTTATCTCTCAATTCATCTCTGCATGAGGGTTGGGGAAGATGGTCACCTTGTTCATTGTGGTTTCCTTTGCTCAGTTCCATTCCAGACATTTGCAGCGGAATGTCCTGATGGCATGGGATGAGGGGGCATAGCCATTGAACTCTCCAATGTCCCTACATCCCAGCACTCTGTGATCTTTGGACCGGTGGATGTCTCCCTGAAGGCTGGAGGCCAGGAAATTATTTCTCCCCCTTTTTTGGAAGGCGATGATGACTTATGCCAGCCTAATGATTTTGGGGGGAGGTGGTCTTTAAATAACTTTTCCGTGCAGGAAACATGGTTTTCACAGAAGAGGTCTTTACCTATTATTTTTCTGAAACTGTGCAAGATCCACCTGTTTCTCCTGCATTAGTCAGCACGGCTGCAGGGTCCCCACTAAGGGTTCAATAAGACAATACCATGGCCATGGCATACATAAATCATCAATGGGGCACCAGAAGCAGGATCCAAGCAGTCCAAGATGAGGTAGACCTCATGTTATGACCTGAGCTTCATATCCCCACTTTGTCTGCAGTTCACATCCTAGGAGTAAAATATTGGCAGGTGGACTTCTTCATCTGCCAGAAGTTGTCACCAGGAGAGTAGACCCTCCACTCTGAGGTGTTCAAGGCACTCTGTCTGCAGTGGGACACACTGGATGTGGATCTTTTGGCATCAATGCAGAACTGGACCGGTTTATTTTAGGTCTGTTTTCACTGTAAATTTCCAAAAAAGTTGTTCAGTGGTTCAACTGCAATTTACATAGTTCTGATGCACATTTAGGAGCAGGCAGCTGCCGGCATCCTTAACAACTGATGATTTATCAGCTGTCAGAGGGGATCCCCGCTGAGAGCTGAATGTAATCAAAAGAATTACCGGCAATAAAACTTGAGAAAAAAAACAGCGTGAGGGTCTCCCCAATCCCTACCAGGCCTTCCGGGGTCTGGTATGGATTTTAAAGGCACCCCATGCCAAAATTAAAAAGAAAACTAAACTGCATTTTGGCCTCTTCCCCACAACCCTGGCTAGTGGTTGTGGGGGTCTGCAAGCAGGGGGCTTATTGGAGTCTGGAAGCCCCCATTAACAAGGGCCCCCAGATCCCAGCCCCCCATGTGACTACTACTCATTTACCAAAAAAGTGTCAAAAATAAAAACACAGAGCATTTTTGACAAGTTCTTTATTAAAAAAAAATGTCCCCAAAGTAAATCCAGCATCAATCACGATGAACGCCACCTCTGCCGTCGCCAACCAGAGGGTGACCCCCACCCCCTTGTGCCATCATCGACCCAGCATGCCCTAGTCAATGACATCACAATGGGGTGGGGCCACACATTACATCACATCACTGAGTGCTCCCGCCCTTTTGTTTATTTAGCTGTGGGAAGTGGTGGAGCTATCAGACTGTAAGAGCCAGTGTCGGGTTTAGACCTGCTTTTTTTCAGGCTGGCAGCAGCTGCGTTTTTTGTGATTGATGCTGGTACTTCTTGTCAAACATCAGTGCCTGACCTCACAAACACGCTTCTAGAAGACAAAACATTCCCATAGACACACTCCTAAACCTTGTGGACAGCCTTCCCAGAAGAGTTGAAGCTGTAGTAGCTGCAAAGGGTGGGCCAACTCAATATTGAACCCTACGGACTAAGACTGGGATGCCAATAAAGTTCATGTGCGTGTAAAGGCAGGCGTCCCGATACTTTTTGACAATATAGTGTATGTGTAGATAGATATATATATATATATATATATATATATATATATATATATATCTATACATACAGTATCTCACAAAAGTGAGTACATCCCTCACATTTTTGTAAATATTGTATTACCGTATTTATCGGCATATAACACGCACTTTTTTCCCCTGAAAATCAGGGGAAAATCGTGGGTGCGTGTTATAGGCGGATCCCTGTCACTTTTTGTTCGGATCGCCGCCGATATACACAGCCGTGTGTAAATTCAAATATGGCGCCGAGACTGCAGGGACTCGGAGGAGCGGAGATACACATACCCAAGAGTCCTCGGCTTTTCACAGTCCCGCCCAGTCCCGCCATTGGACCTGTGTGATGTCCATCATAGGGTGGGACTGGGCGTGACTGTGAGCGGCGCCGAAAAAAGCCGAGGACTCTCGGGTATGTGTATCTCCGCTCCGTCGAGTTCCTGCAGTCTCGGCGCCATATTTGAATTTATACACGGCTGTGTATAACGGCGGCGATCGCGGCGAGCACTGGGGCAAGGCTGAACTGGGGCAAGGCTGCACTGGGGCAGGGCTGCACTGGGGCAAAACTGCACTGACATGGCTGCACTGACAAGGCTGCACTGGGGCAAAGCTGCACTGAAAAGGCTGCACTGGGGCAAAGCTGCACTGAAAAGGCTGCAATGGACACTGGGGCAAGGCTGCACTGACAAGGCTGCAATGACACTGACAAGGCTGCAGATGGACACCGATAATGCTGCATTGATGGGCATTTTAATGTAAGTTTTTCTTCCTTAAACTTTACTCCTAAAAGTTTTTTTCCTTAAAATTCCCTCCTAAACTTGGGGTGCGTGTTATACGCCGATAAATACGGTATATCTTTTCATGTGACAACACTGAAGAAATAACACTTTGCTACAATGTAAAGTAGTGCATGTACAGCTTGTATAACAGTGTAAATTTGCTTTCCCCTCAAAATAACTCAACACACAACCATTAATGTCTAAACCGCTGGCAACAAAAGTGAGTACACCCCTAAGTGAAAATGTCCAACTTGGGCCCAAAGTGTCAATATTTTGTGTGGCCACCATTATTGTCTAGCACTGCCTTAACCCTCTTGGGCATGGATAGAAAAATATAGAAGAATTGGGGGACTTTGAAGTTGCTAATAAACCCAAATTTTTAAAAAAGTTTTTAAACATTTATTTTACATTGTTAAAATTTATTTGATAAAATAGATGGGTTCAATAAACACATATATCACATTAAAGGAAAAGAAGGGTTGTAATTGCGTAGGTAAAAGTGATAATGAAAAAAAATTAAGGAACAAGCAGCTGGCAATCACACAACAGAACAAATTGTGTCAAAATACATAAAAAAAAAACAACAATCGCTGCTCTAAATAAATGGTGATATAAACATGTGAAATAAAAAAAGTGACAATGATCAGTAGGATTTCCATATAAGTCCATATAGAAATGAATGTGGTAAAATCATTGCAACACATGTCCAAAGATAATGAATGACCATACACCCAAGTGTGCCTTCCACCGTATAAATACAAGATGTGCCCTTACCATATAGCTAGACTCCACGTTACAGGAGTCTAGTCAGACATGTTATCACACATCATGAAGAATCCATCCACTGAAGATAAAGAAGGATAGTGTCACGCTCACTGGTGCTAGTTAGTCACTTTTTCCCATGAAGGTTTATGAAAGAAAGGAAAAAAGTCGCCACATAATGTAAAACGAGGGTGGTTTTATTGAAGAAATGCCATTAAAAGTGACCACAGGTCCGATACAGTATAACAGATAGATAAAAAATTCCTATATAAAAAATCTGCAGATCAAGATAGCGTGGTACAGCTGGACATAGACTCCGTCCTGCTAGTTTTGTCATACATGATGTCATCGGGGGCATACTCCTGAAGAAGCTGTATAACAAAATTGGCAAGATATGTTGAGTGGAAGTATCCATTTTTCACATGAAATGTGATATGTGTTTATTGAACCCATCAATTTTATCAAATGATGTTGAACAATGTAAAATAAATGTTAAAAAACTTTTTAAAAAATGTGTGTTTATTAGCACCTTTAAAGTCCACCAATTTTCCTATATTTTTCTATTCAATATTGGGATGTGGTGCCAAATTACTCTTTCTTCATTCAGAACTGAACAGTGGTGACTCTTGGGCATGGAGTTCACCAGAGCTTCATAGGTTGCCACTGGAGTCCTCTTCCACTCCTCCATGACGACATCACAGAGCTGGTGGATGCTAGGGACCTTGCGCTCCTCCACTTTCCATTTGAGGATGCCCCACAGATGCTCATTAGTTTAGGTCTGGAGACATGCTTGGTCAGTCCATCACCTTTACCCTCAGCTTCTTTAGCAAGGCAGTGGTCATCTTGGATGTGTGTTTGTTGGAATACTGCCTTGCCACCCAGTCTCCGAAGGGAGGGGATCATTCTCTGCTTCAGTATGTCACAGTACATGTTGGCATTCATGGTTCCCTCAATGAACTGTAGCTCCCCAGTGCCGGCAGCACTCATGCAGCCCCAGACCATGACACTCCCACCACCATGCTTAACTGTAGGCAAGACACACTTGTCTTTGTAATCTTCACCTGGTTGCCCCCATACACGCTTGACACCATCTGAACCAAATAGGTTTATCTTGGTCTCATCAGACCACAGCACATGGTTCCAGTAATCCATGTCCTTAGTCTGCTTGTCTTAATCAAGCTGTTTGGAGGCTTTCTTGTGCATCATCTGTAGAAGAGGCTTCCTTCTGGAATGACAGTCATGCAGACCAATTTGATGCAGTGTGCAGCATATGGTCTGAGCACTGATGGGCTGACCCACCCCCCTTCAACCTCTGCAGCAATGCTGGCAGCACTCATATGTCTATTTCCAAAAGACAACCTCTGGATATTACGCTGAGCACGTGCACTCCACCACTTTGGTCGACCATGACGAGGCCTGTTCTGAGTGGAACCTGTCCTGTTAAACCACTGTATGGTCTTGGCCACCGTGCTGCAGCTCAGTTTCAGGGTCTTGGCAATCTTATTATTGCCTCTGCCATCTTTATGTAGAGCAAAAATGAGAGAGTAAGAGCGATAACACCAAATTTAACACACCTGCTTCCCATTCACACCTTGTACCTTGAGACCTTGTAACACTAATGAATCATGTGACACAGGGTAGGGAAAATGGCTAATTGGGCCCAATTTGTACATTTTCCCTTAAGGGTGAAAATATATAACAAAATATTTACAAAAATGTGAGGGGTGTACTCACTGTATACTGTATAACCCAATTGTTGGTAAAATATTAAAAAAATGATGTTACACTGAGTAAATAAATACCTAACATGTCACGCTTTAAAAATTGTGCACGCTCATGGAATTGCAACAAACTACTTAAAATAACACTTACATATCTCCATATGCGACGCTTTAAATTTTTTTTTACAGGTCACCTGTTTAGAGTTGCAGAGGAAGTGTATTGCAAGAATTATTGCTCCCACTTTTTTTGGGGCGATGCATCAGATGTGTGGTACGAACATTGTTTTGCATATGTGTGCACAACTTACCGATGCATTCACTTCTGCATGTGAGCATACAGGGAAGGGGGTGCTTTAAAAAAAAAATCTTATTTTCTTTTTTTTTTTTTTTCATTTTTACACTGTCCCTTTAATTTAATTTCATTTTGATCAGTTTTATTCCTATTACAAGGAATGTAAACATTCTTTGTAATAAAAATAAGGGATGACAGGTCCTCTTTTTTGGAGAAATCTGGGGTCTATAAGACCTCAAATCTCTACTTTACCTTTGAAAGCAAAAGATGAAAAAAAATTGATCTTTTCCTTATAAAAAAAAAGTTTACTTCTGCCATAGACTGGAAGTGATGTTATGATGTCGCTCTGGTCCTCACAGATCATGGAGGTGATCAGAGACAATCTGGTCTCTGTACACTTCTATGGCCAGCTGGGCGAACCGTCTGATCGCTTCCTGGGCTCGCCGGTAAGAACAGTAAGCCTAAGAAACACCGATGGGAAAGGGAATCGATGGCACTGTTGCATCCTTGGGCCGTTGTACCAGTGTCCACCAGCGGGTGTACTCTGGCAGTGTGGAGCAGACAGCACCCTCTGCGCTCAGGTGTAACATGAGGTCAATTACTGCAGCCTTATAAATACCCGGCAAGCCCTCACATGCTTGCCTTGGTATCTCTCTCCCTGTGCTCCGATCTTGCTGCCTTTATCTTGTCCTTGGGCCTGCATCTGTCCTGTCCTGACCTGATCCGATCCCTATCCAGAGCACATCCTGTTCTTGTCCCTCCGGTTTCCTGATTTCCCTGGATCCCTGCCTTGCAGCCTATCCATCCATCCTCACCCTGTCCTGTTGGTTCCCCGTCCTTTCCCATCTGACTGACCTCCTTGTGTATGACCTCGGCCCGGCTTTTGTTACGATTACGGTATTTCTCATGCATTTGTATATACCATTTGTTTGTGGGTCTGTGGTTGGTTTGCACTGTATATATTTCACTTATTTGTCACCCATTTAATAATAAACACCCTTATTTTTCACTTACATGTGTTTCTGGTTTCCTCTGTGCAGTCCACACAGTCTGGTCTACTAAATTCCCTGACAGTATACCAAGGCCATCCCTGACCAGACGTGGCTGCATTGTGGAACCATCCGGGTTGTTAGTTCTGCTAATATGGATTTTAATGAAATCAGTTATTCCCTGCTGGCAGAAGATGATGGTGATTATTGTCGCCAGATTTTGAAAGGGTGGACTAGTGACCAGCTGATGGAAACTATCCGATCAGCTCATTCCTTAGTGGATCAGGGGTATATGTAATTTGAAGATGTTCAGCCCCTGATCCAGTTATGTGCAAAACCAGCCCTGTCATGGATTCCCGAAGGGAGCAATGATTTTTGTCCCCCCTTCAATTGTGGCCAAGTCGAATCCCTGGTATGGTTATTAGAAGATGATCCACCCTTTTTTATGGAACATTATTCCGCTTGTTCACAGCAGGTGTTGTCTGATTGCATCCATTCAGTGCAATCCCTGGTTAGTCAGGCCGGGTGTGAATCAGCATTTGTTCAACCTGTACTACAGACATGGTCAGATCTCCTGCACTTAGCTAAGCCTCAACATTCCAGCCCAAAGTCTCGGTGCCCACTTTCCAGCCTGATGTGCCTACCTTCCAGTCTGATGTGTCCACTTTCCAGTCTGATGTACCCGCTTTCCAGTCTGATGTCCTGATGCCTACCTTCCAGCCCAAAGTCTCGGTGCCTGCCTTCCAGCCTGATGTGCCTGCCTTCCAGCCTGATGTGCCTGCCTTCCAGCTTGATGTGTCTACCTTCCAGTCAGATGTGCCCGCTTCCCAGTCTGATGTCTTGATGCCTGCCTTCCAGCCCAAAGTCTTGGTGCCTGCCTTCCAGCCTGATGTGCCTGCCTTCCAGCCTGATGTGTCTACCTTCCAGTCTGATGTGCCCGCTTCCCAGTCTGATGTCTTGATGCCTGCCTTCCAGCCCAAAGTCTCGGTGCCTGCCTTCCAGCCTGATGTATCTACCTTCCAGTCTGATGTGCCCGCTTTCCGGCCTGATGTCTCGATGCCTGCCTTTCAGTCTGATGTGCTAAAAAAAAAAAAACCCACAGGCAAGGAGTGAGTGAGTGAAGGAAAAGAGATTGGGACTTTATATGAAGCCAATGGTTTCAGTCTGATGTGCCCACTTTCCAGTCGGCAGGGCCGGTACAAGGCAGGGGCGGAAGGGGCGGATGCCCTGGGCGGGACAAATTACTAGAGGAAGGGGGGCGCAGGTGAAGTGGCTGGACTGTACACACAGAATACTGCACAGCCAGTCAGAGCTGCTATGATGTCTGTGCCATGCGCTAGTGCACAGCGAGGACGAGCCCTTCACTTCCCTGTCAGACAGAGCAATCTCCGCCCGACTGCCGTTGTTCTGACAAGAAAGTCCCCCCCCCCTATGGGATAGTGTTGGGCAGGGCCGGATTAACATAGGGGCTGGTGGAGCTGCAGCTCCAGGCCCCTCCCTCAATATAGGCCCATGGCAGTTTCTTATGAATATCTGTGTGCCTTCCTGAAGGAAGAGGAGGAGCCCTCTGTGCTCACATGGAGGAGACAAGAGTCAGTGCAGCCGAGTCCTGTCTCTGTCCATGCCTGACTCCTATCACAGGATCTGTTCATTCACACAGATCGTCCTCAGTGTCTGGGAGCTGTCTGGGGGAGGGGCGCTGATGTCCTAACCAGCAGGAGCCCGGGAGATAAGGTTAGTACATTTGTTAGGGAGGTGTTTTATTGCGCTAGTGGAAAGACTGCTGCTTCCCCCCATGTAATGTGCTCTTGTGCCCAGTGCCCAGCATGTCATGTGCATTGCAGTGCCCCATATAATGTGCTGTGCCCACCATGTGCTGTGCATTGCAGTGCCCCCATGTAATGTGCTGTGCCAACCATGTCATGTGCTGTGCATTGCAGTGCCCCCCATGTAATGTGCTGTACCCACCATGTCATGTGCCTTGCAGTGCCCCCATGTAATGTGCTGTGCCCACCATGTCATGTGCTGTACATTGCAGTGCCCCCATGTAATGTGCTGTGCCAACTATGTCATGTGCTGTGCATTGCAGTGCCCCTCATGTAATGTGCTGTGCCAACTATGTCATGTGCTGTGCATTGCAGTGCCCCCATGTAATGTGCTGTGCCCCCCATGTAATGTGCTGTGCATTGCAGTGCCCCCATGTAATGTGCTGTGCCAACTATGTCATGTGCTGTGCATTGCAGTGCCCCCATGTAATGTGCTGTGCCCCCCATGTAATGTGCTGTGCCCCCCATGTAATGTGCTGTGCCCCCCATGTAATGTGCTGTGCATTGCAGTGCCCCCATGTAATGTGCTGTGCCAACTATGTCATGTGCTGTGCATTGCAGTGCCCCCCATGTAATGTGCTGTGCCAACTATGTCATGTGCTGTGCATTGCAGTGCCCCCCATGTAATGTGCTGTACCAACTATGTCATGTGCTGTGCATTGCAGTGCCCCCCCATGTAATGTGCTGTGCCAACTATGTCATGTGCTGTGCATTGCAGTGCCCCCCATGTACTGTGCTGTGCCAACTATGTCATGTGCTGTGCATTGCAGTGCCCCCATGTAATGTGCTGTGCCCCCCATGTAATGTGCTGTACATTGCAGTGCCCCCATGTAATGTGCTGTGCCAACTATGTCATGTGCTGTGCATTGCAGTGCCCCCATGTGATGTGCTGTGCCAACTATGTCATGTGCTGTGTATTGTAGTGCCCCCCATGTAATGTGCTGTGCCCACTATGTAATTTGCTGTGCATTGCAGTGCTCACTATGTAATGTGCAGTGCCCACCATGTAATGTGCTGTACATTGCAGTGCCCACCATGTCATGTGCTGTACATTGCAGTGCCCACCATGTAATGTGCAGTGCCCACCATGTAATGTGCTGTGCCCACCATGTCATGTGCAGTGCCCACCATGTAATGTGCTGTGCCCACCATGTCATGTGCTGTGCCATGCAGTGATCCCACCAAGTAATGTACAGTGCCCACCATGTAATGTGATGTGCCATGCAGTGATCCCACCATGTCATGTGCAGTTCCCACCATGTCATGTGTTGTGCCCACCCTGCCATGTGTGTGCCTAGCATGTAGTGTGTTGTGACCACTGTGTAATGTACTGTGCTGTTCAGCAGTGCCCACCATGTCATGTGCAGTTTCTAACATGTAATGTGCAGTTGCATTGCCCATGAAATGTGCTATGCCATGCAGTGCCCACCATGTAATGTGTTGTGCCATTCAGGGCCCACCATGTAATGCGCTGTGCCCACCACATCATGTGCTGTGCCATGCAGTGCCCACCATGTAATGCACTGTACCCACAATGTAATGTGCTGTGCCATGCAGTGCCAACCATGTCATGTGCAGTGGCCACCATGTAAATTACTGTGCAGTGCCCACCCTGTCGTGCTGTGTTGTGCCCACCATGTCATGTGCTGCACCATGCAGTGCTTACCATGTAATGTGCTGTAAATTGTCCACCATGGCATGTGCTGTGCAGTACCCACAATAGAATGCCCTATGCAGGGCTCACCATGTCATGTGCGGTGTCCACCAATTAATGTGCTGTGCTCACAATGTAATGTGCTGTGTCATGCAGTGCCCACCATATCATGTGGTGTCATGCAGTGCCCACCTTGTCATGTGCTGTGCAGTGCCCACCATGCCATGTGCAGTACCCACCATATCGTATGCTGTGCCCACCATATAATGTGCTGTGCAGTGCCCACTTGTAATGTGCAGTGCTCAGCTGTGCCCGCCATGTCATGTGCTATGCCCACCATATAAGGTCCTGTGCCCACCGTGTGCATGTGCTCTGTTGTGCCCACCATGCAATGTGCTGTGTTGTGCAGTACCAACCATGTCATGTGCTGTGCCCACCATATAATGTACTGTGCCTACCTTTGTAATGTGCTGTATTGGGCAGTGCCAACAGTGTAATGTGCTGTGCCCGCCATGTAATGTGCTGTGCTTCGCCCACCATTAAATGTGCTGTATCCATGTATCCACCATGTAATGTGTAGCGCCAACCATGTAATGTACTGTGCTATTCCCCCCCCCCCGTGTAATGTACTATGCCACAGACTCACCCCCTCACTCTCACCCCCCTCTCTCTCTCTCTCAACCCCTCTCTTTCACCCTGTTCTCTATCTTGCCCCCTTCAACCCCCTCTTTCCTACTACCCTCTCTCTCTCTTTCACCCTCTCTCTCTCTTTCACCCTCTCTCGTCCCCTCTCTCTCATTCAACGCCTTTCTCTCTCTTTTCCCCTCCCTCTCATCCCCACTCTTTCAGCCCCCCTATCGCGCTATAACCCCCCCCCTCTCTCTCTCTCAACCACTCTCTCACACCCCTCTCTCTCTTTAATTTAATTCAACAAAGAATTGTTTGCGTTTTTCATTTTATTTATTTTCATAAAAAGGCCCACCAAAATCCTTAGCACCAGGCCCATGTTGCTCTTAATCTGTCCCTGGTGTTGGGCTGTCCGCCCTGTACTGCGCAGGCGCAGCGCTGTTCCGACGAGAAAGGTCCGCCCTGAACAGCCGTTCATCTTCGGAGACTTTCGGCGTCTCCTTTGTGCGCATGCGCAGTACAGGGCGGACACTATCAGATAGGGGACGTTTCTCGACAGGAGCGAGTGTGATCTAGAGGAGGAGGAACCGAGCAATAGTAAGTAAGCCATCTGCAGATGAATTTGTTAACTCCTTTTTTGGGGGGCGGTTGATATATTACCAATGGTATTTTTTTAAAATGCATGAAGGGTAGTTAATGTGTATTATCAATGCTGCATTAGTGACAAGTGGCAGTTATTTAACCCCTTTGGGCTGCATTAGTGGCACCAGTGTCAGTGTTAATTAACCCCTGCATACTGCAGCAGTTAATTATCAGTGATGCCACTAATGCAACACAAAGGGGTTAATTAACTGCCACTTGTAACTAATGCAGCATTGATAATACACATTAACCCCTTCATGCTGCATATTACAAATACCATTGGTAATTAACCACTTGCCAACCCGTCTCACCCATTCGATCTGATTCCTGTCCGAATCCACAGTTCGCACCGCAATCTGCAAACCGATCCGGGGGTGTCATTAACATTCTATTGACACCTGCAGCGGTTCTCAGAGGGCAGCGTGAACTGCCTGCGGGAGAGATGCGATGCGGGAACCGGCGCTGGAATCGCACTGGTTCTCACATTGCTATAGTGTGAATCTAGGCTTAGGGTTTCGGGTACATGCCCCTGCCCGCCTACTCCCCTGTGATTTGACACAGTGGGAGTATGTCAGCAGATCCCAACCAGTGATTCATGGCCGGGACCTATTGACTGGCTGTGTCACAGCCCAGAGCCCTGTGTTGACAATCAACACAGGGCTCTATACAAAGGAAATGTTCGCTTGCAAAGCAGGGAAAATAAACAAGCCAGTCAATGGTAAAAATCAGTACACACATTACACATTGTTGGGCACACAATTAACCCCTTGGATGCCCCTAGATATTAACCCCTTCTCAGCCGTTGTCATTAGTACAGTGTCGGTGCATATTATTAGCACTGATCAGTGTATAAAGCTACATTCATGACCTAGGTATTCCAGAGCTTCTTTTGGGCAACAAGCGTCCCGCAATTTTGTCGCAATTTGTTGAGGGACAATTGCCACAAAATCGTCTGTGTCTGTGCGTCAATTTGGAAATTGCAGGCAGAATCACAGCAATCCGGAATGCCTAGGTGTGAACTGAGCCTTAGTGTCACTGGGTCCCACTATAAGTCGCTCCTTCTTTACAACCGGGGGGGGGGGGGGCGCAGTTTGCCATCTTTGCCCTGGGCACCAGATGACCTTGTCCCAGCACTGCCAGTCGGTGCCTGCTTTCCAGTCTGATGTGCCTGCCTTCCAGCCTGATGTCTCGGTGCCTGCTTTCCTGCCTGATGTCTCGGTGCCTGCCCTCCAGCCGGATGTCTCAGTGCCTGCCTTCCAGGTTGATGTCTCCACTTTCCAGTCTGATGTGCCCGCTTCCCAGTCTGATGTGCCCACTTCCCAGTCTGACGTGCCCGCTTTCCAGTCTGGTGTCCTGATGCCTGCCTTCCAGCCCGAAGTCTTGGTGCATGCCTTCCAGTCTGATGTGCCCGCTTCCCAGTCTGATGTGCCCGCTTCCCAGTCTGATGTGCTCGCTTTCCAGTCTGATGTCCTGATGCCTATCTTCCAGCCCGAAGTCTTGGTGCATGCCTCCCAGTCTGACGTGCCCACTTCCCAGTCTGATGTGCCCAATTCCCAGTCTGATGTGCCCACTTTCCAGTCTGATTTCCTGATGCCTGCCTTCCAGCCCGAAGTCTTGGGGCATGCCTTCCAGTCTGATGTGCCCGCTTCCCAGTCTAATGTGCCTGCTTCCCAGTCTGATGTGCCCGCTTCCCAGTCTAATGTGCCTGCTTCCCAGTCTGATGTGCCCGCTTCCCAGTCTGATGTCCTGATGCCTGTCTTCCAGCCTGAAGTCTTGGTGCATATCTTCCAGCCTGATGTGCCCGCTTCCCAGCCTGATGTGCACACTTCCCAGCCTGATGTGCCCACCTTCCAGCCTGATGTCTCGGTGCCTGCTTCCAGCTTGATGTCTCCACTTCCCCGTCTGATGTGCCCGCTTCTCAATCGCATGTCTTTGTACCTGCCTTCCAGCCTGGTGTCTCGTTACCTGCCTTCCAGCCAGATGTCTTGATATTGGTGTCTCTGCCTGAAGTTTCAGTGCCCGTGTGTCAGCCTGGAGTTTCGGTGCCCGTATGTCAGCCTGGAGTTTCGGTGCCCGTGTGTCAGCCTGGAGTTTCGGTTCCCATGTGTCAGCCTGGAGTTTCGATGCCCGTGTGTCAGCCTGGAGTTTCGGTGCCCGTGTGTCAGCCTAGAGTTTCAGTGCCCGTGTGTCAACCTGGAGTTTTGGTGCCCATTACCCAGTCTGCTGAACCGGTGCCCTTGACCCAGTCTGCTGAACCGGTGAACTTGACCCAGCCTGCTGAACCGGTGCCCTTGACCCAGTCTGCTGAACTGTTGCCCTTGACCCAGTCTGCTGAACCGGAGTCCGTTATGCCAGTGTCCATTATTCGGCTTGCCGGACCAGTGCCCGGTGTCCAGCTTGCTGAACCGGGGCCCGTTATCCAGCCCACTGGGCCGGGGCCCATTACCCAGTTTGTTGAGCCGGTGCCTGTGATCCAATCTGCCCTTACGGTGCTCGCTGTTTGGCCTGACGACCCGGAGCTTGCTGTCCAGCTTGACGACCCGGAGTCTGCTGTCTTCTTAGATGTGCCTGCTGTCATTTCGGATGTGCCCGCTGTCATTTCGGATGTGCCCGCTGTCTGCTCGGATGTGCCTGCTGTCCTCTCGGATGTGCCCGCTGTCTGCTCGGATATGCCCGCTGTCCAGTTTGATGTACCCGATGCCCAGCCTGATGTACCCTCATCTGTTGTTCAGTTTGAGGCCATGAACTTTGAACAATTTCATCTTGTTGGAGCGTCCGGAGGCCGCTCCTTTGTGGGGGGGTACTGTCATGAGAAGGTTTACCCGTTGGTGGCGCTATCAATCTCTTGGATCACAGTATCAATGTCCATCAGCCGGTGTCTTCCAACACCTAGGACCTGTAGTAAGAGGACTCACCTGCTGGTGGCTCTGTTGCATCCTTGGGCCATGGTACTGGTGTCCACCAGCGGGTGTACTCCGGCAGTGTGGAGCAGACAGCACCCTCTGCACTCAGGTGTAACATGAGTTCAATTACTGCAGCCTTATAAATACCCGGCAAGCCCTCACATGCTTGCCTTGGTATCTCTCTCCCTGTGCCCTGATCTTGCTGCCTGTATCTTGTCCTTGAGCCTGCATCTGTCCTGACCTTATCCGATCCCTATCCTGAGCCCATCCTGTTCTTGAATTCCACATCCTTGCCGCTCTTACAGTAAAGAACCCTCTTCGTAGTTTAAGGTTAAACCTCTTTTCTTCTAATTGTAATGAGTGGCCATGAGTCTTATTAAACTCTCTTCTGCAAAAAAGTTTTATCCCTATTGTGGGGTCACCAGTAGGGATGAGCTTCGAGTTCGAGTGGAACTCATGTTCGACTCGAACATTGGCTGTTCGCAAGTTCGCCGAACAGCGAACAATTTGGGGTGTTCACGGCAAATTTGAATGCCGCGGAACACCCTTTAAAAGTCTATGGGAGAAATCAAAAGTGCTAATTTTAAAGGCTTATATGCAAGTTATTGTCATAAAAAGTGTTTGGGGACCCGGGTCCTGCCCCAGGGGACATGGATCAATGCAAAAAAAAGTTTTAAAAATGGACGTTTTTTCAGGAGCAGTGATTTTAATAATGCTTAAAGTCAAACAATAAACGTGCAATATCCCTTTAAATTTCGTAGCTGGGGGTGTCTATAGTATGCCTGTAAAGGGGCACATGTTTTCCCGTGTTTAGAACAGTCTGACAGCAAAATGACATTTCGAAGGAAAAAAACGATTTAAAACTACTCGTGGCTATTGCATTGCCGACAATACACATAGAAGTTCATTGATACAAACGGCATGGGAATTCAACACAGGGGAACCCCGAACCAAAATTTAAAAAAAAAATGACGTGGGAGTCCCCCTAAATTCCATACAAGGCCCTTCAGGTCTAGTATGGATATTAAGGGGAACCCTGGCCAAAATTTAATAAAAAAATGATGTGGGGTTCCCCCTAAATTCCATACCAGACCTTTCAGGTCTGGTATGGATTTTAAGGGGAACCCCGCGCCAAAAAAAAAAAAAAACGGCGTGGGGTCCCCCCAAAAATCCATACCAGACCCTTATCTGAGCACGCAACCTGGCAGGCCGCAGTAAAAGAGGGGAGATGAGGGTGCGGCCCCCCTCCTGAACCGTACCAGGCCACATGCCCTCAACATTGGGAGGGTGCTTTGGGGTAGCCCTCCAAAACACCTTGTCCCCATGTTACATAGTTACATAGTTAGTCAGGTTGAAAAAAGACACAAGTCCATCCAGTCCAACCATAAAAAAAAAAAAAAAAAATAAAAAAAAAAAAAGGGCCTCATCCCCACAACCCTGGCCGGTGGTTGTGGGGGTCTGCGGGTGGGGGGCTTATCGGAATCTGGAAGCCCCCTTTAACAAGGGGACCCCCAGATCCCACCCCCCCTTGTGTGAAATGGTAAGGGGGTACTTACCCCTACCATTTCACTAAAAAACTGTCAAAAATGTTAAAAATGACAAGAGACAGTTTTTGACAATTCCTTTATTTAAATGCTTCTTCTTTCTTCTATCTTCCTTCATCTTCTGGTTCTTCCTCTGGCGTTCTCGTCCAGCATCTCCTCCGCGGCGTGTTCTATCTTCTTCTCCTCGGGCCGCTCCGCACCCATGGCATGGGGTGAGGCTCCCGCTCTTCTCTTCATCTTCTTCTTCATCTTCTTCTCTTCTTCCTTCTTCTCTTCTTCTCTTCTTCTCTTCTTCATTTTCTTCTCCGGGCCGCTCCGCATCCATGCTGGCATGGAGGGAGGCTCCCGCTGTGTGACGGCGTCTCCTCGTCTGACGGTTCTTAAATAACGGGGGGCGGAGCCACCCGGTGACCCCTCCCCCCTCAGACGCACGGGACATGGCGGGACTTCCCTGTGGCATTCCCCATGACGTCACAGGGAAGTCCCTTCATGTCCCGTGCGTCAGAGGGGGGCGGGGTCACCGGGTGGCCCCACCCCCCGTTATTTAAGAACCGTCAGACGAGGAGACGCCGTCACACAGCGGGAGCCTCCCTCCATGCCAGCATGGATGCGGAGCAGCCCGGAGAAGAAAATGAAGAAGAGAAGAAGAGAAGAAGATAAGAACGGGAGCCTCCCCCCATGCCATGGGTGCGGAGCGGCCAGAAGAGAAGAAGATAGAAGACGCCGCGGAGGAGATGCTGGACGAGAATGCCGGAGGAAGAACCAGAAGAGCCAGAAGAACCAGAAGAAGAAGATGAAGGAAGATAGAAGAAAGAAGAAGCATTTAAATAAAGGAATTGTCAAAAACTGTCTCTTGTCATTTTTAACATTTTTGACAGTTTTTTAGTGAAATGATAGGGGTAAGTACCCCCTTACAATTACACACAGGGGGGGGCGGGATCTGGGGGTCCCCTTGTTAAAGGGGGCTTCCAGATTCCGATAGGCCCCCCGCCCGCAGACCCCCACAACCACTGGCCAGGGTTGTGGGGATGAGGCCCTTGTCCTCATCAACATGGGGACAAGGTGTTTTGGGGGGCTACCCCAAAGCACCCTCCCAATGTTGAGGGCATGGGGCCTGGTACGGTTCAGGAGGGGGGGCGCACTCTTGTCCCCCCTCTTTTCCTGCAGCCTGCCAGGTTGCGTGCTCGGATAAGGCTCTGGTATGGATTTTTGGGGGGACCCCACGCCGTTTTTTGGGGGGGTTTTGGCGCGGGGTTCCCCTTGAAATCCATACCAGACCTTTCAGGTCTGGTATGGAATTTAGGGGGAACCCCACATCATTTTTTTTAAAAAAGTTTGGCCGGGGTTCTCCTTAATATCCATACCAGACCTGAAGGGCCTGGTATGGAATTTAGGGGGACTCCCACGTCATTTTTTTTTTAAATTTTGGTTCGGGGTTCCCCTGTGGGGAATTCCCATGCCATTTTTATCAATGAACTTCTATGTGTATTGTTGGCAATGCAATAGCCGCGAGTAGTTTTAAATGGGTTTTTTCCTTCGAAATGTCATTTTGCTGTCAGACTGTTCTAAATACGGGAAACATGCGCCCCTTTACAGGCATACTATAGACACCCCCCAGCTATGAAATTTAAAGGGATATTACACTTTTATTGTTTGACTTTAAGCATTATTAAAATCACTGCTCCTGAAAAAACAGCCGTTTTTAAAACTTTTTTTTGCATTGATCCATGTCCCCTGGGGCAGGACCCAGGTCCCCAAACACTTTTTATGACAATAACTTGCATATAAGCCTTTAAAATTAGCACTTTTGATTATTCATGTTCATGTCCCATAGACTTTAACAGTGTTCGCGTGTTCAAACAAACTTTTTCCTGTTCACATGTTCTGGAGCGAACCGAACAGGGGGTGTTCGGCTCATCCCTAGTCACCAGTACAGTATTTGTAAATTGAAATCATATCCCCTCTCAAGCGTCTCTTCTCCAGAGAGAATAAGTTCAGTGCTTGCAACCTTTCCTCATAACTAAGATCCTCCAGACCCTTTATTAGCTTTGTTGCCCTTCTTTGTACTCGCTCCATTTCCAGTACATCCTTCCTGAGGACTGGTGCCCAGAACTGGAGAGCATACTCCAGGTGCGGCCGGACCAGAGCCTTGTAGAGTGGGAGAATTATCGTTTTATCTCTTGCGTTGATCCCCTTTTAATGCATGCCAATATTCTGTTTGCTTTATTAGCAGCAGCTTGGCATTGCATGCCATTGCTGAGCCTATCATCTACTAGGCTCCCCAGGTCCTTTTCCATCCTAAATTCCCCCAGAGGTTCTCCCCCCAGTGTATAGATTGCATTCATATTTTTGCCACCCAAATGCATTATTTTACATTCTTCTACATTGAACCTCATTTGCTATGTAGTCGCCCACCCCATTAATTTGTTCAGGTCTTTTTGCAAGGTTTCCACATCCTGCGGAGAAGTTATTGCCCTGCTTAGCTTAGTATCGTCTGCAAATACAGAGATTGAACTGTTTATCCCATCCTCCAGGTCGTTTATAAACAAATTAAATAGGATTGGTCCCAGCACAGAACCCTGGGGAACCCCACTACCCACCCCTGACCATTCTGAGTACTCCCCATTTATCACCACCCTCTGAACTCGCCCTTGTAGCCAGTTTTCAATCCATGTACTCACCCTATGGTCCATGCCAACAGACCTTATTTTGTACAGTAAACGTTTATAGGGAACTGTGTCAAATGCTTTTGCAAAATCCAGATACACCACGTCTACGGGCCTTCCTTTATCTAGATGGCAACTCACCTCCTCATAGAAGGTTAATAGATTGGTTTGGCAAGAACGATTCTTCATGAATCCATGCTGATTACTGCTAATGATATCGTTCTTATTACTAAAATCTTGTATATAGTCCCTTATCATCCCCTCCAAGAGTTTACATACTATTGATGTTAGGCTTAACTGGTCTGTAATTCCCATGGATGTATTTTGGGCCCTTTTTAAATATTGGTGCTACATTGGCTTTTCTCCAATCAGCTGGTACCATTCCAGTCAATAGACTGTCTGTAAAAATTAGGAACAACGGTCTGGCAATCACTTGACTGAGTTCCCTACATAGTAGGTGAGGTTGAAAAAAGACACAAGTCCATCAAGTCCAACCTATGTGTGTGATTATGTGTCAGTATTACATTATATATCCCTGTATGTTGCGGTCATTCAGGTGATTATCTAATAGTTTCTTGAAGCTATCAATGCTCCCCGCTGAGACCACCACCTGTGGAAGGGAATTCCACATCCTTGCCGCTCTTACAGTAAAGAACCCTCTACATAGTTTAAGGTTAAACCTCTTTTCTTCTAATTCATGCCAATATTCTGTTTGCTTTATTAGCAGCAGCTTGGCATTGCATGCCATTGCTGAGCCTATCATCTACTAGGACCCCCAGGTCCTTTTCCATCCTAGATTCCCCCAGAGGTTCTCCCCCCAGTGTATAGATTGCATTCATATTTTTGCCACCCAAATGCATTATTTTACATTTTTCTACATTGAACCTCATTTGCCATGTAGTCGCCCACCCCATTAATTTGTTCAGGTCTTTTTGCAAGGTTTCCACATCCTGCGGAGAAGTTATCCCTTTGGAGCTCTACCCATAAGGATTCCACTTCCTCTCTAGCTCCCTCAGTGATGTCATCTCTCACATTCGCTTGTACATTATTCTTGATATATAGGCATACTCCTCCCCCTTTTTTACCCTCTCTATCCTTGCGGTATAGGGTATACCCTTGAATGTTTGCCAGCCAATCATGAGAGCTGTTGAACCAGGTCTCTGAAATTCCCACAAAATACAAATCCTCCTTGTACAACAGTATCTCTAGTTCACCCATCTTGTCCGCCATGCTCCTGGCATTGGTGAACATGCCACATAGTTTAGACCGGTCGCATATTGTCCTCGTATTGGGTGTTTAAAGATTGCAACTAGGACTTGCTACTATACTCACCTTGTGTTTTTGTGCTTTGGTTAACCTACCACTAATGCCCCCAATACTACCCTCTGGAATATCTTCCGCGCTGGCTATCTCTGTCTCTGGACCCTCCCCCCCATCGCCTAGTTTAAAAACCCCTCTAACTTTTTGGCCATCTTCATTCCCAGCAGATCTGAACCCTCCTCATTTAGGTGCAGTCCGTCCCTTCTATAGTACCGGTTACCGACTGAGAAGTCGGCCCAGTCCTCCAGGAACCCAAACCCCTCCTTACTACACCAGCTCTTCAGCCACTTGTTTACTTCCCTAATCTCCCTCTGCCTTTCTGGTGTGGCTCGATGTACCGGTAGTATTCCTGAGAATACTACCTTGGAGGTCCTTTTCCTCAATTTAGCTCCTAAGTCTCTAAAATCGTTCTTTAGGACACTCCATCTGCCTCTGACTTTGTCATTGGTGCCAACGTGCACCATGACAGCCGGGTCTTCCCCAGCCCCTCCCAGTAATCTGTCCACAAGATCCGTGATGTGCCGATTACGGTATTTTTCATCCATTTGTTTGTGGGTCTGCGGTTGGTTTGCACTGTATATATTTCACTTATTTGTCACCCATTTAATAATACACACCCTTATTTTTCACTTACATGTGTATCTGGTTTCCTCTGTGCAGTCCACGCAGTCTGGTCTACTAAATTCCCTGACAGGAAGTCTATTGCTAGAATTATTGCTCTCACTTTAATGTTCGGGGCAATGCCTCACATGTGTGGTGCAAATACCGTTTTGCATATGTGTGGTGCAATTTACCTATGCATTCACTTCTGCATGTGAGCAAGTAGGCATGAGGGCACTTTACATTTTGTTTTTTTTTTCTTATTTTTTGTTTTTACACTGTCCCTTTAATTTTTATTGATCACTTTTATTCCTATTACAAGGAATGTAAACATTCCTTGTAACAAAAATAAGTGGATCGCAGGTCCTCTTTATGGGGAAATCTGGGGTCTATAAGACCCCAAATCTCTCTTTTACCTTTGAAAGCAAAAGATCAATTTAAAATGTATCTTTTCCTTATGAAAATTACACTGTCCCTTTAATTTTTTTAAAATTTTTAATCACTTTTATTCCTATTACAAGGAATGTAAACATCCCTTGTAATAGAAATAAGGGATGACAGGTCCTCTTTATGGAGAAATATGGGCCACCAGTGGGAGGGGGGGGGCGATCCTTCTCGCCGCTTCTAAAATTGATCCAGCGTCTAATCAGCTGTTCGGATCACATTTATAAGAAACAGAATTGTGGGCTGAAAAAAAAAAAAAAACAAATAAAACTTTGTTATGGCTAATAGCTTTAGCCATAACCCTGGTAAACCACTTGAAATATGCAACATATATATACGCCGACAAGTCCTTAAGCATTAGTAATTAGCCATTTGTTGGAAGGCAACATGGTCTAATGTCATATTTCTGGAGTTTCTCTGTCAATGTTACTGCGTTTATTGGTAACAGTGTTTTGGTATTATCCAGAGTTTGAATTGGATCTGTCATAGATCCGTTACATATCTGTTTCCTATTCCCACAGATCAGACATGCTGATACTTGCAGTTCCATGGCTTTAAAGGGTAAAGGTCTGATATTCTTCCTGGTTGATACCAGGTCTGGAATGTAACGAGTTGTACATCAAAGCTTTGGAGCAGACGCGCAAAATCTGGTGAGATTTTTGTCTGATATATGTATATGTTAACGTTTATTGCATTGTTAGTGCAAATTGTAGCCGGTCAATAGTGCTGGGGAGGGAGGGGCTGATCACCCCTGGCTGTCTGATGTAGCCTGCAGATTGACAGGATAAATCACACATCTTCGAGGAGAAAGTGCGAGAAATATAGATTTTTATTTATTTTATTTTATTTTTTTTCCACAACAGTTTTTATTGAATGTACATAAGTATTGTTTACAATACGTACAGTATAACAGTTACAATGGGATCCAGAACAACTTAAATCAATATCTTTGAAAAGAGATTATATGAAATTTCAATAAAGTATAAAGTTTACTAACATAGTCTATTATGGGTCACAGAATTTATGTGGTATACGTAATGCCATTGAGACCAGTATCTCCAGGTCCAACTATGGCTATGTTTTGTTCATTTATCTTGACCACCGATTTGTCAGTGGATCCCCGATTAATAGTGATAGGGTACCTAGCTCTTCAAGGTAATAAGAGATGGAGGAAAGGGAAAAGGCTGAAAGAAAGGAAGAAGAGAAATGGAGAAAAAGAAAAGAGGAAAAGAAAGAAGAGAGAGAGAGGAAAGAAAGAAAGAGAAAAAAAAAGGGGGGAGGGGAAGATGGAGGGTAGGGTTAGATTGGGGGCTGCCTCCCAATCCAGTCCCAGACCAACCAACAAACGGGGGTAATGACTGGGTGTGTAGTGAATCAATTCAGCTGTTTGTATGAAGAGTGGGAAAATGGACTCTGTAACTTTCAGTGGTTTTGAAATATGTCCAACAAGCCCAGGTATTCGTGAATTTTTGTAGTCGCTCTTGGGAAGTGTGGATCAGTTCCTCCATCTCCTCTATCTTAGATATTCTTGTCAGACATTCTCTAATTGAGGGGGTAGTTGTTGATCGCCAGTGTACCAGGATGCAGAGTCTGGCAGCGTTGACCATGAACATTGCAAGTGATTTATAATAGGTCCGTTTAGACAAAGACGTATGGTGTAAAAGGTATTATGCAGGCTTAAAATCCAGTTTGTATGTGGTAATCTGTGATATTAGAGAGTGCACCTCCCTCCAGAAAGGTTGGAGGAGGGCACAGTCCCACCAGATGTGGAGCATAGAACCTACTTCTGTTTTGCATCTCCAGCAAGTGCTTCTGTTTTGCATCTCCAGCAAGTGTTCGGAATTGTTGGGGAACATTTGTGTAATCTTGCCGGGGTTCGATACCACTTAGTGGCGATTTGGTAGCTATTTTCCTGTAGTGCTACTTTTAGGGAACCCTTATGTGCATACTCATATATATCCTCCCAGTTTTCATCAGTGAGTGACATCTGGTGATCCCTTTCCCAGGAAGTGCGTGATGCGTCTATCCCCTGACCAGGGCAGGGGGTCTCTCGGATTATTGTGTAAATGTAGGAGATGAGGTGTCTTTGCGGTGAGTTTCGAGAGCACAGAACTTCAAACTGGGTAAGTTGTCTGCTCCAAGTGACGGAGGGGTCCTGTGTCATAAGGAAGTGTCTCAATTGTCTGTATGTCCAGGAGGGGAAGGATTTAGTAGTCGACATGGAGACTAGATTGTCATAAGTTCGTATTCGTCCTTTATGGACAAATTGGTGAGCTAACATTTCCTCATGAGGCCATTCTTGTTGCAGGAATGATCGTGATTCCCCAGGAGGAAAATTGGGGTTGTTCCTCAGGGAAGTCAGCGGGCCTGGGTGTGAAGATAGATTGGCGGGGCCTATTATCTTTTTGAAGGCTGTTAAGGATGTTAAGGAGGGGTATATGAGTGGATGTGTCTTTAGGGCCTGGGGCCAGTGTGAAGGCGAGAGCCAAGGGAGCGAGTGTAATGGAATATTTGTAAATGCATTCTCTAGAGAGACCCAAGCATTCTCCAGTTTATGGACCTTCCAATCTACGATCCTAGACAACTGGCAAGTGAGATAATAATTGTGAAGGTCCGGTAGTCCAATCCCCCCTTTGATTTTGGAGCGTGTAAGGCATGTGTATTTGATGCGTGGAGTGTTATTTTTCCATAAAAATGCTGAGCAAGCTTTTTTGTATGTCGCAAAAAAGGAAGGGGGAGGTGAATTGGAATTGTCTGCATTAAATAGAGTAGTCGGGGGAGAATGATCATTTTTATGAGTGCTGAGCGTCCAAACGAGGAGACGTTTAAGTTGGCCCAATCTTTCAAATCTGATTGAATTTTTAATAGAGCTGTTTGGAAATTGTAACTATAAAGGTCGGTCATTTTCTTGGTGATTTGAATGCCTAAGTAAGTAATGGCCTCCTTTTGCCATGTGAATGGGAAGTATTCTTGGCAATGAGTTACCTCTCGAGTGGATAGAGAAATATTCAGGGCATGTGATTTGGAATAATTTATTTTAAGATTCGAGAGAGTTCTGAAATGATTTATATCTTTTAGTAGGTTGGGCAAGGATATGCGAGGGGATTGTAGTGAAAGGAGAATATCGTCAGCATATGCTGCCACTTTAAATTCTCTATTTGCAATGGTAATTCCTTTGATGTCTGGATTGAGTCTCAGCCTGTTTAGGAGGGGTTCTAATGATAAAACAAACATGAGGGGTGACAGTGGGCAACCCTGTCGTGTCCCATTGCTTATAGAGAAGGCGTCCGATAGGTGGCCATTCACTTTTACCCTTGCTGAGGGAGAGCTATATAAAGCTTTAATATGGGAGCACATGCGAGGCAGAAGTCCCACTCCTTTTAGGACCTCTTGCATGTAATCCCAGGCCACTCTATCGAACGCCTTCTCAGCATCTAAGGAGAGAAAGAAACCCTGAGTTTTAGAGGACATAAGCCAATGTTGCAAGTTTAGTGTACGCGTAGTGTTATCTCGGGCTTCTCTACCCAGGATAAAGCCTACTTGGTCAGATGAGATAAGCGTGGGTATGAGAGGGAGTAATCTGTTCGCTAAAATTTTGGCATAAAGCTTTATATCCACATTGAGTAGGGAAATTGGCATATAGTTGGCTACTTGTGTGGGGTCCTTATCATCTTTTGGGATCACTGCTATGTGTGCTTCGAGCATTCTACCCGTTGACAATCAAGGGTTGGCCAGGGCATTGAAGGTTACTAACATTTTGGGTGACAGTACATCTAGAAAGGTTTTATAATAGATAAGTGAAAGGCCAGCGGGTCCGGGACTTTTGCCTGCTTTCATTTGTTTTATGGCAGAGGAAAGCTCCTCGGCCGTGATGGGACCTTCCATGGCTTCTGCCTGTTGGGTGTTGATAGGTTTGGGGCAATATTGATTTACAAAATCTCTGATTTGTGTGGATCGGTGGTTCAATGATTTTGGGGTTGAGCTATCTCTCGTCAGATTGTATAGGTTGGAGTAAAAGGATTCGAATTGTTTGGCTATGTCTTCATTTTTAGAATAGGCCGTACCTTGGTTATCTCTGATATGGTGAATAGTGGATGTAGTCTTGGCTGCCTGTACCATGCGAGCTAATAGTCTTCCGCTTTTATTTCCATGTTCATAGAACACTTTTTGTTTTAGAACATATAGCCTTCTTGTGCGTTTCCCAAGTTCATTTAATAGTGTGGAACGAGTGAATGTTAGGTCTTGTAGGGTAGTTTGTGAAACCGACTGTTTGTGGGAAGTTTCTAAATTTTTGATTTTATCGATTAGAGCATTGATTTGCTCCTGTTGTCTCCTTTTGGCTCTACTCGCCAATGATATGAGTTTCCCCCTGATGACGCACTTGTGGGCTTCCCAGAGTGTGATAGTTGTAATGTCTTGGGTAGAGTTCTCTTCGAAATATAGTCGAATACAGGAGCGAATCTGTTGTGTCATTTCTGGGTCTTTTAATAGTGATGGATTAAGGCGCCAGGATTTTGTTGTACGGGAGGAGTCGGGAAATGTTAGGGTAACTGTAATTGGGTGGTGGTCAGACAGGAACATTGGTTCTATTGAGGCTTGTGAGAGGATAGTTAGGTCAGTTTGGGTGAGAAAAAAGTAGTCAATTCTAGAGTATTTTTCATGTGGTGGGGAATAGAAAGCATAGTCTTTGTCTGTAGGGAACATGGTGCGCCAGGTATCATGTAATGTAAGGTTTTGTAGTTGTAGTTTGATCTGTCAAAGTGCTCTATATGATAGCGTGGATGTGTCTGAGGAGGTGTCCATGGTCGGATTGAGTGGGACGTTAAAGTCTCCCCCCCAATAGGACCATGCCTTCCTGAAATATAGACAGGAGGTCACACACATTCCTGAAAAAAGATACTTGGTGCTCATTAGGACAGTATATGTTCGCAACTGTGATTGGTTTGGCCGCATAGATGCCTTTAATGAAGATGTATCTGCCTTCTGGATCTATCAAGGAGTCAGATAGTTGGAAATTAGCATGTTTGGAAATTAGAACGGCTGCCCCTTTGGTTTTTGAATCAGGGTTCATGGCATGTAGAACAGTCCTACATACATGACTTGTTAGCTTAGGTATGGAGTCTGATCTAAAGTGTGTTTCTTGTAAAAAGAGGAAATGTGCTTTGTGCTTAGTTAGTGCTGATAGTTTCTGTGTTCTTTTTTCTGGGACATTTAAGCCTTTTACATTAAGCGAGAGACATTTCAAGGTAAGTTGCTTATCAATCGTCTGTTCTTTCTGCATGATGTGTAGGGGTAGGAGATGTTATGGGTGTGGCTGGTAGAAGTAGGGAGAGTAGTGTCGGCTGGGTGGAATAGGAAGCGGCCCCCAACAATATAGAGATTAGACTCTAAGGGAGTGGGAGGAAGAAGAGGGAAGTACAGGGGTGAAGAGAGGCAAGAAGTAGTGAAAGGAGTAGAAGAGAAGAAGGTATAGGGACTATGGGAAAGTATCAAAAAAGAGGTGCGTCTGTAGAACTTTGGAGGGGTACACAGTAATGTGTATGTAAGGATACCAGAGGTGGGTATAGACTTTCTATGCCACCTTGTATAATTTAGCCGGCATGTCAGTCAAAGTCCACAAGGACTGCTGTGGGGGGACAGTGGTTTCGGAAGGAATCAGGTACTAGTGCAACAAAGAGGACACCAAAATGTGGGAGTAACATATGGGATGAAGAGAAAGATTTAAAAGTTGTAGGAATACCCTTGAATACGATTATTAGCAAGGATGTATTAAATGTAATATTTTAGCATATAGGTTCGCTATTTAGTAAGTGTACCAACTCAGATAACAACAAACCTCGAACAGACCTTATAAGAGTAAAGTCTAGAAATGACAAAAATCAATAAACAAAAGAAATCACAATCCTGTGTTGCCCCACCAGTATATAGGAGCAGGCAGGTAACTGTCAGTGGGCAAAACACCCACTTAACGGGTCATCAGTATGGGTACAGAATTGTCTAAAGATCATGCTTGTGGCTCCATGGACAATTTTTTTTATAGAAGAGAGATCTCCGTGGGGGTAGAGATGTTGATCTGAGGGAGAGGAGACTGTAGAACTCTATTAACACCAATTCCCGCTACATATCCTTTAACAGTGGTGTTCACCGTAGGGTACGGGGTAGTTGGTGAGGGTGATTGCAAGTGTCCCTACTTAAGGGTAGTCTTATAATATATGAGATAGTTCTATGGGTGTCCATGGTAGGGGGACATGTTAGTAGATTGGTAGGTTTAGGATAGGGTCCTAGGGAATGTGGATAGCAAAGGATACTGCTGAAGAAGAAGGGGGATCATTGCTGGGAATCCCAGACTAAGGGAAGAGAAGTGGAGGGGTCAATACATTTCTGTATCAGGTTTGATGACTATCTTTGTGGGTAAGGACAATACTGTCAAAGATGTGTACTATTTTGCATACACTTTGTAATACATTCTAAGGTAATTGGTTAATAGAAATTGTGGCAAGATGTAAGAGCAGCCCCCGCCCACACCAAGAGGACTTGTATATTCGTCATTCATTTTAAGGGGATCATCATCAGTGTCCCAGTATAGTTAGGGTACTGTGTAGGTTAAGCATGTGTGAGCGATTATCTGGACAATTTAGACAGACCTCTATTCGGCTAGGGTTTAGGATCGTCCCCATCCGCCACCACAATCAATGCATAAAATTCAGCATGGTCATGCACGATATTATAGGAGGAGAGAGAAAAAAAAAGGGGGGGGGGGGGTTTTCTTCCCTTTTCTTGCATAGAAATATTTCCATCTCCTAGGTATATTCGTGAGGCTTTATGAGAGTATCTCTTTGGGGTATTGTGAGTTGCTACCAACCTAATTCCAAGGTATGGTAGATTGAGTCTTTGTGTGTGAGAAAATACATCATTACCTGCTTTGGGGGAGTCTGTTGATTCAGATTTCAGTCTTATTTGTTTACTCATGGGGTCAGAATCTGTTCGGTCTGTGAGGCAGGAGCTCTGATGGTGTCATAGAAACGACAACAAACAAAACAGGAACAGTCAACAATAGAAACAGGCGTTGGTAGCACTTACAGGCAGGTATAAGGGCATGGATAGAAACAGCTGCTGGTTAAGTGTCATGTCAGTCTCATCTAGGAGTCGCGGCTGGGCCCGGGCTGCGAGAGGGAGGTCTCGGCGAGAGGGACAGTCTCCTGGAGATATATTGAAATTTAGTGCAGCGCAATGACAATGGACAAAGAAAAATAAATATAAATGAATTTATAAATTAGAGTCCTTGATTACTCAAAAATGACGATATTCCCACTCTTGATGGAGAAAGAACGGATAATTTCTTCACAGACACCCTTGTTAATCGAATCACTAGGAAATTGTGATTACCGGACATGATGGACCTCTAAGTTATAGGAGGTCATACGGGCCTGATTCACAAAACCTTGATAAACGGCCTGGATCTCTTGAACAGTATCCTCATCCGCCAGTGAACTCATGCGAGCTGGAAACCGTAAAATTCATGAATCGCAACACTGTAATTTCCTTTAGAAAATCCTCAGTGGGGTGTATATGTGAAGTCATCGGTGAGATGCCCAAAAAAAAAAGAAAAAAGTCCTCTAAGTGTAGACTGAAAGCTGATTTATTATAGGCATCCAGGGCACAGTAACAATAAAAGCGCTAGAGCGCATTTTTGAAAAAGCGAAGCAGTGATAAGCATAAAACCGTCCAGTGGAGACTCAGACTGTTCGCGTCCGAACAGCTGAGAAGGTTGCGGGTGACATCACAGGTAAACTCCACCCCCGTACGTGGCGTTACGTCCATACGGACTTCGTCAGCGAGGGTGGAGTTTGTGAGTCACCCTAGCTCCTCAAATAGCCGCCGCCTGCCAGCAAGAAGTGACTCTTTCCCGGAAACGGAACCCGCCTAACAAATAGAGGGGCCGCTGCACGGGGACACCGCTACCGGACCTGACAGAGACAATTTAAAAACTAAATGAAGGAAAAATTATGGACTTAAATAGCCTCATAAAAACAATAAATTATCATTTGATAAAAAATTCTGATACATTATACTAGAAAACAGTTTAAAACTAACCTAAGGATACTTCAATTAAGAAGTTATAAAAAATCAAAACTTTATTACATATATGATTTCCATATCTTGCCTTCAAATGATTCCCTGTGTGCACCCGCAACCTTCTCTTACAATAAAAATGATAAAAATGATACAACAATATTTTCAACACCAGAGAGAATACACTTTAAATAGATAAAAATGACTGAAATCTCATAGCTAATTTTTATTTATCCGAAATAAAACAGTTGAGTTACATAACCTGAAATGTTTGGACACAAAGTGTGTTTTGAGACCTTTTTTGATGTTATTTACATCCTCGCTAATGCGGACTCCCATAGGCCTAGAGGTTCTTCCGACATACTAAAGACCGCATTCACACTGGAGCATGTAAACTACTCCCACAGTGTCACAGGTAATTAAATTCCTAATTTGGTGCGTTCTATTGGTAGCAGTAGCTGTAAATTCTTTCCTCCTTTTAAGGTTAAATTTGCATTGCTTGCAAGCTGGGCATTTTCCACAGGAGTAAAAGCCGGAAATAAAATTAAAAATTCTGTTTTCCCTAAACACAGGAGGATCCACCACCCCAGGAGCAATAATGTCCCTTAAGGTAGGTGGTCTCCTGTAAACAAGTCTAGGGCGGGCTGGGAGAGATGGACCTAATACATTATCCCTTTTAAAAATATCCCAATGTTTAAGGATGATTTTTTCTACTTTTTTGTATTGAATATTGTAATCCAAAATGATCCTATATTGAGGAGCACTCTGGTCAATACTTTTATTTGTTGAATCTGCTACCAACTTAGATCTGTCCATGGCGCCCACTTTGGCCAATTCTTCTAATATATGCACCTGAGTATAACCTTTCTGTATGAATTTCTCTGCCATGACATTGGCCTGAGAGAAATAATCACTATCAAGAAAGCAATAAGTGAGGAGTGTAGGAGGGAGGACTTCCCAGAAAGGGAGGAGCCTTATGTGCCCTCCCCTATCCATTGATTGTGCCTTTTTGGCATTCACTATATATACAAGGCCCACTGAAGGAGTGTTCACTGCTGAGCTCTGATGAAGAAGGGACGAGCCCTTCGAAACGCGTTAGCGGGCAGTGCTATATATTCCTCTTAAGACCTTTGGAAGGCTTCGTTCATCATTTTAACCACTTGTTGCTAGTTGATGTTCAAGGTTCACGGCACATGATTTTACTACTGCTTGTGAGTAATTTCCTTTATCATTTTATTCAATAAATGTTTTACAAAAGATAATGCACATGGCTGGTGCGCCCTTTTCTCTTTTTATTTCTTCTTCTTCATAATTGAAGTATCCTTAGGTTAGTTTTAAACTGTTTTCTAGTATAATGTATCAGAATTTTTTATCAAATGATAATTTATTGTTTTTATGAGGCTTTTTAAGTCCATAATTTTTCCTTCATTTCGTTTTTAAATTGTCCCTGTCAGGTCCGGTAGCGGTGTCCCTGTGCAGTGGCCCCTCTATTTGTTAGGCGGGTTCCGTTTCCGGGAAAGAGTCACTTCTTGCTGACAGGCGGTGGCTATTTGAGGAGCTAGGGTGACTCACAAACTCCACCCTCACTGACGAAGTCCGTATGGACGTAACGGCGCGTATGGGGGTGGAGTTTACCTGTGACGTCACCCGCAACCTTCTCAGTTGTTCGACCGCGAACAGTCTGAGTCTCCACTGGACAGTTTTATGCTTATCACTGCTTCGCTTTTTCAAAATTGCGCTCTAGCGCTTTTATTGTTACTGTGCCCTGGATGCCTATAATAAATCAGCTTTCAGTCTACACTTAGAGGACTTTTTTCTTTTATTTTTTGGGCATCTCACTAATGACTTCACATATACACCCCACTGAGGATTTTCTAAAGGAAATTACAGAGTGTTGCGATTCACGAATTTTACGGTTTCCACCTCGCATGAGTTCACTGGCGGATAAGGATACTGTTCAAGAGATCCAGGCCGTTTATGAAGGTTTTGTGAATCAGGCCCGTATGACCTCCTATAACTTAGAGGTCCATCACGTCCGGTAAGCACAATTTCCTAGTGATTTGATTAACAAGGGTGTCTGTGAAGAAATTATCCGTTCTTTCTCCATCAAGAGTGGGAATATCGTCATTTTTGAGTAATGAAGGACTCTAATTTATATATTCATTTATATTTATTTTTCTTTGTCCATTGTCATTGTGCTGCACTTAATTTCAATATTTCTACATGTTTTGGGTTGGTGAATCCTGTAGTGTTCAGCTTGCACAATTTATTCATCTGTCTTTTTTGCGCTGATTGTTTTTTATTTGAATAGTCTCCTGGAGACGTGGGATCCAATCTGCGGTGTCTGGATCTTTGCCTTTGCGCTTTGGGTGAAGAGTTGTGAGAAACTGGCTTCCATGGCTCAGACGGGAAGTAAAATGTGTACCAATCAGGAAGTTCAATCATTGGTATGTTCGCAAAAGGCAGGAAGGTCGTCTGGGGTTCGTAGTAGCGCTGTGCGACCCCTAGTGGAAGCTGAGAGGCAGAACAGGAACTTCCATCTGTATTGTATGTTGCGGGATCGCAAGACTTCCAGCAGAGGGCACAAGGCATATCTATTCTGCAGTGTTATCTGAGAAAGGTCTTGGAATAATTTTATTTCTGTGCCATTAAATAGAATGCGGCCTCGTTCTCTTGCCTTACGTAGGATTTCTTCCTTCAGGGTAAAATTTACAATACAGCATACCACGTCTCTTGGTGGTTTAGAGTTATGGGGAGGGGGTCTCAAGGCATGGTGTAGCCTTCCATTTCAATGGGGGTATCCACCGGACGGTCTAGCAGATTATTAAAGATGGAACAAATTGCTTGCGGCAGTGCTGGAGTATCTATGCCTTCTGGGACCCCCCTCACCCTCACATTATGCCTGGGACCCCTATTGTCGAGGTCCTCCACCTGGCGGTGTAGCTCAAACATGTGTGTAAGTTGGGAGTCGTGTGATTTTTGTACTTGCCTTATTGCTGCAGCTTGGGTTTGAGAGACCTGTTCCACATCCGTAATACGATGGGACATGCTGTGGATGTCTGCTTTTAGATCCGATATTGCCGCTGTAATAGTGTGTCTTATGTCCAGTGCAACCTTTTGCAGGTCATGTTGCAAATCCAGGAGGCTTGGGGAATGATTAAGAGCGCTGTCGTCATCCCCCAGTGAAGCAGAGCTGCTTCTATGTGAGACCAGTGATGAGGCCTATGATGCCTCATGTTTCCCTGACTGTTGGCTCAGAAACAGCTCTGGTATATTCTTGCCAGGCTGCTTTCCGCTGTCTTTCAGGGTTTGGGAAGCTGAGGTGCTTCTGTTGGGTTTACCCATGTTTGAGATTGAAGGTAAATCTCTTTTCTGAGCTTTTTGTGTCCTCGATGTGCAGGAGCTCTTTTCTTAGGCTGCCATCTCGGGTCCCGTCCAAGCCACGCCCCCTTATTTTTTTATTTTTTGTTTATTTGTTTATTTTTTATTTTTATTTTTCCCCACATGAGTGTGAAATAGCTCTCTGTTCCAATAGAAGTTCAATGTGGCCTGCAATCTAAGGGGGCTAATAATCAGTGGTAATAAGGAGATGTGCATGTCTCCTGGTTGTAGACTACAAGTCAGTGTTAACTTTAAACAGCTTTATCTGTGTGTCTGTGTCTCTGTGTGTTTTGTCTGGGTGCATTGTGTAAGCAACTGCTGTATAGACTTGTTGAGCAACTTGTGTAGGCTAATTATCATACCAATGGAAGTCATTGAAGGTTTTATTAAAAAACATGGCTGTGTTCAGTTCGAGACTATGCCTGAGAATGCGTTAACACACCAATTCAATGACCTTTTGAAACAATGTAATACTCATAATGATCAGATAAAACATAAAAAGTCTTTTAAAAAAAAGGAAGGCCAAGATGGTCTTTTAAGAAGCAACAATCATGTCCATTTTTTTGAAATTGTTGCTTGTACCATGGGGATCCTTTTTAGAGTGAGTTCAGCCTAAAGAAATCATGGTTGTTTTGGTAATTTGTTTAGAGTTTCAGAAGCCAGGAATACTAAGTTCCTGGGTTTCAAGGAGGGAACTATAAGTAAACAAAGCAAGCGAGCAGATATTGTGGATAAGAATTTGATTCTGCTCTTGTTTTTCACTTCCAGAATCCTGGTGAAGCGAAATTGGAGAGGTTTCTGGAACAGAGATGAAATATGTTCATCTGGTTAGCAGTTTATCTGTGCCACACCACAAAATGTGGGATACCAGAACTGGACATGGGGGAGATACGCCTGGTTGATGTCTCACCTGAGAGACTGGAACCTTGCACAGGTAATGCCAGTGAATACACACAGGAGCATGCTCAGTTAGATAAAGGGAACAAACGCTGGCTACCAGGATACAGTATGCCTTCACCACATGGCGCTTCAATGTCTCGCAATGGTTGATAAAGACCTATTACCCTATATGTGCTGAGTATACACTGAATCAAGTGCAGTCATTGTACCAGTGGCTTACTCCCAGAGATGTGCGGACACAGGCAGGATGCTTATTTCTGAGGAGTAACCGAAAGAGGAGGGATGTATTCAGCACTATATTGGGGGAATAGGAACTGGGATGGGTGTTGTTAATGGAGTGGACATTGGTCTGCTGAGGAACAAACTCTCAGCCACAGCTTCAGATAGTAAGCAGGGCTTTGTTGCTCAGAGAGATTGGTAGCATCCTTAATAACATTCAACAAAGTCACCTAAACACCCAGGTTAAAGTGGCTCTGGATTTTGTCAACCATGTTGAGAGGTTGGTAGAGAGTGTGATGGTACATGACAGAAATCTGTCATGGGCTCGGGCGTGCAAGCAGGGGCAGGCGGAATTATCATACCAACATCAAATTGATTGTACAGTCTCTGTATGAGGGGCAGTGGCCGTATGAGTTGGCATCACAGCTCAGTAAGACTTTGCCAAAACATGTATCTTACACTAATCCAAAGTGATGGCCGAATGCCTGGATGGGCTGTGCTAGTTTGGATTATGAAAGATGTTATGCTTCCTCGTTGACCCCATATACAGAAGTGCAGACTCGGTCTGTATATTTGGTGGTATCAATGGGCTTACTGACAGGGGATTCTACCTTGTAGCATCTGAGGCTAAATTACCCACATGTGATCAGAGAGGATGGAAGCTGGAGGCAGGTTGATATTTCATTCTGGGTTCTGGATGAAGAGATCATTGCTGGGAAGGAAGCACCTGGGTATTATTTGGGACATAGACAAGTTTATTTCTTTGTCCTAAAGGATACCAATGTAACGTTAGTCATGGAACTAGGGTGTTCCTTGAACCTAACAATAGGTGCATGGTATACCCTGGGCATGGTCTCTGGAATCCAGGCACAGGGATGGAATTTTGTGGTTTGTTATTGTTTCAGGTTCATATGTGTTAGACTCGATTTTTGTATAGAACGGTCTCCCATTTATATATGCAAGTTAAGGGATGAATTGACGGTAAGGTCTCTTCGTACAAGTTAGAGACTTTGCTGCAGATTCAGAGCTCTGAAATACCGCTGACCTTCAAAATTGCGGTAGGAAAGGCCATTGTGAGCAAGCCTGCCTAATCCCGACCCACATTTAAAGTAAAGGGTTATAGGCAATAGGGAGCGGGATGCGTAATTTGATGGGTCACAGGTATGTGATTTATGTTATGGTATAGTGTGATATATGTATATTTTAGGTTGGTAAAATGAGTGAGTAAGGCCTTCCTCGAGACTCTGTATCTGAATGCTGGTTAATATGGTGCTCTGAGTGTGTGCTGGTGAATGGTGAGTGAGTAGACACCCTTGCCTGTACTGCACCCCATCCTGAAGATACCGTAAAGGAGAAAATACCAAAGATACAGGATGGTGACATGGAAGCTGTCGCTGAAGAATGATGGTGGTGTGTCACTCAGTGGCAAAGCGGCACATGTTGGGAAGCACAACACGTTAAGACAATTTTGGACTGTTTATAGGAGACAGTTATGGACTGTTCCATAGAAGCAGTGTCTGAAGAAGGGTGATATGCGCCCTTTAGGCGCAAAGCGGATATGTTGGAAGGCAACATGGTCTAATGTCATATTTCTGGAGTTTCACTGTCAATGTTACTGCATTTATTGGTAACAGTGTTTTGGTATTATCCAGAGTTTGAAGTGGATCTGTCATAGATCCGCTACATATCTGTTTCCTATTCCCAAAGATCAGCCATGCTGATATTTGCAGTTCCATGGCTTTAAAGGGTAAAGATCTGACGTTCTTCCTGGTTAATACCAGGTCTGGAATGTAACGAGTTGTACATCAAAGCTTTGGAGCATATCTGAAAGAAGAGATCAGGCCTCCATCAAGGCTCCGGACCGTCTGTTGTTATAATGCAAACTTGAAAGGGACCATAGCTGACAAGATGATTGATAAATGTCCTGCTACAGAAGATCAAAAGATCAAAGGCATTGAAGATTGACAAGGATAAATAGACATGGACAATGCTGCCCCTAGAGGCCAATACAGCATGATGGACAGTAATATAATATATTGAGGAGGAATGCCCCATAAATATGTGATTTGTCAAAAGTCTAGATGGGATGGAAATGGGACTGGGTCTGGATGGTGTATGATTGAAGTATAAAGGACTGAACGAGTTAGAGAGTTTCTTCTCTCTCTGCTCTTAATCCTCTTGGCTTGTGCCTGAGCCGCATGGCTCTCTCCAAAATTTGGGGCCTCATGGCTATCTCTCTACCATTTTAAGCCCAGCTGAGGAGACCATGTGATAAGTATCTTTGATGTTCTTGTATTATATGTTCTGGTGTTATATGCATTGTAATATCTTCCTTTAGTATTTTCATGTTAGCGTATTCCTATTTTCTTGGGGAATAAATAAGACTTTGTTTTATTAAGCAGTGTGCTTAGTTTCATAGCTAACCTTGTATTATAGTGATATCAACAGTAAGATGTGATTAGAGTTTTAATAGACTAGCTAACTATAGGAATAGACAAGTTAATACATAGGTGCAATAAATAGAGGGAATCCCTAACCACCCTCGAATAATATTTATTGTACCAATTACTTCACCATTTTTTGAAACATTTTTCTTCCTTTGGTATGTTAGCCCAGAAAATGGCTCCAATGGGGTTTAGATTTGGGGCCTGAACCTTACTAATGTTCGCTAAACCCTTCTTGAACTAAACTCGGGTACGTTCGGCTCATCACTAATCTTCTATTCCAGACCATATTTTAGGAGAATGGTCTGGTAAGGATGAAGCCGCTTTATTTACCAAGAAAAGTACAGTAAGCTATTATTTACTGGCAATTCAAATGGCGCTTTTTTACTTTATAAATTTCAGCTTTACTGTAGTAAGTTGTATACATCATACCGATGTGCCACTTCCCAGGTAGGTTAAATTTTTTTGCTTTGCTACAGTACATGTCATCCATGGCATTTCAAAGCTCCCCGTGCCCTTTGTTTGACAATGCCTTGCCTGTCAACCTGGAATGTCTTTGATGTTATTTCATTTTTTTATATAATAAACCGCCCACATCTGGAGACACAGTTTGAAGCTGAAATTGCAAATTAAAAATTGAGTTAGATTTAAGTAATAATATTCTCACAGTTTATAAGTATGGCCAATGCTTGGATATAAGAGTTTTAATGATATACTTTATTAAAAATCTCTAGATAATTTTTATGTTTGTGAAGAATTACGGTAATGAGATTGATTATCATCATCGAGTGTAGAAATGGATCCTATATGCGGTAAGTTAATCCTCCTGTTTAAAAACAGATATTCACTCTTACCAATGTAAGCATTGCTTTTATTGCACTCTGTGTCCCTAAAGGGTAGATTCACCCTCTGCATTTTTATCAGAGCTCACTGTCATCAAGACAGAAAGTAATTGAAAATCTTAATTTGTAAAGTTGTCACCAGAACATGAAGTGAAGGTAAATCTTTCAATGGAAACCTCTGTTTGGGTCGCAACTACCCAAGCAGCCTTTTCTATTTAGTATGTAGACATTTTCCCTCGAATATAAAAATATATATCTTTCCTTTTCTAAATGTATCTAACCCCAAGAACAAAATATGTAATATATTGAAGTTTAAAGTGGTTCTAAAGGCAAAAGGTTTTTTACCTTAATGCAGTCTATAAATTAAGAAAAATACTTTCAGATTCAGAATACTTTACTTTAATTATCCCAAAGGGAAATTATTATAATACAGTTTCTAGGTGCAGCTCCTCCCCCTTATACTTACCTGAGCCCCATATCGATCCAGCAATGTGCATGAGAGCAGTGGTTCTCCTTGGTCTCTCTCTCCTCATCAGCTCACACAGCAGCAGGAGCCATTGCTTCTGCTGCTGTCAGTCACAGCCAATAAGCCAATGAGGAGAAAGTGGGAAGCAAGCCCAAGTTGTGCTTTGTGTGTGAATGGACAATGTCCATTCACAAGAGTCTGGCTCAAGGGCAACCCTGCTCAAGTGCACCTATAGCAAGGGGCCTGCTATGGGGGCACTTGAGCAGGGCTGAGGAGAGGAGCCCGGACCTCTGGTGGGGGACACATAAAGAAGAGGATTGGGGCTGCTTTGTGCAAAACCACACAAACAAGTTGGTAGGAGGTCACTAGATGGTGCTAGAGCACAGTTAATGTGCTCAACTGGATGGGCTGATATATGTTTCTATATAAATAGTTAGTGAAATAAGGCATGTATCCACGGGGTCCATTAAAAAAGGTTTATTGAGCACATAATGACAAATTAATGGCTCTTTAAAATAAATGATGCTGTGGTAAAAAGCTCATTGTGACACTGTAAAGATGACAGAAATAAAATACCAGCCTTAGGCAGTGCGAGAATAAACAGTTGACTCCAAACTAGAGGCCAGAATCAGCTGGAGAGATGATGTTCAGTGTGGAAAGGTTTTACAGCAGATTCCAACAAGCTGGCTCACAGAAAGTGACAGAGAGTCAGGCAAGAAATGACCTCACAAGAACTTCAGAAGGCTGGGAGGAAGCCATAATGCTTACAGGAAGGAGGCTTGAATCACAAGCAAAACAGTTGCCATGAAAACGTATTTTGTGGTCTTGATGCTTTTTCAAAATCATCTGGCAACCTGACAGGAGAATACTTATATGGGCTAACAGGAAATTTTGTCAAGAGGGCTTGGAATTACCTAAATGCATATACTACTCTTGTCATCTTTACCCATAATATTGTGAATATGTCAAATAAAGCAATAAAAAAATACATCATTAAGCACTGCAGATGAAACCTTACATACAGTGCCATGAAAAAGTATTCATACCCCTTGAAATTTTCCACATTTTGTCATGTTACAACCAAAAACATAAATGTATTTTATTGAGATTTTATGTGGTAGACTGTGACAGGCCTAGCCGGGACAGAGGCTTTTGGAGGGGGCTGAATGCCAGCCTCTTGCCAACCGATTATGGGCCCTGGCATTTGGGGGAACGGTGATCTTTGTGAGCTGTATGCCTGGGGACCCTTGAGGTGGCATTACTTTAGATTCAGATCCATGTCCCCCAAGACACACAGTCTCTGGGGACCCTGGATATGCCATTGTGATGGGAGTCACTAATAGGGGCACAAGGTGAATGAGAACCCCACTATGATCTGTGCTAGTCAGACTCAATGCTGTATATATGTATATATAATGTGTGCTGTCTCATTGTTTTGTGTACTATTTGCTGTGCTAGTTTGGGGTGGGGCTGTATTCCAATGCTCTATTGTGTCTGTCTGCCTTGGATTTCACAGGATGTGTATCTCTATGGAGGGAAGGGGGATTCCTCCAACAGCTCTCCCTGCTGATAAGACTGTTTTCTGATGAGATGTTAAACACACCTGACCTGTGTGTCCATTGTCATTAGACAGTTTAACCCACCCTGTTTTCCAAGAGTGGGGGGAAGTGTTTTGAAGTGGGATCTGTATAACATGTGTTTAAATAAAGATTCATTCCTGCTTGAACCTCAAGTCAGAGCATCGTATCTCGTACTTGAGGGAGAATTATTTGTATGGGTTCCTGGTTCGGCTAATGGAAGTTTTCGGTAGCTGCCTTTGTGTTTGCCTATGGAATGTCCTAAATGACTTTAACTCCTTTCATACTCGTTGTGTCGTTAGACCAACACAAAGTGGCACATAATTGTAACGTGGAAGAAAATGATTGATGTTACAAATAAATATCTGAAAAGTGTGACGTGCATTTGTATTCAGCCCCCTGAGTCAATACTTTGTAGAACCATCTTTTTGCTGCAATTAAAGCTGCAAGTCTTTTGGGGTATGTCTCTACTAGCTTTGCACATCTAGAGAGTGAAATGATTGCCCATTCTTCTTTGCAAAATTGCTCAAGCTCTGTTAGATTGAATAGAGAGTGTCTGTAAAGAGCAATTTTCAAGTCTTGCTGCAGATTCATAATTGGATTTAGGTCTGGAGTTTGACTGGGCCATTCTGACACATGAATATGCTTTGATCCAAACCATTCCATTGTAGCTTTGGCTGTATGTTTAGGGTCATTGTCCTGCTGGAAGGTAAACCTCTGCTCAAGTCTTCTGCAGATTCTAACAGATTTTCTTCTAAGATTGCCCTGTATTTGGCTCCATCCATTTTCACATCAACTCTGGCCAGCTTTCCTGTCCCTGCTGAATAAAAGCATTCCCACAACATGATGCTGCCACCACCATGTTTCACGGTGGGGATGGTGATGGGTGATGTGAAGTGTTCGTTTTTCACCATACATAGTGATTTTCTTTTAGGCCAAAAAGTTAAATTTTGGTCTCATCTGACCAGAGTACCTTCTTCCACATGTTTGCTGTGTCCCACACAAGGCTTCTCGCAAACTGCAAACCAAACTTCTTATGGCTTTCTTTCAACAATGGTTTTCTTCTTGCCACTCTTCCATAAAGGCCAGATTTGTGGATTGCACAACTAACATCTGAACTGTGGATCTCTGCAGCTCCTCCAGAGTTTCCATGGGCCTCTTGGCTGCTTCTCTGATTAATGCTCTCCTTCCCAGTCTGTCAGTTTAGGTAGACGGCCATGTCATGGTAGGTTTGTAGTTGTGCCATACTCTTTCCATTTTCAAATGATTGATTGAACAGTGCTCCGTGAGATGTTCAAAGATTGGGATATTTTTATATAACCTAATCCTTAAATTTCAATGTTTTTTCTTAACAAAATATAATACAAAACACATAACCCATTGCAAGCATTTTTACATACAGTATTTACTTTGATAATTAGTAAGCTCTGCAGTGGGTAACCATAAAAACAGTTTTCATTACCTTTTCGCCCCTTTTCTTCTTTATTCCCCACCCTATCGCTCCCTTATATTGCGTCTACCCACCCCCTCCCACTCTTGACCCACCCAAGAATACCCTCCCCACGTCTCACCCAGGCAGTGAGCTTAACAGGAAGTGTTTTCGGTCTAACTAGTATTTATCCCTAATCCATTTCCTCTTGTCACCATTCCTCTATATACCCACATTCTCATCTGCGTGAGATAACATTTGAGTTCCCCTACTTCTCAGAGAGAGACACCCATCCAGTCTAACCATGGTCTCCAAATCTTTACAAATTTTCCATAACTTCCCCTTCTAATATACGTTGTTTTTTCCGTCCACACCAACTTATTCATCACTTCAATCCACTTCTCCGGGGTTGGAGGTGCGGCCGAAAGCAAGGCCGGAGCTATTAGTTCCCTTGCCTGGTAAAGGCACCTCCCCACAGCGATCTTAATACTATCGCACCCAATATTCTCCCCTGCCAGGCCAAGAATACATACCCTGGCCTCCAGGGCTAAGTTAAGTTTCTATAATCTTTACTATCACCCCCCAGTATCTCACTAACTTTGGGCACCGCCACATCATGTGGATAAGATCTCCTGTATCCAGACACCTGGGGGATTTATCATCTAGTCTGTTACCGAATTTATGTAATCTTTTTGGGGTATAGTAAGCTCTATGTAGCAGGAGGAGATGCGAGGCCTGCTGCGACAGAGAGACAGACACCAGCGGACCAGACTCCAAGATCTTCTTCCACTGGTGGTCTTCAATCTCCCCCACGTCTGCCTCCCACCTCGCCCTAACTCCCATAGTCGTCTGTGGGGGAAGTAGTTTTTCAGTCAATTGTCCATATGCCTTCGCTATCAGGCCCTTAGTGCTGTTTGTTCTGGCAGTACCTTCGAGCAGAGGGATCTTACACCATACAGGCTGGCAATTCTTAAATTGGCTGTCCAAGGCATGCCTAACTTGTAGGTAGCAATAAAATGTTTCTTTTGGGATTCCATATTCACTCCTAAGCTCAGTAAAGGGTTTTAGCGTTTTATTATCTTCGTATAGTTGAGCCAGCCTACTTATTCCATGATATTCCCAAATCCTATTTTTCCCCAAGGCCACCAATTCACGCAGTATATATAACCTAATCCTGCTTTAAACTTCTCCACAACTTTATCCCTGACCTGTCTGGTGTGTTCCTTGGCCTTCATGATGCTCTTTGTTCACTAAGGTTTTCTAACAAACCTCTGGGGGGTTCACAGCTGTATTTATACTGAGATTAAATTACACACAAGTGAACTTTATTTACTAATTAGGTGACTTCTGAAGGCAATTGGTTCCACTAGATTTTAGTCAGGGGTATCAGAGTAAAGGGGGCTGAATATATATGCATGCCACACTTTTCACATATTTATTTGTAAACAAATTTGAAAACCATTTATCATTTTCCTTCCACTTCACATATATGTGCCACTTTGTGAGGGTCTACCACATAAAATCCCAACAAAATACATTTACGTTTTTGGTTGTAACATGACAAAATGTGGAAAAGGTCAAGGGGTATGAATACTTTTTCAAAGCACTGTAAGAAATTAATAATAAAAAAAGATAATGATGAATGATAAATAATACAAAATAATAATTATAAAAATAACTCATAACATCAGAAATGCCCTGACAGCAAAAAGAATATATAAATTATATATAAATAATTATAAAAAGTGCAACTCTATATTAAAAAAACACATTAATATCATAATGCGTGAAAGGACAAAACACATTGGTAAAAGCAGAGAATAGTATAAATATATGTATGTAGAAAAGGACTCAGAATCACGAGACACCCCTATGAGATAAATTAATTCATCTTCTAAATGACCTATAGATAACCTCTGTTACCATATGGATGTACAGTATTTCACAAAAGTGAGTACACCCCTCACATTTTTGTAAATATTTGATTATATCTCTTTATGTGACAACACTGAAGAATTGACACTTTGCTACAATGTAAAGTAGTGAAGTGAGTGTACAGATTGTATAACAGTGTAAATTTTCTGTCCCCTCAAAATAACTCAACACACAGCCATTAATGTCTAAACCGCTGGCAGCAAAAGTGAGTACACCCCTAAGTGAAAATGTCCAAATCTGGTCCAATTGGCCATTTTCCCTCCCCGGTGTCATGTGACTTGTTAGTGTTACAATGTCTCAGATGTGAATGGGGAGCAGGAGTGTTAAATTTGGTGTTATCGCTCTCACTCTCTCATACTGGTCATTGGAAGTTCAACATGGCACCTCATGGCAAAGAACTCTCTGAGGATATGAAAAAAAGAATTGTTGCTCTACATAAAGATGGCCTAGGCTACAGGAAGATTGCCAAGACCCTAAAACTGAGCTGCAACACTGTGGCCAAGACCATACAGGGGTTTAACAGGACAGCTTCCACTCAGAACAGGCCGACCAAAGAAGTTGAGTGCACGTGCTCAACGTCATATCCAGAGGTTGTCTTTGGGAAATAGACCTATGAGTGCTGCCAGCATTGCTGCAGAGATTGAAGGGGTTAGGAGTCAGCCTGTCAGTGCTCAGACCATACGCCGCACACTGCATCCAATTGGTCTGCATGGCTGTTGTCCCAGAAGGAAATCCAATTGGTCTGCATGGCTGTTGTCCCAGAACGAAGCGTCTTCTAAAGATAATGCACAAGAAAGCCGCAGTTTTTTGAACACAAGTAGACTAAGGACATGGATTACTGGAACCATGTCCTGTGGTGTGATGAGACCAAGATAAACTTATTTGGTTCAGATGGTGTCGAGCGTGTGTGGCGGCAACCAGGTGAGGAGTACAAAGACAAGTGTGTCTTGCCTACAGTCAAGCATGGTGGTGGGTGTGTCATGATCTGGGGCTGCATGAGTGCTGCCGGCACTGGGGAGTGACAGTTCATTGAGGGAACCAAGAATGCCAATATGTACTGTGACATACTGAAGCAGAGCATGATCTCCTCCCTTCGAAGACTGGGCCGCAGGGTAATATTCCAACATGATAACGACTCCAAACGCACCTCCAAGACGACCACTGCCTTGCTAAAGAAGCTGAGGGTAAAGGTGATGGACTGGCCAAGCATATCTCCAGACCTAAACCCTATTGAGCATCTGTGGGGCATCCTCAAACAAAAGGTGGAGAAGCGCAAGGTCTCTAAAATCCACCAGCTCCATGATGTTCTCATGGAGAACTGGAAGAGGACTCCAGTGGCAACCTGTGAAGCTCTGGTAAACTCCATGCCCAAGACGGTTAAGGCAGTGCTGGAAAATAATGATGGCCACACAAAATTTGACACTTTGGGCCCAATTTGGATATTTTCACTTAGGGGTGTACTCACTTTTGTTGCCAGTGGTTTAGACATTAATGGCTGTGTGTTGAGTTATTTTGAGGGGACAGCAAATTTGCACTGTTATACAAGCTGTACACTCACTACTTTACATTGTAGCAAAATGTCATTTCTTCAGTGTTGTCACATGAAAAGATATACTAAAATATTTACAAAAATATAAGGGGTGTACTCACTTTTGTGAGATACTGTATATAAACAGTCCTGAATGTCAAGAAATATGATGTTATACTATGTTATCGATTTCTTAGTTTCAAATTATCTTTATTGAGATTTTACAAAGAAGATGATACAGTGACAAGTCTGATATAAAACAGTTGTTCCGTCTGAAGCAGAAAATACATCCAATCAACATACACTATATTGTCTAAAGTATTATGATGCCTGCCTTTACACGCATATGAACTTTAATGGCATCCCAGTCTTGCATGCCCCGTACACACGATCGGACAGTGATCGGACATTCCGACAACAAAATCCATGGATTTTTTCAGACGGATGTTAACTCAAACTTGTTTTGCGTACACACGGTCGCACAAAGTTGTCGGAATTTCCGATCGCCAAGAACGCAGTACACCACGTATGACGAGACTATAAAAGGGCAGTTCAGAACCAAGCGCGGCACCCTTTGGGCTCCTTTTGCTAATCTCGTGTTAGTAAAAGTTTGGCGAGAGACGATTCGCGCTTTTGGAACCCTCCCTCCCCCCAACTGCTAAGTCAGCTAATACCAATCCTCTATCTATCCTCAATCATCTATCTGCTGACTTTGCCAAACCCATACACACTATACCCATCTCTTTTGTGGTCAGATTTATGGATGAATTCCCCAAAGCATGTAGTGCAAGGGCCTGCCTGAATACTTTCAAATGGTACTGTTTAAAGTTTTTGTATCCTTTTATTAGCTTGATAGGTATTAGCAGAATGTCCAAATGTGCTAAAATGTGTACAGTGTGTATTTATATCTTTGTATTATGACACTTCTTACCTGTCCAGTGGGCTGTCAATAGTGTAACTAAGGAGGGGCTGGCCAAAGTAATACACATTATTTAGGCATTCATCTCTCAATGAAGTGGAGAGGGTTACCTGTCCAATGGTTCCCCCCCTATAATGTTAGAAATGGCCCATGAGAGGGGGGGGAGGAGGAATCTGATAGTTGTACCTTATACTTTGGTCTTTAAAAACTCCCTAAAAAAATGTTATACTGATGTTGGCCAAGAATGTTTGTGTCTAATCTGCTTTCCCTGTTTATGTGCAAAATTACTAATTTTTTATTTTGTTTTGACTCCACAATTTCCTTCCACGCCACAGGAATGGCAGACTGTGGCCTCCCACTTTGCCCAGCGGTGGGACTTTCCTAACTGCGGAGGGGCAATTGGTGGGAAACACGTTCACATCGTCCCACCACCCAACTCGGGGTCATACTATTACAACTATAAGGGGTTCAATAGTATTGTGATGTTGGCGGTGTTGTCGGCTACTTATGAGTTCCTGTATGTGGACATGGGGAAGAATAGCCGGATGTCCGATGGTGGAGTCATCGCTCAGACGGAGTTCTACAGGCGTCTCCAGAATGGCAGCTTGGACTTGCCACCTCCAGAAGACAATGTGGAAGGACTCCCATTCGTCTTCGTTTCGGATGAAGCATTTGCGCTGGGGGACCATCTTATGCGGCCATTCCCGATGAGGACCCTCACCCCGGACCAGAGGGTTTTTAATTACCGGCTGGCCAGAGCCAGAAGAGTGGTGGAGAACACGTTTGGAATCATGGCCAGCCGGTTCCGCCTATTTCTTACACCCATACATATGGCGGAGTACAAACTGAATCACATTATCCTAGCATGCTGTGTTCTACACAACTTTTTACGGCAACATTCTGCCAACTATGCTAGCTCAGTTGGGCCTGAGGCCAGAATTCAAAATGAACCAACCCTGACGGCGCTTGAAAGTGGCCGTCCTGGCTTGCCCCCCCTGAGTGCCCGTGATGTCCGGCTAAGATACCTTGAATTCTTTGCGGGTAGGGGGGCTATCAATATGCCAGACAATGTCTAAAACCTTTTTCCAATAAAAAATAAATAAAATCTTTGGTGACATTTACTGCTTGTGTTTGTTTTAGCTGACCCTGACAGAAATGTGGTGAGTCCTGAAAATGGCGTGATTGTGTAACATTACAAAGAAATGTTGGGTGTTATTTACTAAAGGCAAAGACACCTTGCACTACAAGTGCACTTGAAACTGCACTGAAACTGCACTTGTAGTGCAAAGTGGATTTGCCCTTAGGAAATAACACCCATTGTCACTGAAAACAGCAATTAGAGCCCCACAAAAGTGTTGTAGCGTTGAGACAATAGTCCACACATTCTTGATTAACAATCTTTTTAATACCAGCACAATCACATGTGCATTTAGAAAAGGTTTTTAAAACAAACCAACATGTTTGTTGTATAACAATTTTTGGGCTCACATTAGACAAAGTAGAAATGACCATTTGAGATAAAACAGGCAAGTTTAAATCCAACTAGAAAGACACAAATCTTGAACTTACAAAGTTCACATTTGGTAGAACTTGAAGGCAATATCAGACATGAGTATTTACAAACTGTGTTTGATATTGCGTTCAGATGGGGTGAAGTCACCCCAGGAAAAGCCAAATTTTGAAGATGCACACAAATTTACGAATGTCAACATGTGCGACCTGCCATCACGGGGATCAAGGGACGTGTTTTGGGGGTGCAACCCCTTCCTCACAGCTACTTTATTATTGAGGAAGGGGTTGCACCCCCAAAACGCGTCCATTGATCTCCCGTGATGGCAGATAGCACATATTGACACACTGTGTGCATCTTCAAAATTTGGCTTTTCTACAATTTGTCAAAAAATGTTCAAAAATTGTAGCACACCAAAAAACAAAGGGATTTGGAGGGCTTTTAAACTCACCCCAAAACATCAATGATGTTCTTATTTTTTTGAAGAACATCATTGATGTTTTTCTTGATGTTTTCCAAGTCCCTATTACACACCATGATCTCCCCAATCAGGATCTGTGCACTTTCACTGGTGAAAGGATCTGGATCCACAACATCATGATCACCTAAAAAGATAGAAACCAAAAAACACCATGTATTATAAATATGCCGGCATCCATCGCTTACCTGAGCCTGTGGTCGCAGACACTCACCTGTTGTGGTGACTAGTTCCACCACATCTTCCTCCTCCTGCTCTGCAGGTCTTAGGTGGATTTCCCCTTCTTCCAGAGGTGGGGGGTCTGTGGTCTCCTCGGATGAGGGGTGTCCTCTGAGTCTTTTCTCCCCTATGTTAAAAAAAATGGTATACTTAGCACACAGATATTTGATGGTGGAACTATAAATATGAAACATTGCTTGGAAGTGGGGTACAATTTTTTTTGTGAGCAGAGTTCCAAGATGTTGCATTTTTCTTGTCCTTTGTCAAGCTTGAATACTTTACCTGTTTTGTACAAGCTTCACAGATGGAGACACCCCTATAGTATACACTGGAGCACCTGTGTGGGACCCCTAATAAAAAGGGTGTTCTTGTGTCCCACACTAGTGCTCCAGCATCCTGATGTGTAAACAGCTGCTGAGTGTCCTCTCCTTACACAGAATCTAGTTTGCATTTCATTCTAGTTACAAACCCATCTACACAACCAAATATTTGTCAGGCAAGTAGGCCCTAAAAAATGTGGCCATGAACACAACTCAATTTTAAAAGAGCCAACTTCCCTAAACTACAAACCTTGCTAAAAGGCATAAATTGGGATAAAATATTAGGAACAAAGAATACGGAGGAGAGATGGGTTTGCTTTAAGAGCATATTAAATAAGGGCATTAGCCAATGTATCCCATTGGGTAATAAATTTAAAAGAGCGAACAAACATCCTGGATGGCTTAACTCCAATGTAAAAATGCATATAAAAGCAAAGGAGAAGGCCTTCAAAAAATACAAGGTTGAGGGATCATCCTCAGCATTCAGAATTTATAAAGAATGCAATAAGAAATGCAAGGGTGCAATTAGGATGGCTAAGATAGAACATGAAAGACACATAGCGGAGGAGAGCAAAAAAAATCCCAAGAAATTCTTTAAGTATGTAAACAGTAAAAAAGGGAGGACAGACCATATTGGCCCCATAAAGAATGAGGAAGGACATCTGGTTACAAAGGATGGGGAGATGGCAAAGGTATTGAATTTATTCTTCTCCTCAGTCTTCACGAGTGAATCGGGGGGCTTCAGTAACCAAAACTGCAGTGTTTATCCTCATGACACAACACAGGAAGCACCTACATGGTTAACAGAGGACGGAATTAAAATTAGACTTAAGAAACTTAACATTAATAAATCACCGGGACCAGATGGCTTGCATCCGAGGGTACTTAGGGAACTCAGTCAGGTGATTGCCAGACCGTTGTTCGTAATTTTTACAGACAGTCTATTGACTGGAATGGTACCAGCTGATTGGAGAAAAGCCAATATAGCACTAATATTTAAAAAGAGCCCAAAAAACATCCCTGGGAATTACAGACCAGTTAGCCTAACATCAATAGTATGTAAACTCTTGGAGGGGATGATAAGGCACTATATACAAGATTTTAGTAATAAGAATGATATCATTAGCAGTAATCAGCATGGATTCATGAAGAATCGTTCTTGCCAAACCAATCTATTAACCTTCTATGAGGAGGTGAGTTGCCATCTAGATAAAGGAAGGCCCGTAGACGTGGTGTATCTGGATTTTGCTAAAGCATTTGACACAGTTCCCCATAAACGTTTACTGTACAAAATAAGGTGCGTTGGCATGGACCATAGGGTGAGTACATGGATTGAAAACTGGCTACAAGGGCGTGTTCAGAGGGTGGTGATAAATGGGGAGTACTCAGAATGGTCAGGGGTGGGTAGTGGGGTTCCCCAGGGTTCTGTGCTGAGACCAATCCTATTTAATTTGTTCATAAACGACCTGGAGGATGGGATAAACAGTTCAATCTCTGTATTTGCAGACGATACTAAGCTAAGCAGGGCAATAACTTCTCCGCAGGATGTGGAAATCTTGCAAAAAGACCTGAACAAATTAATGGGGTGGGTGACTACATGGCAAATGAGGTTCAATGTAGAAAAATGTAAAATAATGCATTTGGGTGGCAAAAATATGAATGCAATCTATACACTGGGGGGAGAACCTCTGGGGGAATCTAGGATGGAAAAGGACCTGGGGGTCCTAGTGGATGATAGGCTCAGCAATGGCATGCAATGCCAAGCTGCTGCTAATAAAGCAAACAGAATATTGGCATGCATTTTAAAGGGGGATCAACTGCAGAGATAAAACGATAATTCTCCCGCTCTACAAGACTCTGGTCCGGCCGCACCTGGAGTATGCTGTCCAGTTCTGGGCATCAGTCCTCAGGAGGGACGTACTGGAAATGGAGCGAGTACAAAGAAGGGCAAGAAAGCTAATAAAGGGTCTGGAGGATCTTAGTTATGAGGAAAGGTTGCGAGCACTGAACTTATTCTCTCTGGAGAAGAGACGCTTGAGAGGGGATATGATTTCAATTTACAAATACTGTACTGGTGACCCCACAATAGGGATAAAACTTTTTCGCAGAAGAGAGTTTAATAAGACTCGTGGCCACTCATTACAATTAGAAGAAAAGAGGTTTAACCTTAAACTACGTAGAGGGTTCTTTACTGTAAGAGCGGCAAGGATGTGGAATTCCCTTCCACAGGCGGTGGTCTCAGCGGGGAGCATTGATAGCTTCAAGAAACTATTAGATAATCACCTGAATGACCGCAATATACAGGGATATGTAATGTAATACTGACACATAATCACACACATAGGTTGGACTTGATGGACTTGTGTCTTTTTTCAACCTCACCTACTATGTAACTATGTAACTATGTAACATGAAAGTTGACATTTTAAACTGGATGACAGTTAATAGAAGCAAATGGAGCAGCATGAACGTAATAAACATAAAGAATATAAACACAGGACAACTACTTACTTTTTTGCAGCACTCTCCGGATCTTTCTGTACTGCTCATGTTCTCTTAATTTGAGGTCCGACCACCGTTTCCTGAGCTGATCTTTCGATCGTCGTACCCCGAAATTCCGGTGCAGACTCTTGACCACTTTCGCCATGATCTTGGCCTTTCTGACATTGGGGTTGGGGTAAGGTCCATACTTCCCGTCATAGTCGGCCTTCTTCAGGATTACTGCCATCTCCAACATCTCCCCAAAGGACATATTTGATGCCTTAAATCGTCTCTTCCAGGATCGGGACGTTTCTGGCTCCGGGCTTTCCTCCTCCTCCTCCTCATTGCTGTAATTAGCACGCACCTGCTGTGTCTCCGCCATGTGCTTTTCCCCCACTGCACCAAACGAGAAGGGGCGGGGAAAAGACCAGAAAGAATGTCAGGGGCGGGCGGAGTTGCACGCATGCGCAGTGTCTATAAAGCGTAACACGCGTACGTAGTACGTACGATCTGTGAGCGGAGGAAGGAGTATCGGAGGCGCCGATCGTGAAAACGAAGGTAAGATCTAAACTTGGGCCTATACTGCTTCTAGATTGAGGCCTATATTGTAACTATATTAGGAGAGTTTTGCCTGACATTAGGGTTTGTCTTGTGTTGTGTCTTGCAGATAAAATGGATGGCTTCAATGACCACAACTTCCTCCCCCTGTTCATAGATAAATACAGGGAGCTGCCCTGTCTGTGGCAGGTGAGACATCCACATTACAACAATAAACAAAAGAGGCAGACAGCGCTGGAGAAACTGCTGGAGTTGGTGAAGCCGGTGGTCCCCACAGCAACCATCCCCTATTTAAAAGCCAAAATTGGTGGCCTGAGAAGCACTTATCTTAGGGAGCACAAGAAGGTCACAGATTCCCAGAGATCAGGAGCTGCAGCAGATGACATTTATGTCCCCAGGCTGTGGTACTATGAGAGACTTTGTTTTCTGTCAGACCAGACTGAAGTCAGGGAATCCCTCTCCACTCTTCCTTCCACTCTTCCTTCCACCCTATCTTCCACCCCAGCTGAGGCTTCCGATATCCAACCTGGGACTTCCAGCCAGGAAGAAGTGGAGGAGCCCAGCTTGAGCCAGATATAGCATTCTTCTACAGATTTCTGGGCAATAAATAAATCATGTTTACTAGATGTTATTATTGATCACTAATTGCTGATTTCATAAAGTGGTTTACATATCAATAGACAGTAGTGGGCACCAAAAAGTCAGACAAGAAAGAAAAATGCTGGGCTCAGAATGATAGTCTGTTATATTTGTTAACATTCAATTTGCAACAGTCATGATATGAAAATTGTGTGTGATTGATGAAGAAAAAACTAAAACTATGTCCCTTTTTCATACACAGGAAGACCTCAGCCAGGACGAGGCTGTTGGATGCGGCAGCCAGGAGAAGGCGGGGGTTAGTGGCAGCCAGGAGGAAGCAGGGCTAAGTGGCAGCCAGGAGAAGCCTGGGCCCAGTCGTAGACTGACCGAATCACAGGTCCCTCCCCTCCGCCTTCCATACAAAAGACCGAGGAAGGCGACTCACGTGCAGGATTCAGCGCTCAGGCTCATTCAGGAGGCTTCTGCATCCCTCAGAGCCTTACCCACTCCTGAAGAGGCCTTTGCCTGCATGGCTGCCACCAAACTGCAGGGCATGCAGGAGGGTCAACGCAAGCTATGTGAGGACCTTCTGTATAAAGTCCTAAGAAAGGGGGTGAGTGGCGAAATAACACCCAATACCCACCTGAGTGAGTTGGCCCCTCCTCCTCCTCCTGCCACAACTCCACCACCACAGCCAAAGCATGGAAGGAAGCATGGAAGGAAGACCAGAGAGTGATGGTCCTGGGTTCAGTCTGGTCTGGCCAAAGTTGCAGGCTCTTGTATGACCACAGTCTGGGGACACAGATGTCATCTGCTGCTTTCAGGATCTCTGGGACTTCTGGACCAGACTGCACTCCCTTAGATATGGACTCCTCAGGCCACCAATTTTGCTTGAAAATAGTTGATGTATGTCTTTGGAGGCCAAAGGCTTCATCAATTTCAGCTGTTTCTCCAGTGTTGCCTCCCTCTTTGTTTAGTTGTGAGCCCTTAATAAAGGAATTTTTGGTTCAAAATTATATGTTTTCATTCAAAAAGGACAGTTTGTTTGTGAGGAGGCAGGTACATTTCAAAAATACAATGTGAAATTAACAAGAGACACCAACACCAAACAATCTCCTTGAGATTAAATAATACAAAATAATAACGGTGTTGTGGTAACTTCACACACAAAACACACACAAAAATATTATGGAGTAAAACACCAAAATACCAAAAAAAAAAACATCAGCCTGGGAAAAGATACAAACACAAAAAAACAAAAAGATGCCTTGACCAAAAAAAAATTTAAAAACTAACCAAAAAAATTTGGTCAGATGTGACAAATCTAAATATATTGAAGGAATCACAATAAATAATAAAGAAAGAAGTTTGTGAGAAGTCTGTGTGAATATGAGCAGCAAAACGACTTCATTCTTCTCACATTATAAAGAAGAGAGTGCGCTGTATTAAACAATTTTTTACATTGCAGTGTGACGAAAGTGCTGTATCCATTCCGAACGCTAATTTTACCAGACCGAGCTGTTCCGTCTCAGAATTTCTTCTGAGCATGCGTGGCACTTTGTGCGTCGGAACTGGCCACACACGGTCGGAATTCACGCGATCGGATTTTGTTGTCGGAAAATTTTATAGCCTGCTCTCAAACTTTGTGTGTCGGAAAATCCGATGGAAAATGTCCGATGGAGACCACACACAGTCGGAATGTCCGACAACATGCTCCGATCGAACATTTTCCATCGGAAAATCCGACCGTGTGTACGGGGCATTAGTCTGTAGGGTTCAATATTGAGTTTGCTTTACATCTATAACCGCTTCAACTCTTCTGGCAAGGCTGTCCAAAAAGTTTAGGAGTGTGTCTATGGGAATGTTTGACCACTCTTTCAGAAGCACATTTGTGAGGTCATACAGTGATGTGGACGAGAAGTCCTGGCTCACAATCTCCACTCAAATTCTTCCCAAAGGTGTTCTATTGGGGTGAGGTCTGGACTCTGTGCAGGCCAGTCAAATTCCTCCACCCCAAACTCGCTCATCCATGTCTTTAGGGACCTTGCTTTGTGCACTGGTCTAAATCATTTGGTGGATTGTGGTGTGGGGTTGTTTTTCAGGTGTTGGGCTTGACCTCTTAGTTCCAGTGAAGGGAACGCTTAAGGAGTCAGCATACCAAGTCATTTTGGACAATTTCATGCTCCCAACCTTGTGGGAACAGTTTGGGGATGACCCTTTCCTGTTCCAACATGACTGAGGAATGAAGAAAATAGGCAATCCTTGCTTGTGTGTAAGCCTCTAAAAATGGAATGTTAAATTTGCATTGGAGTTTTTCAAATGTTTTCAGATGGTTTGTAGGTTACCTATGGTTGCGATACCAAGAGAGTTCCAGCAAGATAGTCTTAAGTCAGGAAGATAAGTGGATAGTGCCTTAAGGGGGTAGAGAGCGCATGGGTAGTTCATGGGAGTGTGTGGACAAAAGCCTTTTCCAGGCTGAAAGAGATGCAATGGTTGAAGGGATGGTGTCTCCATGGCTTGGCACTCAGCGGAATGGACGCTGACTAGAAGAGCTCTTCACACCAGCGGCTCTTAATCCCCATCCAGCCCGCTTGTTTTGGATATGGGCAAGAAGGACAAGTACACTACAGGTCCCAGCCAGCAGCGCTCGCTTTCAGTGCCCGGAAATCGCAGTATAACAAAGTGCTTTGGCTCACAAACCCCACGAACGAGAGGCCGCACTGGACCAAAGATGGCAATGCTGCAACACAAGGCAGACACCAGTGAAGACTCCCTGTCAGCTGCGGAGGTTCTGGTAAGGGATACAGACTGCACAGATCACCCAGTACAGCTATCAGAGATAACACAGATAGCAGCAGACATCAAAAATACCTTCTCTTCAGCTATAACTGAACTGAAAGCTGACCTGCTCTCCCTTAATGAGTGGATGGCTAGCACAGAGAAAGCAAAAGCTAAAAGGGACAGGGCTATAGAGCGTCTGAGATCTGTAGTACATGCCCATGCTAATCACTTTATTAAAGTAAACAGACATATGGAGGACCTTGACAACAGGGGGAGAAGAAAAAATATTAGAGTCAGAGGGATCCCTGAAACTATAGAGTCTGCCCAGATAAAACCAGCACTACAAGCTGTTTTTAATGAACTCCTGGAACACCCCAAAGATACTGATATAGAATTTATCAGGGCTCACAGGGCACTGAATCCGCGCCCTGCAGACACAGCCCCTCTGAGAGACATTGTACAGTGCCTTGCAAAAGTATTCGGCCCCCTTGAACTTTTCAACCTTTTGCCACATTTCAGGCTTCAAACATAAAGATATAAAATTTTAATTTTTTGTGAAGAATCACCAACAAGTGGGACACAATTGTGAAGTGGAACGCAATCTATTGGATATTTTAAACTTTTTTAGCAAATAAAAAACTGAAAAGTGGTGCGTGCAAAATTATTCGGCCCCTTTACTTTCAGTGCAGCAAACTCACTCCAGAAGTTCAGCGAGGATCTCTGAATGATCCAATGTTGTCCTAAATGACTGATGGTGATAAATAGAATCCACCTGTGTGTAATCAAGTCTCTGTATAAATGCACCTGCTCTGTGATAGTCTCAGGGTTCTGTTGAAAGCGCAGAGAGCATCATGAAGACCAAGGAACACACCAGGCAGGTCCGTAATACTGTTGTGGAGAAGTTTAAAGCCGGATTTGGATACAAAAAGATTTCCCAAGCTTTAAACATCCCAAGGAGCCCTGTGCAAGTGATCATTTTGAAATGGAAGGAGTATCAGACCACTGCAAATCTACCAAGACCTGGCTGTCCCTCTAAACTTTCAGCTCAGACAAGGAGAAGACTGATCAGAGATGCAGCCAAGAGGCCCATGATCACTCTGGATGAACTGCAGAGAACTACAGCTGAGGTGGGAGAGTCTGTCCATAGAACAACAATCAGTCGTACACTGCACAAATCTGGCCTTTATGGAAGAGTGGCAAGAAGAAAGCCATTTCTCAAAGATATCCATAAAAAGTCTTGTCTAAAGTTTGCCACAAGCCACCTGGGAGACACACCAAACATGTGGAAGAAGGTGCTCTGGTCCGATGAAACCAAAATCAAACTTTTTGGCCACAATGCAAAACGATATGTTTGGCGTAAAAGCAACCCAGCTCATCACCCTCAACACACCATCCCCACTGTCAAACATGGTGGTGGCAGCATCATGGTTTGGGCCTGCTTTTCTTCAGCAGGGACAGGGAAGATGGTTAAAATTGAGGGGAAGATGGATGCAGCCAAATACAGGACCATTCTGGATGAAAACCTGTTGGAGTCTGCAAAAGACCTGAAACTGGGACGGAGATTTATCTTCCAACAAGACAATGATCCAAAACATACAGCAAAATTGACAAAGGAATGGTTCACAAATAAACGTATCCAGGTGTTAGAATGTCGAGAATCTGTGGAAAGAGCTGAAAACTGCTGTTCACAAACGCTCTCCATCCAACCTCATTGAGCTCGAGCTGTTTTGCAAGGAAGAATGGGCAAGAATTTCAGTCTCTCGATGTGCAAAACTGATAGAGACATACCCCAAGCGACTTGCAGCTGTAATCGCAGCAAAAGGTGGCTCTACAAAGTATTAACGCAAGGGGGCCGAATAATTTTGCACGCCCTACTTTTCATTTTTTTATTAGTTAAAAAAGTTTCAACAATCCAATAGATTTCGTTCCACCTCACAATTGTGTCCCACTTGTTGGTGATTCTTCACAAAAAATAAAAATTTTATATCTTTATGTTTGAAGCCTGAAATGTGGCAAAAGGTTGAAAAGTTCAAGGGGGCCGCATACTTTCGCAAGGCACTGTATGCTGCTTACAAAGCTTCTCACTTAAGGAGGAAATCCTAAACAAATCCAGAAAAAAATGATCACATCATCTTTAATGACCAGCCTATATCCCTATTCCAGTACCTTTCTCATATTACCCTCAAAAACAGACGAGCAATGCGTCCTCTGCTGGAGGTCCTGAGAGAGAAGGGTATTCCATATAGGTGGAAATTTCCTTTCGCCCTCAATGCCACATAACAAGGCAGACAATATTATCTGCGCTTACCAGAGGACATCGCAAGATTCTGTGAGCAATTGCACTTACCATTGATTGACCTTCCTAAGTGGTATCAGGAATTCAGGATCTCATCGCATGGCTCAACACCACCTCCCTCCCCACAGGCTTCACCGACGAAGCCACCTTCTTCCAAGAAATCTAAATTTAACAAGTGCACAGGCCCAAATCACGGTTCCCGTATTCGGCCAAAGGATTCAGGTTCCAGGAAGAGACCTGAACAGCATAACTATGCTTGAAAGTCCAATCCTGTAATGTGCTGAGACTATCTACGGATGGAGATATGCTCCTTTTGTTTCAACCGTTCATTGATAATATTACCTTTTTTTGGATTCAGTTCTTTTTACGGTTAGATACTGTTGATCTCATGATGATCAGATGAACACATCTCATCTTTTCTCTTTCTTTTGTTTTGCACTTATACTCGGAAACTGACATTCTATAATGGATGCCGTTTATGCATTTTAAATACTGGCAGTTGCTCCTACTGGGAGGTTCTATCCACTGATGACACCTAGTGACACTTATGGGTAATGCATTCGAAGCTCTTCAATCAAACACAGGAGTTTTTTCTATTACAGCAAATGACTATGCTGCTTGACTGTTTGGAGAATAGTGTCACAAGAGATTGTTAGCGATTTAGTCAGGAGGATATGCTTACTCATAAGCATAGCATAAGGAGCAATATCATATAGAGTCATTTCAGGAACTCTCATAATTTGCAGTTTTTTAATCAGAGTCCTTGGAAAAAGAGCAGAGGGGGATTTCAAGTTTGGAATCCAGATGTTCACGGGGTAAAGGACAATGCTCTCACTAACCCATAGTGTCGACATTATCTTGTTTCTTTTCACAGGGTGACACTGTTGTCATCTTAAGGACTGTACTGCTTAGGTAAATCAACAATAGTGTACGCAAGGAAAGCAAGTATGGGTTAGATGTGAACATTACAGACAATGTGTATTACTATATAATGTTACCCAGGGCCTAGGTACGTGATTATATGGACTCTGAAATTATAATAAGCTTGGGCTGGACGAAATTTAAGTACTTCCTATCCTTGTTGTCATGTTTTTTCAAATATGTTTTTTGCTATTTTCCAGTTATTATTACATTTAAAGTGGGAATACTTGTCGATAATATTATCGTTATTGCTACATTTAGGGCTGGAAGGGGCACATTCGCTCCTTTAAGACACTTTTATATAATGGTCGTGGGAGGTGTCTGGAGAATGTTCAGTTATAGAAACATATCATACTATACAGATTGATATTTAATTCACTCTCTTTACATTAAGCTGTAGTGCCACAGCCTCTACCTGAGGATTACATTCGGCAAATTAGCTAAATGAGTAATCCCATATTTCTCTCTTTAGGTTACTAACCAGAAACGTACACTACCACTCGTTTCTTCTTTTCCTACTCTTATTTCTCTTAATAGGAGTTCAAGCCTTCTACCTTCTCTTTCTCTCTCTAACACCATCTACCTGAGATAGCTGGGTCTACCTTTATTCACATACACTAGCTACACTAAAGTTAGATTCAGATAAGCAACTATCAAATCTGTTATGGCCTACTCCAGGCTGGATAACAGACCGTTTCTGGTCTCTCATAATGTGAGAGGCCTAAATACACCAGAAAAACATACCTCCATACTTAAAGGAATAAAGAAAATCCCCCCAAAGGTAGTTTTTGTGCAAGAAATGCATTTTAAATCAGGGTCAATCCAAATAATTGGAGACAAACATTATCACCAGGTTTTTCACCCCACAAACCCTGACTCTAAGTCCAAGGAGGTTTCCATCATGTTACATAAGACTGCTGGGATAGATATAATTTACAACATGATGCAGATGCACATGGGAGATTTCTGTTCCTCAAAGGCCACTGGGCAGGGATTCCCATAACGCTGGCAAATGTGTATTTTCCGAATATTATTATTATTATACAGGATTATTATATTATTATACAGGATTTATATAGCGCCAACAGTTTACGCAGCACTTTACAACATTAGGGCAGACAGTACAAGTGCAATACAATTCCAACACAGGAGGAATCAGAGGGCCCTGCTCATTAGAGCTTACAATCTAGGAGGGAGGGTCAAGTTATACAAAAGGGTAATAGCTGTGGGAGATGAGCTAATGGATAAAATAGTGCAGTTGTTAGATGGAGGCAGGATAGGCTTCTCTGAAGAGGAAAGTTTTCAGGGATTGCCTAAAAGTGGATAAATTTGGAGACAGTCTGACAGATTGGGGTAGGGAATTCCAGAGGATGGGCGAGGCTCGGGAGAAGTCCTGGAGGCGGATATGGGAGGAGGTGATGAGGGAGCTAGAGAGCAGGAGGTCTTGGGAGGAACGGAGAGGGCGATTAGTTTGGTATTTTGAGACTAGCCTAGTGATGTAGCTGGGGGCAGAGTTGTGGATGGCTTTGTAACTTATTGTTAATATTTTGAATTTAATTTGTTGGGCGAGTGGCAGCCAATGGAGGGATTGGCAGAGAGGGGTAGCAGACACTGAGCGGTTTGTAAGGTGGATGAGTCTGGCAGCAGCATTCATGATGGACTGAAGGGGGGATAGTCTATTTAAAGGTAAGCCAATGAGGAGGGAGTTGTAGTAGTCGAGGCGAGAGATAACCAGGGAGTGAATCAGGAGCTTTGTGATTTCATTGGTTAGAAAGGGACGTAGTTTAGAGATGTTGCGGAGGTTGAGGCGGCAATCTTTGGAAAGTGATTGGATGTGGGGCCGAAAGGAGAGTTCAGAAACCATGATAACACCTAGCACCCTGACATGTGAGGACAGGTGGATGGTTGAGCCATTGCTCTTGACAGACAAGTCAGGGGAAGAGGTACATGGGGGAGGAAACATTATAAGCTCAGTTTTGGACAATTGAGTTTGAGGAAGTGGTGTGACATCCATACAGATATGTTGGTTAGTAAGTTAGTGATGCGTGAGGAGACTGATGGAGCGAGTTGAGGGTGGAGAGATAGATTTGTGTGTCGTCAGCGTAGAAATAATATTGAAAGCCGTGAGAGGCTATCAGCTGACCCAGGGAAGAGGTGTAGATTGAAAATAAAAGAGGACCAAGAACAGAAACTTGGGGGACCCCGATGGAGAAGGGAAGAGGAGTGGAGGAAGTAGAATTGTAAGTGACACTGAAGGTGCGTTGGGATAGGTAGGATGAGAGCCACTGAAGATGACAGTCACGGAGACCGAGGGAGTAAAGTTTTTTGAGGAGAAGGTGGTGGTCAACGGTGTCAAAGGCAGCTGAAAGATCCAGAAGTAGTAGTACAGAATAGTGTCCGTTGGATTTTGCAGTTAGTAGGTCATTTGTGAGTTTTAAAAGAGCAGTTTCTGTGGAGTGTTGAGGGCGAAATCCAGATTGAAGGGGATCAAGAAGGTTGTTTTTAATGAGGTGGTCACTCAGTTGTTTATAAACCAGGCGTTCAAGGAGTTTAGAGGAAAAGTGGAGCAAGGAGATAGGGCATAGGTTGTTAAGATTGGTAGGGTCCAAGGATGGCTTTTTAAGTATGGGGGTGACCAGTGCATGTTTTAGAGCAATGGGGAAGATGCCAGTGGTGCGGGAAAGATTAAAGATGTGGGTTAGAGAGTGTAGGATGGAGTCAGAGGGCGACCGTAGCATATAAGAGGGAATAGGGTCCAGGGGACAGGTGGTTAGGTGGGCGATAGAAAGGAGTTTAGCAACTTCGTCTGTAGTAGCAGATTTGAATAGGGGGAGTGTCAGTTGTACCTGTTGACATGGGGTCTTAGCTGGGGGAGATACCTGTAGAGAGGAGATTTCATCACGGATTGTATCAATCTTGTTTTTGAAGTGATTAGCGATCTCCTGGGCAGTGAGTGAGTCAGTGGGTGGAGGCGGTGGAGGACAAAGTAGAGAGTTGAAGGTAGAGAAGAGTTTACGGGGACTGGATGAGAAGGTGTTAATAAGAGTTGTAAAATAGGTTTGCTTGGCAGTGTGGAGGAAAGAATAGTATTTTGGAGGGCATATTTGTATTGGTTGAAGTCTTTGAGAGACTTAGTCTTGTGCCACAGACGCTCAAGAGCGCGACTACGTTTTTTTTAAATTTTAGTGTCATCTCTTTGCCAGGGTTGTAGGGGTCGAGGCCTGATTCTGTGTGTAGTGAGGGGAGCGAGCTTGTCCAGGGTGGAGGACAGGGATTTATTGTAGATGGACGTGGCTTGGTTGGGGCAGGATAGGGGAGAGATTTTGTCATAGAGGTGGTCAGTAGCAAAATAGAGGAGAGAGGAGTTGAAGTTACGAACATTTCTACGGGTGATGGTTAGGTGATTGGAGGGAAAGGTGGTGGAAGACAGGGGGAGAGAGAAACTAATAAGGTGATGGTGGGAGAGAGGAAAAGAATTGTTTGAGAAGTTGCATGGAGTGCATAGGTAGGAGAATACAAGGTCAAGGGTGTTGCCATCAGAGTGAGTAGAAGCCTGTACCCATTGTTTCAGGTCAAATGAAGAGGTTAAACTAAGAAGTTTAGAAGTAGCAGGAGTGTTTGTATTAGCAGGGATGTTGAAATCACCAAGAAGGGGGGGCGCATGCGCGTGAGACAAGGATATGGCCGCTTGATGTCTCTGCTCCGCGCCGTCGGAATCCTCATGCCGGCTTTATAAAGCACGGAACGAGTGGAGACACAGCAGACTTACCTCCGCGTGCTCCGGAACATCCCTGGATCCAGCCGGTAATGTACAGCTCCGTCAAAACTCGGGATGAGCCGAACACCCCCCTGTTCGGTTCACACCAGAACATGCGAACAGGAAAAAAGTTTGTTCGAACACGCGAACACCGTTAAAGTCTATAGGACACGAACATGAATAATCAAAAGTGCTAATTTTAAAGGCTTATATGCAAGTTATTGTCATAAAAAGTGTTTGGGGACCCGGGTCCTGCCCCAGGGGACATGGATCAATGCAAAAAAAAGTTTTAAAAACGGACGTTTTTTCAGGAGCAGTGATTTTAATAATGCTTAAAGTCAAACAATAAAAGTGTAATATCCCTTTAAATTTCATACCTGGGGGGTGTCTATAGTATGCCTGTAAAGGGGCGCATGTTTCCCGTGTTTAGAACAGTCTGACAGCAAAATGACATTTTGAAGGAAAAAACACATTTAAAACTACCCGCGGCTATTGCATTGCCGACAATACACATAGAAGTTCATTGATAAAAACGGCATGGGAATTCCCCACAGGGCAACCCCGAACCAAAATTAAAAAAAAAAATGATGTGGGAGTCCCCCTAAATTCCATACAAGGCCCTTCAGGTCTGGTATGGATATTAAGGGGAACCCTAGCCAAAATTTAAAAAAAAAATGACGTGGGGTTCCCCCTAAATTCCATACCAGACCCTTGAGGTCTGGTATGGATTTTAAGGGGAACCCCGCGCCAAAAAACCCCCCAAAAAACGGCGTGGGGTCCCCCCAAAAATCCATACCAGACCCTTATCCGAGCACGCAACCTGGCAGGCCGCAGGAAAAGAGGGGGGGACGAGAGTACGCCCCCCCCTCCTGAACCGTACCAGGCCACATGCCCTCAACATTGGGAGGGTGCTTTGGGGTAGCCCCCCAAAACACCTTGTCCCCATGTTGATGAGGACAAGGGCCTCATCCCCACAACCCTGGCCGGTGGTTGTGGGGGTCTGCGGGCGGGGGGCTTATCGGAATCTGGAAGCCCCCTTTAACAAGGGGACCCCCAGATCCCGGCCCCCCCTGTGTGAAATGGTAAGGGGGTACTTACCCCTACCATTTCACTAAAAAACTGTCAAAAATTTTAAAAATGACGAGAGACAGTTTTTGACAATTCCTTTATTTAAATGCTTCTTCTATCTTCCTTCATCTTCTTCTGGTTCTTCTGGCTCTTCTGGTTCTTCCTCCGGCGTTCTCGTCCAGCATCTTCTCTGCGGCGTCTTCTATCTTCTTCTCCTCAGGCCGCTCCGCACCCATGGCATGGGGGGGAGGCTCCCGCTCTTCTCTTCATCTTCTTCTCTTCTTCCTTCTTCTCTTCTTCTCTTCTTCATTTTCTTCTCCGGGCCGCTCCGCAGCCATGCTGGCATGGAGGGAGGCTCCCGCTGTGTGACGGCGTCTCTTCGTCTGACGGTTCTTAAATAACAGGGGGCAGGGCCACCCGGTGACCCCGCCCCCCTCTGACGCACGGTGACTTGACGGGACTTCCCTGTGACGTCACGGGGAATGCCACAGGGAAGTCCCGTCATGTCCCGTGCGTCAGAGGGGAGCGGCCCGGAGAAGAAAATGAAGAAGAGAAGAAGAGAAGAAGGAAGAAGAGATGAAGAAGAAGAAGAAGATGAAGAGAAGAGCGGGAGCCTCCCCCCATGCCATGGGTGCGGAGCGGCCCGAGGAGAAGAAGATAGATGACGCCACAGAGGAGATGCTGGACGAGAACGCCGGAGGAAGAACCAGAAGAGCCAGAAGAACCAGAAGAAGATGAAGGAAGATAGAAGAAGCATTTAAATAAAGGAATTGTCAAAAACTGTCTCTTGTCATTTTTAACATTTTAGTGTTTTCAGTTTTTTAGTGAAATGGTAGGGGTAAGTACCCCCTTACCATTTCACACAGGGGGGGGGCCGGGATCTGGGGGTCCCCTTGTTAAAGGGGGCTTCCAGATTCCGATAAGCCCCCCGCCCGCAGACCCCCACAACCACCGGCCAGGGTTGTGGGGATGAGGCCCTTGTCCTCATCAACATGGGGACAAGGTGTTTTGGGGGGCTACCCCAAAGCACCCTCCCAATGTTGAGGGCATGTGGCCTGGTATGGTTCAGGAGGGGGGGCGCACTCTCGTCGCCCCCTCTTTTCCTGTGGCCTGCCAGGTTGCGTGCTTGGATAAGGGTCTGGTATGGATTTTTGGGGGGACCCCACGCCGTTTTTTTTCTTTTTTTTGGCGCGGGGTTCCCCTTAAAATCCATACCAGACCTGAAGGGTCTGGTATGGAATTTAGGGGGAACCCCACGTCATTTTTTTTTTAAATTTTGGCCGGGGTTCCCCTTAATATCCATACCAGACCTGAAGGGCCTGGTATGGAATTTAGGGGGACTCCCACGTCATTTTTTTTTTTTAATTTTGGTTCGGGGTTGCCCTGTGGGGAATTCCCATGCCGTTTTTATCAATGAAGTTCTATGTGTATTGTCGGCAAAGCAATAGCCGCGGGTAGTTTTAAATGTGTTTTTTCCTTCGAAATGTCATTTTGCTGTCAGACTGTTCTAAACACAGGAAACATGCGCCCCTTTACAGGCATACTATAGACACCCCCCAGGTACGAAATTTAAAGGGATATTACACTTTTATTGTTTGACTTTAAGCATTATTAAAATCACTGCTCCTGAAAAAACGTCAGTTTTTAAAACTTTTTTTTGCATTGATCCATGTCCCCTGGGGCAGGAACCAGGTCCCCAAACACTTTTTATGACAATAACTTGCATATAAGCCTTTAAAATTAGCACTTTTGATTTCTCCCATAGACTTTTAAAGGGTGTTCCGCGGCATTCGAATTTGCCGCGAACACCCCAAATTGTTCGCTGTTCGGCGAACTTGCGAACAGCCAATGTTCGGGTCGAACATGAGTTCGACTCGAACTCGAAGCTCATCCCTAGTCAAAACCAAGCCAAAAGCCCGGCAGCCCAATAAGTCCTCCTCAGCCCCAGGCAAAGGGAAACTCAACATGGCGCCTGAGCCTCCGGAGCCAGATGACGCCACTCTTTTCTCTGATGAGAACCCAGCGTCTCCAGCGGACAGTTTACAGCAATTCCCCACAGACCTGGCGAGCCCCCTCCCTATAGACCCTGATAATCTGCTGGCTAAATTTTGCAGTATAGTGAGAGATGAAATTACTGCAGCATCTCGCAAACTCTCCTCTGACCTGGTGCGGGGCCTTAAAGAGATAGGCCACCGCACCAATCAACTAGAGCAACGTATGGATCTAGCCACAACAGTAAAAGAAGGGAAGGGGGAATTGGGACTTTAAATGAAATTGCGTCGGGTAGGGGCGCACATTTCCATCCATATGACTACAATCTATAATAACCCACAAGCAGGAGCGAGCGGGTGGGGGAAAAAAGAGGTGGGACTTTAAATGAAGCCAATGGTTTGCAAGCCGACACATAACGGTGGGTCAATAGAATCTTTATTACAAATTCATACAGACAATGGTATCAAACAATGTCAAGTTAACACTTGGTAAAATGTTAGCAGTGATAACCAAGGATCGGCGTAGAGATCATTGGCATAGTTATCAAGGATAAAGCAGGTAACATGAGTAATAACATAGGTATGAGCAATGTTAGTAAGTAAAAACAAGGGATCACCAGGTGTCAGAATACGTCAATGGTTAAAAACAAACATTGGCTTCATTTAAAGTCCCACCTCTTTTTTCCCCCACCCGCTCGCTCCTGCTTGTGGGTTATTATAGATTCTAGTCACAACAGTGTTGGAGGGACACGAAGATGAAGTAGATAAGATAACAGCTGAGCTTGAGATCCTGAAAGATAAACTAGAAGACGCAGAAAATAGGGCCCACCGGGACAATATGCGTATTCGCGGTATCCCTGAGGTTATTACAGACCTACAGGGCACAGCTATCGCCTTCTTCCAGGAATTGGCCCCAGAGATCCCTGTGGACAGGCTCGAGTTCGATCGTATGCATAGATCCCTGGCTCCTAAACCCTCAGATGGTCCCCCAAGAGATGTCATCATTAAATTTCATTATTACCGCACCAAGAAGAAGCTTTTACAGGCTGCAAGAGAACAGCAAACCTTCTCCTTTCAGGGTAATTCCCTCCAGCTATTTGCTGATCTTTCACTGGTCACTATCGCCAGATGGCAGGGCCTCAAACCCCATCTTCAAATTCTACAAACCCAGGGGATCAAATATAGATGGAGTTCCCCTTTAAGTTATCCTTCTCCCACTCGGGTCGTCAATTCCAGGCCTCCTCCCCGTCTGACCTGAGACGCCACTTCCAGGATCTGCAGCTGGACCTCCCCTCCTCTCAAGCAGATGCAACACCCACCTCTTCTAGACCGGGAACCTCCAGGCCTCCTCGACAATATTCCCAGCGTTCTCAACCTGGATCCCAAGCTCTGCGAGATCTACAGGCCCATCGCTTCCATAAATCCAACAGCGGATAAAGGTACTTTACTCTATTTTTATATTATCTGATCCCTCTTTTTGTTGCCCGGCCCTGGGACATGGCCAATCCACCTTATTCATCTCCCAGCTTAATACCTGGAACAAACAGGTGCGCTTGGGATCACGCCCCCTGTCTTAAATTGCACCTTGCTCTACTCTTTATTTTGGTGATACAAGTGAACACCCTGCTAAATGCCGCCCCAATTGTGAGATGACGGTGACGAGTGCAAACTGCTACATTTATGTTCGACGCAGAGACAAGGACATTGGATGAAATCCCCAACCCTTTTCCGTGCGGACGACAACCTACCTTTGAAGAAGGACCTCTATTAATAATTTTTTTTTTTTTTTTAGTTTTTGTTGTTTTGTTTTTACACTAACGTCTTTATTTCTTCCAGGGTCCGTCATGGTATGGGGGGGTAAGGCCATCTCAATAGGGGCAACCTTCATAGGTTTTCCACTGTGGTTTAGGCCGTTGTTTCCGCGCCCTCCTCCTCCATCTCCATTTAGGGAGCGGCGGAGAGGGAGCTGCGGCGGGGTTGGGTTGGTCCCCTCGGTCCCCTGGAGACGGAGAGCCTACGGGTTCTCGATTCTGGGGCGCCAGGGGGCAAGACCAATCATACTTTTATACCTTTACACGTTTTGTATACATTTTGATTAGTTATATTGCTTTAGCTGGTTTTTGCTAAACTTGTTATTAACAGTTCTTAGACTCTGTGCTCAAAATGTCTTAGTTGAGTATGTTAGTATGTAATAGGCCGGCAATTCCGATGGACCACTGCTCCCCCCATGAGTTGGCACTTGGCTGAGACGGCTGTCTTAGCCAACGTCCCACCCTATTGTGGGCTTTACATCCCACAAACAAAAGCAATTAAAGTCTTAATGCTTACTCTATTCAGAGTTCTTCTCATTATACTTATTTTACATGTCTTGCTTTTTCTCTCCTGCTTTTTTCTTGTTTCCTTTCCTCTCTGTCGCCTTCCCTTTCCCCCCAGTCCACGGGGTGTCAGGCTGGAAAATTACATAGGAGTACCCCTCTGCTCACATGACTCTCCACTGGCTCCCCCTGAATGTTCAGGGCATGAATTCCCCCCAGAAAAGGGTCAAGGTTTTTAAATACCTCAAACAACAAAAAATAGATATTGCATGTTTGCAGGAAACTCACTTTTCTTCTACCTCCTGTCCCAAATATTTTGCGGCGGAATACCCCCATGTATTCTTGGCTAACGCCCCTACTAAACACAGGGGTGTCCTGATCGCCATACGCAAATCGGTTCCATTTATTTGCAGTAAACAGATAGTAGATCCAAATGGCAGATACCTAATTTTGCAGGGCACTGTTCAAGATAATGAGGTAACAATCATGACTTACTATGCCCCAAATAAGAACCCAGGGCCTTTTCTCACCCACGTCTGCTCCCTGTTACGGTGTCACCAAAGAGGCACCCTCCTGCTGGCAGGTGACTCTAATGTAACAATAAATCCCTCTCTTGACAACTACCCATCGGACCATAAACTTCCTTCCCCAGCCGCCAAAACATTTTTACATTCCCTGCAAAAACACAACGTAATAGACATTTGGCGGGAGCTTTATCATTTGGGTAGGGACTACACTCATTATTCCCACCCTCACCATTCTCACTCTAGGATCGACCATATGTTTGTCCTTCGTAAACACCTCCCTTTAACCACTTGACGACCGCCTCACGCCGATGTACGTCGGCAAAGTGGCACGGACAGGCAAAATCACGTACAGTGTACGTGATTTGCCTTCCGCGGGTGGGGGGTCCGATCGGACCCCCCCCGGTGCCCGAGGCGGTCGTCGTTTGTCCAGCGGCGATTGGTGGTGAGGGGGAGACCATCCGTTCGTGGCCCCCCCCTCGCGATCGCCGCCGGCCAATCGAATCATTCCTTTGCTGCTGTATGCTAAACAGCAGCAAAGGAAATGATGTCATCTCCCCTCGGGTCGGTAATTTCCGTTCCGGCCCGAGGAGAGAAGACATCAATGTGAGTGCACCAACACACACACACACAGTAGAACATGCCAGGCACACAAAACACCCCGATCCCCCCCCCCCCGATCGCCCCCCGATCCCCCCCCAATCACCCCCCCCCCCCTGTCACAATCTGACACCAGCAGTTTTTTTTTTTTTTCTGATTACTGCATAGTGTCAGTTTGTGACAGTTACAGTGTTGGGACAGATACTGTTACCCCCCTTTAGGTCTAGGGTACCCCCCTAACCCCCCCTAATAAAGTTTTAACCCCTTGATCACCCCCTGTCACCAGTGTCACTAAGCGATCATTTTTCTGATCGCTGTATTAGTGTCGCTGGTGACGCTAGTTAGGGACATAAATATTTAGGTTCGCCGTCAGCGTTTTATAGCGTCAGGGACCCCCATATACTACCGAATAAATGTTTTAACCCCTTGATTGCCCCCTAGTTAACCCTTTCACCACTGATCACCGTATAACCGTTACGGTTGACGCTGGTTAGTTTGTTTATTTTTTATAGTGTCAGGGCACCCGCCGTTTATTACCGAATAAAGGTTTAGCCCCCTGATCGCCCGGCGGTGATATGCGTCGCCCCAGGCAGCGTCAGATTAGCGCCAGTACCGCTAACACCCACGCACGCAGCATACACCTCCCTTAGTGGTATAGTATCTGATCGGATCAATATCTGATCTGATCAGATCTATACTAGCGTCCCCAGCAGTTTAGGGTTCCCAAAAACGCAGTGTTAGCGGGATCAGCCCAGATACCTGCTAGCACCTGCGTTTTGCCCCTCCGCCCGGCCCAGCCCAGCCCACCCAAGTGCAGTATCGATCGATCACTGTCATTTACAAAAGACTAAACGCATAACTGCAGCGTTCGCAGAGTCAGGCCTGATCCCTGCGATCGCTAACAGTTTTTTTGGTAGTATTTTGGTGAACTGGCAAGCACCAGCCCCAGGCAGGGTCAGGTTAGCGCCAGTACCGCTAACACCCACGCACGCAGCATACGCCTCCCTTAGTGGTATAGTATCTGAACGGATCAATATCTGATCCGATCAGATCTATACTAGTGTCCCCAGCAGTTTAGGGTTCCCAAAAACGCAGTGTTAGCGGAATCAGCCCAGATACCTGCTAGCACCTGCGTTTTGCCCCTCCGCCCGGCCCAGCCCACCCAAGTGCAGTATCGATCGATCACTGACACTTACAAAACACTAAATGCATAACTGCAGCGTTCGCAGAGTCAGGCCTGATCCCTGCGATCGCTAACAGTTTTTTTGGTAGTATTTTGGTGAACTGGCAAGCACCAGCCCCAGGCAGCGTCAGGTTAGCGCCAGTACCGCTAACACCCACGCACGCACTGTACACCACCCTTAGTGGTATAGTATCTGAACGGATCAATATCTGATCCGATCAGATCTATACTAGCATCCCCAGCAGTTTAGGGTTCTCACAAACGCAGTGTTAGCGGGATCAGCCCAGATACCTGCTAGCACCTGCATTTTGCCCCTCCGCCCGGCCCAGCCCAGCCCACCCAAGTGCAGTATCGATCGATCACTGTCACTTACAAAACACTAAAACGCATAACTGCAGCGTTCGCAGAGTCAGGCCTGATCCCTGCGATCGCCAACAGATTTTTTGGTAGCGTTTTGGTGAACTGGCAAGCACCAGCGACCTAGTACACCCCGGTCGTAGTCAAACCAGCACTGCAGTAACACTTGGTGACGTGGCGAGTCCCATAAGTGCAGTTCAAGCTGGTGAGGTGGCAAGCACAAGTAGTGTCCCGCTGCCACCAAAAAGACAAACACAGGCCCGTCGTGCCCATAGTGCCCTTCCTACTGCATTCGCCAATCCTAATTGGGAACCCACCGCTTCTGCAGCGCCCGTACTTCCCCCATTCACATCCCCAACCAAATGCAGTCGGCTGCATGAGAGGCATTTTCTTTATGTCCTCCCGAGTACCCCTACCCAGCGAACGCCCCCAAAAAAGATATTGTGTCTGCAGCTAGCGCGGATATAGGCGTGACACCCGCTATTATTGTCCCTCCTGTCCTGACAATCCTGGTCTTTGCATTGGTGAATGTTTTGAACGCTACCATGCACTAGTTGAGTATTAGCGTAGGGTACAGCATTGCACAGACTAGGCACACTTTCACAGGGTCTCCCAAGATGCCATCGCATTTTGAGAGACCCGAACCTGGAACCGGTTACAGTTATAAAAGTTAGTTACAAAAAAAGTGTAAAAAAAAAAAAATATATATATATATATATATATATAAAATAAAAAAAAATAGTTGTCGTTTTATTGTTCTCTCTCTCTCTATTCTCTCTATTGTTCTGCTCTTTTTTACTGTATTCTATTCTGCAATGTTTTATTGTTATTATGTTTTATCATGTTTGCTTTTCAGGTATGCAATTTTTTATACTTTACCGTTTACTGTGCTTTATTGTTAACCATTTTTTTGTCTTCAGGTACGCCATTCACAACTTTGAGTGGTTATACCAGAATGATGCCTGCAGGTTTAGGTATCATCTTGGTATCATTCTTTTCAGCCAGCGGTCGGCTTTCATGTAAAAGCAATCCTAGCGGCTAATTAGCCTCTAGACTGCTTTTACAAGCCGTGGGAGGGAATGCCCCCCCCCCCACCGTCTTCCGTGTTTTTCTCTGGCTCTCCTGTCTCAACAGGGAACCTGAAAATGCAGCCGGTGATTCAGCCAGCTGACCATAGAGCTGATCAGAGACCAGAGTGGCTCCAAACATCTCTATGGCCTAAGAAACCGGAAGCTACGAGCATTTTATGACTTAGATTTCGCTGGATGTAAATAGCGCCATTGGGAAATTGGGGAAGCATTTTATCACACCGATCTTGGTGTGGTCAGATGCTTTGAGGGCAGAGGAGAGATCTAGGGTCTAATAGACCCCAATTTTTTCAAAAAAGAGTACCTGTCACTACCTATTGCTATCATAGGGGATATTTACATTCCCCGAGATAACAATAAAAATGATTAAAAAAAATAAAAATGAAAGGAACAGTTTAAAAATAAGATAAAAAAGCAAAAAAATAATAAAGAAAAAAAAAAAAAAAAAAAAAAAAAAAAAAGCACCCCTGTCGCCCCCTGCTCTCGCAGGGGGCGACAGGCGAACGCAAGCGGCGGTCTGTCATCAAACGTAAACAGCAATTGCACCATGCATGTGAGGTATCACCGCGAAGGTTAGATCGAGGGCAGTAATTTTTGCAGTAGACCTCCTCTGTAAATCTAAAGTGGTAACCTGTAAAGGCTTTTAAAGGCTTTTAAAAATGTATTTATTTTGTTGCCACTGCACGTTTGTGCGCAATTGTAAAGCATGTCATGTTTGGTATCCATGTACTCGGCCTAAGATCATCTTTTTTATTTCATCAAACATTTGGGCAATATAGTGTGTTTTAGTGCATTAAAATTTAAAAAAGTGTGTTTTTTCCCCAAAAAATGTGTTTGAAAAATCGCTGCGCAAATACTGTGTGAAAAAAAAAATGAAACACCCACCATTTTAATCTGTAGGGCATTTGCTTTAAAAAAATATATAATGTTTGGGGGTTCAAAGTAATTTTCTTGCAAAAAAAAAAAAAACTTTTTCATGTAAACAATAAGTGTCAGAAAGGGCTTTGTCTTCAAGTGGTTAGAAGAGTGGGTGATGTGTGACATAAGCTTCTAAATGTTGTGCATAAAATGCCAGGACAGTTCAAAACCCCCCCAAATGACCCCATTTTGGAAAGTAGACACCCCAAGCTATTTGCTGAGAGGCATGTCGAGTCCATGGAATATTTTATATTGCGACACAAGTTGCGGGAAAGAGACAATTTTTTTTTTTTTTGCACAAAATTGTCACTAAATGATATATTGCTCAAACATGCTATGGGAATATGTGAAATTATACCCCAAAATACATTCTGCTGCTTCTCCTGAGTACGGGGATACCACATGTGTGAGACTTTTTGGGAGCCTAGCCGCGTACGGAACCCCGAAAACCAAGCACCGCCTTCAGGCTTTCTAAGGGCGTGAATTTTTGATTTCTCTCTTGACTGCTTATCACAGTTTCGGAGACCATGGAATGCCCAGGTGGCACAAACCCCCCCCAAATGACCCCATTTTGGAAAGTAGACACCCCAAGCTATTTGATGAGAGGTATAGTGAGTATTTTGCAGACCTCACTTTTTGTCACAAAGTTTTGAAAATTGAAAAAAGAAAAAAAAAAAAGTTTTTTCTTGTCTTTCTTCATTTTCAAAAACAAATGAGAGCTGCAAAATACTCACCATGCCTCTCAGCAAATAGCTTGGGGTGTCTACTTTCCAAAATGGGGTCATTTGGGGGGGTTTTGTGCCACCTGGGCATTCCATGGCCTCCGAAACTGTGATAGGCAGTGAAGAGTGAAATCAAAAATTTTCACCCTTAAAAATCCTGAAGGCGGTGATTGGTTTTCGGGGTCCCGTACACGGCTAGGCTCCCAAAAAGCCCCACACATGTGGTATCCCCGTACTCAGGAGAAGTAGCTAAATGTATTTTGGGGTGCAATTCCACATATGCCCATGGCCTGTGTGAGCAATATATCATTTAGTGACAACTTTGTGCAAAAAAAAAAAAAAAAAAAGTGTCACTTTCCCGCAACTTGTGTCAAAATATAAAATATTCCATGGACTCAATATGCCTCTCTGGAAATAGCTTGGGGTGTCTACTTTCCAAAATGGGGTCATTTGGGGGGGTTTTGTGCCACCTGGGCATTCCATGGCCTCCGAAACTGTGATAGGCAGTAAAGAGTGAAATCATAAATTTACGCCCTTAGAAATCCTGAAGGCGGTGATTGGATTTCGGGGCCCCGTACGCGGCTAGGCTCCCAAAAAGTCCCACACATGTAGTATCCCCATATTCAGGAGAAGCAGCAGAATGTATTTTGGGGTGCAATTCCACATAGGCCCATGGCCTGTGTGAGCAATATATCATTTAGTGACAACTTTTTGTAAATATTTTTTTTTTTTGTCATTATTCAATCACTTGGGACAAAAAAAATAAATATTCAGTGGGTTCAACATGCCTCTCAGCAATTTCCTTGGGGTGTCTACTTTCCACAATGGGGTCATTTGGGGGGGTTTTGTACTGCCCTGCCATTTTAGCACCTCAAGAAATGACATAGGCAGTCATAAACTAAAAGCTGTGTAAATTACAGAAAATGTACCCTAGTTTGTAGACGCTATAACTTTTGCGCAAACCAATAAATATACGCTTATTGACATTTTTTTTACCAAAAACATGTGGCCGAATACATTTTGGCCTAAATGTATGACTAAAATTGAGTTTATTGGATTTTTTTTATAACAAAAATTAGAAAATATCATTTTTTTTCAAAATTTTCGGTCTTTTTCCATTTATAGCGCAAAAAATAAAAACCGCAGAGGTGATCAAATACCATCAAAAGAAAGCTCTATTTGTGGGAAGAAAAGGACACAAATTTCGTTTGGGTACAGCATTGCATGACCGCGCAATTAGCAGTTAAAGCGACGCAGTGCCAAATTGGAAAAAGACCTCTGGTCCTTAGGCAGCATAATGGTCCGGGGCTCAAGTGGTTAATAAAACAAAAAACCTGCGCTGGCAACTCACCATAAAATATATACAAATAATTCATAAATATGAAATATAAGAAAGCAGATAAATTAATATATGCACAAATGGTGTAGACTGTGTGAGATTGGCAAAAAGCCACTTAGGAGCTATGCGACTACAAACCAAATAAATGTCGCTACACTGGTGCAAAAAAAATGCCATATAAATTAACATTCGTGACCACAAATACCGGTGTATGGACCTCCTAGAGAGATAAACGCCAAGTGATATGTAAAAAAAGAAAATTGAATCATAAATTGCTATTGACAGAGATTCCTTTACATCAAGGTGTTTCTTCACAAAAACAATCAACAGACTTCAAGCTTTTCCATCCACATACTAGGTCTGGGCATGAAGGTAGGCTAATGCTGGTGATGGTTATGTAGAGATTTTGGGAACCACAAATCTCACGTTCCACCAAAAGAAAAGGAGAAAGCATATAGTGTAAAAACCTATAACACCGTGAGATCACCTGCGCATATAAGCGCTACTCACGGAACCGATGTGCAGAGCAGGCATTCAGATATTTGGTCGGTGTTCGCTGCTGAACGGCGTGCGTTCCACCAACTCCAGGAAGTGATGTCACTGGTTCTCAGATTCTCAGGCGTAAGCAGGATGTTGCGTCGACGCGTTTCGCCCCTCCCCCAGGGAGTTATCAAAGACTTAACATCCAGCTCACGCAAGGTTTTACTTAAACTACGCTCGATGAGTGACAGCCATTTACGGCCAATGGGTGAACATTACCCATTCCTTCCTAAAATCATCATATCCTGCTGCAATTAGAAAACTTTAATCAGTGACCAGAGACACAACATCTCCCATCACCACAATAAGCAGATGTGTATGCTTGAACAACCTATACAAGACATCAAATTTATACGCTTATTGTCTTAAACAAAAATAAGGTGTATTACAACAGGATATCTAGACAAATAAAGAATCTATATATAATATATGCTGAATGTCCAATTTTACTTATCATAACTTATTTAAAAAAAAAAATTCTCTTTAATAAAAGATATAGTATACAATGAAAAAAATATAGGAAATCTTAAATATAAAAATAAAAATAAAATATGCAAATAGAAATAAAAATTGAATAAAATTGAATAAAATTCCTTGATGCTTGTTGTATCTTGCAACAGGAAAAATTATATATATATATTTATATACATATATAAGATAAAAACCCATTACCATCCAAAGGAATTTCTATGACACAAAAAATATATAAAAAATATATATCGATAAACTTTACCTTCTATATGTTCAACCCTCAGAAATAAACAACACAATTATTTGCAAAAGGAGGGGAAAAAAATATACTATGTAATAGATAAAATGCATTCAGTTATTCCATATATTGATTGTGTCTATGAAAGCCATCAAGCTCGTAAATCTGATTTACCAAGAATTAAATCAAGAAGTAATTTGTAATGTATATGGTGCCAGTAAAACCTCAATGTTAAAAATTTTTAAAATAAAAATAGAGCTACCAATTAGATAAAAAACAATTCAGGTCCAGCTCAATATTCAGGCCCAAGGGATTCAACGTACGTAATCTGTGTATCCACTGGGTTTCATTTTGTGATATATCTTTCCTAAGATTGGAACCTCGCCAGTGTTCCTGAACCCTATCAATCCCACAGAAGGTGAGTACACTCGGGTCTTTATTATGGAACAACCTGAAATGGTTGGAAAGGCCATGATATCTGTATCCCTTTTTAATCCTATTCACATGTTCTCTGAGCCTTACACCCAATTGCCTAGTAGTTCTTCCTACGTACTGAAGATTGCAAGGACAAGACAAGAGGTAGGTAACATGTGTGGTGCTACATGTTCTGAATTTTTTAATCTCATAGGATCTACCATCTGTCAGAGAACTAAAGTGGGTAGTTTTCCGTCTACGGAATTTGGATGTCTTACACATCACACACCTGTCACAGCTGAAAAACCCAACACTATCTAGAAAGGTACATACCTTTCTTGGAGGGTTGATGACATTATGTGCCAGCTGAAGCCTTAACGTAGGCGGTTTGGTGTAAATGAATTTAGGCTGTTTTGGCAACAACTTCTTCAGATCATTGTCCCGAAGGAGAAGGGGCCAATGCCTCTTGACAATTTTCTCGAAGTCACAATATTGTCTGTTAAATCCAGTCAAAAAGGCCAGGTTGAAATTTTGCTCCTTTTTCTCTCTCGATTTAAACAGATCCTCCCTATTCATCTCCCCAACCGTTTGTTTTATTCTCTCTAGATTTTCCAGACTTTAGCCTTTTTCTTGAAACCGTTTCAGAATGACGTTGGCTTGTATGTTATAATCATTTAAGTTGCTACAGTTCCTTCTAATCCTGAGCAGCTGGCTTTTTGGGATACCTCCTAGCCATCTAGGATGATGGCAGCTTGTCAGGGGGATATAGCCATTTCTGTCGACATCTTTAAAGAAGGTACGAGTAAGTAATTTATTTCCTTCTTTAAATAATGTCAGATCTAAAAAGTTGATTTGATGGTAACTGAAACATTCAGAAAAAGAGATGCCGAACCGATTGGTCCCTATTCTGGCTAGAAATTCCAAGAAGAAGTCTGGTGATCCTGCCCAAATGATCAGAATATCATCTATGTACCTTTTGTATAACCTGAGCTCCGGTATGTTAGATTGATAAATAGCTTCATCCTCCCAAAAGCTCATGAACAGGTTAGCCACTGAAGGTGCATACTTGGCACCCATTGCAACTCCCTTCTTTTGTCTGTAGTACTCTTTTTCATGCCAAAAGAAGTTATGGCTCATTGCCAAGTCAAGAGCTTTTGAAATAAACTTCTTCTGTTTTGGTTTCATATCAGTGTTTCCCAAGGCCCATTCAACTGCTTGCAATGCATGTTCTTGCTGGATATTTGTATAAAGTGAATTTACATCAATGCTTGCAAGCAAACAATTTTCATCTACTGTTACTGTATTAGTTAATTTGATTAGATCTCTGCTGTCTTTAAGGTATGCAGGATATTTTCTAGTAAGTGGTTGCAAGAAATGGTCCAGGTATTCACCAAGTCTGGAAAAAAGTGATCCAATCCCGCTGACAATCGGTCGGCCAGGAGGCTTGGATCGATTCTTGTGTATCTTAGGTAATTGGTATATTATAGGTACCCGTGGTGCGTCAGGGATAAGATATCTGGCTTCTTTCTTTTTCAAAACGCCTTCCTCAGTTGCTGTTTTAATTAGATTCTTTAATTTGGCCCTAAATTTCTTGGTGGGGTTATTCTTTAGCTTTTCGTATGTTTCTTGATCTCCAACTAATCTATTTAATTCTTCTAGGTAGTCAATTTTATTGAGTATTACTACCCCCCCTCCTTTATCAGCTGACCTGATAACTATGTTTTTATTTTTTATCAGTGACTCCAAACCTCTTTCTAAATCTTTTTTGCGTCTCTGGGGTTTAACAAGTTTATCCAAATCCTGTTCTACCAGAGATTTGAACACCCCGACAAAATGATTGATCTGGGGGTTGAAGATAGAATTCTTCTTCAAAGTTGTGTGTACATATTCCTCTTCCGGGGAGTTCACTGCAATTTCTTTGTTGGAAAAGTGCTTTTTGATATTGACTTTCCTGATGAATTTCTGGAAGTCAATGAACACATTGAATTTGTTCAATTTTTTTTCCATAGCATACTTTAAACCCAAATCTAAAACTCTTAATTCTTCTTGAGAAAAAATGGCATCAAATTAAATATTCCTTCCATTAAGCTTCTCTTTTGCGCTTTCCTTTTCCCTCCTCTGCATCCTCTTGTTCTCCTCATCTTTCTGAATTTTGTGGTTGGGGGGTCATGGGGTACCATGGTCTCCATTCTTCTGGTAGACTCTGATCCCTCCCCCAACCCCTGGGTGTTGTGGCTCCTCTCCCTCTCGTGATGGGTGGTCCCCCTGATCCTCTCCTCTGAAAATCCCCTCTTTGGTTATTAGGATACCATCCTCTTCCCTGATTGGCTGGGGGATGATAGTCGGACTGGTTGTGAGCCCAAGGTTGTCCTCCATAACCCCCTCCTCTGTTATATCCCCTTTGGTTGTGGGATCCTCTATGGTCATAGCTTCTTTGGCCATAGGATCCCCTTTGAGATGGATAGGGATGATCATAGTCAAGGGGTTCAAAACGGTTATATGTGGGCACACTATACCCAGATGCTGATGCGCCATAATAATCATTATTCTGATTATTGCCAATAGCTTTACCGGGGTCTTTATATGAGCCATCATATTTCCTAACAGGAGTTTTGATAGTATCCAACACTCGAGCCGGTTCTGTCCCCGAAGGGTTAGATGCATTATTTGGCTCCTCCCCTGTTTCTTGCCATTTGTAGACCCTATTGGATTTTTTTTTGTGTCATAGAAATTCCTTTGGATGGTAATGGGTTTTTATCTTATATATGTATATATGTATATATATATATATATAATTTTTCCTGTTGCAAGATACAACAAGCATCAAGGAATTTTATTCAATTTTATTCAATTTTTATTTCTATCTGCATATTTTATTTTTATTTTTATATTTAAGATTTCTTATATTTTTTTCATTGTATACTATATCTTTTATTAAAGAGAACATTTTTTTTTAAATAAGTTATGATAAGTAAAATTGGACATTCAGCATATATTATATATAGATTCTTTATTTGTCTAGATATCCTGTTGTAATACACCTTATTTTTGTTTAAGACAATAAGCGTATAAATTTGATGTCTTGTATAGGTTGTTCAAGCATACACATCTGCTTATTGTGGTGATGGGAGATGTTGTGTCTCTGGTCACTGATTAAAGTTTTCTAATTGCAACAGGATGTGATGATTTTAGGAAGGAATGGGTAATGTTCACCCATTGGCCGTAAATGGCTGTCACTCATCGAGCGTAGTATAAGTAAAACCTTGCATGAGCTGGCTGTTAAGTCTTTGATAACGCCCTGGGGGAGGGGCGAAACGCGTCGACGCAACATCCTGCTTACGCCTGAGAATCTGAGAACCAGTGACATCACTTCCTGGAGTTGGTGGAACGCACGCCGTTCAGCAGCGAACACCGACCAAATATCTGAATGCCTGCTCTGCACATCAGTTCCGTGAGTAGCGCTTATATGCGCAGGTGATCTCACGGTGTCATAGGTTTTTACACTATATGCTTTCTCCTTTTATTTTGGTGGAACGTGAGATTTGTGGTTCCCAAAGTCTCTACATAACCATCACCAGCATTAGCCTACCTTCATGCCCAGACCTAGTATGTGGATGGAAAAGCTTGAAGTCTGTTGATTGTTTTTGTGAAGAAACACCTTGATGTAAAGGACTCTCTGTCAATAGCAATTTATGATTCAATTTTCTTTTTTTACATATCACTTGGCGTTTATCTCTCTGAGAGGTCCATACACCGGTATTTGTGGTCACGAATGTTAATTTATATGGCATTTTTTTTGCACCAGTGTAGCGACATTTAATTGGTTTGTAGTCGCATAGCTCCTAAGTAGCTCTTTTGCCAATCTCACACAGTCTACACCATTTGTGCATATATTAATTTATCTGCTTTCTTATATTTCATATTTATGAATTATTTGTATATATTTTATGGTGAGTTGCCAGCGCAGGTTTTTTGTTTTATTTATTACTAAAGTCCTAGCACTTGTATCCAGCATCTGCAACACGTTAGCTAGATCTTAATAATATTTTTTTGCGAGCGCTGTTTTTTTATTCATTTACCTCCCTTTAATAGAATCAATCTCTATCCTTACTGCCCCATGGTAGGACCATGACCCTATTCTAACAGTCTGTCACTCTTTGCTCAGCAAACCACAATACTCTCCCTGGGTGATGATTGATTCCCTTCTGTCTTATAAGGAGATCCTTGCTGATATCCACAAAGCTTCAGTCAAATATTTTAGATTTAATCCAGGAACAGTTTCACGCTCTGGGAAGCATGCAAGGCTGTTCTTAGAGGCCATGTCATCCGCATGGCGTCCACACGCAAAAAAGAAAGAGCAAAGGCTCGACGCAATCTTAAGTTAAAACTCGAGGTTGCGTCAACGCTCTTCAAGCAAGCACCCACTCCTGCTAATCGCACACTACTAGATAAAGCCCGCACAGAACTAGATTTATGCTTGACCAATGAAGCAGAACGTACCCTATGTTGGGCCCGACAGAAATGGTACGCAGAGTCCAATGTTTTTTCACACAAAGACAATCTCTAAGCACTAGGGTAGAGGAGAGGGAGAGGAAGGGAGAGGGGAAAATAATAATTAAAACATTAATTGAAGCACTAAGGAGAGAAAAGGGGAAGAGAAAAGAGGAGAGCAAAGTACACAACTAGATTAAAAGGGGGCTGGCCTGGTATATTTATCTAAATAGTAGAAACGAGGACTAAAGCACATGAATAGCACTAAAAGGTTGTCAGAGGGGGAGGGGGGAGGGGAGGGAGGGGGGTGGTTTAGGACCCCTGGAGTAACTATGAAAAGAGATGTATAGTAGAGGGGAGGTTACAGGGAAGGTGTGTAGCGTGGAGGCCATAGGTAAAGCCCCTAGGGTAGGCCCAGCTGGGCTAAGAGGGAGAGGGGGGTAGGGGATGGAGGGTAGAGGGTAAGGGGGAGGGGTTAAGAGAGGGAGGATGGGGGGAGGGAGAAGGGGGAGGTAAGGTAAGGGAGGATTAGGGAGATACATCACAAATAAATAGTGGAAGATATCACAAACACAAAATTTGTTATATATGTTTTCTAAGCTCCGCCGCCGATAGGCGGGAAAAAATGAGGAATCTATATGGATATATATCTTATGTTTGCATGCTCTGTAAGTTCTCGGGGACAGGCGCCACTCAGAAGGGCAAGTGTGCTCTGACCCATTTTTTATTTTTTATTTATTTTGCACAGTTCCTGTCTTGTTCCTTGCAATGGTTAATGTGAAGAGTAGGGGTATAATACTAATGACATGGGACGTGAGGGGTTTAGGGGATAAGGATAAAAGAAATGTAATGTTTAAATATTTTGATAAAATGAAACCCAAAATAATCTGTTTGCAAGAAACGCATATGTGCCCCGACACTGTCCACTTTCAGTATTAACGGAAATATCCGATACAGTTTCATTCCATGCACACTTCATATTCAAGGGGAGTTAGTGTAATGGTTTCCACCGATGTTTCCTTTGAGTGCATTCAACAGAGGGTGGACAAGGCGGATAAATTTATCTTTCTGCTTTGTAAACTCAACGGACTAGTATGTATTATCGCCTCAATTTATATCCCCCCACCGTTTTCAATGACCCCTCTTAGAAGCTTAGCAAAATTTATGGCCCTATATCCGGATGTCTCGGTATTAGCGTTGGGAGACTACAATAATACCTTGGACAATTCCCATGATAGAATTTCCTTGACATTCAGAGTGGTGAGGCAGATGGCTGGCAGGACAGCTTTTGCCTCCCTACTTCTGGAACTGGGACTCTGTGATGTTTGGCGAGAAAGGCATGAAGAGGACAGATGTTTTTCATGCTACTCTGCTACACATGATGGACTCTCCCGCATTGATCTGGGTTTAGGGAATGAGGTACTTATTCAGCGGGTGGTGGACTCGGCCTATGAGCCGCGTCTACTATCCGATCACTCTCCATTCTGGGTATGGCTGGATGTCACTGTAGCATCGGGCCGCCCATTGTGGAAAGTGAACCCCTCTTGGTTAACCCTGTTCCCTTCTGCGGACAGAATGAGGGGGGTGTTGCAGGAATTCTTGCACTTTAATAGGGGATCCGCTAGTGCAGCGGTAGTATGGGATACACTTAAGGCATTCCTAAGGGGATGCCTTATTAGAGAGATTGCGGGAATTAAAACTCGGTCCAGGGAATGGGAGAATAGGGTACGGGATGAAATGAAAGCGAGAGAACAGGCATTAATAGCCGATCCCTCCTAATCTGACCATGACTCTTGGACGGAGACACAAGCAATGTACAATTCGGTTCTGCTGTCCGCAGCAGAGAAGAGGAGATATTTTCAGCAGCAGAGCTATTTTGAAGAGGGAGAAAATACTGGCCGCCTTCTTGCTCTTATAGCTAGAGAGCAGCGGGAATCCGCTAATATCTCGGCTGTAAGGGCAGAATCCGGGGATAAACATACCCTTAGCTGGGATATTCTAAATGACTTTCAGCGGTTCTATAAGGACTTATACTCCTCCAAAACTAGCTATACTCCATCCGATTTGGCTTTGTTTCTACAAGACTGCCCTTTTCCACGGTTATCCGAGGCGGACAGGGAAATGTTGAATTCTCCAATTACATTGGTGGAACTGGCAGAGGCATTGGAGGGGGCGCCACATCATAAATCCCCAGGCCCGGATGGGATACCGGTGGAGGTATATTCCCATTATGGGGAGGACCTTCTACCACCCCTGTTGCAGGCTATAAAGGAGTCAGAGGAAGTAGGCAACCTGCCAGATAGCACGCAAGAGGCAATAATAACATTACTCCTAAAACCAGGAAAGGATAAGCTCCTACTGGACTCTTATCGCCCAATATCTTTACTAAATGCGGATGTCAAGCTCTTTGCTAGAGTCCTGGCTAAGAGGCTATCCCAAGTAATTGGCAGGTTGGTCCATCGTGACCAGTCTGGCTTTATACCCACCTGCTCTACGGCCGATAACATTAGGCAACTATATATGAATCTACAGGTGCCAGTGGATAATCCGGGGGATAGTGCCATTCTGTCACTGGACGCTGCAAAGGCATTTGATAGTGTGGAGTGGCCCTACCTCTTGGAAATACTGGCAAGATATGGAGTGGGGAATAAATTTAAAGAGTGGGTAAAGGTGCTTTATTCTAAGCCTAGAGCCAGACTGCGCATCAATAATAAACTTTCCTCTCCATTTGAGCTACACAGGGGTACCGGATAAGGAAGCCCATTGACCCCATTGCTGTTCACCCTGGCGGTAGAGCCCCTGGCCATATTGATCCGCAAAGCCCCAGAAGTGGCAGGGTTCCATAGGGGCCAGAGGGAAGAAAAGATATCTTTATATGCGGACAATGCGCTTATATATTTAGGCGACACAGCCGACTCATTGCGAGCAGTGATGGAGATAATAGGGGATTTCGGATGTTTTTCAGGCTTTACTATCAACTGGTCAAAATCAACCTTAATGCCCATAGATCAGTTGAAGGAACAGTTTCCAGAGGGGGCAGAACAAATAGTTATAGCCAACAGTTTTAAATATCTGGGAGTGGTGGTATCTCCAGATCCGACTGAGTATCTTCAGCTGAATCTGGATCCACTGTTGGCTAGACAGAAAGTGAAATGTAACAGTTGATGTAAGCTTCCACTGTCAGTAATAAGAGGGGCAAATTTAATAAAAATGGTATGGGCTCCGCAGCAACTGTATGTTTTCCATAATTCCCCAATGTGGATCCCAAACAAATGGTTTAAACAGATCGATACACTGATGAGGGAATTAATATGGGAAAAAAAAGCAGTTAGGATCAGTCTAACCACACTACAATATGGAAAGGACAGAGGAGGACTGGCAGCACCTCACTCCAAAATGTATTTTTTGGCCTCACAGTTACAGCAGATGGCAGGGTGGGGGCGGGAAGGAAATGAGGACCCTATATGTAAACTGGTGACCGTATCGGCCCCCGCATTAGAGGCGGCCTCCCATATGGACATGGACCTGCCAAGCATGACAGGTTCGGCACCTACGTGTGTCCTCCTCAAAAGAGTATGGGGGGAGGTCCAGAAAGCGTTGAAAATATTGGGTGTGCTGCCCTTTACCCCGATATGGCACAATAAAAGATACCCAGAGGTACAGGAACTGCAGGGCTTCACCCCCTGGAAAGAGAGGGGAATCTGGTTCTTTGCACAGCTATATGTATATAGAAGAGGTGTTGAAGACATATGAACAGCTATGTAGGGAATTCCAGTTAAACCCCAGGAGCTTCTATCAATATCTCCAACTTTGTCACGCGTTGCAGGTACAACAAATAACACACTCTTTGACAGTGTCAACATCACCTTTGTTGAGAGAAGTCCTTGGGGCGGACACTAGGAAAGGATTAATATCAAAAATCTATAGGGAATTGCTGTCCTCAGTCCAGGATCATGCCTCGCTAAAATGCCGAAGCAAATGGGTGGAAGATATAGGGGAGATAGATGGGAACCAGTGGGAAATGGCACTTGAATCTATTCCAGCAGTATCGGTATCCGCATCCCATAGATTGTCACAATTATTTATTTTGCATAGGGCATATAGAACATCAGTGCAGCTTTATAAATGGGGAGGAAGAGACTCCCCCTTTGTCCAAAATGTAGAATACATAAGGGGGACTTTATACACCTAATTTGGAGGTACCCAAAACTACACAGGTATTGGAAGGAAGTCTCCCAGTGTATTATTAGACTAGCACAGGTTCCTGTCCCTCTAAATCCTGTAGTGTACCTGCTTAGAGCCATAGATGCAGAAATGTTCCCAAGAGGAATGTATTACATGTTAACCAGATTGATGTATCTAGCCAGAACTTATTGTAAAATACTCGATGGCACCAGCGGTACCCACGGGGAAGCAGTGGATTTCCTATGTAAACTCCTTGCTTCTTAGAGAGCGATTGACGTACAGTCGTAGGAGAGAAATAGTTAAATTTGATATTATATGGCAACCATGGCTGGGGGATGCGGACCTAGCACCATCTCAACTGGTAGTGGAAAGACTTCAGATGTAGAAACCTGGGGGAGGTGCGGGGGAGGGAGGGCAGAGAGGAGAGGGAAAGAAAGGCCTGAAGGAGTAAAGGCTGAACATCTAGATAGGAGAGAACATCGGTGGTGGAATATTGATGATTGATGATTGGTGATTAGATATTAGGAGGCATAGATGATAGATGTAGTCATGGGGTTAGGGGGGAGGGGGAAAGGGAGAAAAAAGGGAAGAGAAGACAGTGTGATATGATATAGATGTAAATGCACAAGATTGATATAAAATAGTGCATGGATGTAGGACTAGACATGTTTACTCTATGTGTAATGTTTTATTGAACAAAATGCACGAACTATATGTATTATGAAAATAATTTTCTAAAAAAAAAAAATTTGAGTTAAAAAAAAGAAATGGTACGCTAAAGCTAATAAACCTACGGCAATGTTAGCTAATAGATTGCGCACCTTTGCCCCAAAATTTGCTCCCATTACTCTCCGCACCCGTCACAATTCCCTAACTGGTAACCCCCAGCGCGTCCTGGATGAATTACGGCATCGTCTCACCAAACTTTACTCCGAGCCGGACCACCTCTCCACCCAAGGCCTCGACGCTTTTTTGACAAATTTATCTTTACCTTCCCTATCCGAAACCCATAGGTCACTGATGGACCGAGCCATACAGGTCTCGGAAGTCCTCCAGTGCATTAAGGAGTTGAAAGTGGGTAAGAGGCCTGGCCCAGATGGCTTCACGGCACTTTATTACCGGAAGATGGCAGAAATCATTGCTCCCTATCTAACTAATATGTATAATTCAGTTAAAGAAGGTCGCCCTTTCACATCTAATCTGCTGACTGCCAATATTGTCATGATCCCTAAACCAGATAGAGATCATTCATCTTGGGCTAACTTTAGGCCGATCTCTCTAATTAATATAGATATGAAAATTCTAACAAAGATCCTGGCCACTCACCTCAAGTCCTTTCTTCCACGTTTGATAAAGAAGGACCAGGTGGGCTTTGTCCCAAGGAGACAGGCAAGTGACGCCATAAGACGTCTTCTTCAAATACAACACATTGTTCATGGCAGGTCCTTAGAAACAATGTTTTTGTCCTTAGACATTAACAAAGCCTTTGACACCCTGTCCTGGCCCTACCTGACTCAAGTACTTAAACATTTTGGATTTGGCACCTCCTTTATGAGCTGGGTTTGAGCTATCTATGACTCCCTCCCAAGCCAAAGTGAAATATTATGGATTCAAATCATATACCTTCCCTATTAGTAGGGGTACCCGCCAGGGATGTCCACTTTCCTCACTTTTATTCATTCTAGCACTTGAACCCTTGGCGGAAGCCATTAGATCCCATGCAGATATAGCGGGAGTGGGATCGACAACATCGCGTAAGTTGTCGATGTTTGCAGACGATATCCTATTGACCATCACTAAACCTAGAATTAACCTCCCTAACCTGCTATCTCTTTTGGATACCTTTGCCACCTTCTCGGGCTTATCAGTCAATCCCACTAAATCTAAAGCAATGTCGATTAACCTCTCGCCCTCTGAATTAGGAACCCTGCAGTCAAACTTTTCCTTTCAATGGTTAAATTCTCTACCTTACCTTGGGATCCGGCTTACCCCAAGTTATTCGGGCCTATATCAAGCCAACTTTCCCTCATTGTTTAGGAAGCTGGCGGGTATGCTCTCCTCTTGGTCCACCCTCCCGTTATCCTGGTTCGGCAGGATTACAACTGTCCGTGTGATCTATCTCCCAAAACTGCTCTACTATATCTAGGGTCTTGCCGGTCCAGGTCCCCTCTCATATCCTCCATATACATCAGTGCAAAATCTTGCAGTTTATTTGGGGCCCCATGAGACCCAGGATCAAGAGAAAGGTGCTTTTCGCTTGTAGGGCAATGGTGGCCTATCCATTCCCAATTTACAGGCTTACTATACAGCAGTGTCCATCGCCCCATTATCCCATCTTCATGAGAAATATCAAATGCCGTTATGGGCCACTATTGACCTGGTGGACTCTCACCCGATATCTTTAGCCTCCCTCCCATGGCTCCCTCAAGCACACCGCCCAACTACTATTGGTCCGTGTTTGGCCCACTCACTTCGGTTATGGGACCTTCTTCAGTGTCCACTGTTCCCACCTGGATGCGATAACTTGTGGCAATTCAGGTGGTGGACTGAAAATGGCTTTGTAGATGTCCATTCCATGTTTACCCCCACCAGAATTATATCCTTTGCAGCCTTACGTTCTTCCCATGATGTCCCTCTCAGGGAGCACTACAGATACATACAACTCCGACATTTTCTCCAATCTCTCATAAAATCTCAATCTACCCCTTATACCTTAACCCCCTTTGAAAGCCTTTGTAGATCAAGACCCCAATCCTTGGGTCTGATTTCTTTAATATACGCAGCCATTATAGGTTCCAAACAACCGCCTTTAAGACCATACCATCTCCAGTGGGAGGCGGAATTGGGGAAAAAACTGGACCCAGAGGACTGGCAGGTTATGATTATTGCACTGTCTAAGTGCTCTAGGAATGTTCTCTTCTTGGAAAATGCTTATAAAGTACTTTATAGATGGTACAGTACCCCTGCCAGATTAACGAGTTTTATCCCATCTTATTTCCCTTTATGCTTCCGTGGGTGTTCTCAAGAGGGAACGATGGCACACATTTGGTGGAAATGCCCCAGGGTATGCAGACTGTGGGTCAGAGTCTATGCACTTCTTCGAAACATCTTTAACACTAATATAAAGAAGGATCCCTATGAGGCCCTTTTGGGGAAACCAATCAATGAATTGCTGCGACCAGAACGCCAACTGGCATCTCATATATTTACTGCAACTAAATTGACCATTGCAAAGGCTTGGAAAACTCCAGCCCTCAGTTTCGAAGCAGTTAAAAATCGCGTTAATGATATCATGGTCAATGAGAAACTGACGGCCGTGTTATCAGATACACACGACAAATTTCTCCGGACATGGCAACCATGGGTGGTACATACCCACCCCTCTCGCTTCGATTCGGAACTACTCTCTCTTTAGCAAATCTCCACTCCCTCACCCCATGGACTCCCCCCCTCTCTTCTTATCTATCTTTCTGTTTCTGTTTCTTTCCTTTCATTCCTATTCTAAATACCTATTTTATTCTTCTTCAGTCCTTTCCCTCATCTCTTGTCTCCTTTCTATGCCCTCTGACCCGCAGGCTTAGTTCTGCTGGGCCAGGATGCATGATGACAAAACGTTTATGAACACACATTGCTCTTCTAGAGCTTTGTTTATCACTGTAAGGTTATGTAGCATATTTTCCCTCGACACATAAGCTATATAAAGTTATGTATCGGCATTGGTACGCAAATGAGATCCAGCGTGTAATTACATTACAATACTCGCCAATCTCACAGAACAGCCTATATTCACTCAGGAATTTCTGCAATTCTTTGTATCCCAAATTGTTTTTGGTGTTATTTAAAGTCTCTGTAAATGTGTATACATGTTGTGTTCATTAATATTTCCTTTTTTCTGTATTATTGACGGTCCTTATCTTCAATAAAACCTTTTGTACAAGAAATCACGGAGAAGGATTGTGGGAATTTCCAAAGAGAGAAAGTAGGGTAGCCAGGCAGAAAACTCATCAAGGAAAGTCGATAAAGGTCCAGGGGACCGGTAGATCACAGCAATTCTTAGGGAAGTAGGAGAGAATAGACGTATACAGAGGGCTTCAAATGTTTAGAGGGAAAAAGAGGGAGGAGAATGAATAACCTGGAAGGTGCTCTGGGGGGGATAGGAGGAATCCCACTCCTCCTCCCTTGCGTCCATTAGGCCTAGGGGAGTAAGTCCAGCGAAGGCCACCCTGGGATAGGAAAGCAGGAGAAGGGGTGTCATATTCGTGGAGCCAGGTTTCGGTGAGAGCAAGTAGATTAAAGGAATTAGTGACAAAGAGGTCATGAACGGCAGTGAGTTTGTTGCAGACAGAGCGGGCGTTCCAGAGGGCGCAGGAGAGAGGGAGGCTGACGTTGGGAAGAAGAGGAATGGAGACTAAATTGCGTAGATTGCGACTACTGCCAGAGGGTGTAGGGTGATGGTGATGGGTGTATTGGGCACAGTTAAATAAGAAAGGCCCAGGGTTTGGGGAAATATCTCCAGCGCTTAGGAGAAGCAGAAGAGTAAGGGAGGTAATATGAGAATATGATTTGTATGAGGAGACATGCTTCAGTATCCTGGGGGGTTTGTTAGCAAGTGGGCTTAGAGTTTTACTCAACTCAACGGACTAGTATGTATTATCGCCTCAATTTATATCCCCCCACCATTTTCAATGACCCCTCTTAGAAGCTTAGCAAAATTTATGGCCCTATATCCGGATGTCTCGGTATTAGCGTTGGGAGACTACAATAATACCTTGGACAATTCCCATGATAGAATTTCCTTGACATTCAGAGTGGTGAGGCAGATGGCTGGCAGGACAGCTTTTGCCTCCCTACTTCTGGAACTGGGACTCTGTGATGTTTGGCGAGAAAGGCATGAAGAGGACAGATGTTTTTCATGCTACTCTGCTACACATGATGGACTCTCCCGCATTGATCTGGGTTTAGGGAATGAGGTACTTATTCAGCGGGTGGTGGACTCGGCCTATGAGCCGCGTCTACTATCCGATCACTCTCCATTCTGGGTATGGCTGGATGTCACTGTAGCATCGGGCCGCCCATTGTGGAAAGTGAACCCCTCTTGGTTAACCCTGTTCCCTTCTGCGGACAGAATGAGGGGGGTGTTGCAGGAATTCTTGCACTTTAATAGGGGATCCGCTAGTGCAGCGGTAGTATGGGATACACTTAAGGCATTCCTAAGGGGATGCCTTATTAGAGAGATTGCGGGAATTAAAACTCGGTCCAGGGAATGGGAGAATAGGGTACGGGATGAAATGAAAGCGAGAGAACAGGCATTAATAGCCGATCCCTCCTAATCTGACCATGACTCTTGGACGGAGACACAAGCAATGTACAATTCGGTTCTGCTGTCCGCAGCAGAGAAGAGGAGATATTTTCAGCAGCAGAGCTATTTTGAAGAGGGAGAAAATACTGGCCGCCTTCTTGCTCTTATAGCTAGAGAGCAGCGGGAATCCGCTAATATCTCGGTAGGTTCCAAACAACCGCCTTTAAGACCATACCATCTCCAGTGGGAGGCGGAATTGGGGAAAAAACTGGACCCAGAGGACTGGCAGGTTATGATTATTGCACTGTCTAAGTGCTCTAGGAATGTTCTCTTCTTGGAAAATGCTTATAAAGTACTTTATAGATGGTACAATACCCCTGCCAGATTAACGAGTTTTATCCCATCTTATTTCCCTTTATGCTTCCGTGGGTGTTCTCAAGAGGGAACGATGGCACACATTTGGTGGAAATGCCCCAGGGTATGCAGACTATGGGTCAGAGTCTATGCACTTCTTCGAAACATCTTTAACACTAATATAAAGAAGGATCCCTATGAGGCCCTTTTGGGGAAACCAATCAATGAATTGCTGCGACCAGAACGCCAACTGGCATCTCATATATTTACTGCAACTAAATTGACCATTGCAAAGGCTTGGAAAACTCCAGCCCTCAGTTTCGAAGCAGTTAAAAATCGCGTTAATGATATCATGGTCAATGAGAAACTGACGGCCGTGTTATCAGATACACACGACAAATTTCTCCGGACATGGCAACCATGGGTGGTACATACCCACCCCTCTTGCTTCGATTCGGAACTACTCTCTCTTTAGCAAATCTCCACTCCCTCACCCCATGGACTCCCCCCCTCTCTTCTTATCTATCTCTTTCTGTTTCTTTCCTTTCATTCCTATTCTAAATACCTATTTTATTCTTCTTCAGTCCTTTCCCTCATCTCTTGTCTCCTTTCTATGCCCTCTGACCCGCAGGCTTAGTTCTGCTGGGCCAGGATGCATGATGACAAAACGTTTATGAACACACATTGCTCTTCTAGAGCTTTGTTTATCACTGTAAGGTTATGTAGCATATTTTCCCTCGACACATAAGCTATATAAAGTTATGTATCGGCATTGGTACGCAAATGAGATCCAGCGTGTAATTACATTACAATACTCGCCAATCTCACAGAACAGCCTAGATTCACTCAGGAATTTCTGCAATTCTTTGTATCCCAAATTGTTTTTGGTGTTATTTAAAGTCTCTGTAAATGTGTATACATGTTGTGTTCAATAATATTTCCTTTTTTCTGTATTATTGACGGTCCTTGTGTTCAATAAAACCTTTTGTACAAGAAATCACGGAGAAGGATTGTGGGAATTTCCAAAGAGAGAAAGTAGGGTAGCCAGGCAGAAAACTCATCAAGGAAAGTCGATAAAGGTCCAGGGGACCGGTAGATCACAGCAATTCTTAGGGAAGTAGGAGAGAATAGACGTATACAGAGGGCTTCAAATGTTTAGAGGGAAAAAGAGGGAGGAGAATGAATAACCTGGAAGGTGCTCTGGGGGGGATAGGAGGAATCCCACTCCTCCTCCCTTGCGTCCATTAGGCCTAGGGGAGTAAGTCCAGCGAAGGCCACCCTGGGATAGGAAAGCAGGAGAAGGGGTGTCATATTCGTGGAGCCAGGTTTCGGTGAGAGCAAGTAGATTAAAGGAATTAGTGACAAAGAGGTCATGAACGGCAGTGAGTTTGTTGCAGACAGAGCGGGCGTTCCAGAGGGCGCAGGAGAGAGGGAGGCTGACGTTGGGAAGAAGAGGAATGGAGACTAAATTGCGTAGATTGCGACTACTGCCAGAGGGTGTAGGGTGATGGTGATGGGTGTATTGGGCACAGTTAAATAAGAAAGGCCCAGGGTTTGGGGAAATATCTCCAGCGCTTAGGAGAAGCAGAAGAGTAAGGGAGGTAATATGAGAATATGATTTGTATGAGGAGACATGCTTCAGTATCCTGGGGGGTTTGTTAGCAAGTGGGCTTAGAGTTAGAAAGAGGTGATGGGTGCAGTAATAAGGGGAGGGGAGAAGTGAGGGTGATATGTACAGATTGTGGGGTGGAGCAGAGGGGTGAAGAAAAGAGAGTTTGAGGAGAGAGGCTGCAATTGTGAAGAGGAGGAGAGGTGAAGAGTGCATGTTTCAGAGACGAAGGTGAGATAATTTGCTGTTGTTGTGGTTTGCTTTGTGCAAATCGCTGAAGTGCAAGAGCAGAAGTGCCACTTATTTAAAGAACCCCACTTCTTTGGAAGAACCCCCTGTATGTGCAGCCCCCTGTATGTGTTCCCCCGTAAAGAAGGCCTTGTATTTATATTGGGTTGGGTGTTAATAGAATCTGGCAATTAATCAATCAGGAGGGGATATTAGGAACACAGCTAGCAAAGCAAAACTTTCACACCACAATCAAACTGCAAGGAGACTAAAAGGCCAACATTGTAAAGATAAGGGAACCCATAATTTAGGTAAGACTTAATAGCTAAATAAACATTGAAATAATGTGAGCATGGCTACAGATGGAGTTGAAACAGTGGTGAGAAACAGATTTACCAATATGCATGTGAGCAGTCAGTCAATATTCAGTTTAAGGTATATGGAGGTATAAACGCAGATTTACCAAATATGCATGTGAGCAGTCAGTCAATATTCAGTTTAAGGTATATGGAGGTATAAACGCAGATTTACCAAATATGCATGTGAGCAGTCAGTCAATATTCAGTTTACGGTATATGGAGGTATAAACACAGATTTACCAAATATGCATGTGAGCAGTCAGTCAATATTCAGTTTAAGGTATATGGAGGTATAAACGCTGATTTACCTGTAAAGAGAGAAGAAAATGTTCAGATGGATGGTGCAAGCGCAGAAGTGCCACTTATTTAAAGAACCCCACTTCTTTGGAAGAACCCCCTGTATGTGCAGCCCCCTGTACCAATACCGCTCAAGTGTCGTTTTGCCAAACTATGATTGAGGAACTAAAGAGTTTTGCCCAAGGTTGTATTATTCTAGGTGGGGACCTTAATCTACCATTAAATCCATCTCAAGATACATCAGATGGCACATCCAGTGTACCATATAAAAAAACTTAAGGAAATACAGTCGTTATTATCTTCCCTCACATTAGTAGATACGTGGCGCACAGCCAATCCTACAGGTAGAGATTTCTCATATTTCTCAACCTTACACAATAAACACACGCGCATAGATTATATTTTCTTATCACAAAGAGATCTTCTGTTATTACCATCAGCAAAGATCGGCATCAAATCCCTTTCAGATCATTCACCCATCTCTCTGTCTCTTCACTCCCCAACAAAAGGTACATATAAAAGTACATGGAGATTGAACCCATCTTTGCTCACTGATACACTGACCCATACGAAGGTGTCAGAGGCTATCAAACATATTTTAACGAAAACACTTCAGAGAAAATATCCCCATTAACCACATGGGCAGCTCATAAGTGTGTGATCAGGGGGGAATTAATTAGATTGGGGGCTAAAAATTAAAGGGAAGCAGAGAAAGAATTAAATGACCTAGTGACTAGGATAAGCAATTTAGAAGCCAAACATAAACAATCGATAGCCATGAATGTAGCTGTTGAGCTATTCGAGCTACGTAAACAGTTGCAATCTATGTTAAACCTAAGAGCGAGAGCACAGAGAATTATTTTTCTTAAAAAAGGCTTTTTCTATGAACATGGTGCTAAAACAGGGAAATTTCTTGCGAGAGCATTAAAAGAGACACAACTTTCAACAAACATAAGCGGCAATTAGAAACAAAAACAATCAACTGATACATGAGACAGACAAGATAGCCCAAGTTTTTCACAATTATTACACGGAACTGTATAATCTACCACATCCACATAAGCCAGCTGAACTGATTGGAACACGTTCCCAATTAATCAAGCAATTCCTTGTAGAAAGTGGTTTACCTGTCCTGGAAGAGCAAGATATACTACAGCTAGAACAACGAATTTCAGAAGATGAATTACTACAGGCAGTTAAATCACTTAAGCCAGGGAAAAGCCCAGGACCAGACGGTTTTACCGCACACTACTACAAAGCTTTTCTGTTGGTTTTGCTCCCAAACCTCCTGAAAGCCCTGAATGATCTTAAATATACCAGAAACACCCCTGATGACTCTGAAGGGCTCATGTCACGATATTGCCTAAACCTAATAAAGACCCATTAGAATGCTTCAACTATAGATCAATTTCGCTTCTCAACATAGATTTGAAACTTTTCACAAAAGTCCTATTGAATCGCTTATGTCCATTACTACATTTATTGATTGGCCCAGAGCAAGTAGGCTTCATGCCTGGGAGAGAAGCTAGGGATAAGGTGACGAAAGCCTTAAATCTAATTCACAGGGCGCACTCCGATGGTCTCAAAGGTATGCTTCTCTCCATCGATACGGAGAAAGCCTTCAACCGAATGTCGTGGGATTATCTGCATGCGACCTGCGAACATATTGGTCTATAATCTCACATGCTGGCATGGATCTCGACCTTATATTGTAATCCGACGGCGAGAATTAAGATAAATGGCTCACTGTCGGATAGAGTGTCAATTAAAAATGGAACACGACAAGGGTGTCCTTTGTCACCTTTACTGTTCATTCTTACCCTTGAACCGTTAATCTGGACAGTGAATAATTCACCATCAGTTCGGGGTTTTCAGGTGGGAGCAAAAACATATAAATCCGTGGCATAGACAGATGATTTATTGTTTTTTATCATTCAACCACATATCTCACTAAGTAACTTATGTAACATCTTCACACATTACAATTATCTTTCAAATTTCTAAGTAAACTACAAGAAATCTGAAGCATTAAACCTAACATTGTCAGGGAAAAATGTAGTTACCACACAGGACAATAACACCTTTAAATGGGAAGACAAAGCCATTAAATATCTTGGCATATGGCTCACCCCAAAAACAGATTCAATATAGGCAACACATTTTAAACCCCTCTTACAGAATATTAACAAGGATCTGGAAAAATAGTCTATGAAATATTTTTCCTGGTTTGGCAGGGCTGCCATAATAAAAATGACAATTTTACCTAGAATCTTATATTTCTTTCAGACTCTACCAGTCCAGCTGCCAATGAGCTTTTTCCAAACATTGAACTCCATGACTAGGAGATTTCTTTGGGCGGCCAAACATCTGTGTATAAATCTTAAATTACTCACCAAAGCAAAACATGCCGGAGGTACGGGTTTTCCAAATTTTAAAAATTACTATTTAGCCTCACATGTGAACCGTATAATTGATTGGCATTGTCATAGACAATTGTGTAGACAATAAGGACTGGCTGAGTCTGGAAGATGTTACAGGGCCTATTCTGATTAAATATACAACTTGGATTGCATGGGCCGCATGCCCTACGCAACTTAAAAATCATCCAACAATAGGTGCCACACTAAAAGCAGCGCAGAAAATCAGTAAAAACACCAACCTGATCTCCTCACCGGGTCCATTGACCCCAATACATAACAATCCTGAGTTTCCTCCTGGCCTAACAGCACGAGCAGAACAGACAGGGGGTGAAACAAAACCACTATTAGCAATTCATTGCTTTGAGAAGCATAAAATGAAAACGTTACAAGAGCTTCAACAGGTTAATGGACAAGAAATGTTATCTTATTGGGAATATCGCCAAATTCACAGCTTTGTCTCAAACCCCAATAAACGCACTTACTGTATTAGGCCCCTATCTTCACTAGAATAGGTTTGTTTAACAGCTGAAAAAATGGAGAAAACTATTTCTCTGGCATACACTTGGTTACAAGCTCCAGGACTTACTGAAACAAATAAACACAAAAGGTTTTGGGAAGATTTGTTGAACACCACCTTTAGCGATGACCAATGGCTTCATGCTTGTGTTTTCGCACACAAATGCTCGATTAGCACACGACATCAAGAGACTTCCTATAAACTTTTGATAAACTGGTACAATACTCCATCTAAACTGCATAAATGGTTCACCATGGTATCAGACCTATGCTGGAGATGCAATGGGGCAGAAGGTTCGACATACTATATATGGTGGGAATGCGATTTGATACGTCCACTTTGGCAAGTGGACTTAATTGAACATATCACTGAGACCTCAATTCCGCTAACGGCTGCTTGCTGCCTATTAAATATTTCACAAGGTACAATGAAAAGATACAAAAGATCCTTAACAAGATTTCTTCTTACAGCTGCAAAAGCCCTGATTCCCAGATACCGGAAGACCACAAAAACACCATCTATCAAAGAGTGGTTGCTTAACATACATGACATATATAGCATGGAGGAATTGAGAGCCATAACACACGAAAATATAGAGAAATTCAATACTCTATGGAGAGTATGGGAAGTCTATAAATATTCTGAAGATTATAAGACCCTTACAAATACCTGAACAATTAATGAAAACCTAGCAATCTCATGGTATTCCTGAAACGCATCTTTCTTTGCTATTCCTTTTCTTAACAGTGTCTAGTTACAGCATACTTTTTTGTTCTTTTCCATTCTCTGTATGAGCAAAATACAGAACAAAGGAAATCAAACATGATTGAGTGACCAAACTGGGTTATTGTTTTACACATAAGATATGTATAATGACCAAAATTAAGTGTTGGATGTTCGACTTAAAACATGTCAAATTACTATGTTTGTAATGTGTGTGGCATTATATTGTTGTAATATGACCACTGTTTTTCAATAAAACTTTTTTGGGAAAAAAAAAGGGATGGTGTCTGGTATAGGCGGGGAACGGCCTGCTGCGGTAGGAAGAAGCAGGTCTGTTGGGATGTTATGCTGAGGGGATGAGGTTTCCATGAGAGACCATATTTTCTCAGATGTTGAATGCAACCAGAAATATATTTGGTCTAGGATTGAGGTATAGTAGTAATTTCTAACATTAGGCTTTTCAACTCCCCCTCAGTTATGAGCTCTATTTATTCCGCACACTAAATGTCCCCATTCCCCAAACTTTCTTTGGCTCAATCCAGAGGACATTAGACAGTTTTTGCAAGTATTTTATTTTAAAAATAAACATAAATGTGCCCCGATGTAGATTCATCATCAATCATGACACCAGACGCCACTGCCGACCCAAAAAAAAGAAAAAAGAAAAAGAAGGCCTGCTTGTGCCGAAGGCTCCTGCCATCTGCCAGCTCTACATCTGACAATTCTTAAATAACTAAGGGGCGGAGCCACCTGGTGATGAACGGTGGAGCTGGCAGACGACGGGAGGCTTTGACGCAAGCAGACCTTTTTTTTCCTTTTTTTAGGTCGGTAGTGGCGAGCATCATGATTGACAATGGATCTACACCGGGGGACATTTTTTTACATTTTGACTTTTAAAATAAAGGACTTGTCAAAAACTGTCTAAAGTCTTTTTTAAGACAACACTTTTTTTGGGTGAGTGAGTAGGGGTACTATGTACCCCATACTCATTCACATGAGGGGGGCTAGGATCTGGGGGAATATGTAAGCTACAAATGGGCAATCATTTTAATATAAACAGCCACTTGTGTCAAAGAGGCAACAATGGCAATATACGGTCCCTACCCCACTGTAAAAATCTCCCCCCAGAAAAATATCCCCCTCCCTCAGCAAACCCTCTCAGAAATAATCCTCCTCCTTCCCACCAGCACCCCATATCAAAAATCTCCCCCTCCCCAGATATAACAGCTCCCGGCAGAGTAGGGGGAAGTCCTTCCCATCAGGTATCACAAGTAAGGAACTAGGAGAAGCCTGGAAGAGCTTTCTTTAGCTCTCTGACACTCGGATATTTTGATCTGAAGTATATATAGGGTTTCCAAGCACATGCCCATTATGTGGGTGCTCTGCAGAGCTATGGGCACCATATAGTTTTAATTTGTTAGGCAGGACAGCCTAATCTTGACCCTACTTTGTTATGGCTTCAATGACTACTGTCCAGCATAGTCTAAAGATGTACACACCTGTTTAGCTTTGCAGTTGTTCAGATTTTTTGCAATTTAGGTGGTTCCCTTAAAATGAGTATTCATGTAATTAGTTTATAGCTTCTTTAATTCTAATAATTTAATCTCAAAGAACCCCATTTTGAAAACACATTTCCAATCCCTTTGTTTCCTTGGAAACAAGAGCAAAGGTCTGTTTTGTGTAATTATAGAAGAAAGATGTATATAATTACACAAAACTTAACTGCAATCTTTACCTGATTTATATATATTTTTTTAGCTTTGACAAAAGATAAAGTTTGACTCCAACAAATTTAACTAAATGTTTAAGTTATATTAAACCATTAGTATTTAAAGGTTTGTTAACCCACATGTCTTACTTTATATAATCTGCTCTGTCTTCTAAGGATATGTCCCCCTGTGTGTGTGTTGTATAAAAAAAAGCTGTATATATCTTATTTGTGAGAGCTGATCAGCAGTCACGTGTTGCATCTCTCCTGTCCCCGTCTGACAGATGAAGCAGGAGGGGCCCGCTGACGTCAGTCTGGAGGGGAGAAGGCGAGTAGGAGAGAGCTGGAGAGAGCCAGCGCGTCACATGACTGCTGATTAGCGCTCACAAATAAGATATATACCGTTTTTTTAAGACAAAGCAGAAGACAGAGCAGATTATAAAATGTAAGACATTTTATTATAGCAGAAGTGGGCCCTGACACAGGAGCTGACAGGCAGGGAGGGAGGGGGAGGAGCAGAGAGGAGAGACAGCGGGGCTGTGGATGATAGATGCACGTAAACTGACTATGGTGTCAGGGCTCAGCAGCCATTAATACCGTGGTCAGTTTACAGAGGGGAGAGGATAGACTGGCAGGATCAGCCAGGTTTTTTAGGTGTTATGGGGGTCCAAATGACACAGCACAAGCACTGTGTCATATAACATGCTTTAAAGGAGCAGGATCCATTTTTTTGGGGGGGTTAGCATATGCTTTAAGGTTTCTTTCACTGGCGGCATCCTTTGAAGCCACTGCCGCATGTAGGGATTAGCGTTGTATCTCCCTATACTGTGTGCATCAAAAGAAACACACAACCCAATAGCCTAGGATGGTAAAACACTCCTCTGTTTCTCCCCCTCCTCCCTTTTCCAAGCTAAAAGACAGGACTGCACTGTTCACTGTTAACTATTTCCTGATTTAGTTCCAGATCTTTAGGTATAGATCTATACTCTTTTTACATTTCTGATTTAATATTTTGGAACTGTTTATTCAATTTTATATCTATAGAGTGCTATAGTGATCTCCTTTATAATTTGGTTATAGATGTCTCCTGAGTTTGGACCAGTTATACAATTTGCTTGGCATATCATCTTGCAAGATTTCCATACGTCCCATTCACTTTGAGATATATGACCTGGACACGTCAGAAGTAAGTGTAAGTTCCTTTCCATTTTGGGGCATCACATCCTCTGTTCAAGCTATCTGAGTTGTACTTTTTTACCCATTGGTCATTATTTTTTGTTTAGTGGTAGCCTGTCGCTTGAATTTTCTCACCCCTGGTGTGGTAGGTCCCCCCTAGGTTTCTGGGTTGCTCCATATGTGGCTTGTCCTTTGTGATTAACATTGTAAGTTTGCTGACATATTTTGTATTTTTATTCATTATTCGTTATTAGTTTGAATCATAAATATTATTAATATTTTATTCTATTTTGTTAATATATCGGTTTATTTTATAATCTACGCTTTTTGCATTATACCCTGAAGAAGACAACAAATGTTGAAACTCGTCAGTGTGAAAATCCACTCTTATCAGAGTGTGGCTTTCTGGGGTATATATGTGACTTATATGTATGAGGGACTCACATGTTTTTAATATTTGTATTTTGCATTCTTTATGGTTGTAATATTTTCTTGATGCCATTAAAATCCTACCCATTATTTATTGCATCTGTAAGAACAGACATGTATCAGTCTGGAATGGGTTACACAGCCATTTCTATGGCTTTGGGACTCCTGTAAACTATGTTGAGAGCCATTATCCACAAATGGAGAAAACTTGGAACAGTGGTGAACCTTCCCAGGTGTGACAGGACTACCAAAATTACTCCAAGAGCACAGCGAAGAACCTAGAACAACATCTAAAAACTGCAGGCCTCACTTACTGTACCTCAGTTAAGGTCAGTGTTCATGATTCAACAATAAGTAATAGACAGGGCAAAAATGGCATATATGGGAGAGTTCCAAGGTGAAAGCCACTGCTGACCAAAAACAACACAAAGGCTTATGTCACATTTGCCAAACACATCCCCAAAATTATTCTATAGACTGATGATACAAAAGTTGAACTTTTTGGTATGCCCTTAGATCTGGCGCAAAACTAACACAGCATGTCATAAAAACAACATCATACCAACAGTCAAACATGGTGGTAGCATGAGGTCTGATGAGGACCTGTACGACTTGCATAATTGATGAAACCATGAATTCTGCGATCTACCAGAAAATCCTGAAGGAGAATCTCTGGTCATCAGTTCATGACTTCAAGCTCATGTGCCCTTGGGTTATGCAGCAGGACAATGATCTGAAACACACCAGCAACTCCACCTCTGAATGGCTGAATATATATATACACATTGTGATAGTGAGAGTCTCTGTCTCCGGGAAAATTGATTTAAAATGGACACAGGGCTCTCAAAGAGTCACTTTGAGAAGTGTCCATTTGTTGTGAGTGGAGAAAACTGTATTGTAATGTTTCTCTGGACTTGGTGAGTCTTGATTGGGGCTGGAAACTTGAAGACTCTGAAGAGCATTGGGTGGGATGGAGTCTTCAGTCTTGTGTACAGGTTTTCCAGAGATTCTACAGGTTGTCTGTGTGTCCAGGTGCACACACTCGTTATAAGGAAAATCTGAGCATGGCTCAGGGGAGGTGAGGTAGGGGTGTGTTGGAGCAGTTGCTGCAGCCAGGAGGGAGGTGTGCTACTGTTTAAAAATCCAGGCAATATCCTTGAGATGGCACTCCACATGGGAGAGGTTCCAGGTCAGTGGACAGAGAGAGTTGGGTCAGCTGAGAAAGTTGGGGAGACCATAGCTGAGACAACTGGAAGAGAGTCCTGGGGACCAGAGGGGACCGTGAGTCTTGGAGGAGTGTGAAAGCCTGAGTGTCAGGAAAGCCCCTTCCTAGAGGCCATGAGTGGACCTGCACAGCTTTGTACTGCGATCAAGGCTGAGTGAGCCTTGAGAGCCAGGTGGCTTGGAATTTCATTTTGTTGTGTTTTTTTCTGGAGAAGAACCCCTGTGTAGGTAACCCATGCATGTATGAACTTTCATTTTTTGTTACTTTTAATAAAAGTGGGCTACCACACCCAAAAACCTGAAGTTCCTGTTGGCTGTGAACTCATTGAAAACACGATAGATAGATAGATAGATAGATAGATAGATAGATAGATAGATAGATAGATAGATAGATAGATAGATAGACAGACAGATAGATAGATAGATAGATAGATAGATAGATAGATAGATAGATAGATAGATAGATAGATAGATAGATAGATAGATAGATAGATAGATAGATAGATAGATAGATAGATAGATAGATAGATAGATAGATAGATAGATAGATAGATAGATAGATAGATAGATAGATAGATAGATAGATAGATAGATAGATAGATAGACTTAGAGAAATCCTTTCAGGTATGCCTATAGTTTATGGAATTTTAGTTTAGCATTGTGGATTTTACAATATAATCCATTGGAAATTTTACAAATGCATATGTTATAAATTTATCTCTAGAATACATATTCTTATAGACCATTACTTGAGCAAATTGTACAGTATCTGAAATTGTGGTATTTTAAGAACACATCTAATTTCGTTTTACATTCAGATAAGGCTGCCTTATGCAATATTACTATGGTAGTCAGATTAACATATAAATCGATACATTATTGCTCCATCATTTTGATTTAATCCTGTTAAACCCAGGAAAGACTTTCCAAATAAACTCGTAGCATTTAGTGGCCTGCATATATTCATGTAAGAAAAAACTCTTGCCACGATGGATTTTTTCTTTCTTTGTTGTGAATAGGAAAGCACTGGTTCGTTTTTTTAAATTATTACAGTCTTTTCATGGCATGTAGTTTAAAATAACATATAAATATGCAGTATTTGTAGAGCAATAGATCATTTAAATTTTGTATGAACATTTTATGAATCAAGCCACATACACACACACACAGTATATTTGTAACATCAATAACCTTTTCATCAATGTCTCACTCAGATGCGAATCATTTTATTCTAATCTATTTTCTAACTTTTTGCAGTTTTTCTAATACTAGGTATAGATTTCTTTAGCTGTATTGTTTTCACCAGAATTGAATTCAATGGCTGTGACCTTTTTCTACAACTGCATATTGTGTTTTACCAAATAGCTGGGACTGACATGAATAAACATCACCAGTATAAATCATATTGTGTACACAGCACTAGTTTAGTCTAAGGCGGAGAAGCACAAACACTAATTTATTTGCTCTTAATGAATCAAACTCCTTTGCTTTAATAAAATCTGTAATAAATGCATTTATTTGTGTATGCAGAAAACCGCAAGGCTGTTCATAGAAAACACTGTCAAAATAATGTTGTTTGACTGCTAGTTCTGCTTAACAATATAAGCATATATTAACATATATTTAATTTGGTAGAAAAAGTATTCACATAGAATAGTAATTATGAAGCTTAAGTTCCATTTAATAATAAATAAATACAGAGAAATTCATGTTAAAGCTCTTGATTTTGACAAAACCTAAGCAAGATATTAAAAACTGTATTTCAGTTAATTGGAATGCTAAGAAGCTAGTATTCCCAATGTCCCCCCAGTGATAATATTTGTTGCAGTGGCGGGGGGAGAGGGACATTAGCTTCTCAACTTTTTCAGCTGGCTGGAATTCAGTTTTAAAGAACACCACCAAATGAAACTTTTTGGTACGGTATAGTAAGTTGTTACTTTGTTAATTTGACTTTTGTGTATGCACTATTAATCACATATCCACAGCCTTAAAGAGACACATTCAGATTCCTAAACAAATCCAAGCAACAAGTTCCTGCAATAAAAAAGGTATTTAGCGCTTAAATGTACATTCCTGTATTTACATACAAAATCCATTTAAATTCAGTAGGTGTCACATAGAAAAACATATGGCAGAAGATACTGTATATTAAAACAAAAGTATTGTATTGTTTTTTTTTTACTAGTGATAAAGGCTGTGATATTTTTGATCATGCATGGGTATATTGTACAAATCTTCTATTTGCTTCCATTGTTGCAGGCTGTTTAGGCCTACTGAATGGGGATCAGAATAAGTGTATTTGAATGGGAACACTGAAATGTTTAAATCCTTTAAAAGAGAAATGGGCCGAGCACCCCCCCCCCCCCCCCCCGGTTCGTTGCACACAAGAACATGCAAACAGGCAAAAAGTTCTAGCGAACATGCAAACCCTATCAAAGTCTATGGGACACGAACATGAACAATCAAAAATTATCATTTTAAAGGTTTATATGCAAGTCATTGCCATAAAAAGTGTATGGGGGCTTGTGTACTGCCCCAGGGGACATGTATCAATGCAAAAAAAGTTTTTAAAATTACCTTTTTTCAGGAGCAGTGATTTTAATAATGCTTAAAGTGAAACAAAAAAAATTAAATATTTCTTTAAATATCATGCCTGGGGGGTCCCCTTAGTCTGCCTGTACAGTGGCACATCTATGTGATGTGTAGAACAGTACTGCAGCAAAATTAAATTTCTTAAGGAAAAAAATGGCATTTAAACTTGCTAGCAGCTGTAATCCCAGCTCCCGATAATATAGATAAAAAATCAAGGAAAAAAAACAGCGTGCGGTCCCCCCTCCCAGTCCATACCAGGCCCTTCGGGTCTGGTATGGATTTTAAGGGGAACTCCACGATCCAAATTTTTTTTTTAAATTGGCGTGAGGGCCCCCCAAAATCCATACCAGGCCCTTATCCGGGCACGCAGCCTGGAGGTCAGGATGGGGGGATGCGCGAACACCCCCCTCCTGAACCATACCAGGCCACATACCCTTGACATGGGGAGGGTGCTTTGGGGTGCCCCCCAAAGCATCTTGTCCTCATGTTGATGGGGACTAGACATGTGCATTCGTTTTTGTCCGAATGCATTTTCGTCCGAATTTCAGGTATTTTCGTTATCGTTTTTAACAAACGATAGCGAAAGTGCAGAATCTGAAAAACGAAAGATCCGACATAAACAAATGCTTTATTTTCATTTTCGTTGCTACAACAGTTCGATATAGATAGGAGATTCGACATGATGATGACAATAACAATCTGTGTCCATCAAACTTGTGGTCGAAAGTGCCTAACTCTATTAGTCCAAGATTATTCTACATAGAGAGAAAAGATTTGACATAGAGAGAAAAGATTCAACGTAGGGGAGAAAAGATTTGACGTAGGGGAGAAAAGATTTGACGTAGGGGAGAAAAGATAAATAAAAATAATGATGATGATGATGATGAATGTTATTGGCTGATTGTAACCAAAGAGGAGGAGCAGTAAAATAGCTAGAACTAAGTACACACGTACTTTGGCTTATGGTGTCTGTTCTAAGAAGATTCGGTGGAGCAGGTAAACTATACGGCGTTGTACAATTTAGCTGCTCCGTCGAATCTTCTTTGAACATTCGACAGACACCAAAAGCCTTCAATGACAGAATCGACCTTAATTTCGATTTTCGGACGAATGCAATTTTTAACGAAAAACAAAATAAATAAAAATTTCGGGAGTAACTAAATACATTTATTTTTCGGACGAAAACGAAATTCTGAAACAAAATATTTCAGTGTGCACCTGTCTAATGGAGACAAGAGCCTCTTCCCAACAACCCTGGCCATTGGTTGTTGTGATCTACAGGTGGGCTTCTTATCTGAATCTGGAAGCCCCCTTTAACAACGGGGCCCCCAGATCCTTCCCCCCTCTATGTGTCTATGTGAATAGGCATCGGGTACACTGTACCCCTACTCATTTACAAAAAAAGTGTAAAAAAACCACAATAGACAGTTTTTGTTATCTCCTTTATAAAAATTAAAATAAAAGTGTCCCGCGATGTACATCCATGTCAATCACGCCACCCAAAGGACCCGAAAAAAAGAAAAAAAAAAAGAAAAAACTCTGCCTCCGGTCGACTGCTGTCTTTTCCATTTGACAGCTCTTATATAGGCAAGGGTGGGGCCACCCGCTGACGTAACCAGATGACCCCGCCCCGTCTGATGTCACATGAAGTCACATGATGTCAGAAGTGGGTGAGGTCACTTGGTTACGTCACCGGGTGACCCCGTCCTTGCCTATATAACAGTTGTTACAGACAAGAGACAGCAGTCGCCGGGAGCCCTCCCATGGAGGCAGAGTTTTTTCTTTTTTTTCTATTTTTTGGGTCCATCGAGCAGTGTGATTGACGATGGATGTACATCGCGGGACACATTTTTCTTTTTTAATAAAGGAATTGTCAAAAACTATTGTGGTTTTTATTTTTTGACACTTTTTTTGGTGAATGGGTAGGGATACAATGTACTCGATACCCATTCACAAAGGGGGGGCGGGATCTGGGGATCAAACAATGGCCAGGGTCATCAGGAAGAGGCTCTGGTCTTTATCAAAATGGGGACAAGGTGCTTTGGGAGGCACCCCAATGTACCCTCCCCATGTTGAGGGCAAGTGGCCTGGTATAGTTCAGGAGAGGGGGGTGCTCGCTGATCTCCCCCCTTTCCTGGCCTGCCAGGCTGCTTGCTCGGATAAGGGTCTGGCATGGATTTTGGGGGGACTCCACACCATTTTTTTAAAATTTTGGCATGGAGTTCCCCTTAAAATCTATACCAGACCCAAAGGGCCTGGTATGGATTTTGGGGGAACCCCATACCTTTTTTTTCTTAATTCTGTCATAGGGTTCCCCTTAACCACTTCAATACACTGTATTATATACTCTGCACTGCACTATTTACCCTGCACTGTATTATATATACTACACTGACTGCACTATATACTCTGAACTGCAGTATATATACTATACGGACTGCACTATATACAAAATTTGGAACTTAGGTGTTGGTGGTGCCAGAACACTAACTCCTCACAGTTACTCTTGTTGGGCACAGGAACAGGCCCTGCTGTTAAAAATTTGTAAAAAAATTATAATAATATGCCCCAGTCAAATAGGTGCAGAAAAACTGGGCCTTGGGTGTTGGTGCCTGAACACTGTAACCCCTGACAGTTACACTTGTTTAGCGCAGGAACGGGCCCTGCTGGTAAAAATTATTTCAAAAATTGAAATTACATGCCCCAGTCAAACAGGTGCAGAAAAATTGGGCCTTGGGTGTTAGTGGTGCCCTAAACCAAAAATATTGTTGGAAGCTAGCATCATAAAGATTCAGGAATAGGATAGGCAGCATAGGCAGTCTTCAAGGGATCCCAGATCCCTAGCAAATTCAATCAGTTACATCAGCATCAGGGGCCTGATAGCTGCTGATACAGGACTGATTCATTTTTTATAAATGTGAGCCTATCAACGGAGTCTGTGGACAGGTGCACTCTTTGATCCACTACAAACCCTCTAGCAGCACTGAATGTCCATTCAGAAAACACACTGGATGTAGGGCAGGCCAGTAGCTCAATTGCATATTGAGCAAGTTCTGGTCAGTAACCCAGTGGATGCTCAGTTGGAAAGGTCTCCAAGTCTGCTCTTGCCCCTAGATATCCCTGCACTATATAATGCAGGTGCTGCAGATGGTTGCTTGAACCTATTAGCCCTGAGCGCTGAGGACTAAAGAATTGTTTAAAGGCATTGGTCAGCCGGCCACCTTCTCCACTGCTCTTCCTCTGACGGAACAAAGCCTCAGAAACATGTTGTCCAACACCACCAAATGGTAACCCCCCAGGGTCTGGAAAGGAGTTAAACAAACTTTTCTTCAAGGTGTCCTGAAGATGTTTTATCCTCTGCTCATTCTGCGAAGGCAGGCTGAGGTCTGTAACTTTAACCTTGTAACGTGGATCAAGAAGGGTTGCCAGCCAGTAATGATCCCACTCCTTGATACCACGAATCCTAGGATCCTTTCACAGGCTTTACAGAATCAGGGAGCCCATGCAGTGTATGTTTGCAAAGGTATTACATTTTGAGTCCTCTGGGTCACTAAGGTTGACATTGTCAAGAATTACCTCCTCTCAGCCACATACAACTCCTTGGGTTTCTGGGGACTGAAAACCATCCCTTAAAGACTGTTACATGTTATCCTCTACATCCATGCTGACACCATCCTCCTGCTCCTCCTCTTCCTGCTGTGTGTTTGGTGGCCCTGCAGGAATGCTATTTGCATAAAGAGGCCTTGAGAGGAAAGGAAGTCCTGCTCTTCCTCCCGCTGTTCTGTCTCAAGTGCCCTTTCCATAATTCTACGAAGCGTGTGCTCAAGCAGGAAGACTAGAGGGACAGTGTCACTGCTCACCAGCCTTGTGGCCTCCTCAAATGGTGACAGGACAGTGCTTGCATCCTTTATCAGTAGCCACTGGTGTTGTGAAAAGAAGCCAAGCTCCCCAGAGCCTGTCCTGGTGCCATACTCACACAGGTACTCATTGATGACCCTCTGCTGTGTATGCAGCCACTGCAGCATTGCCAATGTTAAGTTCCTGGTGGGCATGTCACAAATGAGGCAGTTGGTGGGCAGGTTGAATTCCTGTTGAATGTCAGCCAGCCAAGCACTGGCATGGTATGACTACCGGAAATGCCCACAGACTTTTTTGGCCTGCCTCAGCAGATCTTGTAAGCCTAGGTACATGGTCAAGAAACGCTGCACCACCAAATTCAGGACATGTGCCAAGCATGGAACATGTGTCAAGCGTCCCTGTCGGAGGGCGGAGAGAAGATTGGTGCCATTGTCGCATACAACCATTCCTGGCGCAAGCTGCCGTGGTGTCAACCACCTCTGAGCCTGCCCCTACAGACCTTACAGAATCTCTGTCCCAGTGTGACTCCTGTTCACTAGACAGACCAACTAAAGCACCACATGGCATCTTTTAGCCTGACTGCTTGCGTAGCCCCTTGAACGCTCAGGAAGAGGACAATTCAGCAGAAAAGGCCATAGAGGAAGAAGAAGAGGAGGGGGTGAAGCAGACATACTTGGGACAATCACCACCAGCTTTTTGGAGGCGTGGTGGCAGAACAAGCTCCAAAACTGAACCCTGTCCTGCATCCTTCCCAGCTGCCAGCAGAGTTACCCAGTGTGCCATGAAGGAAAGGTAACGTTGACCCAGAGTCAGTGGTAATATCAACCTTGCTGCTGACCGCCCTGTCCAACGAGGCCAAAGCATTGCCTTCCACATGATGGGCTTACATGAAAAGAAATGTCGTTTTGGAACCTGCCACAAAAGGGGCAGAGTCTAGCAGCTGAAGAGGCAGCAGTTGTAGTGCTAGAAATTTGGTCAAGCCACCATTTAGAGGCTGAGCATGTGGATGGCTGGGACAGTATTTTTTTTTACGGTTCAGCAACTGGGGTTGCAAAATTTACCTGCCGAAATCAACAGGTTATGTACTGCTAGTAGGTTGGCTGCAAGTGCTTGTGGCACCTTTTGCTATACCTTCATTCCTCTCAGTACAGGTTTGAGAGGACTTGAGGTATAGCAGAGGTTGAGATCCCAGATGAGGAGCAAGGAGAAGTCTGCTTTTTTTATGATGTGGGTCTTTCAGGTGCTGTTGCCAATGGACTGCATGGCAGGTCATCATATGTCTTGTCAAGCATGTGGTGCCCAAGCGGCTGGTGTTCTGGCTACGCTTGATCCACTTCAGGCATAGATTGCAAACAGCAACACTGTGATCTACTGCACATGTGTTGAAAAAAGCCCACACCAATGAACTTTTGGAAGTCAGCGGGGAGTCAGCAGTGCCCTGCACCTGTGGAGCTCTGTGATGTGATACAATAGGGTGGCTGCCCTTAAGCTGGCCCCTGGAGGACATCCTGCCTTGTTGGAGTTGTGTCTCCTCCTCCTCACTTCTCTCAGGCACCCAAGTACAGTCAATGACCTCATCATTCCCTTTCTCCTCATCACTGGATCAAACTTGGCAGTATGCTGCAGTTGGGGGAACATGACTGCTAGTTTCTTGTCCTTCTGTGGCACCCCCTCTCTCTAGGCTCACGTTACTCCCTTCCTCAACCTGAGAACCAACATCGGAGCCTTCAAATTGCTGCGCATCCTCCAGCAGCATGTAACCAACACTATGGTCGAATAGGTCCAGTGACTCCTCCGTGCATGATTGTTTGGCTACTGAAGGAGTAACTGTGGACAAGGAGCCAGTGGAATAGGCTACTTTGGCAGCTGTGTTGGAAGGCAAACTAGTATGAGCCTGGGTGACAGAGGATGAGGAGGATGAGGACAGCTTTGTTATCAACTCCACCAACTCTTCTGCATGTTGTGGCTCAATAACACGGGCAGCAGCAGAAAAAAAAAGGACAAGCGTGCCCCGCCTGCAGAGGATGCACCATGTCCAAGACCACCAATTTTCACTGTAAACACAGATTCCACTTGCCCTCTTTAAGTGGCATGTGAGCATCTGCATCTCCTTGGTGGCCTTCTGGACATGATGTGGATGTTTTTTCACACCGCACTACACTGTATTATATACTGTAAACCGACTGCACTGCATTATATACTGTACACTGACTGCAATGTATTATATACTGTACACACTGTATTATATACTGTGTACACTGCTTGCACTGTATTATATACTGTACACTAGGGATGAGCTCGATGTTCAAATTGAACGTACGTTTGACTCGAACATCAGCTGTTTGCCCGTTCGCCGATCACCGAATATTATGGGGCATTCACGGAAAATTCAAGCACCAATGGAACGCCCCATAATGCATTGCAAAATCACAGTGCATTGTTTTGGCCAAAGCATGCACCTGACCTGCATGCTTTGGCCCATCACAGCGTGCTCTGCTGAGAGAGCCGTAATTGGCCAAAGGTAGGGTGCCTTTGGCCAATCATGGTTCAGGGGTCCAAGTCCACACCCCACACTATATAAGGCTGCTTACACGGCGGCCGTATGTAGTGTGATAATGTGGAGATTGAGAGAACTTGAGCTACATTAGGAAGGTTAGTTAGTGGCATGCAGGCAGTTTAGAATTATATATATATATATATATATATATATATATATATATAGTGCAGTCAGTGTACAGTATATAATACAGTGCAGTCGGTGTACAGTATATAATACAGTGCAGGCAGTGTACAGTATATAAGTGCAGGCAGTGTACAGTATATGATACAGTAGGTGGTGTACACAGTATATAATACAGTGTACAGCATATAATACAGTGCAGTCGGTGTACAGTAAATAATAGAGTGCAGTTGGTGTACAGTATATAAGTGCAGGCAGTGTACAGTATATAATACAGTGCAGTCAGTGTACAGTGTAAAATACAGTGCAGGCGGTGTACAGTGTAAAATACAGTGCAGTTGGTGTACAGTATATAATACAGTGCAGTCGGTGTACAGTATATAATACATGCAGGCGGTGTAGATGGTATATAATACAGTGTATACAGTAAATAAACTTCAGGCAGTGTACAGTATATAATACAGTGCAGTCTGTGTACAGTAGGGATGAGCCAAACCCCCCCGGTTTGGTTCGCACTAGAAAATTGGCCGCAAACGCCCCATGTGTTCGTCTGCTTTGCGAAAAAACAAACAGCGGATGTTTGACTCGAACATTCAGTCCATCCCTCATTACCAATAATTCAAATGCTACTTTCTACGGTTTCTTGTTGAAACAAAATATGTAAAATACATTTATGTATAACAAGGCAAAGTAATAACCCACAGCACCAAAGTATCTGCAATAGACCTTGGTTGGTTTGCTACTTACTTTAAAATGCTTTTCCGCATAACCCTTTCCTCCCCTCTATTTTCTTTAAGTAGCCACCACACTTTGCTGAAAGATATGTCATTGCTGATGAAGCACAGAACCAAGTCAATTCTTTTCTTTTTTACTTCAGACAATTTTTGCAGTAAACAAATAAATTCACTGTAATATGCAATGACAAGTAAAATAGTATGTTCACATTCAAATCACAATAAGACAAAAGAAAACTGAAAAATGTCATGGGATATTCTTAGTATACACACATTTATTCATTGTACCAGTAAATTGAGATGAAGCAATTCAAATTAGTTTATGAATTGCTGAAATGTATTTTTCAAGCACTCTGAAAAAGCAGAATTCTTAGTTAATCTTACTTGTTAACCGTATTTCTAGGAATCTTTTGGAACAGCAACATGAGATATGACTGGTTCTTCCCTCTACAGGAAAAACAAGCAAAACAGTGAAAAGCCCCCCCCCCCCCCAACCCCCTTGTTCCTCTATTGAGATAGTGACTCCACCACTACTATGGAAAAATATTATAGAATCTTAAAAGAAAGAATGGGAAGCTGGCTTTTTGTGCTGGATAATTCCTAGACTAGAAAACTGGTAAGAGAAACTGGGGATTTTTCCAATCATCATTCAGGACAGAGCATATGAGGAAAAAAAGTAACAAAAGCTTACCTCAAGCTTGTTGAACTTTTCTGCGAAAGACCAGGTTTTGTTGTGAAGGGACCTCTACTCTATAATGTTTAATAAAGGTATCCTGGCTTAACCAAATGGATTATTGGCATATTTATTCCACTGAAGTTCTCATTCTATCAGATGTTGCCAAGGATCTGATAGAATACACCTTTAGTGAAGGTGCTTAAATAAATCTTATTTTTATACAAAATTATCCACCTGCCAACTGTACATATTCGTACATCCAAACAATGGAAATTGTCTTCCTTAGGGTACATAAGGTTGTCACAAAAGAAAGATAAACACAATTTCTTGAGTTCTGCAAAACATTGTGGATACCTTTTGATAAATACATTGTATCCAGTTTTATGATCACCCTATTTAGGAGAACCTTGCAATAAGGTTCTTTGACCAATTTGAAAGCTTGAAGATCTCCTACCATCCTGGTTGTTGATCTAGTGATGACTAGAAGAAATACCCTCTTTAAAGTCATAAACCTTAATGAATAGCCAAGTGAGGTTCAAAGGGTGATCGGGTTAGGCCTACTGAGGACCTTAAACAAGTTGCAAGGAGGAACAGTCTTCTCCTGGACTGGCATGACATGCTACCTAACCAAAATAAATATTTGTATTCAAAGGATCTTCTGCATGCTGTATGTTAAGGAAGACTGAGAGTACTTAAATCTGAACCCAAAGTGAACTAAGTGCAAAACCTTGGTCCAGTCGATCTTTTAGAATAGAAATTTTAGAATGTTTTAGTCGAATAGTTCTTACATTGAACCTTTTTTAAATGGTTGAAATATCTCCTATCGAACATTTTGGCAATAAACTAGAATAATTATATCATTATAATCAAATTAGTTTCTATGCAGAGCTGCACCAGATTTTGCACTATCCAGTTTTAGTAAACCAACCCCTCCCAAAAAAATAAAAACCGCTGAGGCGATCAAGTACCACCGGAGGAAAGCTCTATTTGTGGGAGGGAAAGGACGTCGGTTTCATTTGGGTGCAGCCGCGCGGTTGTCGGTTGGAGCGACGTAGTGCCAGGTCGCGGAGGGTGCTCTGGTCAGGAAGGGGGTGAAATCTTCCAGGCTGAAGCAGTTAAGGCTCCTTTGTGATGTGAGTGCGGAGCTGAGACATACATCTTGGAGAGAGCCAGGACTGGCAGTGTATTATTGTGATTGTCCGAAACTGAGAAACCCGATGCTTGGAGAGATTTTGTGGTGGTGATAAAGTGCTGTTTGCTGTTCTATTCCATAGACAGCAACACCCTCTGAGGGGAGACACTGGTGTCTCCTTCCCTTCTGCCCATGGATGATCTTTTGCCCTGAAGCTGGGAACCAGGGGGATATTTCAACTCTGTGACCGGGATCACATCATTTATACTTCATGCTTGTACCCCTGCAGGGGTGAAGCGCTTTGGTGAGTGAAAGCACAAGAGGGGAGCACAGTCACTTTTGTCAGCACGTTCTCTGTTTATCCTTCGGAAAAAAAAACTTTCACTAATTGGAGGAAGCACTATGTCACTTTATATGGACACTTATTTTTAATAATTTTTTGGCTTATTACTGGATATCACCCACAGCAGTTATATTAAGTTTTTTTTTTTTTTCCGTTTAAAGAAGTTTTATTGAAGAGCAGTACATTACACTTCATAGAATGACAATGCTGTGGGGCGCAGCCCACTTCTGTGACCAAGCTCAAATAATGAACAATAACAGAGAAGTTGACCAAAAACGTAGGCTTATACGTAAGAATAGAGAAAAAAGAACCCTCAGGAATGAAAAGGCAAAACCTAGTGCTGCATGTGGGCTCGACACCCCTAACGGGAACATACTGTGTCGAGCACCGGAGAGTGGCCTTCGATAACCATAAGGTGAGTGGCTAATCTGTTAAGGCCCATCGCACCTTCCGGGAGATTAAAGGTCCCAGACTGCGTGAGGAAACCTTCCCAAGCTCTCTATGGCCAAAAGGCCAAAGGGGCTAGGGGTGCCTTAAAGATATCCTGAGGGTTCCGGCTTAGGAGATCAACCCATGGGAAATGGGTCGAGGTACCGACTGATTACAAACAAATGCATATAAAACTGGAAGGAACCGTGTGGAACCGTATACTTTCAGTAAATGTATAATAACAACTTCCTGAGATTTAAGAAGAAAGAGAGAAAGGAAAGGTGGGAAGGAAGACGGAGGAGAAGAAAGGATGGGGGTGGGGTGTGTTGACAGACTGCAATATCACAATAGCAACAGATCAAGCTTCAACTCCCGGTATAGAGATGCCTACATGCCGCGCCCAGGGTTCCCATACCGCCAAAAATGCTTTATTTGAGTCTGCTATGGTACTAACTAAATTTTCCTGAGACATGATCCATGAGATCTTTCTCTTGGCAGACGCCAGAGAGACCCCTGGTTGTTTCCAAGCCTTTGCTATGGAAAGCTTGGCGCCTGTCAGAATAAAAGCGATAAGTTTAGCAGTTGTTTTGGTAATTTTGGGAATATTACCATTTAGGAGAGCTATCTGGGGGGATTTTGGAATGGGAGTGTCCGTAATTTTCCTGATCAGGTGAAAGATCCCGTTCCAGAACCCCCTGATTTTCGGACATTCCCACCAAATGTGTAACATGGAACCCTGGGCTTGGCAGTTTCTAAAACATAAAGGAGACGAGGAAGGGAACATCAGTGCAAGTTTGGAAGGAACCAGATACCATCTCGTAAGGACTTTCATGTTAGCTTCTATTAATGCGATATTAACTATACCTTTGTAGGCTCTTGTGCTCATTCTATTCCAGCTCTCCAGGTCCCAAGACTCGCCCAAGTCCCTCTCCCAGTCTGTCATGTATGTAAGTTTGGATGTGGGAGTTGACAGAGCATCATAAATCAGGGATATGCCTCCTTTTTGCTCTGTTGCTTGTCCACACCATTGTTCATAAGATGTGCACATTGGGGGGGTTGATTTGACTTTCCAAATGGTGTGAAGGAAATGGGAGATTTGAAGAAATCTAAATTTCTCGGATTCTGGGAGCTCTAGTTTATCAACGCAATAGTTCATGGAGATTGGACCGGAGGCGACGAGGTAATGTCCGATACGGTACATTCCCTTATCAAGCCACCATTGAAAGGATTTGATGTCTAATCCTGGCTTGAAGAGGGGGTTGCGGAAAATGTGTGAGAGAGGGCGGAGCTGTGAGGTCAGAGCTGGGTTTTGAATCAGGGTGTCCCAAAGTTTGAAGGAGTGTGAAAGTGTGGGTGCCATGATGGGAGGTCTAGATTTGCTGGAGGTCCAGAGTAGAAAGTCTAGTGTGTGGGTAGGAACCGCTTGGCGTTCTATTTGTATCCAGTCGGGTTTTTCGCCTCTGAAATATAAGGTGGAGAGTTGGGCCAGTCTGGCTGCTTGGTAGTATTTGAATAGGTCGGGGAGGCCCAGTCCTCCCTTAGACTTCGGGGCATAAATGGTGTTTCTCGTGAATCTATATCCTTTCCCCCCCCAGATAAATTTTATGATCTTCCCCTGGAAGTGTTTGAGGTGATTTCTGTTAATCGCGATTGGGAGGGCTCTAAATAAGTACAAAATTCTAGGAAACAGGGTCATTTTGATGGCATGGATTCTCCCCAGCCATGATAATTTGTGGGAAGACCAAGCTCGTATGTCTTCCTCCAATCTACGATACATAGGAGGGAAATTAGCTTGGTAGAGGGAGTCTATGCTGGGTGTGAGGTTTATACCTAGGTATCGAATTGAAGAGTCACTCCAATTAAAATTAAAGGACAGTTTTAACCTCTCAACTAGGGCTGGATTAAGAGAGATGTTTAAAGCTTGTCATTTGGTCATGTTGACCCGAAGGCCTGAGACTTCGCCAAATGTCTGGAGCAGTCTGTTAATGTTGGGGAGGGTGGTAATTGGAGATGTGACGAATAGAAGAAGGTCGTCTGCGAAGAGGGCGTATTTATGGGTGTTCAAGCTGCAGTTGACACCTTTAATGTTTGGATCTGACCTGATCGCTATGGCTAGTGTTTCTAGTATTAGAGCGAAAACGAGTGGGGAAAGGGGACAGCCCTGTCTTGTGCCCCTGGCAATTTTGATTGGGGATGAGAGGAAGCCCTGTAGTTTGACTTTCGCTTCCAGTTCTGAGTAAAGAGATTTGAGGATTCCGATGAAATGTTCTCCGAATCCCCAGAATTTAAGGGAAGCGAATATGAAAGGCCAGGACACAGAATCGAAGGCCTTTTGAAGATCTAGGGAGAGGAAGAGACCCTCCTGCTTTGGGCCTCCGTCCCATACCGAATGCAAAATTGAGGCTATGTCTATGGCCCTTCTGACCTGGTCAGGACCCTGTCTGCCGGGGATAAAGCCCACCTGATCCTTGTGGATATAAGTGTTGATGAATGTATTTAATCTATTGGCGTAAATTTTCGTTAGGATTTTTAGATCGTTATTTATTAGTGATATTGGTCTGTAATTTTCTACCTGATCCGGATTTTTGTCGGGTTTAGGGATGACAGTAATGAAGGCTGCATTCATCTGGGGGTCTATGGGGTCTCCCTTTCTTTTGGAATTGAACATTTTAGTTAAATGTGGCGCTAGAGTCATGGCAAAAGTCTTGTAGTAAAGATTGGAAAGACCATCTGGACCTGGGGCCGAGCCCCCTTTCAGATTTTTTATGACCTCTAAGGTTTCCTCCACTGAGATCTGAGCCTCCATGATATCTTTGTGGGACTTTTGTATAGTGGGGATAGGGAGGTGCTCTAAAAATGCTTCTATAGCTCGTGAATCGTTGGATTCATTTGCTCTGTATAGTTGTGAGTAGAAGGCTTGGAAAGATTCCAGGATTCTATGTGGATTTTGAGAAGACGTCCCATCCTGTAGTTTTATTTTGGGAAGGGCGAAGAGACGGGTCCTAGGGGATAACTTGGAGGCCAGCATCGTGCTCATTTTGTCCTGATTCAGGTAGAATTTCACACCATTCCAACGCAGAGAATCCTCAGCTTTAACCGTGAGCGCCAGGTTTAGTTTAATCCGAGCAGCATCAAGCTGGTCGGATTGAACCAGGGATGGGTTAGCTTTATGGTTTTTGCGTAAGAGGAGGAAATCTCTCTCCAGTTTTGCAATGTCCATGGTTCTCTCCTTTTTAAGTTGGGAGGATATTTGGATCAGTTTGCCTCGTATCACGGCTTTGTGGGCTGCCCAGAGGGTCTCGGCTGAGATGTCGTCTACGTTGTTCAGGACGAAATATTCTTTTAGTGTCTTGGTGAGTTCCGATATCTGAATGGGGTCTTTAATGATGTGTTCTTTAATGCGCCAAATGGGGGATGAGGGTCTGAGAAGCGAGCCTTGGATAGATAGAGAGATCATAGAGTGGTCGGAGAGGGGAGTATCCTTAATTTTAGCTGAGATAGCGGTGGGAATATGCATGGAGGAGATCAGGATATGGTCGATTCTGGAGTATACTTGGTGGGGTATTGAAAAGTGGGTGTAATCCCTTGATGTGGGGTTGAGTTCTCTCCAGATATCTGTGAGGCCCTGTTGGTGAATCAGTTTAGCAATTTTAGAGCTGATTTTTGTTGGCCTGGAGAGCTGTTTAGCCGGGGGTTTAGATTTATCGAGGCTCTGATCAAAGGCGACATTCGAGTCTCCTCCAAAAATTACTGTTCCTTCCAGGAGGGGTCCTAGTGTTTGGAGAAGCGAGGTGAAGAATACATTCTGTCCCTTGTTTGGGGCATAATAGGAGATCAGAGAAAAAGTTTGGTCTGCGATCTGACCTTTTACTAGTATGTACCTGCCTTCAGGGTCACTAAGAGTCTGGCTTACTTTGAATTGGCAATCCTTAGCAAATAGGATCGCGACTCCCCTGGTTTTACCCTCAGCGTTTGCCAAATAAAACGAGGGGAAGCGCGCATGTAGGAATGAGGGGGAGAATCGAGAAGGGAAATGCGTTTCCTGGAGCAATACTATCGAAGCCCTTTGTTTATGATATGATTGGAAGATTTTCCTTCTTTTAATTGGGGAGTTGAAGCCTTGGACGTTGTGGGAAATAATTTTTATCTGGGGGCGAGATGGAGTGGCGTTAGGCATGTTTTTTGAGTGATGAGTGTGCTTTTGATGGTGGAACACTTACCCTGACCAAGTTGAAGAGGGGTGGGCAGGAGGCGAATGAGGAGCGAGGCCCGGAACCTGGAGATGCTGGATGAGAAGGAGCTGCAGACAATCCGTCAACCCTGGGAGGAGGGGGGAAGGGAGAGAAAAGCACAGATGGGTTAAAACATAGAGGCAGAAGAAGAAAGAGAATATGTACAAAATGACCTGAAATAGGCCGGAGGTGGAGAGGGGGGGAGGTATTCCCCTTTCCGAACTCCAATAACAGGAAAAGGTGGTCCTGGGATAGAACCACCAGTCCATCGAACGAGAATGGGAATTCCATTTTCGCAGGATGGAAGAAGTCGCAGGGCAGCTACCGCAGCCCAAGCCACCCTTGAAACCTTGCATAGAGAAGTAAGCTTTGTAAAAATATAAATAAAAAGAAGCAAACGGAGAACAAAAAAGAGTATCAAAATCTGAAAAAAACTGAAATGTTTTTAACTTGGAGCCGCTCTGGTCTGAGGTACAGATAGAGACTTCCTGGTAGACATAATGGATTCCTCAGTGGGGATGGAGAAGGAAGGTGGTATGGGAAATCCAAGTCCTACTGTGGACTTAGCCAGTCCGTTGTGAGGGAATGAGGTTGTGGAGAGGGGCCGGAACATCCTGCTGACGCTGGGGGTGCCCAGAGGGACGATGAGGGTGTGATGTTCAAGAACCAATGAGGCCATTTTTGTGGAGATCAATGGGCAAAATCTTTAATCTTCCTTGAGGCGTAGGAAAGAGATAGGGGCAGTAGTAGATCCTAGGGGACTGGATGCGTAGCCCCGCTGGGGTGTTGGGATGCCAACTTGAGAGTTAGGGACGGATGGATAAATTTCCCCTTGCGGGGACAAGGCCTCTTTGTGAAGGATCCGAGAGAGGTGAAGATCATCTGGTATGAGAAAGATAGGGGACAGTGGATCACAAAGAGGAAGAAGGGTGTCGCCGGGGTCTTGTATAAGACCTCCTCAGGTTGGTAATTGATCTTTCAGTCGCCTGCTTTTATTAGCTTTCCAGGCAGGAGAGATGGGGCTGTTGGGAGTTTTGCGTTTAGAGGAACCCGCTTGAGTGTTGGTTATGTCCATTTCCGAGTCTAGGGATATGAGCTTGAGTGAAAGGAGGATTCGTTCGCCTTCAGTGAACGTGGTGAATGAGTGGGTTCTGCCTTTAAGGGAAAATTTTAAGGCGAAAGGGAATGCCCACCAATATTTAATCTCCTTCTGGGAGAGGACGAGCAGAAGGGGCTTGAGGGCTCTGCGTTTCTGGATGGTCGTGGGGGAAATGTCCTCGAAAATTTGCACTTCCTGTCCTTGAAAAAGGATGCGGGATTGCTGGCGTGAAATTTTCATTATTTCTTCCTTTACACTATAGAAGTGTGGCTTCACGACCACATCTCTGGGGGATCCGTCTTTTCTGGGGGGACCCAGGGACCTGTGTGCCCTGTCCAGCTCCAACTTGATGGGGGGCAGCTCAGGGATGAGGGATTTGATTAAATCCTGGATAGCTTTGGGGACGTCTGTGATTGATTCGGGGATACCTCTTACTCTGAAATTGTCCCTTCTCGACCTGTTCTCCAGGTCATCGATTCTGTTCAGTGCCACCTCTAGTTGCTCTTGAACAACATGAATGTGCTCAGTGTTCTGGTTAGCTCTGGACACTGTAATGTCTAATTTGTGTTCTATGGCTTCCATCCTTGCTCCCAAGTTTTGAAAGTCAGCTCTTATCTCGTTTGTGATTCTTGTGGCTGTGTTTGCTAAGCCTCTGTCTAGTAGATCTGATAGTTTGAGGAATAAATCTCCTGTGTTGAGGGGTATGGCGGCCTCCGGATCTCCTATGGAAGTTCCAGCTCCCTGATGTGGTGGTGTAGCGTTCAGTGGGGACAGGGAGTAGTTCTCAAAGGTGCGCTCTAGGAGGGATACTGTGGAGGCTGGGGATGGGGTCCCCATAGGCTGGTTACGGAGAGCGGGTAAGGGTGTATAGGCCAAAGTGGCAGGAGCAATCACTTGCCTGGTTTCCACGTGTCCCCCTGCATACTGCTCCTTGTGCTGTGCTGCGGCCGCCATCTTGGATAAGGCCCGGGAATCCTCTGCTGAAAACTGCGGTCCCAGGTCCCTGCGGACCGTGCTATTTGGCATGGATCGATGCAGCGGGTGTTCCCGGGTCCGGTTCCGCTAGTGGTGGGCGAAAAGGCGGCCTTAATCCAGCTCTTGGGTGGCTTGCTGGGCTGGGTAGAGCGGAGCTCCCGGCTTACGCGGCCATCTTGGGAGTCCCGCGCCTGCGCACCTGCAGTTATATTAAGTTTATATGTTTATATTTTGATATTTATCACACAGCTTGTTAGTGTTGATTGATGGGCATTATTAACATCAGCTGATGGTATTTATTGATTACATCTCTATATATACATATATATATTTTCTTACTATTATATATATTTGTTATGTTTTATCTTTTGCACAAATTAATCTTTAAGCACATGTCAATTTATATCGCCACGTGATAGGAAGGATTTGTCCTTTCTGGATATATATGGTTTGTACACCTTATATATATGTACATATATATGATATATATATGTATATTCGGTGGTACACACACTATAAATAGTTATATATATGTATGTTTTTTTTTCACATAGCATAGCGCCATTCCCTGTTTTTTACACATCAATTGAAACTGGAAGCAAGATGGATCTTCTTTCTTAAAGTGGAAGTCCATGCAAAATCTAAAATCCCTGCATCTATGGACACCAGGGATTGAACACTAACCTCTCTATCCTTGTAAAGAATAAATGAGTATACATACCTTTTTGGGAAGCCAAATTGACCCGCTCCGACCCTATCTCCAATGGTGGAAGCTCTGCAAAAGACACGGCCGACAACAGCTGTGAAATGAATGGGAAGTGATATCACCAATAGAGTTATTATGGGGATTCTGTTGTCATCCGTCTCCTCTGCACCTGCCTCCACAGTGAAGTCACAGCTGACAGCTCCACGTCAGAGCGAGTCAGAGTGGCTTCCAAAAAGGTAGGTATACTCATTTTTTCTTTACAGGGATAGAGAGGTTAGTGTTAGATCACTGGTGTCTATAGATGCAGGCTTCCACTTTAATCCTTGAGCTCCTTCTGGCCTTTATGAAGGCTTTACATTTCTACTTTCGTACGTACCTATGTACGTGGCTAATGGCATAGGCGCAATCAATATTAAGTGACTGCCTTGTAGTTCTGATTTTCATGCACACGATGGTGATAGGATTCCCCTCAATAATGAGCATGTGCTTAGATGATCTGAATTAGTGCTGGTGAGTAGACCTTTAGTTTACATATCCTCGAAATAGCCTGAAGCCTTTATATTGAATGTAAGACGATATAATAACCCTCATATTGTCTATATGTGTATATCAAGGGAAATTTCACCAATTAACTTGGCAAGTGTAAATATTACCACATAGAGATGGAACTTTGGTTCATATTTAGTGGCATTGACCTCACCCTATAGGGATACCTGTTATGGTAATTTACATACCTTTTATAATAAAGGTTAATTTTTAAATGTAAAGTGGCCCTTTGGTGCATGGGGGAGCACATGCTCATCTAGTTCTAGTTCATTTTTGCCACAGTTAAGTATTATTAATATCAAAGGCTTTTATATATTTGGAATTTTTGGCAACAAATCTCCAACCACGCACCAGTGGAACATCATTACACCCACCGACTGGCACTCTCTGTGTTTTTTATACTACATTTTTTAAGTACCTGTACTATTTACATGTCATTTATGTCTTATCTGACAGCTTTCAGCGTGCATTGGAATACTGCGGAGCTCCTGGAGTGGCTTAAATGTAACATGCTGTATTGATATCTTTTATACAAGGGATCAATACCATCTTGTAAGAGGCTCTTAAGTTTTTGGTGGAGGGCAAAATGTGTTCATCTATTCATATCAAGGTGCATCTGTTCCACTGGTGGATAGTTGGAGATGTATTGCTAAAAGGTTCAATGTATGAATTTCAACCATTTGAAAAATGTTTGATATATGAACTTTAACTATTCGACTATTGGACACTTCTGATTGCACATTTGTTTATTGTGTTTGAATTTACTTTTACAATTGTTGTTGTATTTTTTTGTGTGAATGCACACTTATTTTGTATATATATTGTGGAGAGGCGACCCCGTGTAATGGTGTATATTAGCAAGATATGCCTGATCTTGGCAGGCAGGCTAATTGCACACCTGTGGGCTGGGTTTATATTCCTCTCAGGAAGAGAGTTCAGTGCTCGCACATGGAGACAGCTCCACCCTACAGGCAGGTGGCCTGGTCTAGGAGTCGGGAGGGTTTCCATGTGGAGACAGCTCCATGATAGAGAGAGACAGGTGGTCTCTAGGAGTCTAAGGCTGCAGGTGGCAGTCTGAGTGTACATGTCTGCAGGAGGCAGATGTGGCCCACGACTGAGCAGCATGGAGCTGACCAAATAAGCTTCAGAAGGGAGTTCAATTAAGTAACAGTGAGTAATCCTGGAGGCTGAAGTTTGTGATATGCAGTGATGTTGGAACCCCCTGCGAGGGAAGATTACTGTTTGTGTGAACTTTTTCTTTCTTTTGAATAAAATTGGGCTGCCATGCCCTTAAAAATACAGTCTGGACTGACCTGTGTTCCTGAAATTGCATGCACCATTTGAGCATAATCACCCCGCATCTTTACAATTGGTGGAGAATGCGGGCACAGATGGCACTAGTCCGAATCTTCGCATGCCTGAAACCATGAGTGTCAAGAGACTGTATGTATTGCTGTTGCTGTGTGAAGCAAAATGATGTGTGCTGTGTCTCAGCCTTAAGTAGACAGTACACCAAATTTTTTTTACAAATAGAACTGTGTGTCCCTGGCTGCAGAGATGGGCCATTCAAAGGGAAAAAGTTCTGCAGGGAGAGTGCGGTCTCCCATGGTAAAAAGAGACGAAGAGTCGTCTGGATGGTGGGGCTGCTATAAGGAAGTAGCTCACTGTTCCCACAAAGAGGGCTGGGATGCCTGAGAATAATCGTCTGGATGGTGGGGCTGCTATGAAAAGGTGGCTCACTATTCCCACAAAGAGGGCTGGGATGCTCGAAAAATCTGTTGCTTCATCCTGTGATCGCATGGGGAAAGGCTCCAGGAAAAGCTCTACAGGGAGAATGGAGTCTCCCATAGCAACCGCTAAAAAACTTTTTTGGAGAAGTGCCTGCTGTTACCATTGGCAACAAGAAACCTGTTTGGCCTGCAATGTTGCCCTGCAACCAGGTGGGGGCATTGGCCTGTGAGAGCACAACCAAGGAGGGACTATGCCCTCAATTGAAGGTTCAGACACATGTCACCTGGATTGGTAGAACTATTCCAGTTTCTTATGTGAAAGAGACTGATCATGTATTTGACACCGGTGAAGTGGTGACAAGTCTGGTGGGGAAATACACTTCTGAGAGGGACTTGTTGCGGTGCAGTGTAAATGATGAGTTACTGCAATGTAATGTGAGGACTGATAAGGACTTGTCTTCAGGCAGTCTGCTGTATAGTAGGAAGATAAGTGGTAAAAATGTACTGTTGCACCCAGAGGTGTCAGTGGTGACCATTAAGAGATGTATGCCATTGCTTCTAGCAACCGTGGAAGTCAGGAATAGTGATGAGCAATGTATTTCTGACAATGCTGATAATGTTCATGGTAATGTTGTGGAGAAGTGTAGTACTGACAAGAAAAGTGGTTTGGATGCAGTTGAGCCTCTGTCTATGCCTCCTTGGGCGGATGCAGTGCTATGGAGAATAAACTATTGGGATGACTGGGCCAAGGGACGATTAGCAGAGCTAAAAGGAATTTCTGCGGCTAAAGGTGTAGTTGACGCTATGGCTGCTGTGCCAGGAGAGGTGTCTGCTGAACAGCCTATAGGCCAAGGGGTGTTGGCTGTTGCAGAAATTAATACTCTCATGACTGAAAATCTGAGCAAGTATAAAAACACAGCAGAAATCTTGCCCACAACGCATAAAGGGAAAAATGATGTGGTGTATTTTGTAACAGACATGCTTAAATAAATATTAGCATTGTGGAGTGTACAGCCGGTGTATATCTTGCTGTCCTCTCCTACGTTTGGAGAACTGGTGCCACGGGGTACGGCTGATTGGAGCTGGATATTGCAGGCTGTACTATGTACTATGTAGAAATTGCAAATGCTGGAATCGTTTAATGAAATGTTTTGTATTAATGTGGAAAGTTGTCTCACAGTGTGCTGGATTGCTTCATACAAAGGTTGTGTTTGAGAGGAACTCGGGAGCACTGTTAGACAAGGCAGAGGTATCTATTTGAGGTTCAAAGCTCAGTCGACCAGAACCTAGGGGAATAACGTCCAACCTAGTGTAAGATGGGACTACCTGAACTCGACTGACCTAGAGGAGAAATGACAGATGGACAACGGAGAGTGGCTTTATGCCATTAGAAGGTGAATGAGTGGCCGAGTCATGCGACTTTGAGATGTGTTTATAGCTACTGCAAGGGAAACCCTATCGGGAGGTGAACAATGGTTAAACGAACAAATTTGAAACCATTAATGGAATTTGAAGGAAAACAGCTTTGAGAACAGTTGGTCTGAAGCTATGTGGGATGATGTGCCTTGTTGCGACTGGATTTGAACTGGACCGTAGGGTGAGCAGTACTGAAGGGTGTCTGTCAATAACGTGACAAATCATACAGTGATCTAACTTTAAAAGTGAATCGTTGCGTCGCTGAGGCGACCGACATCGGACAACAGTAGAGCGGGATAAAGAAACAAAAATGCACAAATGACCTGACACGAAGCAACTGCCGGACCTAAGGAGAACATGACAGACAATATACGAAAAAGGATCACTGAATGATTGAAGTGATGGTGACACAAATCGGGGTGCCGTAACTGTGACTGAACCAAACTGTGGAATATGGGATGAAATGAGCGAAATTATTTTTTATTTATTTTTATTTTTTTAAATGAAATGATCAAAATGATTGCCATGACAGTGGCACAAATTGGTGTGTCGCGATAGTGACTGTCAGCAAACCTGTCTGTGGAACAGGAAATAACAATGGCTAACACGATTCAACGTGAATTAGTGCGTCGCAGATGTGACTAAATTAGAATCGTAGTGAAGGGTATAAGAAATGAACAAATGAAATGTTTGCCATGACAGTGGCACAAATCAGTGCATCGCAGATGCGACTGGATTCAATTCATGGTGAAAGGTATGTGAAATGTAATAAATGAAATGATTTGCCATGACAGAGGCAGGAATTGGCGTGTCGCGGTAGCGTCTGACTGTCAGGGACATGTCGGTGGCCGTCGGGCTAACATGCGTGCACGTAGGTGCACGAGAGGCTTTTCCAGAGCAGTTCAGCTGAATTCCCCACTGGGGGGGGCGCTGGCGCGCTCCCGTGCGCACGCCCGTGCATGCGCCCGTTCATGCTAGCGCTGTTTGGTGCCAAAGACCCTTTAAATGGGTGTCAGATACTTCCATCAGGTGCTGTTCGTCTGCAGCTCTGCACCTAAGTTCCCGTATCCTGCCTGTTGTTACTATTTGCTATTGACCCGGCTACGTCTGACCATTCTACTATATCCTATCCTACCTGGCCTGCCTGACCTTGATGATATCTTGTGACCTGTTGCTGAACACCTGCCTGCCTGACTATTCTGTGATCATCCCTTCTGTCATATACCTGCCTGATCTCCTGCCAATACGGACTGTTTGACTCTGCTTTGCTTGTGTCCTGCGACGCTGCTCACCACCTGCTCTTCCAGCTCCAGGTTCTGCTGCTGCAATATCCTCCACCTGCCTGCTTACGGATCCGCTTCAGGTTACCTGCATCCACCGTACAGCTACCCCAGAGGAAGTCTTCTCAGCTCCTGTGTTGGCCATCGCAAGGACCTGCATCAGGCACCCCTATCCACTGTGCTCAGGAGACCTCTGTTCCCACTCCAGTGGCTCCTGAACCAGCGCTTAAGAGAGGCCTCCTTCTACCAGTCGGGCTCAACTACCAGGTACCTAACAGTACGAACAGCCATGACTGAGCCCGCAGGAGAGACCTCTCCCATCAAGGAGATCTGTAAGCACTTAGCGGCACTCACACAAGCCGTAAAGACTTTGCAAGACAGTTACACCAGACTGGAGGGTGAAGTTCTGAACCTCAGTGGCCCAGGAGGTGCGTCTCCTGCCTCAGCAGCGGCTCCAGTACAAGCTGCTGTACCTCCCTCTGTGGTTATGCTTCCACCCGAACCAAGGGTCCCCATTCCTGAGAGGTTTTCTGGTGACCGAACTAAGTTCCTGGCTTTCCGCAGCGCCTGTCAGTTATACTTCGCCCTACAGCCACAGACTTTTTCTTTAGAGGCTACTAAAGTGGGATTTGTTATATCCCTCCTACAAGGGGAACCTCAAACCTGGGCTCACCGCCTGCTTGAAACTAACTCTGTGCAGATCCAGTCCCTACACTCTTTCTTCAAGGCCATGGCTTAGTTGTATGAGGATCCCCAGCGGACTGCCACCGCTGAGTCAGCTTTGTTCGCGCTCCAGCAAGGCCGCAGACCGGCCGAGGACTATGTCACGGACTTTCGACGCTGGAGCGCGGACACACAATGGAACAATGCAGCTTTACGCCATCAATTTTGCATGGGGTTATCAGAGAGTCTCAAGGATGAGCTCACCCGGGTAGGAATGCCTGATACCCTTGAAGAACTTATTGCTCTAACGATCCAGATCGACCGACGCCTTTGTGAACGCCGGTCTGAACGTTCCTCCCAGCAAACGCACCCCATGTGGATGACTGCAAAAGTTCCGGTGCCTACCTCCCAATACCTGCCTTCTACCTGCTCCAACCCGGCCACTCCAACACCTGATGTTCCTGAACCGATGCAGCTGGGACTAATGCGTTCTACTCTACCCCCGGAAGAGCGGGCATGCAGACGCCAGCTAAACCTCTGCCTCTACTGTGGTGGGGCAGGCCACTATGTGAACAACTGTCCGGCCAAGACCCGTAAGTGTGTTTCTTCTACTCCGGCCAGTCTTTCCGCATTAACCGCCAATGCCACTCAACTTGCTCTCCCTCTCTCGTTACAGCTCCAGGGAAGAACAATCCAGGTCAACACCATTATTGATTCTGGGGCTTGCAGCTGCTTTATTGACTCTGCCTTTGCTGCTCAACAAGATCTTTCCCTGAAAGACAAGACACACAGGCTCTCAGTTTTCCTGGCCGATGGGTCCCACATAAAGTCAGGACAAGTCTCTCAAGAAACCCTTCCTCTGTCTGCCACCTGTTCATCTCAGCATAAAGAGATCCTAACTCTGGATGTCATCGCCTCTCCACCGTTCCCGATCATCTTGGGCATGCCTTGGCTTCAGTCCCATAACCCCCACGTTAATTGGACTACCGGTGAAGTCAAGTTTCTATCACCCTATTGTCAGAGACATTGTTTACCTGAACCCTCCAAACCGGCTGCCACCTTACTTTGCATGGATGTGGATCAAGATTTGCTCCAAACCATACCAGAGGCTTATCAGGAATTTGCAGATGTATTCAGCAAAAAGGGAGCGGACTCCCTGCCACCCCATCGCCCCTATGATTGCCCAATCAAGCTGCTCCCTGGGGCCGAGAGTCCCTTCGGGCGCATCTTTCCGCTATCTGAGAAGGAACAAGAGGCACTTAAACTATACGTTGATGAAAACCTCAAAAAGGGCTTTATTCGACCTTCTACCTCCCCAGCTGGGGCCGGAATATTTTTTGTTTCCAAGAAAGATCAGACTCTTCGTCCATGTGTGGACTATCAGGAGTTAAACAAGGTCACAGTTAAAAAAACGCTATCCGTTGCCCCTGATACCTGAATTGTTTCAGAAGTTGAGGTCTGCCATCATCTTCACTAAGTTGGATCTAAGAGGGGCCTACAATCTGGTCCGCATTCGGGCCGGGGATGAATGGAAGACGGCTTTCCGGACCCGTTTCGGACACTATGAGTACTTGGTCATGCCCTTCGGCCTATGCAATGCCCCTGCCACATTTCTTCATCTGGTCAACGATGTATTCAGAGATTTCCTGGACATCTTTGTGATTGTTTACTTGGACGATATTTAAATTTTCTCTAGTTCACTTAACCAACATCGGGAACATGCTCGCAAAGTCTTGGGCCGCCTTCGTTTGCACGGACTGTATGCTAAAGCAGAGAAGTGCGAATTCAAACAAAAGGACATTCAGTTTTTGGGACTAGTGATCTCCCCTACCGGCATTAAAATGGATCCTCAAAAAGTGTCTGCTGTGCTAGATTGGCCAGCTCCTCTGGACAAGAAGGGCGTGCAGCGCTTCATCGGATTCACAAATTTCTATAGGAAATTTATTAAGGGATTCTCTGCCATCATTTCACCCATCACGCAGCTAACCAAGCAGAACTGTCGTTTTCTCTGGAGCTCGGAGGCTCAGGAGGCCTTTGAAGAATTGAAAAGGTGTTTCACTTCAGCTCCAATCCTCAGCCATCCTGATCCATCCCTACCTTTTATTCTGGAGGTTGATGCTTCTGAAGTGGCCGTGGGTGCAGTCATCTCTCAACGGCAGGGTAACAAGGATCTGATGCATCCCGTGGGATTTTTCTCCAGGAAACTCTCGCCGGCTGAGCGAAATTACGATGTGGGTGATCGGGAGTTACTGGCCATCAAGGCAGCATTAGAAGAGTGGAGGTACCTGTTAGAGGGTGCAGTTCATCCAGTTCTAATATATACTGATCACAAGAACCTCGAATATTTAAGATCTGCTAAGAGACTGAAACCCCGACAAGCCCGGTGGGCTCTGTTTTTTACACGCTTCTGTTTCCACATCACCTACTGGCCAGGAACTAAGAACGTAAAACCAGACGTGCTATCGCGCATGTTTGATCATCCGAAAGAACCTTCTGTACCCGACACCATTCTGCCAGCAAATAGTTTCTTACTCCTTCAGACGGACCTCCTGTCCTTGATCAGAGAAGCATCGCCAGAACCTTCAAGTCTTCAGGGACTCACCTTAGCATCTCGAGATGGGTTATTATGGAAAGGAAGTCAAATATTCGTACCGGAAGACGTCCGAGTCAAGGTGCTGACTTTATTACATGATCATCCACTTGCAGGACATTTTGGGGTTCGTAACACCCTTGAACTCATGCAACGCACATTCTGGTGGCCTAACCTGAAAGAATTTTGCAGGAAATACGTCAGCTCTTGTTCTGTTTGCATCCAAAATAAAACTTCCACGAACCGAGCTTGGGGACTGTTGAGGCCGTTGTCCATACCAGATAGGCCCTGGAGGATGATAGCAATGGACTTTATAGTTTAATTACCATGCTCAGAAGGATGTTCGGCGATCTTTGTGGTCGTCGATCGTCTGTCTAAAATGGCCGACTTCCTGCCCTTAAAGGGGACACCCTCTGCTGTGGAGACGGCCCGTGTGTTCATCAAAGAGATCATCAGGCTGCACAGAGTTCCCGCAAATATAGTGTCCGATAGGGGGGTGCAGTTTACTTCACGCTCTGGAAAGCCCTGTGTGAGATCCTGAAAATTGAACTAGCCCTGTCCTCAGCATACCACCCCCAAACTAATGGGCAAACTGAAAGGACAAATCAGACGCTAGAGCAATACATTAGGTGTTTTACCTCATTTGTACAAGACGTTTGGGTGTCCCTACTGCCTCTAGCGGAATTCGTTTATAATAATGCTAGCCATTCTGCCACGGGTCAGTCCCCGTTCTTTGCCAATTATGGTTTTCATGTATCTTTCTTCCAGAATCCCCAGTTCCAGCGGTCCAGGACACAGTACAGTTCCTCAGTCACAACAACAAGATGTTACAGGAAGCGGTATCCAAGGCACAAGCCGACAGTAAGAGGATTTTCGATCAAAAGAGAAGAGGAGATCTAAACCTGCAGATTGGTTATAAGGTATGGCTGTCTACCAATAATATTAAACTAGCTTGTCCTTCCAAAAAGCTTGCTCCTAAGTTTATTGGGCCCTTCCCGGTAAAAAAGATTAACAAAGTGTCTTATGAACTGTGTTTACCTGACTCACTTAAAATCCATCCTGTATTCCATGTGTCATTGTTGAAGCCTGCTGTAGCCGACCCCTTCCCTAATAGGGGCACCAGGGTCCCTGAACCTGTCTTGGTGGACGGAAACGAGGAATATGAGGTGGAGGCCATCCTCGATTGCAGGAAGAGATTGGGGCAGGTACAGTTTTTGATCAAATGGAAAGGGTATGGTCCGGAGAATAATTCATGGGAACCTAATAGCAATATTCACGCTAAACGTTTGATCCATGCCTATTTCTCTACTCATCCCGAAAAGAGGAGTTATCTGGGCATCCGGAGGCTGCCCGTTGGGAGGGGGCAATGTCAGGGACATGTCGGTGGCTGTCGGGCTAACATGCGTGCACGTAGGTGCACGAGAGGCTTTTCCAGAGCAGTTCAGCTGAATTCCCCACGGGGGGGCGCTGGCGCGCGCCCGTGCGCGCGCCGTTCGCGCTAGCGCTGTTTGGCGCCAAAGACCCTTTAAATGGGTGTCAGATACTTCCATCAGGTGCTGTTCATCTGCAGCTCTGCACCTGAGTTCCTGTATCCTGCCTGTTGTTACTATTTGCTATTGACCCGGCTACGTCTGACCATTCCACTATCTCCTATCCTACCCGGCCTGCCTGACCTTGCTGATATCTTGTGACCTGTTGCCGAACACCTGCCTGCCTGACTATTCTGTGATCATCCCTTCTGTCATATACCTGCATGATCTCCTTCCAATACGGACTGTTTGACTCTGCTTTGCTTGTGTCCTGTGACGCTGCTCACCACCTGCTCTTCCAGCTCCAGGTTCTGCTGCTGCAATATCCTCCACCTGCCTGCTTACGGATCTGCTTCAGCTTACCTGCATCCACCGTACAGCTACCCCAGAGGAAGTCTTCTCAGCTCCTGTGTTGGCCATCGCAAGGACCTGCATCAGGCACTCCTACCCACTGTGCTCAGGAGACCTCTGTTCCCACTCCAGTGGCTCCTGAACGAGCGCTTAAGAGAGGCCTCCTTCTACCAGTCGGGCTCAACTACCAGGTACCTAACACTGACAGTGAACCTGTCTATGGAACAGGAAATAATGGCTAACACGAGTCGACGTGAATTAGTGCATCGCAGATGCAACCGAATTTGAATCGTAGTGAAGGGTATGTGAAATGAACAAATTAAGTGTTTGCCATGACAGTGGCACGAATCGGTGTGCTGCGATTGCAACTGACAACGAACTGGACTGCGGAGCCTGAAATGCATGAGACGGAATGACTAGCACGAGTCGACACGAATTGTTGCATCACAGATGCGACTGGATTAGAATTGGAGTGAAAGGTATGTCACATGTAACAAATTAAATGATTTGCCATGACAGAGGCACGAATCAGTGCGCCACAATTTGTGACTGACAACTAACCGGACTGTGGAGCATGGCATGAAATGAGATGACAAAACTAGCCGGGCCGAACCGGTGAGTCGCTGATGCGACTAGATTCAGACTGGAGGGTAATGCGAACTAAAATAACTGAAATGATAGACAGTGTGTTTCTAAAGTGAAATGGGCCTACTACGTGGCGTGAAACAACAAGGTACGAGAATGTACGAATGAAACTGATGAAAAACAGCTTGGTGTTTGTGTTTACGAACTGAGCCAAAAGTTTGTGGTTTGCACAAGGCTAAAATAAGGCTGCATACAGAGACTTAAATGACTCGCTTGTTCCGTAGTGGGGTTTCGGTGACATGGGGTATCTGGCAAACAACAGTTCATGAAATGAAGAAATTATATACGAATCCTACCTGAGACAGTTTGAGAAAGACTCAATCTACGAAAAACCACAAACGTAGAACCGAAAGCCTCTGGAAGTTCGGACATGCAGCTCACAAACACCGAGTGAGTTGGAAGAGTCGGCCTAGTGACGTAACGTATCGTGCACCAGAACCGACAAAGGCCACAGATGAGTGGGCTGCTTAACCACTTAAATACCGGACCATTATGCTGCTTAAGGACCAGTGGACTTTTTACAATTTGTCACTGTGCTGCTTTAACTGATGATTGCGCGGTCATGCAATGCTGTACCCAAACGAAATTTGCATCCTTTTCTTCCCACAAATAGAGCTTTCTTTTGACGGTATTTGATCACCTCTGCCGTTTTTATTTTTTGCGCTATAAATGGAAAAAGACCAAAAATTTAAAAAAAAAATGATATTTTCTACTTTTTGTTATAAAAAAAATCCAATAAACTCAATTTTAGTCATACAATTAGGCCAAAATTTATTCGGCCATATGTCTTTAGTAAAACAAATGTCAATAAGCGTATATTTATTGGTTTGCGCAAAAGTTATAGCGTCTACAAACTAGGGTACATTTTCTGGAATTTACACAGCTTTTAGTTTATGACTGCCTATGTCATTTCTTGAGGTGCTAAAATGGCAGGGCGGTACAAACCCCCCCCCCCCAAATGACCCCATTTTGGAAAGTAGACACCCCAAGGAAATTGCTGAGAGGCATGTTGAGCCCATTGAATATTCATTTTTTTTGTCCCAAGTGATTGAATAATGACAAAAAAAAATTACAAAAAGTTGTCACTAAATGATATATTGCTCACACAGGCCATGGGCATATGTGGAATTGCACCCCAAAATATATTCAGCTGCTTCTCCTGAGTACGAGGATACCACATGTGTGGGACTTTTTGGGAGCCTAGCCGCGTACGGCGCCCCAAAAACCAATCACCGCCTTCAGGATTTCTAAGGGCGTAAATTTTTGATTTTACTCCTCACTACCTATCACAGTTTTAAAGGCCATAAAATGCCCAGATGGCACAAACCCCCCCAAATGACCCTATTTTGGAAAGTAGACACCCCAAGCTATTTGCTTTGAGGCATGTTGAGTCAATGGAATATTTTATATTTTGACACAAGTTGCGGGAAAGTGACAATTTTTTTTTTTGCACAAAGTTGTCACTAAATGATATATTGCTCATACAGGCCATGGGCATATGTGGAATTGCACCCCAAAATACGTTTAGCTGCTTCTCCTGAGTATGGGGATACCACATTTGTGGGACTTTTTGGGAGCCTAGCCACGTACGGGGCCCCGAAAACCAATCACCGCCTTCAGGATTTCTAAGGGTGTAAATTTTTGATTTCACTCTTCACTGCCTATCACAGTTTCAGAGGCCATGGAATGCCCAGATGGCACAACCCCCCCCCCCAATTGACCCCATTTTGGAAAGTAGACACCCCAAGCTATTTGCTGAGAGGCATGGTGAGTTTTTTGCAGCTCTCATTTGTTTTTGAAAATGAAGAAAGGCAAGAAAAAACATTTTTTTTTCTTTTTTCAATTTTCAAAACTTTGTGACAAAAAGTGGGGTCTGCAAAATACTCACTTTACCTCTCAGCAAATAGCTTGGGGTGTCTACTTTCCAAAATGGGGCTATTTGGGGGGATTTTGAACTGTCCTGGCATTTTATGCACAACATTTAGAAGCTTATGTCACACATCAGCCACTCTTCTAACCACTTGAATACAAAGCCCCTTCTGACACTTTTTGTTTACATGAAAAAATTATTTTTTTTTGCAAGAAAATTACTTTGAACCCCCAAACATTATATATTTTTTTAAAGCAAATGCCCTACATATTAAAATGGTGGGTGTTTCATTTTTTTTTTTTTTCACACAGTATTTGCGCAGCGATTTTTCAAACGCATTTTTTGGCGAAAAAACACACTTTTTTAAATTTTAATGCACTAAAACACACTATATTGCCCAAATGTTTGATAAAATAAAAAAGATGATCTTAGGCCGAGTACATGGATACCAAACATGACATGCTTTAAAATTGCGCACAAACGTGCAGTGGCAACAAAATAAATACATTTTTAAAAGCATTTAAAAGCCTTTAAAGGTTACCAATTTAGATTTACAGAGGAGGTATACTGCTAAACTTACTGCCCTCGATCTGACCTTCGCGGTGATACCTCACATGCATGGTGCAATTGCTGTTTACATTTGACGCCAGACCGACGCTTGCGTTCGCCTTAGCGCGAGAGCAGGGGGGGCAGGGGTGCTTTTTTTTTTTGCTTTTTTTTTTTTTTGCTTTTTTATCTTATTTTTAAACTGTTCCTTTCATTTTTTTTTAAATCATTTTTATTGTTATCTCAGGGAATGTAAATATCCCCTATGATAGCAATAGGTATTGACAGGTACTCTTTTTTGAAAAAATTGGGGTCTATTAGACCCTAGATTTCTCCTCTGCCCTCAAAGCATATGACCACACCAAGATCGGTGTGATAAAATGCTTTCCCAATGGCGCTGTTTACATCCGGCGAAATCTAAGTCATAAAATGCTCGTAGCTTCCAGTTTCTTAGGCCATAGAGATGTTTGTAGCCACTCTGGTCTCTGATCAGCTCTATGGTCAGCTGGCTGAATCACCGGCTGCATTCTCAGGTTCCCTGTTGAGACAGGAGAGCCAGAGAAAAACACGGAAGACGGGGGGGCATTCCCTCCCACTGCTTGTAAAAGCAGTCTAGATGCTAATTAGCCGCTAAGATTGCTTTTACGTGAAAGCCGACTGCTGGCTGAAAAGAATGATACCAAGATGATACCTAAACCTGCAGGCATCATTCTGGTATAACCACTCAAAGTCGTGAATGGCGTACCTGAAGACAAAAAAATGGTTAACAATAAAGCACAGTAAACTGCAAAGTATAAAAAATTGCATACCTGAAAAGCAAACATAATAAAACATAATAACAATAAAACATTGCAGAATAGAATACAGTAAAAAAGAGCAGAACAATAGAGAGAGAATAGAGAGAGAGAGAACAATAAAACGACAACTATTTTTTTTTTTTTTTTTTTTATATTTTTGGTGTTTTTTTTTTTTTTTTTACACTGTTTTTGTAACTGTAACTTTTATAACGGTAACCGGTTCCAGGTTTGGGTCTCTCAAAATGCGATGGCATCTTGGGAGACCCTGTGAAAGTGTGCCTAGTCTGTGCAATGCTGTACCCTACACTAATACTCAACTAGTGCATGGTAGCGTTCAAAACATTCACCAATGCAAAGACCAGGATTGTCAGGACAGGAGGGACAATAATAGCGGGTGTCACGCCTATATCCGCGCTTGCTGCAGACACAACATCTTTTTTGGGGGGTTCGTTGGGTAGGGGTACTCGGGAGGACATAAAGAAAATGCCTCTCATGCAGCCGACTGCATTTGGTTGGGAAAGTGAATCGGGGAAGTACGGACGCTGCAGAAGTGGTGGGTTTCCAATTAGGATTGGCGAATGCAGCAGGAAGGGCATTATGGGCACGATGGCCTGTTTGTCTTCTTGGTGGCAGCGGGACACTACTTGTGCTTGCCACCTCACCAGCTTGAACTGCACTTATGGGACTTGCCACGTCACCAAGTGTTACTGCAGTGCTGGTTTGACTATGACCGGTGTGTACTAGGCCGCTGGTGCTTGCCAGTTCACCAAAACGTTACCAAAAAAACTGTTAGCGATGGCAGGGATCAGGCCTGACTCTGCGAACGCTGCAGTTATGCGTTTAGTGTTTTGTAAGTGACAGTGATCGATCAATACTGCACTTGGGTGGGCTGGGCTGGGCCGGGCGGAGGGGCAAAACGCAGGTCCTAGCAGGTATCTGGGCTGATCCCGCTAACACTGCGTTTTTGGGAACCCTAAACAGCTGGGGACGCTATTATAGATCTGATCGGATCAGATATAGATCCGTTCAGATACTATACCACTAAGGGAGGTGTACGGTGCGTGCTTGGGTGTTATCGCTACTGGCGCTAACCTGACGCTGCTTGGGGCTGGTGCTTACCAGTTCACCAAAATGCTACCAAAAAAACTGTTAGCGATCGCAGGGATCAGGCCTGACTCTGCGAATGCTGCAGCTATGCGTTTAGTGTTTTCTAAGTGACAGTGATCGATCGATACTGCACTTGGGTAGGCTGGGCTGGGATGGGCGGAGGGGCAAAACGCAGGTGCTAGCAGGTATCTGGGCTGATCCCGCTAACACTGCGTTTTTGGGAACCCTAAACTGCTGGGGACGCTAGTATAGATCTGATCGGATCAGATATTGATGCGTTCAGATACTATACCACTAAGGGAGGCGTATGCTGCGTGCGTGGGTGTTAGCGGTACTGGCGCTAATCTGACTCTGCCTGGGGCGACGCATATCACCGCCGGGCGATCAGGGGGCTACACCTTTATTAGGTAATAAACGGCGGGTGCCCTGACACTATAAAAAATAAACGAACTAACCAGCATCACCGGTAACGGTTATACGGTGATCAGTGGTGAAAGGGTTAACTAGGGGGCGATCAAGGGGTTAAAACATTTATTAGATAGTATATGGGGGTCCCTGTCGCTATAAAACGCTGACGGCGAACCTAAATACTTACGTCCCTAACTAGCGTCACCAGTGACACTAATACAGTGATCAGAAAAATGATCGTATATTGACACTGGCGACAGGGGGTGATCAAGGGGTTAAAACTTTATTAGGGGGGTTAGGGGGGTACCCTATACCTACAGGGGTCTAATACTAACTGCCCTACCACAGTAACTGTCACAAACTGACACCATGCAGTAATCAGAAAAAAAAAAACTGCTTGGTGTCAGTGTGACAGGGGGGGTGATTAGGGGGTGATCAGGGGGGATCGGGGGGTAAAGGGGGGTGTAAAGTATGCCTGGCATGTTCTACTGTGCTGTGTGTGTGTTGTGCACTCACATTGATGTCTTCTCTCCTCGGCGCCGGAACGGAAACTGCCGAGCCGAGGAGAGATGACATCACATCCCCTGCCTCTGTGTACTACACAGAGGCAGGGGAAGAATCTCATTGGCTGGGAGCGATCGCGAGGGGGGGGGCACGATCGGATGGCCTCCCCCTCATCTCTGATCGCTGCCAGACCAACGGCGACCGCCTCGGGAACCGGGGGGGTCCGATCGGACCCCCCGCCCGCGGGAAGGCAATCATGTACCAGGTGCCATTCTGCTGACGTATATCAGCGTGAGGCGGTCGTCAAGTGGTTAAATATCCCCTGGACTCCTCCCATAAATTCAGGCCACCATAGTGGCCTTCTTAAAGTGGTTGTATACCTTTTTTTTTAACTTTTACCTACAGGTAAGCCTATAATAAGGCTTAACTGTAGGTAAAAAAAATATCTCCTAAACCTGTACGGTTTAGGAGATATTCCTCTCGCAATGAGCCTCTGACTGCAGCGGCGCATGCGCACAGGGGATTCTCCGCTGACACCCCGGAGCTTGCCGGACAGAAGTCTCCTGCGCGCATGCACGGGAGTGACGTCATCGTGGCTCCGGCCACTCACAGCACCGGAGCCATGATACCCGGAAGACACACCGAGGGGAAATGTCAGATCCCTCGGCGTGGACAGGGTGAGATGCCGGCGCCTCGTTCTAAGGTAAGTATCTCATAATGAGCTAGTATGCGGTGCATGCTAGCTCATTAAGCCTTTTCCTTTGCAGGTGTAGGAAAAAAAAAAAAGCCAGCGGGTTTACTACCGCTTTAAATATATATATACATATACACACACAGTAGCTCACAAAAGTGAGTATACCCCTCACATTTTTGACAATATTTTATTATATCCTATATAATGTTATCTTTATATGACAACACTGAAGAAATGAGACTTTGCTACAATGTAAAGTAGTGAGGGTACATCTTGTATAACAGTGTAAATTTGCTGTCCCCTCAAAATAACAACACACAGCCATTAATGTCTAAACCACTGGCAACAAAAGTGAGTACACCTCTAAGTGAAAATTTCCAAATCAAGCACAATTTGCCATTTCCCCCCCCTGGTGCAAAGTGACTTGTTATGCCCCGTACACACGGTCGGATTTTCCGATGGACAATGTCCGATCGGAGCGTGTTGCCGGAAATTCTGACCGTGTGTGGGCTTCATCGGACATTTTCCATCGGATTTTCCGACACACAAAGTTGGACAGCAGGAGATAAAATTTTCCGACAACAAAATCCGATCGCGTCAATTCCGACCGTGTGTGGCCTGTTGCGACGCACAAAGTGCCACGCATGCTCAGAAGAAATTCCGACACGGGACAGCTCGTTCTGGTAAACTTAGCGTTCGCAATGGATACAGCACTTTCGTCACGCTGCAATGTTAAAAATGGTTTAATACAGCGCACTCTCTTCTTCTTTATAATGTGACAAGAATTAAGTAGTTTTGCTGCTCATATTCACACACACTTCTCACAAACTTTTCTTTGTGTTTTTTTATTGGGATTCCATCAATATATTGTTATTAGTTGTCACATCTGACATTTTTTTTTTTATATTATTTTTTGTTTTTTATTTTAAGCCTTTTTTTTTTCTGTAATGTTTGGATTTTTTCAAAGGCTGATCTTTGTTCAATGTTATTTTTATTTTTACTCCAGAATATTTTTGTGTGTGTTTTGTGTGTCAAGTTACCCCAACACCATTGATATCTTTTATTATTTAATCTCAAGGAGATTGTTTGTTGTTGGTGTCCCTTGTTAATTTCACATTGTATATTTGAAATGTACCTGAATCCTCACAAACAAACTGTCCTTTTTGAAGTAAAACACATAGGAGAGTATAATTCAAAACAAAAATCCTTTATTAAGGGATCAGAACCAAACAAAGAGGAAGGCAACACTGGATCAACATGAGAAATTAGCGAAGCCTGGGACCCCCACGGCAGACATCAATTCTTCAACATCAAAATTGGTGGCCTGAGGAGTCCATATATAAGGGAGGGCAGTCTGGTCTGGGATTCGCAGAGATCCGGATAGCAGCAGATGACATGTGTGTCCCCAGGCTGTGGTACCACAAGAGGCTGCATTTTTTGGCCGACCAGACTGGATCCAGGGTCCTCTCTTTCTGGTCTTCCTTTCACGCTTCCTTCCCGGCTGTGGCTGTGCAGTTGGAGATGTGGCAGGAGGAGGAGTAGGACCTGGAGGAGGAGGAGGACTGGGAGGACCTGGAGGAGAGGGAGGACGAGGAGGAGGACCTGCAGGAGGAGGAGGAGGACCATCACAAAGGTGTGTTTGAGGTGTAATTTAGCCCCTCATACCTTTCTCCAGAGCCTCCGATATGAGCGCCTCACACATTACTTGTTGGCCCTCCTCCATCCTCTGCATTTTATATGCAATGACAGCAGCAATGTCCTCCTCCATGGTCTGTCGTGCTCCCAGGACCTCTGTAGCCCTCCAAAAGAGTCCTCCGGTAGCCTCCTCTAGGGCACTCCTCCTCCTGCCACTTTCTCTTTTCAGGGGGGGTGGAGGGACCTTGATATCAGCCAGCCGGCTCGGCCCGGCCACCTCCTGGCTGAGACTTCCCTGTGTATGAAAAAGGGACATGGTTTTATGTTTTGCATCATCAATCACAATCCTAAATTAGTACTCCCAACTAACATCTAGTTAACATCATTGATTGGACAAGCAGAAATATTTAGAGGAATGCTATACCTGGCTCAATCTGGGCTCCTCCATGTTTGGCCTGGAAGGCCCAGGTTGGGTGTCAGAAGCCTCAGCCGGGGGGGAAGGAAGCGTGGAAGGAAGACTTGAGAGGGATGACCTGGGTTCAGTTTGGCCTGCCAGAAAATGCAGCCTGTCATAGTACAACATCCTGGGGACATAGATGTCATCTGCTGCTCCGGATCTCTGTGAATCCAGGACTTTCTTGCGCTCCCTTAGATATGTGCTCCTCAGGCCACCAATTAATATATTTAAATAGGTGATGTCTGCCGTGGGGATCACCTGCTTCACAATTACCAACAATTGCACCAGTGCTGCCTTCCTCTTTGCTTTGTTCTTGTAATGGGGGTGGTTAATCTCCCACAGACAGGGCAGCTCCCTTAGCATATCTATGAATACTGACATGAAGTCATTATCTTTGAGTACCATATCCATGTTCACTGCAAGACACAACACAAGACAAAGCCTAATGTCAGACAAAACTCTCCTAATCTTGTTACAATATAGGCCTCAATCTAGAAGCAGTATAGGCACAAGTTTGTCTCTTACCTTCGTTCTTACGATCGGCGCCTCCAATGCTCCTTCCTCCGCTCACAGATCGTACGTAATACGCATGCGTGTTACGCTTTATATACACTGCGCATGCGTGTAACTCCGCCCGCCCCTGACGTTCTTTCTATTCTATTCCCCGCCCCTTTTCGTTCGGCGCAGTGGGTGAAGAGCACATGGCGGAGTCACAGCAGGTGCGTGCTAATTACAGGAACGAGGAGGAGGAAAGCCCGGATCCGGACACGTCCCGATCCAGAAGGAGACGTTTTAAGGCCACAAATATGTCCTTTGGGGAGATGTTGGAGATGGTAGACATCATGAAGAAGTCCGACTATGACGGGAAGTATGGGCCTTACCCCAACCCGAACATCCGAAAGGCCAAGATCATGGCGAAAGTGGTCAGGAGTCTTGAGAGGAATTTCGGGGTCCGAAGATCAAAAGATCAGCTCCGGAAGCGGTGGTCGGACCTCAAATTAAGAGAGCCAGAGCAGTACCGAAAGATCCGAAGAGTGCTGCAAAAAAGTAAGTAGTTGTGCTGTGTTCCTATTCTTTCTGTCTTTATTCCGTTCGTTCTGCTTCATATGCTTTTAGTAATTGTAACGTTTAAAAAGGGCAACTTTAATGTTCATGGGCCCATTATTCGTTCGTATCAAACATTTTTCTTTGGGCCTCTAAAACACCATTGTTTAGGCCATATGCATTTTCCAACATTTTTTTTGGGCCTACTTGGATGCCAAATATTTGTTTGTGTAGATGGGTTTGTTACTAGAATGAAATGCCAACTAGATTGTGTGTAAGGAGAGGACACTGAGCAGCTGTTTTCACATGTGGACACTGGAGCACTAGTGTGGGACACAAGAACACCATTATTATTAGGGGGGGCACACAGGTGCTCCAGTGTATACTATAGGGGGGGCTACATCTGTGAAGTTTGTACTAAACCGGTAAAGTATTGCAGCTTGACAAAGGGCAATAAGAAAATTACATCTTGGAACTCGGCTAAAATCGATAATTGTACCCCACTTCCAAGCAATGTTTCCTATTTCTAGTTCTGCCATCAAATATCTGTGTGCTAATTATACCATTTTTGTTTTACATAGGGGAGAAAAGACTTGGAGGACACCCCTCATCTGAGGAGACCAGAGACCCCCCACCTATGGAAGAAGGTGAAATACCCCCAACCCAAGAAGAAGAAGAGCAGGAGGAAGAAGAAGACGTGGTGGAAATTGGCACCACAACAGGTGAGTGTCTGCGACCACAGGCTCAGGTAAAAGAGATGGATGGTGGCAGATTTTTGATAGGTGTTTTTGTTTTCTTTATCTCTTTTTAGGTGATCATGATGTGAGGGATCCAGAACGCTTTACATCAGAAAGTGCCCAGATCCTGATCGGGGAGATCATGGGGTGTAATCTCGAATTGCACAACATACAGCAAAAAATCAGTGATGTTATTAAAAAAAATAATAACATCATTGATGTTTTGGGGCGAATTTAAAACCCCACAAAATCTAGTTTTGGGATTGTGTTCCAATTTTTAAAATCTTTTTGCAATGTTTTGAAAAGCCAAATTTGGAGGATGCACACAGTGTGCCAACATGTGCTATCTGCCATCACGGGAGATCAATGGATGCGTTTTGGGGGTGAAACACCTTCCTCAATTATAAAGTAGCGGTGAGGAAGGGCTTGCTCCCCCAAAACACGTCCCTTGATCCCCCGTGATGGCAGATAGCACATGTTGACATTCTGAACTTGGTGTGCATCTTCCAAATTTGCCTTTTCCAGGGGTGATTTCCCCTATCTGAACGCTATATCAAACACAGTTCCTAAATACTCATGTCTGATATAGCCTTCAGGTTTTACCTAATGTGAACTTTGTAAGTTCAAGTTTTTTGGCTTTCTTGTTGGTTTTACACAGGCCTGTTTTATCTGAAATGGACATTTCGATTTTTGATTATGCTACAGGAAAAATTGTTATACAACAAACATGTTGGTTTGTTTTAAAAACCTTTGGTAAATGCACATGTGATTGTGCAGCTATCAAAAAGTAGGTTACTCAAGAATGTGTGGATTATTGTCTCAACACTACAACACTTATGGGGTGATGTAATTGCTGTTTTATGCAAACATGGGGGTTATTTCCTAAGGGCAAATACACTTTGCACTACAAGTGCAGTTTCAGTGCAGTTGCAAGTGCACTTGTAGTGAAATGTGTTTTTGCATTTAGGAAGTACCAGCCAACAGTGTTTTTTATAAGGTTACCCAATCACGACATTTTCTGCACTCAACACATTTCTGTCAGGGTCAGCTAAAACAAACACAAGCAGTAAATGTCCACAAAGAATTTCTTTTGGTTTTTTTTTATTCGAAAAAGGTTTCACATATTGTCTGGCATATTGATAGCCCCCCTACCCACAAAGAACTCCAGGTATCGTAACCGGACATCATGGGCATTCAGGGAGGGCAAGCCAGGACGGCCACTTTCAAGCGCCGTCAGTGTTGTTGGATGTAGGATTCCGGACTCAGGCCCAACTGAGCCAGCATAGTTGGCTGAATGTTTTCTTAAAAAATTATGGAGAACACAGCAGGCAAGTATTATATGGTTCAGTTTATACTCCGCCATATGGATGGGTGTCAGAAATAGTCGGAACCGGCTGGCCAGGATTCCAAATGTGTTCTCCACCACTCTTCGGGCTCTGGTCAGCTGGTAATTAAAAACCCCTGTTCCGGGGTGAGGGTCCTCATCGGGAATGGCCGCATCAGGTGGTCCCCCAGCGCAAACGCTTCATCAGCAACAAACACAAATGGGAGACCTTCAACATTGTCCTCTGGAGCTGGCAAGTCCAAGCTGCCATTCTGGAGACGCCTGTAGAACTCCGTCTGGGCGATGACTCCACCATCGGACATCCGGCCATTCTTCCCCACATCCACATACAGGAACTCGTAATTAGCCGACACCACCGCCAACATCACTATACTATTAAACCCCTTGTAATTATAATATTATGACCCCGAGTTGGGTGGTGGGACGATGTGGACGTGTTTCCCATCAATTGCCCCTCTGCAGTTAGGAAAGTCCCACCGTTGGGCAAAGTGGGAGGCCACAGTCTGCCATTCCTGTGGCGTGGAAGGAAACTGTTGAGGAAAAAACAATAAACATTACTATTTTTTCACAGAAACATGGCAAGCAGATTAGACACAAACATTATGGGGCAACCTCCAGATAGCATTTATTAAGGGGAATTTAACAACACCAAAGTATAAGGTACACCTATCATATTCCCCCTCCCCCCCTCATGGGCCATTTCTAACATTATAGGGGGGGGACTCTTGGACAGGTAACCCTCTTCACTTCATTGAGAGATGAAGGCCTAAATACAGGGTATTACTTGGAACAGACCCTCCTTAGTTACACTATTGGCAGACCACTGGACAGGTAAGAAGTGTCTGAATACAAAGATATAAATACACACTGTACACATTTGAGCACATTTGAACATTCTGCTATTACCTATCAAGATAATAATAGGATACAAGAACTTTAAACAGTACCATTGGAAAGTATACAGGCAGGCCCTTGCACTACATGCTTTGGGGAATTCATCCATAAATCTGACCAGTAAAGAGGTGGGTATAGTGTGTACGGGTTTGGCAAAGTCAGCAGATAGATGATTGAGGATACATAGAGAATTGGGATCAGCTGACTTAGCAGTTGGGGGGAGGGAGGGTTACTAAAAATTATTTGGGGACACCACAAAAAAATGCCTCTGGCACTCTGCCTGAATTTAAATCAAAAATAACATTACCAAACATTTTAGGGGGTGTTTGGGGTAAAGCACTACTATGGAGCAGATAAAATACATTGTTAAGTGACTACATGAGGTGAATATAGGGCAGGAGACACCATGCTGGGGAGGTTATTGAAGGGCAAATATGTATGAAGGACCTAAAATAATCATTACATAAAAATCCTGCATGCATGAGGACAAAGGGGACATTCACAGCATATTCCAATCATGGTAATTAGGGAATGAGGAAAGAAATACAATATATTAGCAAACATTAAATACAATAAAATGTGATATTAAAGGATAAAAATCTTACCTTCATATACTCCTTCTGCAGGACCTGGATGATGGCAGAACAGGTCTCTGGGATAATGATCCCCAGAGCCTGGGGGGAGATGCCTGTCGAGAACTTCAAGTCCTGCAGGCTTCTCCCTGTGGCCAAATACCGCAAGGTAGTGACCAACCTCTGCTCCGGAGTGATGGCTTGCCTCATGCAGGTATCCTGCCTGCTGATATAGGGGGTCAGCGAAGCCAACAAACGGTGAAACACGGGGTCCGTCATCCTGAGAATGTTCCTGAAATCATCAGGATTATTCTCACGGATCTCACGGAGCAAAGGCATATGACAGAACTGGTCACGCTAAGGCAAACAATTCTTGGTCCATGAACTCCTCCCCACCCTGTTCATGGACTGGACTTGTGTCAAGGTCAGGACCCCAACACCAAGCCCCCGCACAGCACGAACTCTACGAGGAGTACGCATACGAAACATGGCTAGAAAACGGTCGGCTGCTCAGAACGAAGTAACAGAACGCACTGAAGAACAGCAAGGCCTGTGAAGAGCGACCTGAAAACCAGTAACGAACGAACAAGAATACAATGACTACCTAAAGTCACACGGAACTTGCTGCACGCACTGAAGAGCAGATACAAACCCACAAGCACAAACTGAACGGCAGAAAACGATCTGAAAGCCACGAGTCTGAAAAAGCGCGAATCATCTCTCACCAAACTTTTACTAACACGAGATTAGCAAAAGGAGCCCAAAGGGTGCCGCGCTTGGTTCTGAACCGGCCTTTTCTAGTCTCGTCGTACATGGAGTACGTGACCGCGTGGTTGTCGATCGGAAATTCTGACAACTTTGTGCGACTGTGTGTAGGCAAAACAAGTTTGAGCCAACATCCGTCGGAAAAAAATCCTAGGATTTTGTTGTCGGAATGTCCGAACAAAGTCCGACCGTGTGTACGCCCTATTAGTGTTACAAGGAGCAGGTGTGTTAAATTTGGTTTTATCTCTCTCATGCTCTCATACTGGTCACTGGAAGTTCAACATGGCACCTCATGACAAAGAACTCTGAGGATCTGAAAAAAAGAATTGTTGCTCTACATAAAGATGGCCTAGGCTATAAGAGGATTGCCAAGACCCTGAAAACGCGTTGCAGCGCGATGGCCAAGACCATATAGCGGTTTACCAGGACAGGTTCCACTCAGAACAGGCCTCGCCATGGCCGTCCAATGAAGTTGAGTGCACGTGCTCAGTGTCATATCCAGAGATTATCTTTGGGAAATAGATGTATGAGTGCTGCCAGCATTGCTGCAGAGGTATGTTCAAAAGCATATATATATATATATATATATATATATATATATATATATATATATATATATATATATATATATATATATATATATATATATATATATATATATATGCTCTTGAGCTGCCATATCCATATCTGTAATTTTAAAATGTGTTTTTATCATCCAATCCTCTTGAATAATTGATAATCCACGAAACATGTCGAGGAAAAAGACAACACCCTGTGTAGCTCTCACACCTGCACTCACTTTTGTACACATTGTGCTATACTGCCAATATAAGGGGAGTTCTATTTGATCTATTGAGGGTATAACAATTTGTATTTTGTAATTATTCTTATTAAACCATTTTATTAATTGGATTTTCGGAATAAAGGTGATGACAAAGTCTTAAAAATATCTCAGACATCATTCTATTTAACATAGAATGTGGTTTGCCTCTTTGTTGTATTATTAGATGAGCCTCTACTCTTACCATCCTGTAGAGACTATCCTCAAGTATTGTTTAGTAGGGATGAGCCGAACACCCCCCGGTTCGGTTCGCACCAGAACCTGCGAACGGACCGAAAATTTGCACGAACGTTAGAACCCCATTGACAACTATGGGACTCGAACATTCAAAATCAAAAGTGCTTATTTTAAAGGCTAATTTGCATGGTATTGTCCTAAAAAGGGTTTGGGGACCCGGGTCCTGCCCCAGGGGACATGTATCAATGCAAAAAAAACTTTTAAAAACGGCCGTTTTTTCGGGAGCAGTGATTTTAATGATGCTTAAAGTAAAAAAAAAGTGAAAGATTCCTTTAAATATCGTACCTGGGGGGTGTCTATAGTGTGCCTGTAAAGTGGCGCGTGTTTCCCGTGCTTAGAACAGTCCCTGCACAAAATGTCATTTTTAAAGGAAAAAATGTCATTTAAAACTGCTTGCGGGTTTAATGTAATGTCGGGTCCTGGCAATATGGAAGAAAATCAGAGAGACAAACGGCATGGGTACCCCCAGTCCATTACCAGGCCCTTTGGGTCTTGTATGGATATTAAGGGGAACCCCGCACACAGATTAAAAAAAGGAAAGGTGTGGGGCCACCAGGCCCTATATACTCTGATCAGCAGTATACAGGCGGTGCAAACAAGACAGGGACTGTAGGTTTGTTGTTAAGTAGAATCTGTTTGTAATTTTGAATGGGTAAATTTTTAATGTGTTTAGCTCTAGCCAAAAAAATCTTTTTTAAGCTTTTTGGAAAACATAGGGACGGGTTATCACCTATCACCTTGTCCGAATGACAAATGTTTTTTGAAAATTATTTTTTTTTTGTGAAACAAGGATTGGTGATAAAGCATCAGTGAAAGGAGAAATGTTTTTCCCGTATTAACTCTTACAGGAGAGAATTTCCTTCCTAGGGGTAGATTTCATCTCACTTCCTGTTGTCTACTTCCGTTTGCAAGTAGGAGTCGTTTGTAAGTTGGATGTTTGAAAGTAGGGGCCTGCCCTATATACTAGCAGAAATTTGGGCCTTAGATGTTGTTGTGGCCACAACACTGTAAGCCCTCACAGGGCCCTGCTGTGTTGAACAGGGGCTGAAAAATTGGGCCTTAGGCACTGGTGCTGGTGCCACAACACTGCAACCCCTCACAGATACTCTAGTTGGAACGCAGGAACGAGCACTGCTGCAAAGTATTGCATGAAAAATTGTAATTACACACCCCTGTTAAACAGGGGCAGAAAAATTGGGCCTTAGGCACTGGTGACGGCGCCCAGAACCAAAAATGTTCTTACAAGCTATCAGCGTGATCATTGAGGAGGAAGAGGATAATTACTCAGGATAGTCACTCAGCATCAGCATAGGCAGTCTTTGAAGGGATCTGAGATTTCAAAAAAAAAATATTCGGTTACATCAGCATCAGGTGCTTGGTAGCTGGTGGTGATCCAAGACTGATTCATTTTTATGAAGGTCAGTCGATCGACCGAGTCGGTGGACAGACGCACCCTGTGATTGGTTACAAAGCCTCCAGCAGCACTGAATGTGCGTTCCGAAAGAACGCTGGATGCAGGACAGGCCAGTAGCTCAATTGCATACTGTGCAAGCTCTGGCCAGTGATCCATCCTCAAGACCCAGTAACCCAGAGGATTTTCGGTGGGAAAGGTGTCCAAGTCAGATCTTGCCCCTAGCTATTCCTGCACCTGCAACCTTACCCTTGTAACGTGGATCAAGGAGGGTTGCCAGCCAGTATTGGTCCTTCTCCTTGATACCACGAATACGAGGATCCTTACACAGGCTTTGCAGTATCAGTGAGGCCATGCAGCGTAGGTTTGCTGAGGCATTCGGTCAGGAGTCCTCTGGGTCACTAAGGATGACATGGTCCACAGCCACCTCCTCCCAGCCACGTACAAGTCCATGTGTTTCTTGGGACTGATCCCTTAAAGACTGCTGCTGATGCTGAGTGCCAGGCTCCACCTCCATACTGACACAATCCTCCTCCTCCTCCTCCTCGTCCTTTTCCTGTGTGATCGGTGGGCACACAGGAACACTGTCTGGATAAAGGGGGCCTTGAGAGCTAAGGAAGTCCTCCTCTTCCGGCCTCTGTTCTGCCTCAAGTGCCCTGTACATTATTCCACGCAGCGTGTGCTCCAACAGGTGGACAAGGGGGACAGTGTCACTGATGCATGCACTGTCACTGCTCTCCATCCTCGTGGCCTCCTCAAATGGTGACAGGACAGTGCATGCATCCCTGATCATGGCCCACTGGCGTGGGGAAAAAAACCAAGCTCCCCTGACCCTGTCCTGATGCCATAGTCGCACAGGTACTCATTGATGGCCCTCTGCTGCGTGTGCAGCTGCGACAGTATGGCCAACGTTGAGTTCCACCTGGTGTGCATGTCACAGATTAGGCGGTTCTTGGGCAGGTTAAACTCCTTTTGGAGGTCCGTCAGCCGAGCACTGGCATTATATGTCCGGCGGAAATGCACACAGACTTTCCTGGCCTGCCTCAGGACATCCTGTAAGCCCGGATACCTGCCCAAGAACCGCTGCACCACCAAGTTAAGGACGTGAGCCAAACAGGGCACATGGGTCATTTGTCCCTGTCGGAGGGCAGAGAGGAGGTTGGTGCCATTGTCGCAAACCACCATTCCTGCCTTAAGTTGGCATGGCGTCAACCACCTCTGAACCTGCCCCTGCAGAGCTGACAGAACCTCTGCCCCAGTGTGGCTCCTGTCCCCCAAGCACACCAGCTCAAGCACCGCATGGCATCTTTTGGCCTGCGTACATGCGTAGCCCCTTGAACGCCTACGGAGCACTGCTGGTTCCGAGGACAAAGAACAGGAAGAGGCCATGGAGGAAGAAGAAGAGGAGGGGGTGGAGGAGAGAGGTGTGTCACAATCATTAGTAGTGTCATTTTGGAGGTGTGGTGGCGGAACAACCTCCAACACTACTGCACCTTGTCCTGCATCCTTCCCAGCTGCCAGAAGAGTCACCCAATGCGCCGTGAAACTTAGGTAACGTCCCTGTCCATGCCTGCTGGACCATGAGTCAGCGGTAATATGCACCTTACCGCTGACCGCCCTGTCCAGCGAGGCATGGACATTGCCTTCCACATGCCAGTAGAGAGCCGGAATCGCCTTCCGTGAGAAAAAGTGGCGTTTGGGTACCTGCCACTGAAGAACCGCACATTCCACAAACTCACGGAAGGGGCAGATTCTACTGACTGAAAAGGCAGCAGTTGAAGTGCTAGCAATTTTGCCAAGCTGGCATTCAACCGCTGGGCATGTGGATGGCTGGGAGCGAACTTCTTTCGGCGGTGCAGCAGCTGGGGCAGGGAAATTTGCCTGGTACAATCTGACGTCGGTGTACCGAAAGCAGATTGCCCACAAGTACTTGGCTGTGACATACCTAATTCTACACCTTCATTCCTCTCAGTGCAGGTCTCAGAAAGGACTGAAGGTATAGTGGGGTTGGAGATCTCAGCTGATGAGGAGCAAGGAGAGGTCCGCTTTGTTCTTTGGTGTGGGTCTTTTAGATACGCTTGCCAACGAACTGCATGGCAGGTCAACATATGTCTGGTCAAGCATGTGGTACCCAAGCGGGAGATGTTTTGGCCACGCGAGATACGCTTGAGACATATGTTGCAAATAGCAGCGGTGCGATCTGATGCACTCATCTCAAAAAAGGCCCACACTAAAGAACTTTTTGAATAACGCGCAGAGACTGCAGCGCCCTGCACATGTGGAGCTTTGGGGTGTGATGCAGTCAGTGTGCTGCCCTTAGGCTGGCCCCTGGAGGGCATCCTGCCTCGTTGGTGATGTGCCGCCTCCTCCTCCTCCTCTCTCCTATCAGGCACCCACGTTGAGTCAGTGACCTCATCATCCCTTCCCTCCTCATAACTGAAGCAAACCTGGCAGTATGCTGCAGCAGGGGGAGCATGACTGCCACATTGCTGTCCTTCTTGGGCACCCCCTCTGTCCGTGCTCACGTTACTGCCTTCATCTAGCTCAGTATCATCATCAGAGCCTTCCAAACGCTGGGCATCCTCCTGGAGCATGTACCCAACACTGTGGTCAAACAGTTCGAGGAACTCCTCAGGAGGACATGGTGGGGCTAGGGAAGGAGTCACTGATGACATTGAGCCGAGGGAAGAGGCCGCTGCTTTGCCAGACAAAGTACCCTGAGCATGGGTGAGAGAGGATGAGGACGGCTTGGTCATCCACTCGACCAAGTCTTCCGCATGTTGCGGCTCAACACTGCCAGCTGCCGAAAAAAAGGCCAAGCGTGTCCCACAGCCACGTGCTGATGAGGATGCACCGTCTCCACGACCAGCACTAGACACAGAGCCTGCTTACCCTCTTTTATTGCCTTGTGACTATCTGCCTCTCCTTGTTGGCCTTCCAGACATACTAATGGCCTGTAGCTGCACTAAGCTGGGATATATATATATATATATATATATATGTACTGATACTGCAGCTAGCAAAATCAACTGCCTGCCTGTAGTATGAGAACACCACCAACCTTCTACAGGTAGCTTTTTCTGAACACTGTGCAGAGCTCGCAAAAAAACTAACTTGTAGCTTATTTAGCTGCCTGCGGTAGTGATAGGATCAGGAAAACACCACCAACCTTTTACAGGTAGCGTTAGGTAAACACTGTGCAGAGCTCGCAAAAAAATAACTTGTAGGTTTAGCTGAACACTGTGAGGAGGACGTACTACACTAACTTGTAGTTTTAGCTGAACACTGTGAGCAGGACGCACTACACTAACTTGTAGCTTTAGCTGAACACTGTGCAGAGGTCTCACTACACTAACTTGTAGTTTTAGCTGAACACTGTGAGCAGGACGCACTACACTAACTTGTAGCTTAAGATGAACACTGTGCAGAGGTCTCACTACACTAACTTGTAGTTTTAGCTGAACACTGTGAGCAGGACGCACTACACTAACTTGTAGCTTAAGATGAACACTGTGCAGAGGTCTCACTACACTAACTTGTAGTTTTAGCTGAACACTGTGAGCAGGATGCACTACACTAACTTGTAGCTTTAGCTGAACACTGTGCAGAGGTCTTACTACACTAACTTGTAGTTTTAGCTGAACACTGTGAGCAGGATGCACTACACTAACTTCTAGCTTTAGATGAACACGTATGCCCCGTATGCCCCGAATGCCCCATACACACGGTCGGATTTTCCGACACACAAAGTTTGAGAGCAGGATATAAAATTTTCCGACAACAAAATCCATTGTTTGAAATTCCGATCGTGTGTACACAAATCCGACGGACAAAGTGCCACGCATGCTCAGAATAAATAAAGAGATGAAAGCTATTGGCCACTGCCCCGTTTATAGTCCTGACGTACGTGTTTTACGTCACCGCGTTTAGAACGATCGGATTTTCCGACAACTTTGTGTGACCGTGTGTATGCAAGACAAGTTTGAGCCAACATCCGTTGCAAAAAATCCTAGGATTTTGTTGTCGGAATGTCCGAACAAAGTCCGACCGTGTGTATGGGGCATAACTTGTAGTTCTAGCTGAACACTGTGAGCAGGACGCTCTACACTAACTTGTAGCTTTAGCTGAACACTGTGCAGAGGTCTCACTACACTAACTTGTGGTTTTAGCTGAACACTGTGAGCAGGACGCACTACACTAACTGTAAATAGTCTAGCTGCCTGACTGAGGTATTAATAGGATCAAAAGAACACCAGCAATTTTCTTCAGGTATCTGTAAATACTGTAACAAGACAAGCCTGCCTGTCAGTAGGAAGATAACAGGAATGGATCTAGCTAAACTGAATACAGTGTATATATATATATATGCAACACCTGGGATGCATATATATATACACAATACGCTGTAAGTGCAGCTAATTCACTGACTGTCCTGTCTAATCTAGCTAACTCAAATGAAATGACACTGTCTATCTCTCAGCACGCCGGAACACACTACACAGGGCCGCCGTGCAGGCGGCCTTATATAGTGTGGGGCATGTTCTAAACCCCCTGAGCCATAATTGGCCAAAGCCACCCTGGCTTTGGCCAATTACAGCTCTCTCTACTGACAGCACTGTGATTGGACAAGCATGCGGGTCATAGTGCATGCTTGGCCAATCATCAGCCAGCAATGCACTGCGATGCCGCAGTGAATTATGGGCCGTGACGCGCCACAGGAATTTGGCGCGAATGGCCCATATCGTTCGCAATTAGGCGAACGACTGAACAGCCGATGTTCGAGTCGAACATGGGTTCGACTCGAACACGAAGCTCATCCTTATTGTTTAGTCTATGGCAGAGAAAGTTTACCACAAGATTTGATGTATTCTTTATGCCAACTGCAGAGATGAAAAAGATAATTCTGCTGATCCACTTCTATTAAGGTGATAGACCGTATGCCTCCTATATAGTTTAAGTTACATAGTTGGTAAAGTTGAATAAAGACACAAGTCCAACCTGTGTGTGCGCTTTTATGTCAATATTACATGGTATATCCCTGTATGTTGTGGTCGTTTAGATGCCTATCTAATAGTTTTTTGAAATTATCTATGCTCCCTGCTGAGACCACTACTTGTGGAAGAGAATTCCACATTCTTACTGCTCTTACCGTAAAGAACCCTCAACGTAGTTTCCAGTTAAATCGCTTTTCCTCTAATTTTAGTGAATGGCTGCGAGTCTTTTTAAATGCCCTTTCGCGGAAAAGTTTTATCCCTATTGTGGGATCATCAGTACGGTATTTGTACATTGAAATCATATCCCCTCTCAAGCGTCTCTTCTCCAGAGAGAATAAGTTCATTGCTTGTAATCTTTTCTAATAACAAAGATTCTCCAGTCCCTTTATTAGCTTTGTTGCCCTTCTCTGTACTCTCTCCATTTCCATCACATCCTTCTTCCATTTCCACATCTGGACAGCATCCTCCAGATGCGGCCGGACCAGCGTCTTGTAGAGTGGGAGAATTATCGTTTTATCTCTGGAGTTAATTCCCTTTTTAATGCATGCCAATATTCTATTGGCTTTGCTTGTAGCAGCTTGGCATTGCATGTCGTGGCTAGCCCTGTCATCTACTAGGACCCTCCAGGTCTTTTTCCATCCTAGTTTGCCTCCATTAGGGATGAGCCCGATGTTCAAATTGAATGCAAGTTCTACTCGAACATCGGCTGTTCGCCCGATCGCCGAACAGCGAACAATATGCGGCATTCACGGCAAATTGGAAAGCCGCGGAACGCTGTTAAAGTCTATGGGACACTAACATGAAAAACCAAAAGTGTTTGGGAACCCGGATCCTGCCCCGGAGGACATGTATCAATGCAAAAAAAGGTTTGTAAAGTGAAACAATAAAAATGAAATATTCCTTGAAATGTCGTACCTGGGGGGTATCCTTAATATGCCTGTAAAGTAGCGCATTTTTCCAGTGTTTAGAACAATACCACAGTAAAATTAAATTTCTAAAGGAAAAAATGTCATTTAAAACTACTTGCCGCTCTATTGTATTGTCGGGTCCCGGCAAAATAGATAAAAATCATTAAAAAAAATGTTCCCCCCCAGTCCATTACCAGGCCCTTTGGGTCTGGTATGGATATTAAGGGGAACCCCGCACCCAAATAAAAAAAATTGCGTGGGGGTCCTCCAAAATCCATACCAGGCCCTTCAGGTCTGGTATGCATTTTAAGGGGAACCCCGAGCCAAATTATTTAAAAAAATGGCGTAAGGGTCCCCCCAAAAATCCATACTAGACCCTTATCTGAGCACGCAACCTAGGCCACAGGAAAAGGGGGGTGAGAGAGTGCTCCCCCTCCTGAACCGTACCAGGCCACATGCCCTCAATATGGGGAGGATGCTTTGGGATCCCCCCAAAACACCTTGTCCCCATGTAATGGGCTTGTCGGAATCTGGAAGCCCCCTTTAACAATGGGACCCCCAGATCCCACCCCCCATGTAAATAAGTATCGGGTACATTGTACCCCTACCCATTCACCAAAAAAACTGTCAAAATGTTAAAAATGACAGTAGACAATTTGGGACAAGTCCTTTATTAAAAAAAAAAAAAGAAAGAAACTGTCCCACAATGTCCATTCATCGTCGATCACAGCGTCCGGTGACCCGATAAAAAAACAGAAAACACTCCGCCTACATGGGAGGCTCCCACTGACTGAAGCATCTTCGCAATGACAGCTGTTATATAGCTGAGGGCGGGGCCACCCGGTGACGTAAACGGGTGACCCCGCCTCCTTCTGACGTTACGTGATGTCACGCAACAGTAATGGACTGGGGGGTTGGAACCGTGCCATTTTTTACAATAATGTTTATCTATATTTCTGGGACCCGACAATACATTATAGCCGCAAGTAGTTTTAAATGACATTTTTTCCGTTAGAAATATAATTTTGCTGTGGTGCTGTTCTAAACACGGAAAAAATGTGCTGATTAATAGGCATACTAAGCAGACCCCCTAGGCAAGATATTTAAAGGAATATTTAATTTATATTGTTTCACCTTAAGCATTATTAAAATTGCTGTTTCCGAAAAAAACATCCGTTTTTAAAACTTTTTTTTGCATTGATACATGTCCCCTGGGACAGGACCCAGGTCCCCAAACACTTTATGGCAATAACTTGCATATAAGCCTTTAAAATTAGCACTTTTGTCTTTTCATGTTTGTGTTCCATAAACTTTAACAGTGTTCGTACAAATTGTTTGCCTGTTCATGAGTTCTGGTGTGAACCGAACCGGGGGGGGGGGGGGTTTGGCTCATCCCTAGCCACCATGATGGCATTGTAGAAAAAATCTGTAGTTCTTGGCCTTTAAAACAAACCCAAAAACCAATAAAGCTTTATTTACTGCAGTCAGTTTTCTCAGAGTGGAAAAGGCTTGAAATCTTGAGTCCAAGCCCCCTACCCCCAAGAACTGGCATCTGTGGTAATCTTGATTGGGGCAGCTTAGTTCCAAATCCTGCCTCCTGCCAGCTTTAGCATATTTCTCCACCAACTTAACATCTGGTGAGCATAAAGAAGGTGACACTGCTGAATCTAACAAATTATTTTTCTGATCTGAATTTGTTAGGAAAAAAACAGCATGGATCTTGAGTGCAGTTGGGCCCATATCAGTGATGGCACTGAGTCAGTCATCAACCCTCAAAGCTTCATGGTTTACCTTAAAGTGGCCGCCAGTGCTGAAGCAAATTTAATTTGTCAATCTCATATTTAAAATCTTTTTGGACTAGTGAATGGAATTGGTAGTCTAAGAAAAGTTTGACATGTTCTGGAATTAGTCAGGGCTTTCTCTGTTGACCAACCACCTCTAACAGTATCGTGTTGGAAGATTGTAGGGGCTCGCTAAAAAAACAAATACAAAAAAATAGGAATTTTCAGTGTGCTAGATGAATCAGGACAAGTATGCATTCTATAAATCCACTATGATCATAAATATATCCTTTATGACAGTTTTGTGCACTGTGTGAAAATTTTCAACTCTGACTTGTTTGTACTTCAGGAACTTGTTGAGTTACTTCAAATTAATAATCATTCAGTATTTTCCTGGTAGGAGTTGGACAACATCTTTGTGAGAGTAAAAACCTTTAGGCATCTTGTTCTTTGATACTGGAATAATGACTCCCTTTTGAACAAACGGTCTTCATGCAGAACTCTTCTCATTGGCTCTTTCAGTAGATTTTTTTTTTTTTTTTGGGGGGGGGGGTAAAAAGTTCAGATGATAACCCTCTTTCAAGAGTTTTAAAATGCATGGTTTGTCTAATATATCCTCCTACCTTTGGTAGAACTGGCAAAGCCTCCCCCAACCTTACCCTGATATAATTTTTTATCTTTATTGGGGAGTTCTGGAGGAATACAAAGCAAGCCTCCTGTAGGCTTTATTTTGCTAATGCTGCGTACACACGAGCGGACTTTACGGCGGACTTTGCCCGGCGGATTTTTCGACGTACTTTCCGACGGACTTTCTGAATGAACGGACTTGCCTACACACAATCCACCAAAGTCCGTCGAATTCGTACGTGATGACGTACGACCGGACTAAAACAAGGAAGTTCATAGCCAGTAGCCAATAGCTGCCCTAGCGTGGCTTTTTAGTCCGTCGAACTAGCATACAGACGGCGGACTTTTCGACCGGACTCGATTTCAACGGATACATTTTAAACAAGTTTCAAATCTAATTCCGTCCAACTTTTGAGAAAACAAAGTCCGCTGGAGCCCACCCACATTGAATTGTCCGACGAAATCCAGTCCCCCGGGCAAAGTCCGCCGTAAAGTCCGCTCGTGTGTACGCGGCATAAAGGTCCACTTTTTCTTGTACTCTTGGGCTTGTTGGGACTGGTTGTGTGAGTCATGAAAAAACTGCAGTTTAAATGGTTTTATTTCTACTTACCTGTAAATGTCTTACTCTTCTCTGCAGAACTAAAAGACTGTATCTAGCCAAGAGCTCCCCTCAAAAATGACCCAGCATAACTTGGAATTGAAAGTTTAATGTAAATGACTCTAGCAGCACTGAGGAACTGGGAATGCTGAAAGCAACCTAGGAGTTCACAGGCATATAGGAACAGGAATGCTGACCTCTCCTGGAGAGTATGCAAGCCAAGCGTTCTGGGAGTGTACAGACCTCATAGATGCAAGAAGGCTAGAACACATGGGGTAGCCAAAATATGAAGGATCCCTTAAACAGAGGAATGCAGGGTCCTAGAGCCAAGAATACAAACTGTTACTAAGACACGGTGTCATGATCAGAGGTCAGGCTTAAAGACCGGTTGCTATAGCAGTTGCCTGACATCCACCAACCAGCAGGATAGGTACACAGGCAATCACCCTGGTGGATGATGCACCTGAGGTGCGGAGTCTAAGTGCTAACCAGTGTTTACCAGAGCTCCTGATGGAGAAGATGGATTTTGCTGCATGTTAGTACTAGGTTGTGGTCCTCGGGATCACCACACCAGGAGGTTAGCAGGCCAGGGTCCAATAGCAGATAAGCAGTAAGGATGGGCCAAACAAACCCCTGTTCAGTTCGCACCAGAACTTTCGAAAACCACGAAAGTTCGGACCCGAATAATGAACCCCATTAAAATCAAAGAGACCCGAACATCAAAAATCAAAAGTGCCCATTTTGATGGCTTATATGCAAGTAATTGGGCATACAATGGTTATAGGGGTCCGGGTCCTGCCCTGGAGGACATGTATCAATAAAAAAAAAAAAATATGAAAAATGTCATTTTTAAATGAGCAGTGATTTTTTTATTTATAAAGTGAAAGCATAAAAATGAAAAAATTCCTTCCAATATAGTGCCGGGGGGGGGGGGGGTCCCCTTAGTCTACCTTAGTCTAAAATGGCAGATCTGTACCCTGTCTAGAATCTCCTGCAGCAATAATTGCTTTTATAAAGCCAAAAAACGACATTTTCCCTGCAAGCTGCCTTTATTTTGCTCAGCAGCAGCTGGGGAGCCAGTGTGTATGATGAGGCCATAATGTAGTGCACTGGGAACAAGATTAGAGATTTTTTGCATATATTCTGGTGTCACTTTGACTTTGGATACGGGTGCGTAAAAATTGGTCTTTGGGTGTCGGTCGCCTTCCCACCGTAACCCTATAGAGGTACTCTTGATGAAAGCAAGAATTGACCTTGCTGTAAAAAAAAATGCCATTATATGAACTTGTCAAACAGGTGCAGAAAAATTAGTCTTTGGGTGTTAATTGTGCCCATGAAACAAAAAACATTCTTCCAGATGAAATGATTGAACACCCTCAAAGCTAGGCAGCCACAAAGTTCTGCAGAGATTCCACATCCCAAAAAGAGTTAATCAGTGACATCGGCATCAGGGGCTTCATAGCTGGTAATCCAGGACTGATTCATTTTTATAAAAGTCAAACGGTCCATGGAGTCTGTGGACAGACGTGTTCTATAATCAGTAATGAACGCTCTTGCATCACTAAATGCCGTTCTGAAAGCACGCTGGATGAAAGGCAGCTCAACAACTCAACAGCATACTGGGCAAGTTCTGGCCAGTGGTCTAGTCTCATGACCCAGTAAGTCAGTGGATCATCAGCTGGAAAGCTCTCCATCTCTGTTTTGGCTCTGAAGTAATTGTCCACCATGTGATGCAAATGGCAGAAAATGGAAAGAGGACGGCCGCACTCCAAAATAATGCCTTTATTAAATAAAGCTTAATCCATACATCAATCAGAGACACAGGTCCAGATGATAGTTGACGCGTTTCGCATCATTAAAGGCACCTAATCATAGCTGTAGGACTACCGAACGCAATCTGTCTTTTATATACAACAAAATAATATATGGTGATCACCTGACCAATTGTATCTAATCCAGATAGCGATAAGCTGTGGTCGTGCAGAAACCTTTCATACATGTGGGGGAGGGGTAATCAAGGAGGCGATCAAGGGAACTAAATAATAGGGAAAAGGGAACTAAATAATAAACCTATATTGGAGTGACCTTATAAATTCAGGGTTAGATAAGTGGGCTGCAACCAATCGCTCTCCTTGGCATACATATAATATATTTATAAATCAAATACATAACATACGATATTCATGTGTCTACCAAATACCCAATAAAACCATGAAATGAGGTATAAACATCAATGAATGTGCAAAACAAAACATGTAATATAAAAATGTGTTAGAAGATTCTAAAAATGTGCGTATACATATCGTTCTGTGTATGTGGCTAAATATGGATATTCGATGTTCAGGATGAAAGCAGAACAAAGCAAGATGCTTTACCCATAATAGGCGATATAAGGCGATAATAGACACACACAGGGATGTATACGTACATGTAAATGGGGACCCTTACATGATAGAAAAGGCAGGTCAGGAACATAACTGTTTTGTATTATGTGTGGAATAAGAACATATTAATCCTCAACAACCTAAATGTGGCCACATGTCACGTGAGGCCCCCATAATCTATATGTCCATATAACTCCAGATAGTTAATATAATATAATATAGTCCTAGTGTATTATAACAATAGAACAAACTGAAGTGAAATGACTATATAATACCTAGCTATGTGAGGGAGAAAGGGGACTGTTTATACAAGGTAAAATGAAACGAAATAGATAGGAATGGGGGGCAAATGGCGAAAATATACCGGAGAATGAAAAACTCTAAAACAAGTGAAATAGTGAATGGAAGGGATTATGTGAAAATAATATATTATAGTTGATATTTTCAATCTTGAAAGTAGAACACATCCCATTCAAAATTTGACTTCATCAAATTTCTAGTATTTAAGTGGAATATCCACCTGCAAATGTCTAGAACGTGTAAAATAGTGAATGGACGAAAAAAATGTTTTTATATATTAAATTATATAAAAAATTATATACTGTAGCTGATGTTTTCAATCATAAAAGTAAGACACATCCCATTCAAAATTTAACCCTATCAGCTTTTTAGTATTTAAGTGAAATGTCCAAAACACTTCTCATTTGCGAAGTGTTCTGAATCTATTGCCCCCTCTAATGGGTGTGGTAATTCTCTCTATGGCCTGTATACCCAAACCTGAAGTATCCTTGTGATGTACACCGATCCAATGCCTGGCGACATTGGTGGAATGATTTTTATCAATGTCATACAGGTGGTCATAAAGATGGTCTCTCAACCGCCGGGTAGTCCATCCTACGTATTGGAAATTGCATAAACTGCAAGTGATGACATAAACTAGGAATTTGGTGTTGCAGTTAATAAAGAAATTTTAAATGTTTTACCAGAACAGACAGTATCGCCCCCTTTGATAAAGGGGCAATAGGTGCATGTTCTGCTACCACATCCGAAGGTGCCTTTAAACTGTAACCAGTGGGTTCCAGGACTATTGCTGGTATATAGACTGGGGAATAGGTATCTTCTCAGTGTAGGAGCTCTGCGAGATACCATTTTGATGCCGCCTGTCAGGATTCAAGCATATATGGGATCATTAACAGTACAGGAATGTAATTCTTGATTCGGTTAAATTCCACACTAAAGGGTGTTGAGAGCACAGGGGGAGCACTGGCATTAGAAGAGAACTATTTTCTATTAACAATTCTAAAGCCTTGTACACACGATCGGATTGTTGGCCAACAAAACCGTGGAATTTTGTCCGAAGGGCATTGGCCCAAACTTGTCTTGCATACACACGGCCACACAATTGTTGGCCAACAATTACGAACGTAGTGACGTACTACATTGTTTTTCAGCACTTTAGCACCACCCTTTGGGCTCCTTCTGATAATTTCATGTTAGTAGAAGTTTGGTGAGTGTTGAGTCGCGCTTTTCATTTTGCACTTTTCATTTTGCACTTTTCAGTTCATTTCTGAACGGTAGTTCGTCAACCAGCCATGTTGCGGAATCGGAGGAGATAACGTGTTATTTATTATTGGCCTTGGAGTTATTGCTTTGACATTATTTTTTGTTTGAATAATGATTTGATTTGGTATATTTTCTATATTTTTGGATGCATAGAATGCACTTTTTGTTTAAGTTCTATTGGCAGATAGCATGTATATTTTTATTTGTTTTCTTTATTTAATGCACAATAAAAAAATTGTGGACAATAATACTTGGCCATGTGTTTTACTTCAGATGACATTTTGGGAGTAGGCAGTTACATTTTAAAAAATACAATGTAAAATTAACAAGGGACACCAATATAGTTGTATCTTTGATCTTAAAAACTACTGGATAATGGTGTTGTGGTAACTTGCCCAAATAAATAAAAAAAAAGCATAATAATATTATTCTTGATATCACTAAAAAAAAAAAAAAAAAATCCTGTAAAAATTTGTTTGCAATAACTCCATCAGTATCACCAGCAAAGCAGCTTCATTATTATCCCATAAAAGAACAAGAGAATTGTGCATTGCATTTCGAGATTTCATAATTTGCCACATCAACAAATGTTAATTCTGCATTACGAACGCTAAGTTACAAGACCGACCGCTTCTGGCTCGTCCTTGCTTCTGAGCATGCGTGTTTGTACTTTGGACTTTTGTCCGACGGACTTGTGTACACACGATCGGAAAATCCGACAACACGCATTTGTTGGCAGAAAATTTGAAGACATGCTAGCCAACATTTGTTGGCGGAAAGTCCGACAACAATTGTCCGATGGAGCATACACATGGTCGGATTTTCCGCGAACAGCTTGACATTGAACATTTCCTGTTGGAAAATCCGATCATGTGTATGAGGCTTAAGAGGGCCCCTGTCTGAGATTAGCTGAGAACGTGGGATGTTCTCAGCAATTCTGAAGGCTCTGGAAATCATAGATTTAGAATAACCTTGGTCCTCAAATCTGGTTGCTATGTCCCCTGCCTCCTTTATAAAATCAGAATCCTTGCTACAGATACGTCTTAGCCTAAGAAATTGGTCGACTGGGATCCGTCTTATTGTATGTTTTGGGTGGCCTGAATCGGCTCTCAATAGGGCATTGCCCGCAGTGGGTTTTCTAAACAAATTAAAGGTCACCTCGCCATCGCTGGCCCGCAACTCAACATCCAGAAACTCGATGGACCTAGGGCTGTGATGCCCTGTGAATCGTAAATTCAAATCATTTTCATTTAAATAGTCCAACCAAGTTTCCATGCTCAATTGGTCACCAGCGAAAACGAACAGCAGATCGTCTATGAAGCAACAATAAAATATTGGCCAATGATGGAGAAAATGTACCTCCCATAAAAGCACTGCACGTCTGGAGATAACTTTTTTATGTTTGATGGTGAATTTTATGTGTAAGCAAAAATTTAAGGCTCAACAAAATAAACTCCTGTAGCAAAAGGGAAAACCGACCTGATATTTTAAGAAAGAATTAAACCGCTTGTATGCCCAGGGAATGTGGGATGGATGAGTAGAGACTGGAGACATCTCATGTAAACCAATTATAATAGGGCTTCCATGTGAGGTCTTTCAATTTTATTAAAAGGTGTGTGGTGTCTCTGAGAAATCCCAGTAGATCACTAACCAGAGGTTGTAATTGATCATCTACCCAATGGCCCAAGCGTTCGTTTAGTGATCCAATACCTGCAACAATTGGTCTACCAAAAAGGGGATCTAACCCCTTGTGGATCTTTGGGAGGTGATGAAACACTGGTGTGATCGGGCAGTCAGGAATGAACATATCCCTTTCTTTCTGTGTAAATATGCCTGAAAGGACAGCCCTGTCTAAAAGAATGCATAGTTCATTCATGAACGATTGGGTGGGGTTCCTCATAAGTTTAAGGTAGGTACTAGTGTCAGTCAGTTGCCTCAAAGCTTAATTTTTATAAACATCTGAGTCAAGGACAACCACTGTGCCACCCTTATCTGCATTCCAGATAGTGATGTTCATATCATCACTTAGACTCTTAAATTCAGCTCTTTCAGAGCTAGTGAGGTTGTCTGTCACTGAAATCCCCAAATTATGATGGCCTAAATGGGTGAGATCCCTCTCCACAAGTTTCTGGAAAAGGTCTAGGTCCTTCCCCCGTGAAGCAATAGTTTAAAAATATGATCTTAATTTAAAGGATATTTTAGTGTTACTATCTACGGGAACCTCAGTCTGAGGATTGGATTCAGTAGCCAAATAAATAAGATCCTGTAGACCACACAGATCAGAAAATAATTGAGGAGAGGGAGAAGACTCACCCGTTTGAGGAACATCTGGCAAACCTTCCACAGTATCCCCCGGCTCATTAAAGTAATGTTTCTTTAGTGTCAGCAAGCGTGCAAATGTATTCACATCTAATAAAGTCCCAAACAAATCAAAGTGTTTAGTAGGACAAAAATTAAGTCCTTTACGTAAAAGAGAAATCTCAGGGTCATCTAGCGGTCTTTAAGATAAATTTAGAACATTAGTCTTTAGCGCTGTGTTTGACCCATTAATGGATAAAGGTTTTTTTTTACACCACTTGTATTTCTTTCCTCCTCATCTTGTTTTCCTGTTTTCTTCTTTTTGTTTTTGCTGGACATGTGAGGGTTTCTGTGGGTGTTTACATTCTGGCCATACATGGACATTTTGGCCTTGTGATGCAGACGCTGCCGATGAGATGTGGAAGCTGACAGCCCTGGGCGGCGAGGACTAAAAAAATTCCGAAATGCCTCACTTTAGGTGGACGTCTTCTCCAACGCTCCTCTCTTGACCAACAGAAGACTCAAAACTATGTTTTTCACGACACTGTAACCTACTGGAGTTAGGAAAAGCGTTCAATAAAATCCTCTTTAAAGTGTCCTCAAGAGATTTTATCTTCTGCACTCTCTGTGGAGACGGGATGAGTTCTGAGATCTTCCCCTTATAACGGTGGTCAAGGAGGGTTGCCAACCAGTAATCATCCTTCTCCTTTATGCTACATATTCTTGGGTCCTTTAGCAGGCTTTGAAGCATGAGGTTGCCCATTAGCCTCACATTTGCCAAAACTTGAAAATCAGACTCCTCGGGGTCACTCAGGATGACAGCATCTGGAACTTCCTCCTCTCAGCCATGTACCACTCCCAAGGGTTGGAAAGCCATCGCTTACAGATTGACGCATGTCTTCTGTGACATAGGAATGATGGTGTCTGGATAAAGAGGGCCTTGAGAGGAAAGGAAGTCCTCCATTTCCTTCTGCTGCTCTGCCTCCAGTGCCCTGTCCATAATGCCATGCAGAGTCTGTTCGAGCAGTAACACAACAGGGATTGTGTCACTGATGCATGCACTGTCACGGCTCACCATCCTCGTGGCTTCCTCAAATGGTGAGAATACATTGCATGCATCCTTAATGATGATTGGCGTGGGGAAAAAAAGCCGAGGCGGCCTGAGCCTGTTGTTGTGCTATATTCGCATAGGTATTCATTGATGGCCCTCTGCTGCATGTATAGCTGCTGCAGCATTGCCAAAGTTGAGTTCAACCTGGTGGGCATGTCACAAATCAGGCGGTTTACGGGCGGGTGGAATTCCCGCGGAATTTCAGCCAACTGAGCACTGGCTGTGTATGACCACCTGAAATGGCTACAGACTCTTCTGGCCAGCTTTAGCATATATTGCAACCCTTGGTACAAATTTAGGAAGCGCTGCACCACCAAATTGGGGACATGTGCCAGGCATGGCACATGTGTCAACTTTCCCTGTCTAATGCCCTGTAAACACAGTCAGATTTTCCGATGGAAAATGTTCGATGGGAGCTTGTTGTCAGAAATTCCGACCGTGTGTAGGCTCCATCGGACATTTTCCATCGGAATTTTCGTCACACAAAATTTGAGATCTGGATCTCAAATTTTCCGACAACAAAATCCATTGTCATAAATTCCGATCGTGTGTACACAATTCCGATGCACAAAGTTCCACGCATGCTCGGAATCAAGCAGAAGAGCCGCACTGGCTATTAAACTTCATCTTTCTCGGCTCGTCGTACGTGTTGTCGGTCACCGTGTTCTTGACGTCCAGAATTTCCGACAAGATTTGTGTGACCGTGTGTATGCAAGACAAGTTTGAGCCAACATCCGTCGGAAAAAATCCATTGATTTTGTTGTCGGAATGTCTGATCGTGTGTATGGGGCATTAGGGAGGACAGGAGGTTTGAGCCATTTTCGCACACCACCATTCCTGGCTCCAGCTGGTGTGGTGTGAACCACCTCTGGGCCTGTCCCTGTAGAACTATAATGCCGCGTACACACGGTCCTACTTTTCGTCTACAAAAGTCCAACGGACGCTGATGGACTAAAGCTGGCTGGTAATCCGATCGTGTGTGGGCTTCTCCGGACTTTCAACTGACTTTTTTAGCCTCAAATCCGACGTACTTTAGATTTGAAACATGTTTTAAAACTTTACTTCGTAACTACGACGGACCCCGAAATCCGCTCGTCTGTGTGCTAGTCCGACGGACAAAAAGCCACGCTAGGGCACCTATTGGCTACTGGCTATGAACTTCCTTATTTTAGTCCGGTGTACGTCATCACGTACGAATCCGTTAGACTTTTGTGTGGTCGTGTGTAGGCAAGTCCGTTCGTTAGAAAGTAGGCCGCAAGTCCGCCGCAAGTCCACCGAAAGTCTGCCGGAAGTCTGTCGGACAGGCTGTCCGACTTTTGTAGACGAAAAGTACGACCGTGTGTACGCGGCATAAGAATCTCTGCTCCGGTGTGGTACCTGTCCCCTAAACACACCAGCTGAAGCACTGCATGGCACCTTTTAGCTTGACTCAAGGAATAGCACTTTGAACGCTTAGGGGGTACCTGATGTTCATAGGACAATTCTGCAGAGGAGGGCATGGAGGTGGCAGAAGAGGAGGAGGAGGGGGTAGAGCTCACAGGTTTGGCATCATCACCACCAGCTGTATGGAGACGTGAGGGCACAACAAGCAGCATCACTGAGCCCTGTCCTGCATACTTTCAAGTTGAAAGTGTGCTGTGAACAAAATATCATCTCTGTCCATGCTTGCTGGACCACGTGCCAGCAGTAATGTGGATTTTACGGCTGACTGTCTTGCGTAACAATGCCAAAACATTCCCTTCCACGTGATGGTAGAGAGATGGAACGGCCTTACGTGAAAAGTAGTAGCGACTGGGAACCTGCCATTGTGGTACAGCTTTGACAAGCTTGCATTTAGACGCTGGGCATGTGGGTGGCAGGGACTGTATTTTTTTTTCCGCTGCAGCAGAAAAAATTGCTGACTACAGTCTACAGCTGGTGATGTGCTGCTGGCAGATGTGCTGCCTAGGACCTTGGACACCCTGTGCTATACCATCATCCCTGTCAGTGGAGACTGCTAAGGAGGAGGAGGGACAGATTTGTGCCCCTTTTGTGTGGCTTTTAGGTGCTCTTGCCAATGGGCTGAGTGGTTGGACCTTAAATGCCTTGTTCAGCATGTGGTACCCAAATGGCTGGTGTTTTCCACACTCCATGCTGTCCAGTGCCCCCATGTGCTCTGTTCATGCACAGGATGAAGTATGTCATCTGAGTCAATGGAAGTGACATAGAGAACTCCATAATGAGGCAAAAACCACATTCTCCACCATACAGCCACAGAATGCCCCTGCCCAGACACTTCAGGAAGTTGGGTCAGGGTATAAAACACCTGGAACTTCAGGAGTTGACCCCGGTCCATGACAAAGGAGCAATATCCTGCTATGGAAAAAAAGGTGAACCCTCTTGTTCAGTTTCAAATACTGCTCTATACAATCGAACATACCTCCTGAGATGCAGTTTGGTAAACAAATTGTAAAATTAAACAATGCACAGATACAATCCACAGGCAGCAAGATGGACTTTTGAGGTGCTAGAGCAACTCAACAAAATAAAAATCCACAAAATTGTATTACAATATATATATAGATATATAAAATCACATGGAGTATAGACAAAAACAATATACACATAAAAACCTTCCTTAGATACCTCCCATAGATGTAAAGGCACCAAAACATATTACAATTATAATATTTAATTCTAGTAAATGTGGTGGCTTCCATGGGTAGGCGATCATTCAATGTCTTAACGTGTTTTGCAGGGACACCTCATTTCTTCAGGAGGTGAGGGGAGCTAAATAAAAATAGTGGAAACAAAACAATTGAAAATACAAAAGATAATATACAACACTTGCAAGTAAATAGCACATACTTGTCTGATTTGAACTCACCGAGCCGGGAAAGTCTAGCACCAGAAAGGGGGAGGTACTGTATGGTCAGAGTATGCTATCTCTCCCTGGAGGCAGGTGTGAGAGTAATTACAAGGCAGCAAACAAATTACAAATAAGTATAACAAGGCCTAAGTAATAAAAAACATAAATAGCCTATTAATATAAGGGTCAGGTTGTAATGTAGTTGCTTGGCCCCACCATAAGGCTTTTTTGCAAAAAAAAAAAAAAAAATGCATAAAATTACTGTCATAAACCAAGAACAGTGCAAATTACAGTAAACCATTAGTAGAATAAAGGCTACAGTTGCAGATCACTATAAAAAAAAAAAAATATTAATCCAATAACACGGGTCTCTCGGATTATCGCACTCAACACTGAAGGCCAAATCCCACCATGGAACATCAAAAGGTTAACCCGTTACCCATAAGGTTCAAAATATATGACCAAAAATGAAAGCGAACTATTCATGCTCCGGATTCATGCAATTAACTGCAGCCAGCAGTAGTCAAAACAGAATACAGTACATCTGCAGAAAAAAAGCCCTATAAGCTTGAGCCAAACATTCCATTTACACAGTAGCCTGGGTCAGCAAAGTTCTGAGCCAACAGTGTCTGTAATGCAACCATAAAATGCAATAAGGTAAAAAAAAACCTTATGACTTTGGAAGCACTTTAAAATCACTGTTCGCCACCAAACAAAATCTAAAAACATTTTTTTTTCTTGATTCATATTCCTCAGGACAGTGCCCATCCCCCAGTACTATTTGTTTTACAATCACTTGCCTATTAGCCTAGAAAATGTTCAATACTGTTTTTCAACACTCGGCTCTCTTCAGCTTCAGTGGGTTTGGATTATGTGCCTGGACTCAAGGTTAAGCCTCTCCTGGCTGGAAGTCTCTCCTGTACAGCCTCTAGAGGAGCCTTTATGGAGAGAGCCCCAATCTGGTGGTCTCAGCGGCAAGTATTGCTGGCATTTACAAGCTTTAAAGAAGCTTAAAACATTAAAGTGGCCTCCTACCTTTATCATCTATTCTTTATAATGTCCATTTCTGCCTCCGTTCTTATTTTTGTGAGTTCGGCTGGGCTCGGTAGTGCTACAAGCTGGGTAACTTCCAGCATGGTGGCCCGTCCTCCTCAGCGCACTGTGCATGCGCCGGGGAAGTGATGTCGTTTGGCTAGTTTCTTTGCCCTTCTCCAAGATGTCGCCCGGAACGACGAATCGTTACTGCGCATGCGCGGTGACATCATTTCCGCCGCGGCGGCAGGGGCGGATTTAAAAAGGCCTGTAACCGGTCAGTTTGTTACTGATGGTTACAGGCACACAACAGGAAATCCCTGTTGCGTTCCTTGCTGTCCTCAGTCTCAGGTAAGTCCCACATCTTATCTTAGGTTAATTTGTAGCCATTTCGTTGCTCCTTTATCGCTTTTGCAATGCTATACTGTGTTAATCTTCATTAGATACTATCTCCTGTTGCACTGTCTTCATGGAGGCCACTGCCCAAGCAGACCACCCTCATCATATGAGGTAAGAGGTGCCCAGCATGTATGGTAGGTATGAAGAGAGAAAAAGAGTGCATATTTGCTAATGTTGCGATTTTTGACAGCTCTTCCAGGTCTAAATCTTCCAACTCCAAGCATCATGGATGCTCCAGTCATACCTCGAGCCATGGAAGATCTAGAGGGAGTCGCTCAAGATCCTCATCTCACCACCGTCACTCCGGTCACAGCCACTCACACTATAGTCGCTCATGCCGGAGTCGCTCACATAGAAGATCACCTTCTCCCCATCATGGGAGGAGCTATTACACCCGCCCTGCAGTAAACGCCTGCTTGGTGTGCGGAGCTCCAGCTTTGCCAGGCAAACTAGCCTGCCAGGCATGCTTTATTAAAGCAACCAAAGAGAAGGAGTCTGATGTAAGAGAGGTAACTGATCTCATCAGAGAGTCCGTGCAAGAGTCTATTTTAGAGACAACACTCCCTGAGCCAGACAAGGCAGGCCCAAGCACAGCTTCCGTAACCCAAAATCCTCCTATCGGTTCAGATGCAGAGTCTGACAATGATGATTCAGAGACTGCTACTGAATTTGACTTCACTCTGGTGGAGCCCTTTATAAGATCAATGAAGGAGGCCATAGGATGGGAGGAAGAAAAGGAAACACCTCGCAAAGTCTGGAAGTACTTTCCGAATTTAAAGAGGGAACCAGAGTCCTTCCCCTTCATCGAAGAGCTGGAAGACCTCATTAAGGATGAGTGGGAGAGATTGGACAAAAGATCTAATCTGAACAATAGATTAGCTAAACTGTATCCTTTGAAGGAACAGAAGGTGAGTTTGCTATCCCACCCGCCGGTGGTTGACGCTTCCTTAATGCGACTTGCAAGACATGTTACTTTACCTATAGATGATGCAGTAACTTTCCGGAACGTGTTGGATCGGAAGATCGATTTGGACATGAAAAAAGCACAGCAGGAGGAGCATGTAGACCCGTGGTAGCAGCAGCCACAGTAGGCAAAGCGATTTCTGGATGGTCTGCTAATATAGAGAAATCCATTCGTAAAGGAGTTGACCAGGAGAAAATAATCAGTTCTCTTCAGGAATTAAAGCTGGCAGGCGATTTTGTGGCAGAAGCCACAGTGAATGTCATCTGTTCTTCTGCAAGGGCTATACTGGTGTCAGTAATGGCCAGAAGAGCTCTGTGGCTCAAGCCATGGGTGGCGGATGCAGCATCAAAGACCAAATGGTGCAAGATCCCTTATGATGGGGTGAATCTCTTTGGCTCTAAATTGGACTCAGCAATCTCCAAGGTAACAGGGGGAAAATCGGGTCTGATTCCTTCTGACAGAAGACCTAATCCTCAGAAGGGTCCTTCTTTTAAACACAACCTTCTGGAGCGGTACAGGGAGGCAAAAAAATATAGGCCAGGAAGAGAGTTTTACCTCCCTGGCGGTATGATTATTTTGGATTTTAGGTGCTGAAAGCGGTACAAATTAATTTGCATGGAAATTTGGTGTTTTATATTGTAGGCCTTTAATTCTTAACAATAACACACTTAAATCTGTCCACCAAGAGTCTAGTAGATATCCCGGGTATGATGAAGTTTGAAACACAAAAACATAAATTATAATATAATAAATAAATATAAATAATTTAAAAAAATAATAATATAATAATAAAATAAATTTCCCCACGATTCACTATCGCTCAATTCCGCAAGTGTTCTAATTTACTATCGCTGTTTTCTAGCTGGTCTAAAGCCACTTTTGACGTAAAGGGACACTTTTTGGTTGCTATGGACAATCTCAAGTTTCCAGGCAGAAAGAACAGCATATATAATATAAAACTGCATGCAGGGCATTGGGCAAAGCACTGGGGACAAAAGGGATGTGAAATAATTTCATAAAGTACTGTAATCTGTAAGATTACAGTACTGTATGTGTTATGATTTTTACTTTTTTTTTAATTTGCCGCCAGGCTCCGCCCCATGCGTCGCGATGCTCGCAGGGAATGGAGCCTGGCACAGAGAGGCTTCGGAGGAGACAGAGCCTGCAGACACAGCGGGGGACATCGCTGGATCCTGGGGACAAGGTAAGTAACACTGCACCAGGATACTGCAATGTAATCCCGAGTGTGGCTCAGGGTTACCGCTAATGGTGCTGAAATTTAACCCCGAGCTACACTTGGGAAAACCGTCAGGATGGCTACAAGGAATTGGAAGAATCCAAAATCTTCTTTTCTGAAGCTTCAGAAGTCCAAGACCACCTCGTCGGGGGAAAATCAGAAGTCTTTTTGAGGGTACGCCCATCCTACCTGGGAGAGTCGGAGCCAGGCTCAGAAAATTCAAGCAGTTCTGGACGGAACACATAAAGGATGCATGGACATTGTCCACAGTAAAGCATGGACACAGATGGAGGTTTCTAGACCAAATACCGGAAAACCATTTTCAGTCAACCAGACTGCCGTTATCTCCAATCAAAAGATTACTTCTCAAATATGTGGCGGAACTAGTAATGAAGGGGGCAATTTTGGAGGTTCCATCTTCCCCTCTCTTCCTGGTAAGAAAGAAGACGGGCGACTTATGACCTGTTATGGACTTGAAAGGACTCAAAAGAAATATTCAAGTAGAAGCTTTCAAAATGGAGAGCCTAAATCAATTCTGTTAGTGGTAAACTTAGGAGATTGGATGGTTTCCGTAGACTTATTGGATGCCTATCTACACGTGCCCATACACTCCGCCTTTCAAAAGTTTCTGCAATTTTCAGTTGATCATCAACATTTCCAGTTTCAGTGTCTTCCATTCAGCATCTCCTCCGCTCCCAGGACATTTACCAAGACTCTCCTTCCTGTGGTCGCACTTCTGAGGGAGAAAGGCCTGAGGCTCCATCACTATTTAGACAATATTCTTCTCCTAGCAGACACTCAGGAAACACTGATTTCACCATCGCACTATACTGATCAACACACTTCAGAGTTTCGGGTGGTTGATCAATTGGAAAAAGAACAGTCTTCAGCCTACTCAAAGTATGACCTTTTTAGGGGCAGAACTCGATACTCGATCAAACAGAGTCAGTCTACCTCAGGAAAAGATAGGTCCCTAATTCTCGGTTCACACAGGGGCAACACGACTCTGGCCGCGACTTTGCCAAGCGACCTGAACACGACCTGAGGGCGACACCACAGCGCGACTTGGGGCGACTTGGGGCGACTTACAAGGCGACTTCAAGTCGCCTCCAAGACAGGCGACTTTCCAGTGGCCAATCAAACTACAATCCGCTCTGGGGGAGGGAGGGGTTTGCTTGAAAAAAACATCTTCTCTTCCTGTGAAGTCGCTTCACTATAGACCATGATCCGACTTGTAGGCGACTTCCATTGAAATCAATGGGTACAAGTCGCCTACAAGTCGCCTTGAAGTAGTACAGGGACCTTTTCTGAAGTCGGAGCGACTTCAGTAGCATACATATAGACGGCTCTCATTCACTTACATGGACTTTCAGATGTCAAGCGACTTGGGGCGACTTGAGGTCTGACAAGTCGGATCCCAAGTCGCGGTAGTGTGAACCGGCACTTACTGCAAAATTTAAGGAGGCTAATGGCGGCAAAATTCCTTCCATAGTCTGTCTGAGCATTTTAGGGTCAATGTCGGCCACTCTACCGATGATCCAATGGGCACAATGGCACATGAGGACATTGCAGTACTCATTCGTTACCCAGTGGAATGGAACATCAATGTTCCAGTCGATCACCATTCACCGCATTGTGAACCAGTCAATTTGGTGGTGGATGCATACAGACAATCTAAGGAGGCACAGACCGATAGTCCACCCAGAACCAGAGGTGATCACCTCGGATGCCAGCCAGACAGGTTGGGGAGCTCACTATCGGAATCAGGCGGCTCAAGGTCGATGGCAGTTCTAAGCGAAGGATCTAGTGTCGAATGTCCTAGAGCTCAGAGCATTCTTACGGACCCTCCAAGCCTTTGGCCCACCCTTGAAGGGGAAGAGTGTTCTAATCCGGATGGACAAAGGTGGCAGTAACATATATCCAGAGATAAGGAGGTATCAGAAGCAGTACACTGTTGGAGGAAGTCCGTTCCATCCTAGATTGGGTTTAGATATTATATTAGATCTGCAAGATCTGCAAGCAGTATATGTTCCGGCAACTCAGAACCTGCTAGCTGACTGTTTGAGCAGAGAGTTCTTATCGAACAATGAGTGGTCCCTGAACCAGAATAATTAGTCAGAATAATTATAATACAATTATAATACAATACGGGTAATACAATTCTACATGCGCGCAGTGCACATCCACGACCCCTTATTCAAAGTATCCCCTTTAGCCAGTACATACTTCTAAAACGTAATGGTTCAAAAGACACCGATTTTAAACGTGAAGCTGATCTTCTCTATCAACAGCTCTTGGCAAGGGGATACAGTAAAACGAGTCTTAAGCCTTTAAAAAAGCCATAGCCAGACCTAGGAATACCATCCTTTTCCCAGGACCAAAACAAACAAAATTCAGATACAGTGAGATTTATCACTACCTATTCTGATCGACATCAAACCATACGTTCGATAATCCAAAAGCATTGGCATATTCTTACTTTCAATATGTTTTTATTTTCAATTACGTCATACAGTTTATGCATTGACATATTAGAATACACAGGAGGGAACGCCTCCTCGAACATGAGACATAAAGGTTACAATTCGAGAAGGATAATAACATATAACATACGGTATCTCATCCTTAAAGGCTGTTGTTGGGGTCAACCTGATATATATCCGTATCTTTGCTCTAAATAATCAGTCTCCAAGTATAGTCCCTAAAACATCACGGGATCTTTCCCCTACCCTGGCACCCTTGACGGGATCTAGGTGTGCCAGGTGGGGAAATCTCCGTACTTCTCCTTTGCCCATTAGGGTGGAGCCATCAGGAGTATGGAGGGATTATGAATCCCCGTAAGCTAGGTAGTTTACCGTATGGTAGCTTCATATTGAATTGCCACCAGTTAGCTAACTGATGTGAGGTAGAAGACAGGAAGAAGAGTTGAAAGAGAGGGAGAGAAGAGTGAGGAGGGAGGGGGGGTGGAGGAGTTTTTCAAGGTGGGTGAGGGGGGAGCAGGAGTACATCTGTGTACCTCTAATATTACTGAAGGTTGAATTCGTCTAGGTGTGGGTTAGGAGTTGTTGCGCACCTGAACCCCTGGTATGAGGGAGGTTCCCATATATTGGGCCCAAGGTTCCCATATTGTTTGGAATTTTGGGGAGGTGTTTGTCAGGATGCTAGAAAGTTTTTCTTGGGCCATAATCCATGAAACCTTCCTTTTTACTGCATTGAACGAGGGCCTCGGCTGTTTCCAGGCTTTGGCAATGGAGATTTTGGTGCCCAGTAATATAAAGTTGATCAGTGTTTGTGTAGCCTTCGAAATTCCAGATAGGTTAGCGTTGAGAATAGCCACCTCTGGGGACCTAGGGATCTGGCAAGTCGTCACCTTGTAAATCATAGAGAAAACTTTTCTCCAAAAAGTGCGTATTTTGGGGCATTCCCACCAAATGTGGGCCATTGTGCCCAGGTGTTGGCATCCTCTGAAACATAAGGGGTTCACTAAGGGATAGATTGCTGCCAACCTGGTAGGGGTCAGGTACCATCTAGTTATCAATTTGATGCTTGCCTCCCTCAAGGAGATGTTCTGGATCCCCTTAAAGGATTTAGTTAGAGCTGCTTGCCAAATCTCTATGTCCCTGCAGCATCGGAAGTCAGCCTCCCAAGCCTTCATATATGTGGTTTTGTCCGTAGGGCAAGTGAGGGTCGAATATATCACTGATATGCCTCCCCTCTGCTCCATGGCTTGTCCGCACCATTGTTCGTATACAGTAAATTTAGGGGGAAGCGGTTTCTCCTGCCAAATAGTTTGGAGAATGTGGGCGATTTGGTAAAAGCGGAATCGTTCCGATTCCGGGAGGTCCAGGTGTTTGATACAGAATTTGAGGGTGATTGGTCCATTGGGGGTGAAGAAGTGCCCTATCCGGTATAGCCCGTTGTCCAGCCACCATTTGAATGCTGAGATGTCAAGTCCAGGTGGGAAGTCAGGGTTGTGGAACAGGTGAGCTAGGGGACGACCCGTGGAGACCAGGGCTGTGGAGTGCCGGAGGGAGTCCCAAAGGGCGCAGGAGTGGGATAAAGTGGGTGATAGGATGGGCGGTCTAGATTTAGTCGGGCACCAAAGTATGTAGTCTAGCGTATGTTTGGGGATGGCCTGTCTTTCAATATTCACCCAGTTTGGTTTTTCACAGCGTGAGTAAATTGAGGACAATTGGGCTAGTCTAGCAGCCAAGTAGTATTTATGTAGGTTTGGAAGACCCAGCCCTCCCTTGCGTCTGTGAAGGAAAAGGATGCTCTGAGGGATACGATATCCTTTCTTACCCCAAATAAATTGGAGTATTTTACTCTGTAAAGCTCTCAGGTGGTCCTTCCTGATTGGGATAGGGAGGGAGCGAAAGAAGTAGAGGAGCCTGGGGAGTAAGGTCATCTTAATGGAGTTGATCCGACCCAGCCAGGAAAGCTCGTGTTTTGACCATGTAGTAAGGTCTGCCTCCAGTTTCCTGAAGAGTGAAGGATAATTTTGTGCATATAGAGTTTCCGTCGTGGCCGTCAGTGGGATACCTAGGTAGCTAATGGATGTGTCACCCCATTTGAAGTGGAAGGATTGTTTTAGAGATTCAACTGTTTGTGGCGGTAAGGCAATATTAAGTGCTTGAGATTTGGCGAAATTAACTTCGAGTCCAGAAATTTAAGCAAAGTTCCTCAACACTAGGCAGAGATTAGGTAGTGTAGTGAGGGGGGATGTCAGGAAAAGGAGGAGGTCGTCGGCGAAAAGCCTACATTTGTGCGTCTGGTCTCCACAGGTCACCCCTTTTATATCCGGGTTCTGTCAAATTGCGATCACTAGGGTTTCTATGGCTATTGCGAAAATTAGGGGGGATAGAGGGCACCCTTGCCTAGTGCCACGTAAAATGTCTATTGGTTTGGAGTAATGACCTTGGAGGCGTATTTGGGCCTTTGGTTGTGAGTAGAGAGCATGCAGAAGTCCCAGAAAACGGTCGCCAAATCCCCATCTCTCCAGCACAGTGAAGATGTATTGCCAGGAGACCGTGTCAAAGGCCTTCTGCAGGTCTAAAGATAGAAGGAATCCCGATTGGTTTGGCCCTCCTTATTTGGTCAGGACCCTGTCTCCCGGGTATGTTTTTTTTTTTTTTTTTTAATTTTTTTTTTTTAATTTTTTTTTAAGACTATAAAAAAAAATGAAAAAAAAAAAAAACGCAAAACGCAAATCGCGGCAAAATCGCGGCAAAATCGCGGCAAAATCGCGGCAAAGACGCGGCTCAAAAACTTGGCAAGCATGAAAAAAAAACCTCCAAAAATGCTCAAAAGCAACATGCATAGGTGTGAATCGAGCCTTAGGGAGGGTAGGGGGATATCCTCCAGAAACTGAGGGATTAAGTTCGCGTTTGGCGTATTTGTTTGGCTATATAATTTAGAGTAAAAACCCCGAAAGGCTTCTAGTATCTTTGAAGGGTTGGTTGTGGGGGGTTGACCATTTATTCTGAGTTTGGGGAAGGCGTGGGTCTTGATGGGGAGAGACAGTTTTATAGCTACGAGGGGACCTATTTTGTCTGCCTGAGTGTAAAATTTTTGTCCATTCCAGCGAACGGCCTTTTCGGCCTTGGATGTGAGTGCTAGATTGAGATCAAGTCTAGCTTTATCGATAAGGGAAACAGGGGTCTTGGAGGGGTCTTTTTTGTGGGAAGCCTTTAGAGTGGTATATTCCTTGTCCAACCTAATTAGGTCTGCTTTTTGTGCTCGTTTGGTTTGAGTGGCAATCTGGATGAGTTTACCTCTTATAAAAGCTTTATGTGCAGCCCATAACGTTTCTGGAGAAATGTCCTCTGATTTATTGAGTTTAAAGTATTTTTGTAGGGCTTTTTCAAGTTCAATGACCCTGAGGGGGTCAGATAATAGTGACTCATTCAGTCTCCAATGTCCCCTGGATCCGCCCAGGGGGCCTGTTTTGAGTGATATGGTTACTATGGAGTGGTCCGAGAGGGCCGACTCCCTGATTTGAGCTTTGTGGATCAAAGGGAGTAGGGAGGATGAGGTTAAAATGTGGTCAATCCTCGCATAGGTGTTATGAGGAGGAGAGTAATAGGTATCGTCCCTTTTGTTGGGGTTAAGCTCCCTCCAAGTGTCAGCTAAGCCGTGTGCATGGATTATCTTTGCGATCCTGAGGCTCTCTTTGGTGGGTCGTGTTAGTTGAGTCGGTAGGGGTTTAGACTTGTCCAATCCCTGATCGAACTCTGCGTTCGAGTCTCCGCCAAAGATGACCGTTCCCTCCAATTTCTGAGCGAGGCTGCGCAGTAGGGAATCAAAAAATTTTGCTTGTCCTCTATTTGGGGCATAGTAGGAGACCAGGGAATACAGGTGGTCCCCCACTGTGCCTTTGACCATGATGAACCTGCCCTCTGGGTCAGCGAATTCAGAGATCTTTACAAATTTAAGATGTTTGGAGACAATGATTGCAACTCCCTTAGTTTTGTTGTCAGCGCTCGCTAAGAAAAACTGTGGGAAGTGAGGGTGGAGATACTTAGGGCTATACCGGGAGGGGAAGTGCATTTCTTGCAGCATAACAATGTCTAGCTTGAGATGCTTGTAATAATCGAGGACCTTTCTCCTCTTAATCTGGGAATTGATTCCCTGTACATTGTGGGAGGCTATGTGGGAGTTCAGCTGTAGGGTCGTTAGCCATGGAGCAGTTGGAGTGAAGTGCAACGGTCCTCATGTACCCTTTGGTGTGTGGGAACCTGGACTGTAGGATGATGATCATTCATTTTTCTTGGTGGGAAGATATCAGGAACTTCCGTGGGTGTGTGTGTGGTATCTGAAACACAATATGTGGTTAGGCACATTGTGGTGATCGGGGAGGAGGGGTGGGGGTGCAGGATAGAAAAGAAAAGGTCTCCTAGAAAAGAAAGAAAAGACGTAGGGAAGGAGAAACCCCCTATGTCTTTTAGAAAAAAATTAGAGTATGTCTGGCCCATCTGGGCTCAAACAGCCTAGCCCCTAGAGACCTACGGGTGTCTAAGGGTTAGGTGGGTGCGCAAGTGTTTCCTCATGAAACCGAACGCCCAACAGAAAACTTGTTCGCTTAAGGGAAAAAAAAATGGAAGAAAAAACAAAGAAAATTTTTGAAACTATTACCAGTGTATGCCCGGTTATCTCAACAGTGTGACTAGCTAGTGGCCCTAAGCCTCCGCCCATTATAGTAACCTCCTAGGTCTCTATTCATTCGCTATCACAGCAGAGCATCCATAAACTAGACCTGAATAAAATCCCTAATCATGGGGGTTAAGATCCCTCCCCCCCCCTTCATGGATAGGCGTGAGGATGCAGCCCCTCTCAATCCGGAGAGGCACAGCTCCCTTGAGCTTAATAGATATGACATTGGGCCAGCTAAGAGCAGCAAAAAAATAAAGAGGGAAATTGTGAACAAAAACCCAAAACCCCCCCCCCTGGAACCAGAAAAACAAAAAACAAAAAGTTCTGAAAAGTCAGAAAACGATGCCCGGTTGGCTAGCCTGCCTAATGACTAGGCACGAGGGATCCCCCTGTTCCAGGGGATGATCAAACCAGTCCCTACTTCACAATCGGGGTAGAAGAGATGCAGTTCACATCATCACTGGTTTCAGGTTTGGTTGTTGCCTTTGGCTTTCTTTGCTTTTCCTGTTGACCACAGGGGAGATTGAGGGCTGGTGGGGGTCTGTCGTTTGTTGGAGTTGGTCCCGGCATTGGTTGTGTCCATTTTGGCTTCCTGGGAGATGATTTTCAGGTGCAGGAGCAGTTTTTCACCTTCTGGGAGGGAGGAGAAGGCGTATTGTTTCGACTTGACGGAGAATTTAACCGCCCACTTGTATTTTATGTCTCTTTGGGTGAGAGCGAGAAGCAGGGGCTTCAATGATCTCCTCCTCTGGATCGTAGAGGGTGAGAGGTCTGCGAAGATCTGTACTGGGTGTCCCATGCACTGCACTGAGTGAGAGGATCTGGCCTGTCTCATCACTTCCTCTTTAACTGTGTAGTGGTGGGGCTTAGCGATAATATCTCTTGGGGTGCCGTCTTTTCTGGGGGGCCCTAAGGCTCTGTGTGCCCTGTCCAATTCAAGGCGTTGAGAGGAGATATTAGGGATTAGATGTTTAATCAGGTCCTGGACTGCTTCTGGAACATTGTGAATCGTTTCCCGTAGGCCGCGGATTCTGATGTTATATCGTCTTGACCTATTCTCAAGTTCGTCAATACGAGCCATTGCTAGGTCCAATTGATCTTGCACAGTGCTGATGTGCTGCGAGTGTTGGTTAGTGATAGCTATAGTGTCCTCCATTTTGTGTTTGATCGTATCGATTCGGGCCCCTAAATTAATAAAGTCTGCCTTCAGGTCCCCTGTAATTTTAGCTGCCGTTTGAGCCGGGCCTCTGTCCAAAAGTTCAGAGAATCTGTGGAAGAGGGAGTCCATGTGAGATGCAGGGTCACTGGCAGGGGAGGCATATGGAGGGAGGCCTGAGTGACCTGAGATGGATCCCAGGGGGGACAGAGGGCCTTCACAGAGGGGGCGATCCTGCAGGGATCCTGTAGAGGCTGGAGAAGGGGTCAACAGAGGTGGGTATCCCGGTTGTCTCCCTGGGGTGAAGTGAGGGGGAGTGTGGGGTTGCTCTGACCTGTAGTCCGCCGGGCCTGTGGAGCAGAGAGTCTGAGGCTGTGGCTGTGCCTGTGTAGCAGCGGCCATCTTGGAAGTCCCAGCCGTTCTTGTTCTCTCCAATTGTGGCCACAGGTTCCATTTCACCGGGGCCCCGGTCATATGGGGGTGTAGCTGGGACCTTGGGGCACGTCTCCAGGTGTTTTAGCTGTGCGGTGGTGCGCTGTGGTCAGTGCTGTGGGCGCCGGTAAATCGTGAGGGAGCGGAGCTCTAGGCTTTAGCGGCCATCTTGCGAGCCCCGCGCATGCGCACTCAGCATTGGCATATTCTAATGTCAAATCCTACCATTAGCAAATACATTGGGTCCAGGACTGAAATTACTATTCGACGAGCCAGATCCATCAAAGATTGTTTGGTACGAAGCCACTATTATAAGTCAACCAATGCGATACAGTCCCCCACAGGTCTTTTTCAGTGTGGCAGATGTGATTTTTGTGATCTTTTATTGGTAGGACCCTCCGTTCTTCTCCCAAATGGTCGCACCCATATTTTACGGCATCACATTACTTGTTAAACTCAAGGAGTTATCTACATCATATTCTGCCAATGTGGAGCCTTCTACGTCGGAAAAACTATTAGGCCCTTTTGGAGAAGAATAAAAGATCATGTATATTATGCCATGAATGGTCTTCTAAATACCACTATGGGTTATCATATAGTGTTTAAACACAAATATAACCCTATGGTATTTAAATTTGCTGCCCTAAATTTCGCTTGCGACCTACCATTTTACCCTTCCCGGGCTGTTCCCCCCCCTTGGTACTTGATAACATTTGTTTTCGCTACAAAATTATGCAGAATTATATATATACTCTGTTCTGTATCATTTGCAATATTCATTATATGAACTGCGTAGGGACCTGTATGTTGGCTACTATGACACTTGGCCATATATACTTAATACACAGTTACTCTGTTTTTTGTTCTTATGCTAATTGTTGCAAACAATGGTATTGGTATGTAATAATGTTTCGTACCCTTTAAGGTTTATTATGCATCTCTGTTTTGTTTTTAATTTAGCATGTGTTGCCTACTTGTGGGACTATAGGACGATACACTCCATATATAGTTTTTTTTTTTTTTGGTTTTACACTATTTTCTTTGATTGCCTATGTGGTTTTTAGCAAGCTGTCATTATTCCACTGTCATATTGATGGGGCTGCTATGTGGATCCACCTAAGTAGTGCTGTCTTTCTAATGTTTATTCATCTGCTTCATGTGTGTATGCCTTCTCTGCAGGTTTGTGTGCACTGTTCTGCTTACGATGCTGAACGGCCTTGTCCCTGCTGTTTGTCTCCAGTTGCACGGACAGACGGCGTGCAGTGTGTGTGATTTCCTACATTGTCCATTATTTGTCCATCTAAATATCTATAGTGCATACGCACCCCATTCGCTGCGTTGTCTAAGATAGACTTTTTCTTTATTTCTTCTTTTGCTTTCTATGCGCCACTTGCACATGCGCACGATGTACCTGTTCTCACCTTTCTCCTACATTGCCCATAAGTCCTTGCGCTCCCAGTTATCTGCTATGATTGTGTCACATGACGCTCTCTAGATGATCAGCTGTGTACTCTTCACCATATAAATAGCCCCCATAGCTAGTTAAGCTCTGTGTGCAGGAATTTTCTGTCTCCCAGGGGCATGCTCTTTTACATAAATTGTGGATGTAAGTACCATACTATCTTTATTCAGACACATACTCTCCTCTAATCAGGTATTACTTCTGCTAACTCTATACCTCTCTATTTTATATTTATAGATACAGTGCCCTGTTGTCAGGCTCTATTTAGCCACTAGCACTGCTGAAGTTTAATTAAGGACCCAGTCTCATCTACATTGTGGATGCTATTTTGACCTTTTTGGCCTTTTTCAGACCAGAATTACAAGCCTTTTTTGCCCCTGACTTAGCTGACTTAGCAGACTTAGCCAAACAAACTGTGATTTAGTAAGTTCTTTTGTCCCTACAGAATATTTAACCTTGCTGCACCACATTATAAATGGATATTCATTGAAATTGGTTATATTTGTTTTCCTTTAGTTCATACTCTCAAAACTCACCATTCACCTGATCGTGGGTATATATGATAATGTAATCCAAGCTAAGGTACCTGTTTTCTGTTCGTCCTTTACTTTTGCATCTACAAGTGCTCAAACACATGTTTCTTTTTAAACAAATTTGTCTTTGTATTAGTCGTGATTTTAATGGCATTGTATCTCATTTCAGATAGAGAAATATGTTCTCTTATCTGTTTCGTTTTTGAACCTTTGGCCGTGCCCTTAAGAAGCCTAACAGCGAAACGCGTAGACGCACAAGGGCTCACTGCACAAAAACACAGATGCATTTATGCTACTTTTTTTATCCTTTTTGATTATTTTGTGTTATGTAAATTCCAATAAACTTGATTACTAATACCACTTTTCCTCTCCATTGTTTCTTAGCCTATAAAGTCCGCCTTTCTGGTAATACATAGTAGTACCCTTCTTTGTGGTCCCTGAACCATCAAGTCTTCAATCTCCTGACCCATACCTGGGGAATTCCGGAGATCGATCTGGCAGTAACACCCTCAAACACCAAGTGCCAGAGGTTCCTATCAAGAGCGGCATACCCATCTGCAGAGGGGGTGGACTGCCTTCTTCATCAGTGGAACTTTCAATTGGGTTACATATTTCCACCAACGCCTCTGATTGTGAGGTTCCTATCCAAGCTCAGGAGGTCTTCGGCCTCAGTGATAGCGATAATTCCTTTCTGGCCCAGGAGGCCTTGGTTCACGACTCTGCTGCAGCTCAGTCTGGGGGATCCACTACCTCTTCCATTGTCTCAGGATCTTCTTCACCAAGGTCAGTTCCTCCATCCAGCCATATGATGGCCTGGATGTTGAGAGGATTAGGTTACTAGAGCTAGGCTGTTCACAGGAGGTCGTTTCAACATTACTCCAGGCTAGGAAATACACAACTAATGTCACTTATGACAGAATATGGGACAAGTTCACGTCTATGGCCCAGCAGAATGGTTGGGACCCTCTATCTCCAGAAGTTCTGCAAGTGTTGGAGTTTCTTCAAGCAGGTTTATCTAGAGGACTCACTTCAAGTACACTCAAAGTACAGGTTTCAGCTCTTTCGGCAAAGTCAGGTGTCAAGTGGGCCACTCACCCTCTTCTAATTCAGTTTATAAGAGTGTGTATTAAGATAAGGCCTCCAAGAAGACCGACTTTCCCAGCATGGGATTTATAGATTGTCCTGAATACTCAGATTCGCCTTTTCACCTTTTCAGGTGACTCGATTACCCTATGGAACTTATCTTTGAAATTAACATTCCTTATCGCCATTACTTCTACTAAGAGAGTTTTGGAAATACAGGCATTAATGATTTCAGAGCCCTACATGGTCTTTTACCCAGGCAGGGTGATTCTGAAACCCTCAGACCAATTTACTCCAAAGGTGTCCTCATCCTTACATTATAATCAAGAAATCAATCTTCCATCATTTACAAATGATCAGGGTCAACCACAGTGGATGTTAAGACTACTGTTAGAAAATATCTGTCAGCTACAGTCTCTTTCAAGAAGACTGAAAATCTTTTGGTGATTCCCCATGGAGGGAGAAGAGGCCATATGGCATCATCTTGCACCATCGCATCTTGGCTGGTCAAGATCATCAAGAAGGCCTGACATTCAGAATCTGCTGGTACCTGGAGGCATTAGGGCTCACTCAACAAGGGCAGTGGCAGCTTCCTGGGCAGCGTATTGCAGAGTGTCTCCTGAGACAATTTGCAGGGCAGCAACCTGGTCTTCCAGGCATACATCCATGTCCCACTATTGAGTGGACTCGGCTCAGTTATCAACGGTAGATTTTGGAAGAGCCGTTGTTCGAGCCAATTCTTCAGCTATATAATTAATACTACTACTTTAACTTGCTCCCACCCGACTGGCGAGTTATTTCCCAGTGTGTGGTGCCATGAGGCGTCAGGAAAACTGAAAATTGTACTTATCTTTGCGTAATTTTCCTTTGCTGACGCATCTCCATGGCAGCACACAGCATCCCACTCTTCTTTAAGATGATAGTTACAGAGAATGAAGGGGGTGCCTCTCCTTCAAATTTATAGTAAACCAATCCTGTCAGGTTGTGGGGGCGGAGTCACAACCCAGTGTGTGCTGCCATGCAGATGCATCAGGGAAGGAAAAGTACGGAAAGATAAGTATACAATTTTCCATTTTAGTTACATTTTAACATTGCTGAAAGATGAAATTGTGCACAAAACTACATGAGCAAAAGGAAAAATAAAATTAATTAAATGTGGCTTAATTTGTTTAACAGAAATATAGACTGATTCCATATGTCTGTCTGCCTCTATCTCTGAATGACCTGTGACAGAAAAAGAAAAAAATATATAAAATATTTTGATTTTATTCGTTTGAAATATAAAAAATGGAAGGCATGCCATTTTAATTGTTGGGGAAAGAAAGGAAGAAGTTAGGCATCTAATAGCCTACTAGTAGATGACTTGTCATATTTTTACTTTCTCCTATCACTCAGTTTGCAAGAATAAAGTCTAAACGTAAGTTTAAACTTCTTGCCTTTCCTTCACTTAGTGAAAACTGAATTCTCCCTGGTGTCAGCAAAGGCAGTTTCAACAGTGCAGTGCAACAAGCATGATGGATGGCTTTAATTTGATATTCTTAGATTGTCTTTGATGTTGCTTCTCTACGAGGGAGAACCTGCCACAAAATTAAATTAGCACTGCATCTGTTTTGTATTTTTTCCCCTTTTATAGCCAGAGGGCATTTAAGCTTGCAAAGCATAATAAAATACTAGAATCAAAAATGAAACGATCACTTACTGTGGAGTGGATAGGTTCCTTCCAACACAGGTACAAATCAAGCACTCAGGTTTCAGCACTTTTGTTAATTAAGGAGTATTAGGTTAAAGAATGTCGGATGCTTCACAGGATAGGCTGAAAGCTTCTGGTGGCTTTATTTATATATCATTGCAAAGTAGTAAAAAATCTATGCAGCTGTGCTTGAAGCATTTTTCAGTCACGTTTTGCACTGCATGTTGCCATTTTTAAACCCACATTGTTTATGCATATTTGCATGCAGTTTTCATGCAGTTTGCGTTTTTTTCTCTTTAACCACTTCCCGCCCGGCCCATAGCAGATGAAGGTCGGGCGGTGGTTGTGTTATCCTGACTGGGCGTCATATGATGTCCAGCAGGATAACTCACTAGAGTGCGCCTGCGGGGGCACGCAGCGTGGCGATCGGGGACGGCATGTGTCCCTCGGACACAGCGCTTCCCCAATCACGGTAAACAGCCAGTGATTTTGGCCGTTTACCACGTGATCGGCTGTGTCAACGTCACAGCCGATCACATGTCATAACACTGTGCGCGCCGCCAGAGGAGTGCAGGGCAGGGATCAAGGAAGGCGGGTGCCCCTTGGACACAGCGCTTTCCCGATCAAGGTAAACAGCCAATGATTGGACACAGCCAGTCACAAATGTAAACAGAGGAGCAGTTACCATCTGATCTCTGCTCTCTCCTCACACACCGATCGTGTGAGGAGAGAGCAGGGATCAGTAAGTAAGATATCAGTGTAGTGTTCTGTCTATATATACTGTATACTGTGCACAACATGACCCCCCCAATAAAGAGGACCTGTCACACAGCCCAGCCCATCTGTCAGTCAGCCCATCTGTCAGTCAGCCCATCTGTCAGTCAGCCCATCTGTCAATCAGCCCATCTGATCAATCAGCCCAGCCAATCAGCCCATCTGTCAGTCACCCAATCAATCAGCCCTTCTGTCAATCATCTGTCACAGGCCCACCGCTATCAGTACCGCCATTGGTACCGCCACACAGGCTACCAATTAGACATGTGCATTTCGTTTAGTTCCGAATCGAAATTCGGACAAAATTTTCATTATTCAGACATTGGGATGCATCCGAAATACCGAATTACAATACTAACGAATTTAAACGAATCCGAAATGTTTCTAATCGAAAACCCACGGCCGTAATTCGAATCGAATTCGAATCGAATTCGAAACCAAAGTCGAAATATATTCGATTCGAAAACAAATTTGAAATCTATTCGACTCGAATTCTAAAACAAATTCGAATCGAATTAGAAAAAATATAAATTGATTTCTAAAAAAAAATACAATAAAATAGAATATAAAATAATAAAACAATAGAATAAACATAAAAGAATCGTAAAGAATAGAACAGAATTTAATAAAATACAACAGAATATGATCATCTTCTGAAATTCGAATTTCGAATGGTATAAATTCGAATTCGAAAATAGATTGGAAAATAACAATATATTATATATATATATATATATATATATATTCGAATTCATTCTATATGAAATTCGAATTTCGGAAAATGGTTATATATATATATAAATATATATTTATATATAAATATATATATATAAAACCATTTTCCGAAATTCGAATTTCATATAGAATGAATTTGAATAGAAAAGATTAGACTAGAAATAGGAAATAGACTAGAAAAACAATAGAACAGAATTGAGTAAAATATAATGTGTTTATATATTATATTTTATTCTATTCTGTTCTATTTTTTCTATTCTAATCTTTTCTATTCGAATTTGAATTCATTCTAAATGAATTTCGAATTTCAATAGATGGTTATATATAAATAAATATCTAATATATATATATATATATATATATATATATATATATATATATATATATATATATATATATATATATATATATATATATATATATATAAAACCATTTTCCAAAATTCGAATTTCATATAGAATGAAATTGAATTTAAATAGAATAGAAAATAATATCATAAAAAAACAATAGATCAGATCAGAAAAAAAAAAAAAAATATATATATATATATATATATATATATAACCATTTTCTGAAATTCAAATTTCATATAGAATGAAATCGAATTTGAATATAAAAGATTAGAATAGATTAGAAAATAATAGAAAAGAATATCATAGAAAAAACAATAGAACAGATCAGGAAAAAAAAAATTATATACATCTTTTGAAATTCGAAATTCATATAAAATGAATTCAAATTTGAATAGAAAAGATTAGAATAGAAAAACAATAGAACAGAAAATAATCTAATATATATATTATATTTTATTCTATTCTGTTCTATTGTTTTTCTAGTCTATTTTCTTTTCTATTCGAATTTGAATTCATTCTATATGAATTTCTAATTTCAAAAGATGGTTATATATATAAATATTTTATATATAAATATTTTATATTTATATATATATATATATATATATATATATATATATATATATATATATATATAACCATTTTCCGAAATTCGAATTTCATATAGAATGAATTCAAATTCGAATAGAAAAGATTAGACTAGAAATAGAAAATAGACTAGAAAAACAATAGAACACAATTGAGTAAAATATTGTTTTTCTAGTCTATTTTCTTTTCTATTCAAATTCGAATTCATTCTATATGAAATTCGAATTTCGGAAAATGGTTATTTATATATATATATATATATATATATATAAAACCATTTTCCGAAATTCGAATTTCACATAGAATGAATTCGAATAGAAAAGAAAATAGACTAGAAAAACAATAGAACAGAATAGAATAAAATATAATATATATATTAGATTATTTTCTGTTCTATTGTATTCCTATTCTAATCTTTTCTATTCGAATTTGAATTCATTCTATATGAATTTCGAATTTCAAAAGATGGTTATATATATAAATACTTTTTCTGCAGCAAAAAATTTCATTTTCCGAACTGATTTTGGGGCCCCGTATCTCAAGGCCACTTGGTGCTAGGAACCCCAAATTTGGTGTGCAAACCCAGTGGAACTGGTATCACAACATATCCAAAGCTGAAGTTCCTAGCACTAAGTGGCCCCGAGATACGGGGCCCCAAAATCGGTTCAGAAAATGTCATTCTCTGCTGCAGAAAAGTGCTTGACATTTTCTGAACCGAGTTTGGGGCCTCATAGCTCAGGGCTACTTGGAGCTAAGAACTTCAAATTTGGTGTGCCAACCCAGTGGAACTGGTACCATAACATATCCAAAGCTGGGGTTCCTAGCACTAAGCGGCCCCGAGATACGGGGCCCCAAAACTGGTTTGGAAAATGTCATTCTCTGCTGCAGAAAAGTGCTTGACATTTTCTGAACTGATTTTTGGGGCCCTGTATCTCGGGGCCACTTGGTGCTAGAAACCTCAGCTTTGGAAATTTTATGGTGCTAGTTCCACTGGGTTTGCACACCAAATTGGGGTTCTTAGCACTAAGTGGCCCCAAGATATGGGGCCCCAAATTCGGTCAACTGTGTCCATCTGCAGCAATGTCATTTCGGGACCCTTTGGGTTCAGAGACCCCAAATTTTGGCTGCAGCTAGGGGGCATCTAGGAACCCTTAACTAACGAGTTTGAAGTTCAGGGGACCTATGGCTGCAAATGGGCACAGTGATGCTGCAAATGGGCATTGTTGACCCTCTTTTCCACCTACAGTAGCTGTGCATTTCTCACCCTCGTCTTATACTCGGGTCAATAAGTTTTTCCCATTTTTTTGTGGTAAATTAGGGCCTCGACTTATACTCGGAACGACTTATACTCGAGTATATACAGTATATATATATATATATATATATATATATATATATATATATATATATATATATATATATATATATATATATATATATTCTTATTTTTTTTCTGATCTGATCTATTGTTTTTCTATGATATTATTTTCTATTCTATTTAAATTCAATTTAATTCTATATGAAATAGAATATGAAAATGGTTATAATATATGTATATATTAGATATTTATGTATATATAACCATCATATAGAATGAATTTGAATTCAAATAGAAAAGAAAATAGACTAGAAAAACAATAGAACAGAATAGAATAAAATATAATATATATATATATTAGATTATTTTCTGTTCTATTGTTTTTCTATTCTAATCTTCTCTATTCGAATTTGAATTCATTCTATATGAATTTCGAATTTCAAAAGATGGTTTTATATATATATATATATATATATATATATATATATATATATATATATATATATATATATATATATATATATATATATTTATATATATAACCATTTTCCGAAATTCGAATTTCATATAGAATGAATTCGAATAGAAAAGATTAGACTAGAAATAGAAAATAGACTAGAAAAACAATAGAACAGAATTGAGTAAAATATAATGTGTATATGTATTATATTTTATTCTAATCTATTTTTTTTCTATTCTTATCTTTTCTATTCAAATTTGAATTCATTCTATGTGAATTTCAAACCATCCAATAGATGGTTATATATCAATAAATAACGAATATATATATATATATATATATATATATATATATATATAAATAAAAAATTTCCGAAATTCGAATTTCATATAGAATGAAATTGGATTGAAATAGAATAGAAAATAATATCTTAGAAAAACAATAGATCAGATCAGAAAATATATATATATATATATATATATATATATATATATATTATTCTATTCTGTTCTATTGTTATTCTATTCTATACTTTACTATTCTTTACTATTCAAATTTGAATAGAAAAAAATAGAATAGAATAGAATAGAGTAACAATAGAACAGAATAGAATAAAAAATAATATATATATATTTATTATTATTTTTTTGTAAACGCTATAACTTTTGCGCAAAGCAATCAATAAACGCTTATTGCGATTTTTTTTTAACAAAAATATGTAGAAGAATACGTATCGGCCTAAACTGAGGAAAAAAAAAGTTTTTTTATATATTTTTGGGGGATATTTATTATAGCAAAATCTAAAAAATAATGCGTTTTTTTCAAAATTGTCGCTCTTATTTTGTTTATAGCACAAAAAATAAAAACCGCAGGGGTGATCAAATACCACCAAAAAAAGGTCTATTTATGGGAAAAAAAGGACTTCAATTTTGTTTGGGAGCCACGTCGAACAACCGCGCAATTTTCAGTTAAAGCGATGCAGTGCCGAATCGCAAGAAGTTCTCTGGTCAGGAAGGGGGTAAATTCTTCCGGGGCTGAAGTGGTTAAAGACTTGTAGTTTTATTAGCTGTTTTTTTTTTTTTTGACAGGGGTGCAGTTTCAGTGCTTGCCATAGGTGCCATTTTCACTAGATACGCCTCTGGGAGACACAGAGAGAGAAAGAGAATGTAATCATTTTTATTTACCAATGACAGATGCAGTCTGGGGTGCGCTCAATCCCTCTCACAGCTTTTACTGCCATGGTGACGCGAAACCATGCAGCGTTCTTCTGGTTTGCTGAAGAGGAATATTATCTGAATATTATCTGAATATTATCAAATTCGAAAATAGAAATATTTTCGAATGCGATTGAAATAATTTCTTATACAGTTGAAATAATTTTGAATGCTGTTGAAATATTTTCGAATGCGGTTGAAATATTATCGAATCCGGTTGAAATAATTTTGAGTAAAGTTGAAATAATTTCGAATGCGGTTGAAATATTATCAAGTTCGGTAGAAATATTTTCGAATGCGATTGAAATATTATCGAATACGATTGAAATAATTTCTAATACAGTTGAAATAATTTTGGAAGGGCAGGAGGCGGAGCCTAGCAGAGCAGACATGCATTGTTAGAGCTCCACACCGCTGAGGAGAGAAGAGAAGGACAAAGCGGAGCCCGCAGGCTCAAAAGGTATCCATTTGAACCTTTTTGCCCCAGGGAACAAACTGTGAAAGTTTGGGCAGGAAATATGGTACTGGGAGGAAACCGTGGCAGAAATAAAAATCACCTCACAAAGAGCTCACAGGCACTCACTGCAGCTGAAGTAGCTCCAGTCACCTCACAAGATACAGCATCAGGGCGCTCTCACAGACAGAAAATGTCACAGCAAGACTCTCCATTTGAATCAGATACAGAACAAATCCTCTCACAAACTTCTCCACAAGCCTCCTCAGTATCCCCAGTAATATTATTACAATTTGAAAAGATGCTTCATAAGGCTTTAAAACAAACCTCAGACCAAATAACAAAAAGCCTAACCAAAGAAATAAGAGAGCTGGGAAACCGCACCGCAGCCTTAGAAATAAAAATGGATGAAATTGAAATTACAACCCAAGAAAATATAACAGAATTGGAACAATTAAAAAAAGAGAATTTAATACTTCAAACTAAGCTCGAAGATTACGAAAATAGAGCCAGACGTTCAAACTTGCGCATAAGGGGAATACCTGAAACTGTGACAGACCTGCAATCTACCATTACTGCTCTATTACAAGAACTAAAGCCAGATATCCCTATTGAACGTTTAGAACTGGACAGAGTACACAGAGCTCTCACAGCCAAAAAGAAAGATGGACCCCCACGTGATATAATCACAAAATTTCATTATTACAGAACGAAAGAACAAATACTAATTGCTGCAAGAGAAAAAAAGGAACTTAATTTTCAAGGACACAATTATCAAATTTTTGCTGACTTATCCCAACTTACTATTACTAAAAGACGATCCATGAAACCCCAACTAATGGAACTGCAACGCCACAACATTATGTATCAATGGGGCTTCCCCTTTTCAGTCAGATTTAACTACCAAGGTACAATTTACAGAAGCAGATCAGCAGATGAACTACAACAAACCCTTTTAAAATTAAATCTGACAGAACCCACAAGCAGCAACACTCCCACACGCAGAAGAATGGCGTCATCTTCACCTTCAGGCAGCACCCAGAAAATTTCAGAACAAAATGGGAATCATCATTCTCACAAAAGAGGCCGTTATGCCACATCATCCATGGACCAAGAAGATTCAATGGACTGACATCCTAATTCCTGATATCTCTTCATTTATTATACTAAGAGATGGTTCTCTATAAAAAACCTATAGTTATAACTGAATGTAACTGCATTCTGATAGTCACACACTGTGTGGGATCATGTTACATTCCAGTTATATTTCTTATTACTCCTGATTCATATAGCCTTAGAATATATAAGTGAAATAAGGAAATTCTTGTTCAGTTATATATTATCAGGTAATAACAATAGATTTATTACTTTTTAGGACAAATATGTTCAAAAATCCAGAAGTAATGGAAGCTTTTTCTTTCTTTTCTTAAAACAAATATATTATTACCTAACTAGTTCCTAGAATTATGTTTTTGTTTATTCTAATCTGAAGCAATACAACCTCAATTTTATGAGTTAACATATCTAAACAGTTGCATATGAATAAAATATGTAATTGTTTACTCTAAAAGGGTTAAAATCCCAAAATAATTCAAACTATCTTCATCAATACCAAAGTTATTAACAGTACCTTTCTAACTGAATTATTTAGCCTAGGGCAAGACTAACCATATACAACCACCCTGGAAAAAATAATTTCAACAAAAACTATATTCTGCACTCCAATTAATGAAACATCATTTTGATGTCTTTTGACATAGCACTTCTCTCCTGTAAGCGGAAGATCCGTGTACCCCCATTAGCCCTCCTCATTCTCCCAACCATATTATGTGGGAGTGTGACGAAGGCACTTATTCCCCTGAGAGAGATATTTATTCTCTTTCACGGGTAAATTTTGATTACTTGCAAAAAATAATTTATACAATGTATCATCTAATCTCATATGTTTTTTGTTTACTCTTTACTCCAGAATTCATTGGCTTCTTTTCTATCTATTCATCTCTTCAGTCCACACAGGTTGATCTGCGCAGTCAGCTCTGCATAACAAAAAGTAAGTCAAAACTATTTGATCTATTGCCATGGCACCACTGAATATACTTTCCCTGAATGTTCAGGGAATAAATGTCCCTCAAAAAAGGACCAAAGCCTTCCGTACTTTCCATAACAAGAAGGCTCACATAGTATGCCTCCAAGAAACACACTTCACCAAAGATTCTACTCCAAAATATATTTCTCCTTTTTATCAACAAATTTACACGGCTTCTGCCTGTACCAAGCAAAGGGGAACTCTAATTGCATTTCACCGATCCACACCATTCACCTTATCATCAGAAATTAAAGACCCAGAAGGTAGATACCTGATACTCATGGGTTATATAATGGATACAGCAATCACGGTGATTTCCTACTACGCTCCTAACAAACAACCTACACCATTCCTCTCACATATATTACAAGTGATTAATACACACAAAATAGGAACAGTGATAATGTGTGGGGATTCGAACCGGGTCCTCCTCCCATTTCTAGATAAATCACCTTTTACACCATCCAAAATAACCTCTAGATTACCTTTTTCTCAACTTCTTTCCAAATACAATCTGGTAGATTCATGGAGAGAAAGTAACCCAATGAAAAAGAAATTCACTTATTTCTCGCACCTCATCAAACCTTCACCAGAATAGATCATATTTTTCTAACAATAGGAATGATACCAGAAATTATTGCATCAGATATAATTCCGATTCCGTGGTCTGACCATAATGCAGTATACACTACTATAGCCTCAGCCATACCAAAAGCGCATGACCCAACGTGGTACTTACCGGACATAATGCTCAAACACCCACTACATCAGATGGCCATTGAACAAGCTTTAATGGAATACATATCAATTAATAATACAACAGACATCTCCCCAATAACACTGTGGGAAGCTCATAAGCCTGTCTTGCGTGGTACAATACAAAGACAAATGGCACTATTTAAACGGGAACGCAAAAATCTAGCAAAAAAAACTAGAACTCAATTTTAATGCAGCCTACATATCATTTCAAGATAATCCATCTCAGAGTACAAAATCTCATCTGGAAAAATCTAGATTGGAATACGATCTATTTCTCACTGAGTCAGTTGATAAATCCCTCAAACGCTCCAAACACAATTTCTACATGAATACAAACAAACCAGGTATATATTTGGCTCGGGCATTAAATTCAACTAACAAATCTTTCAAACCAATACGTTTGAAATTATCAAAAAATGTTTACACTTGTAATCCAGTTAAAATAGTCCATAAATTTCACTCACATCTCACAACTTTATACAAGACAAACAATGAATTTCATCCTACAGAAGCTGAATCCTTCTTCTCAAAAATAACCTTACCTGAGTTATCTCAGAATCAAAAAAGCAGTTTGGATGAGCCTATAACTATAGATGAAGTTGCTAACGCCATAAAAGACCTAAAACTTAACAAAAGACCAGGCCCAGACGGCTACTCGGCTTTATACTATAAAACATTCTCAGAAATACTCTCTCCCATTCTCACTGAAACTTTTAACAAACTTCTAGATGGACATTCTTTTCGGCAAGAAACACTAATGGCAATTGTTTGTATGATCCCAAAACCCCTTTCTGATGATACTTCCTGTGTGAATTATCGGCCTATCTCTCTGTTAAACCTCGATATTAAATTATTAGCAAAAATAATAGCAAAACGCCTCAATAGCATTATAGGAAAATTAATACATAGAGATCAAGTAGGCTTCATGCCAAATAGACAGGCAGGCGATAATATACGCAGGGCAGTGTTATTGGCACATATTGCTAAAAAACGGAAAATCCCTTTATGTTTTCTATCTCTCGATATTAAGAGGGCATTTGACACAGTATCCTGGCAATATATGCAATATTCATTACAAAAATGGGGTTTTGGACCCCACTTTTTAACATGGATCAAGGCATTATATAATAAACCCAAAGCCTATATAACATATGCTGGATACAAATCTGAAGCCTTTAATATCGAAAGAGGTACCCGACAGGGTTGCCCATTATCTCCCTTATTATTTGCCCTTATACTCGAACCCATGGCCCAATACATCAGAACAAACCAAACTATAACTGGCATTGAAGTAGGAGGTATTACACACAAATTATGTATATTTGCAGACGATATATTACTTTTTCTATCATCACCACAGGTCTCTGGTCCTAACTTAATACCAGCTCTTGATGGATTTGCAGCCCTATCCGGCCTTATGATTAATCCTAAGAAATGCCTAGTGCTTAATATTTCATTTACAAACATGGAATTGATCCCGGCTAGGGCTGCACTCCCATTCACATGGGCAGAAAAATCAATCCCATATCTTGGAATTCATTTAACAGCATCTCATTCTGACTTATTCTCAACCAATTATCCTCCTGTATTAAGACAGATCACAAATCTAATAAAACAATGGTCGCAACTTCCTTTATCCTGGATAGGGAAGATTAATGCAATCAAAATGACTATTCTACCCAAATTGCTTTATCTATTCAGAGTCCTCCCTATCCCAATTCCTTCCTATTTTTTGAGAATAGTACAAAAAAGAGCAACTTCGTTTATATGGGGCTCTTCTAAACCACGTATACCTATACACACACTACACCTTCCCAAAAATAAAGGAGGCCTGGGATACCCTAATTTTACTAACTACTACAGAGCAGCACATTTGGCCAGTCTGTCCAAATACCATGCAAAACAGGAAATCCCATTATGGGTATTTATAGAGGCTTCAGAAAATGACCCTCTATTAATATCAAATTTATTATGGCTTGATCCTAAAGACCGCTTTAAAATTCATAATCCCATAACTAAACACTTCTTATCTCTCTGGGATAAACTAAAAACCAAATATCAGTTACAATCTCCACACAATCCTCTCCTTTCTTTTATCAGAAATCCGGCCTTTTATCCGGCATGGATCTACCCAAATTCTTTTAAAGCTTGGACAACATCAGGCATTCAGACACTATATGACTTCATAGCATCTAAATCATTCCTTTCATTCCCATCGCTTAGAGAAAAATATGATCTACCAAACTCTGAGATATTTAGATATCTCCAAATCAAAAGTTTCTATACACCATTCCTAAAGGGGGATACACCATTATCCCAATTATCCATTTTTGAATCAATCTGTACAAAAGATCCATTTGCTAAAGGTACAATTTCATCACTTTATAATCAATTATATGGAGTAGCAAATCTTAATAGACCCTCTTACGTTCAGAGGTGGGAGGAGGACCTGGGACGAACTTTAGAAGACACGGACTGGTCTAACATATGGCTTACATCTAAGTCATCTTCACCCAACATCTTAGCACTGGAGACAAATTATAAAGTCCTAACTCGCTGGTACCTTGTACCCGCTAGAGTGGCAAAATATTCACCTAATACCTCAGCTCTTTGTTTTCGAGGATGCCCAGAAATAGGCACACATTTACACATATGGTGGACGTGCCCAGTAATCCAAACCTTCTGGAAGGAAGTCTTCGTGATTGCATCTAAAATATTTAAAAAAATAATACAACCAGATCCATATTTAACTTTACTTAATCTAAAACCGGAATGGTTAACGCTCTCTCAATTCAAACTTATGATCCAACTAATAACGGCTGCAAAACAAACAGTGGCCAAGGCATGGAAATCTCCTACATTGGTACTAGCAGAAACAATTCACAGAATGAATAATACAATGTCCCATGCTAAGATGGTAGCCATCGATCAAAATCAAATTCCAAAATTTGAAAAACTTTGGCATCCTTGGATAAAACAACAGTTCCTGTCAAACTTCAATGACTCTGTCCTGTTGCCATGGTAACAGATTAAATGACTTACAGAGACACCCATTCTAAGGCTTCAAAGAGAACTAAAAAGAATAATAAACTGACGAGCAGGACAACCTTGTGGGCCATACCTCTACCTTTCAACCCTTTTTCTTCTTTCTCTTTCCTTTTCTCCACCTTACGATTAAAGCTCATTATCAGAATTTATTTGACCTATATACACTCTACTTGTAAACAATATGTATAGTAGGTATAAATCATTTAAATACCTACAAAAGTAACTAAGGAAATGATATATATCTTTAATTTAGGTTTACGTGAACCCAATGTTTAATATTTGAAATTTCATGATATTTACCTATATAAACCCTACTGTAAAACAATGAGCTTACTTTATATATCCTTGTAAACTTACTTTATGTATCTTTATAACATTGTATACTCAATAAACTTCTTTTGACAAGGAAATAATTTCGAATGCTGTTGAAATATTTTCGAATGCGGTTGAAATAATATCGAATCCGGTTGAAATATTTTCGAATTCGACCGATTTTCGAATTCGGTCAAAAACGAAACTGATTTGAAAAACGAATTTAATGAATTTAACGAATCTAACTAAACTAAATTAATTAAATAACGAATTAAAACGAAACGAAACACATTTTTTCATTTTGCACATGCCTACTACCAATACCGCCATCAGTACCACAGCCAGTCCTGCCATCAGGCCCACTATCGGTACCGCCATCAGGCCCACCCCCATCAGTACCGCCACACAGGCTACCAGTACTGCCATCGGTACCACCGCCAGTTCCGCCATAAGGCCCACCATCTATACCACCACACAGGCCCGCCACACAGGCCTGCTACCAGTACTGCCACCCGTACCGCCATCGGTACTGCCACCACCACACGTACCGCTACCTGTACCATGATCGGTACCACCACCACCCGTACCGCAATCGGTGCCGCCACTCAGGCCCGCCACTAATACCACATCGGTATTACATAGGCCCGCCAAAAAGCACTACCAATAATGTCGCAAAGGGTTTACACACCTGAGGAAGCATATGCCCTTCTTACCATGTCGGATGTTGAGAGCAGCATACGAGCCAGTGGAGGATAGTGGATCGGAGTCCGAGTCCTCGGAGGAAACCGTCCCTCCCAAAAGAATGAGATCAGGACCGAGATCAGGACGAAGATCAGAGACCAAGATCAGGACCAAGATCAGGAGATCTGCCCACCACCAGCAGCGCCAGGCCCCAGGAAGAGGAGCCCAGTACAAGCACTGGAATCACATGCCCAACCCGAAGAACCCAGCCCCAGTCCTACCTTCCCAATGCCCTGGCAAACCCCTTATGGTTGCCTGCCAACTCAGGATCCACTATCATCCCCCCTTTCACTGCACAGCCAGGTGTGTAGCCCGACACTACAAATTTTTCTCAATTTGATTATTTTTCTTTATTTTTCCCACAAGATTTGCTGCAGAATATGGTGGATCAAACTAACCTGTATGCATCCCAATTTATAGCTGCCAACCCCAATTCTTTCTATGCCCGCATGTTCCAGTGGCGACGTCTAACACTGGACGAATTTAAATTATTTTTGGGCCTTACGTTCAATATGGGGCTTACAAAAAAGAATGAAGTCCATGCATATTGGTCCACCAACCCCATCCAACACATGACCATATATTCCGCTGTCATGTCCAGGACAAGATACGACATGATTATGCGTTTTCTCCACTTCACAGTGCCCTCCCCGAGATCATCCCAACCACGACAAATTGTACAAGATATGCCCCCTAATTAATTCCTTTTTCCAGCAATTTAGAGACGTTTTTATCCCAGACCAAAAAATTTGTGTGGACGAGTCCCTCATACATTTCACTGGCCGACTGCACTTCAAGCTGTGTATACCAAGCAAGAGATCCAGGTATGGGGTGAAATTAAATAAATTATGCGATCGAGCCACTGGATATGTCTTCACATTCCGGATCTATGAAGGCAAAGACTCCCAGCTCCCACCCCATGATTGCCCCACATATATTGGAACCAGTGGTAAAATTGTCTGGGAGCTGGCATACCCCCTGTTCTACAAAGGATACCATTTATATGTCGACAACTACTATACCAGCCTGCCCCTTTTTCGTCACCTTTATAGTAAAAAAAACCCTGCGGTACTTTAAAAAAAAAAACGGAAGGAATTCCCACAAAATTTGTTGACCAAAAAATTGCAAAACGGAGAATCGGCATTCATGAGGAACGAGGAGGTGTTGGCCGTGAAGTGGAGGGACAAGAAAGATGTCCACATCCTCTCTACCATCCACAATGACACCGTGGTGGAGACCCAAAGAAGAGGCGGCCCCATTGTAAAGCCCGAATGTGTCCACGATTATAATATGTACATGGGGGTGGATTTAAACGATCAGATGCTACAGCCCTATTTATCAACCAGAAAGTCCCGTTATTGGTATAAGAAAGTTGCGTTTCACCTGTTTCACATGGCCCTTTTTAATTTGTTTGTCTGCTACCAAAAAGCAACTCAAAACCAACAAATCACCTACCTGAAGTATATTGAAGATATCGTCACTGCCCTCATTTACCAACAAAGTCCCGCCCCAGTAAGCATTCGTTCTGATAGCGTGAGTCGACTTCACGAGCAACACTTTCCCTATCACATTCCCCCCACAGAATCTGGAAGAAGACGCCAAAAGAAATGCCGTGTATGCAGCAGAGGAGGAGTAAAAAGAGATACCAGCTATTTTTGTCCCCAATGTCCCTCCCAACCTGGCCTGTGCATCGGAGATTGCTTCAAAAATTATCATCCATCCATCCAATATTAGTTCCCCTTAATATTAACAGACTGCCATTTCCCCATTTGCCTGCTACCATGTTAATTAACTGACCCTGGCCTGTTTACCGACGATGTCTTTGCTTGACGATTTAAACCACGTTTCTGACTTCCACGTGCACCAACCTCAGTCTGTTTACTGACGATGCCTCTGCCTGACGATTTAAACCATGTTTACGACTTCCACATGCACCGACCTTGGCCTGTTAATAGACCATGTTTTTGCCTGCCACTTGGACTGATCTTTTGGCCATCTACTTCAGTACACAGGGGTCTCACATATGTGAGGGGCTTCAGAATAGCGTTCTGAGTAGAGAAAACCAGTTTTTCGTTTTCTGTGCTCCCAGAACAGGGTCTGGTTGCCTGGAGGCTTCAAAGCGATTTGGGTGGGAGAAGCCTCTACCCCTGTCCCCTTGGCCCTAAGCTTGATGGTCCTTCCTACTGCCTGGACCAATACTTTTGCTGTGCTGACCATATTGCTGCCTGTAATGACCCATGACATTATGGACCATGTTTCTTCCTGCTGCTTGGACCAATACTTTGGCTGTGTTATCCATATATCTGCCTACTGCCTCTACTGACTTTGGACAGTATTTCTGCCAGGACACCTCTGCCTGCTACCTGGACCTGTACTTTGGCTGTGCTTTGGCTGTGCTGACAGTATCTACTGAACTATGGACAGTATTCCTGCCTGCGGCCTGGATGATTGCTTTTGCTGTCACTGACCTCATTCCTGCCTGCTGCCTGGACCAATGCTCTCCTCTGTGGACCACTGCACTTCTAAAACCACAGGTAATCTTTTGTTATTTGGTATGTACCTGCTATGTGTTAGAAATATGAAGGGCCTTCAAAAATGTGATCGGTAGTCAGAAAATGATATGTGTAATTAATGCTGCTAGAATGCCTGGAGGTGCTACTTCACTGTTGGGCCTCTGTATGTGGCCAGGCTGTGTAAAAGTCTCAAACATGTGGTATCGCCATACTCAGAAGGAGTAGCAGAATGTATTTTGGGGTGTCATTTTTGCTATGTACATGCTATGTGTTAGAAATATCTTAAAAATGGACAACTTTGTGTAAAAAAAAATGCATTTTCATTTTTTTTCCACATTTTCCAAAAACTTCTGGAAAAAAATGAAAAGTTCAAAAGACTCATTATGCCTCATAGATTATACGTTGGGGTGTTTGCTTTCCCAAATTGGTTCATTTTGTGGACAATTCCATTGTCCTGGTGCTCCAGGCCCTTCAAAAGTGTAATAGGTGGTTGAGAAAGGATATGTGCAATTTATGCTTGTAGAACGCCTGAAAGTGCTACTTCACTGTTGGGCCTTTGTATGTGGCCAGGCTGTGTAAAAGTCTCACACATGTGGTATCACCATACTCAGGAGGAGTAGCGGAATGCATTTTGGGGTGTCATTTTTGCTATGTACATGCTATGTGTTAGAAATATCTTATAAATGGACAACTTTGTGTAAAAAAAATGCATTTTAATTTTTTCCACATTTTTCAAAACCTTCTGGAAAAAAAAGAACCGTTCAAAAGACTCATTATGCCTCATAGATTATACGTTGGGGTGTGTTCTTTCCAAAATGGGGTTATTTTGTGGAAAATTCCATTGCTCTGGTGCTCCAGGGCCTTCAAAAATGTAATAGGTGGTTGGGAAAGGATATGTGCAATTTATGCTTGTAGAACGCCTGAAAGTGCTACTTCAATGTTGGGCCTTTGTATATGGAAAAAGTCTGTGTAAAAGTCTCACACATGTGGTATCGCCATACTCAGGAGGAGTAGCAGAATGTATTTTGCTGTGTGAGAGAAATAAAGGGTTAATATGACCAGTTTGTGTAAAAAAAATAAATAAATCTTAATTTTCCCAAGAATTGTGTGAAAAAATTACAACTTCAAAAAACTCACCATGCCTATTAGTAAATACCTTGGACTGTCTACTTTCCAAAAAGGGGTCATTTGGGGGGTATTTGTACTTTCCTGGCTTCTTAGTGTCTCAAGAAATGAGATAGGCCTTCAATACATCAGGTGTGATCAGATGTGATCAATTTTCAGTGATTGGCACCATAGTTTGTAGACTCTATAACTTTCACAAAGACCAAATAATATACATTAATTTGGATTATTTTTACCAAAGATATGTAGCAGTATAAATTTTGCCACAAATTTATGAAGAAAAATGACTTATTTGCAAAATTTTACATAAGAAACTAAAAAAAAGTGTGTTTTTTTTCAAAATTTTCGCTGTTTTTTCGCTTATATCGCAAAAAAAAAAACCCAGTGGTGATTAAATACCACCAAAAGAAAGCTCTATTTGTGAGAAGAAAATGATAAAAATTTTGTTTGGATACAGTGTAGCATGACTGAGTAATTGTCATTCAAAGTGTGAGAGCGCTGAAAGCTGAAAATTGGTCTGGGCGGGAAGGTGCATAAGTGCCTGGTATTGAAGTGTTTAAACGCACTGTAAACACACTGTATAAGGCTGGTTGCTAAGGATTAGGCCGGGAAGCCGTGTCCTTAACATCTGATGAGTCATCAGCTGTCAGCGGGCTTCCCCCGCTGAAAGCTCAATGTAAAAAAAAAAAATTGCAGGCAAAAAAAAAGGTAGCGAAGAAAAAAAAAAGGCGTGTCCCCCCCTTCCCAGGTTTATACCAGGCCCTTTGGGTCTAGTATGGATTTGGAGGGGACCATGATTATGTCCGCCCCCCCCCCCAATCCATACCAGACCCTTATCCGAGCATGCAGCCTGGCAGGTCAGGAAATGGAGGGGACGAGCGAGCGCCCCCCTCCTGAACCATACCAAGCTGCATGCCCCCAACATGGGGGGGTGGGTGCTTTGGGGCTCCCCCAAAGCACCTTGTCCCCATGTTGATGGGGACAAGAACCTCTTCCCGACAACTCTGATCGGTGGTTGTCAGGGTCTGCAGGCGGGTGAGCTTATCAGAATCTGGAAGCCCCCATTAACAAGGGGGCCCCCAGATCCCACCCCCCCTATGTGAATGGGTATCGGTAAGAGCCAGTTTTTGACAAGTCCTTTATGAAATACGAAGCCTGGAGCCATCTTCTCCCGGAGCTGTCATCTCCCGATGCCGTCATCTCCCGGTTCCGTCTTCTTCCTTGCCGCCGCTGCCTTCTTCATCACCGTCGGTTACCCGCAAAAGAAAAAAAAAAAGGTCTTGTGCTGAATCTGTCTGCCTTTCTCCATTGTGGTGTTCCCGCTGTCTGCCACCTCTTATGTAGGCATGGGACATGGCCATCCAATGACATCACCAGATAGCCCGCCCCTTGTCACGTCTCCAGGCAACGTCACTGGATGGCCACGGTGACGAGGAAGAAAAAGAAGGCAGCACGCATAGATGTGAACTTGTACCATAGGAAACCATGTTAAAAGGACTGTACTGCATTTCTGCAAATTGCAACACATTGGTGTGAACCTAGGGTAAATCATATGTATGGACTGTGCAATAAATAGCAAAGGAGCTCTTAGAGCCCTTTCACACGGTGCTACTTTTAGCGCCGCTTTACCGTTGTTTTAGCGGCGGTATTCGGCTGCTAGCGGGGCAATATGTAAAGTATAGTCCATAAGATTTCTACATTGTCCATGATTAAACACCCAAGATGCTGATAAAGTAGAAATCAAAAACATCCAGTGATTAATCCCATAGGAGAGAAGCTCACTGTCACAATTGACCCCCAAGATTACTGGAAGATCTGAAAGTGCTTTTGTATAATTCTCTAGGCTGCCATCCTCATATATTAATCTATATGATCACATTGAGATGGAAATCCCATATGCATAGAAAAAAAGAGCAACAATAGTGACATACTACTTTTAATCAAAAAATAAAAGTCTACACTCAACTAGGCAAAAAAAATGTCAGCATGTCATAATCCCCCATACACACGGTCGGACTTTGTTCGGACATTCCGACAACAAATTCCTAGGATTTTTTCTGACGGATGTTGGCTCAAACTTGTCTTGCATACACACGGTCACACAAAGTTGTCGGAAAATCCGATCGTTCTAAACGCGGTGACGTAAAACACATACGTCGGGACTATAAACGGGGCAGTCGCCAATAGCTTTCATCTCTTTATTTATTCTGAGCATGCGTGGCACTTTGTCCGTCGGATTTGTGTACACACGATCGGAATTTCCGCCAACGGATTTTGTTGTCGGAAAATTTTATATCCTGCTCTCAAACTTTGTGCGTCGGAAAATCCGATGGAAAATGTGTGATGGAGCCTACATACGGTCGGAATTTCCGACAACAAGGTCCTATCACACATTTTCCGACGGAAAATCCGACCGTGTGTACGGGGCAATATGCCCGTACACATGGTCGGACATTGTTCGGATATTCCGACAACAAAATCCTAGGATTTTTTCCGACGGATGTTGGCTCAAACTTGTTTTGCGTACACACGGTCGCACAAAGTTGTCGGAATTTCCGATCGACAACCACGCGGTCACGTACACCGCGTACGACGAGACTAGAAAAGGCCAGTTCAGAACCAAGCGCGGCACCCTTTGGGCTCCTTTTGCTAATCTCGTGTTAGTAAAAGTTTGGTGAGAGACGATTCGCGCTTTTTCAGACTCGTGGCTTTCAGATCGTTTTCTGCCGTTCAGTTTGTGCTTGTGGGTTTGTATCTGCTATTCAGTGCATGCAGCAAGTTCCGCGTGACTTTAATTAGTCATTGTGTTCTTGTTCGTTCGTTACTGTTTTTCAGGTCGCTCTTCACAGGCCTTGCTGTTCTTCAGTGCGTTCTGTTACTTCGTTCTGAGCAGCCGACCGTTTTCTAGCCATGTTGCATATGCGTACTCCTCGTAGAGTTCGTGCTGTGCGGGGGCTTAGTGTTGGGGTCCTGACCTTGACACAAGTCCAGTCCATGAACAGGGTGGGGAGGAGTTCATGGACCAAGAATTGGTTGCTCCAGCGTGACCAGTTCTCTCATATGCCTTTTCTCCATGAGATCCGTGAGAATAATCCTGATGATTTCAGGAACTTTCTCAGGATGACGGACCCCGTATTTCACCGTCTGTTGGCTTCGCTGACCCCTTATATTAGCAGGCAGGATACCTGCATGAGGCAAGCCATCACTCCGGAGCAGAGGTTGGTCGCTACCCTGCGGTATTTGGCGACAGGGAGAAGCCTGCAGGACTTGAAGTTCTCGACAGGCATCTCCCCCCAGGCTCTGGGGATCATTATCCCAGAGACCTGTTCTGCCATCATCCAGGTCCTGCAGAAGGAGTATATGAAGGTAATATTTTTATCCTTTTATATCACATTTTATTGTATTGAATGTTAGCTAATATATTGTATTTCTTTCCTCATTCCCTAATTACCATGATTGTAATATGCTGTGAATGTCCCCTTTCTCCTCATGCATGCTGGATTTTTATGTAATTATTATTTTAGGTCCTTCATACATATTTGCCCTTCAATAACCTCCCCAGCATGGTGTCTCCTGGCCCTATATTCACCTCATGTAGTCACTTAACAATGTATTTTTTCTGCTCCGTAGTAGTGCTTTACCCCAAACACCCCCTAAAATGTTTTGAAATGTTATTTTTGCTTTAAATTCAGGCAGAGTGCCAGAGGCTTTTTTTTGGTGGTGTCCCCAAATAATTTTTAGTAACTCTCCCTCCCCCAACTGCCAAGTCAGCTGATTCCAATTCTCTATCCTCAATCATCTATCTGCTGACTTTGCCAAACCCATACACACTATACCCATCTCTTTTCTGCTCAGATTTATGGATGAATTCCCCAAAGCATGTAGTGCAAGGGCCTGCCTGTATACTTTCAAATGGTACTGTTTAAAGTTTTTGTATCCTATCATTATCTTGATAGGTAATAGCAGAATGTCCAGATGTCCTCAAATGTGTACAGTGTGTATTTCTATCTTTGTATTATGACACTTCTTACCTGTCCAGTGGGCTGCCAATAGTGTAACTAAGGAGGGGCTGTTCCAAGTAATACCCATTATTTAGGCATTCATCTCTCAATGAAGTGAAGAGGGTTACCTGTCCAAGATTTCCACACACCCCATAATGTTAGAAATGGCCCATGAGAGGGGGGGGGGGGATATGATAGGAGTACCTTATACTTTGGCGTTGTTAAATTCCCCTTAATAAATGCTATCTGGAGGTTGACCCATGATGTTTGTGTCTAATCTGCTTGCCATGTTTCCGATCAAAAATAGTAATGTTTATTGTTTTTTCCTCAACAGTTTCCTTCCACGCCACAGGAATGGCAGACTGTGGCCTCCCACTTTGCCCAGCGGTGGGACTTTCCTAACTGCGGAGGGGCAATTGATGGGAAACACGTCCACATTGTCCCATCACCCAACTCGGGGGTCATACTATTTCAACTATAAGGGGTTCAATATTATAGTGATGTTGGCAGTGGTGTCGGCTAATTACGACTTCCTGTATGTGGACGTGGGGAAGAATGGCCGGATGTCCGATGGTGGAGTCATCGCCCAGAGGGAGTTCTACAGGCGTCTCCAGAATGGCAGCTTGAACTTGCCAGCTCCAGAGGACAATGTGGAAGGACTCCCATTCGTGTTCGTTGCTGATGAAGCGTTTGCGCTGGGGGACCACCTGATGCGGCCATTCCCGATGAGGACCCTCACCCCGGAACAGAGGGTTTTTAATTACCGGCTGGCCAGAGCCCGAAGAGTGGTGGAGAACACATTTGGAATCCTGGCCAGCCGGTTCCGCCTATTTATGACACCCATCCATATGGTGGAGTATAAACTGAACCATATTATACTGGCGTGCTGTATTCTCCATAACTTTTTAAGGAAACATTCGGCCAACTATGCTGGCTCAGTTGGGCCTGAGGCCAGAATGATACATGAAACCACACTGACGGCGCTTGAAAGTGGCCGTCTTGGCTTGCCCTCCCTGAGTGCCCGTGATGTCTGGTTACGCTACCTGGAGTTCTTTGCGGGTAGGGGGCCATCAATATGCCAGCAAATATGTGAAGCCTTTTTCTATTAAAAAAAAAAAAAAAGAAATTCTTTGTGGACATTTACTGCTTGTGTTTGTTTTAGCTGACCCTGACAGAAATGTGTTGAGTACAGAAAATGTCGTGATTGTGTAACCTTATTATACAAAGCACTGTTGGCTGTTATTTACTAAATGCAAAAACACATTTCACTACAAGTGCAGTTGCAACTGCACTGAAACTGCACTTGTAGTGCCAAGAGGATTTGCCCTTAGTAAATAACCCCCATTTTCTCTGAAAACACCAATGACATCACCCCAAAAGTGTTGTAGCGTTGAGACAATAATCCACACATTCTTGCTTAACAAACTTTTTTATAGCTGCACAATCACATGTGCATTTACCAAAGGATTTTCAAACAAACCAACATGTTTGTTTTATAACAATTTTTGGGGTAGCATTATCAAAAATAGAAATGTCCATTTTAGATAAAACAGGCATGTGTAAAACCAACAAGAAAGACACAAATCTTGAACTTACAAATGTCACATTTTGTAGAACTTGAAGGCAATATCAGACATGAGTATTTAGGAACTGTGTTTGATATTGCGTTCAGATGGGGTGAAGTCACCCCAGGAAAAGCCAAATTTGGAAGATGCACAGCAATTTACCAATGTCAACATGTGCGACCTGCCATCACTGGGGATCAAGGGATGTGTTTTGGGGGAACAAGCCCTTCCTCACCGCTACTTTATTATTGAGGAAGGGGTTGCACCCCCAAAACGCGTCCATTGATCTCCCGTGATGGCAGATAGCACACTGTGTGCATCCTCCAAATTTGGCTTTGTGAAAAATCACAAAAACATTTTGCACATTGTAGCACACAAAAGAAGATAGTGATTTGGAGGGGTTTTAAACTCGCCCCAAAACATCAATGATGTTTTTATTTTTTGGAATAACATCATTGATGTTTTTCTTGATGTTTTCCAATTGTAAATTACACCCCATGATCTCAACGATCAGGATCTGGGCACTTTCGGTTGTGAAAGGATCTGGATCCACAACATCACGATCACCTAAAAAGAGAGGAACCCCAAAAAAAAATTAGGTCTCAAAAATATGCCGCCATCCATCTCTTACCTGAGCCTATGGTCGCAGACACTCACCTGTTGTGGTGACTAGTTCCACCACGTCTTTTTCCTCATGTTCAGATTGTGTTGGGGGGATTTCCCCTTCTTCCAGGGGGGGGGGCTCTGCTCTCCTCGGATGAGGGGTGTCCTCCAAGTCTTTTGTCTCCTATGTTAAACAAAATGGTATAATTAGCACACAGATATTTGATGGCAGAACTAGAAATAGGAAACATTGCTTGGAAGTGGGGTACAATTGTCAATTTTAGCAGAGTTAAAAAATGTAGCATTTTCAGTGTCCTTTGTCAAGCTTCAATACTTTACCTGTTTGGTACAAGCTTCACAGATGTAGCCCCCCCCCCCTATAGTATACACTGGAGCACCTGTGTGGGTCCCCTAATAAAAATGGTGTTCTGGGGTCCCACACTAGTGCTCCAGTGTCCAGATGTGAAAACAGCTGCTGAGTGTCCTCTCCTTACACAGAATCTAGTTTGCATTTCATTCTAGTAACAAAGCCATCTACACAACCCAATTCTTTTAAGACAAGTATAGGGCGTAAAAATGGTGGCCAAATGCATATGGCCTAAACAATGGTATTTTAGAGTCCGAAAGAAAAATGTTTGATACGAACGAATAATGTGCCCATGAACATGAAAGTTGCCATTTTAAACTGTACAACAGTTCCTAAAAGCACATGGAGCAGCACGAACGTAATAAACATAAAGAATAGGAACACAGCACAACTACTTACTTTTTTGCAGCACTCTCCGGATCTTTCTGTACTGCTCATGTTCTCGTAATTTGAGGTCTGACCACCGCTTCCTGAGCTGATCTTTCGATCGTCGTACCCCGAAATTCCGGTGCAGGCTCCTGACCACTTTCGCAATGATCTTGGCCTTTCTGACATTGGGGTTGGGGTAAGGTCCATATTTCCCGTCATAGTCGGCCCTCTTCAGGATGTCCACCATCTCCAACATCTCCCCAAAGGACATATTTGAGTCCTTAAATCTCCTTCTGGATCGGGACGTGTCCGGATCCGGCCTTTCCTCCTCCTCCTCCTCCTCCTTGTTGCTACAATTAGCACGCACCTGCTGTGTCTCCACCATGTGCTCTTCCCCCACTGCGCCGAACGAAAAGGGGCGGAGAATAGACTAGAAAGAACGTCAGGGGCGGGCGGAGTTACACGCATGCGCAGTGTGTATAAAGTGTAACACGCGTGCGTCTTATGTACGATCTGTGAGCAGAGGAAGGAGCATCGGAGGCGCCGATCGTGATAACGAAGGTAGGATCTAAACTTGGGCCTATACTGCTTTGAAATGGAAGCCTATATTGTAACAAGATTAGGGGAGTTTGGCCTGACATTAGGGTTTGTCTTGTGTTGTGTCTTGCAGAGAAAATAGATGGGTTCAACGACCACAATTTCCTCCCCCTGTTCATTGACAAATACAGGGAGCTGCCCTGTCTGTGGCAAGTGAGACATCCTCATTACAACCATAAACAAAAAGAGGCAGGCAGCGCTGGAGAAACTGCTGGAGTTGGTGAAGCCGGTGGTCCCCACAGCAACCATCCCCTATTTAAAAGCCAAAATTGGTGGCCTGAGGAGCACTTATCTGAGGGAGCGCAAGAAGGTCACAGATTCCCAGAGGTCCGGAGCTGCAGCAGATGACGTTTATGTCCCCGGCTGTGGTACTATGAGAGACTGCGATTTCTGTCAGACCACACTGAAGTCAGGGAATCCCTCTTTACTCTTCCTTCCACCCCAGCTGAGGCTTCCGATGTCCAACCTGGGCCTTCCAGCCAGGAAGAAATGGAGGAGCCCAGCTGGAGTCAGGTATAGCATTGTTCTACTGATTTCTGGGAAATAAATAAATTATGTTTACTAGATGTTATTATTGATCACTAATTGCTGATTGAAAAAAGTGTTTTACATATCAATAGACAGTAGTGGGCAGCCAAATTTGGGACAAGAATGAAAACTGCTGGGCTCAGAAGGATAGTCTGTTATATTTGTTAACATTCAATTTGCAACAGTCAGGAGGTGAAAATTGTGTGTGATTGATGACTAAAAAACTAAAACTATGTCCCTTTTTCAAACACAGGAAGACCTCAGCCAGGAGGAGGCTGTAGAATGTGGCAGTCAGGAGGAGGTGGTGATTAGTGGCAGCCAGGAGGAGGCGGGGCTAAGTGTCAGCCAAGAGAAGCCTGGGACCAGTCGCAGCCTGACTGAATCTCAGGTTCCTCCCCTCCGCCTTCCATACAAAAGAGCCAGGAAGACGACTCGGAGTCCCGTGCAGGATTCTGCGTTCAGGCTGATTCAGGAGGCTTCGGCGTCCCTACGAGCCTTACCCACTCCTGAAGAGGCCTTTGCCTGCATGGCTGCCACCAAACTGCAGGGCATGCAGGAGGGTCAACGCAGGCTCTGTGAGGACCTTATGTATAAAGTCCTACGTCAGGGGGTGAGTGGGGAACTAACACCCAAGACTGACGTCATTGAGTTGGACCATCCTCCTCCTCCTCCTCTTCCTGCTGCCACAACTCCACCACCACAGCCACAGCGTGGAAGGAAGCGTGGAAAGAAGACCTGAGAGTGATGACCCTGGGTTCAGTCTGGTCTGACAGAAGCTGCAGTCTCTCGTATGACCACAGCCTGGGGACACAGATGTCATCTGCTGCTTTCCGGATCTCTGGGACTTCTGGACCAGACTGCCCTCCCTTAGATATGGACTCCTCAGGCCACCAATTTTGCTTTGAAATAATTGATGTCTGCCCTGGGGGTCCAAGGCTTCACCCACTTCTGCAGTTTCTCCAGCGTTGCCTCCCTCTTTGTTTAGTTGTGAGCCCTTAATAAAAAATTTTTTGGGAAATTATACTCTCCTGTGTGTGTTTTCATCCATAAAGGACAGTTTGTTGGTGACGATTCAGGTACATTTCTAAACATAAAATGTGAAATTAACAAGGGACAACAACACCAAACAATCTCCTACAGATTAAATAGAACAACATACCAATGGTGTTGTGGGAACTTGTCACAAAAAACACACACAAACATTTTCGGGAGTACAAATCAAAATCCCCCCAAAAAAACAACACCCTTCAACAAAATACAAACACAAATAAAGAATCCACATTAAAGACAAAAAAAATAAAAAAATACAACAAAAATATGTTGTCAGATGTGAGAAATCAAAATATATTGAGGGAATCCCGATAAATAGTAACGAAATAAGTTTGTGAGAATTGTGTGTGAATATGAGCAGCAAAACTACTATATTCTTGTCACATTATAAAGAAGAAGAGATTGCGCTGTATTAAACCATTTTTAACATTGCAGCGTGACGAAAGTGCTGTATCCATTGCGAACGCTAAGTTTACCAGAACGAGCTGTTCCGTGTTGGAATTTCTTCTGAGCATGCGTGGCACTTTGTGCGTCGGAACAGGCCACACACGGTCGGAATTGACGCGATCGGATTTTGTTGTCGGAAAATTTTTATCTCCTGCTCTCCAACTTTGTGTGTCAGAAAATCCGATGGAAAATGTCCGATGGAGCCCACACACGGTTGGAATTTCCGACAACACGCTCTGATCGGACATTTTCCATCGGAAAATCCGACAGTGTGTACAGGGCATAAGTCTCACAAAACGCTATGGACTTACACTCCGGCTTCACAAACCAGGCACTCCCGTAGCTCAAAAGCGTGATGGCAACACTGGGAACCTACCCTACACATCTGAGTTTAAACTGAATGACTTCCTCAGCCCTGAGGAAGTCCTTCAGATGAAAATCATACATGCCTATTTGAATAAGGAACTAAGTTTTTTTATATAGTACAATTACTGAAACTGCAACAACAGTTCAATGAAAGCAAACATACATACAATTCCGTTTAGTGTATACAAATATGGAAACATTGATGTACTTAAATAAAATTCCACTATTTTACCTGTAGTAATAAATGAATATGCAGTGCTGAGGTATTGTCAACAAAGTATATTTCCTATAAAATATTGTTAAAACAAAAAAGCCGTGCCTTTGCCCCAAAAAAAACACGACTAGATGGTATTTTACCCCATTTAGACTAGCTAAGTTTTTACCAACTTATTCCCCGCTGTGCTGGAGAGGCTGTGGACAAATTGGCACCATTTTCTATATTTTATGGACTTGCAAGAATTTATCTGGCTTTTGGAGCCAGTCCTTCCATCTAATTTCTAAAGTCACTGGTATTTTGATGCCAACGGACCCAGCTCTAGCAATACTGAACTTAGGCATTGAAAGAATCCCCATGCAGTGCCATCCAGTGCCATAACATTGTCCTTCAAATCTTGCTAGAGGCCAAGTCTCTAAATACTAAAATATGGCGTAAAACCCTGGCACCCAATATATCATAACTTATAGCTATAGTCAACCTCAACTATACGTATGAAAGAACACTCACCATCAGGGCTAATACTAACACCAAATTCAATCAGGCATGGAAAGATTGGAATCTGGTTATCTCTGCTAAGCCATAACTGATGTCACTTAATGGTTGTTGACATCTCTTTTTTGTATTTTTTTAATCTGCTTTATTTGGTTACTTCTGTTATTACTGTAATGTTTCAATTATAATATGATGTAGAAGTATGTACATTCTACACTACCCCTATACTCCCACTGGGACAATCTCATGACTCCATGTTATTGAATGCTACGTGTATCAGATATCAATCTATTGGTTTGTTTTTGTATATATTTCAGTACTGGAAACTTTGATCTTGTCTTATACGCTGTTTGTATACGATTGTCCTATGCAAAGCCTAATAAAATATATTGTTGGAAAAAAAGCCATGCTGTTCTATACATGGCTACAAAATATAGATTCATTACAGCCATAAAAATGTTTATTGCACTCTTTCTCCAGGTATGCCAATAATTATAAACCTTATTGTTCACAAAGTATGCAATATCCAAGATCCAAAGTGTCAGTGTAATTCTGATGATGAAGGGTTGCGCTGAAAACATCACAGTGATTTGTCAAGCAAGGCTGTATTCATTCCTCTTGAATAGTTTCATTTTAGCTGATACCAGATCAAAGTGAAGGCTACCTGCACCCCACTAGAATATCAAGTGAGATAACACTTGTCATTCATCAACAATTGTCACACAGGTAAATAAAAGAAGCTCTTATCATTCTGTTATATTAGATCAACTGAACTTATCAACAAATGTGTCCCAAGAGCAGGCTAAGCATGTAGCATGATCACAATTTTTATTATTGTCATTAAAGTGGTTGTAAACCCTTACAGACCACTTTCCCTACAGGTAAGCCTATAATAAGGCTTACCTGTAGGTGCTGGAAATATCTCCTAAACCTGCAAGGACATTGCAGGCTTTGTTAAGGTAAGTGGCACATAATGGGCTAGTATGCTATGCATACTAGCCCATTATGCTTTTACTTTGCAGGGGGATAAAGTGGAAGTAAAACCCATCAGGGTTTACTTCTTCTTTAAGCTTGGATTAAAGGGCATATACGATTTCATAGCAATGATATCATGATTTCCCTTTAATGATTTATGTTTTCTTATAGAAATCTTAGAAACATTTGTGTAGCCATGGTGACGAGCACTCCTGACAAACAGTCCACCAATCACCCTGCTGCCAGACCCCCATATATCATTTGAGACAATGAGCAGTCATTTGCGTAGTTTTGTTGCATTTATTGTGGGATACAACTTGGCTGGGGTAAAGGAAGATATGAAATGCCCATAGCACTTAATGAATCATCATCACATTTGTAGAACATTGATTAACAGCCTTAGCCCTGAAAATGATGCACTTCTAACATTCACAGTCTGTTTCCCCTGCATTTAGAAGAGTGTATAGCTCTCATGGTTCAGAGAAGCAGGATCTCCCAATCTATGGATAGTGTAGGACCCACTAATCATTGGGGTACTTTGTCACAAAGTGGGCTTAGCACCATATAGCAATATGGTGTGACCAAATCCCCATATTTTATGAAAAACATTTTTGAAAATGTTTGGGTGTTTTAAACTAGCCTTGCTGGAGGTAAATGTCTTTTTTGCATGTGTGCGCTGTAATATTGTCTTCTTCTGTTTCCCCTCATATCTCCAATTGCTCCTCTTCCTCTGCACTCACTCCTGCAGAAGACTATCACTCCTCTTGTACAAATCCTCTACTGCAAAACTGTTGCATTCCTGTTGCTTCACTTCCAGTAGTACAAAAAGGGACCACTCTGAATAATCCCAGTTTGCTGGTTGTACTTGAATGGTGTTGCATCAGCAAATCAATAAGCCAGAGGCATGCAATTACCTCTCCTCGGTGGCTCAGTGAATTTGGTACCTATGAATTTGAATTTGGAATTTGGTAGTATTACCGGAGTGCTTTACCAGGCCAGAGATACTCGGTACCTCTCCCTGATGGCCTAGCACACTGTCAGAGAAGTACTTACCGAGGCCGAGATGCCGAGTGCGGTTCACCCTTGCGACTAAGCGCAGTCCGCACCCTGGAGGTGGTACAGGGGGTGAATGGCACAAAGAGGTACAGGCTACCCAGTAGACAGGAGTGGACTTGCGTGGTGATCCTTGTAGGGATGAGCAGCTGTGCAGAGACTGGCAAACGGGATAACTTGCTGGAGGAGAACAAACAAAGTCCAGAACCAGGCTGAGGGTCAAACACAAAAGATCAGTAAATCCAATCACAGGCTGAGGAATGGTGTCTGAAAGACACAGGGCAAGTCCAGGTTACAAGCAGAGGGTCAAGGCAAGGAGACAGGAGGCAAATCCAGATCACAGGCAGAGAGTCAAACACAGGAGATAAGCAAGCCAAAGGTCAGGTCCAGGAGAAGAGCAGAGGAGTCAGTAGCAATCCGGGTCACAACAGGTAATCAGGCACAGGAAACAGGATCAAGTTTTAACAGGAAGCTGAAGACAAACAAGCAATTTGTCTGAGCACAAGAGCAACTTTTATAGACCAGCCCAAGGGTCACGTTGGGTGTGCGCCAGTGCGCATGTGCGTGCTCCGTAGTGCCAGGCTGTGAATGCCTTGCACCGGAATGCTGTTCCACCGCGCATGTGCGCAGGGACACGGCTGGTGTGGCTGGAAGGATTATTCCTCTGACAGTGCCCCCCCGAAGGGTGGCCTCTGGACACCCAAACTGGACATCAATTCTGGATGTTCTTGGTGAAAGGCCTGGATCAAGCGTTGGGCATGTAAATTTCTAGAGGGTTCCCAGAAGTTGTCCTCAGAGGAATACCCTTTCCACTTAATTAAGTACTGGAGCTGTCTACCCCTCTTCCTTCAACTATATTTTCCACTTCAAATTCACTTTCCCCGTCTACCATGACTGGTGGAGGAGGTGGTTCTTTCCTACCAGGAAAAGGGCTGGAAACAACAGGCTTCAGAAGAGATACATGAAATACTGGATGTGTTTTATAAAAGTTAGGTAAAGCTAGTTCAAAGGCCACAGGATTGATCATCCTGTTGATTTTGAAGGGACCTATGAACCTTGGCCCTAATTTCCATGAGGGAATTGGCAATCTGAGGTTAATGGCTGATAGCCACACTTCTTCATCTACCTTAAAGGCTGGGTTCTCCTTCCTTCCCTTGTTATAGTGCTTCTAGTAGTCCTCCTGGGCTTTTTGTATAGCTTCCTGAATTCTCCAGAAGTTCAGCTGAATGGAAGCTATCCGATCTTGTACAGCGGAGACAGACACGTCAGGAATGGAATTTGGAAGAAAAAAGGGACTGAAAATCGAAGTTTGACCAAAAAGGTGTTTGATTGGTGGCAGTATGGATGGAGTTGTTGTACGCAAATTCAGTGTACGGCAGGAGAGTGGACCAGTCTTCTTGGGACTCGGAACAAAAACAGCGGAGATACTGCTCCAGAGTTTGGTTCGTTCTCTCTGTCTGGCCGTTGCTCTGGGGATGGTATGCAGAGGAGAGACAGATCTTTATTTCCAGGGATTTACAGAGCTCTCTCCAAAACTTAGAAGCAAATTGGACACCTCTATCCAAGGTGATGCTCTCAGGTACACCATGAAGTCTAATAATTTCTTTGAAGAAGATATTGGCTGTAGCAGAAGCAGAGGGAGTACCCACCGTGGGCAGGAAATGTGCCATTTTTGAAAGCCGATCAATGATGACAAAGATAGTGGTGAACCCCCCTGAGGGGGGTAGGTCCACAATAAAATCCATGGAAATATCTGCCCATGGTCGCTCAGGGATGGACAAAGGTTTTAGTAGACCCCAAGATTTAGTATTTGATCCCTTACTGCGCTGGCATGGGATGCAGGAGGAAACATAGTTCTTACAGTCCTGTCTCCAACTTGGCCACCAAAAAGAACGGGAAATCAATTCAGTAGTTTTTTGTGTCCCAAAGTTGCCTGCCAGTTTGTGGTCGTGGAAGGTTCTTAAACTCAGGGGTCTTACCTTCAGCGGGACAAAGTTTTTTACCCGGGCCCAGAGTAAGTCGTCATGTTTCTCCAAAGAGGACATGTCAGGACAGGACTAATGACTGGATGCTGATTTAATGGTGGTCATTAGGTCAGCTTGGGTGACCAAAAGAAAACTTTGTGGAGACAAGATGGTACTGAGTTCAACTACCTGAGAAGTTTCGTGGAACATCTGGGAGAGTGCGTCTGCTTTTCCATTTTTTGAGCCGGGTCTGTATGAAATCTGAAAATTTAATCTGGAAAAGAAGAGAGAGCCCACCGGGCCTGTCTGGGTTTTAAACATTTTGCTGTCCTTAGATACTCCAGATTTTTATGGTCGGTGGAGATCATGACAAGATGGGATGCCCCCTCTAGTAGGTACCTCCACTCTTCCAGAGCAAACTTGATGGCCAACAACTCCCTATCGCCTACATGATAATTCTTTTCAGGTGGACTTAATTTCCGGGATGCGAAGGCTACGGGTGCAGGAGGGCCTTGGGGTCCTGTCTTTGAGAGAGAGGATGGCCCCAGTGGCTGTTTCTTCCAGTACAAAAGCAAGGGCTGGATCTAAGATTGGTGTGGATGAAAATAGGGTTTTTAGTTTGATAAAAGCTTCCTCGGCTTTTGAGGACCACTGAAAATTATTATGTTGGCGTGTGAGTTGGGTGATGGGTGCTACAATAGCTGAGAAGCCAGTGATAAATCTCTGGTAGAAATTTGAGAATCCTATGAATCGTTGTACCCCTTTTTTATCCACAGGAGCTGGCCACTCCTGGATTGCCTTGACCTTCTGAGGGTCCATTGTGACCCCGTTGGTGGAGATGATGAATCCCAGGAACTGCACCATTGTCTTTTCAAATTCGCATTTTTCTGCTTTGAGATATAATTTGTGTCTCCTGAGGATTGCAAGGACCTGTTCATGGTGTAGTTCAATAGTGGCAGAAAAAATAAGGATTTCATCCAGGTAAACGACTAGAAAGTCATCAAGGTATTCCCAGAAAATGTTGTTTGCCAGGTGCTGGAAGGTGGCTGGGGCGTTGCAGAGCCCAAACGGCATCACCAGGTACTCATAGTGCCCAAATCTGGACCTGAAGGCGGTTTTCCATTCATCGCCAGCCCGAATTCGAATAAAATTGTAGGCACCATGAAGGTCTAACTTGGTGAAGATTCAGGCGGATCGGAAACATTGGAATAACTCTGGAATAAGAGGGAGCGGGTACCGATTTTTAATGGTGATTTTGTTTAGCTCCCTGTAATCGATGCAGGGTCTCAGAGAGCCGTCTTTTTTTTCTACGAAGCCGGTGATGAGGAGGGGCGAATAAATCCTTTTTCTAGATTTTCGGCAATGTAAGACTTCAGGGCTTTTAATTCAGTCTCAGACAAGGGAAAAGTACTGCGGCCAGTAGGGATTTCAGAGCCGGGCAAAAGGTCTATAGGGCAGTCATAGAACCGATGAGGTGGTAGACGGTCAGCCTGTTTGTCAAAAACATCCTTAAACTCCAGGTGGACTGGAGGTACATGTTGGAGACTGGTCAGATACTGGTACTATGGTTGAGCAATAGCAGCTGTGCAGAGACTGGCAAACGGGATAACTTGCTGGAGGAGAACAAACAGAAAGTCCAGAACCAAGCTGAGGGTCAAACACAAAAGATCAGTAAATCAAATCACAGGCTGAGGAATGGTGTCTGGGAGACACAAGGCAAGTCCAGGTCACAAACAGAGGGTCAAGGCAAGGAGACAGGAGGCAAATCCAGGTCACAGGCAGAGGGTCAAACACAGGAAATAGGCAGAATCCCTTAAGCAAGCCAAGGATCAGGTCCAGGAGTAGAGCAGAGGAGTCAGTAGCAATCCGGGGCACAACAGGTAATCAGGCACAGGAAACAGGATCAGGTTTTAACAGGAAGCTGAAGACAAACCAGCAATTTGTCTGAGCACAAGAGCAACATTTATAGGCCAGCCCAAGGGTCACGTTGGGCATGCGCCAGTGCGCGTACCATAGCGCCGGGCCGCGAATGCGCATGCGCCGGAGTGCTGTTCCGCCGCACATGCGCGCAGGGACACGGCTGGTGTGGCTGGAAAGATTATTCCCCTGATACACATGGTAATAGGCGGACTACTGTTCCTAGCCAGTCCATAACTGCAAACGCTGCATTCCCCAGCCACAGCATTCTGCACTACTCTCAACACTTCTCCTTTTGCTTCTTGTACGCTGACCTTCTACAAAGGGCAAACTCTGTGTTCCCCGGTCACAGAACTCTGCTCTTTTCAGTCCTACTGTTACTTATCACCGATCTTCTCCTGTGTACAAGTCCTGTGTTACCCAGTCACAGCAACTTGACACCAACTCCATGATGAAGATCCTTATCCAGGAATACAGCCAAGCAGCTCCTCCATCCCTCCTCCGTGCTTGGCGCGCCCCCCACATGGGGGCAGCTACCTATAACTCCATTCTCCTTTTCTCCTGCACCATCAGAACCTCTCGGGCAGCATGTGACCCCAGCTTATATGGGAGGCCTGCCCCCTGCCAAAACCTCAGGTCCAACCACTGTTCCAGAGCAATCTTCCTGAAAGCAGGGGAGGTGCCCCTGAGTTAGAGCACAGGTGGTCACACCCACCACTACACTAAACACTCACAAATTCAAATCAAAACACACAGGCCTAACTTACAGCACAGGCCTGTCTAAATTTGCCTACACTGATATCTTAAACCCAGAAAAATCCTATTCTAGCACCTACCTTCTGGTAGAGGGTGCTACATTTGCATTTACTAATCTATCATGTTTTCACTCATATTTGATTTGTTTATTCCCTATAATTACCTTACAAAAAATATTGGAAAAAGGTTCCAGACAGCAGTTCTTCAATGAGGACCCACTGATATATTGATTAAATATACCCTCAGGTATAAATATACACGTACACACAACATAACTACAATTGAAAAAAAGACTATTCCTCCCTCCAGCCAATGATAAAAATAAGACAGACGTCTTAGACGGAACATGGGTGGCCACCTTGCCTTATACACACACCTCTCTCAATCACTCATCTTGCATACACATACAGACAATAGTCTTTGACCCGGGTCTACTGGATAGATTTTAGCCAATGTTGCTCAGATGTATTGAGGATAGACTAAAAGTCCATGGGCTTATAATCAGAACAATTGTCTGTATTTGGTCTGCCTTGATAGGCGAGAAATCCACCCATAGGACCAACCTGAATATATTGGTTACAAACAGACATCCATGCAATGTATCACAGTTAAATACGGGGGTCATCGATTAGTGACCTATCGGATCAGAGTCCCCTGATGTTTTCCATATGATGACATATGCTGATCGCTCACCGTTTAGGCGTCTTGATCTAGTTGACTCTCGATCTGCAGATGTTCTGTACTGCTGCCGTCTCCTTGCTTGTAACTGAACCACGCTGGGAACCGTGCACTCCCAGCAGTATTAGTTCCTCCAAATGAAAAGTACGGTAGGTCGCAAGGTTCAAAGTCAACCGACTGGGCAGTGTCCAGAGGCTATGTAAACTTATGATATAACAAGCCACATTCAGAAGGCAATAGGAAGAAAGGATATCTCTTAAGTTGGCGGTTATGGTCTGTCCAAAAGGTGGAGATATGCAGGGGTGGTTCCAGGCATTTAGTGGGCATCCAGAGGTCCCAGGCCACTACTTGCATGGTGGCAAGATGCTTACGCGTTTCACCTGATCACAGGTTTCCTCAGAGCATGCGTGCTGGGTCAGGATACGTGCTTTAACTAGCCAAACTATTGACAACAATTAACAATTAAAACCATCCACATCTGAACACCCATCACTACGTCATTCACCACTAGTGCAGAATTAAAACCCAGTATAGGTGCGAACACACAACGGACCGAATAGGTGTTTTAATAACAAAAATGTGTCTGTAATTTCCTCTAAAGAGTAGAAGAACTATCACTTCTGTTTACATTAGTAACCTACATAGTAGATGTATGCCTGACCATTAGGAATGAGCCTAACACCCCCGGGTTCGGTTCGCACCAGAACCTGTGAACGGACCGAAAGTTCGCACGAACGTTAGAACCCCATTGACGTCTATAGGACTCGAACGTTCAAAATCAAAAGTGCTCATTTTAAAGGCTAATTTGCATGGTATTGTCCTAAAAAGGGTTTGGGGACCCGGGTCCTACCCCAGGGGACATGTATCAATGCAAAAAAAACTTTTAAAAACGTCCGTTTTTTCGGGAGCAGTGATTTTAATGATGCTTAAAGTAAAAAAAAAAAGTGAAATATTCCATTAAATATCGTACCTGGGGGGTGTCTATAGTATGCCTATAAAGTGACGCATGTTTCCCGTGTTTAGAACATTCCCTGCACCAAATGTCATTTTTAAAGGAAAAAATCTCATTTAAAACTGCTTGCGGGTTTAATGTAATGTCGGGTCCTGGCAATATGGATGAAAATCAGTGAGACAAACAACATGGGTACCCCCTAGTCCATTACCAGGCCCTTTGGGTCTTGTATGGATATTAAGGGGAACCCCGCACCCAAATTAAAATAAGGAAAGGTGTGGGGCCATCAGGCACTATATACTCTGAACAGCAGTATACAGGCAGTGCAAACAAGACAGGGACTGTAGGTTTGTTGTTAAGTAGAATCTCTTTGTAATTTTGAACGGGTACATTTTTAACGTGTTTAGCTCCAGCCAAAAAATCTTTTTTTAAGCTTTTTGGAAAACATAGGGAAGGGTTATCACCCCTGTGACATTTGTTTTGCTGTCTGTCCTCCTCTTCAGAAGATTTCACCTCACTTTTTGCCCCAATGAAAAATGTTTTTTGAAAATTTGGGTTTCCCCATTGAGAACGTCAACCTGTGACGAAACGCGTCTGGGAGGGACATACTGACGTCACCACGTTTGCCCTGTTGTGGACGGGAGCTGTCTGAGTGTCGGCCGGCATTGCTGTTTTTTCGTTTTCAAAGTGTAAGTGTTTTTACCTTTTAATAAATTAGAGCTGTTACGTTATTACACTATTGGCTGCTTCTCCTTTCTGAATACCTACGATCGGAGCTTGTGAAGAGCCTGCTGGGACGGGATCGCGGTGACTCCGCCACAATTTCATTTTTGGCCTCTTCCAGTCGATCTTCTGGTGAGCAGGAACCCCTATAGTTCTGATCAGGATTACATTCTGGGCTATACAGAGGCCATAAGCCTACCGCTGATTATACCTTCACTGGTTTACCATCTGGTAAGCGGCCTCTTGTGTCTGTGCACCGGGTGTTCTCCCTACTTGGATCTGTGTTCGCCTGTTTAAGTCTATTTCTGGTAACCAGATATAATTGAAGTCCCTAATTCAAGGACATCACCTTTTGCATGCTGCATGTCACTTCTTCTTTTTGCCTTCACGCCCCTGGATTTGCCATACATTCAGGGTGCTTTTTTATGATCTTTATAATGATTTTGTGTGAGCACTCTCTTTAGTGTAACAATTTTTGTCAGTATCACGCTATGGTTTTTGTTTATTTTTATTTGCTACACTTATGTGGATTCGGTCCGCTGCATGAGCTTGTCGGATTCTACCCTTCTTGGAGTACATCGAAAGGCCCAGGCTGGGTTTAAAGCCACCTGTTTGACTCCGCTTACGTTCTGGTAAGCAGATCATCACACAGTTGTCCTTTGTTATCACTTAGAAGGATTTACTACACCATTTGGACTTATTTGAATTTTCTCACTAATGTTAATTGGACTCATATTTAGCGCGGTTTATTTGTTTTTATTTTCTGTTGGTGGGCCCCACTTCTAACCGCAGCTTATTGAACTTTATTTAAATTTATATTTATCTTATTTAAGGTGTCAATTTATCTTTATTCACAAGTATATTTTTTCACTGTCATTTTTCCAAGCGCAATTTTTTGTTTTCTATTCTAAGGATTGGAAAGCATCAGTGGAAAGGAGAAATGTTTTTCCCATATTAACTCTTACAGGAGAGAATTTCCCTTCCTAGGGGTAGATTTCATCTCACTTCCTGTTGTCTCCTTCCGTTTGCAAGTAGGAGTCGTTTGTAAGTTAGATGTTTGAAAGTAGGGTCCTGCCCTATATACTCAGCAGAAATTTGGGCCTTAGGTGTTGCTGTGGCCACAACACTGTAAGCCCTCACAGGGCCCTGCTGTGAAATATTAGATCAAGAGTTGTAATTACATGCCCCTGTTGAACAGGAGCTGAAAAAATTAGGCCTTAGGCACTGGTGCTGGTGCCACAACACTGCAACCCCTCACAGACACTCTAGTTGGAACGCAGGAACGAGCCCTGCTGCAAAGTATTGCATCAAAAATTGTAATTACATGCCCCTGTTAAACAAGGGCTGAAAAATTGGGCCTTAGGCACTGGTGCTGGTGCCACAACACTACAACCCCTCACAGACACTCTAGTTGGAACGCAGGAACAAGCCCTGCTGCAAAGTATTGCATCAAAAATTGTAATTACATGCCCCTGTTAGACAGGGGCAGAAAAATTGGGCCTTAGGCACTGGTTCTGGTGCCACAACACTGCAACCCCTCACAGACACTCTAGTTGGAACGCAGGAACAAGCCCTGCTGCAAAGTATTGCATCAAAAATTGTAATTACACGCCCCTGTTAGACAGGGGCAGAAAAATTGGGCCTTAGGCACTGGTGCTGGTGCCACAACACTGCAACCCCTCACAGACACTCTAGTTGGAACGCAGGAACGAGCCCTGCTGCAAAGTATTGCATCAAAAATTGTAATTACACGCCCCTGTTAAACGGGCAGAAAAAATGGGCCTTAGGCACTGGTGCTGGTGCCACAACACTGCAACCCCTCACAGACACTCTAGTTGGAATGCAGGAACGAGCCCTGCTGCAAAGTATTACATCAAAAATTGTAATTACACGCCCCTGTTAAACAGGGGCTGAAAAATTGTGCCTTAGGCACTGGTGGTGGCGCCCAGAACCAAAAATGTTCTTACAAGCTATCAGCGTGATGATTGAGGAGGAAGAGGATAATTACTCAGGGATAGTCACTCAGCATCAGCATAGGCAGTCTTTGAAGGGATCTGAGATTTCAAAAAAAATTATTCGGTTACATCAGCATCAGGTGCTTGGTAGCTGGTGGTGATCCAAGACTGATTCATTTTTATGAAGGTCAGTCGATCGACCGAGTCGGTGGACAGACGCACCCTGTGATCGGTTACCACGCCTCCAGCAGCACTGATTGTGCGTTCCGAAAGAACGCTGGATGCAGGACAGGCCAGTAGCTCAATTGCATACTGAGCAAGCTCTGGCCAGTGATCCATCCTCAAGACCCAGTAACCCAGAGGATTTTCGGTGGGAAAGGTGTCAAAGTCTGATCTTGCCCCTAGATATTCCTGCACCATGTAAAACAGACGCTGGCGATGGTTGCTGGAACCGATCATACCTTGGGGCTGCGGACCAAAAAATTGTCTGAACGCATCGGTCAGACGGCCACCTTCTCCACCGCTCCTTCTTTGACTGACCGAAGCCTCAGCAACACGTTGTCCAGAAACAGGAGTTTGTAACCTCCCAGTCTCTGGGAACGCGTTGCACAGACCTTTCTGCAAGGCCTCCCGAAGATGTTTCATCCTCTGCTCCCTCTGCGATGGCAAGATAAGGTCCGCAACCTTACCCTTGTAATGTGGATCAAGGAGGGTTGCCAGCCAGTATTGGTCCTTCTCCTTGATACCACGAATACGAGGATCCCTACGCAGGCTTTGCAGGATCAGGGAGGCCATGCAGCATAGGTTTGCTGAGGCATTCGGTCCGGAGTCCTCTGGGTCACTAAGGGCGACATGGTCCGCAGCCACCTCCTCCCAGCCACGTACAAGTTCATGTGTTTCTTGGGACTGATCCCTTAAAGACTGCTGCTGATGCTGAGTGCCAGGCTCCACCTCCATACTGACACAATCTTCCTCCTCCTTGTCCTCTTCCTGTGTGATCAGCGGGCACGCAGGAACACTGTCTGGATAAAGGGGGTCTTGAGAGCTAAGGAAGTCCTCCTCTTCCTGCCTCTGTTCTGCCTCAAGTGCCCTGTCCATTATTCCACGCAGCGTGTGCTCCAACAGGTGGACAAGGGGGACAGTGTCACTGATGCATGCACTGTCACTGCTCACCATCCTCGTGGCCTCCTCAAATGGTGACAGGACAGTGCATGTATCCCTGATCATGGCCCACTGGCGTGGGGAAAAAAAACAAGCTCCCCTGACCCTGTCCTGGTGCCATAGTCGCACAGGTACTCATTGATGGCCCTCTGCTGCGTGTGCAGCCGCTGCAGCATGGCCAACGTTGAGTTCCACCTGGTGGGCATGTCACAGATTAGGCGGTTCTTGGGCAGGTTAAACTCCTTTTGGAGGTCCGTCAGCCGAGCACTGGCATTATATGACCGGCGGAAATGCACACAGACTTTCCTGGCCTGCCTCAGGACATCCTGTAAGCCCGGGTACCTGCCCAAGAACCGCTGCACCACCAAGTTAAGGACGTGAGCCAAACAGGACACATGGGTCATTTGTCCCTGTCGGAGGGCAGAGAGGAGGTTGGTGCCATTGTCGCAAACCACCATTCCTGCCTTAAGTTGGTGTGGCGTCAACCACCTCTGAACCTGCCCCTGCAGAGCTGACAGAACCTCTGCCCCAGTGTGGCTCCTGTCCCCCAAGCACACCAGCTCAAGCACCGCATGGCATCTTTTGGCCTGCGTACTTGCGTAGCCCCTTGAACGACTACAGAGCACCGCTGGTTCCGAGGAAGAGGCCATGGAGGAAGAAGAAGAGGAGGGGGTGGAGGAGAGAGGTGTGTCACAATCATTAGCATTTTGGGCATGGTGGCGGAACAACCTCCAACACTACTGCACCTTGTCCTGCATCCTTCCCAGCTGCCAGCAGAGTCACCCAATGCGCCGTGAAACCTAGGTAACGTCCCTGTCCATGCCTGCTGGACCATGAGTCAGCGGTAATATGCACCTTACCGCTGACCGCCCTGTCCAGCGAGGCATGGACATTGCCTTCCACATGCCGGTAGAGAGCCGGAATCGTCTTCCGTGAGAAAAAGTGGCGTTTGGGTACCTGCCACTGAGGAACCGCACATTCCATAAACTCACGGAAGGGGGCAGAGTCTACCAACTGAAAAGGCAGCAGTTGAAGTGCTAGCAATTTTGCCAAGCTAGCATTCAACCGCTGGGCATGTGGATGGCTGGGAGCAAACTTCTTTCGGCGGTGCAGCAGCTGGGGCAGGGAAATTTGCCTGGTACAATCTGACGTCGGTGTACCAAAAGCAGATTGCCCACAAGTACTTGGCTGTGACACACCTAATTCTACACCTTCATTCCTCTCAGTGCAGGTCTCAGAGAGGACTGAAGGTTTAGTGGAGTTGGAAATCTCAGCTGATGAGGAGCAAGGAGAGGTCCTCTTTGTTCTTGGGTGTGGGTCTTTTAGATACGCTTGCCAACGAACTGCATGGCAGGTCAACATATGTCTGGTCAAGCATGTGGTACCCAAGCGGGAGATGTTTTGGCCACGTGAGATACGCTTAAAACATATGTTGCAAATAGCAGCGGTGCGATCTGATGCACTCGTCTCAAAAAAGGCCCACACCAAAGAACTTTTTGAATAACGCGCAGAGACTGCAGCGCCCTGCACATGTGGAGCTTTGGGGTGTGATGCAGTCAATGTGCTGCCCTTAGGCTGGCCCCTGGAGGGCATCCTGCCTCGTTGGTGATGTGCCGCCTCCTCCTCCTCCTCCTCTCTCCTATCAGGCACCCACGTTGAGTCAGTGACCTCATCATCCCCTCCCTCCTCATCACTGGAGCAAACCTGGCAGTATGCTGCAGCAGGGGGAGCATGACTGCCAGATTGCTGTCCTTCTTGGGCACCCCCTCTGTCCGTGCTCATGTTACTGCCTTCATCAAGCTCAGTATCATCATCAGAGCCTTCCAAACGCTGGGCATCCTCCTGGAGCATGTACCCAACACTGTGGTCAAACAGTTCGAGGGACTCCTCAGGAGGACATGGTGGGGCTAGGGAAGGTGTCACTGATGACATTGAGCCGAGGGAAGAGGCCGCTGCTTTGCCAGACAAAGTACCCTGGGCATGGGTGAAAGAGGATGAGGAGGATGAGGACGGCTTGGTCATCCACTCAACCAAGTCTTCCGCATGTTGCGGCTCAATACGGCCAGCTGCCGAAAAAAAGGCCAAGCGTGTCCCATGGCCACGTGCTGATGAGGATGCACCGTCTCCACGACCAACACTAGACACAGAGCCTGCTTGCCCTCTCTTATTGGCTTGTGACTGTCTGCCTCTCCTTCTTGGCCTTCCAGACATACTAATGGCCTGTAGCTGCACTAAGCTGGGATATATATATATATATATATATATATATATATATGTACTGATACTGCAGCTAGCAAAATCAACTGCCTGCCTGTAGTATGAGAACACCACCAACCTTCTACAGGTAGCTTTAGCTGAACACTGTGAGGTGGACGCACCCCACTAACTTGTAGGTTTATCTGAACACTGTGAGCAGGACGCACTGCACTAACTGTAAATAGTCTAGCTGCCTGACTGTGGTACTAATAGGATCAAAAGAACACCAGCAATTTTCTTCAGGTAGCTGTATTTACTGTAACAAGACAAGCCTGCCTGTCAGTAAGAAGATAACAGAAACGGATCTAGCTGAACACTGTGAGCAGGACGCACCCCACTAGCTTGTAGGTTTAGCTGAACACTGTGAGGTGGACGCACCCCACTAACTTGTAGGTTTAGCTGAACACTGTGAGCAGGACGCACCCCACTAACTTGTAGGTTTAGCAGAACACTGTGAGCAGGACGCACTGCACTAACTGTAAATAGTCTAGCTGCCTGACTGTGGTACTAATAGGATCAAAAGAACGCCAGTAATTTTCTTCAGGTAGCTTTATATACTGTAACAAGACAAGCCTGCCTGTCAGTAGGAAGATAACAGGAACGGATCTAGCTGAACACTGTGAGCAGGACGCACTGCACTAAATGTAAATAGTCTAGCTGCCTGACTGTGGTACTAATAGGATCAAAAGAACACCAGTAATTTTCTTCAGGTAGCTGTAAATACTGTAACAAGACAAGCCTGCCTGTCAGTAAGAAGATAACAGGAACGGATCTAGCTGAACACTGTGAGCAGGATGCACTGCACTAAATGTAAATAGTCTAGCTGCCTGACTGTGGTACTAATAGGATCAAAAGAACACCAGTAATTTTCTTCAGGTAGCTTTATATACTGTAACAAGACAAGCCTGCCTGTCAGTAGGAAGATAACAGGAACGGATCTAGCTGAACACTGTGAGCAGGATGCACTGCACTAAATGTAAATAGTCTAGCTGCCTGACTGTGGTACTAATAGGATCAAAAGAACACCAGTAATTTTCTTCAGGTAGCTTTATATACTGTAACAATACAAGCCTGCCTGTCAGTAGGAAGATAACAGGAACGGATCTAGCTGAACACTGTGAGCAGGGCGCACTGCACTAAATGTAAATAGTCTAGCTGCCTGACTGTGGTACTAATAGGATCAAAAGAACACCAGTAATTTTCTTCAGGTAGCTGTAAATACTGTAACAAGACAAGCCTGCCTGTCAGTAGGAAGATAACAGGAACGGATCTAGCTGAACACTGTGAGCAGGACGCACTGCACTAAATGTAAATAGTCTAGAAGATAACAGGAACGGATCTAGCTAAACTGAATACAGTGTATATATATATATATGCAACACCTGGGATCAGTGTTGCCAACCCCCCGAAGTGAAATTTACTGGCAGAACGTCAAAATTTACAAACGGTGCCCATTTTTTACTGGCAAAAAAAACCCATGAAATTTACTGGCAGATCCACATTTTTTACTGACACTGCAAAAAAAGTACCTAAAATTACTGTTTTTAGTGCTAAACATTGCAAATATTAATATTTGAACTATAAACACATAGCTAGTGCTATTAGCAATGTGTTTAAGTTAAACAAAAGTCAAAAAACATATTTCTCAATTTACATGAAGGTCAGGTTACTATAACCCGGCCAGCAGAGAGTTCCCCCTTACATCAGAGTCTGCAGGATGGTGACCAGAGACCACCTTCCGCAGTGTGAATACACTAAGGTAAGGGGGGGATTACTAATATAGGGGGGGGGAACCTTTATATCAGTGCCCCTTTACATTATTGTATTTACTTCCGCCTTACATCAGTGACCCCCCCAGACTGGCCTGGCGGCACTGTCACTGACCTCCTCTCAGGTGCACCCAGCAGGGCTCAGTCAGATGGGTCCAGCTTGGTGGCTATTCTATAGCCTCCTCTCCACAGTCCACACGTGTCTGTCTCTTCCGAACCCCCATCCCGGCAGCGCTCCCACTCTTGAATCCTTTCTAGGATCCCCTCAAAGACTGCAGACATGATAAGAGACAAGAGATGGTCAGAGACTGCGGACATACTACAGGAGAAGGACAGAGGCTGCGGACATACTACAGAAGGTGGACAGAGGCTGCGGACATACTACAAGAGGTGGACAGAGGCTGCGGACATACTACAAGAGGTGGACAGAGGCTGCGGACATACTACAAGAGGTGGACAGAGGTTGCGGACATACTACAAGAGGTGGACAGAGGTTGCGGACATACTACAGGAGGTGGACAGAGGTTGCGGACATACTACAGGAGGTGGACAGAGGCTGCGGACATACTACAAGAGGTGGACAGAGGCTGCGGGCATACTACAAGAGGTGGACAGAGGCTGCGGGCATACTACAAGAGGTGGACAGAGGCTGCGGACATACTACAAGAGGTGGACAGAGGCTGCGGACATACTACAAGAGGTGGACAGAGGCTGCGGACATACTACAAGAGGTGGACAGAGGCTGCGGACATACTACAAGAGGTGGACAGAGGCTGCGGGCATACTACAAGAGGTGGACAGAGGCTGCGGGCATACTACAAGAGGTGGACAGAGGCTGCGGGCATACTACAAGAGGTGGACAGAGGCTGCGGGCATACTACAAGAGGTGGACAGAGGTTGCGGGCATACTACAAGAGGTGGACAGAGGTTGCGGGCATACTACAAGAGGTGGACAGAGGTTGCGGGCATACCACAGGAGGGGGACAGAGGCTGCGGACATACTACAGGAGGGGGACAGAGGCTGCGGACATACTACAGGAGGGGGACAGAGGCTGCGGACATACTACAGGAGGGGGACAGAGGCTGCGGACATACTACAGGAGGGGGACAGAGGCTGCGGACATACCACAGGAGGGGGACAGAGGCTGCGGACATACTACAGGAGGGGGACAGAGGCTGCGGACATACCACAGGAGGGGGACAGAGGCTGCGGACATACCACAGGAGGGGGACAGAGGCTGCGGACATACTACAGGAGGGGGACAGAGGCTGCGGACATACTACAGGAGGGGGACAGAGGCTGCGGACATACTACAGGAGGGGGACAGAGGCTGCGGACATACTACAGGAGGGGGACAGAGGCTGCGGACATACTACAGGAGGGGGACAGAGGCTGCGGACATACTACAGGAGGGGGACAGAGGCTGCGGACATACTACAGGAGGGGGACAGAGGCTGCGGACATACTACAGGAGGTGGACAAAGACTGCGGACAGGACACATCCTCACAGCAGCCTCCTCCCCTGTCCACCATCATATTACTTCTCCAGTCCACATCAGATTCATCAGTGTGCTGTGTCCTCCTCCTGTACCCCTTTCACCTCTGCCCTGACCTGTGGAGAGGTGAAAGGGGTACAGGAGGAGGACACAGCACACTGATGAATCTGATGTGGACTGGAGAAGTAATATGATGGTGAATAGAGCACATCAGTCTCTGTCCCCTGCATATGCCATGCAGCCAGGGCCCAGGGACAGAGACTGATGTGCTCTATTCACCATCATATTACTTCTCCCGGCACCAGTCGTCCCAGTAATGTTCTCCTTTAGATCCCAATCCCATCCCCCCCACAGCTTCGCTCTCCGTACCTCCTGTGTGTGCAGCCAGCCAAGTCATGCACTGCATGACAGGAGTGGACAGAGTCGCCTGGCTCAGCTCAGCTTGCCTTGCTGCCGCGGCCGCGTTCGATCATTTTCGAAAATGGCGCCGGGCGGCGGTATTACGTTACTGCGCATGCGCCGCCCGGCCGAGCGCGTACGAGCTTTCCCGAGCCCGGCCGGCTTCGGAACGGCGCATGCGCAGTTGCGTGGCCGGCTCGCGGCCATCATTTTTACGGGCACCGGTGCCCGTAACGGGCATTCACGGGCGCCCCGAAAAACGGGTCGTTTTTACGGGCTGCCCGTAAATCTACGGGCGGTTGGCAACACTGCCTGGGATGCATATATATATATATACACAATACACTTTAAGTGCAGCTAACTGACTGACTGTCCTGCCTAATCTAGCTAACTCAAATGAAATGACACTGTCTCTCTCTCTCTCTATCTCTCAGCACACCGGAACACACTGCACAGGGCCGACGTGCAGGCGGCCTTATATAGTGTGGGGCGTGTACTAAATCCCCTGAGCCATAATTGGCCAAAGCCTCCTTGGCTTTGGCCAATTACGGCTCTCTGTTCAGGCGGCGCTGTGATTGGCCAAGCATGCGGGTCATAGTGCATGCTTGGCCAATCATCAGCAAGCAATGCACTGCGATGCCGCAGTGAATTATGGGCCGTGACGCACCACACGAATTTGGCGCGAACGGCCCATATCGTTCGCAATTCGGCGAACGACCGAACAGCCGATGTTCGAGTCGAACATGGGTTCGACTCGAACACGAAGCTCATCCCTACTGACCATCCTATGTATGATGAAAACATTCAAATTTATATGATTTATAATATATAATATAGGTTGTTATATCATAAGACACTGCCCAGTCGGTTGACTTTGAACCTTGCGACCTACCATACTTTTCATTTGGAGGAACGAATACTGCTGGGAGTGCACGGTTCCCAGCGTGGTTCAGTTACAAGCAAGGAGACGGCAGCAGTACGGGACATCTGCGGATCGACAGTCAACTAGATCAAGACGCCTAAACGGTGAGCGATCAGCATATGTCATCATATGGAAAACATCAGGGGACTCTGATCCGATAGGTCACTAATCGTTGACCCCCGTATTTAACTGTGATACATTGCATGGATGTCTGTTTGTAACCGATATATACTGGTCGGTCCTACGGGTGGATTTCTCGCCTATCAAGGCAGACCAAATACAGACAATTGTTCTGATTATAAGCCCATGGACTTTTAGTCTATTCTCAATACATCTGAGCAACATTGGCTAAAATCTATCCAGTAGACCCGGGTCTAAGACTATTGTCTGTATGTGTATGCAAGACGAGTGATTGAGAGAGGTGTGTGTATAAGGCAAGGTGGCCACCCATGTTCCCTGTAAGACGTCTGTCTTATTTTTATCATTGGCTGGAGGGAGGAATAGTCTTTTTTCAATTGTAGTTATGTTGTGTATACATGTATATTTATACCTGAGGGTTTTTCAATAAAGATAGTTTAATCAATATATCAGTGGGTCCTCATTGAAGAACTGCTGTCTGAAACCTTTTTCCAATATTTTTTGTATGTTGTTAGTAAAGTTCAGAGGATCATCACCCTGTTATGTGTGATCTGTTCTTGATTCACAATCAGGGATAAGGATATAGACAGTTGTTCAATTTGTGCAGGTAGAAGGTAAACCGTTCAGACGCTCATATTCACCTGTGTTTAGTAGGCAGCTGCATTGGTCTTTTTCTTGTTGTTTTCACTATAATTACCTTACCCGAAAATGCTGAAAAATAAAAGCATATCTAGGTAAAAGGAATGCTGTGGATAATTTGTCAAAGTGCTGAACCGTAAAACAAAAGGACCTTGACCCGTGATCTCGTACACTGGTTGGTTGTATATCCTGGTATTTTTGCTAAAAAGTTTTTCTTACATTGTTCTCTGGTTGTAATACTAGCAAGCAACCTATTTTTTTTATCTTTATGAAAAAATATATGTTTTTTAGCAAATTTTAATAAAAAATATGGTTAAAAGAAAAACAAAGGAGCGTAAACTTAAGCCTGGCACACACTGCTAGTTCTTTTATTATTTTTTTTTCATTTAACCCAGTGGGCTGAAGAAACAAAAACTGACAGATAACTGTACCAACACAAGCAATGTTGGTGCAGCGTTTTCCCTGCTGTGCCTATTCTGACAGCAAGCATTGATTGGATGGTGGTTTTCCAGCATGTTCCTTTGACAAAAGCTGGGTTTTAGACCGGCCTCTGTTGGACAGAGCGCTGTACACACTGACCAAATGTGTCAGTTGGTTCCTGCTGAACCAGCTGATTATTGGCCCATCTGTAACCAGCATTACTTTCCTCCACTGATTACTCTAAAAACAAATCAATGGACCCATTTCTGTGCTCCTAGTTATTTATTTTAAGCTTATATCATAGTAAACCTTTGCATAACTAAGCAAGGCCTGCCTTTTTTTTAGTAAACAGTGAAAAGAGGCCAGTGCAATAAATATAATATTTGCAAATAGCATCTGATTTGCTGATTCTTCCATGATCATAATTATGCAGATTTGCTTATAAATAATCTACACCTGCTTCTAAAGTCAGCTCTGGAGCTGGAGATTCAGAGCCAAGAGACCCTCAGAGATCCAACAGTTGCTGTCCTTTCAGTTACCACACCTCATAATGATAACTCATGCTGTCTTCTAGCTTCTGACTGTTCATAACAGTATTAAATAACAATGTTGTAAACAACTATAACACTCTGCTTAATAATTCTGCAATGCACACTCAAGACCTGAGGCACAGCATTCATTATCAGCATGATGCCAGGCAACTGACTTGGAAGCATCTGTTAGTCCTAAGGGGGGTTTTAGCTTCCATTTTCTGCCAAGAAGCAGGTGGATGGCGTTGCCAGAGCAACAAACCTACAGTATAATATATTATTTTATTTTTTTATCATGTCAAATGTCTAACAGGTATGTGAAGTTTAATATAAAGAGTAAGATGAAACATCCAAGTACACAGCAAGTGCACAGAGCAGTGTGGGCTCCAACTGGAAATCATAAAAAACTTGTATACTCACCTTTCCGTAATGTTCCTGTCCTTGTGCATCTTCATGGTAAATTATAATGGGTTGTGGCTAATAGACAGGTTCACTATAAAGTTCTAAAGGATCCTGTTCAGGGGATCCTCTATAACTATCACTTTAAGGGTGGGAACCCCTATGCTGTAATGAAGATGCACCAGGAAAGGAAATTTACGGAAATGTGAGTGCACAATTTTCCATTTTCCTGGCTTGTCATGGCAGCATGCAATAAGAATTAACTTGCCAGACAGAGGAGCGCACAAGAAAAAAATTGTAATGATCAATAGCATAAGTATGCACCTGAGCAACACATTTTCCAAATTCTACTTTTGTGAATTGAGTAGGGTCCACCTAACAATGCGTAGTTCCAGGGCATGGCCTGGACCGGCATGGTGTAGGGAGCAAGACATGGGAGCTCCGCTTGCCAATAATCCGACCTAATAGATCCTGGAGCTAATACTGCCTATTTTTCACCCACATCTGGGTTCCCTGCCTCCCCCTGCCCGTGGGGCTCATGTCGCTGCCGAAGCAGAAAACGGATCCGGCCGCAAAGCTGGCAAAATACAGAAACACAGACAAGGAAGGCGGGGGGGGGAATGGCGCTGGCTCCTCTCCACATGCAGACACAGCGGCGGAGGACACTGCACGGGTGCTTGAAGCAATCTCGGATTGTAAAAGCACATTGACTAGTAAAATCGAGGAGGTCAAGGTGGATGTGTCATTAATACGCCCGGATTTACAAAAATTAAGAGACCGGGTCACGGAGACAGAAGTTCGTATCAGCCAGGTGGAGGACGAACTGCCGCCATTACAAGTCCACACTGAACGCTTACAACATCTAAACATGGTGCTAGCTAAACAAGACGATATGAAAAATCGTCTGAGAAGATGCAACTTGCGTTTTATTGGCCTGCCTGTGGGGTCGGAGGGCTCCAATCCCCCCTCATTTCTTGAGAATTTGCTGGTTAGCACATTTGGGAGAGCCGAGTTCTCTACTTCCTTTGTGGTTGAACGGGCGCACAGGCTGGCGGCTAAACCCCCTCCCCAGGGCGCACCGCCAAGAACATTTATTGCTAAAATGCTTAATTTCCGTGACCAGGACGCTGTTCTCAGGCTGACCAGACTAAAGGGTAACATCCCCTTTAAAAATACAGAAATCAAGGTATTCCCGGACTTCTCGGCGGAAGTACAAAAGAAAAGGGCCCTGTTTACAGAGGCGAAGCGTCAGCTGCGGATCCGCCATTATTCCTATGCGATGCTCTTTCCGGCGCGGCTGCGGGTTGCCGGCGAGGACTGGGCACATTTCTTTGATACACCTGAGGCTGTCTTCACCTGGCTGGAGCACAAAGCAGCCCCAAGTCGTGATCCTGCCTGAAAATGCTACAAGACTCGCTCCTGACTCTGAATAAGCTCTGATATGGATATGTGCCTTCCAGAAAATCTGCAGTCCTACCATCATACAGGTACTGTGCCAAGTTTGTTGCGACACCTCTCCCCATATTCTACAGCCACACACACATTCTCCTTGCATAAAGACTGCCTGCCCCCCGGACTCTGTGGACTCTATCACCCACGACCGAGGTATCCCTATGTGGTACTCGGATTCCTACCCCCATATCTACCCATCCATGATGTGTGTGTTCCCCCGTGGCTGGGCCTGGACAGGGGCCCACTGGATGTACATGCAGTATGACTCAAACTCTCATATCCTGCAGGCAAGTTGCTACCCGCTATGACACTTGGATTGGGGAACATGGCTATGTCCCCTAGATCGGTGCTTTTGCTCCTGATGCTACTGCTTGCCTTGCAGCGAAATATCGCTCCCCTAGTCGCAGGCTTCCCTATGGATCCGTTTATTTTCCTTTTTCAAAGTAACAGTTGCCTTAGGGCACAAGTAATGTTTCCCTGGCCTGCCCGGTCCCAGCAAACTGCATTTGTTCTTAATTGGATGCATTGCTTACCCGGGTATGCTAGAGTGTTGATACAGTTACAGTCAGAATGTTCTGATTTAATGTTTGGTTTACATACTACATGCTGAAGAGTAATAGATCTTGGTGTTTACTTAATAATACAGTGGCTTTGCAATGTGACAGGTACATATATGGTTCTAATATACAGAATGTTGAGCGACCCCATCTGCCCAGCCCTATCCGTCCCGCTGTGGGATTGAAGGGGGAAAATGTGGTTCTTCTCAACTGTAGAGATGCTTGTGGCACCATGGACATTGGACATAAGGCGCACAAATATAAAATACTTATTACCAAGCTAGATGTTAAATCTTTCACATGGAATGTGAGAGGTCTCAGGGCAAAGCCCAAACGAAACGCAGTATTAGCATATCTTAAGACCCAACATGCAGACCTTATGGTGTTGGTAGAGACCCATCTCACAGGTCAACTCCAGACGATGCTTAAAAAGCCATGGGTGGGATGGCTCTATCAAGCCCCTTACTCTGCCAACTCCAGAGGTATTGCTGTACTAGTGGCAAAAACAGTACAATTCGTGTTAATTACCCTCAGATCTGACCCCCAGGGTAGGTTTTTATTTTTACATGCTAAGATGAATGGCCTAGAACTGTTAATATTAGCATTCTATATTCCACCCCCCTTTCAATTCAGTGTCATACACGAGGGGCTGGCGTTTATGTCTCAATTTCCTACCGTCCCTGCGATGTGGCTAGGTGATTTCAATAATGTTATGAATAGGGATCTAGACCGCATTTCAGTGACACCCCATGATAACCCATCTCAACCACACACTAGGTTTGGTAAAACAATCACAGATCTGGCCCTTGTAGACACTTGGAGACACCGCAACCCATCAGAGAAGGCTTACTCCTGCTTTTCCACGTCCCACAATACCATGTCACGCATTGACCTCATTCTGATCTCCTGTACCCTTATTCCGTTGCTCAGAGAGGCAGGATTTAACCCGCGCTTTCTGTCAGATCATGCCCCATACTGGATTAAACTTAGGATCGACTCCCCCCCCAGGACATACAATTGGAAGCTTAACCCATTTTGGCTGACAGTTGTTCCCGACTCGGGGGAGGCTGCTAGTGAATGGGACTTCTTTTTCCAGACAAATAGAGGCACAGCACCCCTAGATGTAGTATGGGATACATTTAAATCCCATGCCCGAATTATCCTATCACAGCGTATCTCCCGTTATCGCAAGACTTCCTCCCAGGTACTTAGGCAAGCAGAACAATCCCTTGTAGAAGCAGAAAAGAACTTCACAGACAACCCATCTGCTTCTACAGCAGATCAACTAAAACTACAAACCAGAATAGTAAACAATTTACATTTTGAAAAAGCCGATAGGAAAATATGTTATAGTAAGCAAAGGCAATATGAATGCGGAGATCGGGCGGGTCGTCTCTTGGCTTATTTAGCACACTTAGATCACAGACCTCCCATGGTGGTATCACTTCGAGATGCCGCCGGCAGGATATTGACTGATCCCGACGAAGTGGCTGGGGAGTTCCGCTCCTTCTTCGCATCCCTATACTCCTCTACTACTAACAATCGCATAGAAGAGATAGTGTCACTGTTATCTAATATAGAACTACCCTATCTTACCCAACCCCAGGTGGAACAGTTGGAAGCCCCTATCACCGAAAGCGAAATAACCAAAGCAATTTCCCTGCTCAACCCATCAAAAGCACCGGGTCCCATGGACTACCCCTGGAGTTTTACACAGCATATAGCGAGACCTTGATTCCCAAATTTCATGAATTATTTTCCCATATCTTTAAATCCGAGTCTTTACCTTTGTCCATGAACGAAGCAAATATAGTATTGATACCCAAACCTGGCAAAAACCCAGAACTCCCAGAATCCTATCGCCCAAGATCCCTTCTCCAATTGGATATAAAAATCTTGGCCAAGATTCTGGTGCTTCGCCTAAATGAGGTGATTCTCTCACTGATTCACCCAGATCAAACTGGGTTTATGCCTGCAAAAAACACGGCATACAACCTACGTAGACTCCATATGAACATTCAAGCTGAACATGATGCCCTGGGCTCTAGAGTTGTGGTGTCTCTTGACGCCGCAAAGGCGTTCGACTCAGTCGAGTGGGCGTATCTTTGGGAGTGCCTCGCAAAATTTGGGTTCGGACCCAAGTTCATTAGGTGGATCCGACTTTTATATCAGAGCCCATGCGCCAGGGTCTTGGTCAACGGAAAAGTTTCTGATCCCTTTCCTCTCTCCAGGGGCACTCGGCAGGGATGTCCACTTTCTCCCTTGCTATATGCACTGGCGGTGGAACCCCTTGCCGCATCCCTTAGAACGCACCCTGGTATTGAAGGACTTACCAGTGGAAACTTGCTGGAAAAGATTAGTCTGTATGCTGACGACATGCTACTATACCTGGCAGATGCAGGCCCATCTTTGCAGTTAGCCCTAGAGGTAATTCAAAACTTTGGTAGATACTCAGGATTGAAGATCAACTGGGGTAAATCCCAAATCCTCCCGATAGATATCAGCGTACCAACCAAAGTACAGTCCAGCTCCCACATCCTTAGGGTTAGTGCCATGACTTACCTCGGAATTGTAATAACTCGATCGCCGAAAGACTATGTTCGTCACAATATAGAACCCCTTATAGCAGTACTGAAACGCAAAACACAGACATGGGCTAAGTTACCCCTTGGGGTAATGGGACGGGTAAACCTGATTAAAATGGTCCTCCTCCCTAAATTCGTATATGTTTTATGGCATGCCCCAATATACTTACCTTTGAGGATCTTTAAATCTATTGAGGCCAGTCTTAACTCATTTGTTTGGGGATCGGGCCATCATAAACTGTCCTGGCAAACGCTGAAAAATCCGACTGAACTGGGTGGTGTGGCGTTACCAGTTTTTAACCTTTACTACCTAGCAGCGCAACTGTCCCATTTTTTTCATCTAGACAAGCATGACAAAGAACGATGTTTATCCTTGCTCTGTGTTCCACATGGACGTAGATTTTCACACCCTTTCCAGATTCTTTTTATAGGCACCAATAAAATAGACAACAGGAAGGGACTATTATACCATTACTGTAGAGTTTGGGAGGTAGTGAAACGTAAGATCAAAATGCCACCCACACACTCTCACACACCCTTATGGGACAATTCTGCCCTGGGAGAGCTACTAAAAGTGCCAAATCCGGAATTATGGCTTCATTATGGGGTAGGATTTCTGTCGGATGTCTATTGTGACAATGTCTTAAAATTGTTTCAACAACTCAAAACAGACTTTGGCCTCCCTAACACTATGCTCTTTCGTTATCTCCAGCTCCGTCATGCTCTCAGAGCTCAATTTGGTGGGACCCCCCCCATGTGGAACAAATGGATATCCTTTACATTATGTTGGGATCCGATCATCGCGAACTCATCTCGGGGTTCTACAACTCTCTGCTAAGACCCACAGCAGCTCTAATTGCATATAAATTAAAAGACCTCTGGTCGGGATATGTGGGTGGGGGGGCTGGAGGATGATGAATGGGAAGACGCCCTAGATACCTGCAAAAAAGTTTCCACTAAATTGTCGGATCGCCTCGTGCAGCTCTACACAGATCATATCTGACCCCTCTTCGCCTTGTCAAGTACAAGCCTAATCAAAATCCAAATTGCCCCCGATGTGATAGCTCTTCCAGCACCTTCTTCCACCTCCTTTGGTTATGTCCAGCAATACAAGATTATTGGTCCCAGATAGTGAAGTTCATTCATGATGAGATGGGCTCTCCTCTAACACTCTGCCCTAAACAGTGCTTAGTAGGGGTGTTCCCAGACCCTGACTCGGATAAATTTCATAAAATATTTCTCCAGGAGTCGCTGTTCATAGCTAGATTACTGATAGCTAGAATATGGCTACAAACTGCACCTCCAACGCTTTGCGAGTGGATATCTGCTATTAACAATGTTTTACCATATAAAAAGGAAATTTATGCCCACAGGAGATGCCCGACCAAATATGGCAAAATATGGGACACCTGGTTAGAAAATGCCTCCACCTGTAATTCAATGTCTGACTAACTCACTTAGGGGCTAACGAATCTTATTAAAGTACAAAAATCTGGTTATGTGATGTCCCCCTGTTGTACAATTGCTCAAATGTAGGTAATATGACAATATGTATATGAATGTTCTGCTCAATACTTCCGTTATGCAGATGTTTTGTTTTTTCTTTTTTTAATTTATTTTTTTACTGTAACCCGAACAAAATGCCACTGTACTATTGATATATGTATCCTGTATGTAATTTGCTCTTCCAATAAAAACACCACGTTAATTGTAAAAAAAAAAAAAAAAACAATGCGTAGTTCCAGGAGGACCATGTTGCTGACTTGTAAAAAGCCTCAGGAGACACTCAGCGCTGCACTGTCCACATAGTTGCCACTGACCTGGTTGAATGTGCCTTTAAAGAGGAGTTCCGCCCACCCCTTTAAAAATTAAAAGTCAGCAGCTACACATACTGTAGCTGCTGACTTTTAATATTAGTACACTTACCTGTCCTGGAGTCCAGCGATGTCGGCATCGCAAGCCGACAGTGTAAAAAAAAAAAAAAAAAAAAAATTATTTATATATATATATATATATATATATATATATATATATATATTCCTGCACTATTATGTGAATATACTAAATATAACTGCTGCGAACACTGAATAAGGGTCAATCCATACCCATACCACAGAAATTATAAAAAGGATAGCTGGTGCTGTGCTGTTAAACAATCCAAGTAATCAGAATTTTCAAACTGTATCAAGAAGCAATGTGCTGCTAAAGGTAGTTCATTTATGTGATATTAATTTTATTTTTTTATCTATCATTTCGCATGTGTACTACTACCTTTAGCAGCACATTGCTTCTTGATACAGTTTGAAAATTCTGATTACTTGGACTGTTTTTTTAACAGCGCAGCACCAGCTATCCTTTTCATTAACCCAGCAGTGTAGCCTTTCAGCTTCATGGCCGGGTCCCTACTGCGCATGCACAAAGTGCTCTGCATTCTCTCACTGGCCCAGCAGAAGGGGAGGGTGGAGGGGGGCTAAGCTGCTATTGTACTTCGCCGCAGCCCGGTCTCCCGGAAGAGAGGACAGGGTACCTGTAAAAAACCCCAAATGTGGCACCGGAGAGGGAGAGGAATCACATAAGCGGAAGTTCCACTTTTGGGTGGTTGCTTTAAGTCTTCAATAACAGAAGGGTCTTGTGAAAAGTAGGCTCCTTTAATTGTCTTAGCAATCCAGGAGGTGATTGTACGTTTTGATGCTGACTATCCCTGCCTCAAGCCATACAGCACCAAGCACAGATTTAAGCTTTCCTGAATAAAGAGGTGGCTGCCAATTAGACCTCCAGAGTTAGACCAACATCCAGGGTAAACATGTGCAGTTAATTTCATTACAAAACAAAATTCAGATGAAATTTTCATTATCTGGAGATTCAGATGTATCAGAATCTCCAAATAACAATACTAACAAATTTCAACAATTATTTGTTGTATTATAATTAGGGTTGCCCCAATACTAGTATCGGTATTGGTGCTGATACTGAGTATTTGCAGGAGTGCTTGTACTTGTGCAAATGCTCCGATACTTCACCCGATACCTGGGCAGTCAGGGGTGATCGGTGCAGCAGTGGGGGGGAGTTACAAGCACCTATCTCCCTGTATAGATTTCAATAAAGCAGCTGACAGCTGCTTCTCCCCCTCTGCGGCTTTCAGCTACTTTATTGAAATCTTTACAGGGAGATTGGTGATTGTAACTCCCCCCACCATGCACCAATCATCCCTGACTGTCCCCTGTGTCCTATTCTCCATTCTCCTCCAGTCCCTCGCCATGTCCTCCCTGTTCCTGCAATCCCCCTGCCATGTCCTCCCTGCACCTCCGATCCCCCGCCATGTCCTCCAGTCCCCTGTCATGTCCTCATTGCTCCTCTGGTCCCCTGCCATGTCCTCCCTGCTCCTCCGGGCCCCCTCTGTCCTCCTTCGCCCCCCCCCGTCCTGGATCTGTCAGGATGGAGAGTGGAGGGAGGAGCCAGTAAATCTGTCATTTACTGGCTCTTTCCTTTTCCGAATGAACAGAGCCAGTGATCACTGACTGTCCATTCATACCTGAGCAGAGTAAAGTGTGTTCACGACGTCTCAGTTTATGAATGGAGGGGAGCCGCTGTCTTCTGTCCATTCATTTTCAGTGCAGCTGCGGTTGCTGAGAAAGGGACTCGGGAATCTGTGTCCTTAGTCTCTTTCTCTGTCTCAAAGTGGATATGACAGGGGTCTGATGAAAAAATAATAATAATAATAAAAAAAAAATTGTAATAAATATGTAAAATTGTAAAAAAAAAAAAAAACAAAACAAAAAACACTGACACCAGCCCCTCCCCCGAAAAAAAGAAAACATTGTAAATAAAAAATAACAAAAAAATATCAGTTGTAAAAAATAATAAAAAAATAAAAATTTGTAAAAAAAAAAATTAAGAATAAAATAAAAAAACTACTGACACAGTCCACTGTGACATGACATTAAAAAAAGTATTGGTAATCATATAGGCGAGTATTTAAAAAAGGTTTCGGTACTTGTACTTGATGTTAAAAAAGTGGTATTGGTGCAACCCTAATTATAATGTATAAACTAAATGAGTTACTTTCATTTGGATGTTTGAAGTATCCTGTCAGGGCTGGGCTCAGTCCTTCCTTCTCAGAGCTCTGTGCTCAGCTGTCTGTTAATTTCCAGCACTCTTCATTCCACAGTGACTCGCCTGTTCTTCATTTCCTGCTCGTCAGCTAGCTCTGCTAGCTATTTAAACTTTATGGATCAGATCTTCTGTGCCTTCACCTTGGTCAACATATCCGGTCTCTCTCTGTTGTGTTTTCCTGTGAAAGACTTTTGCTTGGCTGACTTCCCTTCTGGTTCCTGATCCTGTTTGCTGCACCCGATTTCGCTGATCTCTGGACTCCCGTTTCTCTGGCTTGTTCTGACTACCCATCTTGGTTACCGAATTATGGCTATGTTTTGACTACGCTTGCTCTGTTTATACCATTTTATTAAATAGTGTGATTTTTACTACACTTTTGTCTCATTCTGATTCATGGTTCCTGACAGGAGGCGAAGGCCATGAATTCAGAAGATGCAGGCAATCCACTTATTGGTAATATTTTTTCCAGATTGGATGAGCAGGATCACCACATGGATCATTTTGCCATAGCGTTACGGACGCTCCCGAGTCACACTGCTCACCTGGATCCTCCCACTGAGGCTTTTCCGGTACAACCTGTGTTGCAGGCTGTCCCTGCTGATGCTCCGCCTCGAATATTACCCATGTCTGGTTTCGCTCTGCTTCCCTAGAGATTTGGGGGTGATTCAGTTAAATGCAGAGGGTTTCTCAACCAGGTTGGTATATACTTTGAGATGCTTCCCCAGGCTTTTCCCACGGATAGAAGCAAAGTAGGCTTCATGATTATTTTAGATACAATGTTCATATAAGTGCGCTCTGAGTGTCAGGACCAAGCAGATAATGTCTATATTGGAATGAAGGGTGTGGTGATGACGGTGGTGGATATTCAACACTTAGGGCTACACTCACAAAGAGGAGCAATCCCTAATAAAAACAGACAAAAAGAAAGGGGCCTCTAAGTGCAGAATTAAAAGTTTTTTTAATATCCCCCAAAGGGATTAAAAACACTTACAGGGTCTGAGGAAGGGAAGAGCATATTATTCTTTGATAGTGCAGGTGATCCGGCATCAGGAAGGTCCCCAGCGTATTGTAGACTCACAGGGCTGTTCATATACTGCGGCAGAAGGTCTCTAAGGCACTCCAAGTACCGATAAACAGTCGCGCTGTCCTAATCCATGGAGAGCGGAGATCCCAGTAGAGGGGGACAGCAACCGGCGTGGACCGCAAGACGTATGTAGTCATCAGAATGGGTGGCATTTCGTAACTACTAATTGGTTCCTTTGTCAACCTAATGACTGCAAGTTTAACACAGACTTAACCTATGCTCTCTGGGCAGGCTATGGGCAGAGCTATGGACGGGAAAGGGAAAAAAGGGAATGGGGAATAATAGAAAGCGTTCTCCCAAAATAATATAAATAGTAACACTATATGGGCACACGTAAATGTACCACTAAACATAAGGTAAAAGATATTAAAAAAAAAAAAAAAGGGGCGCATGCGCGGCGCTGAGCGTGATGGACGTCTGAGACTGTAGCTCCGTCCAGCCCGGGAAGATAACGGCTTCAGCAGGGCTAATATCAGCTATTTTCGCAGCGATTTTATCACCCCTCGAGCCCCTTATACCTGGTGCATGCCTGGGAGAAAGAAAAAGCCCAGAGGATCGGCTCAACACACCTTAACACACTATCTCCTCCGCGCCCGTGATCAAGGCAGCATGTCTCAAAATGGCGCTGCGGGAAGAAACATACCTCCGTCTCCGGCCTCCTCTCCTGGACGTCCCACAGACCAGACACCTCTCCTGGATCCCAGCCGTGAGTACGCTGCATCTCTCACCAAATCAGACCTAGAAAGCAGCCTGGAGGCCATGTATGCAAGGCTTGCGACAAAGTTCCAAACGGAGCTCCACAAAACTTCTCACACACTTTCCCAAGAGATTGCATCCTTGGGCTCCAGGACAGAAAGACTGGAAACGAAGCACGATGAGCTGGCACTAGCTTACAGTGACCTCTCCAGAGAACACGATTCTCTAGCCACTGCCTGCTCCCTGATGCAATCCCAAATTGAGGACCTCGACAACCGCAACAGACGCAACAATCTGCGCATAAGAGGTATACCAGAATCTGTTACGGATCTCATCCCCACAATAATCCGCCTATTCAAATCTCTGCTCCCAGACACTGATGCCGGAGCATTCACCTGTGATCGTATTCACAGAGCCCTCAGGCCTAAACCTCCTGAAGATAAGCCTCCCAGGGATATTGTTCTTTGCATGAAGGACTTTCTAACTAAGGAGGAGATCCTCAGAGCTGCTCGCAATCAACAACGCATCACTCTGGACGATCGCACCATCCAAATATATCCTGATATTTCTCCCGCCACCTTGGATAGGAGACGTGGCATGAAAGAAATTACATCTGCCCTTCAAGCAGCTCGCATTCGCTACAGGTGGGGCTTTCCATTCAAGCTGGTAATTCCCCACAATGGCACCACTTACTCTGCCACATCACTCCTGGAAGGTCAAGAAATTCTTGTAAAATTGGGCCTTTTGGATCCGGATGTCATTCGCCGACCCCCTTCTACTCCTAGACCTTAACCCATCTGGCAGACCCCCCCAACCAGGAGAGACAGACGGAGGATCAGATACGACATCGGAGATAGATTTGATGAACCCTTTCCTTGATCGTCTCAGCACAGATGACCACCACAAGATACCCCAGCAACTTGCATCTTCCATCTGATTTCAAGATCCCGGACGTTGGTCCCTTGGAGCTGCGACATGCACACCCCACCCAGCAGCAGTCTGTAGACTCAGACCTACTTTTTCTTTTATTTTTGGTTTGAGTCATTACTACAGACCTGTTCTCCTTTTAGTTTTTTGGCTTTATATTCACTTGATCTGCAAAGTTCAGAACATTTTCTAAGCTGGGTTTGAGACCTTGTAGTCTCAGTAGTTGGTATTTCGTTTATCAGGTTTATTACAGTCACCTGATCCGATTTCTAGTTATGAAGACTTTTGTGTTGCTATTTGACTTATGGTTTTTTTTCTTATCTTCTTTTCCTTTTATTTTTATTTTTCTCCTTTTTAGCCTCAGGTTTCGATCCACCATTATGCTATGTATGCATCGAATATATCATGCTGAAATATTTTGCAGGTTTTTTGCTCTACTAGGCCTCTACGGCTTAATGGTTTTTGGTATGTCACAACCCTCTACCCTCCAGTGCTCGAGTATGTCGGCCCTTCGCTTGTTTCATGGAAAAATAGGTGCCTGTCTTAGGACACTTTTGGCTCCTGTTTATCCCCAGTCTATAGTGTATAACAACATTCACCATGGTAATTAAATGTGTATCACACAATGTTAAAGGTTTCAACTCCCCTTCTAAAAGGAAGAAGGCCTTTGCCTTTTATAAGCAGTTGGATGCAAAAATTCTCCTCTTACAGGAGACACACTTTGCTCATTCTTCACATCCTAAATTCCTTCATAGAAGCTTTCCTCAATCTTTTTGCTCTTTACACCAGACGAAAAGTAGGGGTGCCGCCATACTCTTGCACAGATCCTTCCCAATGGAAGTTAAACAGATATTTAAAGACAAAGATAGTAGGTATGTCATAATCAAAGGTCAGATTCATAACAGAGAACTTACTATTGCTAGCATCTATGCTCCACATGACTCCCCCGCCTCTTTTTTTCACTCCTTCTTTGACCGCCTTTCTCATTTTCAGTCACCACACATGATAATTGGTGGGGATTTTAACATGGTTGCCAATCCTAACCTTGATAGATCCAATTTATCCCCCTCCTCCAAATCATTTCCACGCTCTCTCTCCAGGGGACTGCTTGAACATCAACTGGTAGACTCCTGGAGAGCTCTCAACATTGGTACTAAAGAATACACATTCTACTCCCATCCCCATAAAAGTTATGCAAGATTGGATTATATCTATTCTACCCCTATTATTCTGGCTAATACTACAGAGTCTAGCATTCACCCATGCACGTGGTCTGACCACCATGCCACTGCCTTCACCACCACTTACATCAGGCTTGCTCCTACCTCTTACTCCTGGCGCCTTAATGAGGCCCTCCTTTCAGATGCAGTGGTGGAGGCAGAAGTGGCACAAGCTATTGCAGAATATTTTAACCTCAATGCCGTCCCAGAAACCCCCCCTGCCATTGTCTGGACGGCTCATAAAGCAGTCCTTAGGGGCAAATTAATTAGCTTAGCCTCGACCCAAAATAAAATTGACAAACAAAACATCTTAACCCTTACCAAAGACCTAGATAAAATCTACAAAAATACCAATCTCTTACATTTAGCCGCCACAAGAAAGCTGATTGACCAAAAACGTCTAGAGTTAGACGGCATTTTGTCCAAGAGGGTGGAAAAGTCTCTTCGTTGGTCTAAAGCGAAATATCTTCTCCATGAGGGCTCCGCTTCTACCCTCTTCGCCAGAAAGCTAAATCACTCATCCCGCCCGCCCCACATATATAGATTGATGACCCCCACAGGACATCTTACTTCTCATCCCCAAGAGGTCCTTCATATCTTTGAACGATTTTATTCCTCCCTCCTATCCCCCTCCCAACTAAATCCCTCACCTGCAGATGAGGCCTGGTTTCAGAACATTCCTCTACCACATCTTACATCTACACAACTTGATATACTGAACTCCCCCATCACTCCGGCGGAGGTTTTGAAAGTAATTAAATCTCTGAAATCAGGCTCAGCCCCAGGCCCTGACGGATTTTCCTCCTTATATTATAAGAAATTCTCATCCCTCCTTACCACTAGGTTAGTTCATATATTTAATTGGGTCCTACAAGGGGGTAGCTTCCCCGAAGAAATGTTACTTGCCAATATGTCCCTGTTACCAAAACCTCACAAAAACCACACCCTACCCCAAAATTACCGACCTATCTCGGTCATTAATAATGATTTAAAAATTTTTAGCAGGATCATGGCTGACAGACTGGCGGGGGTTATCCCCACTTTAATTTCCCCTTTTCAGTCCGGATTTATACCCCATAGACTTATCACCGATAATATTCGTCTAGCGACAAATATAATACAAGATGCCAACCTTTTTTCACGTAAACTCCTCATGCTTAGCCTAGACATACAAAAAGCATTTGACAGTTTCTCTTGGTCCTATATCACTACACTCCTACAACGTATGGGATTCCAGGGAGCTTTCCTACAAGCATTCTTGGCCCTTTATCGTAACCCGAAGACTCGGATTAGGCTCCCTGGCTGTAACTCTAACTTTTTTGACCTGGGCAAGGGTACAAGACAGGGATGCCCTATGTCACCTCTAATTTTTGCGTTAGCCCTCGAGCCTTTGGCCATAGCTATACTACAAAATCCTGACATTTCAGGTTATGTGAAGGGCCACTCGACATACAAATTTGGAATGTATGCTGATGACGTTCTAATGTTTCTCACCAACCCTCTGGTTTCTCTGCCAAACTTATTTCAGACTCTATCAAGCTTTGCAGAGATATCAGGTCTATCCATTAACATGGCAAAATCAAGCGCCCTCCCCATAGGTTACTCCCCTGGAGAACTGCATCACCTTCAGTCAGTCTACCCCTTTATTTGGGCAGAGTCTCACCTTCTATACCTGGGTATTAACCTGGCCAATGATTTCGGCAGACTCTTTGAAGTAAACTTCCCACCTATGGTTTCTAAATTGAAAAGTATCCTCAAACAATGGTCACACCTCCACATTTCATTTCTTGGCAGAATCACTGCTCTCATCCTATCCTCCCTAAACTACTCTACCTTTTTAGATCCTTGCCACTTAAATTATCCAAAACATACCTCCACACTATCCAGGTGTTGTTTAATAGATTTATTTGGAGGGACAAACCCCCTCGCTTTGCCAGAGAAGTCCTGTATCGCTCTACCAAGAGGGGTGGTTTGGGGGTTCCTCAAATATGGCTTTACTACTTAGCCAGTAGATACACGCAACAAGCACAATGGAATATTTATAACTCTAAGGTCCCTTGGGTGCAGTTTGAAAGTGAATCTATCGCCCCCCTATATCTCCCGGGCCTTATGTGGTCCAACAATCAGACTAAATCAGTAGTAGCCACCAAAAATTTGATTACGCATGCTGGTCTCCAACTCTGGGACTCACATAAAAAAACTTACAATCTCATATCAACTGTCCCCCTATATGCCTCATTTCTAGGAGACTCTAGATTCCCATTGGCCTTTGATAGACCTTCCTCCTTCCAACTCTGGATTGACTTAAAACTAACTACATTAGACAAATTTTTTATAAACTCGAAATTTATCTCCTTTTCTCAGTTGCAATCCTTGCACCACATCCCAAACTCTGAATTCTACCACTTTTTACAAATACGTCACTTTTTCCAAAGGCACTACACTGGCCCCTCTGCGACCTCCACCACTCTATATGAGGACATATGCCATGACTCACCCCGCCAAAAAGGTCTGATCTCGCTAGTCTATGTTGCCCTGGATGCTAACTCAGAGGTCGCAACTCTAAAATATAGATCCCAATGGGCAGCTGAGTTGGATCTTGCTGTAGATGACATAGACTGGGTGAAGGGCTGGCAGAACCTACGCAAATGCACTAAATCCATCATGGTACGTGAAACGGCGATCAAACTGTTGACACGCTGGTACTACACCCCGTTGCGTATACACAAGATCTACCCTCAATCATCCCCCCTCTGTTTTAGGGGATGTATGCAACAAGGTTCTTTTTTCCATATATTTTGGAATTGCGAAAAACTACGCCCCACTTGGAATGAGATCTTGAAAGTAATGGACAAATTAGCAGGCAAACCTCTTAATATCTCATTCCAACACTGTCTTTTATTTCAATCCCCCCCAGACACCCCTAAACCGTTGGTTAAACTGATTCACTCTATTTGTATAGCCTTGCATTGGGTGGTTGCTCTGAATTGGAAATCAGCTTCAGTACCTTTTTCTCAAGTTATTGCAAGAATAGACCACATGATGTTGTCAGACCAGATCTTTCATACCCTACATGACACTATCCCTCATTATGATGCCATCTGGAATCCCTGGTTCTTATTTAGGCTCCAAACCTGACATTCTTACATTCTTCTTTTCTTTTTATTTTATTATATTTTGTACATTTTATTTTCCGACCTAGGGCTTTTTGTTTTTTTAATTTCTTGATTTGTGCGTTTGTATTATTTTATCTATTCAACTGAGTCTCAGACTTTCAGAATATGTTGATAGCTCTAATAGAGATATATAACTCAGCAGTTTATATTGGTATGTAGTCTCTGCTTACATTCCATGTCTCTACACTTTTTGTACTCATTGCTCTGATTGTCTTGAATGTATTACACCTTCTTTGTTATTTCTAAAAACAAAATAAAAACTTTTTGAAAACAAGAAAAAAAAAAAAAAAAAATATATATATATATATATATATATATATATATATATATATAAATCTAACCTAACCACAAGGCACAAATACTGGTAACAAACAGATATGATAGAGCAAATATCCAACAAATTAGAGTCACATGATGCAAAAAAGCCAGTGATAGACAGCTTGAAAACAGAACATAAAATATTATGACTAAATCATACAATGCCATAATAAGGGGGAGGGGGGAGGGAGGGGCAGGGAGATGGGGGGAAGAGGAGAAGGGTTTTTAAATTAAAAAGGAATTATTTAAAAAAAAATTGTTATACTATAAAAGAATGTTGTTATTAGTACATCATATGTGTATGCCCGCATGAACCATTCAAATGGTCGGTTTAAAAGGGACCGGTATAATAAAGACCAGAATAATAAACGTGCGTGGACACACACATATATATATATATATATATATATATATATATATATACACAGTGTGTACACCCATAGAGAAACAGGTATATACATGTGTGCCACACACACACACACACACACAATCTCCTGACCACGTACACATATATATTCTCTCATGCATATTAGCAAAAAAAGGGGGGTCTATAATTTTCCAATAGAAGAACGTTGTGACTATAATAAAGAGATTTATGAATTGGCAACGAAACAAAAGTATGGTGCCAATTTCAAAATCTTCATTCAACCCTCCTGGGGCCAAAACATTCAAAGAAAAAATCCAATACATCTCTCTATGACAGAGCCTTCTAAAATGCTCAGTATGCAAGTATAGGCGCAAAAAACTGGCAATGGCAATAAAAACAACAAAGCAAAACTAAACTAAGATCCTCCCTGCCTTCAAAAAATATATATAATAATATTAAATAATAATAATAAAATATATATACATACATGAATGGTTAGACAAAAAAAGAGATATCTCTAAGCAACACCAACAGCACCACATATGAAACCAAAAAGATGTATGTAAAGATATTGTAAAATATATGTGGAGAGCTGGTAAATGTGGTGAATGAGTATATATGAAAAAAACACATGAAGGATATAGATTTATATATGGTAACATTTATATCACAGTCATAATAGTGTAAAAGAAAAATCCAAGCATCTAAAGCAGTGGTTCTCAACTCCTGTCCTCAGGACCCACTAACAGGCCAGGTTTGCAAGATAACTGAAATACATCACAGGTGATATCATTTGCTGCTCATTGATTGCAGTATTCTAGTCTGCATCTCCCCAAGGTAATACCTAAAATCTGGCCTGTTGGTGGGTCCCGAGGACTGGAGTTGAGAACCACTGATCTAAAGGAACAGGATGGTAAGTCCACAAATAGGGCTGCCTTCACCGTGAACCGAAATCAGATTCCAAAATCATGAGAAGAAACAAAAGAGAGAGGCGCCTCTGGGTGTAGACTTAAAACAATTTTATTCATAAAAGATAGTGGCGGTCAAACTCACATTTTAGAAGTCATCAAAGGGCATGTAAATGTGAGCAGGTCATAGAAACATCATCCATCATAGAATGTACATCAGGTCAGTCTAAAACCCTTAATCGCTGGCTGGAGGCTCTTCCCGTGTGTGGAGAGAGGCACCGCTGAGATGGCCGGCCGCAGCGGTGACAGGACACAAATCGAGGCTCAGAGCACAGACGGAAAAAACAACCGGCGAGGAGGGATGACGTCGCTGGTCGGGCGACGTGTTGCAGGGCGTACGAGCTGCGGTGACATGACAGCCGCGCCCCATCATCAGGCTGTGGATGGATGGGATTGGGTGCTATAAAAATAGGAGGTAGAGGGAGGGGCCGAGACAAGGAGTGTGATGATAGGTCTAAGCGGAAGGAAAAGGAGGGACAGAACTGGAACTAGGGGGAATGGCCAGAATCAATGACGATCAGAAGTGTCAGCAGTGGAGTATAGAGCAGAATGGTAATCAGAAACACAAGCGAAATGGAAGGCATAAAGAATGGTCCAAATAACTGATGTATAAAGGATTAAAGTGAGGATTAAATGTTAAAAAATTAAGAAACCAATTAAAAAATCAATCAATTAATTTATATATATATATATATATATATATATATATATATATATATACATATATACTGTGTAATAATATATAATATGGAGCAATAAATAGTTATGATGGGGAAAAAAAAAAGAAGGGGGGAGGGGGGATGGGGGGGAAGGAAAAAGGGTATGTATATATGTATATGTATACTGTATAATTGTAAAAAACAATAAGTAATTATGATGGAAAAAGAAAGGGGGGGGGAAGGAGGAGGGAAAGGGAAGAGGGGGGAGAGGAGGAAGGGGGGGGGAGGAAACAAGACAGGCCTCGTCTTGAAGATTTATATATTAAATAATAAAAAATATATAAACATACACTACCGTTCAAAAGTTTGGGGTCACCCAAACAATTTTGTGTTTTCCATGAAAAGTCACACTTATTCACCACCATACGTTGTGAAATGAATAGAAAATAGAGTCAAGACATTGACAAGGTTAGAAATAATGATTTGTATTTGAAATAACATTGTTTTTACATCAAACTTTGCTTTCATCAAAGAATCCTCCTTTTGCAGCAATTACAGCATTGCACACCTTTGGCATTCTAGCTGTTAATTTATTGAGGTAAGCTGGAGAAATTGCACCCCACGCTTCTAGAAGCAGCTCCCACAAGTTGGAATGGTTGGATGGGCACTTCTGGCGTACCATACGGTCAAGCTGCTCCCACAACAGCTCAATGGGGTTCAGATCTGGTGACTGTGCTGGCCACTCCATTACCGATAGAATACCAGCTGCCTGCTTCTGCTGTAAATAGTTCTTGCACAATTTGGAGGTGTGTTTAGGGTCATTGTCCGGTTGTAGGATGAAATTGGCTCCAATCAAGCGCTGTCCACTGGGTATGGCATGGCGTTGCAAAATGGAGTGATAGCCTTCCTTAGCTTTTACCCTGTACAAAGCTCCCACCTTACCAGCACCAAAGCAACCCCAGACCATCACATTACCTCCACCATGCTTAACAGATGGCGTCAGGCATTCTTCCAGCATCTTTTCATTTGTTCTGCGTCTCACAAACGTTCTTCTTTGTGATCCAAACACCTCAAACTTGGATTCATCCGTCCACAACACTTTTTTCCAGTCTTCCTCTGTCCAATGTCTGTGTTCTTTTGCCCATCTTAATCTTTTTCTTTTATTGGCCAGTCTCAGATATGGCTTTTTCTTTGCCACTCTGCCCTGAAGCCCAAAATCCCGCAGCCGCCTCTTCACTGTAGATGTTGACACTGGTGTTTTGCGGGTACTATTTAATGAAGATGCCAGTTGGGGACCTGTGAGGCGTCTGTTTCTCAAACTAGAGACTCTAATGTGCTTATCTTCTTGCTTAGTTGTGCAACGCGGCCTCCCACTTCTTTTTCTACTCTGGTTAGAGCCTGTTTGTGCTGTCCTCTGAAGGGAGTAGTACACACCGTTGTAGGAAATCTTCAATTTCTTTGCAATTTCTCGCATGGAATAGCCTTCATTTCTAAGAACAAGAATAGACTGTCGAGTTTCAGATGAAAGTTCTCTTTTTCTGGCCATTTTGAGCGTTTAATTGACCCCACAAATGTGATGCTCCAGAAACTCAATCTGCTCACAGGAAGGTCAGTTTTGTAGCTTCTGGAAGGAGCTAGACTGTTTTTAGATGTGTGAACATGATTGCACAAGGGTTTGCTAATCATCAATTAGCCTTCTGAGCCAATGAGCAAACACATTGTACCATTAGAACACTGGAGTGATAGTTGCTGGAAATGGGCCTCTATACACCTATGTAGATATTGCACCAAAAACTAGACATTTGCAGTTAGAATAGTCATTTACCACATTAGCAATGTATAGAGTATATTTGTTTAAAGTTAGGACTAGTTTAAAGTTAGCTTCATTTAAAAGTACAGTGCTTTTCCTTCAAAAATAAGGACATTTCAATGTGACCCCAAACTTTTGAACGGTAGTGTATATAAAAAATATATGAACGTGTGTGCATGTGTGCGCGTATACGCACGTACATGCGCACATATACATTCATACATATAAATACAATAACAAAGCCCAATGAGGGACCTAAAATAGACATACAGGTCAAATGTGGGTAAAAAGGGGGGGGGGGGACAGGAGGGGGGAAGGGTAATAAAACCAATGAAAAAAGGAGATTTTTTAAAGAATGGTGGAAATCTCAATACTTTCATTAATTCCTCCTGGCGACAGAGCATCTAAAGTGTATATCCAGAAGGTTCCACGGGCACAGAGCTTCTTGAATCTTTCAGCGGGGGAAAGGAACTTGGGGATCTGTTCAATCACCCACACCTTGAGCCCTACTGTGGAGTTCTGATGGGCCACCGTAAAGTGTCTCGGGACACTGTGCGGATCGGTGCCACCTTCAATAAGCCTTCTGTGCTCACCGAACCTCTGTCTAAGGGCCCTGATGGTACGACCTACATAGATCAGCCCACAAGGGCAACTAAGGCCATAGACAACGAAGTCCGATGAGCAGTTAAAGAAGTCTTTTAACATGTAGGTTTTACCTTTGGTGGTGAAGGACTTTTGTCCGTGGTGGACAAATTGGCAAGTTTTGCACAAGGCCTTACGGCACTGATACATACCCACCAGAGGTATTAATATGGGTGCAACAGGAGAAGCTACGGTGGATTTGAGCTTACTCTGGGCAATTTTGCTCTTTAGATAGGGGGCCCTACGATATGTGACTTTCGGATGAGAAGGGAGTACAGCTGAGAGATGGGGATCCTGTTGTAAAATATCCCAATTTTAAAGCAGGATTTTTCCATATGTTTATGATGAAAAGTGGTTACAAACCTACTAGAACAGTCCTTTTGAGAATGATTATTTCTGGGAGGTTTACCATGAAGGTAATGATTGTAGGCTTCATCAACCAGAAGTTCTGGATATTGTTTATCCAGAAATTTCCTTTTTAGAATAACACCAAGTTCAGTGTAATCAGAATCTTTCGTGCAATTTTGTCGAAGACGACAAAACTGCCCTTTTGGGATGTTAGTGATCCATTTCGGAAAATGGCAACTCTTGTAATGCAGATACAAGTTGCCTGCTGTAGGCTTTGTGTAATTCTTAGAGGTGATGACCGGACCATCATGTCCCAGTTCTAGATCCAAGAAGGCTATGGTGGCGCAATCTGTGACTGATGTAAATGAGAGTCCGTAAGGATTATCATTACAATGTCTAACAAAGGGAGTGATGAGCTCAGGATCGCCATCCCAGATGATAATCAGGTCATCAATGTACATGCCAAAAAATACTATATTGGCTGCAAAAGGGTTATGGTTATGAATATATTCATTTTCCCAAAAGCCCATAGCCAAATTGGCGTAGGAGGGAGCAAAATTGGCTCCCATCGCCGTACCTTGTATTTACTGGTAAAAATTTCAGTTGAAAGTGAAATAATTATGCGTAAGGCAGAACTCTGTGGCTTCTGTGATGAATCTAGCCTGAGGCATATTCATCAGAGGGTCCGTGGATAGGAATTCCTCCAATGCCATCAATCCAAATTGGTGTGGGATGGAAGTATAGAGAGAACACACATCAAGTGAAAGCCTGACATAAGAGGACTCCCATCTATAAGAAGACAGGAGTTCTAGCAGATGTGCTCCATCACGTATGTATGACCGTAGGGATGAGACTATAGGTTGTAGGAACTGGTCTATGTACAGACTAAATCTAGTAGTAACGCTGTCCATAGCCGCTACGATAGGTCTGCCGGGAGGGTCTAGTAGACTTTTGTGAATCTTTGGTAGATAGTAAAAATAAGGAATTTGGTAGAAAGACTTACGCAAAAATAAGCTTTCTGTTTTCGTGATGATATCTTCTTTAAGGGCAGCATTTATAAGTGTGTCAGCTTCCAGTGCAAATTCTGCAGTGGGATCCTTATTAAGCTTGGCGTAGGTAGCTTTATCAGAAAGAAGTCGATAGGATTCCTTCAAATAATCAGACCTATTAAGCAACACTATTCCGCCTCCCTTGTCAGCTGACTTAATCATCAAGTCTTCGGCATGTGTAAGGTGGCTCAGCGCTTTAATTTTAGGGGGTGAGAGATTATTAACTTTGGATGTGGAATTGCACATTTTTCATAAGTCTGCATAGACCACTCTATAGAAACTCTCTATATATGGACCTTTGGATTGAGTTGGAAAAAAGAGAGACTTGGGTTTCAATGTAGAACGGGTAATCGGGGGAGATGAAACTAGATGTTGTGTAAGCATTAGTGATGTAAATTCATCACTATCAAACATATCTAAATCATCAATATCGAGGTCAAGGGGCTCTATACTGGAATATGATGAGACTATATGGGATGTGGTCGAGATCTGAGTGGTATTGACACCATCTGTATTTTGATCTTTAAGTTGTTTTATCTAAAAATGTCTCTTTAAGGTCAATTTGCGTATATAACTGTTTAGGTCCTTAAAGAGAACAAAAGGATTGGGTTTATTGACCAGAGCAAAATTCAATCCGTGATTAAGGAGAGAAATGTCTGCAGGGGACAAGGTATAGGAGGATAAATTAAAAATCTTTATCGTTTCGGGTGTTTCAGTACATTGACGTGTTTTTCTAGTTCGTCCTCCTCTGCAACCTCTTCTATGAGCTTTCTTTTTCTTGATATGGAGGTCGGAGGAGGTCAAGATCAAGAAAAGAAGGGGGGAAAAAAAAGGGGGAGGGTTTGGAAGAACAAACTTGAAAGAATAATCCACACCACTAACTTTCAGTGGTGGGACAAAATCTTTCTACAGCAATATATTGATGTGAAAATCTCACCTAGAGGATTGCACGACTAAGTGGATGGGAATACTCATTTCCCATAGAGCCAATAGGCTCAACAAACTTACCCAGCAAGTCCAAGCCATCATTAGTGAAATTGTTAGTTTCAATGTCCATATTCCACAGCCATGGCTCCAGATATTGAAAGAAAAAACTAAAAAAGATGAGGACGATTTCATCAGTGTTAAGATGGGTAAATTTAAACGTGACTTGGATGACTATAATTCCAATAAGGTTTTTTCATGGAATAAAAAGAATAACTTAAAACCTATTTTTTCTTTATCACCCATTGTCACTACCTCACATTCACCCCAACGGAATGGATGTGATCAGGTGCTTCTCAATCCTCCTATCCCTTCTCTGTTGGATATAAAACCATATGATGCTATCATTCCTGTTACACATTTGAAGAACTCTCTTACCCGTCTTCCCTCTCGCCAATTCTCCTCACGTGCCTCTAGATCGCCTAATATCTCTAGGCACTCATCAAATAAGTCAAAAAGAAATTTTACCAATAATAATAAAAACAAAAACTCTGAATTGATCAATGCTCTTAACCAATTCTACAACAGACCTAGTACTTCCCAAAGTTTATCATCCATTCCAATATCCAATGTTCCTAGAGATGGCCCTTCTATCTTGAACACTGTTGGTGAGACTTCCACCATCATTTCTATCAGTCCTAAACATATTGATCACCCAGCTACTATAGACCTCAGGTCTATGGTATCAGCAGAACCCCCGAGGGAGAATTCATTACCCCTGGGTACCCCTTTACCCAATATTCACAGTGCCCCTATAGTCAATTGCTCCACCTCTCCTTTTTTAGTGTTCGGTCTTCCTCCGACCTCCATATCAAGAAAAAGAAAGCTCATAGAAGAGGTTGCAGAGGAGGACGAACTAGAAAAACACGTCAATGTACTGAAACACCCGAAACGATAAAGATTTTTAATTTATCCTCCTATACCTTGTCCCCTGCAGACATTTCTCTCCTTAATCACGGATTGAATTTTGCTCCGGTCAATAAACCCAATCCTTTTGTTCTCTTTAAGGACCTAAACAGTTATATACGCAAATTGACCTTAAAGAGACATTTTCAGATAAAACAACTTAAAGATCAAAATACAGATGGTGTCGATACCACTCAGATCTCGACCACATCCCCTATAGTCTCATCAGATTCCAGTATAGAGCCCCTTGACCTCGATATTGATGATTTGGATATGTTTGATAGTGATGAATTTACATCACTAATGCTTGCACAACATATAGTTTCATCTCCCCTGATTACCCGTTCTACATTGAAACCCAAGTCTATCTTTTTTCCAACTCAATCCAAAGGTCCATATATAGAGAGTTTCTACAGAGGGGTCTATGCAGACTTATTAAAAATGTGCAATTCCACATCCAAAGTTAATAATCTCTCACCCCCTAAAATTAAAGCGCTGAGCCACCTTACACATGCCAAAGACTTGATGATTAAGTCAGCTGACAAGGGAGGCGGAATAGTGTTGCTTAATAGGTCTGATTATTTGAAGGAATCCTATCGACTTCTTTCTGATAAAGCTACCTATGCCAAGCTTAATAAGGATCCCACTGCAGAATTTGCACTGGAAGCTGACACACTTATAAATGCTGCCCTTAAAGAAGATATCATCACAAAAACAGAAATCTTATTTTTGCGTAAGTCTTTCTACAAAATCCCTTATTTTTAATATCTACCAAAGATTCACAAAAGTCTACTAGACCCTCCCGGCAGACCTATCGTAGTGGCTATGGACAGCATTACTACTGGATTTAGTCTGTACATAGACCAGTTCCTACAACCTATAGTCTCATCCCTACGGTCATACATACGTGATGGAGCACATCTGCTAGAACTCCTGTCTTCTTATAGATGGGAGTCCTCATATGTCAGGCTTTCACTTGATGTGTGTTCCCTCTATACTTCCATCCCACACCAATTTGAATTGATGGCATTGGAGCAATTCCTATCCACGGACCCTCTGATGAATATGCGTCAGGCTAGATTCATCATAAAAGCCACAGAGTTCTGCCTGACGCATAATTATTTCACTTTCAACTGAGATTTTTACCAGCAAATACAAGGTACGGCGATGGGAGCCAATTTTGCTCCCTCCTACGCCAATTTGGCTATGGGCTTTTGGGAAAATGAATATATTCATAACCATAACCTTTTTGCAGCCAATATAGTCTTTTTTGGCAGGTACATTGATGACCTGATTATCATCTGGGATGGCGATCCTGAGCTCATCACTCCCTTTGTTAGACATTGTAATGATAATCCTTACGGACTCTCATTTACATCAGTCACAGATTGCGCCACCATAGCCTTCTTGGATCTAGAACTGGGACATGATGGTCCGGTCATCACCTCTAAGAACTACATAAAGCCTACAGCAGGCAACTCGTATCTGCATTGCAAGAGTTGCCATTTTCGTAAATGGATCACTAACATCCCAAAAGGGCAGTTTTGTCGTCTTCGACAGAATTGCACGAAAGATTCTGATTACACTGAACTTAGTGTTAATCTAAAAAGGAAATTTCTGGATAAACAATATCCAGAACTTCTGGTTGATGAAGCCTACAATCATTACCTTCATGGTAAACCTCCCAGAAATAATCAATCTCAAAAGGACTGTTCTAGTAGGTTTGTAACCACTTTTCATCATAAACATAAACATATGGAAAAAATCCTGCTTAAACATTGGGATATTTTACAACAGGATCCCCATCTCTCAGCTGTACTCCCTTCTCATCCGAAAGTCACATATCGTAGGGCCCCCAATCTAAAGAGCAAAATTGCCGGAGTAAGCTCAAATCCACCGTAGCTTCTCCCGTTGCACCCATATTAATACCTCTGGTGGGTATGTATCAGTGCCGTAAGGCCTTGTGCAAAACTTGCCAATTTGTCCACCATGGACAAAAGTCCTTCACCACCAAAGGTAAAACCTACATGTTAAAAGACTTCTTTAACTGCTCATCGGACTTCGTTGTCTATGGCCTTAGTTGCCTTTGTGGGCTGATCTATGTAGGTCGTACCATCAGGGCCCTTAGACAGAGGTTCGGTGAGCACAGAAGGCTTATTGAAGGTGGCACCGATCCGCACAGTGTCCTGAGACACTTTGCGGTGGCCCATCAGAGCTCCACAGTAGGGCTCAAGGTGTGGGTGATCGAACAGATCCCCAAGTTCCTTTCCCCCACTGAAAGATTCAAGAAGCTCTGTGCCCGTGAAAGTTTCTGGATATACACTTTAGATGCTCTGTCGCCAGGAGGAATTAATGAAAGTATTGAGATTTCCACCATTCTCTAAAAAAATCTCCTTTTTTCATTGGTTTTATTACTCTTCCCCCCTCCTGTTTCCCCCCCCCCTTTTTTTTACCCACATATGACCTGTATGTCTATTTTAGGTCCCTCATTGGGCTTTGTTATTGTATTTATATGTATGAATGTATATGTGCGCATGTACGTGCGTATACGCACACACATGCACACACGTTCATATATTTTTTATATATTTTTATATATTTTTTATTATTTAATATATAAATCTTCTATATGATCATGTTTGGATGATGCCTGTCTTGTGTGTGGTGGAGACACATGCTGCCAAATTTCCTCCCCTCTCGACCCCCTCTTCCCTTTCCCTCCCCCCCCCCCCCCTTTCTTTTTCCATCATAATTACTTATTGTTTTTTACTATTATACAGTATACATATACATACCCTTTTTCCTTCCCCCCCATCCCCCCTTCTTTTTTTTTTTCCCCATCATAACTATTTATTGCTCCATATTATATATTATTACACAGTATATGCATATTATATATATATATATATACATAAATTTTTTAATTGGTTTCTTAATTTTTTAACATTTAATCCTCACTTTAATCCTTTATACATCAGTTATTTGGACCATTCTTTATGACTTCCATTTCGCTTGTGTTTCTGATTACCATTCTGCTCTATACTCCACTGCTGACACTTCTGATCGTCATTGATTCTGGCCATTCCGCCTAGTTCCAGTTCTGTCCCTCCTTTTTCTTCCACTTAGACCTATCATCACACTCCTTGTCCCGGTCCCTCCCTCTACCTCCTATTTTTATGGCACCCGATCCCATCCATCCACAGCCTGATGAAGGGGTGCGGCTGTCACGTCATCGCAGCTCGTACGCCCTGCAACGCGTTGCCCGACCAGTGACGTCATCCCTCCTCGCCGGTTGTTTTTTCCATCTGCGCTCCGAGCCTCGATTTGTGTCCTGTCACCGCTGTTGCCGGCCATACATCTCAGCGGTGCCTCTCTCCACACACGGGCAGAGCCTCCAGCCAGCGATTAAGGGTTTTAGACTGACCTGATGTACATTCTATGATGGATGATGTTTCTATGACCTACTCACATTTACATGCCCTTTGATGACTTCTAAAATGTGAGTTTGATCACCACTATCTTTTATGAATAAAATTGTTTTAAGTCTACTCCCAGAGGCGCCTCTCTCTTTTGTTTCTTCTAAAATGCTCAGCTGGAGGTAGGTCTCTAGGCATTGCCTTGATAACCCAGACCTTGAAGCCCTCTGTAGATTTTGCATGGTATTCGAGGTAGTGCCTAGGGACACTGAGTATCCAGTCCATCAGAAATGAAACGGCGATGTTTGCCAAATCGCTTACGTAATGACCGAACAGTACGCCCAACATAAAAAAGGCCACAAGGGCATGTCAGACAGTAGACCACATGGTCAGAGGAGCAAGTGTTAATAGGGTATGTTTTACCTTTCACACAAAAATCTGACCATGCATCACAAACCGACAGGTCTTACATAAAGGTTTGTGGCATTGATACATGCCAGAAAGGGCTAAAAAAGTAGGGATAAAATAACCCGGGGGAAGAGGTTTCTCTTTAATTTTGCTAGGTGCCACCTTGCTCTTGATATTGGGTGCTTTTCTATACACAAACTTTGGCTTGTTGAATAAAACAGGGAGAAGATGCTCATCTTGGAGCAACAGAGGCCAGTGTCTCCGCACAATGCTCTCCATTTGTCTATGGCGAAAATGAAGTAATAAAACGCAAATCATTCTTATTGGCATCACCATGTGTTGAAGGGCGTGATGGAGGGGATGTGTTTTTATATTGAGAGTAAACTGTTTCCACAAGATCTGCTGGAAATCCCTTTTCCAGAAATTTCTCTTTCAGAATATTACTCTGGATGTTGTAATCATTGTTTCTAGTGCAGTTCTTTTTGAGTCTGCAAAACTGGCTCTTAGGTATGTTATTGAGCCATTGAGGATGATGGCAACTTTTATAATGAACAAAATAATTTTTGCCGTAGGCTTTGTGAAATTCTTGGCATGGATTTCTTTACCAACAGAAAACATTTCTAAATCAAGGAAAGCTAGCTTTTCTTCATCCATAACGTAGGTGAACTGTAAACCCATATTATTATTATTGCAATGTGCGACAAAATCTGGAACTATGGATGCATTACCATCCCAGATGATGATCACATCATCTATGTATCGTCCATAGAACACAGTGTGGGAAGAAAAAGGATTATTGTGCCAAAATGTGTAAGGATTCCCACTGCCCCATAATAAAGTTGGCATATGAGGGGGCAAAATTTGCCCCATAGCTGTCCCATTTACCTGTAAGAAAAAATCTTTATCAAATTTAAAATAATTATGGGTAAGGCAGAATGAAGTAGCCTCAACAATGAAGGAGGCTTGTCTGGGATTTAGCATGGGATCCTGACACAAAAAAGATTGTATGTCACAAAGTCCCACATCGTGTGGTATGGAGGTATACAGGGATTAAACATCCAATGAAACCCAGAGGTAGGTGGGTTTCCAAGTGTAGGGGGAGAGCAATTCCAACAAATGAGTGCCATCTCTAAAATATGACTGAAGGGATTGGGCAAGTGGCTGGAGGAACTGATCAACATATTGTGAGAAGCCACTGGTAATGCTTCCCATGGCTGCAACGATCGGTCGTCCAGGGGGGTTAACCAAATTTTTATGCACCTTAGGCAGGTGATAAAAATATGGAGTAAATGGGCAGCCTTTACCAAAAAAGAAGCTTCCTGCTGAGTGATAATTTGATCGCCAAGTGCATCTTTAACAAGAGAGGTAGCCTCCAAGGTGAACCGGGGCAGGTCTTTAATCTAATGTATGTATTGGTATCTGACAGGAGTCTGTTGGCTTCAGTGACATAGTCGGCTCTGTTTTGTACAACTATGCCTCCTCCTTTGTGTGCAGTTTTAATGACTAAGTTGAAAGTATTAGTTAGTGCATCCAGAGCTTTCTTTTCAGAATGGGTGAGGTTATGAGTTATCTTATTTTTATTTTTAGCTGAGATACACATATCCTGTATCTCTGAAACTAGAAACAATGATTACAACATCCAGAGTAAGATTCTGAAAGATAAATTTCTGGAAAAGGGATTTACAGCAGATCTTGTGGAAACAGCTTACCGGTACTCTAAATATAAAAACACATCCCCTCCATCACGCCCTTCAACACATGGTGATACCAATAAGAATTATTTGCGTTTTATTACTCAATTTCATTTTCGCCATAGACAAATGGAGAGCATTGTGCAGAGACACTGGCCTCTGTTGCTCCAAGCTATTTGGCGAACATCGCTGTTTCATTTCTGATGGACTGGATACTCACAGTGTCCCTAGGCACTACCTCGAATACCATGCAAAATCTACAGAGGGCCTCAATGTCTGGGTTATCAAGGTAATGCCTAGAGACCTACCTCCTTATGAGTGTTTTAGAAGGCTCTGTCATAGAGAGATGTATTGAATTTTTTCTTTGAATGTTTTGGCCCCAGGAGGGTTGAATAAAGATTTTGAAATTGGTGCCATACTTTTGTTTCGTTGCCAATTCGTAAATCTCTTTCTTATAGTCACAAAGTTCTTCTATTGGACAGTTATATACCCCCCTTTTTTTGCTAATATGCATGAGAGAATATATGTGTAAGTGGTCAGGAGATTGTGTGTGTGTGGCACACATGTATACACCTATTTCTCTACGGATGTGCACACTGTGTATATGTATGTATGTATGTATGTATGTATATATATATATATATATATATATATATATATATATGTGTGTATGTATGTGTCCATGTGCATTTATTATACCAGTCTTTATTATACCGGTCCTTTTTAAACCGACCATTTGAATGGTTTATGCGGGCATACACATATGATGTACTAATGACAACGTTCTTTTATAGTATAACAATTTTTAAAAAAATAATTCCTTTTTAATTCTTATCTATTCACTCTAGTGTTTTTTTTTATATAATGGAGAAAAAAAACCCTTCTCCTCTTCCCCCCATCTCCCCCATCTCCCTGCCCCCCCCCCTCCCACTTATTATGACATATTATCACTGGCTTTTTTGCATCATGTGACTTTATAATTTGTTGGATTTTTGCTCTGTCATATCTGTTTGTTACCAGTATTTGTTCCTTGTGTTTAGGATAGATTATATATATATATATATATATATATATATATATATATATATATATATATATATATATATATATATATATATATATATATATATATACACATATACATATATATACATATATATACATATATATTATATTATATCTTTTACCTTATGTTTAGTGGTACATTTACGTGTGCCCATATAGTGTTACTATTTATATTATTTTGGAGAGAAGGCTTTCCATTATTCCCCATTCCCTTTTTTCCCTTTCCCATCCATAGCTCCGCCCATAGCCTGCCCAGAGAGCATAAGTTAAGTCTGTGTTAAACTTGCAGTCATTAGGTTGACAAAGGAACCAATTAGTAGTTCCGAAACGCATCCCATTCTGATGACTACATCCGGCTTGTGGTCCATGCTGGTTGCTGTCCCCCTCTGCTGACGTCACTTCCGGGATCTCCGCTCTCCATGGATTAGGACAGCGCGACCGTTTATCGGTACTTAGAGTGCCTTGGGAACTCTTCTGTTGGTGTTTTTGAGACCTTCTGCCACAGTATATGAACAGCCCTGTGAGTCTACAATATGCTGGGGACCTTCCTGATGCCGGATCACCTGCACTATCAATGGATAATATGATCTTCCCTTCCTCAGATCCTGTAAGTGTTTTGAATCCCTTTGGGGGATATTAAAAAAGCTTTTAATTCTGCACTTAGTTCTGCCTTTCTTTTTGTCTGTTTGTGATTATTTTGCTTTCTGAGAGAGCCTTGGCCTGGGCAAACCCTCTACGGGAGACACAAAACCCTTTCGTCCTGAGTTACCCTGAGTTTGTGGCTTCCCTTAAAAGGGTATTTGACATTCCTGCATGCTCCACTTATGCTGCTAACAGCATCATGTCCATCAAACAGAGTACGAGAACTGTTGCCGATTTACACCATTGAATTCTGTACTCTGGCAGCAGAGGTTGCTTGGAACAATGAGGCCCTCGTGGCTCCTTGTTCTCATGGTCTCTCGGATACCAACAAAGATGAGATAACAACCCGAAACTGAGCTGGAGAGGTTGATCACATTTGCCGTTCTCATTGACTCCAGACTCCGAGAGAGACCTTCCTTTAAGGAGCGCTTGCGGAAGCCTCCTGTACGTTTTGCTCTGAGCTTTGCAGTCCCACCCGTGCCTCCCTCACCTCTCATATCTCCTGGTACAGAGTCTGCCAGTGAGGTAGAACCCATGCAATTGGGCTTCACAAGTATCTCTGCAGATGAAAGGGCCTTTAGGAGGAGGAAGAGATTGTGCCTTTATTGTGGACAGGCAGGTTACTTGCAGAAGTCTTGTCATACCCATCCAGGAGAAAGCTTGCACCTGAGGTCCTGTAGGGGACAGACCTTAGGTGGCATTGTTTCATCCCCAGTTATCCAGAAGGATAAGCCCCTGGTTCCAGTGAACCTTTCTTGGTCTGAGTCATCCATCGAGATACATGCTTTAATCGACTCTGGGGCTGCAGGCCTGTTCGTTGATGGTGCCTTTGTGTCTAAGCACTCGATTCCGCTGCAGCTTCGTGCCACTCCACTTGCCATTGAGGCTATGGATGGGAGACCTCTACAGCCTGCCCATGTGACTCATGAGACTGTTCCATTGACCATGGGCATAGGGGCTCTTTACCACAAGATAATCCAATTCCAAGTAATTTCCTCACCTCATTTCCCGTTGGTTTTTGGTTATCCTTGGTTACAGAGGCAAAACCCCTCTTTTGATTGGCTTCGAACTGAGGTTCTTTCCTGGTTGCCACAATGCAGGAAGATATGTTTTCAGAAAGTGGCTAAGGTCTTGTGCACCTGTTCACAGGAGTACCGCAAATTTAGCGGTGTCTTCGACAAAAGGTCAAGCCGGTAGTTTGCTCCACATCGGTTATATGATTGCAAAATTGACCTTCAACCTGGTGCCATACCCCCTCATGGCTAGGTTTACCCTATGTCTCAAAGGACAAAGCCATGGAGGAGTATGTTGACGACACACTTTCTTGAGGATTCATCCGTAAATCCTCGTCTCCTGCTGATGCCGGTTTCTTCTTTGTGAAAAAGATGAGTGGTGAAGGAGTGCATTGATTATTCGGGTCTCAATCACTTCACGATTAAGAATGCTTTCCATTGATTACGGAGTTATTTGACCACCTCAAGGGAGCAAGGGTTTTTACAAAGCTTGATTTAATAGGGGTATACTCTACTATATCTCATGAGGATCAAGGGGGCAATGAATGGAAAACTGGGTTTAATACCAGAACTGGCCATTATGAATAACTTATAATGCTGTTTGGTCTTTGCAATGCTCCAGCAGTTTTCCAGGAACTTATCAACGATGTCCTCCGAGATTCGTTGCAGCTATGTGTGGTGGTTTATCTCGACGATATCCTCATATTTTCCAATTCCCTAGAGAGCCACCACACAGATGTCTGTCATGTGTTTCAGAGGCTGAGAGATAATAACCTGTATTGTAAATTGGAGAAGTGCGAGTTTCATCGTGAACAGGTTAAATTCTTGGGTTATGTCATTTCCACTGCTGGTTTTTCGATGGACCCAGAGAAACTTTCAGCAGTTCTACAGTGTCATCGACCCAGGGGTTTACATCCATTGCAACGTTTTCTTGGCTTTGCCAATTATTATGATAAGTTTATTCGTAACTTCTCATCTCTGGTCAAACCCCTGACTGATATGACCAGAAAGGACGTCAACCCACAGAATTTGTCTCCAGTTCCATTAAGGCCTTTGAGAGTTTCAAGGCTGCCTTTGTTTTTGCTCCTGTGTTTGTACATCCTGATCCTACGGTACCTTTCATCCTTGAGGTTGTGTCAGAAACCATGAAATCAGACTGAGACAGAAGAACAGTTAAATCACACTTGTTTAATCATAAAAGTAAAAAGAACAAATGTAGTCAAAACATAGCCAAAGTTCAGTAACCGGAACGGATAGTCAGCCAAGCCAGAAGTCAGGGAACAATGTAGTGGAAAAGCGAGCAGGATCTGGAGCCATAAGGGATGTCAGCAAAGCCAGTCTTTAAACAGGAATGCAGGAGATGTTTCTTGTGATGTTGGCTAAGGAGAAGGCAGAGATCCACTGGGCTGGGCGACTGAAATAGGCAGAACTGACGAGTAGGATCATCAACAGCTGAGTAACTGTGGAGAGAGATTGGAGCTTGCAATTAGCCAACAGCTGAGCGGCCAGCTCAGAGAAGGAAGGGCTGAGCCCAGCCCTGATGGTACCCCCTCCTCAATGGCGCCTCCCCCTTGGAGGACCACCAGGCTTGAGGGCAAAATGTCTATGGAAATCACGGAGGTGGACAGGGGCATGTATATCCAAGGATGAGACCCAAGAGCGTTCCTCCGGACCATACCCCTTCCAATGCACCAGGTACTGTATGTACCCATGGAACCTACGGGAGTCAACAATGGACTGTACTTCATACTCCTCATGGTTCTCAACCTGTACAGATTTGTGAAAAAGAGGCACCGAGATGGTAAAGTGGTTGCAGACCAAAGGATTTAATAAGGAGACATGAAATACGTAAGGAGCGTATTCAAAGTACGCATATTAGAAGGAAGATCTAATTCGTAAGCTACTGGGTTAATCCTGCAAAGAATACGGAAAGGCCCAATAAACTGAGGTGCGAACTTCAGTGAGGGAACGCGAAGACAGAGGTAGGGATGAGCCGAACACCCCCCCGGTTCGGTTCGTACCAGAACCTGCGAATGGACCGAAAGTTCGCGTGAACTTTAGAACCCCATTAAAGTCTATGAGACTCGAACGTTCGAAATCAAAAGTGCTAATTTTAAAGGCTAATATGCAAGCTATTGTCCTAAAAAGGGTTTAGGGACCCGGGTCCTGCCCCAGGGGACATGTATCAATGCAAAAAAAAGTTTTAAAAGCGGACGTTTTTTCAGGAGCAGTGATTTTAATGATGCTTAAAGTGAAAAAAAAGTGAAATATTCCTTTAACCACTTCCCGCCCGCCCTATAGCGGATTGACGTCCGGGAAGTGGTTCAGTTATCCTGACTGGGCGTCATATGACGTCCAGCAGGATAATATGCCGTACCTCGCCCGTGGGGGCGCGCATGGCGGCGATCGGTGGAGCGGTGTGTCAGCCTGACACACCGCTCCACCGATCTTGGTAAAGAGCCTCCGTCGGAGGCTCTTTACCACGTGATCAGCCGTGTCCAATCACGGCTGATCACAATGTCAATAGGAAGAGCCGTTGATCGGCTTTTCCTCACTCGCATCTGACAGACGCGAGTAGAGGAGAGCCGATCAGTAGTTCTCCTGACAGGGGGGGTCTGCGCTGATTGTTTATCAGTGCAGCCCCCCCTCAGATCACCACACTGGATCATCAGGGATCTCCACTAGGACCACCAGGGAAGGGGCAACATGTGGATGGCCAGGTATGTACCCATGGCCATCCACATGTGCCCAATGTTCCCAATCTGTGCCAATCAGTGCCCACAAATAGGCACTGATTGGCACCAACATGTTTCAGGTCTGCCCAGCAATGCCACCAATCAGTTTATCCAGTGCCACCAATCAGTGTCATCAGTGCCAACTGTCAGTGCCCACCTATCAGTGCCACCCATAAGTACCAATCAATGCCACCTACGAGTGGCCATCAATGCCGCCTATGAGTGCCCTTCGGTGCCACCTATGAGTGCCCATGGGTGCCGCATACCAGTGCCACCTATCAGTGCCCATCAGTGCCGCCTATCAGTGCCCATCATCAGCGCCCATCAGTGCCACCTCATCGGTGCCCATCAGTGCCGCCGTATCAGTGCCCGTCAGTGCAGCCATATCAGTGCCCATCATTGAAGAAGAAAACATACTTATTTACAAAAAATGTTAACAGAAACAAAGAAAAACTTGTCTTTTTTAACAAATTTTTGGTCTTTTTTTATTTGTTGCGCAAAAAATAAAAATCACAGAGGTGATCAAATACCAGCAAAAGAAAGCTCTATTTGTGGGAACAAAATGATAAAAAATTAGTTTGGGTACAGTCTTGTATGACCACGCAATTGTCATTCAAATTGTGACAGCGCTGAAAGCTGAAAATTGGCCTGGGCAGGAAGGTGTCTAAGTGCCTGGTATTGGTGTGGTTAAATATCGTACCTGGGGATGTCTATAGTATGCCTGTAATGTGGCGCATGTTTCCCATGCTTAGAACAGTCCCTGCACAAAATGACATTTTTAAAGGAATTTTTAAAACTGCTTGCGGCTTTAATGTAATGTTGGGTCCCAGCAATATGGATGAAAATCAGTGAGACAAACGGCATGGGTACCCCCCACCCCCCAGTGCATTACCAGGCCCTTTGGGTCTTGTATGGATATTAAGGGGAACCCCGCACCCAAATTAAAAAAAGGAAAGGCGTGGGGCCCCCAGGCCCTATATACTCTGAACAGCAGTATACAGGCAGTGCAAACAAGACCGGGACTGTAGGTTTGTTAAGTAGAATCTGTTTGTAATTTTGAACGGGTACATTTTTAAAGTGTAGCTCCAGCCAAAAAATCTATTTTTAAGCTTTTTGGAAAACATACGGAAGGGTTATCACCCCTGTAACATTTGTTTTGCTGTCTGGGCACCTCTTCAGAAGATTTCACCTCACTTTCTGTCCCAATGACAAAATGTTTTTTGAAAAATTGGGGTTTTTAGTGAACAAGGATTGGTGATAAAGCATCAGTGAAGAGGAAACACGTTTTTCCCATATTAACTCTTACAGGAGAGAATTTCCCTTCCTAGGGGTAGATTTCATCTCACTTCCTGTTGTCTCCTTCCGTTTGCAAGTAGGAGTCGTTTGTAAGTTGGATGTTTGAAAGTAGGTGCCTGCCCTATATACTCTGCAGAAATTGGGGCCTTAGGTTGCCACAACACTGTAAGCCCTCACAGGTACTCAAGAATTGTAATTACATGCCATTGTTGAACAGTGGTAGAAAAATTGGGCCTTTGGGGGTGGTGGTGTTGCCACAACAGTGTAAGCCCTCACAGTTACTCTTGGTGGGTGCAGGAATGGGCCCTGCTGTGAAATATTAGATCAAGAATTGTAATTACATGTCCCTGTTAAACAGGGGCTGAAAAATTGGGCCTTGGGCACTGGTGGTGGTGCCACAACACTGCAACCCCTCACAGATACTCTAGTTGGAGCACAGGAATGAGCCCTGCTGCAAAGTATTGCATCAAAAAATGTAATTACACGCCCCTGTTAAACAGGGGCTGAAAAATTGGGCCTTGGGCACTGGTGGCGGGGCCCAGAACCAAAAATGTTCTTACAAGCTATCAGCATGAAAATTGAGGAGGAAGAGGATTGTCACTCAGCATAACAGAATAGTCACTCAGCATCAGCATAGGCAGTCTTGAAGGGATCTCACATTAAAAAAAAATCAAAAATCAATCGGTTACATCAGCATCAGGTGTTTGGTAGCTGGTGATCCAAGACTGATTAATTTTTATGAAGGTCAGCCGATCGACCAATACAGGTGGACAGGTGCACCCTGTGATTGGTTACAAAGCCTCCAGCAGCACTGAATGTGCATTCCGAAAGAATGCTGGATGCAGGACAGGCCAGTAGCTCAATTGCATACTGTGCAAGCTCTGGCCAGTGATCCATCCTCAAGACCCAGTAATCCGGAGGATTTTCGTTGAGAAAGGTGTCCAAGTCTGATCTTGCCCCTAGGTAATCCTGCACCATGTGAATCAGACGCTGGCCATGGATGCTGGAACCGATCAGATCTTGGGGCTGCGGACTAAAAAATTGTCTGAACACATCAGTCAGACGGCCACCTTCTTCACCGCTCCTTCTGTGACTGACCGAAGCCTCAGCAACACGTTGTCCAGGAGGACCAGGAAATTGTAACCTCCCGGTCTCTGGAAACGCATTGGACAAACCTTTCTGCAAGGCTTCCCGAAGATTTTTCATCCTCTGCTCCCCCTGCGACGGCAAGATAAGGTCTGCAACCTTACCCTTGTGATGTGGATCAAGGAGGATTGCCAGCCAGTAATCATCCCTCCCCTTGATACCACAAAAACGAGGATCCTTCCACTGGCTTTGCAGAATCAGGGAGGCCATGCAGTGTAGGTTTGCTGAGGCATTCGGTTCAGATTCCTCTGGGTCACTAAGGATGACATGATCCGCAGCCACCTCCTCCCAGCCACATACAAGTCCATGGGTTTCTTCAGAATGTAAATGATCCCTTGAAGACTGCTGCTGATGCTGAGTGCCAGGCTCCACCTCCATGCTGACACAATCCTCCTCCTCCTCCTCGTCCTCTTCTTGTGTGATTGGCGGGCACACGGGAACACTGTCTGGATAAAGGGGGCCTTGAGAGGTAAGGAAGTCCTCCTCTTTCTCCCTCTGTTCTGCCTCAAGTGCCCTGTCCATTATTCCATGCAGCATGTGCTCCAACAGGTGGACAAGAGGGACAGTGTCACTGATGCATGCACTGTCACTGCTCACCATCCTCGTGGCCTCCTCAAAATGGTGACAGGACAGTGCATGCATCCCTGATCATAGCCCACTGGCGTGGGGAAAAAACCAAGGTCCCCTGACCCTGTCCTGGTGCCATAGTCACATAGGTACTAATTGATGGCCCTCTGCTGTGTGTGCAGCCACTGCAGCATGGCCAACTTTGAGTTCCACCTGGTGGGCATGTCACAGATTAGGCGGTTCTTGGGCAGGTTAAATTCCTTTTGGAGGTCAGCCAGCCGAGCACTGGCATTTTATGACCTGTGGAAAAGCACACAGACTTTCCTGGCCTGCCTCAGGACATCCTGTAAGCCTGGGTCCCCGCCCAAGAACCACTGCACTACCAAGTTAAGGACATGAGCCAAACAGGGCACATGGGTCAGTTGTCCCTGTCGGAGGGCGGAGAGGGGGTTGGTGCCATTGTCGCAAACCACCATACCTGCCTTAAGCTGGCATGGCGTCAACCACCTCTGAACCTGCCCCTGCAGAGCTGACAGAATCTCTGCCCCAGTGTGGCTCCTGTCCCCCAAGCACACCAGCTCAAGCACCGCATGGCATCTTTTTGCCTGCGTGCTTGCGTAGCCCCTTGAACGCCTACGGAGAACCACTGGTTCCGAGGACAAAATCAGCACAGGAAGAGGCCATGGAGGAAGAAGAAGAGGGGTGGAGGAGAGAGGTGTGGCAGAATCACCACTAGTAGAATTTTGGAGGCGTGGTGGCGGAACAACCTTCAACACTACTGCACCCGGTCCTGCATCCTTCCCAGCTGCCAGAAGATTTGAAACAAGAGAATCTGGATGCCGCACACTGGATAAAGTTGAAAATTCTTCTTTATTATAAAATCAGGATCATCAAAGATACAGGACAATCAGGCAGATGGTACAGACACAGCTGACGCGTTTCGCACTCTAATTTGAGTGCTTACTCGTAGCTATGAGTAAGCACTCAAATTAGAGTGCGAAACGCGTCAGCTGTGTCTGTACCATCTGCCTGATTGTCCTGTATCTTTGATGATCCTGATTTTATAATAAAGAAGAATTTTCAACTTTATCCAGTGTGCGGCATCCAGATTCTCTTGTTTCAAATCTTGCCTCAATTTGCATTTAGCCAGCACCTGGGACTCCCCTCCTCTGAAGGATCTACTAAACACACACCTGGGAGCAAGTCTACCTGAGCGGTGAATCACCTTCCCTGTTTTGTCTGCATCAAAGGACAGCTGCCAGAAGAGTCACCTAATGCGCGATGAAAGATAGGTAATGTCCCTGTCCATGCCTGCTGGACCATGAGTCAGCGGTAATATGCACCTTACTGCTGATCGCCCTGTACAGCGAGGCCAAGACATTACCTTCCATTTGCTGGTAGAGAGCCGGAATCGCCTTCCGTGAGAAAAAGTGGCGTTTGGGAACCTGCCACTGAGGAACCACACACACACACACACACAAACTCACAGAAGAGGGCAGAGTCTACCAACTGAAAAGGAAAAAATAAAAAAGAAAGAAGGACGGCGCCCTCTAAGTGCAGCATGTATGTTAAAAATATTTATTACAATAGATAAAAACACTCACATTTGAGTTGCTAAAAACCAGCATGTAAAGTAGTTTCATCCGCGTGCTCTCGGGGGATGTGGGTGTCATGGGCCAGTGGAGGGGTTCCTGGGATGTGGGTCCTGTAACCTTGGTCCTGGTAGTTGTTCCGGTGGTGCCGAGGGTCCTCAGAGCCTCCGGACGGCCAGGATATCGGTCATGGATCCTCCATGGAGCGCCGTGCTGACCTGCGTCTTCACTTCCGGGAGCGGGGTGAGGCGGGCGGTGCTTCGCGTTCGGAGCATGCGTGCTCCTTCATCAGGCTATGCATAGCCGCATGGCCGCCCGGAGGCTCTGAGGACCCTCGGCACCACCGGAAAAGCTACCAGGACCCTGGTTACAGGACCCACATCCCAGGAACCGCTCCACTGGCCCGTGACACCCACATCCCCCGAGAGCACGCGGATGAAACTACTTTACATGCTGGTTTTTAGCAACTCAAATGTGAGTGTTTTTATCTATTGTAATAAATATTTTTAACATACATGCTGCACTTAGAGGGCACCATCCTTCTTTCTTTTTTATTTTTTCCAGAGCTTCTTCTAGCTTTTATAGACTGGCTGCCTTCCATTTATTCAGCATCATTTTATCCTCACATGGACTAATACCCGAACTTGTTGTGAAACATTAACTACCACCATCAAGTTCCCCCTCTCAGGAACCCCCAACCCACCCCCTTCGCCCCACCATTTTTAGTTATATGTACTCGGCTACCTCCATTGTGCGCCATATTAACCCCTTGATCGTTTTTTTTATTTCAACTGAAAAGGCAGCAGTTGCAATTTAGCCAAGCTAGCATTCAACAGCTGGGCATGTGGATGGCTGGGAGCGAACTTCTTTCGGCGGTGCAGCAGCTGGGGCAGGGAAATTTGCTTGGTACAATCTGACGTTGGTGTACTGATAGCAGGTTGCCCGCAAGTACTTGGCTGTGACACACCTAATTCTACACCTTCATTCCTCTCAGTGCAGGTTTCAGAGAGGACTGAAGGTATATTGGGGTTGGAGATCCCAGCTGATCAGGAGCAAGGAGAGGTCTGATTTTTTCTTTGGTGTGGGTCTTTTAGGTACGCTTGCCAACAAACTGCATGGCAGGTCGACATATGTCTGGTCAAGCATGTGGTGCCCAAGTGGGTGATGTTTTGGCCACGCGAGATACGCTTGAGACATATTTTGCAAATAGCAGCGGTGGGATCTGATGCACTTGTCTCAAAAAAGGCCCACACCAAAGAACTTTTGGAACAACGCGCAGAGACAGCAGTGCCCTACACATGCGGAGTTCTGCGGTGTGATGCAGTCGGTGTGCTGCAGTCGGTGTGCTGCCCTTAAGCTGGCCCCTGGAGGGCATCCTGCCTCATTGTGTCTCCTCCTCCTCTCTCTTATCAGGCACCCACGTGGAGTCAGTGACCTCATCATCCCCTCCCTCCTCATCACTGGAGCAAAGCTGGCAGTATGCTGCAGCTGGGGGAACATGACTGCCAGATTGCTGTCCTTCTTGGGCACCCCCTCTCTCTGGGCTCACGTTACTGCCTTCCTCTAGCTGGGTACCATCATTGGAGCCTTCAAAACACTGGGCATCCTCCTGGAGCATGTACCCAACACTGTGGTCAAACAGTTTGGGGGGCTCCTCAGGAGGACATGGTGGGGCTAGGGAAGGAGTGACTGATGCCATTGAGCCGAGGGAAGAGGCCGCATTGGCAGCTGCTTTGCCAGACAAAGTACCCTGAGCCTGTGTGAGAGAGGATGAGGAGGATGAGGACGGCTTGGTCATCCACTCTACCGTATGTTGTGGCTCAACACGGCCAGCTGCCGAAAAGGACAAGTGTGTCCCACGGCCACATGCTGATGAGGATGCACTGTGTACACGACCAGCACTGTTGCCTCTAGACACAGAGCCTGCTTGCCCTCTTTTATTGGCTTGCGACTGTCTGCCTCTCCTTGTTGGCCTTCCAGACATACTAATGGCCTGCAGTGAGATGTAGCTGCACAAAGCTGGGATCTATATATATATATATATATATATATATATATATATATATATATATATACTGATACTGCAGCTAGCAGAATCAACTGCCTGATTGTAGTATTATTAGTATGAGAACACCAGCAATTGTCTTCAGGTAGCTTTAGGTGCACACTGTGCAGAGGACACAGTACACTAACTGTAGATACTGCAGCTGCCTGCCTGTGGTACTAATAGGATCAGAAGAACACCACCAATTTTCTTCAGGTAGCTTTAGGTGCACACTGTGTAGAGGATATAGTACACTAACTGTAAATACTGCAGCTGCCTGCCTGTGGTATTAATAGGATCAGAACACCACCAATTTTCTTCAGGTAGCTTTAGGTGCACACTGTGCAGAGGACACGCTACACTAACTGTAAATACTGCAGCTGCCTGTTGTACTAATAGGATCAGAAGAACACCACCAATTTTCTTCAGGTAGCTTTAGGTGCACACTGTGCAGAGGACGCGCTACACTAACTATAAATACTGAAGCTTCCTGCGATACTAATAGGATCAGAAGAACACCACCAATTTTCTTCAGGTAGCTTTAGGTGCACACTGTGCAGAGGACGCATTACACTAACTGTAAATACTGTAGCTAATAGGATCAGAAGAACACCAGCAATTTTCTTCAGGTAGCTGTAAATACTGTAAAAACTCCTGCCTGCCTGTCAGTAGGAAGAGAATAACAGGAACGGATCTAGCTAAACTGAATACAGTGTATATATACCGTATTTATCGGCGTATAACACGCACCGGCGTATAACACGCACCCCAATTTAGGAGGGAATTTTAAGGAAAAAAAACTTTTAGGAGGGAAGTTGAAGGAAAAAAAACTTACATTTAAATGCCCTTCATTGCAGCCATGTCAGTGGAGCCATGTCAGTGCAGCCATGTCAGTGCAGCCTTGTCAGTGCAGCCTTCCCCAGTGCAGCCTTGTCAGTGCAGCCTTGTCAGTGCAGCCTTGTCAGTGCAGCCTTCCCCAGTGCAGCCTTGTCAGTGCAGCCTTGTCAGTGCAGCCTTCCCCAGTGCAGCCTTCCCCAGTGCAGCCTTGTCAGTGCAGCCTTCCCCAGTGCGGCCTTGTCAGTGCAGCCTTGCCCCAGTGCAGCCTGGGATCCCCTGTCCCTGCTTCCAGGGCTTCAAAATCGCGGTCCGCGATTTGAAAATGGCGCCGCCGGCGCCGAAGTACACAGAGCCGGTCCTCGGCTCTTTCCGGCGGCTCTCGTTTACTTTCGGCTCCACTCGTAGTCCCGAGCGGAGCTATCCGAGTAGGTTCGGATAGCTCCGCTCGGGACTACGAGTGGAGCCGAAAGTAAACGAGAGCCGCCGGAAAGAGCCGGTCCTCGGCTCTTTCCGGCGGCTCTCGTTTACTTTCGGCTCCACTCGTAGTCCCGAGCGGAGCTATCCGAGTAGGTTCGGATAGCTCCGCTCGGGACTACGAGTGGAGCCGAAAGTAAACGAGAGCCGCCGGAAAGAGCCGAGGCCCGGCTCTGTGTACTTCGGCTCCGGCGGCGCCATTTTCAAATCGCGGTCCGCGATTTTGACATTTGGACAGCTCGGGGTCGGCGGGGATCGGCGTATAACACGCACCTGCGACTTTCCCCTGATTTTAAGGGGAAAAAAGTGCGTGTTATACGCCGATAAATACGGTATATATATATATATATATATATATATATATATATATATATATATATACACATATATACACACACACACACACACAATACACTAAGTGCAGCTAACTGACTCGCCTGCCTACTCTATCTAACTTAAATTAAATGACACTGTCTCTATGTCTATTTCTCCGCCACCGCCGCATCACAAACACAAGGCCACCACGCAGATGGCCTTATATAGTGTGGGGCGTGTGCTAAACCCCCTGAGCCATAATTGGCCAAAGCCACCCTGGCTTTGGCCAATTACGGCTCTCTGTACAGACGGCGCTGTGATTGGCCAAGCATGCGGGTCGTAGTGCATGCTTGGCCAATCAACAGCCAGCAATGCACTGCGATGCCGCAGTGAATTATGGGCCGTGACGTGCCACTCGAATTTGGTGGGAACGCCCCATAACATTCGAAATTCGGAGAACGGTCGAACATGCGATGTTCGAATCGAACATGGGTTCAACTCGAACTCGAAGCTCATCCATAGTCGGAGGTTGCGAGATGACAGCCAGACCCTGTCCCCAACCTGGTAGGAAGGTGCAGACAGGCATCTGTGGTCAGCATAGATTGTGTACCTATCATTAGCATAACGCAAAGCCTCCTGGACTTGTGCCCAAGTGGACCAAAGACCATGGAGATGCTCCTCTAATGCAGGAATACTCAGCGGAACAAACGAGTCAGGCAACATGGAAGGCTGGAAACCATAATTCGCCATGAACGGGGACAATCAGGAAGCAGAATGATCCATGCGGTGATCCAGTTCATTCAATCTCAAAAAAATATTACCAACAAGTGGATTGACTGCATCTTCTGAATTCATGGCCTTTGCCTACTGTCAGAAACCATGAAATCAGACCGAGACAGAAGTATAGTTACATCAAACTTGTTTAATAATAAAAGTAAAAAGAACAAACATAGTCAAAACATAGCCAAAGTTCAGTAACCGGAAAAGATAGTCAGCCAAGCCAGAAGTCAGGGAACAATGTAGTGGAACAGCAAGCAGGATCTGGAGCCATAATGTCAGCAAAGCCAGTCTTTAAACAGGAATGCAGGAGATGTTTCTTGTGATGGCGAAGGCAGAGATCCACTGGGCTGGATGGCTTAAGTAAGCAGAACTGACGAGCAGGATCATCAACAGCTGAGTACCTGTGGAGAAAGATGTGAACTGACAATTAGTCGACAGCAGAGCTGCAAGCTCAGAGAAGGAAGGGCTGAGCCCAGCCCTGACAGGTTGATGCATCTGAGACTGGAGTTGGTGCACTGCTGTCTCAATGTCCTACCTCTAAGAGTGCTATGCATCCTTGTGGCTACCGTTCCAAGAAATTGTCTCTTGCGGAATGCCATTATGAGATTGGGGACAGAGTTGTTAGCGATCATTTTATCCCTTAAAGAATGGAGGCATCTCCTCAAAAAGGTACCACTGTGCTGTTTCTTATTCTGACTGACCAGAAGAATCTCACATTCTTGTCTGAGGCTAAACGCCTCTCTCCCAGAAGAGGCGCGATGGGCTCTTTTCTTGCCAAGTTTCAATTACATAGTTTCATTCTTACCTGGTACTAGGAATATAAGGGCTGATGCATTGTCACAACAGTTTTCCTCTCGCTTCCAAGATGGAGTTTGCTCCTGTTCCTGTGATTCCTCCCAATCGTATTCTGGCTACGGTTCGTACCAGTCTAACTTCACCTTTGGGTGACAGAATACTTGCCGCTCAGATCCATTCTCCTCCTGAGAAACCTTGTGACCACTGCTTTGTCCCTGAAAGTCTCTGAAGTGCCGTGCTCCAGACTTACCATTCTCCCAAGGCTGCTGGCCACCCATGAAAGAATCAACTCATTTAGGCTATCTTCCAACTATCCTGGTGGTCTAGTCTACGTGCTGATGTAGCCACCTTCGTAGCTGCTTGTTCCGTGTGTGCTCAAAGTAAGACAGCACAACACCTTCCAATGGGCCTCCTATAACCCATACCCAATGGAGAGAGGCCCACCTGTCTTTGGATTTCATTGTGGAGTTACCCAACTCCCAGGGCAACATAGTTATCCTCATGGTGGTTTACCAGTTCTCGAAAATGTCTCATTGTATTCCACTTAAGAAGTTGCCCACATCCTCTTCCATTTTTGCTCGTGAGATCTTTTGCTTACTTGGGCTACCCAAGGTGATCATCTCAGACAGGGGTAGCCAGTTTGTGTCCAGGTTTTGGCGAGCCTTTTGTGCACAGTTGGGAATTCAGCTTTCCTTCTCTGCGTATCACCGGCAGTCCAATGGGGCCACAGAACGAGCCAACCAGTCCTTGGAGCAGTTTTTACGTTGCTACATTTCTGACCACCATAACAGCTGGTCAAACCTCTTACCTTGGGTGGAGTTTGCTCACAATAGTGCCATCAATACCGCTTCCAGATTGTCTCCATTCATGGCGATTTATGGTTTCCAACTATCCATGTTACCTGACTCATTTGTTCCTCAGAGCATTACTGCATTGGAGGAGCATTTTCCGTGGTCTTCTTTCCACTTGGGTACAGGTCCAAGAGTCCTTTGCGACGTGCCAATGACAGGTACAGACTCCATACTGACCGCAGACGCCTTCCTGTGCCTTCCTACCAAGTCGGAGACAGGGTCTGGCTGTCATCTCACAACCTCCGACTTTGTGTTCCCTCATTAAAACTGGCACCATGGTTTATTGGGCCTTTCCGTATTCTCCGTAGGATCAACTCAGTGACTTACGCTTTAGGCCTTCTTTCTAATATGCGTATTTCAAATGTATTTCTCCTTATTAAAACCTTTGGTATGCAACTGCCTCACCACCTCAGTACCACATCCTCACCCAGTTCAAGTTGACAACCATGAGGAGTATAAGATACAATCTCTCATTGATTCCTGTAGGTTCCATGGATGCATACAGTACTTGGTTCATTGGAAAGGGTACAGTGCGGAGGAGCGCTCTTGGGTCTTATCCTCGGACATACATGCTCCTGTCCTTCTTTGTGCTTTCCATAGACATATTACCCTAAAACCTGGTGGTCCTCCGAGGGGGTTGGGTCGTTGAGGAGGTGGTACTGTCAGGGCTGGGCTCAGTCCTTCCTTCTCAGAGCTCTGTGCTTAGCTGTCTGTTAATTGCCAGCTCTCTTCATTCCACAGTGACTCACCTGTTCTTCATTTCCTGCTCGTCACCCAGCTCTGCTAGCTATTTAAACTGCATGGATCAGATCGTCTGTGCATTCGCCTTGGTCAACATATCCGGACTCTCTGTTGTGTTTTCCTGTGAAAGACTTTTGCTTGGCTGACTTGCCTACTGGTTCCTGATCCTGTTTGCTGCACCTGACTTTGCTGGTCTCTGGACTCCTGTTTATCTGGCTTGTTCTGACTACCCGTCCTGGTTATCAAACTCTGGCTATGTTGTTGTAAATGTGTGGGATCCCCAAAATCCATGACAGGCCCTTATGTCTGGTATGGATTTTAAGGAGAACTCCATGTCAAACAATGGCATAGGGTTCCCCCAAAATCCATACCAGACCGCTTGGGTAAGGGTCTGGTATGAATTTTAAGTGGAACCCCACACCTTTTTTTTTGTTGGTATGGCGTTCCCCTTAAAATCCTAAAAAATGAGGGGGGACCCCCACTGTTTTTTTTTACTTTTTAATGCCTGTTCTTCTTTTGTTTACATGCAGATAAGTTATAATTGTTAAGGACGTTGTGGCCAACATAAAAACAACATAACGAACAAATCCGAAATAACTTTCAAAAATTACAAATCGATTCGGAACAATTCCAAAAACAAATAATCTTAACATAATGAATGTGATTAAACAAACTGATTTATTTAACGATGAAATAAAAAATAAAACGAAACAGATTTTTTTTTTTGTTGTGCACATCTCTAATCCAGGGGATACAGTTCTCCCGCTTCACCAAAGAAATATGGTAAGTTGACTTTTTGTGGAAGGAGGAAGACAGCTTATGGATAAAGCATTATGAAGGTTTTAGGACTACTCTGCCAGGGTAGAATGTTAGATGAGTTTCCTCATGTATGAAAGCCTGCAGCTCTGACACCCTTTTCACAGAAGTTGTGACAACCAGAAATATGGTCTTCAGGGTTAGAGTCCAGAGTGTAGCAAATTTTGTAGGATAGAAAGGAAGCCTTGCTAGAGCTCCAAAGACCATAGGCAAGTTCCACTTAAGCCCGCCATAGACGGCTTTAATTTCAGCCAGTTCTGCAGGTACCTGCCGAGAATCGAACCATGTATAAATAGGCAGGCTGATTGTATCCAAGTTGATCAATCAATAAACTTGGATACAACCAGCCTGTTAGATTTTTAATGCGATTGTCACTGGCTATAGCTGCTATCAATAATCACTGTGTGTTCTCCCAGGTAGGACAGCTCTCCCTGTCCCCCTGTGGTTGCAGGAAAAAAAATTGCACCGTCTATAGCCGGCTTTAGGGAGCAATGGTTTCCTGGGAGGTCTTAACTTCATGCAAGCCTTTAAGAATTGCATCACTAAGGGGGTTAAGGGCCTGGTGAACCCCTGTAAGTGCAGGCAAGGCAGAAACTTGAACTTTTTAACATATTTGAACCTAGGCCCTTGCCCAGTCCCAGTTGTTAGAACTGTAGACCCTGGGCTGGTTCTGATGATAGAGGATGCAAGTTTTTTTGCTCCACGAGAGTCTTATTCGTGAAGATATTTCTGCCTTGAAGCAAGGTAGCCACTATCTCCCCTGAGCACCCTTAACTTAGTTGCTTCCACTTCTCAAGTTTTATGCCATCAATTGTAGTCTCTTGGTGCTGGATGGCAGCACTGGCCTTGAGAGAGCAGATCTAGCATTACTGGCAGAGGCAGTGGTGACTCAATGCTCAACTGTAGGAAAGATGGAAACCAGAGCCTCCTTGGCCAAGATGGTATAATTGCAATTATCCTTACTGGAATCTGCTTGAGTCTGCCTAAGAATTTGGATATCAGAGGCATTGGGGGATAGATGTACATCAACTGGCAGTGTAAGAAGTCTACCCCTTCCACTGTTGGGTTTGGTGATCACGATAACAATATGTTGCATGTTGTATTTTAGGGAGTTGTTGCTAGATCCACCTGGGGAGATCCCCCCTTCAGGGTTAACTGTCTGAACACCCTGGCTGATAAACCATTTGTTGTTTGATAAGAAGAAGTGGCTCAAGGAGTCTGCAAACTGATTTTGAGTTGCTTGTACACAGGCTGCTCTCAGGTCTTTTCGAAAATTTCAATGAATTTGAACTAATTTGGTTAACATTCACCCTTCCAACATAAGGGTTTCACTCCTTGTCCCCCTGCCTCTGTATGTATGCAACTGTCACTTTGTTCTCTAGGCACAGTACAGCTCTTGTTCCTCTTATCAAAAGAGAAAATGCCAGAAGAGCCTCTAATGCTGCTCTCTGTTGGAGAACATTTGATACTATACTGAATGCTCAATAAACTTGAGCAGCCAGATCTTTAAAAATATGCCAGACAGATCTTTATGGCTGGCATCTCATGTTAAAATGTTTAAATTGTAAACAATTGGTCGATAACTCTTCAGATTTACAGATGAGTCCATCACCAGAGGGATTCCTTCACAATCATGAGAATGTGTATCAGTTGGCACAGAGAGATTTTACTCTATTCTGCTTGAGAAAGCTTGTTTCAATTTTTCTATCAGAAGACAGGTCTTCCCTCATGGAAGCTCTACCGATTTTTTTTCTGTATATTCAAAAATGCCCCCAAAAACACCATTCTTTTGGTTGGGCACAGGAAGCTCTTCTTCCAATGGATTAGCCACCGACAACTTTGAAGAGTGTGTAGCAGAGCGCCCCAACACTGGATAAGCATCTCCTGATTGCTAGAAGGTTTTTTATCCAAGTAGTGATGTATTATCACCCCCCTCACTATGGCAGGCAGTAGGACTTTTGTGAATATCCTAGAAGAGGTGTACAGACCAAAGGGAACGAACCAAAACTGGTGGTGGGACTGATGAATTGCAAAATGAAGGTACTTCTGAAATGCAGGATGAATTAAATCTTAAATCTGGCTTCAACAGGCACCCCCTCAACAATGAAGACTGGGTATTTCTCCAGCTCCCTCTGTAATCTTTTCCTGGTGTGTACCCGCTCACTTGCTCCCCCCCCCCCCTTTTCCTGGCCTCCCAGGCTGCATGCTAGGATAAGGGTCTGGTATGGATTTTGGAGGGCCCCACGTTGTATTCTTTTTTAAACCTGGCGTTCCCCTTAAAATCTATACCAGACTCAAAGGGTCTGGTATGGATGGGGAGGATCCCAAATCATTTTCTTTTTCACTTTTTAATTGCAATGTTTTTTTTTTTTTTATTCAGCTGTCAGCAGGAAAGCCCATTGACAGCTGATGACTCATTGGTTGTTAAGGATGCTGCAGTCAGCCTCCCGGCCCACTCACTGCACCTTTGCACCTTTGCATTGCAGGGCGTTCGGTGGGGTGAACACCCACCAAACGCCCTGACAATTTGGGTGTTCGCCAAATAGGTGAACAGGCAATGTTCGGGCCAAACTTTTGCTAGGCCCCAATCAATCGCCCAACTCTAACAGAGAAGGAACCTGAGAGAGGAAAGCCCAGGTGAATGCCTGAAAGAGGGAAATATTACCTGGAAAATATTACCTGCAGACAATGACCGCATACGCATCCAGCATATGTGCTGCCCAAAAATGCTCTAAACCTATTTAAGTCTGGCATCCCTGGCCATCAGTGATAATATCACCACCAAAGCATGCTGAGATTGCGGCTCCCAGTGCCATTTTCGAAAAGGACAAGCCAGGAAAAACTGCCCACAGTACCCGCATCACTTCCTGTTGTCCATGGTCAGAATGTACTTGAACTGCTGCTGAGATCTTGGAATGGAAAACACTCACAAGACAAACAGTGCAGGAAAAGCACTGACAAACCACTCTGTACAAAGCTTGTTTAAAGATTTCTTTGACAGGCCATGCCCCCAGACCACTAGAATTGTTCTCCAACGTTATAGCTCATTTAGAGGCTGTACAGGAAGGACTTCCTCTCAGGAGAGGTTGAACCTGGCTGAGGCTACAAGCGGTAAATTATACCTTGTGACTCCAACCCTGATCAGATGAGGACAAAAAAAAAAAAGAGAATGCAGCAGGCCTGATCCTTCAAAACTTTATAGATAACTAGTCCTATCGGGTTGCGGGGGCAGACTCACAACCAGCTGCATTGGTAGGTCTACAAAAGACCTGGGGCTAGAGCCCATAGCAGTGAAGTTAAGAAAGCATACGCTTGGGCGGGCATACACATGTATATACGTGTGTGTGTGTATATATATATATATATATATATATATATATATAAAACTATATAGTATCATTACATCAGGGTCCCCAAAGCCCTCCTCATTACATCAGGGTCACCAGAGAGCCTACCCCTTATATCAGGGTCCCCAGAGAGCTTGCCACGCCACCTGCCACCAGATGCGGTTTGTTACATACAGAGAGGCTGGGTTATATAGAAGACAGGCTAGGGTATATAGAAGAGAGGCTAGTGTATACAAAGAGGCTGGGTATACAGAGAGGCTAGTTGTATACAGAGAGGCTAGTGTATACAGAGAGGCTAGTGTATACAGAGAGGCTAGTGTATACAGAGAGGCTGGTGTATACAGAGAGGCTGGTGTATACAGAGAGGCTGGTGTATACAGAGAGGCTGGTGTATGTACAGAGAGGCTGGTGTATACAGAGAGGCTGGTGTATGTACAGAGAGGCTGGTGTATGAACAGAGAGGCTGGTGTATGTACAGAGAGGCTGGTATATAAACAGAGAGGCTAGGTATACAAAGAGGTTGGATATACAGAGAGGCTAGGTATACAGAGAGGCTGGTGTATATACAGAGAGGCTGGATATACAGAGAGGCTGGTGTATATACAGAGAGGCTGGGTATACAAAGAGGCTGGTGTATATACAGAGAGGCTGGGTATACAAAGAGGCTGGTGTATATACAGAGAGGCTGGGTATACAGAGAGGCTGGTGTATATACAGAGAGGCTGAGTTTACAGAGAGGCTTGCATATACAGAGAGGCTGGTATATACAGAGAGGCTGGTATATACCGAGAAGCTAATATATATACTGTACAGAGAGGCTAGTGTATATACAGAGAGGCTAGTGTATATACAGAGAGGCTGGTGTATATACAGAGAGGCTGGTGTATATACAGAGAGGCTGGTGTATACAGAGAGGCTGGTGTATACACAGAGGCTGGTGTATACACAGAGGCTGGTGTATACACAGAGAGGATGGTGTATACACAGAGAGGCTGGTGTATACACAGAGAGTCTGGGTATGACCATGAGCCATGGTCTGCATTCACCTGCTCAGCAGATTGTGTGAGAAAGTTCCTCCCCACTCTATGATATGGGCGAAACAAGGAGGAGACTCACTCTCACACACACTGATGATCTGGCTGTCAGTGTCAGTGAAGCACAGAGTGAAAACTCAGTGAGAGTGCCGCGGCTGTGCGGTACAGTGCTGTGCCTCAATATTGAAATATCACATCTCGAAGAAGGATGATCTAGAGCCTCAGCACTTATAGACACACCAGTCTAGGGGTGGTTGCACTTTTTGGTACAGTGGTAGGTCCAGAATGGCATTAAGATCTCAGTGGATTTCAAAATACCATACAATATATGTTCCACACAACACACAGCCCCATGGACTCTAACAAATTCCAGTGTGCACAACAATTGCAAGGGGTCTTGAACTTAGCCGAAGAGCATGGTCATTGAGTTATTTAGAAACTTCACATAGAAAACAATCGTAATCAATCCAAATGAGCAGGTGGAAGAAGGATGACATGCTGCTATATTCTAGAAGATTATAATGCACACCATTTATACTCATTACCTTGACAAAGATAAAGTTAAGCATGAAAAATGGTATCCCCCTAATTGCTAGTATTCTCTTGAAAGATGTGCAAACTGGAAAATGTAAGAATATGAGATTAATGCTCTTCTTCTCATTATAATCTGCAGACTTTGTGCTTTTTATCCTCAAATATATAATTAACGATAAACGTATGCATAAAATATTCAATGACTGCAGGTGCTTTGGTATGATAGGTATCAGGAAAAAAGCAGTCTAGCCTGTCTCTTCTCCATAATGATTAGTTTATATTGCTCACAGCTGTGCATTGTACAGCACAATACAGAGTGAAAAGAGTTTTACGCACACTTAACTAAACAGTACTTTTTTCTTTGCCTTGAGTTGTAATGTGAATACACAAAGCGATGAGGATTAAGTACCTTAGTTTAGCTCAGAAAATTGTATTCACATTTAAAATGTTAGTTCCTGTAGTGTGTTAGAACAACAAAGAAAGCAATTTCTGCTAGGTAACACTGGCCATAAGATACTTTTTTTTTTGCATATTAACTTATGATTACCCAAAGTCCTGCGCTGAACACAACAGCACCTAATTGATCCATACAAAAAGAATGCGCTGGGTCCTTTGTACTAAAAGAACCAATATCCTTTGTCATCAATGAAAGTCTAACTGAAACTGCCTCCAAATATTCATATCAGACTATGCTCAGTCACAATCCATCTACTGACTATAGGGAACCAGGAACTGCATATTTACTCATTGCTATACAAGAAGCCGGGATATAAGCAAAGATGTTTTCAAGATAGAAAGATGCGGTGAGCTAGATATGTAGGACAAGGTCTACCAGCTTCAAATTGAACTCTGGTCACATAAAAAGTAACCAATTAATTCAGTTATTTGTCCATAAAAATAAATAATTGAATGCATTTTTATTTCAACTAGCATAGGTATCTATAATGTGTCTCCTGAACAGCATTTTTTTGGCTGGAAGTAGGGGGGGGGTAGCACTAGGAGCCAATCATGTGTGCTGCTTATCATATTGATAATGACAGAATAATGACCTCATCAGTCCGCTACTTTACTGTCCGAGCACACAATGGGGTCAGGATAGGCTAGACAGAAACACAAATAATTTAGCAGGTAAAAAAGCTCTGATACATATGTTTTAACTTTGTACAGTGCCTTGAAAAAATGTTTCCACATTTTGTCATGCTACAACCAAACACATAAATGTATTTTATTGGGATTTTATGTGATAAACCAAAACAAAGTAAAAAAACAAAAAAAAAACAACAAAAAAAACAAAAAAACAAACAAGATATTTGGAGGGCACACCCCAAAAGATGCATTAAAGCTGGTGCAACCATAAGACCATACAGCAGAGCAAAATATTACAGCGCACACATGCAAAAAAGACATTTACCTCCAGCAGGGCTAGTTTAAACACCTAGACAATCTAAAAAATATTAGCAAAAAATATGGGGATTTGGTCACATTTTGTCGCAGTAAGTGGGCTTAGCACCATATACTAATATGGTGTGACCAAATCCCCATATTTTTTGCTAATATTTTTTAGATTGTCTAGGTGTTTAAACTAGCCCTGCTGGAGGTAAATGTCTTTTTTGCATGTGTGCACTGTAATATTTTGCTAAACCAAAACAAAGTGGCACATAATTGTAAAGTGGAAGGAAAACAATAAATGGTTTTCAACATTTTTTTACAAATAAATATGTGAAAAGTGTGGCGTGCATTTGTATTCAGCCCCCTTTACTCTGATACCCCTAACTAAAATCTAGTGGAGCCAATTGCCTCCAGAAGTCACCTAATTAGTAAATAGAGTCCACCTGTGTGTAATTTAATCTCAATATAAATACAACTGTTCAAGCCCTCAGAGGTTTGTTGGAGAACCTTAGTAAACAAACAGCATCATGAAGGCCAAGGAACACACCAGACAGGTCAGGGATAAAGTTGTGGAGAAGTTTAAAGCAGGGTTAGGTTTAAAAAAAATTCCAAGCTTTGAACATCTCATGGAGCACTGTGCAATCCATCATCCGAAAATGGAAAGAGTATGGCACAACTGCAAACCTACCAAGACATGGCCGTCCACCTAAACTTATAGGCTGGGCAAGGAGAACATAATTCAGAGAAGCAGCCAATTGGCTCATGGTAAAGCTGGCCATACACCATACAATTTTCTTATTCAATTTTCTTTAGATTTACCATCAACTATGTAGTGCAAGGGCCTGCCTGATTGCATACAAATTGAAAGTGTTAAGGTTTGACCTCCTATTATGGTTTTGGTAAATCTAAAGGAAAGTTGTACAAGAAAATTGTATAATGTATGGCCAGCCTTACTCTTGAGAGACTGCAGAGATCCACAGTTCAGGTGGGAGAATCTGTCCACAGGACAACTATTAGTCAGGCACTCCACAAATCTGGTCTTTATGGAAGAGTGGTAAGAAGAAAACCATTGTTGAAAGAAAGCCATTAGAAGTCCCGTTTGCAGTTTGCGAGAAGCCTTGTGTGGGACACAGCAAACATGTGGAAGAAGGTGCTCTGGTCAGATGAGACCAAAATTTAACTTTTTGGCCTAAAAGCAAAACGTTATGTGTGGTGGAATACTAACACTGCACACCGCCCTGAACACACCATCTCCACCGTGAAACATGATGGTGGCAGCATCATGTTGTTGGGATGCTTTTCTTCAGCGGTGACAGGGAAGCTGGTCAGAGTTGATGGAAAGATGGGTGGAGCCAAATACAGGGCAATCTTTGAAGAAAACCTGTTAGAATCTGCAAAAGACTCTAAATAACTCCCTCAAAATAACTCAGCACACAGCCATTAATGTCTAAACCACTGGCAACAAAAGTGAGTACACCCCTAAGTGAAAAAATGTCCAAATTTGGCACAATTAGCCATTTTTCCTCCCTGGTGTCATGTGACTCATTAGTGTTACAAGGTCTCAGGTGTGAATGGGGAGCAGGTGTGTTAAATTATGTGTTATCGCTCTCACTCTGTTATAGAGGTCACTGGAAGTTCAACATGGCACCTCATGGCAAAGAACTCTCTGAGGATCTGAATAAAATTATTCGTGCTCTACATAAAGATGACCTAGGCTATAAAAAGATTGCCAAGACCATGAAACTGAGCTGCAGCATGGTGGCCAAGACCATACAGCAGTTTAATAGGACAAGTTCCACTCAGGACAGGCCTCGCCATGGTTGGCCAAAGAAGTTGAGTGCACATGCTCAGCGTCATATCCAGAGGTTGTCTTTGGGAAATAGACATATGAGTGCTGCCAGCATTGCTGCAGAGGTTGAAGGGGTGGGGGGTCAGCCTGTCAGTGCTCAGACTATACGCTGCATACTGCATCAAATTGGTCTGCATGGCTGTCGTCTCAGAAGGAAGCCTCTTCTAAAAATGATGCACAAGAAAGCCCTCAAACTCTTTGCTGAAGACAAGCAGACTAAGGACATGGATTACTGGAACCATGTCCTGTGGTCTGATGAGACCAAGATAAACTTATTTGGTTCAGATGGTGTCAAGCGTGTGTGGCGGCAACCAGGTAAAGAGTACAAAGACAAGTGTGTCTTGCCTACAGTCATGCATGGTGGTAGGAGTGTCATGGTCTGGGGCTGCATGAGTGCTGCCGGCACTGGGTAGCTACAGTTCTTGGAGGGAACCATGAATGCCAGCATGTTCTGTGACATACTGAAGCAGAGCATGATCCCCTCCCTTTGGAGACTGGGCCGCAGGACAGTATTCCAACATGATAACGACCCCAAACACATCTCCAAGATGACCACTGCCTTGCTAAAGCAGCTGAGAGTAAAGGTGATGGACTGGCCTAGCATGTCTCCAGACCTAAACCTTTTGAGCATCCTCAAATGGAAGGTACAGGAACGCAAGGTCTCTAACATCGACCAGCTACGCAATGTCATCATGGAGGAGGGAAAGAGGACTCCGGTGGCAACCTGTGAAGCTCTTGTGAACTACATGCCCAACAGGGTTAAGGCAGTGCTGGAAAATAATGGTGGCCACACAAAATATTGACACTTTGGGCCCAATTTGGACATTTTCACTTAGAGGTGTACTCACGTTTGTTGCCAGCGATTTACACATTAATGGCTGTATGTTGAGTTATTTTGAGGGGACAGCAAATTTACACTGTTATACAAGCTGTACACTCACTACTTTACATTGTAGCAAAGTGTCATTTCTTCAGTGTTGTCACATGAAAATATATAATAAAATATTTACAAAAAATTGAGGGGTGTACTCACTTTTGTGAGATACGGTTTATTTTATATATATATATATATATATATATATATATATATATATATATATATATATATACTTTGCATTCAGTGTAGCGTATATATACAGTGCATTCGGTGGTGTACAGTATATAATACACTTCAGGCGATGTATCAATATTTCCTGACCATACCTCACGTCAGCACACAATGGGTTAACACCTCATCTGGCTCCCACATGACCACCTGCTCCTAGCAGTATAAAAGACAGACCCTCTCCCACTTGTTATGGAAATGATTAAGAGCTCCAATCGAGCTCAAGGTTATCTGCTGCTGTCTCTAATTGGAAAGTGTGGATATGCATGCATATAAAAGTAAACACTCTGAGACACGCTCAGCTCCGTTACTTCTTACACTTCTAATTTATTCAAGGCGGTGCTAATGTTTTATACACAAAAATACGTCATTGCTATGTTAGTCTAATAGGTACATCTCATTGGTTAAGATAGAAAAGAAGATGGAGAGTCTTCATAACGAGGTTTGGCTGTCCTTGGTTTTATCTTCAGTTCCGCGTTCTTCTGATGTGTGGGATGTAGGGGGTACCCGCCATTTTGAGAAGAATATAGGAACAGAGCTAATCTGTATACTTATATAATGAGTAAGGAGAAAAATATGTATGCACATAAGAAAATAGACATTTTCAGATTACTATTATTATTTACATCACATTCCTTCACAATCCCCCCTAAAATGACTATTTTCTCTTTTCTGTCCCTAATATCTAAAGGTCCCACTTTGGCCTGGCCCTTCTCCTCAGCAACTCTTTTAGGCTGTATATAGAATTGGGCAGCAACTGTTCACTTCCCTCCTCGATACAGCTGGAGAGGTGCAGTCAGGCGCTATCTATCCCTAAAACCCTATAGGATTGTGAGATTATGGACAGGGAGTGACTGTAGAGGAGTGAAGGGTTTGTCATCTTCCATCATAAGGTGGTCCTCTTCTTCTTGGTGGAGAAATGTAGGTGTGCTATTGTCTACAGCCTTGCTCATTAACTTTTTTACAAAAGGTAGAATACAGCATATAATTAGGGCTAAAAGAACCAGGATTATTAATACCGTTACCCCTATCTGGGCGAGCACATTCTGCCACCCACTCATCCAGCTGAAGTATTGGTCCCATGGGTCTGTGATACCTGAGTTCTTCAACTCCAATGACAGATCTTCTAATTTCTTTATAGCTAAAGTAACCTTACCATTTGGGCCAGTATTATCAGGAATGTATGTACAACAGGTTCCCGTTTTTTCCTATGATTTTACAAAACACCTCCTTTCCCAGCTAGCACCATGTCTAAGGCCACCCGGTCCTGGAATGTCATGTAGGAAGTGGGGGCTAACTGGTCAGCAATTCCCTGGAGGGAATCTTTAGGGTAATTTACAAATCTCTGTTGGTTATAATATGTGTAGTGTCAGGTCACCTAGAGGCTGGGTGACAGATGCACACCGTTGGGATCAGGAGTGCACCGCAAGGTAGTGGACCCTACGGCTGACTGCTGCGGATTGAACCCTGGGAGGTTCAGGAAGCAGGTCTACTGGATCACTGACACAGATCCCACTGGGAGCTAGAGCATAGATTCCCCAGGGCGCAGAGTCTAAGAGCCAGCAGGTGTTCACCAGAGCCTTTAATGGTAAGGATGGACTGCGCTGCACTCTGGCTCCAGGTCGCGGCCCCCAGGGTCTCACAGCTCACGCTCACGGTAGACTACAGGAGAAGAGGAAGGAGGCAGCAGGCTGGAACAACAAGGGAAGTAAGGGACAAGCCAAGGTCGGTAACAGGAATCAGATGTAGGAAACACAGCAAGTACACACAGAGGCTAACACACAATGGTTGATCAGCACTGCTGGCTTGCAGTGCACAGGTTAATATAGGGTTCCCTGATAGGGCCTGGGGTGGGGCCATGCTTAGAGGAGAGGTTACAAAAGCAGTCAGGTGAGGGTCAGCTGGTCTCTAGAGATGAACACATGGAGACAGGTATGCTGATCGACAAACTCTATTGCATAACCATGACATGTAGTTAATCCAATCTACATTCTTGCTGACAGTTGTTATGGGGATCAAAGACTCAAAACCAGCTTTTACCTAATCCCTGGCTTTAAACTCATCAGGGACCCCCCTTGTAACCCTTATGACATCTATGTATACATGAGGATCAAAGCTTCCGGAGAGAGCTGCTCGCTTCCTCCTCTGACTGTGCGCTGGGTTAGTGTATGTATCAGGGGTATCTTCGGTTAGGATATGGGGGGGGGGGGGCATAATGACCTTTGCAAGGGCACATTCACTGATCCAGATTCCCTCTAGATCAAACAGAAAAAGGATATGCAGCACCCGAAAACACGCTCTCCTGCAGTGATAAGCGTGCGTTCAGGTGTTCTTCTTGGCCAACTTGATTGAGGTGGCTGTGGTCAGCAAAACCTGGAAAGGATCTCCAGACAGTAGTTGGTGTGTTCCTGTATCTAATTCAGGATCTGGAATGGAAAAAAACACCTGGACATGCATTCAGGTTAATTCTCGTGATAATGTGGTTACATAATTAGTCAACACATCAGGCTGCAACTGTAACTGTTGTAGAAAGTAACAACCAAGTCTGGGAGCTGAACCAAACAAAATTTCATAAGGGGATAGGGCATGTTTCCCCTGGGGGTGTGTCTGACACTGAACAGGGCAATGGGCTAACTGTCTGGCCAACTCATGTTAGTCTCTTGGGTCATCTTTAACATCCTGTTTTTAGTGTCCCATTCATCCTTTCTACCTTCCCGCTACTTTGAGGGTGGTATGGGATGTGTAGTGCCAACTGCACCCCCAGTGCTGCCCAAATCTCTTAAGTAAGGGTTGCTGTTAAGGCTGGGCCCTGATCTCTCAATATCACCTCTGGGACCCCAAATCTACATACTATCTCACTCAGTAGTTTCTTAACTGTGGTCCTGGCAGTCATGACCACTTCCACTAGGGCGTTTTCGAATCTGCCACTTCTTGGCACTTGAGAATGATCAATTTGCATCCTCTGGAATGGGGTATAGGGCTTTTGCCAGATGCTTCTTCTGTGCTTCTTCTGTGCTTCTTCTGTGCATCCTGGGTTACATTTGGTGCAGATAATGCATGATCTGCAGAAGTTGTTGGTCAGTGAAGTAACTCTTGGTGCAACACTTGTTGATAAGAGAGTTCATAAAAGTCTTTGTCAAGTGGGCAGCTCCATGTGCCCATTGCACCACGGCTGGGTACATACTCCTGGGTAGACAAGGATTCTTGTTGCACTCGAATAGTCAATTTCTGAGAGTTGCTCCTCTCCGTTTCCAGCTTTCCTTCTTATCCGGACTTGTTATTTCCTGTAGTTCTTTTAGATAAACTCTGTCCACTGGGAAAGTCTGTAAGGTAAGCACGGGGTGGTCTTCTTCTACCACCCTGCTGTCCACTTCCCGTGGATCACCAGCTGTCTGTTTGGCAGCTGAATTGGCTAGATGATTGCCTCAAGCTTCCTTTGAGTTCATTTTGTTGTGTGCTTTACTCAGAATAGTCACTTGGGTTGGGAGAAGCAAGGCATCAATTTTTCACAGGTGTTCCTGCAGCCGTCAGGAATCCTCTGTCCTAGATAACACCATAATCATGGGCAATGCTGAAAGCATATCTTGAGTCCATATGAATGTTGGCTCTTTTTCCCTCTGCCCATTTACATGCTGTAGTAAGTGCTTACAGCTCTGCCTCCTGTGCAGACATCACCGGTGGTAAAGCTTCAGCTTGTAGAACAGTGTTTTCAGTGGTGACCGCGTGTCCTGTGTGGTCATGGGGTGACAAGTCAAGACTCTACTCCTCCTCCTCCTTTCCCCCCTCGAGAAGTGGAAGAAGGGTGGTAGGGTTCAGTGTTTGACAACTTAATAGAGTAATGCTGTCCAGTAGGAGGGAACACAGGAGTCTCAAGTGTCTGGTAGTGGACAAGTGTTTCGGCTGGATCTTAGTTGAATATGGCAACAAGATCATGGGGAGCAAGCAGAACGAGGCAGTTCAAAGTTTTGTCAAGCAAGGTTTGTGCAGCAAAGCCAGCTCGCAGACACAATAGGCCTCCTCTTGCTACCACATCCAGCCGACAGGAATAATATCCTATGGGGCGTAGGCTGATGCCGTGTGATTGGGTGAGTACACCTGCAGCATGTCCCAGACGTTTGGATACAAAGAGCTTGAGCGTTTTGTCGTAGTCTGGAAGCCCTAGCGCTGGGGATGGCGCACACCTGAGGGCCTCAAACTTAGATATTTCTTCAGGAGACATCTGGAAGGGTCTGATTGCAGAGCATCAGTAGGAAGGCTTCTGGAATCCATGCTCTGCACTAGGAAATTAGTCCAAGGAAAATGACAGGTGTTGAGCACCACTGCAATTTGGGCTTTGAGGCTCTGCAGCCCTGGTTGGCAAGATAGCACAACAGGCTTTCTGAGGTGACTTCAACAGGGGGTAAGTCATCTGCACAAAGGAGAAGGTCATCAACATGTTGGAAGAGAATCACTTCCGGGTGTTCCTCTTGTCATGTGTCAAGGATGATAGCCATAGCTTTTGCAAACTGGCTTGGAAAGTTCTGTACCCCTTGTGGCACCACTGTTTAGGTATGTTTCCGTTTCTTTCCGTGGATGAATGCAAAAAGGTACCAGCAGGAGGGGTGAGGGTGGACACTGAAGAAAACGTTTGTAAGGTCCACCTCTGTGAGGTATTTTGCAGTCAAAGGCATCCACAGCAGGTACCTGGTTCTCCTTTAGGGGTTCTATTCTTGGGGTTATTGTGGTTTCCGGGGCAATGATGCGCCCTTTTTTAGCTTGACTGAAACTGGTGGCACCTTTAAGTGACCGTTGTCTTCCGGTCCTGTGGACCATAGGCACGCAGGGATTCTGTCAAGTACTTCCTGCAGTATTGAACTTGAAGTTTTTGCTTCATTAAGTGTCATCATGAGAGGCAGAGAACACAAAGCAGATGAGTCTTCTAAAGATAGGGGAGTATGTAACTTCACCCCCCCCTTCAGGCGTGTCCTGATTGAGGCCTGTAGTCCGGACAACACATCAGCTCCTAGTAGATTCAAGGGACATGTAGAGGACGCCACAAATCTGGCAAGCAAATCAGGAAATGTCCCCACTTGGAGTGGTTTTACAAATGGACTGGAGCGGGGCACCCCATCCACTCCCACGCAGGAAACCTGTGTGTCTCTTTTCAAAGTGGGAGAAACTCAGATCATCAAAGGCCTGTACGAGTCTAGCATTATACTTCTTTAGACTTCCCTTTATCTTGGGTAATATCTTGGATTGCGGTGATCTGATCCGTCAACTTCTCCTTTGCCCAGTCATGGAGTTGTGCATAGAACTCCACGCCTGAGGTGTAGGAAGTGGCACTTGTCAGGCTGGCATCATTGAAGGCCGTCTGCATGACTGGCCAAAAGACATGTCCTGCTTTGATTTGGCATAGGCTGATCAAGTCTCTCCAGGCAGCTGAGTAAGTTTCTTGTATCTGCACTATCCTGTGGTAGAAGGGAATTGGCTGCTTCTCTGGGTCAGGCAGACTTGTCACTAAGGCCTCTGCTTGTGATGGAGTAAAAGCGACATACATCACTGGTGCCCCTTCTGGTAACCGAGACTGTTGTCGGGGCGGGGGCTGACAAGAGGCACTGTTCCTTATGGTTGCCAGCATGTGTTTGAGATCCTCTCGGAACTGTGAGTCCGGAGCCGGATTGGGGGTTAAATCAGTGGGTGGCCTTGCTGCCTGTTGTTGGGCTTCCCACTCAGGCGCTTCTTCATCATTAACATATCTGGCCTGGGAATGTGATGCTTCCGTATTGGGGAAGACAGGTGTGTGGTATGAACCATCCTGGTTTAAAACAGGGAGGGCTGGGTACAGGCTGTTTAAGCTTACTGGGTGTACCAAGATGGCCGCCGGCAGGAAATGCACTGGGCTGGGTAGAAAGTGAAGGTATGGGTGCACTAAGATGGCCGCCGGGCTGAGTTGTCACAGTGGGTTGTGCTTGGGTGGTGAGAAAGGAGTGGTTGTTAGACGGAGGGCAGTGCCGTCCCTCCCCTCCTTTTGTTTCAAGTTCCAACATAGCGTGGTAATTTCACATACTGTATCCCCAACTCTGTGATACACATACATAATACAATCGCCATCTTTCTTAACTTCCTTTATCCAATTTTCTTTATCACACAGGATTTTTCTCCCTGTTTCTTTAGCAACATAACTTTCGCCACTTCTTTCAACTTTGTTAACTATTTCAACATCTTCTTCTCTCCTTCTTTACAATATCACATTCTTTTCTCTCTCTGTTTCTCGGCTAACGGCTTGAGAGGAGAATACGTACAACCAAGGGGTTAATATTCTTTTTCACTGCTCCTTATCAACAAATTCCTTCGGTGGGGGCACATAAGGCTGCGCTCCTAGCTGTAATGTACGGTTAATCTCAGAACAAGAACAAACACATCAGGGGTAATGGGGAGCTACGGCCCGCGACCCAACAGATCACCCGGGTAGCCCCCCTCCGACCTTAACCAGTCCCCACCCCAACCCCTCTTGTGTATAGCAAACAATGAACCACAAATACACTCAGGACAGGACATTACACCTGCCACTCTCTGAACCGTAAAGCCTCAGCAGGCTAAGATAACCACAAGGGCAGACCACCCTGCAAAAATTAACCCGTTTATAGACGTCTATTACAGCTCTACACCAAGAGGCCGACAACTCGTCTTGGGGTGAGACATCTGTAACACTTTCAGACTGCAAAGCCAGCAGCTGAGATAACCCTCAAAGGTTCGAGAAAACCCAGAGTAACCCGTCTATAAACGTCTGCTACAAGGGAAAAAATCTTATTCCAGAGGCCGGCCGACAGCTCATCTGGAGATGAGATCACACATTCACACATGTAGCACTTTTAGACTGCTAAGTTTCGTAGCCCAAAGAATGGCAGACAGTGAACAAAAAATACAGACAGCAGAAACCCATTGGCAGATTCGTTAAAACAACCTCAGGCGAGGAGATACCTGCCTCTAAGACAGTCTCAGCATACCGACAGAATCCAGCGGTCAACCGAAAGATAAGAAAGTCGTACAGTGGTAAGAATATAAATCAACTCACCGGTACTGTTAGGGCTGCGCAAACCCCACTCTTATCAATCAATTAACGCTCGAATCCTTATTGTGGTCTGGCTTCGACTGTAGCCTGAGGTCCCGGGTTTCGGCACCAGCTGTTATGGAAATGATTAAGAGCTCCAATCGAGCTCAAGGTTATCTGCTGCTGTCTCTAATTGGAAAGTGTGGATATGCATGCATATAAAAGTAAACACTCTGAGACACGCTCAGCTCCGTTACTTCTTACACTTCTAATTTATTCAAGGCGGTGCTAATGTTTTATACACAAAAATACGTCATTGCTATGTTAGTCTAATAGGTACATCTCATTGGTTAAGATAGAAAAGAAGATGGAGAGTCTTCATAACGAGGTTTGGCTGTCCTTGGTTTTATCTTCAGTTCCGCGTTCTTCTGATGTGTGGGATGTAGGGGGTACCCGCCATTTTGAGAAGAATATAGGAACAGAGCTAATCTGTATACTTATATAATGAGTAAGGAGAAAAATATGTATGCACATAAGAAAATAGACATTTTCAGATTATTATTATTATTTACATCACATTCCTTCACACACTGACGTGTTCTTTTTTTGGTATTATCCAGGCCACCTGTGGATTGCAGTGGTAAGTACTTTGTTTGCTGCAAGGATATCCCCCCTACCACACCGCCCCTCCATGTTCAGTCTCTCGTGGAGATGGATGACCCAGATAGTTGGCAGGTAAAGCCTCCTGAAACTGGGTATATCTTGTGCCAGGTCATGGGCAAAGTTGCTTAGATAGCACAAATATATTAAAAGTGTGGTATTAGTAAGCTCTGCAATGTCACCATTGGGGTTTTCCTGTCTTGTATAGGCTGTGCCACTCTCCTTGCTTTGTCTTCAGTCTGAGAGCGGCGGTGGATGATGTCAAAGAGGGCAGGGAGATGGGCAGGACGGGGTATGAAGGGCAGTCATCAAGCAGCAGCTTAAACAGTCTTAGAACCTCCTGACAGTAGAAGTGTAAAGTTCTGACTTAATACTTGTATCTATAACTGGCCTCTTTGCAAAGTGAGGTCTAATCTGTTATTTAACATAATGTTGTATGTCAGTTTGATGCAGTGTTTACCATGGATCCCAATAGCCTACATCACACCGGTGCTGTGTGTTCCAGTACAGTCAACTAAATAAGAACAGGTTGCATTTTTTCTCTATGGAATGTATCTATAACCTGGCAAACGCATTGAAAAAGCACCTGAACACCTCAAAAGTGTGCATGCAGAAGAACCTCTTCAACTCAGAAATTGTGGTGAACTGGCCTGCAGACTTGCAGACAGAAGAAATGTCTAGAATGTGGTCACAGTCTAACAAGAGGAAGCAGCCGTCTTTTTGTTCAAATCGGTCAATCTTCAGAAGGGTTCAGGAGGCCAAATCTAATAGGCCAGGCTGAAATTTACCAGATCACAATGAAGGGGGCTCAAACTTCCTGTGTACATGGAATCCAATCCAGAGCAGGCTGATAGACATTTGGAAAGTCTTTTGAAGGTGGGTCCATCTAGTGTCTTCCAGTGGGAGCCAGAATAGCCTCATTTTTGGGGGGTTTGGGTGACAAACATCAAAGACAGTTAGCTGGGAGTAAATTCACCAAATGCTTTCATTCATGACCAACAGATCTCAAGAAGAAAAAAATTACTGCAAGATTACATATACGAATTATACTGCAACAAGTACATAGTGCTGGTGCCACTAAAAGAACAAATCTGGAGGTTTTCCCCCATTCTTTCTAGTACCCAAGGCTTTAGGAGCTTTCCCTACTGTCTGGGTGTCAGAAACCATGAAATCAGACCGAGACAGAAGTACAGTTAAATCACACTTGTTTGATAAAAATAAATATAACAAACGTAGTCAAATCATAGCCAAAGTTAGGTAACCGAAATGGATAGTCAGTCAAGCCAGAAGGTCTGGGATCAGCATAGTGGAACAGCAAGCAGGATCTGGAGCTAGAAGGGATGTCAGCCAAGCAAGTCTTTAAACAGGCATGCAGGAGATAGTCTCTGTGATGTTGACCAAGGAGAAGGCAGAGATCCTCTGGGCTGGACGGCTTAAGTAGGCAGGACTGATGTGCAGGATATCATCAACAGGTGAGTAGCTGTGGAAAGATAGGAGCTGTCAATTAGCCGACAGCTGAGTGGCCAGATCAGAGAAGGAAGGGCTGAGCCCAGCCCTGACAGTACCCCCTCCTCAATGACCCCTTCCCCTCGGAGGACCACCAGGCTTGAGGGGAAAATGTCTATGGAAATCACGGAGGTGGACAGGGGCATGTACATTCCAGGATAAGACCCAAGAGCATTCTTCCGAACCGTACCCCTTCCAATGCACCAGGTAATGTATGCGCCCATGAAACCTATGGGAGTCAAAAATGGACTGTACTTCATACTACACATAGTTCTCAACCTGTACAGGGTGAGGACGTGGCACAGAGGTGGTAAAGTGGTTGCACACCAAAGGTTTTAATAAGGAGACATGAAATACATTAGAGATATGCAATGGCGTAAGCCATTGGGTTAATCCTGCAAAGAATACGGAAAGGCCCAATAAACCAAGGTGCGAACTTCAATGAGGGAACACGAAGTCGGAGGTTGCGAGATGACAGCCAAACCCTGTCCCCAATCTGGTAGGAAGGCGCTGGCAGGCATCTGCGGTCAGCATGAAATGTGTACCTATCATTAGCATGTTGCAAGGCCATCTGGACTTGTGCCCAAGTGGAACAAAGACCACGGAGATGCTCCTCTAACGCAGGAATACTCTGCAGAACAAATGAGTCAGGCAACATGGAAGGTTGGAAACCACAGTTTGCCATAAATGGGGACAATCAGGAAGCAGAATTCAAGGCATTATTGTGAGCAAACTCTGCTCACAGTAATAGGTCGGACCAGTTATTATGATGGTCAGAAATATCGCAACGTAGGAATTGCTCCAAGGATTGATTGGCTCGTTCTGTGGCCCCATTAGACTGCAGGTGATACGCAGAGAAGAAAGCAAGCTGAATTCCCAACTGTGCACAAAAGGCTCGCCAGAACTGGGACACAACTGACTACCCCTGTCCGAGACAATCACCTTGGGTAGCCCATGTAAGCGAAAGATCTCCCGAGCAAAAATGGAAGCCAGTTTCTTAGAAGTGGGCAACTTCTTAAGTGGAATACAATGAGACATTTTTGAGAACCGGTCAACCACCATAAGGATAACTGTGTTGCCCTGGGAGTCGGGTAACTCCACAATGAAATCTATAGACAGGTGGGTCCAGGGCATCTCTCTATTGGGTATGGGTTGTAGGAGGCCCACTGGAAGGTGGTGGAGTCTTACTCTGAGCACACACGGAAGCTACGAAGGCAGTTACATCAGCACGTAGACTAGGCCACCAGAATTGTTGGGAAATGGCCCAAAAGAGTTTATTCTTCACAGGGTGGCCAGCAGCCTTGGGAGAATGGTAAGTCTGGAGCACGACAGTACAGAGACTCTCTGGGACAAAGCAGCAATCACAAGGTTTCTCAGGAGGAGCAAGGACCTGAGCAGCAAGAATTTTGTCACCCAAAGGAGAAGTGAGACTGGTGCGAACCGTAGCCAGAATACGATCAGGAGGAATCACAGGAACTGACCCTATCTTGGAAGTGGAGGAAAATTGTTGTGACAGAGCATCAGCCCTTACATTCTTAGTACAAGGTAAGAATGAGACAATGTAATTGAAACTTCACAAGAAAAGAGCCCATCGCACCCTTCTGTGAGAGGGGCGTTTAGCCTCAGACAACAATGTGAGATTCTCATGGTCAGTAAGAATGAGTGGTAACTTTGAGGAGATGTCTCCATTCTTTTAGGGCTAAAATGATCGCTAACAGCTCTCTGTCACCAATCTCATAATTGCACTCTGCAGGTGACAATTTCTTGGAAAAGTAGCCACAAGGATGCATAGCGCTCTCAGAGGTAGGACGTTGAGACAGAAGGGCGCCAACATCAATCTCAGAAGCATGAACCTCAAGGTTAAAAGGTAACATAGGAGCAGAAACAAAGGCAGCCTTGAGACTCTCAAAGGCATTAACGGATTCCGGAGACCAACTCTGTGGGTTACCGTCCTCTCTGGTCATATCAGTCAGGGGCTTGACCAGAGACGAGAAGTTACGAATAAACTTCCGATAATAGTTGGCAAAGCCCAGAAAACTCTGCAGAGGACGTAAACCCACGGGTCAGGGCCACTATAGGACTGCTGAAAGTTTCTCTGGGTCCATCAAAAAACCAGCAGTGGAAATGACAAAACCCAGGAATTTAACCTGTTCATGATGGAATTCCCACTTCTCCAATTTACAAGAGAGATTGTTCTCTCTTAGTTTATGAAGCACACGACAGACATCTTTGTGGTGGCTCTCCAGGGACTTGGAAAATACAAGGATATCATCGAGATAAACCACCACACATAACTCCAACAAATCTCGGAGGACATTGTTAATAAATTCCTGGAAAACTGCCAGTTCGTTACAAAGGCCAAAAGGCATTACGAGGTAATCATAATGGCCTATTCTGGTATTAAAAACACTTTTCCACTTGTTGCCCTCCTTAATTCTCACAAGATTGTATGCCCCTCTCAAATCAAGCTTTGTGAATACCATTGCTCTCTTGAAGCAACGGTGAAACATCTTTGTGGTGGCTCTCCAGGGACTTGGAAAATACAAGGATATCATTGAGATAAACCACCACACATAACTGCAACAAATCTCGGAGGACATTGTTAATAAATTCCTTGAAAACTGCCAGTTCGTTACAAAGGCCAAAAGGCATTACGAGGTAATCATAATGGCCTATTCTGGTATTAAACGCAGTTTTCCACTCGTCACCCTCCTTAATTCTCACAAGATTGTATGCCCCTCTCAAATCAAGCTTTGTGAATACTGTTGCTCTCTTGAAGTGGTCAAATAACTCCCTAATAACTCCCTAATCAACGGAATCGGATAGTCATTCTTAATTGTGAAATGATTGAGACCCCTATAATCAATACGTCTCAGTTCACCACTCTTCTTCTTCACAAAAAAGAAACCAGCACCAGCAGGAGACGAGGATTTGCAAATAAAACCTCAAGAAAGTGCATCTGCAACATACTCCTCCATGGCCTTATCCTCCAAGACCAACAAAGGGTAAATCCGGCCACAAGGAGGTATGGCCCCAGGTTGAAGGTCAATTGCGCAATCATACAGCTGGCATGGAGGCAAACTAGCAGCTTGACCTTTGTCAAAGACATTGCTAAAATTGCGGTACTCCTCTTGCAGGGAGGAGAGTGAAGAGGTGCACAGGACCTTGGCTACCTTCTGGAAGCATGTCTCACTGCATTGTGGTGACCAGGGGAGAACCTCAGCATGGAGCCAATCAAAAGAGGGGTTGTGCCTCTGTAACCAAGGATAACCAATAACCAGCAAAAACTTAGGTGAGGAAATAACTGGAATTGGATTATCTTATGGTGAAGAGCCCCTACGGCCATAGACAACGGAACCGGCTCATGAGTCACATGGGCAGGCTGTAGAGGTCTCCCTTCAAGAGGGTCAATGGCAAGTGGAGTGTCACGCAGCTGCAGCAGAATCAAATGCTTCAATACAAAGGCAGCATCAATGAACAGGCCTGCAGCTCCAGAGTCGATTAGAGCCTGTATCTCGACTCAGCCCAAGAAAGGGTGACCGAAACCAGGGGCTTATCCATCTGGATGACTGGGGATGAAACAACGCCACCTAAGGTCTGTCTGTGACAGGACCTCAAGGTTCGGGCGTTCCCTGGACGGGTAGGACAAGACTTCAAAAAGTGACCTGCCTGGCCACAATAAAGGCACAATCTCTCCCTCCTCCTAAACTAATAAAAAAGAGATTACCATCCAGCTAGATCATGCATGTTGCCAACATCCCTAGATCAATAGATAAGAATTACCCTCAAGGAGGATTTGTGGGACTTTAACGGCAACAACGTAATATAAAAATAATTTTATTAAGTAGAAAAAAAATATACAAAACATAAACGTTATCATATATACATAACAAGAAAGTCACATATAACAATAAAAAGCTAAAAAAGGTGTGCTGATATGCAAGAGATGGAGATACTTGTATGGTCTTCCACAAAGGCCTTACGCATTTTGGGACTGAACAGGCTGTCCCTTCATCAGAGGCAACTTGTTGGACAAAATCCTACTGTGTAGTAGAATACAAATTAGGAAGAAATATAAGTATATAATTGTATACAAAATGACATTTGCTTAGTATTACATAAAGAACATCAAGTTCTGTGATCACAACCAAGAGAAGCAGCCTACCCAAGCATATCAGTGTTGGAATACTCATTGCCGGAATCACGGCGGCGACTATGTCAAAAACCACCAACGGATCCAGAAAAACGAAAGGAGCAGGGGTGTGTGGCTGGCCCCGCTCTGTCCACACTGATCCACCCCAAAGAGACACCAGACAACAGAGCCCGTCCAAAAGGATGCTGCACCTAAGCGCAGACCCAAATAGATGTCTAAGAAAAGTATACATATATATAAATTAATGAAGATATCTGTATCAGACGGTCAATCTAAAAATCATGGTCTGATAAATTTCTGGTGTCATACCTGGGTGTTAACGGAAGTGCAGTAATGGATCCAGGAAGAGTAGGAGAGAAGAAAGGTAACAAGGATATAAGGTATGATATAAGATGTCACCAAATGGCTCCCATAAGTGTGTTTAAAGCATTTATCTTCACACCAGCAGAGTCTGCAAATGAGAAGAGACAGTGCTGTGTAAGAAGGCATTGGTCAATGTGGTATGCATTGAGTGCAAAGAGTTCTATGAGAAAGCAAGGGAGACACTTACATACTGATGTGAAGCTCCTTCCTAATGGGCACTGAATCCTAGTGCCCATTCATACAGACAGTACACCGCCGTGCGGAGCAATGACAGAGTGACACTGATCGGCACGGCATTTAAAAAAGCTTCAGGGGGCGGAGTCAGATGTGGCGCCGTATTGGACGTATGGCGTCATCACATCATTCAACACAACAGTAGGGGGAAGAAGAAAGGAACCTCCGGGTGAGAGTGATTGTGCGGCGACGCCGCGCTCTCTGCGGCGTCCCTACGCCTTCACTCCACATGTAAGAAGAGCAGGCAGGACTGGCAAGAGGCTCCTCCCACTGATACATTAGAGGAGACTATGCATCACTGACAGTCTCCCAGCAACAAAAGGCATCATAACAAAGCACTGACGGACTGCAGGGCAAAGACACATGATATGAAGATCATGTGATACAGAGTAGCATAAACGATTCTCCACAGTTTATATTAATAAAAAAGGCAGCAAGGAATCCCATCGTGTATCCTAAATGGGAAGGGGGTGTCATGTCGCAGGTGCCGAAAAAACGGGGGGGACCCCAAGCTACCACTGCACGGCGCCCCCCACAGGAACGACCTGAGAGCGGAGTCATGCAGTGACAGCCCACCGATGCAGAGAGGCAGCCAAGCGAATGGCCGACGCTGGAACAGCCTCGAAGACGCTCGCAAGGACGCCAAAGGGAGAAGGCCCCCCAAGGGACAGAAAAGTCCCAGAGGGCCCCCCTGCTCCGGGCGGGACAGAACGGGGCCAGCAGATGTACCCGGATGCTAGTACGCCGAAAAACCAGACACGGCAAGGAGAACTCCAACACAATTGGGGCACAGAGGCAGGCAGAATATACACCATATTAGAAACTGAGCATGACGAACAAGCAAGGAGTAAATACTACAAAGGGGTAGTTGCCAACTGGCACTATGCATGAAAAACAACAAAAAGTAAACATTCAAAGTACATATCCAAAAGACATATCCAAGAAAAAGGGGGAGGGGGGCGCTAAGGGGGCTATAGATCCTTCTCGCATCCTTCTAATGTAAATCCCCCTAGGAATGGCCTATAACTAAGCTGCTCATTTAAGCCCGGGGGCGAGGTGGCAACAAGGTTGGCAATCCATCGGACCTTGTTCCAATCCCCGCCCCTGGGGTTAGGGTGGATTCTGTCCAGGATCAGAAACTGAATTCCTGGAAAAATCCCAGGGTGTTCGTTGATAATGTGCCTTCCCATAGGGAGATCTGGGTTTGCTTTTTTCATAGAAGTGATGTGCCTAGAGGTTCACAGGGAAAAAGGTTCTCTCATCCGCAGAGAGAAGCGTGAAACCCAAGTGCATGGGTTCATCTTCACTGATCGACTCAGTACCAGGAGGCATGGGAGGTGAGGGAGGCACGGATGGGACTGCAAAGCTCGAAGGCAAACGTACAGGAGGCTTCCGCAAGCGCTCCCTCAAAGAGAGACTTTCTCTGAGTCTGGAGTCAATGAGGATGGCAAACGTGATCAACTTATCCAGCTCAGTGGGTATATCTCGGGCTGCTATCTCATCCTTGATGGTATCCGAGGGACCATGAGAAAAAGCAACCACAAGGGCCTCATTGTTCCAAGCAACCTCTGCTGCCAGAGTACGGACTTCAATGGCGTAGTTGGCAACAGTTCTTGTACTCTGTTCGATGGACATGAGGCACTTGGCAGCAGAAGTGGAGCGTGCGGGAATGTCAATTTTGCGTCTCCCATAGAGGGTTTGCCCAGGCCAAGGCTCTCTCAAAAAGCAAAGATGTCATGAAACCTACTTTGCTTCTGTCTGTGGGAAATGCCTGGGGCAGCATCTCAAAGTATATCTCAACCTGGTTGAGAAACCCTCTGCATTGGACTGGATTGCCCCCAAATCACTGGTGAAGCGGAGCGGAACCAGACATACCTCTTATAGAGGTAATACTTCTTATAAAAGTAATTACCTCTTATAGAGGTAATACTCAAGGCGGGTGCCTGCACAGAGACTGGAGCAGCAGCAGGGTCGGTCTGCAACATAGGTTGTACCAGGGCGGCCACAGTGGGAGATTCCAGGTGAACCGTGCGACTCAGGAGCGTTTGTAACGCCATAGAAAACTGATCCATGTGGTGATCCAGTTCATCCAATCTGGAAAAAATATTACCAAGTGGATTGACTGCATCTTCAGAATTCATGGCCTTCGCCTACTGTCAGAAACCATGAAATCAGGCCAAGACAGAAGTACAGTTAAATCAAACTTGTTTAATAATAAAAATAAAAAGAAAAAAAAGAAATGTAGTCAAAACATAGCCAAAGTTTAGTAACTGTAACGGATAGTCAGCCAAGCCAGAAGTCAGGGATTAATGTAGTGGAACAGCAAGCAGGATCTAGAGCCAGAAGGGATGTCAGCAAAGCAAGTCTTGAACAGGATCGCGGGAGATAGTTTCTGTGATGTTGACCAAGGCGAAGGCAGAGATCCTCTGGACTGAACGGCTTAAGTAGGCAGGACTAACGAGCAGGATATCATCAACAGCTTAGTAACTGTGGAGAGATGGGAGCTGGCAATTAGCTGACAGCTGAGCAGCCAGCTCAGAGAAGGAAGGGCTGAGCCCAGCCCTGACAGTAACACCTCACAGTTACTCTTGTTGGGTGCAGGAACGGGCCCTGCTGTGAAATATTACATCAAAAAATGTAATTACATGCCCCTGTTAAACAGGGGCAGAAAAATTAGGCCTTTGGTTTTGGTGGTGCCAGAACACTGTAAGCCCTCACAGTAATGCCCCGTACACACAGTCAGATTTTCCAATGGAAAATGTTTGATGGGAGCCTTTTGTCAGAAATTCCGACCGTGTGTAGGCTCCAGCGGACAGTTTCCATAAGAATTTCCGTAGCACAAAATTTGAGATCTGGATCTCAAATTTTCTGACAACAAAATCCGTTTGCGGAAATTCCGATCGTGTGTACACAATTCTGATGCACAAATTGCCACACATGCTCAGAATAAATTACGAGACGGAAGCACTCGGTCTGGTAAACCTACTGTAATGGAAATTTGTACGTTCTGTATATAATTGTATTGTATTTTGTATGTATTGCACACTGCCCTCACTGTGCACACAGCACTAATAATGTTTTCAGTAAATGTTTACATTCTTTCGAGTCCTGCTTAGAATTAGACTGCCTATGTAACGCCCCTTGTTACCATAAACGTACAATTGTAATATTAATGTTATACCTACGTAATCATGTGCATAAAAACCTTCAATTGCGTCATAATAAAGCAGAACAGTTATTTGGAAAGATGCTGAGCGTATCTTTTGTGTCTGTTCCCTACTGCAGTAGTTATTATTAATTTGGAACCACTAATCAATATGAGGATAGGAGTTGCCTATCATCAATTTAACCAAGTCACTACCGTTCGTAATGCTGCAATTTTTAAAATAGTTTAATGCAGCGCATTCTCTTCTTCTTTAGAATGCTAGAAGAAAGAAGTTGTTTTGCTGCTCATATTCACACAGAGTTCTCACAAACTGATTTCTTTATTATTTCTCGTGATCTCATAATAATAGTAGTAATTTTGTTTTTCGTCAGGTCTCCATAATAATTTTTTTTTCTTTTTTTTATCAAGATCTGCATTTTTTTTCTAGTGCTCTCCATAATATTATTTCTCGTTTTGTGTGTCAAGTTACCACAACACCATTATTATCTTGTATTTTTTTTACCTCAAGGAGGTTGGTTGGTGTCCCTTGTTAATTTGACCTTGTATTTTTGAAATGTACCTGCCTACTCACAAACAAACTGTCCTTTTTGAACTAAAACGCATAGCCAAGTATTTGTGAAAAAGAAATAGCCATTTATTCTGGGTCATAACAAAATAAAGAGGAAGGCAACACTGGAGAAATTGCTGAAATTTGCAAAGCCCTTGTACCCCAGGGCACATATCAATTATTTTACAGTCAAAATTGGTGGCCTGAGGAGTCCATATAATAGTGAGCACAATCCAGTCCAGGACTACAAGAGATCAGGAACAGCAGCAGATGACATATCTGTCCCCAGGCTGTGGTCATACAACAGCCTGTGTCTTTTGCCAGACCAGACTTAGACGCTTCCTTCCAGGCTGTGGCTCTGGTGTTGGAGTTGTGGCAGGAGGTGGAGGAGGAGGGCCTGGAGGAGGAGGAGGAGGACCATGGTTGAACTCACAAACGTTACTTTGGCTTGTGAGTTCGCCCCTCAACCCCTTATTTAGGGCTTGTAACATAACTTCCTCACATAAGAGGCATTGGCCCTCCTCCATTTCCAGCATTTTGCAGGCTGTCATGTAGACATCCTCTTGAACACTGGGGGGGTTCTGAGGGCCACAGTAGCCTTCATAAATAGGCCAATTGCTGCCTCCTTAAGGTTACTCCTCTTCCTGGCACTTTTTTGTGGAAGGCCGAGGGGAGGGACCTGGGATTCGGGCAGGCTACTGGGCCTGGCCACCTCCTGGCTGCCACTTACCCCCGCCACCTTCTGGATGACACTTTCCATGGCCTCCTCCTGGCTGAGACTTTCCTGTGTGTGAAAAAGGGACATAGTTTTAGTTTTTGGTTCATCAATCACACACAATTTTCAGCTCATGACTGTTGTAAATTGAATGTTAATAGATAGAAAAGACTATCATTCTGACCCCAGCATTTTTCATTCTTGTCCCAATCAATTGTGGCCACTACTGTCTATTGATATGTAAAACACTTTGTGAAATCAGAAATTAGTTATCAAAACTAACATATATTTAACATCATTAATTTGACAAACAGAAATATTTTGAAGAATGCTATACGTGACTCAAGCTGGGCTCCTCCACATGTTGCTTTCTGGAAGGTTACAATATGCAAGTGAAGGCGCAAAGAACTGGTGATAACAACAATAACAACAATAGTAAGAACAGAGGGATAGGGAACAAACTGAAATATTTCCAGTCTCACATTACATTAAATGGATAGATAATGTCCACATGTATATGTCCAAAGTGGAGAAATTGAATATCTCATTAACATATATAGGGTAAGGTCTCACTGTCATGTGAACATAAGGAGTTCAAGGGTCCAGTTAATCATGATAGGTCCACGAGCAGGGCTGCCTTCATCAAGAAGTGAAACCACATTCCAGTCCTAAGGAAAAGCAAAAAAGAGAGGCGCCTCTGGGTGCAGACTAAAAACAAGGTTTATTTCATAAAAAAGTAATGATCATCAAACTCACATTTAGAAGGTCGTCAGTAGGCATAAAATAGTGATCAATACTGAGGAGGACATCATCCATCAAAGGTACAAGACAGTCAAAGACAACTCCTAGCAGGGGGCTCTGCCTGTGTGTGAGGAGAGGTACCGCTGAGATGTGAGGCCGGCCGCAGCGGTGACAGGTCACAGTACTAGGCCGAGAGCATGGAAGACTGTAAACATCCGACGAGGAGTGATGACGTCATGTGTCGAGCGACGCGTTGCAGGGCGTACGGGCTGTGATGACGTGACAGCCGCGCTCCTTCATCAGGCTGAGGATGGATGGGATAGGGCGGTTTAAGACAACCAGAGATTGTGGTGATTGGTGTGGGTGAGGAAGGGGAGGGGCGGGACCGGAAAAACAGGAAGTGACCTAGAGAAACGATCGAGAAGTGTCAGCAATGGAGTGTAAAGTGTAAGTGTCAGCAGTTAAGTGTAAAAGCATGACAATGATGGGGAAGCAGTTATGTGAAAAGAAAAAGGAAAATGATGTAAAAAAGAATTGGAATGGAGGAGATATATTAAAAAATAAGATGAAAAATGGTAATAATGGTAAGAGTATGTAAAGAATTTATGAATGAAAAAAATAAAAAATAAAAAATAAATAATAAAAAATAATAATAAATAAAATACAAAAAACAAAAATTACAAAAATAAAATAAAATAAAATAAAAAATGATAATTAAAAATGAAAAATAATGAAATTAAAATAGGTTAATTGATAAATAAATAATAATAAATAATGAATGTATGAATAGTGATAATGTAAGAATATAAATATAAATCATGAATTTAAATGAATCCATAATTTATGCAATGGAAAATGATAAATGTATGTAAAAAATGGATGTCTGTTGATATATACATGAATATCAATCTAGAGGGGGGGGGAGGGGGGGGGATAAGCATATACGTATATCTATACATATACGTATACATAAACATATACAGTCCCATATGAAAAATAGAACTGGAAGGAAAGGGGGGGAGGGGGGGGGAAGGGGGGAGGGGAGGGGGAGGGGAAAAGAATATATACAGGCACATATGATTATAATAAGGAAAAAGTCTAATAGAACTGGAAGGACGGGTGGGGGGGGGGGGGGGGGGGGAAAGGGGGGGGGAGGGGGAGGGGGAGGGAAAGGCGGAGAGAAAAGAATGGGCATGTATCTCTCCATCACACACAAATCAGACCTTATGTAAAAAAACACACACAGTTAATAAACAATTGATTAAAAAAGAGGCAAAAAATTCTAATTATCACTAAATTAGTGATAATTGATAAAGGTTCTTATTTAAAATTATTGTAGCACATGTGTGCGCATGTGTGCGTACGCAAAAATGCGCACGCACACACCGCACACAGATACGGAACAAGACTTCAAATTTATTCACACAAAACCTAGACAGCTAATGATCTGGTAAAAAAGCAGAGAACTAAAATATGTGTATAAAAGATTTTAAAGGATGGTAGAAATCTCTATACTTTCGTTAATTCCTCCTGGCGATAGGGCATCTAAGGTATATATCCAAAAAGTTTCCTGGGAACAGAGCTTCTTGAATCTTTCAGCGGGAGACAGGGATCTGGGAATTTGTTCAATTACCCATACCCTGAGTCCCACTGTCGAGCTCTGGTGGGCCGCCGCAAAGTGTCTAGGGACACTATGTGGATCGGTGCCACCTTCAATTAGCCTTCGGTGCTCACCGAACCTCTGTCTGAGAGCCCTGATGGTACGGCCTACATAGATCAATCCGCATGGGCAGCTCAGGCCATAGACTACAAAGTCTGATGAACAGTTGAAGAAGTCTTTTAACATATAGGTTTTACCTTTTGTGACAAAAGACTTCTGACCATGATGGACGAAGTGGCAAGTTTTGCACAAGGCCTTGCGGCACTGATACATACCCACCAGGGGTATGAGTGTGGGTGCAGCAGGAGAAGGTACGGTGGATTTGAGTTTGCTGGGGGCAATTTTGCTCTTTAGGTTAGGGGCCCTACGGTAAGTGACTTTGGGATGTGAAGGTAATACGGCTGAGAGGTGGGGATCCTGTTGTAAGATATCCCAATGTTTGGATAGAATTTTTTCCATGTGTTTAAATTTGTGGTGGAAAGTAGTGACAAATCTGCTAGAACAGTCCTTGGGAGATGTACTATCTCTTGGAGGTTTGCCGTGAAGATAGTGATTGTAAGCTTCATCAACCAAGGACTCAGGGTATTGTTTATCCAAAAACTTCCTTTTAAGATTAACACTAAGTGCAGTGTAATCAGACTCTTTTGTGCAGTTTTGTCGAAGGCGACAAAACTGTCCCTTTGGGATGTTGGTGATCCACTTTGGAAAATGGCAACTGTTGTAGTGTAAGTACGAGTTGCCTGCGGTAGGCTTGGTATAGTTTTTGGAGGTGATGGCTGAACCTTCGTGACCCAATTCTAGATCCAGAAAGGCTATGGTGGCACAGTCTGTGACAGATGTAAATGAAAGTCCATAAGGATTACTGTTGCAATGTTTCACAAAGGGAGTAATGAGCTCGGAGTCACCATCCCAGATGATAATCACATCATCGATGTACCTGCCAAAGAACACTATGTTTGCTGCAAAAGGGTTATGATTGTAGATGTATTCGTTTTCCCAAAAACCCATAGCTACATTGGCGTAAGACGGAGCAAAATTAGCTCCCATCGCCGTACCCTGTATTTGATGAAAAAAATCTCCATTGAAAGTAAAATAATTGTGCGTAAGGCAGAATTCTGTAGCTTCTATGATAAATCTGGCCTGACGTGTATTCATTAAGGGATCCATAGATAAAAACTGCTCCAATGCCATCAATCCGAATTGATGTGGAATAGAGGTGTACAGAGAGCATACATCGAGTGAAAGCCATGCATAAGAGGACTCCCATCTGTAAGAAGACAGGAGCTCTAAGAGATGCATTCCATCACGTATGTATGACCGTAAGGATAAGACTATGGGCTGTAAGAATTGGTCTATGTACAAACTGAAACCTGTGGTGACACTTTCCATCGCTGCTACAATAGGTCTGCCAGGAGGATCCGTTGGACTTTTGTGAATCTTGGGTAGGTAATAAAAATAAGGGATTTGATAGAAAGGTTTCCGCAGGAATAAACTTTCTGCTTTCGTAATGATTTCTTCTTTTAGAGCATTGTTTATGAGGGTGTCAGCCTCCAGTGCAAATTCTGCAGTGGGGTCTTTATTAAGCTTAGCATAAGTGGCTCTATCTGAGAGGAGTCGATATGCTTCCCTTAGGTAGTCAGACCTATTGAGCAGCACTATACCACCCCCCTTGTCAGCTGACTTGATGACCAAGTCCCCGGCAAGGGTAAGGTGGTTCAGCGCTGTGATTTCAGAAGGTGAGAGGTTATGAGTTTTGGATGTATAATTGCACATTTTTATTAGATCAGCATAGACCACTCTATAAAAGCTCTCAATGTATGGGCCTTTCGATTGAGTGGGAAAAAAGATGGACTTGGGTTTTAATGTGGACCGTATGATCGGCGGAGATGTGGCTAGATGTTGGGTAAGCATCAGTGATGTGAATTCATCACAGTCAAAACTACCCAAATCCTCAATATTGTGGTCAGGTACCTCTACACTGAGATCAGATGAAACAGTGGGGGATATGGTGGGGGTCTGAGTATTGGATACGCCATCTGTATTCTGATCTTTGAGTGATTTTATTTGGAAATGTCTTGTCAAGGTTAATTTGCGTATGTAGCTGTTTAGGTCCTTGAAGAGGACAAAAGGATTAGGTTTGTTTACCGGGGCAAAATTGAGTCCGCGATTTAAAAGGGAAGTGTCAGCAGGGGACAAGGTGTGGGAGGATAAGTTGAAAATCTTTACCGTTTTGGGTGTTTCAGTGTGTTGGCCTGTTTTTCTAGTTCGTCCTCCTCTACAGCCTCTTCTGTAAGTTTTCTTTTTCTTGATATGGAGGCTGGAGGAGGACCGAACACTAAAAAAGGGGAGGTGGAACTGTTCGCTGTAGGAACGTTAGAAGTGTTCAATGACGGGGTGTTCAAAGATCGGTTTTCTCTCAGGGGCACTATAGGTTCTGTAGGCCTGAGGTTGGGAGTGGCTGGATAATTACTTAGTTTCGGACTGGTGGAGACGGTGGTAGGAATTTCAGCAACATTAGTGCGGATGGGAGGACCATCTTTAGAGGCACTACAGGGAGTGCTGGGTCTATTGTAGAATTGATTGAGAGCATTGATCAATCCCAAATTCTTATTCCTGTGTTTATGGAAAACCTGTTTATGTGATGTTTTGGACGGATGTTTGGAAATGTTAGACTGTGTGAAGGCACGTGAAGTGCGAGAAAAGGAATGAATCAAGGGATTCTCAGGCTGTCTCATAGGAATGACAGCATCATATGGTTTGATATCCAACAGGGAAGGGATGGGGGGATTGGAAGGTGCCTGATCGCACCCATTCTGTTCAGGTGAGTGTGAGGTAGTCATATTGGGTATAGGTTTCTGCTTTTTATTCCATGAAAAAACTTTGTTGGAGTTGTAATCCTCCAAATCACGTTTAAATTTCCCCATCTTGACATCAATGAAAGCATCCTCATCTTTTTTAGTTTTTTCCTTCAGTATCTCAAGCCATGATAGTGGAATATGGACTTGGAAACTGGCAATATCTTTGATGATAGCTTGAACTTGCTCAGTGAGGGTATTGAGCTTGTGGGCTCTATGGGAGATCAATATTCCCATCCATTTAGTAGTGCAGAATTCTGCAATATTGGCCCATTCTTTCGTCTGATCTGTGCTAAAACCATTGGGGCAGTCTTTTGTTACTCGTAATCCCCTCGGTGAGATTTTTACATCAATATATTGCTGTAAAAAGAATTTATCCCACCACTGGAAATTGGTGGTGTGGATTACTCTTTCTAGTTGTTTAAATTTGCCACACAAACTGTGGCGTGTTTTGCCTGAAAGTTTTATAGTATCTGAAAAGGTAATAGGGGAAAGTAAGATGTACATTTGTTCAAGGGTCACATACCTATTGCTGGTAATAGCAGAAACAATATCCATGATGATATATGGTCAGACACCATATAGATAAATAAATCAAAAAGAAAAAGGAAAAAAGGAAAAAATATGTAGTGTAATGAAGATGAAAAAAAGGGGGGGGAAAGAAGAGGGGGGGGGTGGCGGAGGGGAAGAAGTGGAGGGGGGGTGGAAGGGGGAGGGGGGGGGAGAAAGGAAGAAAAGGGAAGAGAACAACTGGAGGGGAAGTAATATGGAACTTGTTAGTAATTATGTGATAACCAGTATGCAGCACAGGAGGTTTCAGAAAGTTACAATATGCAAGTGAAGGCGCAAAGAACTGGTGATAACAACAATAACAACAATAGTAAGAACAGAGGGATAGGGAACAAACTGAAATATTTCCAGTCTCACATTACATTAAATGGATAGATAATGTCCACATGTATATGTCCAAAGTGGAGAAATTGAATATCTCATTAACATATATAGGGTAAGGTCTCACTGTCATGTGAACATAAGGAGTTCAAGGGTCCAGTTAATCATGATAGGTCCACGAGCAGGGAAAACTTACAGAAGAGGCTGTAGAGGAGGACGAACTAGAAAAACAGGCCAACACACTGAAACACCCAAAACGGTAAAGATTTTCAACTTATCCTCCCACACCTTGTCCCCTGCTGACACTTCCCTTTTAAATCGCGGACTCAATTTTGCCCCGGTAAACAAACCTAATCCTTTTGTCCTCTTCAAGGACCTAAACAGCTACATACGCAAATTAACCTTGACAAGACATTTCCAAATAAAATCACTCAAAGATCAGAATACAGATGGCGTATCCAATACTCAGACCCCCACCATATCCCCCACTGTTTCATCTGATCTCAGTGTAGAGGTACCTGACCACAATATTGAGGATTTGGGTAGTTTTGACTGTGATGAATTCACATCACTGATGCTTACCCAACATCTAGCCACATCTCCGCCGATCATACGGTCCACATTAAAACCCAAGTCCATCTTTTTTCCCACTCAATCGAAAGGCCCATACATTGAGAGCTTTTATAGAGTGGTCTATGCTGATCTAATAAAAATGTGCAATTATACATCCAAAACTCATAACCTCTCACCTTCTGAAATCACAGCGCTGAACCACCTTACCCTTGCCGGGGACTTGGTCATCAAGTCAGCTGACAAGGGGGGTGGTATAGTGCTGCTCAATAGGTCTGACTACCTAAGGGAAGCATATCGACTCCTCTCAGATAGAGCCACTTATGCTAAGCTTAATAAAGACCCCACTGCAGAATTTGCACTGGAGGCTGACACCCTCATAAACAATGCTCTAAAAGAAGAAATCATTACGAAAGCAGAAAGTTTATTCCTGCGGAAACCTTTCTATCAAATCCCTTATTTTTATTACCTACCCAAGATTCACAAAAGTCCAACGGATCCTCCTGGCAGACCTATTGTAGCAGCGATGGAAAGTGTCACCACAGGTTTCAGTTTGTACATAGACCAATTCTTACAGCCCATAGTCTTATCCTTACGGTCATACATACGTGATGGAACGCATCTCTTAGAGCTCCTGTCTTCTTACAGATGGGAGTCCTCTTATGCATGGCTTTCACTCGATGTATGCTCTCTGTACACCTCTATTCCACATCAATTCGGATTGATGGCATTGGAGCAGTTTTTATCTATGGATCCCTTAATGAATACACGTCAGGCCAGATTTATCATAGAAGCTACAGAATTCTGCCTTACGCACAATTATTTTACTTTCAATGGAGATTTTTTTCATCAAATACAGGGTACGGCGATGGGAGCTAATTTTGCTCCGTCTTACGCCAATGTAGCTATGGGTTTTTTGGGAGAACGAATACATCTACAATCATAACCCTTTTGCAGCAAACATAGTGTTCTTTGGCAGGTACATCGATGATGTGATTATCATCTGGGATGGTGACTCCGAGCTCATTACTCCCTTTGTGAAACATTGCAACAGTAATCCTTATGGACTTTCATTTACATCTGTCACAGACTGTGCCACCATAGCCTTTCTGGATCTAGAATTGGGTCACGAAGGTTCAGCCATCACCTCCAAAAACTATACCAAGCCTACCGCAGGCAACTCGTACTTACACTACAACAGTTGCCATTTTCCAAAGTGGATCACCAACATCCCAAAGGGACAGTTTTGTCGCCTTCGACAAAACTGCACAAAAGAGTCTGATTACACTGCACTTAGTGTTAATCTTAAAAGGAAGTTTTTGGATAAACAATACCCTGAGTCCTTGGTTGATGAAGCTTACAATCACTATCTTCACGGCAAACCTCCAAGAGATAGTACATCTCCCAAGGACTGTTCTAGCAGATTTGTCACTACTTTCCACCACAAATTTAAACACATGGAAAAAATTCTATCCAAACATTGGGATATCTTACAACAGGATCCCCACCTCTCAGCCGTATTACCTTCACATCCCAAAGTCACTTACCGTAGGGCCCCTAACCTAAAGAGCAAAATTGCCCCCAGCAAACTCAAATCCACCGTACCTTCTCCTGCTGCACCCACACTCATACCCCTGGTGGGTATGTATCAGTGCCGCAAGGCCTTGTGCAAAACTTGCCACTTCGTCCATCATGGTCAGAAGTCTTTTGTCACAAAAGGTAAAACCTATATGTTAAAAGACTTCTTCAACTGTTCATCAGACTTTGTAGTCTATGGCCTGAGCTGCCCATGCGGATTGATCTATGTAGGCCGTACCATCAGGGCTCTCAGACAGAGGTTCGGTGAGCACCGAAGGCTAATTGAAGGTGGCACCGATCCACATAGTGTCCCTAGACACTTTGCGGCGGCCCACCAGAGCTCGACAGTGGGACTCAGGGTATGGGTAATTGAACAAATTCCCAGATCCCTGTCTCCCGCTGAAAGATTCAAGAAGCTCTGTTCCCAGGAAACTTTTTGGATATATACCTTAGATGCCCTATCGCCAGGAGGAATTAACGAAAGTATAGAGATTTCTACCATCCTTTAAAATCTTTTATACACATATTTTAGTTCTCTGCTTTTTTACCAGATCATTAGCTGTCTAGGTTTTGTGTGAATAAATTTGAAGTCTTGTTCCGTATCTGTGTGCGCTGTGTGCGTGCGCATTTTTGCGTACGCACACATGCGCACACATGTGCTACAATAATTTTAAATAAGAACCTTTATCAATTATCACTAATTTAGTGATAATTAGAATTTTTTGCCTCTTTTTTAATCAATTGTTTATTAACTGTGTGTGTTTTTTTACATAAGGTCTGATTTGTGTGTGATGGAGAGATACATGCCCATTCTTTTCTCTCCGCCTTTCCCTCCCCCTCCCCCCCCCCTTCCCCCCCCCCCCCTCACCCGTCCTTCCAGTTCTATTAGACTTTTTCCTTATTATAATCATATGTGCCTGTATATATTCTTTTCCCCTCCCCCTCCCCTCCCCCCTTTCCCCCCCCCTCCCCCCCTTTCCTTCCAGTTCTATTTTTCATATGGGACTGTATATGTTTATGTATACGTATATGTATAGATATACGTATATGCTTATCCCCCCCCTCCCCCCCCCTCTAGATTGATATTCATGTATATATCAACAGACATCCATTTTTTACATACATTTATCATTTTCCATTGCATAAATTATGGATTCATTTAAATTCATGATTTATATTTATATTCTTACATTATCACTATTCATACATTCATTATTTATTATTATTTATTTATCAATTAACCTATTTTAATTTCATTATTTTTCATTTTTAATTATCATTTTTTATTTTATTTTATTTTTGTAATTTTTGTTTTTTGTATTTTATTTATTATTATTTTTTATTTTTTATTTTTTATTATTTATTTTTTATTTTTTATTTTTTATTTTTTTCATTCATAAATTCTTTACATACTCTTACCATTATTACCATTTTTCATCTTATTTTTTAATATATCTCCTCCATTCCAATTCTTTTTTACATCATTTTCCTTTTTCTTTTCACATAACTGCTTCCCCATCATTGTCATGCTTTTACACTTAACTGCTGACACTTACACTTTACACTCCATTGCTGACACTTCTCGATCGTTTCTCTAGGTCACTTCCTGTTTTTCCGGTCCCGCCCCTCCCCTTCCTCACCCACACCAATCACCACAATCTCTGGTTGTCTTAAACCGCCCTATCCCATCCATCCTCAGCCTGATGAAGGGGCGCGGCTGTCACGTCATCACAGCCCGTACGCCCTGCAACGCGTCGCTCGACACATGACGTCATCACTCCTCGTCGGATGTTTACAGTCTTCCATGCTCTCGGCCTAGTACTGTGACCTGTCACCGCTGCGGCCGGCCTCACATCTCAGCGGTACCTCTCCTCACACACAGGCAGAGCCCCCTGCTAGGAGTTGTCTTTGACTGTCTTGTACCTTTGATGGATGATGTCCTCCTCAGTATTGATCACTATTTTATGCCTACTGACGACCTTCTAAATGTGAGTTTGATGATCATTACTTTTTTATGAAATAAACCTTGTTTTTAGTCTGCACCCAGAGGCGCCTCTCTTTTTTGCTTTCTGGAAGGCCCAGGTTGGTCGTCGTAAGCCTGAGCTGGGGGGAGGAAGCCTTGAAGGAAGACTGGAGAGTGCTGGCCTGGTTTTAGTCTGGCCTGCAAGAAAATGCAGTCTGTGATAGTACTACAGCCTGGGTACATAAATGTCATCTGCTGCAGCTCCTGATCTCAGGGAATCCTGGACCTTCTTGCGCTCCCTATTATAAGTGTTCCTCATGCCACCAATTAGGGCCTTCAAATAGGGATTGTCTGCCGTGGGGATCACTGGCTTCACAAATTCCAGCAATTGATTAAGCGCTGCCTTCCTCTTTGGTTTATTGTTATAAAACGGGTGGTTTACCTGCCACAGATAGGGCAGCTCCCTGTACATATTAATGACTATGGGGATAAAGTTCTTATCGTTGAATAGATCCATTTTCTCTGCAAGACACAACACAAGACAAAACCCTAATGTCAGGCAAAACTCTCCTAATCTTGACCCAATATAGGCCTCAAACTATAAGCAATATAGGCCACTGATGCACCAACTTAAAATTGTAACTTCGTTATAATGATCGTCGCTTCCGTTACTTCATTCTCCGCTCATAGATCGCACGTACACTGCGCATGCATGAAACTCCGCCCGCCCCGACATTCATTGTAGTCTATTCCACCCCCTTCTCTTTCTGCGTAGTGGGAGAGCACATGGCGGAGATACAACAGGTGCATGTAGAGGAGAGCAGCAACGATGAAAGGCCGGAGCCCCAAACCTCACGATCCCAGAGGAGATTGAAGGCCTCAAATATGTCCTTTGTAGAGATGGTGGAGATGGTGGACATCTTGAAGAGGGCCAACTATGATTGGAAGCATGGACCTTACCCAAATCCAAATGTGAGAAATTCCAAGATCATGCCTAAAGTTGTAAAGAGTCTACACAGGAATTTTGGGGTACGGCGATCCAAGGATCAACTGAGGAAATGATGGTCAGACTTAAAATTGAGGGAGCAGGATCAGTACAGAGGAATAAAAAAAAAAGGATTTTTATAACAGCTTACCTGTAAAATCCTTTTCTTTTGAGGTACATCACGGGACACAGAGCCCCAGTAATTACTGATGGGTTATAGGGTATCACTAGGTGATTGGACACTAGCACACCCTAGACAGGAAGTTCAACCCCCTATATAACCCCTCCCCTTACTGGGGATACCTCAGTTTTGTAGCAAAGCAATATAAGTGTACTAGAAGAGGGGCGGGACCTCTGTGTCCCGTGATGTACCTCAAAAGAAAAGGACTTTACAGGTAAGCTGTTATAAAAATCCTATTTTCTTTCTCATACACCACGGGACACAGAGCCCCAGTAATTACTGATGGGATGTCCCAGAGCAATGCTATTTGAGGGGAGGGGACCACACAATGTAGGGTGTAATCAGACCTGATGACGTCGTACCGCTGCCTGCAGCACACTACGCCCAAAGGCGATATCCTCATGCCTTCCCTCATCCACCTGATAAAATCTGGTGAATGTATGGACTGAAGACCAGGTTGCGGCCTTGCAGATTTGAGCCATAGAGGCCCGGTAATGCACTGTCCAAGAAGCACTAATAGCCCTTGCGGAGTGTGCCTTGATTTGAAAAGGTGGAATTTTCTGTTTCAAACCGTAAGCTTGAATAATCATTTGTCAAATCCATTTTGAAATGGTAGACTTTGACGCTGCCTGTCCTCTATTGGGACCTTCTGGCATCACAAACAAAACATCCATTTTGCGAATTTGAGCAGTTGCCTCCAGATAGGCTTTGACTGCTCTTACTACATCCAAAGAATCTAGTGACCTTTCTTCTGTAGAAGAGGGATCTGGAAAAAAGGAAGGTAGAACAATATCTTGGTTTAGATGTAAATCTGAAACCACTTTCGGTAGAAAGCTAGGATGAGGGCGCAATACCACTCTATCCTTATGCATGACTAAATAAGGCTCTTTACAGGAAATGGCTGCTAATTCTGATACTCTTCTAGCAGAAGAAATGGCTACCAGAAAAATTAACTTTCTTGTCAACAAGACCAAGGAATTTGACGTATTGGTTCAAAAGGCTGTTTCTGTAAAACTGACAGAACCAAATTCAAGTCCCAGGGGTTTAGGGGCGCCTTAACCGGGGGATTAAGACGCGTTACCCCCTGCATACATTTTCGGACTAAAGAATGTGAAGCAAGTGGCCATTGAAATAATACTGATAAGGCCGAAACCTGGCCCTTGATGGTACTCAAGGCCAGCTTCATTTCTAATCCCATTTGTAGAAAGTCAAGAATTCTACCTATGACATATTTTCTGGGATGCCAACCCCTGGCTTCACACCAGGATACATAAGTCTTCCAGACTCTATGATAAATTACTCTGGAAGCTGGCTTCCTTGCATTGATCAAGGTAGAGATCACAGGACCTGAAAGCCCATGATTCCTCAGAACGTGGGTTTCAATAGCCAAACCATCAAATTCAGCGTTTGTAAGGCAGGATGGAACACTGGACCTTGAGATAACAGGTCTGGACGTAATGGTAGGGTCCACGGGGAACCTACTGTCATCCTTACTATTTCTGCATACCAAGCTCTCCTGGGCCAAGCTGGGGCCACCAGAAGTACCGACTTATTTTCCTGCCTGATCCTGCGAAGGAGTCGTGGCAGTAGCAGAATAGGAGGGAATGCATAAATCAGTGAGAACCGATGCCACGGAATCACCAACGCATCTGTCCCGCATGCAAGAGGATCCTTTGTTCTTGCCACAAACTTGTCGATCTTTTTGTTGAATCTGGATGCAAAGAGATCTACATCTGGAACCCCCCATCTTTGGCATATGGCCCAAAAGACATCGGGGTGAAGAGACCATTCCCCTGGGACTAACCGCTGGCGACTCAAATAGTCCGCCTGCCAGTTCTCTATCCCCGGAATGAAAACTGCCGATATGCATGGCACATGCTTTTCTGCCCAGACTAAAATCTGGTTCACTTCTCCCTGAGCTGCATGACTCCTGGTGACTCCTTGATGATTGATATAAGCCACTGCTATGGCATTGTCGGACTGGATCCTGACAGAGCAACCCTGTAGCCTGAAAGTCCAGGCCTTTAGGGCTAGATTTGCCGCACGGATCTCCAGAATGTTGATGGGTAAGGTCCTCTCGATTTTGGACCATTCCCCTTGGACCGCAGACTTTTCCAGAACTGCTCCCCAACCCGAAAGACTGGCATCCATTGTTACCACTGTCCAGGTAACCGATAAAAAGGACTTCCCTTTTTGCAGGTTTTCGGGTATTAACCACCAACTGAGGCTCTGACGCACTGTAGGAGACAGACGCATCGGAAAATCTAATGCCTGCACTTTCTTGTTCCAGGCAGACAGGATACTGTGTTGCAGCAGTCTCAAATGAAACTGAGCATAGGGAACTGCTTCGAATGAAGCCACCATCTTTCCCAGCAGCCTCATACAAAGGCAAACAGAAGGACCCTTTTTTGTCCTGACTACCTGAATCAGTTCTTTTAAGGCACTGATCTTTGCCTGAGGTAAAAATACCTTCTCTTGGCTTTTATCTATGACCAGGCCCAAATACTCTAGTCTTCTTACTGGTTTTAAGAAAGACTTTTCTAAGTTGAGAATCCAGCCTAGGTATTCCAAGTAGTTGGCTGTGGTGACCAAGTTCTGGTCCAGGCAGGCTACCGACTGTTCTATCAAGAGCAGGTCGTCTAGGTATGCTATGACAGTTATACCTTGGGCCCTTTTTCTGGCCAGAGGAGGAGCCAAAATCTTTGTAAACACCCGAGGTGCAGTGGCTAGCCCGAAAGGCAGGGCTATAAACTGAAAGTGGCGTTTTTCTACTTCGAAACGCAAGTACTTTTGATGAGCAGGGAAAATGGGTACATGCAGGTACGCATCCTTGATGTCTATTGACGCCAGAAGTTCTCCTCCTTGTAGGATGGAGACTACTGATCGAATTGATTCAATGCGAAAGGATCGAATCTTTAGGAATCGGTTTAGATCCTTTAGATCCAGAATGGTTCTGACATCTCCATTTGGTTTTGGAACCATGAAAAGGTTTGAATAAAACCCCAATCCCTGCTCTTCCGTGGGAACCACCATGATGACCTTTTGCGACAATAGTCGCTCCAACGCTAAAAGGAGAGACTGCTTTTTCTCTAAGTCTCTCGGGGACATTTGATCTGAGGAAACGAGGAGAGGGGAATACTTGGAACTCCAGTTTGTAACCTAGAGTTACCGTGGAGATCACCCATCTGTCCTGGAAATCTTCCTGCCAGAGCTTTGAGAATTGTAGCAGTCTTGTAGCGAGTGGGGGGGGCGGCCTTCATAAAGAGGCTTTAGCATCTTGTCTAGTAGGCTTCTTCCCCCCAGGACTTCTTTTGTCCCTGGGGTCGACTCTGAAATTTATTCCTTGAGCCTGACGGAGGAGGCTGTCGCGACTGCCTGGAGGCTGATGCTCCTGGCACTGGGGAAAGAGCCCGTTTAAAAGAGCGAGGTTTACTCCTTTTCTTAACTGGTAAGAGTGTGCTTTTCCCACTAAAGCTCTTTTGGATATAATTGTCCAAATCCTCTCCAAACAGCCTTGCACCATGAAATGGAAATCCAGCCAGACGCTTCTTACATGGTGATTCGGCTGACCAATTTTTCAACCATAAGATTCTACGCATATGCACCAACCCAAACGAAAGGCGAGAGGTTTGGATGGTAGAATCTCAGATTGTGTCAACAGCAAAACATAAAGCCGCTGGAAGGTTAGCCAACCCCTGGGCTTGCTGTTTAGGTAAAACTTTGAGGACCTGTTTAACATGGTCTCTCAAGTATTGACAGACTCCGATTGCTGCCACTGCAGGTTGAGCTACTGAACCTGCTAAGAAAATTTTTTTTTTTAACAGGAATTCCATTTTTTTATCAGTTAGATCCCTAAGCATATGAGCGTTGTCGACAGGACAAGTCAGACTTTTATTTACGGAGGAAATGGCGGCATCAACTGCCGGTATACCCCACATCTTTCTAAATTTTTCCTCCATAGGATAAAGTGTTGAAAACTTTTTAGGCGGAAAAAAATGTTTATCTGGGTGATCCCACAGAATAAATGAGCTTTTCTAGTAAACTATGAACAGGAAAAGCATGTGTTGTTTGAGGAGGCTTCAGTGAACCCAAAGAAGAGGAGGGTTCTTTAAATGACTCAGATACGGGCAACTTAAATGTGGAGCGGACCGATCCAGCAAGAATTTGCACTAACACCTTCTCATCCTGAGAAGCTGAAGAGGGCCCTTCCCCACTTGATTCCTCAGAAGAGGAATCATCAGTCTCATCCCAATCCTCTGAGAGGGATTCCTCTCCTTTTTCCCAGAGTTCCTCAGCTTGAGGGTCCTGGGTAACAGAGGGAGACCTAGTGCGTTTTCTTCCAGTGGGTGAAAATGCGATTAGGGCCATTAGTCTTTCCTCTAATCCATTAATGGTTGAGGAAAAAACCTCCTGTGTAATGTATACAGGGGCTGAATTGCAAAAAGCAGATGCAGCCCCTGACCCCGATGGCTCACCCTGGCCAGCCATCCCAGGTCCTATAGGGGGGGAAGGTGCTGCAGAAGGGGGGTCCTCAGAGCCTGAGGGAGATCCCCTAGAGCCTCTGGTTTTCGGGGTATTTGTACCTCTTCTACCCACAGTGCCAAGCAACAAGGTGGAGGTACCACAAAAAAACACTGACTGCTGAGCTATGTAGTTCAGCAACTGCCGCTGCTACCAATGCCCAGTCTGGTGTTTAAAGTAAATGCTGCCTGGGAGAATGCCTGTGTCCCACCTCACATGCGCCCGTCAGCTACTGTGTCCCTCCATAGGCTGTGTGCACCTGAAAGAGAGTGCACTGTATAGCCTGTATAGCCAGCGATGTGGGTGTCTAATCACGCCGGACGTCGCGCTAACGATCCGCCCCCCCTCCTCCGACCACCCCTCCCGCCCCCCCTCATTTTTTTTTTCAAAAAACATGTGCTCTCCCACGCAAGCCGAGGCTCCGATCCTCGGGACAAGCATGGAGGGGAGGCTGGGGCGGAGGAGAGAGAGAAGGGCTGGTGGATGGGAACCTGCCAGAAATGGCGATAGTGGCGGTAGTGGCGGTAGTGGCGGTAGCAGCGGCGGGTGATGCGGTATACTACCACTGCTTGCTCAGGCTTGGCCCGGCCCCCCTACGCCATGGGAGGAGAATCCCTAAAGGGGAGAACCCCCCAACCCATCCTACCTGGAGCCTGGCTGGAGGAGCGTACAGACGGAACAGGCATGAAAGGTATGTGCTCTTGACAGCCCCCGGTGGTGACAATAGGCATAGCATACATTTACTTAAAGGAGAAAACCTACTAGAATTAAAAAAATCTTGAGGAGTCTCTCTCACCTTATCCAGCTGCAGGGTTCTGTTATTCAGACCCAATCTTCACCTCTCACGGTGGGCTCTGTTTGAAAAAACCTTCAGAGACTGGGGCCCCCTTAAATAGGAGGATCCGCAGTTCTGGGCCCGTAAAGCACCCCGCGAGGGATATGGCTGAAAAAAACAAATACTGGATCCCGGGGTCCAGCTCTCTAAAAAGAGAAGCGTTACCGGTAAAACCTCGTTTCTTCGGACACAAGGCCCAGGTACCATCCAATTTGGCCTAAAAAAGCACTTTGAATGGATCTGGTTGCATGGCTTGCCCCAGTATATTATATTCCTTTGGAGCTCAGCACAGCACATCTTATTTGTGACCAACACCTAAGACACTGAAAGAAAATAGGATTTTTATAACAGCTTACCTGTAAAGTCCTTTTCTTTTGAGGTACATCACGGGACACAGAGGTCCCGCCCCTCTTCTAGTACACTTATATTGCTTTGCTACAAAACTGAGGTATCCCCGGTAAGGGGAGGGGTTATATAGGGGGTTGAACTTCCTGTCTAGGGTGTGCCAGTGTCCAATCACCTAGTGATACCCTATAACCCATCAGTAATTACTGGGGCTCTGTGTCCTGTGATGTACGAGAAAGAAAGTAAGTATTTTGTCGTGTGTTCCTATTCTTCTTCTTAACATTCATGCTGCTCCATGTGCTTTTCTTTACTGTTATACATTTTAAAATGGCTACTTTCATGTTCATGGGCACAGTAATCGGTCGTAGGAAACATCATTCATTCGCCCACTTTAAGATGTTTTTGGCAGATACAAGATAACTACATTTGTTCATGCCTATTTGTATTAAAATAAGTTTGTTGTCTAGATGGGTTTGTAAGTACAATGAAATTTAAACTTGATTCTGTGTAAGGAGACACTCAGCAGCTGTTTACACATCTGGATGCAGGAGCACTAGTGTGGGACACCTGAACAAACATTTTAGGGTGTCCCACACAGGTGCTCATGTGGATACTATAGGGGTGTCTCCATGTGTGATATTTTAACAAAAAAAGTGAAGTACTCCAGCTTTAGAAAGGAAATAAAATGTTCTTCAGCTTGGAACTCTGCCAAAACAGACAATTGTAAGACACTTCCAAGCAATGTTTCATATTCCTATTTCTGCCCTCCAATATCTGTGTGCTAAGTATACCTATTTTTGATTCACATAGGGAAGAAAAGACTCAGGACATCTGAGGAGACCAGGGACCCCCACTTCCTAAAGAAGGGGAAGTCACCAAAACACAAGCAGATGATGTGGAGGAAGGAGAGATTTATGAAGTGGGCGAAATTGTCACCGCAACAGGTGAGTGTCTCAGACCACAGCTTCAGGTAAGAGATCTATGCCTGCATATTTATAATACATGGTGTGTTTTTTTCTTTTAGATGATGTGGATGTTGTGGAAGAAGAATCTCATTTCACCAGTGAAAGTGCCCAGATCCTCATCGGGGAGAGAATGGGGTGCAATCGTGATTAGAAAATATAAAGGAAAACATCAATGATGTTAAAAAAAAATGAAGAACATCATTGATGTTCTAGGCAGAATATTAAAAAAAAATTGCACCGTTTTATTGTGTATTTTTCCATTTTAAAAAATTTTGTAAAGTATTTGAAAAGCCAAATTTTGAAGATGCACACAGTGTGTCAACATGTGCTATCTGCCATCAGGGGATATCAATGTACGTGTTTTGTGGCTGCAACCCCTTCCTCCCAACTCAGTTAGGTGAGAGGAAGGGGTTGCACCCCCAAAACACGTCCATTCATCCCCCATGATGGGAGCTAGCACATGTTGATATTAGGCATGGGATCAGGAGGGAAATCCCCAGTTTGAATCCCAATTTGTGTGCATCTTCAAAATTTGGCTTTTACAGCGGTGATATCACCTCATCTGATGAAGGCAACCTCAACACATTTTGGACATACTAATGTCTGATATTGCCTTCACTTTATCAAAGTTGAACTTTGTAAGTTCCTGAGTTGTGTATTTTATGCTTTGAAACATGTCTGTTTAACCAAAAAGGATATTTACAATGTGAAAAAAAAATATACACCAAAGATGTTGGTTTGTTCAAAAACCCTTTTCTTTTTTTTCAAATATAATCTTTATTCAACCATCCGAGAGGGCACTGTAATTGCTTACATTTACAAGAAAAATAAAAGGTATCAATGTGTGTCGAGGTCGCAGCCTCTAATGGTACATAAGGAAAATGGAGATGAAAATGAGGTCGCAGCCTCTGTTATTACATCATTTCGGGATCTTCCAATTGGACCTCATTAACATTCCTGCGTAACCCACATATCTTCTGGTTTGACGCTATTTCAGCAACCAGTTCCCTCCCACTCTATTTTCCATTTTTCTATACCAATAACTAAACTAAAAGGACCACACACATACACAATAAAGAAATAAAAAAAAAAAAAAAAAAAAGGAAGAAAAACATGAGATATAATATTAGGAAAACTTAAGAGGAATAGTTACAGTAGTAGAGAAAATAAGTAGAGAAGAGGGAAAGGGGGGATGGGAGAGAGAGAGAGAGAGAGAGAGAGGGAGAGAGAGAGAGAGAGAGAGAAAGAGAGAGAGAGAGAGAGAGAGAGAGAGAGAACATGAAGGCGGCTAAGGCACATAAAGGCAGCCAAGGCACTCACTTCGAATCGTCAAGTTCCCCTGCATCTCCCCAAGGTCTCTGTCTTGAGGATACCCAAAGATTAGGTGGAAGGGCCTCCCCCCAGCAGATTCTGTCCCTCATCTGAGAATATAAACATGTTCCAGCCCGCCCAAGTCCTGGAAAACCGTTCATTTTGGTTTCTATCTGTAAGGACAAGGTCTTCCATTTGTTTGATGTCTTCCACCTTTTTCACCCACATACTAACTGTAGGAGGTTGGATAGATTTCCATAATATGGGTATACACGCCTTGGCAGCATCAAACAAGTGTCTTGTGAGCGATTTTTTGTAGGCCTTGGTGGGGGCGTGAGAGGCGTGGAGCAAGAATATCGCTGGGTCCGACAGTATAGGTCGCTCAGTGAATCTCTGTATTGTACTCTGAACAGTCCTCCAGAACTGCTCCAATTTGGGGCAGGACCAGAGGATATGTAGGAGTGTTCCCCGTTCGCTCTGACACCTCCAGCAAAGATCCGACGTGGAAGGGAAAATCTTACTTCGTTTTGCAGGGGTATGATACCATCTAGTGAGAATTTTATAATTAGTCTCCTGCGTTTTTGTACACATCGAGGATTTATACGTGAAATGTATGATATTTTGTTTTTGACGGGGTGTAAATGTACAATGTAAATCTCGCTCCCACGCCTCAATACACTGCAGACTCGAGCCCTCCAATGGTGTGGTCAGTAATTGGTAAGTGGCAGAAAGAGTATGAGCCATTGGGCCCTCCTCCTCACAGTACGTCTCGTAAGTCGTCAATGTTTGGGAGAAACTGTCAGGGGCTGGGAGCGACCTTAGAAAGTGCTTGAGTTGGCCTGCTCTCCAGAAGTCTAGTCTGAACTTGCCTTCCGGACTCATGAGTTCAGCAATTGTGGGCCAGCGATTTTGTGTTAGGAAGTGGGAGGCTTGGAAACAATTAGAATTTCTTAGAGAGATGAATATTTGATCTGTACATCCTGGTGCAAACTCTGGTGTGCCTAATATCGGGCGGATCTGGGAGTTGGGCGATGATAGTCGGAATCTTAGAAATAGAGAGGCACATATCTTAACTGTCAGACCTATCAAGGGGTGGTTTTTGAGGGTTCCAGGTAAGAGATGAGCTATCCATGGTGCTCTGTTCAGGGGTAAGTTTGACTGAGATTGTTCTAATCTGGTCCATTGTTTGGAGGACTGGTGGCGGCTCCAATCGACAAGTCTTGTCAGATGAGATGCATAGTAGTATTTGCGGAGGTCCGGTATCGCCAGTCCCCCAAACAAACAATTTAGGTAACATGAGTTGTCTTCTGTTTATTCTGGGGCGTTTCCGATTCCAAATAAAGTCAAAGAAAAGGGCACTGATTTGGGTAAAATACGATGCAGGGATGTGGATCGGCAGGGCCTGCATAAGGTACAGGAACTTAGGGAGGATGCACATCTTCAATATGTTGCATCTGCCAAACCATGAATGAAACCCTGTATTCCATTTGTCTAGGAGGGCTCGAACTACAGTTAGCAACGGGGGAAAATTCAGTGTGAATATCTGTGAGATTTTAGGGGGGATTAATGTCCCCAGATATTTGAGAGCTGTCGTTGACCATCTAAATTTAAAGCTGTCTCTAAGTGTTGAAAGTGATTTTGGAGGGATAGCCACTCCCATTGCCTCGGACTTGTCGAAATTAATCTTCATGTTGGATAAACTACCATACGTCCTAAACTCCTGCAGAAGGTTCGGGAGGGAGATCAGCGGGTTAGTGAGAGTAAACAGCATGTCATCCGCATAAGCGGCAATCTTCTGCTGAGTGTCTCCTACAACTATCCCGGATATATCCGGGTTGGAGCGTACCGTGCACAGGAAGGGTTCCAACGATAGGGCGAAGAGGAGTGGGGATAGAGGGCACCCCTGGCGTGTACCGTTGCCAATCATGAAGGCATCCGACAGCACACCATTGACCCGTACACGAGCAGTGGGTTCAACGTAGAGGGACCTTATCCAAGTCATCATTCTGTCGCCGATGCCCACATGACCTAAGACCGAGGTCATAAATTGCCAATCCACCCTATCGAAGGCCTTCTCTGCGTCTGTGCTAAGAAAGATGGACGGGTTCTTATTTTGATTGGCTATGTGTAGTAGGTTAAGTACTCTGGTAGTATTATCCCTGGCCTCCCTAGTTGGGATGAAACCTACTTGATCCTGGTGGATCAGGGATGGAAGAAATTGTTGGAGTCTGTTGGCCAGGATTTTTGTGAATATTTTTAGATCTGTGTTAAGGAGGGAAATTGGCCTATAGCTCCCACAAGCAGTGGCGTCCTTCCCCTCCTTATATATCACTGCGATGTGGGCCGATAAAGTATCCCGAGGGATGTTCCCTCCCGAACCCAGTGAGTTGAAAAATGTGTAGAGGTGTTCCTTGACGTACGGCAGCATGGTCTTGTAGTATTGTGCTGTGTACCCGTCTGGACCCGGTGATTTGCCTAGTTTAATAGCACTTATGACTGAAGTTATTTCCTCTACAGATATAGGTTCCTCTAGTAGGGTCCTGTCTTCATCAGTTAATTTGGGCATCCCTGACCTACACAGGTATGTCTCTATTTGAGGGCGCGAGGTAGCTGGCTTTTGTAAATTATAGAGAGATGCATAGAATTCCCTAAATACCCCAGCTATTTTGCGGGGGAGTGTGGTTTTCTGACCAGATGGTGACATAATGTGTGGGATGTAGCTCGCTAATTTCTGTTCTTTCAGGGAGTTGGCTAGAAGTCTGCCACACTTATCCCCTGATTCATAGGACTTGCGCCTGCAAATCTGTACCGCCGCTTTAGCTCGAAACTGGAGTATGTCAGTAATTTTGGCTCGTAGGAGCAGTAGTTCTGCTTCTCCCTCGGGAGACTGGGTGTGTTTATGTCTTGCTTCCGCTTTTTGTAGTTCAACCAGAAGCCTTGACAATTGTATCGAGCGCTGTTTTTTGATACGTGCCCCGTGTTTGATTAATACCCCCCGTATGACCGCCTTGTGGGCCTCCCATACCATCCCGGGGTTACTGTCAGGGGTGTCATTTGTCTTGAAGTAATTCTCCATCTCCTTTACTACGTCCTTAAGAGTCAGTTCGTCTTGTAGGAGACTTTCGTTTAGTCTCCAAGTTCGTTCTCTGGTACTGAGACAGTCTGTTAGGTCATAGGCGAGAAGGATCGGGGCATGGTCAGACCACGTAATGGATCCGATCGAGGTGCTTCGTACCGCATGTAGTTGTGAATGGGGAAGTAGAAAGAAGTCAATTCTAGAATACTGTCTGTGTGGGGTCGAATAGAAAGTATAGTCACGTTCCGTAGGATGTTGAAGTCTCCATATGTCAATCAGTTGTGAGCTATTTAATGTGCGAGCTATTCGTTTCCTAACTGTCGGAGTAGTTGAGGAAGTTCCCGATGAGGTGTCTTCTGAAGGAATCAGTGAGACATTAAAGTCTCCACCGATAATCAACTGTCCCTTAGTGAACCTACTCAGGATGTCTAGTGTCTTGGCTATGAATTGCTCTTGTTGGGAGTTGGGAGCGTATATATTTGCTAATGTTACCTCCACCCCCCCAATGTCTCCTCTGAGGAACAGGTATCGTCCTTCTGTATCTGTTTTAACCTCTACACACTTCCAGGGGACAGAACGCGAAATTAGTATAGACACTCCTCTGGATTTGGTCATACCAAATGTGGAGTGATATACTGTTGGGTATTGTTTATTTTTCAATATTGGTAGGTTGTCCCCTTTAAAGTGAGTCTCCTGTATAAATGCCACGTTAGCCTTGTGGCGATGGAGGTCACCCAATAGCATACGTCGTTTTTCGGGCGTATTTAGCCCCCTTGCGTTCAAGGAGAACACTGTCACCGCCTCCATGGTCCCCCTATATAGTTAAACAGAGAAAGATATTTAATTTAAGGGATATTAGAAGAAAGAATAGGGTATAGAAAATAGCAAGACTATGAAAGAGAGAAAAACTCAAAAATTGCTGAGCTACCAGCAAGTATTGTGTATATGTGTGATCTATCTATGTAGCACAATAATGCTAAAACGCTCACTAGCACAAGCCAGTAATCGAGCGCAGGCCTATTTGGGAGCTCAGATGGAGATAGCCGGCAAAGAGGTCTCCGGCCCCCCTCCTCCCCCCCACTTGCTCTTAACATACATTATCTTTATATTGTTAACGGCTAAATCTTACAATATAATACGTTCAGTTTAAACAGAGGTTACAGACTCTTTCTTTTGTAGTATGATGTTCCAACTTTGTGTAGTAACAAAACAAGCGAACTGACCACCAGCCTGAGCAGATTAACTTCAAACTTCTTAGACCCTTTTTGCCTTCTATATCTCGCAGCTGTCAGGGTATCCCTTCTGGGGTACTGCATATGGAGTCACTGCCCTCCCACCCCCGCCCGAGCGTCACCAGACCCCACACTCTAGAGATTAATCACTTCTGTTTCCATGTCTCCCTCACCCCCACCCCCCCCCCCGGGGGAAGGACCGCAACACCATCCACCCTCAGGTCTATTTCCCGCTATTGTTCGTGAGATGTTTAAGAAGAGTGATCTCGCTATTCCATGATGGGAACCTCCCCTCTCTCCCCCCCACTCCTCGGAGAGTGCCATCCAGGAGGCCGCGGCCGAAAACCACGCCCCCCGGATGTCACCCTCCTCTTTGCTCGGGCGATATCTCTCGTGGTCTGCCGGACTCATAAGCCCACCCTCATCGAGCCTAGCAACTCCCCCCTGGGGGGGGGCAAGAGGATCCAGGGACCAAGGAGTGCATGCACCTCAATATTCCAAACATACATGTCAACAAAATCCGGGAGCGAGCCCCATCCCTCTCATATACACCTTCCCGCTGACTTTGAGAGAGCTCTTACTCATTAAAGTAGCTACCAACATCATTTACTTACAAACCCTTAGGAGCAGGATTATAAATTTGCCCAGTCCAGAAACTTGGAGACCGTCTTTGTATGTTGTATGGTAACAGGAGAGGACCTGAAGGTCTCCCCTCTCCATCTAAGCAGCTCCGCATTTGGCGCTGAGGGGTTGAAAAAGAGACTCCAGCCTGGTTGCGCTGATCAAGGGCTTGGTTCGGGTGGGGCTGTCGCTAGTCGGCCCTTCCTTTTAGTGTGCGGTGATCTAGGTGGGCCACAGCGGGGCTCCTCATGCCAGCCGGGTGAGGAGGATCATGCGGGGGAGGGAAACTGTCAGGTCTATCGAACACTCCAGAGAGTCGAGCCGGGGGTACAGTAGCAGCGCTCCGATCAGTCAAACTTTTTTCTCTCTGCGGCAGGCTCAGGGGAACACAAATTAACACTTTGTCAGGCTGTAGTGAGTAACATAGAAGGGAATGTCAGTTATGACTCACGTGGACCCTCCGCTGATGGGGCTCGCTGCCTTCTTCTGGAGCGCTGTTGGCGGGGGGGCTGATGAGCCCGCTGAGAGAACGAACCCGGGCGTCCCGCAAAACGAGGCATCAGGGCCAGCCAATTCGGGACCGAAATTGGATCCGATTCCACAAAGGCAAAAAATGCAGGGAGATCCGCTGGGGTCCGGAGCGTGAACGAGGAACTGCCGTTTCGAAAAGTCACTGCTAACGGGTATCCCCAGCGGTATGTGCAGCCCTTTCGTCTGGCCAAGTCCAGTGCTGGTCTCAAATGGGCTCTGCGCTGAAGAGTGGACCTGGAGAGATCCGGCAAGATCTTGATCGACGCTCCATCGAATTCCACCGCTCCATGATCCCAGGCCTTGCGCAGAATAATCTCTTTCTGTGTGTATCTGTGGAGCCTGCACAGTACATCTCGAGGCCTATCTGGATCCGGTGACCTGGGACCTAGTGTCCTGTGGACTCTGTCTAACTCTAAGCTCGCCGGGGGTTCGCCCAATATTTTCTGGAATATGGCCACTACTGTCGCCTCCAAGTCTTCCGACCCGGTGGCCTCTGGGAGGCCCCGCAGCCGCAAGTTGTTGCGGCGGCTGCGGTCCTCCAAGTCCTCCAGGTGTAGCTGCAAATCTATTGCGGTAGTTGCCTGGGCCTCCCGGGAACGCTCCAGATCTGCAACTTGCTGCGTGAGGGCCAATACCGCTCCTTCTCCAGAGTCCACCCGGTCCGATACGACCTGTATCTCGGCCCTGATTTCCTGTAAGTCGCGGGCGTGTGCCTCTTCTACTCGGAGAATGAGGGATTCAATGTCCGACTTAGAGGGGAGTGCTTCTATGTCCGCCCTCGTGGGGAGCGCCTGGAGAATAGCTCGCAAGTCGTCTGGCATACTGCTAGGGTGTATTGAGGAGCTAGTCATCTCAGGTCTTAAATCCGCCGGGGTCTCCGAGAAGCAATTCGGCGTGTTGAGTAGAGATGGGGGGAGAGGTAGATCCAGTGATACAGGTCTGTCCATGCACTGCCCTCGTGGTGCTGTCGCAATGGCGCCCGGAGAGGATCTTTGTGAGTCCCGGAAATATCTTTTAATGCCGCTCCGTGGAGTTGTAATCTGGGGTCCTCTGGTCAGCGATCGTGTTCTGTACCTCTTGGAGGTTATCATACCTCGTTTTCTCGTTCTAAAGCCGTCTTAGATGTGGGTGAGAGAAGGGATGGCCAGGAGCACTCAAGAAACACTTCTTCACACGGCCATTGCCAAGCCACGCCCCCCCCCCAAAAACCCTTTTCTAACGCACATGTGAATGTGCTTTGAGTAAAATTTTTTCTACTCAACAATGTGTGGCTTCTTCTTTCAATGCTCAATAGCAATTTTTGTAGTAAGTTGGTGTTTACAGTGGCAATGGGGGTTATTTACTAAAGGCAAATCCACTTTGCACTACAAGTGCAGTTTCAGTGCAGTTTCATGTGCACTTTTAAGTGTTGGAGTGCAAAGTGGATTTGCCTTTAGTAAATAACTCCCACAGTGCTTTCTAATTTGTCACAATCACGCCATTTTCATGACTCCACAAAATTCATTCATGGTGCTGAAAATGATGAATATTTTTGTCAGTAATGCATTACATTCATTAACAACAAAAACAAGGTGTGTGTAGCAGACCCACAACATAATAATGGTTTGCTGAAGAAGAGATTGTCACCTCATGTATCAAATAAATTACATTTGCACTATTGAAGAAAATGTCCAAAAAGAAAAGCCCAAAGTAGAAACCAAAGTAGAACTGTTTGGTAGAAACACAACTCGTCGTGTTTGAGGAGAGAGAATGCCGAGTTGCAATCAAAGAACACCATACATACTGTGAAGCATGGGGGTGGCAACATCATGCTTTGGGGCTGTTTCTCTGCAAAGGGAACAGGACGACTGATAGGTGTACATGAAAGAATGAATAGGGCCATGTATCGTGAGATTTTGAGTGCAAACCTCCTCTCATCAGCAAGGGCATTGAAGATGAAACGTGGCTGGGTCTTTCAGCATAACAATGATCCCAAACACACCGCCCAGGCAACAAAGGAGTGGCTTCGTAAGAAGCATTTCAAGGTCCTGGAGTGGCCTAGCCAGTCTCCAGATCTCAACCCCATAGAAAACCTTTGGAGGGAGTTGAAAGTCTGTGTTGCCCAGCGACAGCCCCAAAACATCACTGCTCTAGAGGAGATCTGCATGGAGGAATGGGCCAACATACCAGCAACAGTGTGTGACAACCTTGTGAAGACTTACAGAAAATGTTTGACCTCTGTCATTGCCAACAAAGGATATATAACAAAGTATTGAGATGAACTTTTGATATTGACCAAATACTTATTTTCCACCATAATTTGCAAATAAATTCTTTCAAAATTCAGACAATGTGATTGTCTGAGGTATAGGGGGGGAGGTGCTGCGCTAACCAGAAGAAAGCTGTAAATCTCTGTCTGTGGTCAATTAATAAAATGACATAAAATCGCATAATAACATAAATCGCATAAATAAGTGTTGACACTAAAAACATTCAAGTCTTAATGATCAGCATCCTGTGTATGTGAAAAAAAGTGCATAAAAAATCCTTTTCAGTTGGTATATACTAAATGACAAAAAAAAAAATCGCATGTAAAATCGCATAAATAAGTGTTGACACTAAAAACATATAAATCTAGATAATCATGTGTAGGTGCACAAAGGGACATAAACACTACTTCATGTGAATAATTATAAATAAAAATACATAGAATAAATCAGAAATAACCATCAAAAACATATCCTTATAAATGGTGCAAAACGTACAAAGTGCCAGTGCTTAAAGGTGATCTAGATATCGCAAATAAAACACATCAATCCAACGCAATATGGATGATAAATAATATAAATAAATGTCCCAATAATAGTGATGTAAAATATATTGTGCTGGCCTGCGAAACAAATGACCAATGACATGCCAGTAAGTGCAGCAAACTTAAAGTGCCAGTGTAAAAGTCATTGAAGGTGCAAAAGCAAGTTCTGGTGTATTCAACAAAACAACAGTGGGGTGTCTGGGATGCAATTCACTCAGTGTCCTCTTCGTGCATAAAACACTTATGTAAGCAGTGGCCCCTTACCTAGCGGTGCTAGATCAACCGCATGAATTGTAGCTAAAACGCCAGGTCCTGAGCCTCCATCGCATCCCTATATCCACGCTTGCCGGTGTTGGGTTATCCTAATGGCAGCTGATTACAAGTGGCTATGGTCCTATCAGGGGTCCTGGACCAGCGCGGATCCTAGCTCAGCCTCCACATCTCAGGTATGTATGTACAGGAATATGCAGGACAAAGGTACTTAATAGTGAAGTATGTCTTAACCAGGTAATGCTTTATTAAAAATCTTTAAGTAGATGTACTCACATAAAAACAATGCAGAGCAAACCTCTCTCCTACGAGCAGCGAACTCGTTCTGTGTCTAGCAATGTGAAACAGCCTATTCCGTCCCTACGCGTGGCATCACCGATCACGTGACTTCTTCAGGGGATTGATCCCCTGAAGAAGTCACGTGATCGGTGATGACACGCGTAGGGACGGAATAGGCTGTTTCACATTGCTAGACACAGAACGAGTTCGCTGCTCGTAGGAGAGAGGTTTGCTCTGCATTGTTTTTATGTGAGTACATCTACTTAAAGATTTTTAATAAAGCATTACCTGGTTAAGACATACTTCACTATCAAGTACCTTTGTCCTGCATATTCCTGTACATACATACCTGAGATGTGGAGGCTGAGCTAGGATCCGCGCTGGTCCAGGACCCCTGATAGGACCATAGCCACTTGTAATCAGCTGCCATTAGGATAACCCAACACCGGCAAGCGTGGATATAGGGACGCGATGGAGGCTCAGGACCTGGCGTTTTAGCTATAATTCATGCGGTTGACCTAGCACCCCTAGGTAAGGGGCCACTACTTACATAACTGTTTTATGCACGAAGAGGACACTGAGTGAATTGCATCCCAGACACCCCACTGTTGTTTTGTTGAATACACCAGAACTTGCTTTTGCACCTTCAATGACTTTTACACTGGCACTTTAAGTTTGCTGCACTTACTGGCATGTCATTGGTCATTTGTTTCGCAGGCCAGGGCAATATATTTTGTATCACTATTATTGGGACATTTATTTATATTATTTATTATCCATATTGCGTTGGATTGATGTGTTTTATTTGCGATATCTAGATCACCTTTAAGCACTGGCACTTTGTACGTTTTGCACCATTTATAAGGATATGTTTTTGATGGTTATTTCTGATTTATTCTATGTATTTTTATTTATAATTATTCACATGAAGTAGTGTTTATGTCCCTTTGTGCACCTACACATGATTATCTAGATTTATATGTTTTTAGTGTCAACACTTATTTATGCGATTTTACATGCGATTTTTTTTGTCATTTAGTATATACCAACTGAAAAGGATTTTTTATGCACTTTTTTTCACATACACAGGATGCTGATCATTAAGACTTGAATGTTTTTAGTGTCAACACTTATTTATGCGATTTATGTTATTATGCGATTTTATGTCATTTTATTAATTGACCACAGACAGAGATTTACAGCTTTCTTCTGGTTAGCGCAGCACCTCCCCCCCTATACCTCAGTTTGATTTTGGGCTTATGTCTGATCCTTGCTTCGGTGCATGCAGCTGTCCAGTCGCATACGTGCGTTTTTACTATTTTTTCTGAGTTTTTGTTTTCTTTTCTTTTTCCAATTGGGTAGCGCAGGAATATTCTTATTACAAATGTGATTGTCTGGATTTGTTTCCACATTTTGTCTCTCATAGTTGAGGTATACCTATGATGACAATTACAGGCCTCTCTCATCTTTTTAAGTGGGAGAACTTGCACAATTGGTGGCTGACCAAATACTTTTTTGCCCTACTGTATTATGGAAAATTGTTATTAAATACTTGCTGTAATTTTCCTTTCCTGGCCTATCGGGTTAACACCTCATCTGGCACGCACATGACCACCTCTTCCTAGCCGAATAAAAGACAGCCTCTCCCCCACTGACGTGTTTGATAATCTAGCCTGTGACAGGCCACTTGGGAGGGAGTCCTGTACTGATGTGAGGATAGGCCAGGAAAGGAAAATTACGGTAAGTATTTGATAACAATTTTCTGTATTCCTGGCCATACCTCACGTCAGCACACAATGGGATTTAACTTGCTGAATAAATGGGTGGGAGAGAACACATGAAAAGAAACATTGACAAGCACAGAAAGACAACGATAATTTACATGTCTCGTCCCAAACTTTGCAGAACTTGCCGACTGCACGCCTAGCTTGTAAAGTTGATTGAAGGGCTAGCCATCTCTCATATACTCTTCACTGACATCCTGGCATAACTGCCCCAAAGGCTGCCACCCCTCAGTTTGAAGGAGCTTGCCCCTGTTCCTGAACAGAAAGGACCACTTCCTGCATGCCAATCTAATCACCCTGGTGAACCAACAGAAGATGACTTAAGAACTTAATGGCAAAATGAAAAGGATTGTTCACTTTCCTCATGTCCTTGATCTTTGCATGTACACAGTTAGCAACTTGTGTAAGGACCTGAAGTTTTCCTGCTGTATACTCAGTAACTCCATGTGAATGCTTGGAGGGACTGCCCCCAGGTTTTCCTGAAAACTGGATACCACTTGGAGATGGATGTAGTATCACTAAAAAGACACAAAATGGATCTTTGCAGGAAAGTATTGCAACCTCCAACATCCTTCTTTCTGAAGCAACTGCTGTCAGAGGAACTAGTTTTACCATTAGGGACCGCAATGGAAATTAAGTTCTGGAGCAAAGGATGCCTGTATGGGCGCTTTCAGAACAAAGAGTAGGTCTGATGAAGGGAACAAGAATTTCCTTGGTGGTTGTAAATGGATTATGGCCTGCATGAAGCATTTATTCAATGGAGTTGTATACCAGACCAAACTCAAGTGCCGATTGTAAAAATGTCTAGAACTGGGGACACAGGAGAGAAAACGTTGCTGAGTAAACAGAACAAACTTCCTTCATATCCTCATATGTAGCGTTCATGGTCTTGTAGTCTTTTCCAAGGTCTGAACCACCTCGGATGAGCATTCCTGCACCTCTAGTCCAGTCGATTCAATAGCCAGGCTATTAAGAGGTTAAATGCAATAAAGGGACTGCGCTTAGGACATGTACAAAGGTGTGCAGCCCCCCCTAAAGAAACTCCACAGGTGTTTCAGAGATAGCTAGATATATATGAAAGTGGGGTAATGGCGCTCCCTTGAGTTTAGTCGGGCAATATGTGGTGTGCTATACCACCAATAATTAAAAATTAAAAATATATAAACTACACATACACCCTACACGTCCGTGAGTGTGCAAATAGAAAATATATGAAATATAATAATAAAAAAATGAAATATAGTAGTGTGATAAGAGGGCTATCCTTTTAAGCCCTATTAATGTGAAGTGGTAAGTACTTATTTAAATAAACTCAACATATATATGTGCACATTCCAAGTAATGTGATAATGTGCCTATGATTTATCGGAATATACGTCCGAAACAACCATAGGTTCCAATAAGCAGATTAATTGCAGACTGGTTGAACACCCAATCCCACATTAGGCCTTTACCATAATTAACCCTATGCGTAAACAAAAGTGCTGGTTACCAACAATAACCTTCAAATCTAAATTAATTACTAAACATATTCATAAATAGTCCAAAATGTGTAAACCAGTCCGTGATTGTGAAGTAAAGCTCCAGTGCAATGTGGAGGCACCCCAGCCAAAAAACTTGGAAACAGATTTTAATTTTGTGACTTGAGTGCGTTCAACGTTCTTGGTGACTTGGTGCTCCCCCTCAAGGGTCCCCACTCACCAGATCCATCCACCCCAGAGGGGTAACTCGCATAAGGAGTGTGGTCTCTGCGATCCTCCTGCCGCCACGATAGGTAGGTTTCCCAGGAAGGTCCTCAGCATGTGCAGGTGGAGAAGTTTTAATCACTCATGCAGAAAAAAGAAAAAAGGACTCCCATGGTGTAGTAATTGGATATAATCCAAAAAGAAGACTTTATTAAAAAACTAAGGTCCAAATCAACTGGCTGAAGAATTAGGCATCAAACAAATATAAAAATTAAAAACCGTGAAAGAATAGGCCCACCGTTAGCCTAAGTATGCAGCAAAAAAAGGGCCTTGCACAACCGCTCACATATATGTACCAAAATCCTGGCCGGGTTGCTCGTATCCCAAGGTGGAAGTAAGAAGAGCGTATGCGCTCCACCTGCGCTCCACCGGCCTAGTAAGCGGAAATGACGTAGCGTGCGTGGCGCCGTCGTACGCGTTTCGTCATAGACGTCCTCAGCGACGGTACCCGCACGCCACGCACCACGTCATTAAATAGGGAAGCAGCCATCCCAGAAACACCCCTCATAACCAGAGGCACCTATCATGGTTAGCTTGTAGGAGGGGTTACGTACCGAATACACACCCATTCTCCCCAGAAGTGTACGCAAAGGTGGTCAGGATGATCGGTGTGCAGTGTCCGAATATTTATGGCTGATTTCCTAGATGCAAACAACTACTGGAGAGTGTATTCTGTACTGCGGGGATATAATACATTACCACTTAATGTTCCAAGTGTCCATTATTACCAGTGTGGACATAGGGTCTAAAAAAATACACCAAAAAGTGCATCCCATAAAAGGACCCCTGTGCTCATCACCAGCAATAAATGTAACCGCAAATAGGTGTAACATATTGAATAGAACACCATAGTGATGGCCATAATAATAGGTACGCCAGGAAAGATAACAGAAAATACAAATGATAAACAATGAGATGTATGATGAATATATATAGTATAGTGTAATAATACTGTAAAAAAGTAGATCACACTATCTATATATATATATGTCAGGTAGCAGGAGGAGGCCTTAAATGGACTCGGTTGCACCTCAATCGCATATTAGGGGTCATAGTGTATACATCCAAGGGTGACTATCCCATCGATATATACCAATAAATGCCATCCCCCATGCCCCGTAAGGGGCTTATATAAAAAAGGGGGTCAATCAGGGTACAACTGGGAAGTACAACCCCACCACTAGTAGGTACCTAGTCGTCTACCTACAATATCCCAAGGATGTGAATCTTATACTTGTTGGTGATATATTGATTGTGAAAAGACAAGAATAATAGGGAGGGGTCCCTAACCAAGTTCCCCTACGGGTTGGCTATGAAACAGGGGAAGTCTGTTCAATAAGTCTAAGAAAAGGAAAAACAACACTAATTTGGTGTTCGTCACAGGTTTCAATGCTCAATATAAGGAGTTTGAACACATTTTAACTAAGTACTGGCCAATCCTAAAAGAGGACAGGGTCCTAGCTAATATATTACCTAGTAACCCTAAGGTGGTGTACAGAAGGGCTCCTACGCTCAGAGATTACCTAGTACATAATGTCATCAACCCCCCAAAACATACTCAAATATTTCCAGAAATGAAAGGCTTTTACAAATGCCAAAAATGCCTACCATGTAGGGTCAGCAAAAAGCAACCTCGCAAAAGGGACACCTTTAGATCTGGTACAAATACCGGAAGCTGTGTGTTCAATGGACTCTCTATGAGAACTACCTCTGGAATGTACCATAGAGCCAATACTAGTTACTACAGTAGGTGACCGCGATATTGTGTCATTTCTCGGCGAGATTTGACACCTGCGAGCTCCATCGCAGGAGCCAGCGCCGAGATGGTTCACTCATCGGGAAAGGATAATGTTGTTTTCCTTTCGCGATGAGTACAGGCAGTGCAGACAGCTGTCTGGTATGAATCCTGAGGGGGAACGCTGCGCCAAATTTTAAATGAAAAAAAAAACGGCGTGGGTTTCCCCCCCAAGAGCATACCAGGCCCTTAGGTCTGGCATGGATTGTAAGGGGAACCCCCTACGCCGAAAAATTGGCGTGGGGGTCCCCCCAAAATCCATACTAGACCCTTATCCGAGCAGGCAGCCCGGCCGGCCAGGAAAGGGGGTGGGGACGAGTGAGCGCCCCCCCCTGAGCCGTACCAGGCTGCATGCCCTCAACATGGGGGGGTGGGTGCCTTGGGGGAGAGGGGGCACCCTGCGGCAGCCCCCCCACCCCAAAGCACCTTGTCCCCATGTTGATGAGGGCAAGGGCCTCTTCCCGACAACCCTGGCCGTTGGTTGTCGGGGTCTGCGGGCGGGGGGGCTTATCGGAATCCGGGAGCCCCCTTTAATAAGGGAGCCCTGAGATTCCAGCCCCCCACCCTGTGTGAATGAGTATGGGGTACATGGTACCCCTACCCATTCACCTAGGGAAAAGTGTCAATTAAAAAAAAAAACACAGTACACAGGTTTTATGAGTAATTTATTAGGCAGCTCCGGGGTCTTCTTCCGACTTTGGGGGGTCTCCTTCCGACTTCTCCCGGTGTTCTGCCCTTTTCTCCCGGTGTTCCGCCTCTTCTCCCGGGCCCCGCCGCTATCTTCTTCCAGCTCTTTTTGCCAGCGAGGGGCCTGGTCTGCTGCCGCTGTCTTGTCGCCGCTGTCTTGCCGCTGCTCTCTCCCCGCCGCTGTCTTGTCGCTCGTCGCAGGGACTCTGGGGTCACGCCCCCTTATGACGCCAGAATCCCTGCGCATACTGGGAACATGACATCACAAGGGGGCGGGGTCACCGCCTATATAAATGGCTCCGCAGCTCGCACACAGCATTCCAGCCGGAGAGAGCGTCGTGTCAACATCAGAAGAAGAGAAGAGGCAACGAGACAGCGGCGGCGAGACAGCGGCGGCGAGACAGCGGCGGCGAGACAGCGGCGACACGACAGCGGCGACAAGACAGCAGCAGCAGACCGGGCCCCTCGCTGGCAAAAAGAGCTGGAAGAAGATAGCGGTGGGGCCCGGGAGAAGAGGCGGAACACCGGGAGAAGAGGCGGAACACCCCAGAGCTGCCTAATAAATTACTCCTAAAACCTGTGTACTGTTTTTTTTTTTTTAATTGACTCTTTTTCCTAGGTGAATGTACCCCATACTCATTCACACAGGGTGTGGGCCGGGATCTGGGGGCCCCCTTATTAAAGGGGGCTCCCGGATTCCGATAAGCCCTCCGCCCGCAGACCCCGACAACCAACGGCCAGGGTTGTCGGGAAGAGGCCCTTGTCCTCATCAACATGGGGACAAGGTGCTTTGGGGTGGGGGGCCCCGCAGGGTGCCCCCCTTCTCCAAGGCACCCACCCCCCATGTTGAGGGCATGCGGCCTGGTACGGCTCAGGAGGGGGGGCGTTAGCTCGTCCCCACCCCCTTTCCTGGCTGGCCGGGCTGCGTGCTCGGATAAGGGTCTGGTATGGATCTTGGGGGGACCCCCACGCCGATTTTTCGGCGTAGGGGTTCCCCTTACAATCCATGCCAGACCTAAGGGTCTGGTATGCTCCTGGGGGGGAACCCACGCCGTTTTTTTCATTTAAAATTTGGCGCGGCATTCCCCCTCAGGATTCATACCAGACAGCAAAGTTTTCCTTTCGCAATGAGTGAGCCAGCACGACATGGTATCGCGCTGGAAACACAATCTCGTGGTCAGGTACTGTAGTACTTATTGTTGGAAAATAATTTGCCTAACTGATCCGTTAGTGGATCCTGCTTTCCCGGTAATTAGACTGCCTTTATCTGCCTGTAAGCGGCTCTCCGTCCAGCGAAAAGTTTATGTTACAAAAAGTCAAAGGAAATGACAGACATTTGGTGCCCCCTTGGTGGGCTACTGCTGTCTTGTTGTCAATCATCAACTTTACTCTGGCCCCTTGGAGAAAGATCCTGAAAGGCTTGCAATGCTAGAAAAAAAAAATCAGCCTTACATTTAAGTCAGTCAGAGCATCTGCATTCAGCTAGGCTCCAATGGCCTTGCACTTGTCTCTTCAGACTGGAGGGAGACTGGCATCTGACTTCAGAATTATTCCATTTCCTGGGCTGAGAGGCATACCACAAAAGAGGCACACTGGTGTCCAAAACTCCAGTTCTTGCTAATTTGTGCAGACACAAACACTTTCTGATCCATAGGCAGCCCATTCTATTGACAGAGGAAGGCAAATTGAAAAGCCCTCCATGTGCCACCTGGCCCAAGGCAGCACTGGAATGGTTTCATGATTAAGAATGCCTATCCAATTCCGTTGATTACGGAGTTATTTGACCGCTTCAAGAGAGCAACGGTTTTCAGGAAGCTTGATTTGAGAGCATACAATTTCGTGAGAATTAAGGAGGGCGACGAGTGGAAAACTGCATTTAATACCAGAACAGGCCATTATGAGTACTAATGTAATGCCTTTTGGCCTCTTGTAACGCCACGGCAGTTTTCCAGGAATTTATTAACAATGTCCTCCAAGATTTGTTGCAGTTATGTGTGGTGGTTTATCTCGATGATATCCTCATAATTTCCAAGTCCCTGGAGAGCCACCACACAGATGTCTGTCATGAATAATCTCTATTGTAAACTGTTACGTGCTCTGCAGCGTTTCCTGGGCTTTGTCAACTATTATCATAAGTTTATTCATAACTTCTCATTTCTGGTCAAGCCCCTGACTGATATGACCTGAGAGGACGGTAACCCACAGAGCTAGTCTCCGGAGTCCGATAAGGCCTTTGAGATTCTCAAGGCTGCCTTTGTTTCTGCTCCTGTGTTGACACATCCTGATCCTACCTTACCTTTTATCCTTGAGGTTGATGCTTCTGAGACTGGTGTTGGCATCCTTCTGTCTCAACGTTCTACCTCTGAGAGTGCTATGCATCCTTGTGGCTACTTTTCCAAGAAATTGTCACCTGCGTAGTGAGATTGGTGACAGGGGTAGTCAGGGGTAGTCAGTTTGTGTCCCAGTTCTGGCGAGCCTTTTGTGCTCAGTTGGGAATTCAGTTTGCTTTCTGGCTACTGTTCGCATTAGTTTCACTTCTCCTTTGGGTGATAAAATTCTTGCTGCTCAGGTCCATGCTCCTTTGTCCCAGAGAGTCTCCGTACTGCTCTGCTCCATACTTACCATTCTCCCAAGGCTGCTGGCCACCCTGGGAAGAATCAACTCTTTTGGGCCAACAATTCTGGTGGCCTAGTCTACGTGCTGATGTAACTGTAGCTGCCTGTTCTGTGTGTGCTCAGAGTAAGACTCCACGACACCTTCCAGTGGGCCTTCTACAACCCATATGCAATGGAGAGAGGCCCTGGACCCACCTGTCTATGGATTTCATTGTCGAGTTACTCAACTCCCAGGGCAACACAGTTATCCTTATGGTGGTTGACCGGTTCTCAAAGATTTGTATTCCACTTAAGAAGTTGCCCACTTCTTATACACACGAGCGGTTTTGCTGTCGGAATAAACTCTGAAGGTTTCTCCGACGGAATTCCGACGGAATTCCGCTCTAACTGTCTTGCATACACGCGGTCCCACCAAAGTCCAACCATCAAGAACGCAGTGATCTACAACACATACGATGGGACTAGAAAAAGGAAGTTCAATAGCCAGTGTTCCACCCTTTGGGCTCCTTCTGCTAATCTAGTGTTTATCTCGTGTTAGTAGAAGTTTGGTGAGAGACGATTTGCGCTTTTCAGCCTTCGTGCTTTTCAGTCCATTACTGCTCTTCAGTTTGTGCTTGTGGGTTTGTATCTGCTTTTCAGTGCGTGTAGTCAGTTCGTATCTGTTTTTCAGTGTGTTCTTGTCCGCTTGTTTCTGATTTTCAGATCGCTCTTCACAGGCCTTGATGTTCTTCAGTGCATTCTGTTAGTTTGCTCTGACCAGCTGACCATTTTGAAGCCATGTTGCAGGTACGTGCTCGTTGTAGAGTTTGTGCTATGTGGGGGCTTGGTGTTGGGGTTCATACTTGGATCCAAGCCCAGTCCATGAACAGGGTGGAGAGGAGTTCATGGACCAAGAATTGGTTGCTCCAGGGTGACCAATTCTCTCATATGCCTTTGCTTCGTGAGATCAAGGAGAATAATCCTGATGATTTCAGGAACTTTCTCAGGATGACGGACTCCATTTTTCACCATCTGTTGGCTTTGCTGACCCCTTATATTAGCAGGCAGGATACCTGCATGAGGAAAGCCATCACTCCGGAGCAGAGGCTAGTCGCCACGTTGCGGTACTTGGCAACTGGGAGAAGTCTACAGGACCTCAAGTTCTCTACAGGCATCTCCCCCCAGACTCTGGAGATCATTATCCCAGAGACCTGTCCTGCTATTATTCAGGTCCTGCAGAAGGACTATATTAAGGTAAGTTTTCTCCTTTAACATCACATTCTATGTATTTAATGTCTGCTAATGTATTGTATTTCTTTCATCATTCCCTAATTACCATGATTGTAATATGCTATGGATGTCCCCTTTGTCCTCATGCATGCTGTAATCTTTTAATGCTCCTTTTTTGGCCTACATGCATATTTGCCTTCACTAACCTCCCCAGCATGCTATCTTGGGCCCATATACACCTAGTCTAGTCACTTAACAATGTATTTTGTCAGCTCCATTGTAGTACTTTACCCTAAACACCCCCTAAAATGTGTCCAAATGTTATTGTTGTCCTTAAATTCAGGCAGAGTGCCATAGGCTTTTTTTGGGTCCCAAACTCAGCTCGAACCCTCCCCCTCTAAAATGTTTACAATGGCCCATCAGATGGGGGGAGGAATCTGATAAGTGTGCCTTATATTTTTGTCTTGAAATACTCCTTAAAATAAATGTTATACTGATGTCGGTCAAGAATGTTTGTGTCTAATCTGCTTGCAATGTTATGTGCAAAAGTACTAAGATTTTTTTTCTGTTTTGACTCCAGAGTTTCCTTTAACACCACAGGAATGGCAGACTGTGGTATCCCATTTTGCTGACCATTGGAACTTTCCCAATTGTGGAGGGGCTATAGATGGCAAGCACGTCCACATCGTGCCACCACCCCATTCGGGGTCTTACTATTATAACTATAAGGAGTTTAATAGTATAGTGTTAATGGCTGTGGTGTTGGCACAATATGAGTTCCTCTATGTGGATGTGGGGAGGAATGGCCGGATGTCGGATGGAGGAGTCTTCACCCAAACTGAGTTTTACCAACATCTCGAGACTGGTGGCCTGGCATTGTCACCTGATGCGGACAACGTTGAAGGACTCCTATTCGTCTTTATTGCTAATGAAGCATTCGGTCTAGTCAAGCACCTGATGAGGCTATTCCCCCAGAGGACCCTCACCCCGGAGAGGAGGGTTTTTAACTACCGGCTGGCCAGAGCCAGAAGAGTTGTTGAGAATGCCTTCAGGATAATTGGCAGCCGATTCCGCCTGTTTCTGACAGCAATACACATGGCGGAGTACAAAATCAACCATATCATCTTATCCTGTTGCAGATTGCACAATTTTTTAAGGAACAATGCCCAAAATTATATTGCCTCAGTTGGGCCTGAGGCTGGACTTCCTGAGAATCCCCTGACAGGCCTGGATACTGGGCGTCCTGGCTTGGCACCCCAAAGCGCCCGTGAAGTTCAGCAGAAATATGTAAATTATTTTATGGGTAGGGGGCCATTACTATGCCAGACAATGTGTAAATATTTTTTTAATAAAAAAAACAAAAATATCTGATAAAATCAATAGATTTTCCTTTAGTAAATATGCCCCATTGCCACTGTAAACACAAAATTACTTCAAAAACTGGTATTGAGCATTGAAAGAAGAAGCCACACATTGTTGATTATCAAACTTTTTACTCTGTGCACATTCATATGTGCGTTATAAAATTTAGATGTAAAATATTTTTATTTTTCTCTAGTTTTTTAGAATTGTTTTTTTTTTGTTATAAACATGCATGTTTCTAAACATAACATACACAACTCTGGAACTTACAAAGTTTAACGTAGAAAAACTGAAGGCAATATCAGACATTATAGTGTCAAAAATGTCTTGATATTGCCTTCATCAGATGAGGTGATATCACCCCTGTAAAAGCCAAATTCTGAAGATGCACACAATTTGAGAGTCAAAATGAGTATTTCCCTCCTGATCCCATGCCTAATGTCAACATGTGCTATCTCCCATCATGGGGGGATCAATGGACGTGTTTGGGGGGTGCAACCCCTTCCTTTCACCTACTAGAGTTATGAGGAAGGGGTTGCACCCACAAAACGCATACATTGATATCCCTTGATGGCAGATAGCACATGTTGACACACCGTGTGCATCTTCAAAATTTGGCTTTTAAAATGTCAAAAAAAAAGTTTTTGTAAAGTCCAACAAATGTTAAAATGATGGCATTTGGAAAAAAATCAGATTCTCCCCAACACATCAATCATGTTCTTCATTTGTTGTTCCATAAAATTGAGTTTCTTCCTTATGATGTCAATTTTACCATTCCACACCATGATGTCGTTGATTAGCCTTTGTGCACTGTCACTTGTGAAATGTTCAGCTTGCTCTTCAACAACCAGCACATCACCTAAAAATTTGAGTAATTTATTTATTTATTTATAAGCTATTTATTAGAAATATGCAGTCATACATATATTACCTGAAGCTGGGGTGTCAGACACTCACCTGTTGTAGTGACAATCTCATCGACTTCCTCCACCTCTCCTTCCTCCAGATCCTTGGGGTGTGGTGTTTTTCTGGGTTCCCCTTCTTTCTCAGGTGGGGGGTTCCTGGTGTCCTCTGAGTGGTGTTTCCCGAGTCTTTTCTCCCCTATGAGAATGAAACAAAAGGTTTGCTTAGCACACAGATATTTGAGTCCAGAAATAGGAATATAAAACATTGCTGGAAAATGGGGTACAATTGTCTGTTTTGGGCAGAGTTCCAAGCTGAAGACATGATTTTTTACCTTACCAAAGCTGGAATACTTACCTTTTTGTAACAATGTTCACACATGGAGACACCCCAAGTATCCACTGGAGTACCTGTGTGGGACAGCTTAAAAAGTTTGTTCTTGTGTCCCACACTAGTGCTCCTGAGACCAGATGTGTAAACAGCTGCTGAGTGTCCTCTTCTTACATTACACGGAATCAAGCTTGCATTTCATTCTAGTTACAAACACATCTAGACAGCAATGTACAAAACTTATTTTTATACAAATAGGCATGACCAAATGTATTTAACCTGTATCTGCCCAAAACATCGTATTTAATGAGCGAACAATGTTTCCTACGATAGATTAATGTGCCCACGAACATGAAAGTCGCCATTTTAAACTGTGCAACAGTAAAGAAAAGCACATGGCGCAGCATGCAAGTAATAATAATAATCGGAACACACAACAACTACTTACTTTTTAGAAGCACTCTCTTGATTCTTCTATGCTGATCCTGCTCCCTCAGTTTCAGGTCTGACCAGCGTTTCCTCAATTGCTCCTTGGATCGTCGTACCCCAAAATTTCTGTCCAGACTCTTCACAACTTTAGTCATGATCTTGGCCTTTCTCATATTTGGGTTTAGGTACGGTCCATGCTTCCTATCATAATTGGTCCTCCTCAAGATATCCACCATCTCCACCATCTCTATAAAGGCCATATTTGAGACCTTAAATCTTCTCCTCCGGGATCGGGATGCTTCTGCCTCCGGGCTTTCCTCCTCCTCGTTACTGCTATTATCAGGTGTATGTACCCAGGCTGTGGTAGTTCAACAAACTGCAGTTTCTGGACAAACAGACTGAAGCCAGGGAATCACTTTCTACCCTTCCCTGCAGCCTCCCCTCCACCCTTCCCTCAACTCCAGCAGAGGCTGGTGAGGAACAACCAGGGCCTTCCATCCTGGAAGATATGGATGCGTCCAGCTGGAGCCAGGTATAATTTTTTTAGACATATTTATTGTCCTAATATTAATGATGTTAACTAGATGTTATAATTGATAACAAATGAATGATTTAAAACAAAGAGATTTACATATCAATAGACAGTAGTGGCCAAAAATGTTTGGGGACAAGAATGAAAAATGCTGGGGTCAGAATTATAGTCTTTTCTATTTATTAACATTCAATTTGCAAGTCATGAGCTAAAAATTGTGTGTGATTGATGAAGCAAAAACTAAAACTATGTCCCTTTTTTATACACAGGATGAGCTCAGCCAGGAGGAAGGTCTGGAACATGTCAGTCAGGAGGTGGCCGTGCCCAGTGTCAGCCAGGAGGTGGGCGGGCCCAGTGTCAGCCGGAAAAATATAGAACATGTTCTCTATCTAAGTCTGCATTAAAAGATCACACAATTTGCAGCGTGAGGAATGTGCTATCTCCATTACAAACGCTAGTTTTACCAGACCGAGAACTTCCGTCTCGTACTTGCTTCAGAGCATGCATTGCTTTTGGTGCGCCGGAACAGCATAAAGACGAGCGGTTTTTCCGATAGCAATTAGTTCCGTCTGAAAAATATAAAACATGTTCTCTATCTAAGTCTGTCTGAATTTTCGATGGAAAAAGTCCGATGGGGCATACACACGGTCGGAATATATGATGAAAAGCTCCCATCGGACTTTTTCTGTCAGACATTCTGCTCGTGTGTACGCGGCATAAGGAACTGACTTCCATTTTTGCTCGGGAAATCTTTCGCTTACATGGGCTTCAAATGTATTTCATGTCTCTTTATTAAAACCTTTGGTCTGCAACCACTTTACCACCTCAGTGCCATGTCCTCACCCTGTACAGGTTGAGAACCATGAGGAGTATGAAGTACAGTCCATTGTTGACTCCGTGGAAGCATACAGTACCTGGTGCATTGGAAAGGGTATTGTCTGGAGGAACTCTCTTTGGTCTCATCCTCAGACGTACATGCTCCTGTCCTCCTCCGTGATTACCAAAGACGTTTTCCCCTCAAGCCTGGTGGTCCTCGGAGAGGAAGGGGTTGTTGAGGAGGGGGTACTGTCAGGGCTGGGCTCAGCCCTTCCTTCTCTGAGCTGGCCTCTTAGCTGTCAGCTAATTGCCAGCTCCTATCTCTCCACAGTTACCCAGCTGTTGGTGATATCCTGCTCGTCAGTCCTGCCTACTTAAGCCATTCAGTCCAGAGGATCTCTGCGATCCTGTTCAAGACTTACTTTGCCGATATCCCTTCTGGCTCCAGATCCTGCTTGCTGTTCCACTACATTGATCCCTGACTTCTGGCTTGGCTGACTATCCGTTCCGGTTACTGAACTTTGGCTATGTTTTGACTACATTTGTTCTTTTTACTTTTATTATTAAACAAGTGTAATTTAACTGTACTTATACTATGTCTCGGCCTGATTTCATGGTTTCTGACAGTTACAGTGTTGTTGCACCACCACCACCACCACCCAAGGTCCAATTTTTCTGCTCCTGTTTAACAGGGGCATGTAATTACAATTTTTGATATAATATTTTACAGCAGGGCCCATTCCTGCACCCAACAAGAGTAACTGTGAGGGTTTACAGTGTTCTGCCACCACCAAAACCAAAGGCCCAATTTTTCTGCCCCTGTTTAACAGAGCCATGTAATTGCAATTTTTGATATAATATTTTACAGCAGGGCCGTTCCTGCGCCCAACAAGAGTAACTGTGAGGGGTTACAGTGTTCTGGCACCACCAACACCTAAGGCCCAATTTTTCTGCAGAGTATATGGGGCAGGCCGTATAGTATATGTACTGCTGTCTAGAGTATATAGTGCCTGGAGGACCCCCACGGCATTTTTTTTTATTTTGGTTCGGGGTTCCCCTAATATCCATCCCAGACCTGAAGGACCTGGTATGGATTTTGGGGGGGCATCCACACCATTTTTTTTGTATATTTGGCGTGGAGTTCCCCCTAATTTTCATATCAGACCCAAAGGGCCTAGTAATGGACTGGGGGGGACCCATATCGTTTTTTCTTTTTTATTCTGCTGCAGGCCGTGTTATTGGCCCACAACATTCAGAAGAGTTGGTGGAGTGGATAACAAAGCCGTCCTCATCCTCCTCATCCTCTGTCATCCAGGCTCTGAGTAGTTTGCCTTCCAATGTAGCTGCCAAAGCGGCCTATTCCACCGGCTCCTTGTCCACAGTTACTCCTTCCGTAGCCCCACCATCATGCATGGAGGAGTCCCCAGAATTATTCGACCACAGTGTCGGTTACATGCTGCTGGAGGATGTGCTGGGATTTGAAGTACTCCGATGTTGGTTCCCAGTTTGAGGCAGGGAGTAACTTGAGCCTAGAGAAAGGGGATGCCACAGAAGGACAAGAAATTGGCAGTAATGGTTCCCCAGCTGCAGCATACTGCCAGGTCTTCTCCAGTGATGAGGAGGGAGGGGAAGATGAGGTCACTGACTGTACTTGGGTACCTGAAAGAAGAGAGGAGGAAAGTGAGGAGGCACAACTCCCATGAGGCAGGTTGTCCTCCAGGGGGCAGCTTAAGGGCAGCCACCCTATTGCATCAAACTGCAGAGCTCCGCAGGTGCAAGGCGCTGCTGACTGGGTACCACATGCTTGACCAGACATTTGACGAACTGCCATGCAGTCCGTTGGCAACAGCACTTGAAAGACCCACACCATAGAAAAATGCGGACTTCTCCTTGCTCCTCATCTGGGATCTCAAACCCAAACTATGCCTCCAGTTGGGATGAGCTTCGTGTTCGAGTCGAACCCATGTTCGACTCGAACATCAGCTGTTCGATCGTTCGCTGCATTGCGAACGATATGGGCCGTTCGTGCCAGATTCGTGTGGCGCATTCACGGCCCATAATTCAGTGCATTGATGGCTGATGATTGGACAAGCATGCACTATGACCCGCATGCTTGGCCAATCACAGCGCCGTCGGTAGAGAGAGCTGTAATTGGCCAAAGCCAGGGTGGCTTTGGCCAATTATGGCTCAGGGGGTTTAGAACATGCCCCACACTATATAAGGCCGCCTGCACGGCGGCCCTGTGTAGTGTGTTCCGGCGTGCTTAGAGAGAGAGAGAGAGACAGTGTCATTTCATTTGAGTTAGCTAGATTAGGCAGGACAGTCAGCGAGTTAGCTGCACTTACAGTGTATTGTGTATATATATGCATCCCAGGTGTTGAATGAATGAATGAATGTTGTATATATATATATATATATATATATATATACACACTGTATTCAGTTTAGCTAGATCCATTCCTGTTATCTTCCTACTGACAGGCAGGCTTGTCTTGTTACAGTATTTACAGCTACCTGAAGAAAATTGCTGGTGTTCTTTTGATCCTATTAGTACCACAGTCAGGCAGCTAGACTATTTACAGTTAGTGTACTGCGTCCTCCTCACAGTGTTCAGCTAAAGCTACAAGTTAGTTTAGTGTGACCTCTGCACAGTGTTCAGCTAAAGCTACAAGTTAGGGTAGTGCATCCTCCTCACAGTGTTCAGCTAAAGCTACAAGTTAGTATAGTGTGACCTCTGCACAGTGTTCAGCTAAAGCTACAAGTTAGTGTAGTGCGTCCTCCCCACAATGTTCAGCTAAAACTACAAGTTAGTGTAGTGCGACCTCTGCACAGTGTTCAGCTAAAGCTACAAGTTAGTGTAGTGCGTCCTCCTCACAGCGTTCAGCAAAACCTACAAGTTATCTTTTTGTGAGCTCTGCGCAGTGTTCAGCTAAAGCTACCTGTAAAAGGTTGGTGGTGTTTTCCTGATCCTATCACTACCGCAGGCAGCTAAATAAGCTACAAGTTAGTGTAGTGCGAGCTCTGCACAGTGTTCACCTAAAGCTACCTGTAGAAGGTTAGTGGTGTTTTCCTGATCCTATCCCTACCGCAGGCAGCTAATTAAGCTGCAAGTTATTTTTTAGCGAGCCCTGTACAGTGTTCAGCTAAAGCTACCTGTAGAAGGTTGGTGGTGTTTTCCTGATCCTATCACTACCACAAGCAGCTAAATAAGCTACAAGTTAGTGTAGTGCGAGCTCTGCACAGTGTTCAGATAAAGCTACAAGTTAGTGTGGTGCGTCCTCCTCACAGTGTTCAGCTAAAACTACAAGTTAGTGTAGTGCGACCTCTGCACAGTGTTTAGCTAAAGCTACAAGTTAGTGTAGTGCGTCCTCCTCACAGTGTTCAGCTAAAACTACAAGTTAGTGTAGTGTGTCCTCCTCACAGTGTTCAGCTAAACCTACAAGTTATTTTTTTGCGAGCTCTGCACAGTGTTCAGCTAAAGCTACCTGTAGAAGGTTGGTGGTGTCTTCCTGATCCTACCACTACCGCAGGCAGCTAAATAAGCTATAAGTTAGTGTAGTGCGAGCTTTGCACAGTGTTCACCTAAAGCTACCTGTAGAAGGTTGGTGGTGTTTTTCTGATCCTATCACTACTGCAGGCAGCTAAATAAGCTACACGTTATTTTTTTTGCGAGCTCTGCACAGTGTTCACCTAAAGATACCTGTAGAAGGTTGGTGGTGTTTTCCTGATCCTATCACTACCGCAGGCAGCTAAATAAGCTACAAGTTAGTGTAGTGCGAGCTCTGCACAGTGTTCAGCTAAAGCTACAAGTTAGTGTAGTGCGTCCTCCTCACAGTGTCCAGCTAAAACTACAAGTTAGTGTAGTGCGACCTCTGCACAGTGTTCAGCTAGAGCTACAAGTTAGTGTAGTGCGTCCTCCTCACAGTGTTCAGCTAAAACTACAAGTTATTTTTTTGAGAGCTCTGCACAGTGTTCACCTAAAGCTACCTGTAGAAGGTTGGTGGTGTTTTCCTGATCCTATCAATACCGCAGGCAGCTAAGTAAGCTACAAGTTCGTTTTTTGCGAGCTCTGCACAGTGTTCAGCTAAAGCCAACAAGGAGAGGCAGACAGTCACAAGCCAATAAAAGAGGGCAAGCAGGCTCTGTGTCTAGAGGCAACAGTGCTGGTCGTGGAGACGGTGCATCCTCATCAGCACGTGGCCATGGGGCACGCTTGGCCTTTTTTTGAGCAGCTGGCCGTGTTGAGCTGCAACATGTGGAAGACTTGGTCGAGTGGATGACCAAGCCATTCTCATCCTCCTCATCCTCTCTCACCCATGCTCAGGGTACTTTGTCTGGCAAAGCAGCTGCCAACGCGGCCTCTTCCCTCGGCTCAATGGCACCAGTGACTCCTTCCCTAGCCCCACCATGTCCTCCTGAGGAGTCCCTCGAACTGTTTGACCACAGTGTTGGATACATGCTCCAGGAGGATGCCCAGCGTTTGGAAGGCTCTGATGATGATACTGAGCTAGATGAAGGAAGTAATGTGAGCATGGACAGAGGGGGTGCCCAAGAAGAACAGCAATCTGGCAGTCATGCTCCCCCTGCTGTAGCATGCTGCCAGGTTTGCTCCATCAATGAGGAGGGAGGGGATGATGAGGTCACTGACTCAACGTGGGTGCCTGATAGGAGAGAGGAGGAGGAGGCACATCACCAACGAGGCAGGGTGCCCTCCAGGGTCCAGCCTAAGGGCAGCACACTGACTGCATTACACCCCAAAGCTCCGCATGTGCAGGGCGCTGCAGTCTCTGCACGTTATTCAAAAAGTTCTTTGGTGTGGGCCTTTTTTGAGACGAGTGCATCAGATCGCACTGCTGCTATTTGCAACATATGTCTCAAGCATATCTCGTGTGGTCAAAACATCTCCCGCTTGGGCACCACATGCTTGACCAGACATATGTTGACCTGCCATGCAGTTCGTTGGCAAGCGTATCTAAAAGACCCACACCAAAGAACAAAGAGGACCTCTCCTTGCTCCTCATCAGCTGAGATCTCCAACCCCACTATACCTTCAGTCCTCTCTGAGACCTGCACTGAGAGGAATGAAGGTGTAGAATTAGATGTGTCACAGCCAAGTACTTGTGGGCAATCTGCTTTCGGTACACCAACGTCAGATTGTACCAGGCAAATTTCCCTGCCCCAGCTGCTGCACCGCCGAAAGAAGTTCGCTCCCAGCCATCCACATGCCTAGTGGTTGAATGCTAGCTTGGCAAAATTGCTAGCACTTCAACTGCTGCCTTTTCAGTTGGTAGACTCTGCCCCTTCCGTGAGTTTGTGGAATGTGCAGTTCCTCAGTGGCAGGTACCCAAACTCCACTTTTTCTCACGGGAGGCAATTACGGCTCTCTACCGGCATGTGGAAGGCAATGGCCATGCCTCGCTGGACAGGGCTGTCAGCGGTAAGGTGCATATTACCGCTGACTCATGGTCCAGCAGGCATGGACAGGGACGTTACCTAAGTTTCACCGCGCATTGGGTGACTCTGCTGGCAGCTGGGAAGGATGCAGGACAAGGTGCAGTAGAGTTGGAGGTTGTTCCGCCACCACGCCTCCAAAATGCCACTACTAATGATTGTGGCACACCTCTCTCCTCCACCCCCTCCTCTTCTTCTTCCTCCATGGCCTCTTCCTGTGCTTTGTCCTCGGAACCAGCAGTGCTCCGTAGGCATTCAAGGGGCTACGTAAGTATGCAGGCCAAAAGATGCCATGCGGTGCTTGAGCTGGTGTGCTTGGGGGACAGGAGCCACACTGGGGCAGAGGTTCTGTCAGCTCTGCAGAGGCAGGTTCAGAGGTGGTTGACGCCATGCCAACTTAAGGCAGGAATGGTGGTTTGCTACAATGGCACCAACCTCATCTCTGCCCTCAGACAGGGACAAATGACCCATGTGCCCTGTTTGGCTCACGTCCTTAACTTGGTGGTACAGCGGTTCTTGAGCAGGTACCCGGGCTTACAGGATGTCCTGAGGCAGGCCAGGAAAGTCTGTGTGCATTTCCGTCGGTCATATAATGCCAGTCCTCGGCTGGCGGACCTCCAAAAGGAGTTTAACCTGCCCAAGAACCGCCTAATCTGTGACATGCCCACCAGGTGGAACTCAACATTGGCCATGCTGCAGCGGCTGCACATGCAGCAGAGGGCCATCAATGAGTACCTGTGCGACTATGGCACCAGGACAGGGTCAGGGGAGCTTGGTTTTTTCCCCACGCCAGTGGGCCATGATCAGTGATGCATGCACTGTCCTGTCACCATTTGAGGAGGCCACGAGGATGGTGAGCAGTGACAGTGCATGCATTAGTGACACTGTCCCCCTTGTCCACCTGTTGGAGCACACGCTGCGTGGAATAATGGACAGAGCACTTGAGGCAGAACAGAGGAAGGAAGAGGAGGACTTCCTTAGCTCTCAAGGCCCCCTTTATCCAGACAGTGTTCCTGCGTGCCTGCCGATCACACAGGAAGAGGAGGAGGAGGATTGTGTCAGTATGGAGGTGGAGCCTGGCACTTAGCATCAGCAGCAGTCCTTAAGGAATCAGTCCCAAGAAACACATGGACTTGTACGTGGCTGGGAGGAGGTGGCTGTGGACCATGTCGTCCTTAGTGACCCAGAGGACTCCGGAACGAATGCCTCAGCAAACCTACGCTGCATGGCCTCCCTGATCCTGCAAAGCCTGCGTAAGGATCCTCGTATTCGTGGTATCAAGGAGAAGGACCAATTCTGGTTGGCAACCCTCCTTGATCCACGTTACAAGGGTAAGGTTGCGGACCTTATCTTGCCATCGCAGAGGGAGCAGAGGATGACACATCTTCGGGAGGCCTTGCAGAAAGGTCTGTGCAATGCGTTCCCAGAGACTGGGAGGTTACAAACTCCTGTTTCTGGACAACGTGTTGCTGAGGCTTCGGTCAGTCAAAGAAGGAGCGGTGGAGAAGGTGGCCGTCTGACCGATGCATTCAGACAATTTTTTAGTCCGCAGCCCCAAGGTATGATCGGTTCCAGCAACCATCTCCAGCATCTGTTTTACATGGTGCAGGAATACCTAGGGGCAAGATCTGACTTGGACAGCTTTCCCACTGAAAATCCACTGGGTTACTGGATCTTTAGGATGGATCACTGGCCAGAGCTTGCACAGTATGCAATTGAGCTACTGGCCTGTCCTGCATCCAGCGTTCTTTCGGAATGCACATTCAGTGCTGCTGGAGGCTTTGTAACTGATCACAGGGTGCGTCTGTCCACCGACTCGGTCGATCGACTGACCTTCATAAAAATGAATCAGTCTTGGATCACCACCAGCTACCAAGCACCTGATGCTGATGTAACCAAATAATTTTTTTTGAAATCTCAGATCCCTTCAAAGACTGCCTATGCTGAGTGACTATCCTGAGTAATTATCCTCTTCCTCCTCAATGATCACGCTGATAGCTTGTAAGAACATTTTTGGTTCTGGGCGCCGCCACCAGTGCCTAAGGCCCAATTTTTCAGGCCCTGTTCAACAGGGGAGTGTAATTACAATTTTTGATGCAATACTTTGCAGCAGGGCTCGTTCCTGCGTTCCAACTAGAGTTTCTGTGAGGGGTTGCAGTGTTGTGGCACCAGCACCAGTGCTTAAGGCCCAATTTTTCAGCCCCTGTTCAACAGGGGCATGTAATTACAATTCTTGATCTAATATTTCACAGCAGGGCCCGTTTCTGTGCCCACCAAGAGCGAGTGAGGACTTACAGTGTTGTGGCAACAGCACCACCATCACCACCAAAGGCCCAATTTTTCTGCCCCTGTTCAACAGGGGCATGTAATTACAATTCTTGATCTAATATTTCACAGCAGGGCCCTGTGAGGGCTTACAGTGTTGTAGCCACAACAACACCTAAGGCCCAAATTTCTGCTGAGTATATAGGGCAGGCCCCTACTTTCAAACATCCATCTTACAAACGAAGGGAAATTCTCTCCTGTAAGAGTTAATATGGGAAAAACATTTCTCCTTTCCACTGATGCTTTATCACCAATCCTTGTTTCACCAAAAACCCCAAATTTTCAAAAAACATTTGTCATTGGGACAAAACGTGAGGTTCAATCTTCTGAAGAGGAGCACAGACAGCAAAACAAATGTCACAGGGTTGATAACCCTTACCTATGTTTTCCAAAAAGCTTAAAAAAGTTTTTTTGGCTGGAGCTAAACACGTTAAAAATGTACCAGTTCAAAATTACAAACAGATTCTACTTAACAACAAACCTACAGTCCCTGTCTTGTTTGCACCACCTGTATATTGCTGTTCAGAGTACAGAGCCTGTATACTGCTGTTTCCTTTTTTAATTTGGGTGCGGGGTTTCCCTTAATATCCATACAAGACCCAAAGGGCATCGTAATGGACTGGGGGGTACCCATGCTGTTTGTCTCACTGATTTTCATCCATATTGCCAGGACTCGACATTACATCAAAGCCGCAAGCAGTTTTAAATGACTTTTTTTCCTTTAAAAATGACATTTTGTGCAGGGACTGTTCTAAGCACGGGAAACACGCGCCACTTCACAGGCATACTATAGACACCCCCCAGGTACAATATTTAAAGGAATATTTCACTTTTTTTTACTTTAAGCATCATTAAAATCACTGCTCCCGAAAAAACAGCCATTTTTTAAAAGTTTTTTTGCATTGATACATGTCCCCTGGGGCAGGACCCGGGTCCCCAAACTCTTTTTAGGACAATACCATCCAAATTAGCCTTTAAAATAAGCACTTTTGATTTGGAACGTTCGAGTCCCATAGACGTCAATGGGGTTCTAATATTCGTGCAAATTTTCGGTCCGTTCGCAGGTTCTGGTGCAAACCGAAACGGGGGGTGTTCGGCTCATCCCTAGCCTCCAGTCCTTTAAAAACCCTGCACTGAGAGGTATGAAGGTATACCAATAGTTGTCACAAGTACTTGCAGTCAATCTGCTAGCAATACACCACCAATTGATTTCAGCAGGCAAATTTCTCTACCCTAGTTTCAGAACTGTAAAAAGAAAAATTCAGTCCCAGCCATCCACATGCTCAGCGTCTAAATGCTAGCTTGGCCAAATTGCTAGCACTGCAACTGCTGCATTTTCATCTTGTAGACTCTGCCCCCTTTTGTGAATTTGTGGAATGTGCTGTACCACAGTGGCAGGTTCCAAAACTGCATTTCTTCTCTTTTCGGCTCTCTACCGTCATGCGAAAGGCAATGTTTTGGCCTTGTTGGATAGGGTGGTCAGCAGTAAGGTTCATATTACCACTGACTCATGGTCCAGCAGGTATGGGCAGGGACATTACCTTTCCTTCACGGAGCACTGGGTAACTCTGCTGGCAGCTGAGAAGGCTGCAGGACAGGGTTCAGTGTTGTTGGAACTTGTTCCGCCACCATGCCTCCAAAAAGCTAGTTGTGATTCTGCCACAGGTCTCTGCTCCACACTCTCCTCTTCTTCTTTCTCTATAGCCTCTTCTGCATAATTGTCCTCTGGACCAGCAGTGCTCTGTAAGCACTCAAGGGGCTATGCAAGCAGTCAGGCAAAAAGATGCCATTCGGTGCTTGAGTTGGTCTGCCTAGGGGACAGGAGCCACTATGGGGCAGAGATTCTGTCAGCTCTGCAGGTGAAGGCTCAGAGGTGGTTGATGCCATGCCAGTTTCAGCCAGGAATGGTTGCATGCGACAATGGCACCAACCTTCTCTCCGCCCTCCTACAGGGACACTTGACCCATGATCTATGTTTTGCACACGTCCTGAATTTGGTGGGACAGCGTTTCCTAACCAGGTACCCATGCTTACAAGATCTCCTTAGGCAGGCCAGAAAAGTCTGTGGTCATTTCCGCCAGTCATACAATGCCAGTACTCAGCTGGCTGACATTCAAAGGGAATGCAACCTGCCCAACAACCACCTCATTTGCGACATGCCCACCAGGTGAAACTCAACGTTGGCAATGCTGCAGCAGCTGGACACACAGCAGAGTACCTGCGCGAGTATGGCACCAGGACAGGGTCAGGGGAGCTTGGCTTCTTTTCACCATGCTAATGGCTACTGATCAAGTATGCATGCACTATCCTGTCACCATTTGAGGAGGCAACAAGGATGGTGAGCAGCGACAATGCATGTATCAGTGACACTGCTGCTCTAGTCTTCCTGCTGGAGCACACACTTCGTGGAGTCATGGACAGGGCACTTGAGGCAGAACAGCGGGAGGAAGAGGAGGACTTCCTTTCCTCTCGAGGCCCCCTTTATCCAGATAGCATTCCTGTGGGGCTGCCAAACACACAGGAAGAAGAGGAGGAGGATTGTGTCAGCATTGATGAAGAGGATAACACGCAGCAGTCTTCAAGGAATGTTTTTCAGTCCCCAGAAACTCAAGGAATTGTACGTGGCTGAGAGGAGGTAGATACGGATAATGTGGTCCTTAGTGACCCAGAGGACTCAGAATCGAATGCCTCTGCAAACTTATGCTGCATGGCCTCCCTGATTCTGAAAAGCCTGCGAAAGGACCCTAGGATTCATGGTATCAAGGAGAGGGATCCTTACTGGCTGGCAACCATTCTTGATCCATGTTACAATGGTAAAGTTGCAGAACTCATCTTACCTTCGCAGAGGGAGCAGAGGATGAAACATCTTCAGGAGGCCTTTAGAAATGTCATTTTTCTGCGGTACTATTATAAAGATGGGAAGGATGTGCTACTTTACAGGCAGACTAAGGGGACCCCCCAGGCATGATATTTAAAAGAACATTTAATTTGTATTGTTTCACTTTACGCATTAATAAAATCACTGCTCGTGAAAAAACTGCCATTTTAACATGTATTTTTGCATTGTTACATGTCCCCTGGGGCAGTACTCGGGTCCTCAAACACTTTCCATCACAGTTCCATTGCGAAATATCATCAGGGGTGGCAGAAGCCTGCAGTTCCCTACGCCAATGTGTCTCTTTCAGGGAACATGGCTGAGGTGTTAGCATGGGCATTTGAATGTTTGCCTTTTGTGTAGATGCAGCTTCTTTGGCAATTCTGTCAGCTAGTACATTCCCTTTGGCTATATCAGTCATTTGCACTGGGGGCTCGTCCGGGATGGAGGACTACTACCGGGTAGTAGTCCTCCGACCCGGACGAGCCCCCAGTACTGAAAGGGTTAATCCTGTGTCTAGGGTGGTCCCTTTTAACCTCTCAGACCTCAGATCGATGTATTATTGATTTCAGATATATCTGGAATCAATTCCTGAGAACAAAGAAATGACACGCACACGGTATTGTATTCTCTGGGAACTGACTGTATTGATTTGTCAGAAGACGTTTCTTATAGCAAATTAAAAATCACACTGAACATTCATAGTTTAAAACATGCGCAGTAGGTATTAAGGCAACTACAAGCCTGTGAGATATTTCATTTTACAGGAATCTCACGCTGAGACAGATATTTTTGAAGCTTAAAGGGGTATTCTAACTGTACATATTATTGAAATGGAAGTTTGTGAATATTAAGATGGCTGACAGAAAGCAGGATGGATGTCTAGCATAACCTTTCATTTCAATAATATGTACTCTTCCTAGAACTGACATTGGCAAAGCACTTTCACAGAAAGATGCAGCAGGTTGTTTTGATATACCAAAGCCATCACCTGTCTCCACACAACATTTCCAAGGTAATATGAAGGGAAACTTTAGAGGAAGAGGTAGAGGCAGGTTTAGAGGCAGAAATGGAAGAGGGATGAGTCGCCCTAGAAGCAATGGATATTTCAACTGCAGTGCCGAGGATCACTGGGTGAGTCAGTGTCCTCACGTCACCTCTCCTCAGACTCCCGACTCCAGCTCTGCCCCTAACCAGACACAACAACCACAGGCATCCACCCAACAAGGTCCAACATTTCCAATCAAATGGGGAAATCAACAACAATGATGGGGCCCGGAGGGTAGTGTCCCAGCTTTTCCTTTTGTCTCAAATGATTTCACTGACAGTCCAATGGTTGTTATTTCAGTAAATGGGATACTGACAAAAACATATAGGACCCCACCCCTATCAATAGAGGATGATGAAGGTTACACCATATGCACACACTCTTTCAGGATAATACCAAGGTGCCCTGTAAATTTGATGGGAAGAGACTTGTTTGGGCACTAGGAATCACGATTAGAACCAACTCAAAAGGAGGTCTAGACATTTCCTCAGATAAAATCACTATAGTAGCATGTAAACCAGGTTTATTGATGCTGTCACAACAAAGTAGTGAAGAAGATTTTGAGGATATAGACCCCCAGGTCTGGTCTACAACATATCTGGATGTAGGACTTATTTCATGCACATCATTCAAAGCCACATCGGTCACAAACAATATCCACTCTCTAAGGAAAAGATGGATGGCATAGTGCCAATGGTGAAAAAGTTTCTGCAGGATGGGATCCTGGAAGAAATTATTTCTCCCTACAACACACCTGTTAACCCTGTAAAGAAGCCGGATGGCTCCTTCAGGTTTGCACAGGACTTGAGGGCCATAAATGACCTCATAGTCCCAATAGCACCCATTGTAACTGATGTCCCATCACTTATGTTCTCCATTCCAGCAACAGACAAGTGTTTTACTGTGATTGATTTAAAGAATGTTTTTTTCTCCGTCCCTGTAGACGAGGAGACATGGCCACTCTTTGCTTTTACTGTGTCGATTGACCAACACAATCGCCAGTTTACCTGATGTAGAATGCCCCAGGGTTACATAGACTCACCTGTGGTCTATTCTATAGTACTCCAAGCCACCCTCAGGCCTTGGACTGCCCCTCATGGTTCTGTACTGTTGCAATATGTTGATGATCTTTTGATCTGTAGTTCTTCAGAGGAGGACTGCCGAGCTGATAGCCTATCCTTTTTGAAATGGTTACATGTATGTGGTCACAAAGTTTCTAAGAAAAAGTTACAATGGTGTAAACAGGAGGTTGAGTACCTAGGGTTTGTGCTGCCTCCGGGAGTTAGGAAAGTCAGTCACAAAAGAGCTGCCGCTCTAGTGGGTCTGCCCCGCCCACTTACCAAGAAAGACATGCTTACCTGTCTGCCGCCAATGGATACCTGACTGTTCTTTCTATGACAATATACTGAGACAAGCAACCCTCTCTGAAATGTCTGATGAAATGTTAAATGCTTTTGCCATGGTGAAATGTGCAATGGTTACCAGCCCGAGCCTTGGCCTACCTGAATATGGCAAAATGTTTCACTTGTTTGCCAGGGAAAATTGTAAAGGGCGGGAGTACTGGCCCAGGAACATGGATGGAGACTGCGCCCTGTAGCTTTTTTCTCAAAGGTGGTTCCAGTACAGGTGCAAGGCATGCCTGCGTGTCTCAGAGCGCTGGCTTCTTGTGCAATGGATGTAGAGATGGCAACACCTTTTACCTTGGGTCATGACACCACCTTACATACTACACACAATGTCACCACACTCCTCAAAACTTTACATACTCAGCATATGTAAGCACAAAGATTGAGTGGGTATGAAGTCATCCTCCTGTCCAATCCAAACCTGAAAATAGAAAGTTCAAACATAAACTCTGGCCCAGCTCCAATTTTGAATGCCTTATTAGGTCTTAAAGAAAAACAGGATGACTTACCACCACCTCATGACTGTACACAATCGATACATCAGGACACTTCACCTAGAGCAGATATGCTTTCAGTATCAATCCCTACTGCACAAACAGTTTTTGTTGATGGCTCTTGTAGCAGACCAAGTGATAATGTCTATCATGCAGGATATGCTGTGGTCCAACTGCCGGATACTGTCCTCGAGGCCAATCCAATACCCTATCAGTCTGCACAGGCTGCTGAATTGATAGCAGTAACCCGTGCATGCCATCTGTTTGCAGGAAAAGAGGTAAACATTTACACCGATTCCAGATATGCTTATGGTGTGGTCTGGGACCATGGTGTATAATGGCTTCGCAGAGGATATGTGGCAGTAGATGGAAAGAGCATCTCACACGCTGATCTAGTCACAGCCTTACTAGATGCAATTCAGTTGCCTTCAAAACTAGCTATCATGCACTGTAAGGCACATACAGGCCAAATGAATGCACTAGCTGACAGAATTGCCAAAGAACCTGCATCTACACAAAAGGCAAACATTCAAATGCCCATGCTTACACCTCAGTAGGGATGAGCTTCGTGTTCGAGTCGAACCCATGTTCGACTCGAACATCGTCTGTTCGCCCGTTCGCCGAATTGCGAACGATATGGGCCGTTCGCGCCAAATTCGTGTGGCGCGTCACGGCCCATAATTTACTGCGGCATCGCAGTGCATTGCTGGCTGATGATTGGCCAAGCATGCCTATGACCCGCATGCTTGGCCAATCACAGCGCCGTCTGAACAGAGAGCCATAATTGGCCAAAGCCAAGGAGGCTTTGGCCAATTATGGCTCAGGGGATTTAGTACACGCCCCACACTATATAAGGCTGCCTGCACGGCGGCCCTGTGTAGTGTGTCTTCTGGCGTTGAAAGAGATAGACAGAGAGACAGTGTCATTTGATTTGAGTTAGATAGATTAGGCAGAACAGTCAGTCAGTCAGCTGCACTTACAGTGTATTGTGTATATATATGTATCCCAGGTGTTGCATATATATATATACACTGTATTCAGTTTAGCTAGATCCGTTCCTGTTATCTTCCTACTGACAGGCAGGCTTGTCTTGTTACAGTATTTACAGCTACCTGAAGAAAATTGCTGGTGTTCTTTTGATCCTATTAGTACCACAGTCAGGCAGCTAGACTATTTACAGTTAGTGCAGTGTGTCCTGCTCACAGTGTTCAGCTAGATCCGTTCCTGTTATCTTCTTACTGACAGGCAGGCTTGTCTTGTTACAGTATATACAGCTACCTGAAGAAAATTACTGGTGTTCTTTTGATCCTATTAGTACCACAGTCAGGGTGCTAGACTATTTACAGTTAGTGCAGTGCGTCCTGCTCACAGTGTTCAGCTAGATCCATTCCTGTTATCTTCTTACTGACAGGCAGGCTTGTCTTGTTACAGTATATACAGCTACCTGAAGAAAATTACTGGTGTTCTTTTGATCCTATTAGTACCACAGTCAGGCAGCTAGACTATTTACAGTTAGTGCAGTGAGTCCTGCTCAGTGTTCAGCTAGATGCGTTCCTGTTATCTTCTTACTGACAGGCAGGCTTGTCTTGTTACAGTATATACAGCTACCTGAAGAAAATTACTGGTGTTCTTTTGATCCTATTAGTACCACAGTCAGGCATCTAGACTATTTACAGTTAGTGCAGTGCGTCCTGCTCACAGTGTTCAGCTAGATCTGTTCCTGTTATCTTCTTACTGACAGGCAGGCTTGTCTTGTTACAGTATATACAGCTACCTGAAGAAAATTACTGATGTTCTTTTGATCCTATTAGTACCACAGTCAGGCAGCTAGACTATTTACAGTTAGTTCAGTGCGTCCTGCTCACAGTGTTCAGCTAGATCCGTTCCTGTTATCTTCTTACTGACAGGCAGGCTTGTCTTGTTACAGTATATACAGCTACCTGAAGAAAATTACTGGTGTTCTTTTGATCCTATTAGTACCACAGTCAGGCAGCTACACTATTTACAGTTAGTGCAGTGTGTCCTGCTCACAGTGTTCAGCTAGATCCGTTCCTGTTATCTTCTTACTGACAGGCAGGCTTGTCTTGTTACAGTATATACAGCTACCTGAAGAAAATTACTGATGTTCTTTTGATCCTATTAGTACCACAGTCAGGCAGCTAGACTATTTACAGTTAGTGCAGTGCGTCCTGCTCACAGTGTTCAGCTAGATCTGTTCCTGTTATCTTCTTACTGACAGGCAGGCTTGTCTTGTTACAGTATATACAGCTACCTGAAGAAAATTACTGGTGTTCTTTTGATCCTATTAGTACCACAGTCAGGCAGCTAGACTATTTACAGTTAGTGCAGTGCGTCCTGCTCACAGTGTTCAGCTAAAACTACAAGTTAGTGGGGTGCGTCCTGCTCACAGTGTTCAGCTAAACCTACAAGTTAGTGGGGTGCATCCTGCTCACAGTGTTCAGCTAAACCTACAAGTTAGTGCGGTGCGTCCTGCTCACAGTGTTCAGCTAAAACTACAAGTTAGCGGGGTGCGTCATGCTCACAGTGTTCAGCTAAACCTACAAGTTAGTGGGGTGCATCCTGCTCACAGTGTTCAGCTAAACCTACAAGTTAGTGTGGTGCGTCCACCTCACAGTGTTCAGCTAAACATACAAGTAAGTGCAGTGCGTCCTGCTCACAGTGTTCAGCTAAAACTACAAGTTAGTGCGGTGCGTCCACCTCACAGTGTTCAGCTAAACCTAGAAGTTAGTGAGACCTCTGCACAGTGTTCATCTAAAGCTACAAGTTAGTGCAGTGCGCCCTGCTCACAGTGTTCAGCTAGATCCGTTCCTGTTACCTTCTTATAGTCTTATCGTCAGTAGACAGGCAGTGTTCAGCTAAACCTACAAGTTAGTGCGGTGCGTCCTGCTCACAGTGTTCAGCTAAAACTACAAGTTAGTGCGGTGCTTCCACCTCACAGTGTTCAGCTGAACCTAGAAGTTAGTGAGACCTCTGCACAGTGTTCATCTAAAGCTACAAGTTAGTGCAGTGCGTCCTGCTCACAGTGTTCAGCTAGATCCGTTCCTGTTATCTTCTTATCGTCTTAACATCAGTAGACTGGCAGGCTTGTCTTGTTACAGTATTTACAGCTACCTGAAGAAAATTGCTGGTGTTCTTTTGATCCTATTAGTACCACAGTCAGGCAGCTAGACTATTTACAGTTAGTGCAGTGCGTCCTGCTCACAGTGTTCAGCTAAACCTACAAGTTAGTGCGGTGCGTCCTGCTCACAGTGTTAAGCTAAAACTACAAGTTAGTGTGGTGCGTCCACCTCACAGTGTTCAGCTAAACCTAGAAGTTAGTGCGGTGCGTCCTGCTCACAGTGTTTAGCTAAAACTACAAGTTAGTGCTGTTCGTCCTGCTCACAGTGTTCAGCTAAACCTACAAGTTAGTGTAGTGAGACCTCTGCACAGTGTTCATCTAAAGCTACAAGTTAGTGCTGTGCGTCCTGCTCACAGTGTTCAGCTAAAACTACAAGTTAGTGTGGTGCGTCCACCTCACAGTGCTCAGCTAAACCTACAAGTTATTTTTTTGCGAGCTCTGCACAGTGTTCAGCTAAAGCTACCTGTAGAAGGTTGGTGGTGTTCTCATACTACAGACAGGCAGCTGATTTTGCTAGCTGCAGTATCAGTACACACATATATATATATATATATATATATATATATATATATATATATATATATATATATATATCCCAGCTTAGTGCAGCTACAGGCCATTAGTATGTCTGGAAAGCCAAGAAGAAGAGGCAGACAGTCACAAGCCAATATGAGAGGGCAAGCAGGCTCTGTGTCTAGTGCTGGTCGTGGAGATGGTGCATCCTCATCAGCACCTGGCCGTGGGACACGCTTGGCCTTTTTTTCGGCAACTGGCCGTGTTGAGCCGCAACATGCGGAAGACTTGGTCGAGTGGATGACCAAGCCGTCCTCATCCTCCTCATCCTCTCTCACCCATGCCCAGGGTACTTTGTCTGGCAAAGCAGCGGCCTCTTCCCTCGGCTCAATGTCATCAGTGACTCCTTCCCTAGCCCCACTATGTCCTCCTGAGGAGTCCCTCGAACTGTTTGACCACAGTGTTGGGTACATGCTCCAGGAGGATGCCCAGCGTTTGGAAGGCTCTGATGATGATACTGAGCTCGATGAAGGCAGTAACATGAGCACGGACAGAGGGGGTGCCCAAGAAGGACAGCAATCTGGCAGTCATGCTCCCGCTGCTGCAGCATACTGTCAGGTTTGCTCCAGTGATGAGGAGGGAGGGGATGATGAGGTCACTGACTCAACGTGGGTGCCTGATAGGAGAGAGAAAGAGGAGGAGTTGGAGGAGGCGGCACATCACCAATGAGGCAGGATGCCCTCCAGGGGCCAGCCTAAGGGCAGCACATTGACTGCATCACACCCCAAAGCTCCACATGTGCAGGGCGCTGCAGTTTCTGCGCGTTATTCAAAAAGTTCTTTGGTGTGGGCCTTTTTTGGGACGAGTGCATCAGAATGCACCGCTGCTATTTGCAACATATGTCTCAAGCGTATCTCGCGTGGCCAAAACATCTCCCGCTTGGGTACCACATGCTTGACCAGACATATGTTGACCTGCCATGCAGTTCGTTGGCAAGCGTATCTAAAAGACCCTCACCAAAGAACAAAGAGGACCTCTCCTTGCTCCTCATCAGCTGAGATCTCCAACGCCACTATACCTTCAGTCCTCTCTGAGACCTGCACTGAGAGAAATGAAGGTGTAGGATTAGGTGTGTCACAGCCAAGTACTTGTGGGCAATCTGCTTTTGGTACACTGATGTCAGATAGTACCAGGCAAATTTCCCTGCCCCAGCTGCTGCACCGCCGAAAGAAGTTTGCTCCCAGCCATCCACATGCGCAGCGGTTGAATGCTAGCTTGGCAAAATTGCTAGCACTTCAACTGCTGCCTTTTCAGTTGGTAGACTCTGCCCCCTTCCGTGCGTTTGGGGAATGTGCGGTTCCTCAGTGGCAGGTACCCAAACGCCACTTTTTCTCACGGAAGGCGATTCTGGCTCTCTACCGGCATGTGGAAGGCAATGTCCATGCCTCGCTGGACAGGGCGGTCAGCGGTAAGGTGCATATTACCGCTGACTCATGGTCCAGCAGGCATGGACAGGGATGTTACCTAAGTTTCACGGCGCATTGGGTGACTCTGCTGGCAGCTGGAAAGGATGCAGGACAAGGTGCAGTAGTGTTGGAGGTTGTTCCACCACGCCTCCAAAATGCTAATGATTGTGACACACCTCTCTCCTCCACCCCCTCCTCTTCTTCTTCCTCCATGGCCTCTTCCTGTGCTTTGTCCTCGGAACCAGCGGTGCTCTGTAGCCGTTCAAGGGGCTACGCAAGTACGCAGGCCAAAAGATGCCATGCGGTGCTTGAGCTGGTGTGCTTGGGGGACAGGAGTCACACTGGGGCAGAGGTTCTGTAAGCTCTGCAGGGGCAGGTTCAGAGGTGGTTGACGCCACGCCAACTTAAGGCAGGAATGGTGGTTTGTGACAATGGCACCAACCTCCTCTCTGCCCTCCGACAAGGACAAATGACCCATGTGCCCTGTTTGGCTCACGTCCTTAACTTGGTGGTGCAGCGGTTCTTGGGCAGGTACCCGGGCTTACAGGATGTCCTGAGGCAGGCCAGGAAAGTCTGTGTGCATTTCCGCTGGTCATATAATGCCAGTGCTCTGCTGACGGACCTCCAAAAGGAGTTTAACCTGCCCAAGAACCGCCTAATCTGTGACATGCCCACCAGGTGGAACTCAACATTGGCCATGCTGCAGAGGCTGCACACGCAGCAGAGGGCCATCAATGAATACCTGTGCGACTATCGCACCAGGACAGGGTCAGGGGAGCTTGTTTTTTTTTCCCCACGCCAGTGGGCCATGAACAGGGATGCATGCACTGTCCTGTCACCATTTGAGGAGGCCACGACGATGGTGAGCAGTGACAGTGCATGCATCAGTGACACTGTCCCCCTTGTCCACCTGTTGGAGCACACACTGCGTGGAATAATGGACAGGGCACTTGAGGCAGAACAGAGGCAGGAAGAGGAGGACTTCCTTAGCTCTCAAGGCCCCCTTTATCCAGACAAAGTTCCTGCGTGCCCGTCGATCACACAGGAAGAGGAGGAGGAGGAGGAGGAGGAAGATTGTGTCAGTATGGAGGTGGAGCCTGGCACTCAGCACTCAGCATCAGCAGCAGTCTTTAAGGGATCAGTCCCAAGAAACACATGGACTTGTACGTGGCTGGGAGGAGGTGGCTGCGGACCATGTTGTCCTTAGTGATCCAGAGGACTCCGGACCGAATGCCTCAGCAAACCTTCAGACAATTTTTTAGTCCGCAGCCCCAAGGTATGATCGGTTCCAGCAACCATCGCCAGCGTCTGTTTTACATGGTGCAGGAATACCTAGGGGCAAGATCTGACTTGGACACCTTTCCCACCGAAAATCCTCTGGGTTACTGGGTCTTGAGGATGGTTCACTGGCCAGAGCTTGCACAGTATGCAATTGAGCTACTGGCCTGTCCTGCATCCACGTTCTTTCGGAACGTACATTCAGTGCTGCTGGAGGCTTTGTAACCGATCACAGGGTGCGTCTGTCCACCGACTCAGTCGATCGACTGACCTTCATAAAAATGAGTCAGTCTTGGATCATCACCAGCTACCAAGCACCTGATGCTGATGTAACCGAATAATTTTTTTTGAAATCTCAGATCCCTTCAAAGACTGCCTATACTGATGCTGAGTCCCTGAGAAATTATCCTCTTCCTCCTCAATCATCACGATAGCTTGTAAGAACATTTTTGGTTCTGGGCGCCACCACCAGTGCCTAAGGCACAATTTTTCAGCCCCTGTTTAACAGGGGCGTGTAATTACAGTTTTTGATGCAATACTTTGCAGCAGGGCTCGTTCCTGCATTCCAACTAGAGTGTCTGTGAGGGGTTGCAGTGTTGTGGCACCAGCACCAGTGCCTAAGGCCCAATTTTTCAGCCCTTGTTTAACAGGGGCGTGTAATTACAATTTTTGATGCAATACTTTGCAGCAGGGCTCGTTCCTGCATTTGAACTAGAGTGTCTGTGAGGGGTTGCAGTGTTGTGGCACCAGCACCAGTGCTTAAGGCCTAATTTTTCAGCCCCTGTTCAACAGGAGCATGTAATTACAATTCTTGATCTAATATTTCACAGCAGGGCCCATTTCTGCACCCACCAAGAGCGAGTGAGGACTTACAGTGTTGTGGCACCAGCACCACCACCACCACCAAAGGCCCAATTTTTCTGCCCCTGTTCAACAGGGGCATGTAATTACAATTCTTGATCTAATATTTCACAGCAGGGCCCTGTGAGGGCTTACAGTGTTGTGGCCACAACAACACCTAAGGCCCAAATTTCTGCTGAGTATATAGGGCAGGCCCCTACTTTCAAACATCTAACTTACAAACGACTCCTACTTGCAAACGGAAGGAGACAACAGGAAGTGAGATGAAATCTACCCCTAGGAAGGGAAATTCTCTCCTGTAAGAGTTAATATGGGAAAAACATTTCTCCCTTCCACTGATGCTTTCCAATCCTTGTTCCACAAAAAAACCCAAATTTTCAAAAAACATTTGTACTCGGAGTCAATCTGTGGATAGTGTAGAAAAGGAACAAAGAGCAACAGAGAACATAGACCTGAGTTGTGCCTGGGTCACGTGGTCAGTATGCCTAAAAGGGGGCAAAAATAAGCCAGTAGGATGATTATTATGCCAGATTATTATCCACTGAAATTACGTACAATCTACCAAATTGACAACCGCTTGTGGCCTCTCAAAAGTGGCTCTGGGACATGCCCAGAGAAACAAGATGACCTCCACCTGCCCAAATACCAAATAAGGGCTGGGGCCCCTGGCACGAATTCGCAGAAGCTGCTCCTATCTCTTATGAATGCCAGAGTATACCTTAGGGTCCAGACCCCGATTGGCCAAAAACACAGGGGCGGCAATGAAGTATGCATTGAGCTACGGAGGGGGGAGCGCTAGGAAAAGGCAACCGAGGACCAACCCTGGGATTATCAGCTGTAGCACTGCCGAGCTAGTTAAGCCCAACACCGGTACCACGCCTTGCCAGGCTCCAAACCTGATGACAGTGCCGCCACCCGATTATAGTGTCTTGAGAGCATGCAGATCTAAACAGAAAAGGCCGGGGTGCAAAACCCGTTGATTCGGCCAAAAGCAATACCCCTGTCCTCAGGACCCCCAAAAAGCCGGGTATAGCGCTGCCTGAGCACCGAGCTGGTACCCAACACAAAGGAGACCACGAGAGCGTGACAGATACGACACGGAAAAATGACCCATGAAGAGAAGTCTGCTGAGCACAGCAGGAGGGCTACTCTTCAGGATCCCTGAGGATGGCTTAAATAGAGTGCACAGAAAATAAAGAAAGACCTGTCGGGGTCTACCAACAACATGAAATGCTGAGTCCCAACCAGATACACCCGACAGTGTTGTGCTGATATAAGTTAAGAGGCAAAAAACAAAACCAAGTAGGAAGCCTACTGATACTGGCCTAGGGACTGAGAAAGTTCGGAATCCACTAAAGCCCCTGAGCCCGTAAAGGCTGCTGGAGCTGCCATAGCTGACTTACCAATGTTCCATACTTTTGCCAATCCTAGCCAGACGTAGCTAGGAAATAAAAGGTCGTGAACAAACATATGTATAGCGCAAGCTGACGAAATCGTGAGCAGCATGAGAACCGAGACTGCAAGAAAACTACAACCTACATGAGAACCACTGGTAGCACGAGAACATGAATTGATGAACAACGTGAGAACATGAGAATAATGCCGCGTACACACGGTCGTACTTTTCGTCTACAAAAGTCAGACAGCCTGTCCGACAGACTTCCGGCAGACTTTCGGTGGACTTTCGGCGGACTTGCGGCATACTTTCTAACGAACGGACTTGCCTACACACGACCACACAAAAGTCAGACGGATTCGTACGTGATGACGTACACCGGACTAAAATAAGGAAGTTCATAGCCAGTAGCCAATAGGTGCCCTAGCGTGGCTTTTTGTCCGTCGGACTAGCACACAGACGAGCGGATTTCGGGGTCCGTCGTAGTTACGAAGTAAAAATTTAAAGCATGTTTCAAATCTAAAGTACGTCGGATTTGAGGCTAAAAAAGTACGTTGAAAGTCCGGAGAAGCCCACACACGATCGGATTACCAGCCAGCTTTAGTCCGTCAGCGTCCGTTGGACTTTTGTAGACGAAAAGTACGACCGTGTGTACGCGGCATAAGAGTAACCTTGGAAAACATGAGAAACCTGGGAAAACGAGAGAAACATAAAAATGTGAGTTTATCATAGAAACAACAAATTGCATGAGAAACGTAACTAGTATCAGAGACAAAAATTGCATGAGAAACATAATTGCATGAGAACGTAAATTGCATGAGAAAGTAAATTGCATGAGAAACATAAATTGCATGAGAAACGTAAATTGCATGAGAAACATAAATTGCATGAGAAACATAAATTGCATGAGAAACGTAAATTGCATGAGAAACGTAAACTGCATGAGAAACGTAAATGCATGAGAAATGTAAATTACATGAGAAAACGTAAATTGCAAGAGAAACGTGAGTTTGTACGAAATACATAAGCAGCGTAAGAACAGATGAGGAGACTTGCCACCGAACAAGCCAATTAAAAACAATCACCTCAATCTGTTAACCCATAGACGTGATGGGTAATCTGCAGGTGGTAGAACATGAACAACCCAGCTGTTAGAAAGCAACCAGATAACATTACAGACAACCAGCCCAAGACATAACACCCCTGGTACCTGACAAGTATGATGATGTGGGTGCAGAAATGACAAACCAAGAGTGCAAGAATGTGAACCTAATGACGACACCCCCCTACTGTATGCAGTGAGTGAGCCCGAGCAACCTGCAGAGCCAGAACAGGAAATTAAAACGAACACTCAGGGCTAAGGTACCCACAGACCGTGGTGGGTAGTAGTAAAGGTGTAATGGTGAACGTGCACGTATGACGTATGGAAAACAGGCGAGAAGATTGTGGGACAACAATCAATTAAAACGAAACCTCAGCCCATACGGATCTGTAGACGTGACAGACCCTAAATGTGAGCGCTAGCTAACGGTAATGCAGCAAACGAAAGGCTGTGACATAAAAAGCATATGACATGAAACGTAAGAGACATGGGAAAATGAGAGAAGCATGGGAAAACGAGAGAAGCATGGGAAAACATGAGGAATGTAAGAAAAACATGAATAGGCATAAGAAGTGACCAATTGCATGAGAAACCGTAATTGCATGAGAAAACCGTAAAAATTGCATGAGAACACTGTAAAATTGCATGAGAACACTGTAAAATTGCATGAAAAACGTAAATTGCATGAGAAACTGTAAATTACATGAGAAACCGTAAAATTGCATCAGAAACCGTAAAATGCACGGGCAATCGTAAAATGCATGAAAAACCCGTAATCACATGAGAAACCGTAAAAATGCACAGGAAACCGTAAAATGCATGCGCAACTAACATGCATGAGCAACTGTAAATTGCATGAAAAACCGTTAAAGGAAATAAAAAATCATAAATCGCATGAAAACCGTAAAATGCATGCGAAACTGTGAATTGCATGAAAAAACGTAAAATAAATGAGAAATCGTAAATCGCATGAAAACCGTAAAATGCATGCGAAACCGTGAATTGCATGAAAAACCGTAAAATGAATGAGAAATCATAAATCGCATGCAAACCGTAAAATACATGAGAAACCATAATTCCATGAGAAACCGTAATTGCATGAGAAACAGTAAATCGCATAAAATCGTAACCTGCATGAAAAACCGTAAATTACATGAGAAATCGTAATTTGCATGCCCCCAAAGGACCCCCACAGAATATCATGAGATGACAGGCGATGAGCAAGTGTCATGACAACCCCACAGCCTGAATTAACCCCTGAACCCTGTGTTTGCATGCGTGGGTGGCATGAGGTAACCGGATGCTAGTAGCGTGGCCCCATGCAGGTGAAAAGGCAGCACCCACAGGCTGCCCTGTCAGCAGACTGTACCATGGACCCCCCCATCCGCATTAAAATATTAAATACCTAGCAATACCACAGCTGATCCCCTTCCCCCACAGCGCGAGTACCGGGATGGCGGCTCCCACGTGGAGGTGGTTCTGCACCGGGAGAGGAGCAGCACAGGGAGAGGAGCAGACAGGTGGCCAATCACCCCCCACGTCAGCACCGGGAGGAGCGGACAGGCGTAAATTATTAACTAAAACCTACAATACATAATTGCATTAACACGTTCAGACTGAAAGCCATTATTAGACAGTAAGGAGTACACAGTACACTTTCCCAGGAGGCGAAGTGTGATAGGACCTGAACTGACAGAATCACCATAATATTCCACAATAACCTCTACCCTCCCCACGCAAGACCCCCAGTGATACTAACCCCGAGTGAGGTAACCGAATAGGGAAGCCGAGACTCCCCTTACCTGCCCCTCTGCCGACCCAGAGGCACTAAACAGCGTAGTGGATGCAGAGCTGAGAAGCGAGGCACCGCACAAGCTGCTCCGAACCCGGAAGTGACGTCAGAGTCGCCCGGGAATGACTGATGTGGATCCTCCGTTGATGCCACCCGCCCACACCTACCGGAACCGCGACCACCAGGAGAGAGAACCAGAGAGAACCTTGCAGCCGACCATGCTGCCACCCTGCAAGCCGAAACAGGAAGTGATCTGCCGTGACCTGCCCTAACCCGGAAATGACATGTCGACAGGAGATCCTACGACCACAGGAAGGAGAAAAAGGAGGCCAGGCTTTATGCAGCCTGACTCCTCCTACAATTACAGGCTGACCTGCGGTCAGCCTTACACTTGTCATTGGGACAAAAAGTGAGGTGAAATCTTCTGAAGAGGAGAAAAGACAGCAAAACAAATGTCACAGGGGTGATAACCCTTCCCTATGTTTTCCAAAAAGCTTAAAAAAGATTTTTTGGCTGGAGCTAAACACGTTAAAAATGTACCCGCTCAAAATTACAAACAGATTCTACTTAACAACAAACCTACAGTCCCTGTCTTGTTTGTACCGCCTGTATACTGCTGTTCAGAGTATATAGGGCCTGGTGGCCCCACACCTTTCCTTGTTTTAATTTGGGTGCGGGGTTCCCCTTAATATCCATACAAGACCCAAAGGGCCTGGTAATGGACTGGGGGGTACCCATGCCGTTTGTCTCACTGATTTTCATCCTTATTGCCAGGACCCGACATTACATTAAACCCGCAAGCAGTTTTTTCCTTTAAAAATGACATTTGGTGCAGGGATGGTTCTAAACACGGGAAACACGCGCCACTTTACAGGCATACTATAGACAACCCCCAGGTACGATATTTAACCACTTCCCGCCCGGCCTATAGCGGATTGACGGCCGGGCGGTGGTTGTGCTATCCTGACTGGGCGTCATATGACGTCCTTCAGGATAACATGCCGCCGCGCGCCCGCAGGGGCGCGCATCGCGGCGATCGGTGGATCGGTGTGTCAGTCTGACACACCGCTACACCGATCTTGGTAAAGAGCCTCCGGCGGAGGCTCTTTACCACGTGATCAGCCGTGTCCAATCACGGCTGATCACGCTGTCAATAGGAAGAGCCGTTGATCGGCTCTTCCTCACTCGCGTCTGACAGACGCGAGTAGAGGAGAGCCGATCGGCGGCTCTCCTGGCAGGGGGGGTCTGCGCTGATTGTTTATCAGCGCAGCCCCCCCGCAGATCACCACACTGGACCACCAGGGATCGCCACTAGGACCACCAGGGAAGGGAAACATGTGGATGGCCAGGTATGTACCCCATGGCCATCCACATGTGCCCAGTCAGTGCCAAATCTGTGCCAATCAGTGCCCACAAATGGGCACTGATTGGCACAATTATGTTGCAGTGATGCCCAGCAATGCCACACTTAGGGGCATCACTGCCATCAATCAGAATCATCAGTGCCACCCATCAGTGTCCATCGGTGCCACCTGTCAGTGCCCATCTGTGCCCATCTGTGCCCACCTATCAGTGCCCATCCGTGCCCATCTGTGCCAACTATCAGTGCCACCCATAACTACCCATCAACGCCACCTACGAGTGCCCATTAATGCCACCTACAAGTGCCCATCAGTGCCGCCTATCAGTGCCCATCGGTGCCACCTATCAGCGCCACCTACCAGTGCCACCTATCAGTGCCCATTAGTGCCACCTATCAGTGCGCATCAGTGCCACCTATCAGTGCCCATCATCAGTGCCCGTCAGTGCCACCTCATCAGTGCCACCTCATTGGTGCCACCTCATCGGTGCCCATCAGTGCCGCCGTATCAGTGCCCGTCAGTGCAGCCATATCAGTGCCCGTCATTGAAGAAGAAAACGTACTCCTTTACAAAAAATTTTAACAGAAACAAAGAAAAACGTGCTTTTTTTCAAAATTTTCTGTCTTTTTTTATTTGTTGCGCAAAAAATAAAAACCGCAGAGGGGATCAAATACCACCAAAAGAAAGCTCTATTTGTGGGAACAAAATGATAAAAAATTTGTTTGGGTACAGTGTGGCATGACCGCGCAATTGTCATTCAAATTGCGACAGCGCTGAAAGCTGAAAATTGGGCTGGGCGGGAAGGTGTCTAAGTGCCTGGTATTGAAGTGGTTAAAGGAATATTTCACTTTTTTTTTTTTTTTACTTTAAGCATCATTAAAATCACTGCTCCCGAAAAAACGGCCGCTTTTAAAAGGTTTTTTTGCATTGATACATGTCCCCTGGGGTAGGACCCGGGTCCCCAAACCCTTTTTAGGACAATACCATGCAAATTAGCCTTTAAAATGAGCACTTTTGATTTTGAACGTTCGAGTCCCATAGACGTCAATGGGGTTCTAACGTTCATGAGAATTTTCGGTCCGTTCGCAGGTTCTGGTGCGAACCGAACCGGGGGGTGTTCGGCTCTTCCCTACACCTCAGCCATGTTCCCTGAAAGAGACACATTGGCTTGCGGAACTGCAGGCTTTTGCCACCCCGATTATATTGCGCAATGGAACCGCGATAGAATGGTGCAAAAGGATCCTAAAACAGGATTAATCTGCCAAGAGGGGAGACCGTGTATTCCTGTTGCTAGCGCCCCCCTGTTCATTGCACAATACCATGGACTAGGTCACAAGGACTGGCAGGCCACATGTGAACTCCTAGATGCAGATTTTTTCATTGCAGGACTACCTAATCTAGTCAAAGCTTTTGTACGGAGATGTGTCACTTGCATTAGGAACAATCCAACAAACCCAAAGAAATCAAAGCATGAACATCTTGAGTACCCAACAACATCGTTTACCCATTTACAGATAGACTTTACACATATGCCCAAAGAAGGAAAGAAACAACAATATACTCTTGGTCATAGTGGACATGATGTCATGATGGCCAGAAATCTTTGTCACCAACAATGGAAACGCACAAACTGTGGTGAAGATCCTCACACAGGAAATTATTCCTAGATGGGGATGTTCATAACAAATAAATTCAGACAACGGCCCAGCCTTCACAGCTAAAATCTGCCAAGATCTTGTAAAAGTACTAAAAATAGACTGGAAATTTCACCTCCCCTACCATCCACAGAGTTCAGGGATTGTAGAAAGAATGAATAGAACAATTAAAGACAGGATAAGGAAAGCTACGGGTGGGAATTTTGGCAAATAGAGAAAGGTTCTCCCAGCTGTATTAGCTGAAATCAGAATGACGCCTCACAGTGTGACGGGTTATTCCCCCTTTGAGGTACTCATGGGTAGGCCATTCCCCACACCGTGGACTAATCATCCTTTGATGCTGAAGGAAGGTGATTTGGAACAGATACAGGAGGAATATGTAAAAAAACTGATTGAAACTCTTGATATTGTTGAAAGAAGAGTAGCTCGCACCTCTCCTTCTTCTTCATACGTACCAACCCACCCGTTCCAGGTCGGTGATCAAGTTGTGGTCCAGAGTCTTCAGAAAGGTCGAAAGCCACAAGAGGTTCCATTCGGACCATTGACCAAAGTGTTAGTCGTCACCAGGACCGCCATCCTTATCGAGGAAAGTCCTACCTGGATCCAAGCCAGCAGGATAAAGAAGGTTGATCTAAGCCCAGGAATTGAAGAAAGGCTGAAAAGAGGCGAAGCAGGTGTTTTAAGTCCTCAAAAGACAAGCATAGGAATAAAGGACAGTGATGTCGCTCATTTCTACTTCTGATATTTGTCCCAGTGTGGATAATAGATAACTGTATCTATCATCCTAAAGACTTAGGAGCCTTGAAACTCATATGTGGTAAAAGTGAAGTACACACCAACCATACTGACTTTCACCCTGGAGATCACAGTAAAAGAGATGTCTCTAATGAATTGATCAAAGAAATGGGTTTTTCTGGAAAAATGTTAGTGTTAAAATTTAAATATGCTTATGCTAGAAAGTCAAGATATGAAAAATGCTGGATTTGTAGTAAGTTACACCCAGAAACTGCTAAGATCCCACTTTTAGCTGTCCCTCTAAACCTCAGGTCATTATTGAAAAATACTCTAGTCTTAAGTATTAAGAATGTCTCAGAAGGATACCGCAATCAGAGTATTATGTTTTACACTTTAGGAATGACATATGAACCCGAGTGGTGTGTTCAGTTAGCCAATGCATCCAAAGGAGTGGGTATGTGTTCCAAGTCAGTATTTAACATTTCAAAGGGTTTTCCCATCCGCACTAGTAATTTTACACATACAGGTCAGTTGTGTAGTTACAAAAATCAATCCCTTAACAACACCATTAGTAAACGTACTACATATAAGAATACAACCTATGGGATACTTGTGGGTAAACTTGTTAGTGCTGCGCTTGAGGCAGGAGCTGAGCCCCAACGTAGTTCTCTAAGAAGTTTTTCATTGGGAAACAATAAATACATATGCTGTGGTAAAATTTGTTACCCATGGATCCCCGCAGGAGTGAAAGGATGGTGTTATTTAGCAGTTAGTACCAGTCATGTCAGCCCTAGGCCATACTCAGGAGCATCACATACAAGTTACTTCAAGTCCAGTACATAGGTTAACTTATAAATACAAGAGAGAAAACCCACCTATGTTTTCTGCCTCGGATAAGATATGGACATGGTTTCCATCCTGGATAGGATGGGGCATAACCATGATGGACTAATTAAATAACTACACTAGTCTAATAAATGATGTTATGGAAATGTTGTAGAAATGATGTTATGCTCAAAGCAATTATAAGACAACTAGAGTTACATGAATTAGCTATTGAAAGCATGAGTGCAGCTCTAACAGGTTTATGTGAAATGACCCAAGATTATGAATGTTGTACATGGATTCATAATACCAGCATGGAAATCTCAGACTACTATGATGTTATTGATCAACACCGAACACAGGTAAATGAATTAATGAAACAAGCAAGGGACGTAGGTAATTATGGATGGGACCTCTTTTCTAGTTTGGGTTTAGGTGGAATGTTTTCATGGATAAAAGACATAGTGATTATGATTATTGCAGTATTATTGTTAGGATTGACAGGATACCTGATTTTCAATGTATATATAAAAGTGCAGCGCCGGATAAGAAACCAATGGTTTACTAAGTGAACATAATATGTATGTTTACACTAAAGTGAAATATGTATCATAATCAAAAAAAGCCAGTGAAAAAAATCAGGTGAAAAAAAATCAGGTAAAAAAGGTCCATACATAAAATTAATGTGTTAGTGAAAATACGTGCACAATAAAACACATAATGTGACAACAAAAAAGTTCATAAGTGAAAGTGCGAACTTGCGAACAGGCAAAAAATTTGTTTGAACACGCGAACACCGGTAAAGTCTATGGGACACGAACATGAATAATCAAAAGTGCTAATTTTAAAGGCTTATATGCAAGTTATTGTCATAAAAAGTGTTTGGGGACCTGGGTCCTGCCCCAGGGGACATGGATCAATGCGAAAAAAAGTTTTAAAAATGGCCGTTTTTTCAGGAGAAGTGATTTTAATAATGCTTAAAGTGAAACAATAAAAGTGTAATATTCCTTTAAATTTCGTACCTGGGGGGTGTCTATAGTATGCCTGTAAAGGGGTGCATGTTTCCCATGTTTAGAACAGTCTGACAGCAAAATGACATTTCAAAGGAAAAAAAGTCATTTAAAACTACTCGCGGCTATTAATGAATTGCCGGTCCGACAATACACATAAAAGTTAATTGATAAAAACGGCATGGGAATTCCCCACAGGGGAACCCCGAACCAAAATTTAAAAAAAAAAATTAAGTGGGGGGGTCCCCCTAAATTCCATACCAGGCCCTTCAGGTCTGGTATGGATATTAAGGGGAACCCCGGCCAAAATTTTAAAAAAATGGCGTGGGGTCCCCCTCAAAATCTATACCAGACCCTTCAGGTCTGGTATGGATTTTAAGGGGAACCCCGCACCAAAATTTAAAAAAAAATGGCCTGGGGTCCCCCCCAAAAATCCATACCAGACCCTTATCCGGGAACTGTGTCAAAAGCTTTTGCAAAATCCAGGTACACCACATCCATAGCCACCCCTCTGTCCAAGGTTTTACTTACCTCCTCATAAAAAGAAATCAGGTTTGTTTGACAACTTCTGCCTTTAATGAATCCATGCTGTCTGTTGCTTGAAATATTTTTTTGCAGCAAGAACTCATCTATGTGGTGTTTTATTAAACTCTTCCCGACTATAGAAGTTAAACTAACAGGTCTGTAGTTACTTGGTAAAGACTTTGATCCCTTGGTTGGTTGCTGACAGTCTGCCTGTATATGCTGGCAGTTTTGTGACACCACAGTTGCTGGATATTAATGTCAGCATGTCATTTTGACATAATGTGCAGCCAGCAATTGGGCCTTGCAGCTAGAGTTTGAACAGTGGATAGACATTGCAAAACATTGCCAGTCTCAAAGTGTGCACTGCCTTGCTTATGTAGCTAGGTTCTGGGCTACAGCAATATGGGGATAAAGACATTGCCCTTTATTCTTCTTTCCTTCTACTGAGACACTGATGTTTTGCTGCTCCATCCTCCCCAGCAGCCAGCAGGGATAGAGCTAAAACCAAGCAAGCCCTTAGACTTCTATGCAGAGTGCTGAGATTCCTGGGAGTGGTAGTTTGGTACAGCAGCCATATAATGGGACAAATGGAGTCTTGACAATACAAATCCCAATAGGCACTGTGCAAAAGTGGAGAGATAGTATTTATTAAACTGCCCACGGATGCTCTTCCTCCTGGCACCGAAGGAGTTAGAGAAAGAGCACCTCTGTCTGGATATATGCCTACCAGAGGGAGAACATACCACTGGAATAGTGCAACACCACCCACAGCACCTGCACCACTGCAGCAGTGAAACTGGAGAATCCACTCACCCTCTGCTTTTCACCACTGATCCCTGGAGGGAGGCTTTTGGGGAGAAACCCCCCCTTCTACAATGCTCTACAATGAGAGGTTACCCCAGAATCCCATAGACTGTTGAGAGGGCTATTTGCCCAATTCTGATATTGCCAGCAGGGGCTAAGCCTCTGAGAGCAGGACACCAAGTGTACCCAATGCATACTGCACCCATACTGCACTCTATACTGCACTTATTTCAAACCTAGTCTACACATATACCAACCCCAATTTAGTGAACCTTTATGCATCTGAACCACATATACCATGCATCTGTGCCGAGACTATTCCATAACTATATTGTACCTATACTGCATGTAGGTTAACTGGGACTGTTGTTAAGTGCAAAGACACTCCTAAAGAGCCTCAATGATAGCCAGCAGAAGAACATCTCAAAGGACTTCCCCTCCTGTAATATTTATTCTGCAAGCCCTCTTTGCTCCCCTACTCCCTCTAATGCCATCCTCGTTTTCTTTTGGACAGGGCATACCCAGTTTTTTCTTTTGGACAGGGCATACCCAGTTGGTCTAGAACTAACATTGCTGGAATTAATGTGCTCTGGCAGTATAGTAAAAGCACTTGGTAGTAGGGATGAGCCGAACACCCCCCGGTTCGGTTCACACCAGAACCTGCACGAACGTTAGAACCCCATTGATGTCTATGAGACTCAAACGTTCTAAATCAAAAGTGCTCATTTTAAAGGCTAATTTGCATGGTATTGTCCTAAAAAGGGTTTGGGGACCTAGGTCCTGCCCCAGGGCAATGCAAAAAAAACTTTTAAAAACGGCCGTTTTTTCGGGAGCAGTGATTTTAATAATGCTTAAAGTAAAAAAAAAAAAAGTGAAATATTCCTTTAAATATCGTACCTGGGGGGTATCAATAGTATGCCTGTAAAGTGGCGCGTGTTTCCCGTGCTTAGAACAGTCCCTGCACAAAATGTCATTTTTAAAGGAAAAAAAGTCATTTAAAACTGCTTGCGGCTTTAATGTAATGTCGGGTCCTGGTAATATGGATGAAAATCAGTGAGATAAATGGCATGGGTACCCCCCAGTCCATTACCAGGCCCTTTGGGTCTTGTATAGATATTAAGGGGAAACCCGCACCCAAATTAAAAAAGGAAACAGCAGTATACAGGCTCTGTACTCTGAACAGCAGTATACTGGCGGTGCAAACAAGACAGGGACTGTAGGTTTGTTGTTAAGTAGAATCTGTTTGTAATTTTGAACTGGTACATTTTTAACGTGTTTAGCTCCAGCCAAAAAATTGATTTTAAGCTTTTTTGGAAAACATAGGGAAGCGTGACATTTGTTTTGCTGTCTGTCCTCCTCTTCAGAAGATTTCACCTCACTTTTTGTCCCAATGACAAATGTTTTTTGAAAATGTGGGTTTTTTGTGAAACAAGGATTGGTGACAAAGCATCAGTGGAAAGGAGAAATGTTTTTCCCATATTAACTCTTACAGGAGAGAATTTCCCTTCCTAGCGGTAGATTTCATCTCACTTCCTGTTGTCTCCTTCCGTTTGCAAGTAGGAGTCGTTTGTAAGTAGGATGTTTGAAAGTATTGGCCTGCCCTATATACTCAGCAGAAATTTGGGCCTTAGGTGTTGTTGTGGCCACAACACTGTAAGCCCTCACAGGGCCCTGCTGTGAAATATTAGATCAAGAATTGTAATTACATGCCCCTGTTGAACAGGGGCAGAAAAATTGGGCCTTTGTTGGTGGTGCTGGTGCCACAACACTGTAAGTCCTCACTCACTCTTGGTGGGCGCAGAAACAGGCCCTGCTGTGAAATATTAGATCAAGAATTGTAATTACATGCCCCTGTTGAACAGGGGCTGAAAAATTGGGCCTTAGGCACTGGTGCTGGTGCCACAACACTGGAACCCCTCACAGATACTCTAGTTGGAACCCAGAAACGAGCCCTGCTGCAAAGTATTGCATCAAAAATTGTAATTACACCCCCCTGCTAAACAGGGGCTGAAAAATTGGGCCTTAGGCACTGGTGGTGGCGCCCAGAACCAAAAATGTTCTTACAAGCTATCAGCATGATCATTGAGGAGGAAGAGGATAATTACTCAGGATAGTCACTCAGCATCAGCATAGGCAGTCTCTGAAGGGATCTGAGATTTCAAAAAAAATGATTTGGTTACATCAGCATCAGGTGCTTGGTAGCTGGTGGTGATCCAAGACTGATTCATTTTTATGAAGTTCAGTCGATCGACCGAGTTGGTGGACAGATGCACCCTGTGATCGGTTGCAAAACCTCCAGCAGCACTGAATGTGTGTTCCGAAAGAACGCTGGATGCAGGACAGGCCAGTAGCTCAATTGCATACTGTACAAGCTCTGGCCAGTGATCCATCCTCAAGACCCAGTAACCCAGAGGATTTTCGGTGGGAAAGGTGTCCAAGTCAGATCTTGACCCTAGGTATTCTTGTACCATGTAAAACAGACGCTGGCTATGGTTGCTGGAACCGATCATACCTTGGGGCTGCGGACTAAAAAATTGTCTGAACGCATCGGTCAGACGACCACCTTCTCCACCGCTTCTTCTTTGACTGACCGAAGCCTCAGCAACACGTTGTCCAGAAACAGGAGTTTGTAATCTCCCAGTCTCTGGGAACGCGTTGCACAGACCTTTCTGCAAGGCCTCCCAAAGATGTTTCATCCTCTGCTCCCTCTGCGACGGCAAGATAAGGTCCGCAACTTTACCCTTGTAACGTGGATCAAGGAGGGTTGCCAGCCAGTATTGGTCCTTCTCCTTGATACCACGAATACGAGAATCCTTACGCAGGCTTTGTAGGATCAGGGAGGCCATGCAGCGTAGGTTTGCTGAGGCATTCGGTCCGGAGTCCTCTGGGTCACTAAGGGCGACATGGTCCGCAGCCACCTCCTTCCAGCCACCTCCTTCCAGCCACCTCCTTCCAGCCACCTCCTTCCTGCTGCTGATGCTGAGTGCCAGGCTCCACCTCCATACTGACACAATCCTCCTCCTCTTCCTGTATGATAGGCGGGCATGCAGGAACACTGTCTGGATAAAGGGGGCCTTGAGAGCTAAGGAAGTCCTCCTCTTCCTGCCTCTGTTCTGCCTCAAGTGCCCTGTCCATTTTTCCACACAGCGTGTGCTCCAACAAGTGGACAAGGGGGACAGTGTCACTGATGCATGCACTGTCACTGCTCACCATCCTCGTGGCCTCCTCAAATAGTGACAGTACAGTGCATGCATCCCTGATCAAGGCCCACTGGCGTGGGGAAAAAAACCAAGCTCCCCTGACCCTGTCCTGGTGCCATAGTCGCACAGGTACTCATTGATGGCCCTCTGCTGTGTGTGCAGCCGCTGCAGCATGGCCAACGTTGAGTTCCACCTGGTGGGCATGTCACAGATTAGGCGGTTCTTGGGCAGGTTAAACTCCTTTTGGAGGTCTGCCAGCCGAGCACTGGCATTATAAGACCAGCGGAAATGCACACAGACTTTTCTGGCCTGCCTCAGGACATCCTGTAAGCCCGGGTACCTGCCCAAGAACCGCTGCACCACCAAGTTAAAGACGTGAGCCAAACAGAGCACATGGGTCATTTGTTCCTGTCGGAGGGCAGAGAGGAGGTTGGTGCCATTGTCACAAACCACCATTCCTGCCTTAAGTTGGCATGGCGTCAACCACCTCTGAACCTGCCCCTGCAGAGCTGACAGAACCTCTGCCCCAGTATGGCTCCTGTCCCCCAAGCACCCCAGCTCAAGCACCGCATGGCATCTTTTGGCCTGCATACTTGCTTAGGCCCTTGAACGGCTACGGAGTACCGCTGGTTCCGAGGACAAAGCACAGGAAGAGGCCATGGAGAAAGAAGAAGAGGAGGTGGTGGAGGAGAGAGGTGTGTCACAATCATTAGTAGTGGCATTTTGGAGGCGTGGTGGCGGAACAACCTCCAACACTACTGCACCTTGTCCTGCATCATTCCCAGCTGCCAGCAGAGTCACCCAATGCGCGGTGAAACTTAGGTAACGTCCCTGTCCATGCCTGCTGGACCATGAGTCAGCGGTAATATGCACCTTACCGCTGACCGTCCTGGGTACCTGCCACTGAGGAACCGCACATTCCACAAACTCACTGAAGGGGGCAGAGTCTACCAACTGAAAAGGCAGCAGTTGAAGTGCTAGCAATTTTGCCAAGCTAGCATTCAACCGCTGGGCATGTGGATGGCTGGGAGTGAACTTCTTTTGGTGGTGCAGCAGCTGGGGCAGGGAAATTTGCCTGGTACAATCTGACGTTGGTGTACCGAAAGCAGATTGCCCACAAGTACTTGGCTGTGACACACCTAATTCTACACCTTCATTCCTCTCAGTGCAGGTCTCAGAGAGGACTGAAGGTATAGTGGGGTTGGAGATCTCAGCTGATGAGGAGCAAGGAGAGGTCCTCTTTGTTCTTTGGTGTGGGTCTTTTAGATATGCTTGCCAAGGAATTGCATGGCAGGTCAACATATGTCTGGTCAAGCATGTAGTGCCCAAGCGGGAGATGTTTTGGCCACGCGAGATATGCTTGAGACATATGTTGCAAATAGCAGCGCTGCGATCTGATGCACTCGTCTCAAAAAAGGCCCACACCAAAGAACTTTTGGAATAACGCGCAGAGACAGCAGCGCCCTGCACATGCGGAGCCTTGGAGTGTGATGCAGTCAGTGTGCTGCCCTTATGCTGGCCCCTGGAGGGCATGCTGCCTCGTTGGTGATTTACCTCCTCCTCCTCCTCTCTCCTATCAGGCACCCACGTTAAGTCAGTGACCTCATCATCCCCTCCCTCCTCATCACTGGAGCAAACCTGGCAGTATGCTGCAGCAGGGGGAGCATGACTGCCAGATTGCTGTCCTTCTTGGGCACCCCCTCTGTCCGTGCTCACGTTACTGCCTTCATCTAGCTCAGTATCATCATCAGAGCCTTCTAAATGCTGGGCATCCTCCTGGAGCATGTACCCAACACTGTGGTCAAACAGTTTGAGGGACTCCTCAGGAGGACATGGTGGGGCTAGGGAAGGAGTCACTGATGCCATTGAGCCGAGGGAAGAGGCCGCGTTACCAGCTGCTTTGCCAGCAAATAAAGCACTTGTCCCCAAGCCGTGTCATGTAATTTTTACCAATTTCACACTTTTTTGTGAAATGGTAGGGGTACATTTGTACCCCGTTACCATTTCACACGTAGGGAGGCTGGGATCTGGGGGTCCCCTTGTTAAAGGAGGCTTACAGATTCAGATAAGCCCCCACAACCACCGGGCAAGGGTTGTGGGGATGAGGCCCTTGTCCCCATCGACATGGGGACAAGGTGCTTTGGGGGGCTACCCCAAGCACCCTCCCCATCTTGAGGGCATGTGGCTTAGTACGGTTCAGGAGGGGGTCTCTCTCTCCTCTCTCCTCCCCCCTCTTTTCCTGTGGCCTGCCAGGTTGCTTGGTTGCTTGCTCAGATAAGGGTCTGGTATGGATTTTTGGGGGGACCCCCACGCCAAACTTTGGCACGGGGTTCCCCTTAAAATCCATACCAGACCTGAAGGGTGGGGACCCCCATGCCATTTTTTTTAAATTTTGGCGTGGGTGTCAGAGAACAGCAAGCACCCGTCTCTGTGCAGCAGCTGCCAATCCTTGTTCTGCTAATGCCAATATGCATGCACGGAACCGTAGCCAGAGACAAATGAGATCCAGGGTGGGCATGCACAATGGCACCTCTATACGAACGTGCGCGCGCTAACGCCCACCAGCGAGTGCCAAAGCGCTAATGTGCTAACGCGCATGAGCCAATGTATAGAGGTGTACGCTGGCGCGAATCCTGGCACACAGCACCCTATATAAACAGAGAGTCTGCCTAGCATCAGTGCTGGATTGTCTTCAGCTTGTTCCTGTGTTCCTGTTGTTACTCTGCCTGATTGATCTTGTTCCTGAAAACCCGGCTATCTTCTGACCATTCTCTTGGATCTCCCTTGCCTGCTGAACCTGCCTCTACCTGCAATACTGACCTTGGCTTGAACTTATGATTACAGCTCTGCCTCCTGATTCTGTACCTCGCTGCCCATCTATTGCCAACCTCTGCCTGTTTCTGACTACGTTTTTGCCTTCTGATTTGGTACCCCGCTGCCAGCCTTTTGCCGACTCCTGCCTGTTCCTGATTCTGCAGTTGATCCTGATCTGGCTCCCGCTGAACAAGTTTGTGATCAGCTTCCACATCTCCTCAGCAGAGGTTCCTGTATCTCCAAGTTCCAGCCTCCTGCCTGCAGACACCTGCATCCTTTCGTTGCCCTCGCACTCCCTGTACCCACTACCAGGGGTGCTTGGACCGGAACCGTGCAAGAGGCCACCCTCCGGCTCCGTTGTAAGGTACGTGACAGTGGGGTTCCCCTAATATCCATACCAGACCTGAAGGGCCTGGTATGGAATTTGGGGGGACCCCCACGCAATTTTTTTAAAAAATTCTGGTTCGGGGTTCCCCTTAATATTCATACCCAAAGGGCCTGGTAATGTACTGTGGGGGAATCCCATGCCATTTTTTTCAATGACTTTTATGTGTATTGCCGAGACCTGACAATTCATTATAGCCGCAAATAATTTTAAATTACTTTTTTCCTTTAGAAATGTCATTTTGTGCAGGGACTGTTGTAAACACGGGAAACATGTGTCACTTTACAGGCATACTATAGACACCCCCCAGGTACGACATTTAAAGGAATATTTCACTTTTATTGTTTCACTTTAAGCATTATTAAAATCACTGCTCCCGAAAAAAATGTCAGTTTTTAAAACATTTTTTGCATTGATACATGTCCCCTGGGGCAGGACCCAGGTCCCCAAACACTTTTTATGACAATACCAAGCATATAAGCCTTTAAAATTAGCACTTTTGATTTCTCCCACAGACTTTTAAAGGGTGTTCCGCGGCTATCGAATTTGCCGCGAACACCCCGAATTGTTTGCTATTCGGCGAACAGGTGAACACCCAATGTTCGAGTCAAACTCACGTTCGACTCAAACATCGGGCTCATCCCTATTTGAGACAGTAAACTAAACAAGTCAGAGTCAGCAATTAATGCACCCCAAACAACTTTGTGTGCCTCCTATATCACACGTTTAGAAACATTGCCAGTGGAGTTCTCTGCAAAATATTGTTGGATGGCCGTGCCAATTGTACCAGCAACTGCCACATCATCCAATAAGTTTTTATTGATGCGACACATCCACCATTGGATGGTCTTACAGCGCGGATGAAAAACAAGCTCCATAGGGGCGTGATCTGAGATAGTGAATCCTGAATGACATTACGTTATCAAGGTAACCCTGATAGATCATAAATATATCAATTTGGGAGTATGTCTGGTGCACCTGTAACAAATAAGATAAATCCTTTTTGTTAACATGTAAGACTCTCCAACAGTCCACCAGTCACAACTCCTGGAAAGATTTGAAGATGTGATTCCGCGAGGCTGCCGATTAAGCTGATATGCTAAAAGAAGTATCAAGGCGAGGGTCTACACAAACATTAAAGTCCCCTCTTAGTATCACACAACCCCAGGAGAAATTCTGCAACACATTAGCGATTTTGTCCAGAAAGGTCACGTCACCTCGCCGGAAATCAGGACGTATATGTTTACCAATGTTATCGGGTTGCCATGAAGAGTACCCTTCACCATGACATATCTACCCTCAAGGTCCACCAGGTGCATCTCAGGGATAAAGGGCAGGTCTTATGGAGTGCTATAGCCACTCCCTTAGCACACCTGGTGGAAGATGTGCTCTGGTACTAACTATCAAACATATAGAACGGCAGTTTAGAAATTAAGCCTAACACTGTATGTTACTACTTTCAAGTCAAACATAATGAAAGACATGAAAAAAACAAATAAATTAACCTTGATTGACCAGGGAAAAAAAACAACATATAATACTTCATCAGTAATCAAAACTACCCCAAGAAAAGCAAAGTGTAGGCATGTCACCAGCTCCCAAAAATAAAGAGGGAAGAGCTGAAGTGAAACGGTGTCTACAACCCTGTAGGGTGAGCACTCCGCATAGAAAAAGAGCGCAGTAGACCTATAGTGGGCAAGCCACACTTCAGCAAGCAACCCCTACCAGAGCCGCCAACCGCAATAAAAATAAGCATTATTACATAACCTTCAGCCATAAGTTATATGCAATATAATAAAACTCACAAAAAAGTCTAGCAGCCAGAAAAAAGTGTGGGTAAAAAAATGTAAAACAACATACTTCAATCTGCTTAAAATACCATCAAACAAGCAAGGAAAAAAGAAGGACTAGGCAGCTTCATGTCGCTCCAGCAGTCATGAAGGCAACCGGGGCAAGAGCCCAGTGGTAACAGGAGTCAAGTAGATGATTTTCTTGCTAGGGTTTTGGGAGAGGTAAACACTTCATGATTATAGCAGGGACTGTGGTCCTATAGGCTCCTCCCAAAGAAACAGACAGAGGCATCAAAAAGTTAGTCAGTATTTGCCCTTTGCATTCGGCGATCCTGGAGGATTGCAGATTCATTTGTGCTTCTGGCTCCTGCCAATCCTGGTGTGAGTTGAGATTCAGCAAGGCTTCAAAGCTTCTCCCATCAGGAAATTCCACATCTGACAGACTAAGCGTGTGCATAAACTAAGGGAGGTCATCTTTATCATGGAGGGTGGCGGAAGCACCATCTTTGGAAGATATGAGGCGAAAGGGGAAACCCCAGTGATAAACAGCGCCCGAGTTCTATAGTACTTCCAGGAGAGGTCGGAGGGTTTTCCTAATCACCAGCGTACAACAGGATAGGTCCAGAAAAAATATAATTTAGGTACCTCAAACTCTAGGTAGGATCTCTTGTGCATTCCCCGTATAATGGCTTCTTTGTCCTGGAAATGCAGCAATTTGCAAATTACATCATCATCAGCATCTGCGTTCACAGGCCCCAAAGCTCTATGAGTGTTTTCATTCTTTATGGGGTGTGGAGGAGGTTTGCCCAGGACTTTAGAGAAGATAGTGTGTAAAGATGGGATCAGACTCACTGCTTTAATGGTTTCTGGAAACCCCCGGATTCTGAGATTCTTCCTGCGACTCCTCTTTTCATAGTCATCCAGCTGAGAAATGAACCCCTTAATCCTACGATCCTGGCTCTCCAAGCTAGATTGTATACTGGAGCACAGCTATGGACTCAGTTTAGTGGGTTTCCAGGGTCTCAACACAAGCACTCAGATTTTAGCTCCTGGAAGCCGGCTTTATAGGTTTCTTCCACTTGTTTAAGGAAAGTTGCCAGGTTTCATAACTTACTGTAATGTCTCTGCAGTTTGTCAGATTTTCCTATAATAGCTTCAAATTCCCTGACTTTAGGGATGCTTTGTGTCTTTTATATTGAGAAGACTAGCTTATCCAAAAGCTACCTTTTTGGCCCTTCTAAGATTGCTGGCCATATTTCAAAGGCCTTGCAGTGCATTTTGGTTTAAGAAAATTCTCCCGGGAGAATCTGAACAAAAATTCACTGAGACTGTGAATTTTAAACTTGCAGGATTCAATTTGTATAAAGGGTATTGGTAAACCCAAACCTCATCCCTAGTGTGCAGTAATAACATAGAGGATATTTTCTGCCTCCAGCAGGCTCCAAAGACTTTGCTCTTTCCAATTGCAGCAGTACAGAAGTGCAGCAGAACAAAAGTGCATAGTTTTGAACAGCAATAACTGGATACAGCGAGTTAAAATTATTTCTAATTACCTTAAAGTATTTCTAATTGCTTTTCCTAAATTGTTTACTTTGTTAACCTTGGTATTTTGGCTGTGTTGCTATTGGTGATTGTTTACTAGGTACTGGAGTAAATGTTATTGTGCTGCTGAGGTGTTTAGTACTGGGTGTTGTCTATTAGCACTGGGTGTTGTCAATTAGCATATGTAGGAGAGGTGGGCTGTTGTCCAAATCGGTGTTGTATTTAAGAAGGGTAGCAACTCTGTTGAGTTTTACTCTGTAGACTTTGCTCTTTCCAATTGAAGCAGGACAAAATTGCATAGTTTTGAACAGCAGTAGTTTGAAAACAGCAGGAGTTTGGAGACAGACAGCTATATTTGATTAGTACCTGTGTTTGAATTGAAGTAAATATCTGTTTAAAGATATCTGCTTTAGTTCAGTGCAATACTTTTTTGTCATTTGTTTTTCGTGGTACTTTTTTGAAGCTAGGATGCTTTCCCATTTGTATGCAGATGTCTAGTCTAGGTGATGACATTGCCTGTCTAAATTCCTTGGTTTGTGCCCTGCAGTCTGAGATCAGGAGGTTGCCAGTGTGTTCTCTTGAGCTGCCCTGCAAAAAGCCACCTCTTCCTCAAAGACTGCACTGCAGAAGGGCAGTGTAGACAACTGCTGGGTCTGGAAGAGTAAGGCCTGTGAACCATAAACCATGTAGCTTTTTGTTTGGCACTGTATAACCCCTATAGTGTTCTTTCTGAGCTAGAAGCAGATACAAAGGCTGCAAATATAACTGCTTGTGAGATTGGCAACCCTTCTCTGAACAGGAAGGAGGAGCTTGAGAAAAAAAATGCAATTCCAAAAGTAACGGTTTTATCCGAGGTTGCAAACCAGGCGAGTTTTGTGGATAAGGTGTTTCTTTGGGAAATCATGTGGAAGTGTCAAAGAAATTAGGATGTTTGCCTGGTGCTACTGTTAGGAGAGATAAAAGGTGCATTTTAATAATTGTCAAAAAAGCTAGTGAAGAGTGCAATGTTGATGTTGTCGTGCACCTTGGCACCAATGATTTGTCCCAGAATGATGTGTGTTTTGTACAGAAGGATTTTCAGAATTTTTTGGACAGGATCTTCAACAGTTAGAGTGTACTGTTACATTTTAAGAGGTCTTACCTGTGCATAATGGACAACCTGAGAAAGTACTTTGTATAGCAGAGTTCAATGTTTAGTTAAAGGATTGATGCAAAGCTGAAGGTTTTGGTTATATTAGTCATGATGCTATCCAGTGGTCTGAGACTGAGCTTTTCAAGAGAGATGGCCTGCATCCTCACACAAGGGCACTGAGCTTCTTTGTGTGGAATTAAGGAATTTTTTGGACATGCATTTAAACTGAGAAATGGGGGCAGAGATGTAATTGTTTAAATGTGAGGGTTTATGTTGCTAACGACTGGGCTGATAAGGTGGTCAATTCAGTTGAAAATTTCTGGTGGTAAAAATAAGGCAGTTGATAGCAGTGTTTGTCATGTCATGTGCACTAATGCTCGTAGTTACAATGGGATCACTAAAATGAAAACTGGGTACAAAACATACGTTGAGGGAGACCAGGATATAGCAAACCATTTAAACAATTACTTCTGTTCAGTCTTCTCAGAAATAAATTGCACTAACAGTAAAAAATTGGGGAATCATATTGGTTCCAGTAATGATGGTTCATTTCTAGGATTTCTTGAGATAGAGGTAGCAGAGGGAACTGGCTCGGTTAAAGCCTAATAAAGATATGGGCCCTGATGGTATTCATTCATTATAAGAGAACTTTGATATATAGTTGTTGGACCATTAACAGCTCTTTTTAATCAATCTCTTCTAACAGGAGAAGTTCCCCATGACTGGAGGACAGCATATATTGTACCTATCCACAAGAAGGGCAGAGCGGTAGAAGCTAACAATTACAGGCCAGTGAGTTTCACAATAATTATAGTCAAGTTAATGGAATCACTCGTGAAAAGAAGGATCATCGATCACCTTAAAATACACAGCTTTCTGGACCCAAAAGCAGCATGGCTTTACTGAGGGCAGATCATGTCAGAATAATTTGATTTCATTTTTTGACAATTTTACCAGTGTATTGGACCAGGGTGGTGGACATAGCATGTCTTGATTTCAGCAAGACTTTTGATACAGTTCCACATAATGATCTAATACAAAGCTGTTGTACAAGCTAGGTCTTAACCCTTGGGTGGTTCAGTGAATATGCAGTTGGCTAAAGGATAGATACCAAAGTGTGGTTGTAAATAGTGTTCACTTAGAACAGAGACCAGTCACTAGTGGGGTACCACAAGGCTCTGTACTGGGTCCTGTTCTATTTAACCTTTATGTAAGTGATATAACTAAAGGTTTATTGGGCAAGGTATGTCTTTTTGCTGATGACACAGAGGTGTGTAATAGGGTTGATATCCCTGGAGGTGTCTGTAACATGAACCATGATTTGGCATTGCTGGAAGATTGGTCAAAGGAGTGGAGACAGCAGTTCAACATTTCTAAATATAAAATAATGCACCTAGGGAAAAAGAATCCCCTGAGAGAGTGCAACATTGGGGATACAGTGTTAGCCAGCACTACAGAAGAAAAATATTTGGGGGTGCTTATTTCAGAAGATTGCAAATTGAACAAATAGTGTGACCAAGCAGTGGGAAAAGTGTATAGAATACTAGGATGCATCACTAGAGGGATCACCAGCAGGAGGAAGGCGGTTCTGATTCACCTATATAGATCTTCAGTGAGACCTCATTTAGAATACTGTGTCCAATTCTGGAGACCTCACTTACAGAAAGATATTGATATAGTGAAAGGTGTGGGGGATAAAACATATTGAGAGCAACTCCAGGAACTTAATATGTACAGTCTGGAGAAAAGAAGGGAAAGGGGAGACAGGATTGAGACCTTTAATACAGCAAGGGGGTGAATAAGGTTCAGGAAGGCAGTCTTTTTAATATGAAACCAAAAACAAGAACACAAGGAGATGACCTCCAACTAACTGGAGGAAAGTTCAAAATCAATCTTAGAAAGTATTATTTTACTGAAGGGGTAGTTGATGATTGGAATAAACCGCCAACAGAGGTTTTCTATGTTTCTATATTTATTAAGTTGTTCTGCCTTCAATATTAAATTTGGCCACTAGATGAAGCCCGGAATGAATTTACTATTTTGCAGAAACTAGACACTGTTTAGATTTAATAAAAGTTCCCATCATTCTTCAGTCTAAGTGTCAGGGCTGGGCTCAGCCCTTCCTTCTCTGAGCTGGCCACTCAGCTGTCGGCAAATTGCCAGCTCCCATCTCTCTCCACAGTTACTCAGCTATTGTTCATATCCTGCTCGTCAGTCCTGCCTACTTAAGCCGTCCAGTCCAGAGGGTCTCTGCCTTCGCCTTGGTCAACATCACAAGAAACATCTCCTGCATCATGTTTAAAGAGTGGCTTTGCTGACATCCCTTCTGGCTCCAGATCCTGCTTTCTGTTCCACTACTTTGATCCCTGACCTCTGGCTTGGCTGACTATTCGTTCCGGTTACTGAACTCTGGCTATGTTTTGACTACGTTTGTTCTTTTTACTATTATTATTAAACAAGTGTGATTTAACTGTACTTCTGTCTCGGTCTGATTTCATGATTTCTGACACTAAGAAAAGAAACAAGAGCATCCTGGGAGCTCAGACTCCATCTTAGAAACTGCAAGAGAAGGAACCAGCTATCAGAGCACATGTTGGACTAAGACTTTTGCTCCCCCTAATGGCAGCATCACTGGTCGGAATCACTTACTGCCATCCATAGCCTAATTATTCATAGTATTTTCTGTAAATCTTTCATCTGCTGATTTTATGTACCTCTTATCTGTTTTTTCCTCATAGTATCACCCCCACCCTGATTTGTTAACCGGTTCCCGACCGGCTCATGCAGATTTACTGTGGCACAATGGCTCTCCTGGGTGAAATCCTGTATATATGCTGGTTTCCCTTTAAGAGCCTCCAGAGGGCCCACGTGCACTTGCGGAGGCATGCACGGGCACCCGCTGCACGGCGGGGGACCCAATGCACGTGGCCAAAAGGCACGATTGCCGCCGACCACGCACAATCGCGTGCATTAGCGCCAGCATGGGGATTTGTGTGTGTAAACACACAAATCTCTGTGCTGTCAGGGCAGAGGAGATATGTCATTTGTTCCTATAAAGTAAGAATAATGATATGTCTCCTCCCCTAGTAAGTCACATCCCCATACACTTAGAACACACTGAGGGACACAGATTTAACTCCTTGATTGCCCCCTAGTGTTAACCCCTTCCCTGCCAGTGACATTTACACAGTAATAAGTGCATATTTATAGCACTGATCGCTGTATAAATGTCAATGGTCCCAAAAAAGTGTCAAAAGTGTCCTATATGTCTGTTGCAATGTCTCAATACCGCTAAAAATCGCAGATCACCGCCATTACTAGTTAAAAAAATTAAAAATTAAAAAAATGCCATAAAAATTACATCAATCTTACCCATAGTTTGCAGACACTTTAACTTTTGCACAAACCAATCAATATACGCTTATTGCGATTTTCTTTACGAAAAATCACTATCCAAAGCTTGCCGCCTCAATCTTCGCAACATCTCCAAGATACGCCCCTTCCTAACCAATGACACCACAAAGCTTCTAATCCACTCCCTGGTCATCTCCCGCCTCGACTACTGCAACTCCCTCCTCATTGGTTTACCTCTAAATAGGCTATCCCCACTTCAGTCCATCATGAACGCTGCGGCCAGGCTCATCCACCACACAAACCGATCAGCGTCTGCTACACCCCTCTGCCAATCCCTCCATTGGCTGCCACTCAGTCACCGAATCAAATTCAAGATACTAACTATAACTTACAAAGCCATCCACAACCTGGCCCCCAGCTACATCTCTAACCTAGTCACAAAATACCAACCTAATCGTTCTCTTCGCTCCTCCCAAGACCTCCTGCTCTCTAACTCCCTTGTCACCTCATCCCATGCTCGCCTCCAGGACTTCTCCAGAGCCTCCCCCATCCTCTGGAATGCTCTACCCCAATCCGTCCGATTTTCTCCTACTTTATCCACTTTCAGACGATCCCTGAAAACTCATCTCTTCAGAGAAGCCTATCTGGCCCCCACCTAACAACTGTACACTTATCTTCTCCATCAGCACATCACCCACAGTTATTACCTCTTGTATCTCTTGACCTTCCCTCTTAGATTGTAAGCTCTAAGGAGCAGGGCCCTCTGATTCCTACTGTATCAAATTGTATTGTATTTGTACTGTCTACCCTCAAGTTGTAAAGCGCTACGTAAACTGTTGGCGCTATATAAATACTGTATAATAATAATAATAATAATAAAATATGTAGAATAATATATATTGGCCTAAACTGATGAAGAAATTTGTTGTTTTTTTTTTAAATTGGGGGATATTTATTATAGCAAAAGCAAAAAAAATTGCAGAGGTGATCAAATACCACCAAAAGAAAGCTCTATTTGTGGGGAAAAAAGGCGCAAATTTAGTTTGGGTACAGCATTGTATGATCGCGCAGTTGTCAGTTAAAACAACACAGTGACAAATTGTAAAAAGTGCTCTGGTCAGGAAGGGGGTAAAATCTTCCAGGGCTGAAGTGGTTAATAAAGCTTCAAAAGTACATCCAGTCTAGCTTATTTCAGAATAGGAGGGTTTAGCTGCATGTCAAGTTATACACAGGGAAACGTGTAGCGAGGACAGAACAGGATCACTGGGGAACTGCAGCACACAGCAGCAGACGCAGGCATTCAACATTCTTGGAAGTGTTTAACAAGGAAGAGCCCAATGGAGATCATAGTGCTGGGGTACGTTACACACGTCCTGCAGCATGGATTATGGCATCCCTCCAAAAGTGTCCTCAGTGTTACTGCACTGAAAGTTTTTAACCTTGATGAGATGCTTTCACCTACAAAAGGATGCAAGGCATGCAATACTGTATATTACATCCCAGAGACTGTTCGTATGATTATAGTTAAAGCTAAAGCTCAATAAGGCACTCATTTAAAAAAGATCTGCTGAACTGAAATGATGTATCTCAGTATCTACAATATGTATGCAAAAGAGTAAACTACATTCAAGCTTGCAAAAAAAGTGCACTGTATCTTGTTGTCCTGAAAGGGGGTCTTCTCTAATTTCATTTCTTTTTCTCTCTAGTCTCTAAGTCTTAAGCCTTATCTGAAAACAATTATAACTGGCATATTTGTTTAGGGAAAAATGCATTTACCTATTCGGAAATTACAACATTAATTTACATCTTCACCATCTGGAAAAACAAATGTCTCCAAATAAGATGGTCATTCATATAGAACTATTTCTAACTCATTCATTCTTCATTAGGCAGGCAGTTCATTTTTATATTTATTCTTCCTCTTGTGTAGAGAGAAAAATTATGTCTCTGAGCCTTTGTTAAGTACACACAAAGGATTTATTACAAAAAGAAATACACATAGGTTCAATAGTTTAATCTTCTGATTAATCTTCTGATGTGGTCTCCATTTGTGGGAGGTGACAGCAGTGATTATAAGAAACAAAAGAAATTATAACTGACAGATTGTATTTTAGATAACATCTCAGCAATCACTTTATCACTGAAGGTATCGCTAGAATGTATTCCCTATTTAATAAGAAATAAAATCTGAGATTTGGTTATTGAATTTTGTGTCTGAATGCTGATCTTGATCCTGGCATACAGATTACTAGGGGTTGGTTTTTCATGCAAGTATAACACTGAGTTGTCATTATTAGGTAGATTTATAAAACATATACTAGGGTAATTTGCATGCCAGAATTCAATGAGCTAAGCTGGAAATAAACAGTAGGTACAGTTGGATGTATAGGCACAATGCAGCCACCCTCAGGGATTTGCATTGGCCAGTGAAAATAGTATCTCTAATATCCTGAAATATTCATCAGATATCATAATATCAACATGACTTAGTGCTTCCATGAATCCTAATAACGCCTAAGATAATCTTAGGTGCTCTGGAAACACTACCAGTCATTGTTCTAAAGTATATACAGAGTCTGTCTGTCTGTTTCTGACTGATGAAGGTACCACATAGAGAATTATCAATTATGTTGTTGAAAGTTTCTACAGTACACCCAATCCTTTTACATTCTTGGAAAACTGAGTTTTCTTCAGATAGTTAAACAGGTCTAATTAACTGGAAACAACTTAAATTAAACTAATTTATTGTTTCACTTGAACATTTCTGAAAATAAACTCAGAAGTATGTCATACAATTTTGGCCATCTTATGACTCTCTTTTCATTCTGGAGATGAGTGAGAATGGGAAAAAATATGCACAGAAACAGTTATAATAAATAGAGAGCAGAAAAGTGCCGCATCCACTGCCAACTAGTTTCATGCCTATTTTATTTTATCCTTTTCAACTGGACAGAGATGTCAGATCAGAGTTAGCTGTATTCATATACATTTGTTGGTAAAAATTAATTTTGAATTAACCCAAGAAAACTATTTGTTAATTGTAGAGTTAATTATTCAGTCATTTTGTTATCTGTCAATTCTATCCAGGAACCAAAGCAGATGAGATCAGAAACTCCAGTCAATTTACTTTAACCAGGCTTTGTGTTCACTGAACTGCAGCATCCTGACAGATGATTTCTTCAGCTTATCTCCTCTGAGGTATTTTTATTGGACAGCAGAATGATTTGTGGATATGGGTAAAGCTGGGTACACAATACAGTTTTTTTCATGCAATCCAGTGGGTTGCACAAAAAAAAACTGTCAGCTCTGGTCTGAGCCGCTGTACTAACCATGCGAGGTTAGCTCAGTGATATCCCCCATTGAGCTGTTGTGCTCTGACAGGGGGATGCCCCCGTCAGAACACTCCAATCAGCACACTCTGCCATTGGCTGATAGCGCTAATCGGGAGTCGGTCAGCTGCTGGTTTTCCAACATGCACATCTGACAGAAGCTGACTGAATGAACAGACAGTCATACACATGGGCAGAATGTCGGGCCATGTTTTTTGAACTGGTAAATGTCTCCGGACATTCTGCCCGTATGTAGAGGGTTATAGTCAAGTGGTGTAGTGGACAGACAAGACCTTGATGAGAGCGATAACAGTTTAAGAAGGGTGATCAGAGGGGAGTTTTCTTGGTCATAAAGTCAGGAAGCCCAATCATTTAGTTTTATTCTTGGCTTGAAAGAATCCTTTACAACTTTCTTATATGTGTTTCTGGGTCAGGCTTCAGTATTCTGTCACACAATACTGTTCTGGGCCAGATTACCAGGGGGAATAGGCTGGTATAAACCTTCAAGTGGTTGTAAAGGCTAAAGGTGTTTTACCTTTATGTATTCTATGCAGGAAGGTAACAAAAACCTTCTGCATGCTGCTTCACCCACAGCCCCTCCCTTAAACTCACCTGGGCCCTCTCTCCATCCAGCCTTGGCTGTCCCAGGTCTCTCTCCTCATTGGCTGAGACAGCAGCGGAAGCCATTGGCTCCTACTGCTGTCATTCACAAACAGTGAGCCAATGGAGAGAGAGCTGGAGGTGGGTCCAAGCAACAGCTCTATGTGTCTTATGCATGATAGTGCAAGACACATGCACCATTTGAAGGTAATTGCTATTGAGGGCATTGGTCAAGGGGGAGGAGCCAGGAGGAGACCCAAGAAGAGGAGGATTGGGGCTGCTTTGTGCAAAACCATTGCACAGAAAAGGTAGGTATAACATATTTGTTATTTTAAAGAGACAAAAACAAACCTATAATATCACTTTAACACCTTCAATCTGTTATAGGCAATCATAATGTGTAAAAAAAAAAAAAAACCTGATTAATTCTCCAGAGCACTACAATGTTACTATCGTAGAAAGAAAAAAAGTAATAAAAAATCAAATAAAATAAATAAAAAAATAAAAATTGAAAATAAAAGATTTTTTTTTTTCATGCTGTCATCGGTCAGTATCCCTGATCCCCACCGCACCAGTTATATGATGGCGTTGTACTGCACTGGTGATAGTATGAAAAAAGTGATTTTTTTAATATTTATTTCTCCATTTTCTGGAAAATTATGACAAAAAAATTACAACTTCAAAAAACCCACCATGTCTCTTACTAAATACCTTGTACTGTCTAGCTTCCAAAAAGGGGTCATTTGGGGGATATATTTGTACCAGACATCTCAAGTCTCCCGAAACGTGTGGGTGACTCCTGCATTTCTGTAGCGGCTCCCGCACACCCGCAAGTGCCTCCCGATCTCCCGGGAATGATCGGTGCGGCGGGGATCAGCTGTGATCACCGATCTCCTTTGTATAGATTTTTAGCTGACAGTCGCTTCTCCTTCTATCCCTCCCGCGGCTGTCAGCTAAAAAGCTATACAGGGAGATCGGTGATCACAGCTGTCCCTCCAGCAGCACCGATCATCCCCAGCTGCTCTGTGTGCTCCTCCCAGGCCCCCTCCATGTTCTTCTCTTCCCCGTTCTCCTCCGGCCCCCTCCATGTACTTCTCCACCCCCGTTCTCCTCCGGCCCCCTCCATGTACTTCTCTACCCCCATTCTCCTCCGGCCCCCTCCGTGTCCTTCTCCATCCCCGTTCTCCTCCGGCCTCCTCCATGTCCTTCTCCACACCCCCCTTGTTCTCTTCCAGCCCTCCTCGTCCCCAGCAGCCGGATCCCCTCCTCTCCTGCCGGCTTCTGGGGGAACTAGTTAATAGACACAGTGAACAAGATCGCTCCTGTGTCCTGTGATAAATGAGCAGAGTAAACTGTGTTTACTCTGCTCAGTTTATGAATGGACAGGAGCCTCTGTCTCCTGTTCATTCATCTTTAGTGCTGAGAAAGGGACTGGGAAATCTGCATCCTCAGTCCCTTTGTCTGTCTCAAAGGGAAGATGTCAGGGGTCTGTTTAGACCCCTGATATCTCACCAAAGCCCCCCAAAAAATATAAAAAAATTGTAAAAAAATGAAAAAGTGTAAAAAAATAAAATAAAAAAAAACTACTGACACCACCCTCCCCTGCCCTACCAACACTGTCCACTGCCCCGACCCCCTCCCCCAAAAAAAGCAATGTGAAAAAAAAATTAAAAACAATTTAAATTGTAAAAAAAATCAATTATTAAAAAAAAAAAAAATCTACTGACACCATCCACATACCACCCACCCCCTTCCCCAGATGCACTGCGAAAAAATATTAAAAAAGTGATTTAAATAATATTTTGCTGCGGGGGGTGGGGGGGCGTTTGCAGGCATGAAGCACCACCTCCCTGAAATGAGTTGGCCACCTCCCTGAAATGAGTTTCTGCAGGTTGGGATGTCTATTGTACTGTCCTGACATTTTTGGGCCTCAAGATTCAGGATTTCAGATATACTGTATAAAATAGTTTGTGGACTTCCACAGACTAAATACTATACACTGACTTGGGTTATTTTCACCAAAGAAATGTAGCAGAATAAATTATGGCCTAAATTTATGAAGAACAATTATTTTTTTGCAAAGATTTTAGAAAAGCAAGCTTTAGTTCCCAAAATGTTCAGTCTTATTTTGTTTAGCAAAAAATAAAAAAACCCAATGGTGATTAAATACCACCAAAAGAAAGCTCTAGTTGTGTGAACAAAACGATAAAATTTAGTTTGGATACAGTGTTGCATGACCACACAAATGTCATTCAAAGTGCAACAGCACTGAAAGTAGAAAACTGGCCTGGGCAAGAAGGGGGTAAAAAGTGCCCATCGTTGGAGTGGTTAAGGAAGTCAGATATATGAGTGCATTGAAGACAGTCCAAAGCCTTGTGCAGATAGGCCTTGCATTTCTGGTCTTGGACTGGAATTGATAGCTCAACTCCAGTTTTGAAAATAAACCCTTAATGTTTACAATAAAAAAGGCATCTCTAGCTGTAATGCTTACCTTATCTCTGGTGCTGTCCTACTTAGTACCTCTTCTCCATCAAAATATGTCCTCAGTTATCCTGTGTCATTAACTTAAAAGACTTAAAAAAAAAAAAAACGAGTGACCCTTTAATTAACAAACATGTCATACCTACCTCCTCTGTGCAGTTGGTTTTGCACAGAGTGGCCCCGATCCTCCTCTTCTGGGTTCCCTCAGTGGCGCTGGTGGCTCCTCCTCTTCTCGCGGGCCCTGTCGGAGAAGCCCTCTCCTTGGGGACACCCGTGCGGGCATGCTCCTGAGTCCTGCTGCTGCGTCTATTGACACAGACTGCCGGACTTGGCCCCGCCCCCTATTTCCCACATCATTGGATTTGATTGACAGCAGCGGGAGCCAATGGCTGTGCTGCTATCAATCTATCCAATCAGGACATGAGGCACCGGCCGGAGCTGGTGTGCTTGTTCCCATCGCGGGAATTACGGGACTCAGGTAAGTAAAAGGGGGGCTTGGGGGGGGCTGCTGCATGACAGGAGGTTTTTCACCTTAATGCATATGCATTAAGGTGAAAAACCTTGAGGGTTTGCAACCTCTTTAAGACACTGTGAATGCAGGATGTCATCATTTGTCACTTTGCATCACTGAGGATGACCCTTGCCATGAGAAGATTTAAAAAGAGACCCTGCGTGTAACATTTATGTCCCGAAGACTTTATAAAAAGATAAGAATGAAAAAAAAAAAGCAAGAAACAGCAGGCTTCTAGGAGGAAGCACAGGAGGATTGCGGCTGAACATGAGTTAGGCTTTAACTTTGTCTACAATATTTATGTATATCCACATCATTGCGTTGTAGGAAATTACCCTTAGTTTTTCCATGTGTTTTGTACATTATGAAATTCACATTCACCTATATAATGCTGTAAACTTGTTTACTTTTATTTCCTCTTTATAAGTCTGCAAATACAGTTATCTTATAGGAACACAAGTATGCATGCTGTCAGGTACAGCAACACCATAAGAGGATTACTTTTCTATTTCATTACCATTCTTTTCACTGCGGATTGTTGAAGAATGTTGTGGAAAAAAAAGCAGTAAAAGAAGCTATAACTAACATTTATTCAAAACTTTACATATACAGTACTTTTTTTTCCCTTTATTTTTTCTGTGTTACTGGTATGAAGTCTGCAATCTGCAATTTTTCTGCATGTAGGTCTAACCTCTCATTAGACCAGATTTTGGACAGATGGGGTAATTTTCTCACTTTGTCTAAAACAGAAGCACAGTAAACTGTTTTATTAACATTTTAATTAATGTTTCCAATATGATTTTAACTGAGATTTATCATGACTGACGGATACAGATGTCATTTTACCCCTAATACCACCCCACATACACTTTTTCCCCCAATAACTCAAACCACACCGAGCTTGGAGTTTAAAAGGCCGTAGTGGCCTAATTTATTTAACAAATAATCTTAAGTATAAAAATATAACATATAAACATTATCTATCATAAAATAGAAAAACATCAACAACAAACAACAACATCTTTTAAAACAACCTGTTTAACCACTTGACAACTGGGCACTTAAACCCCCTTCGTGACCAGACCAATTTTCAGCTTTCAGCGCTCTCACACTTTGAATGACAATTACTCAGTCATGTAATACTGTACCCAAATGAATTTTGTGTCCTTTTTTTCATACAAATACAACTTTCTTTTGGTGGTATTTGATCACCTCTGGGCTTTTTATTTTTTGCGCTATAAATGAAAAAAGACCGAAAATTTAGAAAAAAACGCATTTTTCTTCGTTTCTGCGATAAAATTTTGCAAATTATTACCTTTTCTTCTTCTTTGGGGCGTGGCTGTGAGTTGTGACGTACTTGCTGTCGGCCACACAGGAGAATAGGATACGAGCGCACGGAGGGACGGAGGTTTCCCGAGGGAGGGGTGAGAGCACATCCAGCAGCTGTACACCTCGGGTCCGCCGTGACCATTGTTATTGTTGAATCCACTGAGTTGAAGTTTGCTGTGCATTACACGTTCTGAGCTTGTTTAAGGTTTACACAATGTGAGTGCTATGTGTGAAGTTTGCATGAGTTTTAATAAATTTTCATTGCGGAATTACACTATTGGAGCATTCATTCTCTTTTATGTGGATCCATTGAACATCATCCTTGTGAGCTTCGTATGCAATATTTACCCAGGAGTGTGGTAAAGAAAGCTCGTTTTGCCTTGCATGAAAGTGCTGGCATTTTATTTTGGTGAGTGCATGTCTGGAGAGTGCGATTCACTAGCACAGTGGTGAGGTGGAAGGAGCACGGAGTTACTCATCATTTTGACATCTATCACTGAGGAATCATTTGTGTGGGACATTTGATTGAATATTTTCATCGTCACCAGCTTAAATCACCTACAGCCTTTATTAAGGGCTGGTTCCATTCATGAACTGTTTTTGGAGTTGTTGAACTTTGCAGCATGAATTGAACTATATGCACGATTTTATATTGCTGTCACTCATATATATGTTTTTTCACCACATTTTTTGCATTATAAGAGGTTCTATTTATAATATTTTTCTTTTGCAGGTTTTTGTTTTTGTTTGGTCCGCCATTCATTTGGTGTACCATACACAGATAATTGACCCATCATTAGAGGGTGTCACCATTATATTACTAATCACACCCTGATCAACTACATCTAGTCAATCTCTTGACTAAATAGGGGTGTGATACACGCAGATGATAGATTCACCTATTAGATCACATCACTATTTTATTCTGCAGTAGCACATTTCATTATGTTCCTATTCACATATATTTCTGAGGTATGTTACTAATTTAGCGTGTTACACTCAGATCACTAATACTATTAGAGGGTGTCACCACTATTGTATACTGCAAGGTACACAATCACACTATATATATATATTGTTTTAATTTTATTCTTATCTTTAGAGGTGTGTCACATATAGGTGATTGAGTCTTTGATAGAGGGTATCACCATCTTTGCACATTGTATATTTGTTTCACACATATATATATCCTTTTTATATATTTTTTATATCCAGAGAACGTGCTAATCACCAGATATTGCCATTTATGGTGGTATAGCTAGTTACATCTGGAGTGTTTTTGAGCGCCTGCTAATTTATCCTAAGTGTCGGTGATTGTTGGTATTCAACCGATATTTAGGATTAAATTTATTGATTATAATTACTCAGTCATGTAATACTGTACCCAAATGAATTTTGTGTCCTTTTTTTCATACAAATACAACTTTCTTTTGGTGGTATTTGATCACCTCTGGGCTTTTTATTTTTTGCGCTATAAATGAAAAAAGACCGAAAATTTCGAAAAAAACGCATTTTTCTTCGTTTCTGCGATAAAATTTTGCAAATTATTACCTTTTCTTCATAAATTTTGGCCACAATTTATACTGCTACATATCTTTGGTAAAAATAACCAAAATTAGTGGATATTATTTGGTCTGTGTGAAAGTTATAGAGTCTACAAATTGTGGTGCAAATCATAAAAAATTGATCACACCTGATGTACTGGTGGCCTATCTCATTTCTTGTGACCCGAACAAGTCAGGACAGTACAAATACCCCTCAAATGACCCCTTTTTTAAAATTAGACATTCCAAGGTATTCAGTAAGATGCATGGTGAGGTTTTTGATGTTGTCATTTTTTCCCACAATTCTTTGCAAAATGAAGATTTTTTTCTTCTTCCTCCCATAAAATTGTCATTGTAATTGGTTATTTCTCTCACATGGCATGTGTATACCACAAATGACGCCCCAAAATACATTCTGCTACTCCTTCTAAGTATGGCGATACCACATGTGTGGGACTTTTTCACAGCCTAGCCACATAGAGAGGCCCAACATGCAGGGAGCACCATCAAGTGTTCTAGGAGCATAATTGACACATCTAACTTGTTAACTACCTATTACACTTTTGAAGGCCCTGGAGCACCAGGACAATCGAAATGCCCACTAAATGACCCCATTTTGGAAAGCTAACACCCCAATGTATAATCTATGAGGCATAATGAGTCTTTTGAATGGTTCATTTTTTTCCAGAAGTTTTTGGAAAATGTGGAAAAAAATGAAAACACATTTTTTTTTTACACAAAGTTGTCCATTTATAAGCTATTTCCAACACATAGCATGTACATAGCAAAAATGACACCTCAAAATACATTATGCTACTCCTCCTGAGTATAGCGATACCACATGTGTAAGACTTTTACACAGCCTGGCCACATACAGGGCCACAATACTGAAATAGCACCTTCAAGGGTTTTAGGAGCATAAATTACACATCTCATACCCACCTATTACACTTTTGAAGGCCCTGGAGCACCAGGACAATGGAAACGCCCACAAAATGACCCCATTTTGGAAAGCTAACACCCCAACGTATAATCTATGAGGCATAATGAGTCTTTTGAACGGTTAATTTTTTTTTCCAGAAGTTTTTGGAAAATGTGGAAAGAAATGAAAACGCATTTTTTTTTTACACAAAGTTGTCCATTTATAAGCTATTTCCAACACATAGCATGTACATAGCTAAAATGACACCTCAAAATACATTCTGCTACTCCTCCTGAGTATAGCGATACCACATGTGTAAGACTTTTACACAGCCTGGCCACATACAGGGGCACAATACTGAAATAGCACCTTCAAGGCTTTTAGGAGCATAAATTACACATCTCATTTCTCACCCACCTTTACACTTTTGAAGGCCCTGGAGCTCCAGGACAATGGAAACGCCCACAAAATGACCCCATTTTGGAAAGCTAACACCCCAACGTATAATCTATGAGGCATACTGAGTCTTTTGAACGGTTCATTTTTTTCCAGAAGTTTTTGGAAAATGTGGAAAAAAATAAAAACGCATTTTTTTTTACACAAAGTTGTCCATTTATAAGCTATTTCCAACACATAGCATGTACATAGCAAAAATGACACCTCAAAATACATTCTTCTACTCCTCCTGAGTATAGCGATACCACATGTGTAAGACTTTTACACAGCCTGGCCACATACAAGGAACACCGTCAGGTGTTCTAGGGACACATAGCATGCACATACCAAGAATTACACCCCAAAATACATTCTGCTGAGCAAAGGGTAAAAAAAAAGATTACCTGTGGTTTTAGTAGCACAGTTGTCCACAGGAGGATAGCACTGGTCCAGGCAGCAGGCAGGGACTTGGTCAGCAAAAGCGAACGCAATTGTCCAGGCAACAGGCAGGAACACTATCCATAGTCAGTACAGGCAGCAGGCAGGGATACTGTCCATATACAGTCCAGGGTCAGTGCAGGCAGAGATTGTCAGCAGTGCCAAAATATTGATCCTGGTAGTAGGCAGGAAAATGGTCCATCCATGTGGTGTGGTCAGTTCATGCGACAGGCAGAGGCATGATGGCATAGGTCCTACAGGCAGCAGGCAGAAGTAGGGCCTCGTTCAGGACAGAATGGGGACAGGGGTAGAGGCTTCTCCCACCCAAATCTCTTTGAAGCCTCCGAGTCTCCAGACCCTAATCTAGGAATGAGAAAACAAAAAAAATGTTTTCTTCATCCAGAAAAACAATTCTGGAGCCCCTCACATATGTGAGACCCCTGTGTTATGAATCCCACTAGTCCAGTGGCAGGGTACAAGATCAGTCCAAGAGGCAGGCAAAAAGGATGGTCAAACAGTCCAGGGTCAGTTCCAGATCAGGCAGAGGCATGAACAGAATCGGTAGGCAGAAGCGTGGTCGAAAAACAAGCCAGGGTCAGTTCCAGATCAGGCAGAGATATAAACAGAATCGGTAGGCAGAAGCTTGGTCGAAAAACAAGCCAGGGTCAGTTCCAGATCAGGCAGAGATATAAACAGAATCGGTAGGCAGAAGCGTGGTCGAAAATCAAGCCAGGGTCAGTTACAGAGCAAGCAGAGGCATAAGAGGTGTGAAGGTAAATGGCAGGAAGTGAGGGTTATGTTTACCATACTAATAATTTAGTGAAGTATGGTAACGGCGGAAACAGTCAACTATACAAAGGCCTGGTTGGGAAGGACATTGGGGACAATAAAAAGTAGTGTCTCTTCTCACTCCTCCTTTGGTGCACACCAGGCATTTTTTCTGGCGTTTTTGGCCTGTTGGTCTGGGGGGGATTTTTTCGGGAAAGTGGCGTTCGGACAGTCTACTAATCACATCGGATCGAATGGTTTCTGGTGTTCGGGTATATAAGGGCAGTGATGATTTCCTCCTGGTATCCAAGGAAGGATTTGGGGCTTGCAGTGGATTTATGATAAACAACATAGCTGTTATATATGACCAAATTGAACAAATAAATCAAAACTTTTTTATACCACTGGTATGTTCTTCTCGTGGCAAGGTAGGGTTCGAGCATCTGGTCGTTGAAGTCGACACCCCCCATATACTTGTTGTATTCAAAGATGCATGTGGGCTTTTGGATTACCCCATTCCTCCTGGTTATCTCCACAACGGTGTTATTGTGGATTGATGAAAGCACGCAGATGTCCCTTCTGTCCCTCCACTTCACAGCCAGAATTTCCTCATTCCTCAAGCTCGCCATCTCCCCTCTTCTTAGCTTTTTGTTCAAGAGGCTTTGAGGAAAGCCCTTCCGGTTCTTCCTTATGGTGCCACATGCTGGAGTCTTCTGTCTGTGAAGATTTCGGAACAGGGGCAGAGTAGAATAAAAATTGTCCACATATAGATGGTAGCCTTTCTCCAGGAGTGGGTTTATGAGTTCCCAAACCACTTTCCCACTCGATCCGATATATTCTGGGCAATTAGGGGGATGTAGCTGGGTGTCCTTCCCTTCATATACTACGAAGGCATAGGTATATATTGTAGCTCGGTCGCATAATTTATACATTTTCACCCCATAGCGGGCCCTTTTGGTGAGAATAAATTGTTTTATGCCCAACCTGCCACTAAATTTGACCAGGGACTCATCCACACATATGTGCTGGTCTGGGGTAAATAACTGGGGGAAGATATCAGAAAAATATTTTAGTAGTTAGCGAATTTTATATAGCTTGTCAAAATGTGGGTCATTTCGGGGAGGGCACTGGGTATTGTCATTGTAGTGTAGGAATCTCATAATCATGAGATACCTAGCTCTGGGCATTACAGAGGAAAAGATGGGCATGTGGTGGATGGGGAGGGTAGACCAATAGGAACGTAATACATTTTTTTTGGTTAGTCCCATACAGAATGTGAGGCCCAAAAAAATTCTAAACTCCTCCACTGTTAGGGCTCTCCATTCGTAGGGACGGACATAATAGGACTTTGGGTTACTTGCTATGTATTGTTGGGCATATAGATTGCACTGGGCCACAATCGATGCAAGCATGTCCTCAGTAAAAATAAGGTTGAAAAAATCTATTGGTGAAAAATTTTCTGTATCCACCTGGACTCCTGGCTGGGCAGTAAAAGGGGGAATGATAGCTTCTCCTGAATTAGGTGGCAGCCATAAGGGATTCTCAAGGGAGTAGGGAAGGCTGGCATGGGACCTAACCCTTTGGGCCTGAGGTGACACCCCACTGGTAAGTGGCCTTTGTCGAGGTACTGTGGTGCTGGTGGATGGCACTGCGGTGCTGGTGGATGGCATTACGGTGATAGTGGATGGCATTGTGGTGATAGTGGATGGCATTGTGGTGATAGTGGATGGCATTGCGGTGCTGGTGGATGGCACTGCATCCTCACCAGTACGTCTTCGCCTGGCGGGCGGACTCTCATCCTCCTCTGAGGTTGTCAGTGTACCACTGCTGAGGACAGGCTCGCAGTCAGTCCACGTCAGACTCAGAATCTGAATAGTAATCTGAAGCGGAGAGCTCCCCGTTGCCTTTGTCGGCCGCAAGAATATTATATGCCTCCTCTGCTGAATATACTCTTTGTGACATAGTGATGAAAAATGGCAGATATGTGGCACTGATGACACGTGACACTGGCAGATTGCACTGGTGATAGATGGCACTGATACGTGACACTGATGTGGTAGGTGACACTGGTGACACTGATGACACTGATGTCAGACAGGTGGCACTGATGACAGATGGCACTGACAGATTGCACTGATACGTGGCACTGATACGTGGCACTGATACGTGGCAGGTGACACTGACAGGTGGCACTGATGTGGCAGGTGACACTGATGTGACAGGTGACACTGATGTGACAGGTGACACTGATGTGGCAGGTGACACTGACAGGTGACACTGATGTGGCAGGTGACACTGACAGGTGGCACTGATGTGGCAGGTGACACTGACAGGTGGCACTGACGACAGATGGCACGGACAGATGGCACTGATGACAGATGGAAGCAGTAATGAGCACTGTGGCACTGATGTGGCACTGATGTGGCACTGTATGGGCACTGTAGGGTGTTTCACTAAAGGCTCGGCACTCACAGTTATTACAGATTGCTCTCTCTCCTCACACACGGATGATCTCATATGTTTACATTTGAGATCATCTCTCATTGTAAGCTCGGATCGCGCTGTAAACGGCCGCTGTGATTGGCCGTTTACGGCGATCTGTGACTGGCTGTGTCTAAGGGACACGGCCAGAGCAGAATTTCCCTGATGCGCGCTCCCGGGAGCGCGCATTGCGGAAGTGAACAGGAGGACGTCCAGGGACGCCCTCCCGGCAATTGGAGTCTGTGCTGTAGCCATCTTTCGGCTATAGCGCGGACGCCTAGTGGTTAATCATCAAGCGTTGGTCTGAGCAATATCTTAATAATCCTCTGTGTCCATAACAGGACTAGCACTGCGGTCCCATCAAATCTATCAAATAGGCCTCAAGCCGACAAGCTGGCTCAGAGACTAGCAATGACCGCAGTGCCCCATTATCACTTCCCAGCTAACCTCCGTTGACCGGGAACCACCATCATGAGCCATATCAACCCTATCTCCCAAAAAGACTCTTACTTTTTGCCATCTACCTTCTTTTTGCCCAGACCAATGCCCGCCATCTTTTTTTTTTTTTAACTTAACCATAACCAGATCTACCCAACCTTAATCTATCAAAAAAGGGGAGGGTGGGCGGGAACTTTCTTCAGCCACTGTTACTCCCCCCTGGGCGGGGTTAACCTATAAAGCCCTGCTTGATACCTCCCCCTCGGTTACTTTAATACCAACCCCTAAACTATTAACTCCCCTGTTACCACAGTCATGTATGCCCTCCACTATGCATTACATGCTGTTGCTACGGGCTTTTCTGGACAGTTATTGTGTTAATAAAATATTTGGCATCTCACAATAGTAAAATATATTTAACAAGGTGTTGTCTCTATCCTAAATGGTATATTTGATTGTATCATGATCAGATTAAAATGTATATATAAATGAGAAATAAATGTATAACAATAGATGACAAAAATGCTTAGAAGTCTAATGCCCTGTACACACGGTCAGACATTGATCGGACATTCCGACAACAAAATCTATGGATTTTTTCCGACGGATGTTGGCTCAAACTTGTCTTGCATACACATGGTCACACAAAGTTGTCGGAAAATCTGATCGTTCTGAACGCGGTGACGTAAAACACGTACGTTGGGACTATAAACAGGGCAGTAGCCAATAGCTTTCGTCTCTTAATTTATTCTGAGCATGCATGGCACTTTGTGCGTTGGATTTGTGTACACACGATCGGAATTTCTGACAATGGATTTTGTTGTCGGAAAATTTTATAGCAAGCTCTCAAACTTTGTGTTTAGGAAATTCCGATGGAAAATGTGTGATGGAGCCCACACACGGTCGGAATTTCCGACAACAAGGTCCTATCACACATTTTCCGTCGGAAAATCCAACCGTGTGTACAGGGCATAACTGTCTGACTGCCAGATAATTGTGCAACTTTGATAAATAAAGTGGCACATTGACAGGCGTTTATACCAGACATACTGTATATAGACAAATAAATAAATCATGTGCTGCGCTATCCCCTTAATGATCTGCTGAACCTGCAGCAAAAAACCTAAAAAACAAAATTGTTAACTAAAGTGACATGCCTATAAATTCAATCCCAAGAATAAAAAATATATATATATAAGCGACTGTTGTTGTCATACAGCTTACAACATCGTATAGCGTGAATATACACACATTTCATGAAAATATAAATATTGATACAAAAGTGATCCATAAAGTGCTCAGGTGCATATAGGTCCATGATATTCTGACCATCCAGGGTCAGTTTTCAGCATCCTTAATACAAAGAAAATAAACGAGACTTGATAGGTGACTGTGAATATAGCGATCTTCAGCAGTGATTACACTCAGGTGCTCCCCACCCCAAGGTAATGGGCACTCACCTCAGAGCATGTGACTTCGAAATTAAGTTCGGTCAGTACACACTTTTGAATCGTCAAAACGGATTCCAGGTCAGGTTGCCAGGTCCAAATATTGCTCAAAGATGTGGCATCCTCATATATAAATATCAAAAAGAGACTTCCATAGTGTAATAATGTTTTAAAAGATTTTATTGAATGCAAACAAAGCCCTATTCTAGGGTACTCACATGGGTCTGGTGCGTTAGTGCACCGCTCTATAGCATGCCTTAATAGCGCCAAGCCGTGGATGAGATCGTGTGCTCCTACTCCATATGACAGACCAGCTGCCTCCTGCACCAGCTAGTCCCTGGGACCAAGCCAAGCCATGGATGAGATTGTGTGCTCCTACTCCATATTAAGGATGAGCTCTGGCGTGTTTACACAACCCACGTGCAGAGCCCGTCAGGAAGTCGGCACTACGCTGCGCTAATCACAGGCAGTGAGACATTTCCCGATCTTTGCAGCCACGCATCGGGACAATGTCTCACTGCCTGTGATTAGTGCAGTGCAGGGCCGACTTCCTGGCGGGGTCTGCATGTGGGCTGTGGGAACACGCCTGAGCTCATCCTTACTCCATATGACAGACCAGCTGCCTCCTGCACCGTCCAGTCCCAGGGACTGGACGGCGCAGGAGGCAGCTGGTCTGTCATATGGAGTAGGAGCACACAATCTCATCCACGGCTTGGCACTATTAACCGCTTGCCGACCGCCTCACGCAGATATACTGCAGCAGAAGGGCTCGTACAGGCAGAATCACGTACCTGTACGTTCCCCTTTAAGAGGCGGCCAGCGTGCGTGCACGCGGCAAGCTCCGTGAGTCGGGTCGCGGGTCCCACGGACTCGATCGCCGCGGGGATACCAGCAGTCGCCTCACGGGGAGGAAGAACGGGGAGATGCTAATGTAAACAAGCATTTCCCCGTTCTGCCTAGTGACAGTGTCACTGATCTCTGCTCCCTGTCATCGGAGCAGAGATCAGTGACATGTCACACATAGCCATGCCCTTCACAGTTAGAAACACACCCCTAGGACACACTTAACCCCTACACTGCCACCTAGTGGTTAACCCCTTCACTGCCAGTGTCATTTACACAGGAATCAGTGCATTTGTATAGCACTGATTGCTGTATGAATGACAATGGTCCCAAAAATGTGTCAAAAATGTCTGATGTGTCCGCCATAATGTCAAAGTCACAATAAAAATTGCTGATCGCTGCCATTTAAAAAAAAAATATTAATGAAAATGCCATAAAACTATCTCCTATTTTGTAAACGCTATAACTTTTGCGCAAACTGATCAATAATCGCTTATTGCAATTTTTTTTACCAAAAATATGTAGAAGAATACGTATCGGCCTAAACTGAGGAAAAAAAATGGGTTTTTTTTATATATTTTTGGGGGATATTTATTATAGCAAAAAGTAAAAAAAATGCGTTTTTTTTCAAAATTGTCGCTCTTTTTTTGTTTATAGCGCAAAAAATAAAAAGCGCAGGGGTGATCAAATACCACCAAAAGAAAGCTCTATTTGTGAGAAAAAAAGGATGTCAATTTTGTTTGGGAGCCACGCGCAATTGTCAGTTAAAGCGACGCAGTGCCGAATCGCAAAAAGTGCTCTGGTCAGGAAGGGGGTAAATTCTTCCAGGGCTGAAGTGGTTAAGGCATGCTATAGAGCGGTGCACTAACGCACCAGGCCCATGTGAGTACCCTATAATAGGGCTTTGTTTGCACTAAATACAATCTTTTAAAACGTTATTACACTATGGGAGCCTCTTTTTGATATTTATATATGAGGATGCCACATCTTTGAGCAGTATTTGGACCTTGCAACCTGACCTGGAATCCGTTTTGACGATTCAAAAGCATGTACTGACCAAACTTAATTGCGAGGTCACACGCTCTGAGGTGAGCGGCCATTACCTTGAGGTGGGGAGCACCTGAGTGTAATCACTGCTGAAGATCGCTATATTCACAGTCATCTATCAAGTCACGTTTATTTTCTTTGTATTAAGGACGCTGAAAACTGACCCTGGATGGTCAGAATATCACGGACCTATATGTACCTGAACACTTTATGGATCACTTTTGTAGCAATATTTATATTTTATGAAATGTGTGTATATTCACACTATATGATGTTGTAAGCTGTATGACGACAACAGTCGCTTATATATATATATATATATTTTATTATTGGGATTGAATTTATAGGCACATCACTTTAGTTAAAAATTTTGTTTTTTAGGTTTTTTGCTGCAGGTTCAGCAGATCATTAAGGGGATAGCGCAGCACATGATTTATTTATGTATCTATGATTCTCACACGTTAGTATGGTACGTGATTAGTGCTAGCAGCTGTCATCACTCTATTATAAGGTAGGGGATCTTTGATTTGGTAGCTTGCAACACCTTTACTACTTTGACATACTGTATATAGACAAATATTTGCAAGTGGTGAAAGCAATGTGAGCAATAGGGCCCTGATCGGCACTTGCATTTTGTAAAAAAGACTAAACAGGTTATCCGATTGGCCACTTCAATTTTTTCCTTATAATCCTTTCTCAAGTTTAATGCATCACCTTCATTGTGAGCAGTGATTGATCTTTTTATGTTTCACATGTAGAGATCTCTTGTATAATTGTGTTCTCCCGCTTCACATAAAGTGAGTGGTCATTTTGACATTGATGTTCCAAGAGTCAATCCTTGCGTGAATTGTAGAGAAGCCAATTCAGCACATTGAACAGGTTCAACCCTCATGCCTTCCTTTCTCAATGAGAGATCTGCTCATCCATGGTCGCTCATGAGAATCCCTAAATCTGGCTGGGCCCATTCTGTATAGTAAATAGTAAAAAACAATGGATATAAAAATATGTATAGAATAAGGGGGATATTTTCAAAGGATTTGAAATTACATTTGCCAGGAGCCATTCCCCCTGTTTGTAATGCACATCCGCTAAGTGAAAAACACTTAACCCGGGTTCACACATGTGCGGTGCGAATTGAAGCTCCGGTTTTGAAAAATCAGTTGTTCAGCGGTTCGTCTGCGTTTTAGCTGCGGATCAGCTGTGAATTCGTAAGTAACCCGTGAGTGTCTAATTAGAGATGCAAATTTTGAGCAGGCCAATCGCTTGTTATCTATTTGTGAGGCTGCTTATAAAAAAAGGAAAATTTATTATCAAATACTTACCGTAATTTTCCTTTCCTGATGGACTCCATGGCAGCCTACGTGTGGGTTAACCCCGTCTCCTCTCCAATGCTATAGGACCCCATACCCTATAAGATTGAGCTCACCTGAATAGACTGTGTTCAGTAACTAGCCTACTCTTTGACCGATGGGTTGGGACTCCGTCTGCCATGGAGTCCATCAGGAAAGGAAAATTACGGTAAGTATTTGATAGTAAATTTTCCTTTTTCCTGACAGACTCCATGGCAGCCTACATGTGGGAAATAACTAGCCAATCCACACGGGTAGGCATGCTAAACAGCAATAAATTTCATTTTGACCCGTCAACCGACAGGAATTATAACCAAAGTCCACAGAAGATAGCAAAGCAGGCTCAATATCGTAATGTGACGATAAAGTTTTAATAGAGGCCCATGAGGCCGCTTTGTAGATCATGTCTGGAGCCACATGCCGGGCTGCTGCCCATAGTGTCGCTATACCCCTGGTGGAACGTGCCATCACTGCTTCCAGAAGATCCAGGCCCCTAGTTCTAAAAGACTGATGGATGAACTAGATGATATAGGCCACAGTTGTTCTAGCTGAAGCCCAATTCAGTTTGTTACTGCCAAAGTGCAGGTCGGCTGAGTGTCTAAAAAGGGAAGAAGCAGCTTGCAGGTATACCGACAGAATTTTGCCCATGTCCAGAGGATGAACTTCAGCTGACTCCTGGTCCTGAATGTTGTTAGGATGATCTCTTGGTCTTCATGGAACTTTGAGGTAATTTTTGGATTTGAGCTGAGTCTAGGAATAAGGACCATCCGGATCGGAAAGAAGGACAGAAGAGGTTCTTTGTAATTTAGGGGCGCGACCTCCGAGACCCTCTTGGCCAAGGTAACAGCTACAAGGAAAGTGATTTTAGCCAAAAGGTCTCCAAATAGAAAAGCGGGGAAGACCCCGTATTTACTGAGTTCAGTCAGTGAGTTGTGGACAAGAGGAAGATCCCAATTGGGGAACCTTGGTTTAGTTTGAGGGCTGAGTTTTAACTCCCTACGGAATCACTGCTGGATAAAAGGGTGAACAGTCCACGAAGTACCGGAGAAGGCCGACAAAGCTGAGACTCGGACTCTTAGAGAGCTGATGGATAGAGACAAATAAAGAAAGCCAGAGATATCCTGAGCCTTGGATTTCTTCCTGATCTGCCCGAAGAATATGATAACTTGACCGATTTGGCCCATCTTCTTCTATAGACCTAACTCGTGCTCATCCCCGTAGAGCTCATGAGAGTGGAAATCATCCTTGACCTGCACCCTGCATCGGACAAGGGTGCAGGACTGCCACTTGAGAGGGAAAGTCCGGCCCGAGAGGGAGATGCAACGGGTCCCGAAAAGCTGAGATGGCACAGGAGGGGAAACCAAGGTTTGCTTCCGCCAGTAAAGGGCTACTGCCACCATTTTGACTGCTTACGCATGAGGTCTCGAAAGGACCTGAGGATTATTAGGAGCTGTGGAAAGGTGTATGCCCTCTTGAAACTCAATTGATCTGTCAGAGCATCCATTCTGGAGGCCTAGCTGCAACGACCAGCTTGAAGTTACCTGGGAAGAGAATAGATCCACTTCGGGATTGACTCCCAGGGACAGAATCCACTTCAATGCCTGCCTGCGAAGAGACCACTCGTTAATGTCTTAACCGAATGCGCAATAAGAAATTCGCTCGGACGCTCTGGACCCGGGGGAAGTAGGCCGATGAAATGTTGTCTAGGCCCAAAACCTGAAGGGCTCGACCTTCCAGAATAGTGTGGAGCTTTGAGTGCCTCTATGACTCCTCACATAGGAGATTGCCATTGTGTTTTCCATCTTCACTTTTTTTTTTTTAAATCTCTTTCGTCAAGTATAAGACATACAAACAGACAAACACCATTACATCTACCACAGCACTGGGGTGTCGTCCATTCTTAATAATACTGATTCTCCCTTCTGGAGATGGGAGAAGGACTGAAGGGCACACTAGGCTTGCTGAAGTTCCATGATGTACTGGCCTGGGTTGAGAGAACACGTACCCTTGAGCAAGATCCAATCTGCAGAGGGCTCCCCAACCGGTACCGCTGACATCGGACATGACCTTGACACGTAAGGTGGGGCAACAGAGTGGCAATTGGGCAGGTTTTGCGCTGAAGCCACCAGAATAGGCTGCTCCTCATCGTTGATGACATGTGAATAGGTTAACTGTTGCCTCCTGATTTCTATTACTGCAGAAAACCTAACTGGAAAGGGAATAATCTCCGCAAGGACTACTTTACCATAGAGGTCGCGGAAACCGACCAGCCGATAGATTCTTGCACTATAAGGCCCTCAGCCCTGAAGGGATTAGAGACCACAAAATTCTCTCCTGGATGACAGTGATCTTCCCCACTGGGAGAGAGATGGAGCCTGTAGCAAACTGGGCCCCAAAGAACATCTGGCGCTGGACTGGTTCTAGGTGTCTTTTTCCTAGATTTAGGAGCCAACCGAAGCTGGTCAAGGTGGAGATTAACTGTTTCCTGTGAACCAGCAGCTGTACTTTGTCTTAGGACAGCAACAGGAGGACATCGGAATAGTGATAAAGACGTACCCCTCTCCTTCTGATGAGGGCCATTATGGCCAGAGGAATTTTGCGAAGACTCGGGTGAGGTTATCAGCCCGAAAGGGAGGTAGAAGAACTGTCGATGGTCTTGAGAAACTCCTTTGCCACCTGAACACGGAGGAAAGCATCTTTAAGTCAAATGAGATTAGCCAATCGCCTGTCCGTACAGATGGTCAACAGAGCCTATATTTGGATCTTCTGAATTTATATACTTGTTACTTAGATGTTACTTAGATCTAGCACTAGATGCCATAAATCGTTTAGCACTGTATAACGAAGAGGGGAAGGTATACCCCCTGGAGTTTTTCATCCCTTGGGACGTGTACCACTGCTCCCTGAGACCACAGTGAGTCCACGTAGGACAGTAACGTCTGCTTCTTCTCTTCCGACCGAGTTTAGCAGAGTGGAATAAATCTGGGTGGAGGAGTAACAGTGAAGGACCATGCGTTGCTTGAACAACCGTTTTGACGACCCAGTCGTGATTGAGGCCACCCAGGCGTGCCGGAAGAGGAGCAGACAAGCCTCCCTGCCTGAACTGTCTGGGCGGGCGTAACCTAAAAGAATTAGCCGGTTCACCGCTACCGGACGCCTGGTTGTTAGCGGGTTTTTCGGAAGGGCACTTGCCCTCTGCTCCAATTCTTACAGAAGCCCCGGCAGGCCTTTTACAGCAAGCTTCTCTCAAGCGTTTGGCACCTTCTGTACTGAGGACTCTTCAGACCGAGCCGGTGCCTCTCGTGGGAAAGGCGTAACCATAAGGCCCGTTGAACCGCGACTGAGGACCCTTTAGTCCAAGCCAACAGGGGGATCGGATTGACGCCAGCTCCAGCTCCCTAACCGCTGCACTTTTGTGTTCTGAAACTCCATTTGAGAACAAAACCACGTTCTCTGTCCTGGTTTCCGTAGCCCTAGACATAGCTGCTAGAGCCAGGGCAGGTTTACAAGTCATGTTGGCATACTCATACGTCCTTCTTGAGGTCTTGATACATTTCTCTCAAGCCTGTCCAAAAGGACACAGCATCTTTTAAGGTAGAGTAACCTGTTTTTCCAGACGCAAAAATGCTGCATCAATGAGGGGAGTGTTTTCCAGATACTTTGCTCTTTTGCCTTGAAGGGATACAATCTGGAGGTTTTGAATGACATAGAAGTTCTCTTGTCCATCTTGCTCCACTACTCATTCTTTAACTCCGTAAAGAAAACAGAGAGAGAGAGAGTGTTCTTTCTCCAGGCGCTTAAAGAATTGGTTTGCTTAACTGGGGGTGGAAGGATCTACCTACTTAAGGGCTTCCATAATCGCTTTGACTCGTGGAGGAACCCGAGAGACGTCAATGCTTCCGACATATTCGTCCCCCCCTAAATCGCCAACCGAGGAATCCGGAGAAGCAGCGTAAGGCTGGGAAGGACCCGGATCATTTGGGCCACGTCAGCCAAGGAGCCAGGTAGAATATACAACTGGCTCAATGTGTGAGATGTATCCCATTTCCTTAGTTACTGCTGCATCACACATTTCACAAGAGACTCCACATCATTGTTATCTGTCTCTTTTTCCCAAAACCGCCCATGCATAACACCGGTCACATAAAGACTTACCCTCTGGAACTCGTGTCCCATATCTCCAGCAGACTCTGTTATCCGAGCAGCTGTCATGGCGGTGGGTGCGGTGACTGGAGGAGGAATGGGAACGTCTCCTCTAGATGGAGGAGGAATGGTAACATCTCCTCTAGTTGAAGGAGGAATGGGAACATCTCCTCTAGTTGGAGGAGGAATGGGAACATCTCCTCTAGTTGGAGGAGGAATGGGAACATCTCCTCTAGTTGGAGGAGGAATGGGAACATCTCCTCAAGATGGAGGAGGAAAGGTAACATCTCCTCTAGTTAGTTGGAGGAGGAATGGTAACATCTCCTCTAGTTGGAGGAGGAATGGGAACATCTCCCCTGCTGTTGTAATGTTGTGGCCTGGCAAGGTCTCTGTCGTTCTGGATCACGACCTGAGAAGGCTGAAAAATAAAATGTGGGGAGGGGGAAGGCGAGATATGAAATTAAGATGCCAATACTTTGCAACCGTAAGCTCAACCCCTCCCCTCACCTGCACGTACCATGTGCGTGAGGGCTGGCCACACGAAGGCGGAGACTTGTCCATAACCTTTGGACAAAACGTCAAGAGACGGACGGTCTGCAAAAGACCTGAAAATGCCAAAATGTACCAGAGCCAGCCAAAAGAGCAAAAGATTATATAATCTTGCTTACCCCCTTTTTTTTTTTTTTTTTTTTTTTTTTTTTTTTTTAATAATAAAGAAATATACTTATTTAAACATTACTTCCATCTCTTTTTTTTTTTTTTTTAAATACACTTATTTTATTTTTATTTTTATTTATTTATTTATTTTTTTTTTTTTTAAGAAAAACGTTTCCCCTTGAGGGAGAAGGACTAGGCACTCTGAGGCATTCATCAGGGCAGACCAAGGCTGGAGGGGCTGGAGCTGCTACTGCTCACTGCCTGGGGAGGTCCCATTTTGACAGGAGCTAGCAGCCGTTTTTGAATCCCCCGCCTGTGACATCACCGCCCCCCACCTTTCGCCTGCGCAGTGGGGAGGTAGCCGAACGGCGCCCGCACAGCCACCGGGGTGCCTGTCAATCTGCGCATGCGCGAGCCAAGCCTCGCGCTGAGGCTCCGGCGCCTGCGCAATGACGGTGGCGGCCATGACTCGGAAGCACCGCGGCGAGCTGGAGCGCAGAAGCATTCCAATCGCCATGAGGGGTAGCTGGGGATACGGAAAGGCACTGGTAAAAGTGAAAACAGGGGCTACAAACAAAAAACACATAGAAACGACTGCCATGAATATAGGAAGAAAAAGAGTCGCAGACCTTGCCAGCCGTTGATGCGTCCATGTTCAGGCATACAGAGGCAACCTCCCCTCCACCAGTGGGGTATCTAGTGCCTTAAAAGCTTCTCGCCCGCCCGTGGCTGGGTCCTGAGCTGCACCGCAAAATGGTATGCCAAATCCCGGAAATATCCAACCGGACGTGAACAGGAACAATCGTGTGTGTAGGTCCATTGGAGGAGGACAAAAAAGGAACACAGTCTATTCAGGTGAGCTCAATCTTATAGAGTATGGGGTCCTATAGCATTGGAGAGGAGGTGAGGTTAACCCACACGTAGGCTGCCATGGAGTCCATCAGGAAAGATTGATTTTTCTGGGCACTTCCTCGCTGTCCAGGAGTCTGTATTGTGTGGGTTATTTTTGTTTGCAAAATGTGTGCTGCTCTGCCCATGATAATGCCAACAGCAGCAATCTTGCTGGAAGTAGAGAAGAGGAGAAGGAGGAGGAGAAGAAGAAGATACTGGGTTCATCCCATAATAGCAAATCGGGAGGAGAGAGGCCAGTTCATGATCCTGTATGAAGATCTCCATGGGCATGATGAAAAATGTTTTAATTACACGTGCATGTCAATAACTAGGTGAGTAATTTGCCAAACAATACATTTTTTACATGCATATTTCCATAGTAGGGGAAGTTTGAAAAAGACACAAGTTCATCAAGTTTAACCTATGTGTGTGATTATATGTCAGTCTTATATTTTTAAAAAGCGTGGTGTTCCCACCCCCACTAAAATCCATACCAGAACATTATCTGTGCATGCAGCCTAAAAGGCCATGAAAAGGGGGGAGCGAGCACCCCCCTCCTGGACAAAACCAGACCATATGCCCTTAACATGTGTAGTGTGTTTTGTGCCCCCCAAAACACCTTGTCCCCATGTTGATGGGGACAAGGTGCTTTGTGTGGGGGGATCCCATCCCGTTTTGTTGTCCAGTTTGGGACCAGACAATTTTTATTGTTAAATTCAGCTGCCAGTGGCTAAATCTATGTCCAAATGATGACACAACTGCAAATGACATTATATCTTTTTTTTGATGCCACTTCTTTAACATTTTTATTTTAATTAAGGATGCAGGCCTTCTTACAAATAATAATGTTCTTAAACACTTGCCTTATTATTTTTAAAAGTGTATGTCAAAATTTGTTTCAGACATGAATCTAATAAAAGACTCATTTTTGAATTAATTATGACGAATTGCTTGTATTAATGTCCCCTCACTTGGAGCGTCATAACACGTGCTACAGAACAAGAATCCAGCCTGCTGAAAGATTACTGATCACATTAAGGTACTTTTCCCCACTGATGTCCTTTGTCATGTGAATTTTGGAGCATGCAATCTATTTTTTTTAACTATTCAAACATGTGTCATTCTAAATATATAACCCAACAAACGTTGGCGTAATAATGATTTATTCAAGTATCCTAAAATTGTAAAAAAGTATAAAATTTGCTCATGTAGCCAACATAAATTAACATTGAACAAAAACAAAAAATAAGCATGTCTCTCAAGTAGGCCTCTTGAACATAGTTATCAAAAAAGGTGTCCTCTTGGTCCTCAACCTTGGACAGACCTCATAAATCACAGATTGTGATATTTTTTTTTGAAAGGGGCCTCATTGGAGTAGTGACTGGCGGAAGCCTGGTCATCACTTGCAGTGCTGGGAGCAGGCCTTGCCTCGCCATGTTGACTTGTCACATACATACCAGGATTTTGGGGGGGGGGGGCCTGATTGAAGGAATTGGGGATGGGATGGGATAGGGAATGTTACTGTGTGTCACTTCATATCTGGAGGTTGCCTTTTCAAAGCTAGAAGGTTAGGATGGGGGATTATAGGGGTAAGGTTGGTGTTGTTGTTCTGGGTAGTGGACGTATCTGGGGTAATTAAGGGGAGGTCTTGGTGATGGCACATATGGCACTTTAAATGAAGCTTCCTCATATGGCTGTGAGAAGGAGTGCAGCACTTGCTCGATAGTGCATCACATTTCAAAGTAGCGCTCAGGTTTGACTTTTTTTATTAGAGGGACAAAACTGAGCGCCAGTATAGTATCCAGACATAAAAAAGCATCCACCTTTTCAGACATGTTTTTCAACATTTCAAGTAGGCGCTCACTTATGTCAGGTTGCAATAGAGGTGGTCGCCTCTGTTGCACTTTGGCTGGCAGAACAATGTCTGCAGGAGCAGAGGAGGGCCCAGGGATAGCCTCTGCCACTGCAGATTGCTCATCTGGGTTTGTTTCCCACAGATTCGAGGAGCTTTGCATTTGTGAGAAATCATCTGTACCTTCTTCAAAACTAATCTGGGCTTGGGCCTCCGGTTATGCCTCCAGTTGGTCATCCATAAAATCTTGTTCCTCCCAACTAGCTTCTGTCCTGTTTTAAAAAAAAACAGTGTAACTTAACTTGGCATAATCAAAGTTAAGAGGTTTGCAAATACATAGATGATATAGATGAAAACTTACTCCCTCATCTCCACAATGGGTTGCAGATATTCTAAGTCCTTGGCAAACTTATAGGGCACCCTAGGCGCTGCCCCCGAGCCACTCCTTGCTTCTTTGAAATGGCACATATATTTGCGGTAAGCATCACGCATGCTGCGCCACCTTGTCTGTAAGTAGCGCACTGAAAAAAATAAAAATTAAAATACATTTTATTTATGTTTGCTCTTAGGTACCTAGCAACAGGAAATTCTTTTGGAAGTTTGCGCTTTGAATTTAAGGTTGGGAAATCAACTATTAGTGGCATCGTTAATGAAACCTGCCTAGTCATATGGGAAGAACTGAAGGATTTGGTTATGAAGAAGCCAAACAAACACGAATGGTTGAAGGTAGCGGAGCTATTGTGGGAGCGTTGCAACTTCCCCAACTGTCTGGGAGCCATTGATGGGAAGCACATCCGCATCCTTAAGCCTCCAGCTAGTGGGAGCCAATATTTTAATTATAAGAAATTTTTTTCGTTGGTATTAATGGCAGTGGCAGATGCCAATTATAAATTTATTTATATTGATGTGGGTTCTTATGGCAGCAGCTCGGATTCTAGTGTATTTTCACATTCCTCATTTGGCCGCATGCTGCATGAGAATACACTAGACTTGCCCAATCATTCTCCCCTGCCCGGAAAAACAGATCCTTCCCTCCCACATGTATTTGTAGGAGATGAAGCGTTTGCACTTGCAGAGCACATGCACAGGCCTTTTTCTAGTAGCTCTCTGACAACAGCAAAAAGAGTGTTCAATTATAGGCTCACTAGGGCACGACGAGTAGTTGAATGTGCATTTGGTATACTATGCAATAAGTGGAGATTAATGCATACTTCAATAAATCTCAGTATTGACCATGCTATCAGTGCTGTTAAAGCAGCCTGTGCACTGCACAACCATGTGCGTGAACGTGACGGATATCTATTTGAGGATTCCCTGAGCCATAACATGGAGGCGGCACAGTGTAATGTTACTAGGGGCACCACTAGTGGTACACATATTCGTCTTGAATTCCAAAACTTCTTTATGTCCCCAGCTGGGGAGGTGCCTTGGCAGATGAATTCTATCTAATCATAAAAAGTGTGTATTGGTTTGCATTATATTATCAGGGCCTTTACAAAGTGAAAAGTGTGCTGTAACAAATTAATATTTTTTGGTCATTTTGGTTTATTTAAATAAAAATAATGTTGTTCACATTTGTGTTGTATTTTCTTTTGCTAACCTAAGCGAATCTTAGCCTATTATTATTATTTAGGGACTCCTCCGTCACCGTCTGACGCCGTTATGTGCCCAATATTGAGGGCATGTGGCCTGGTATGGATTTGTGGGCGAACGCACGCTGTTGTTTTTTCTAATATTTGAATAAAAATGGACAACATAAATAAACAGGACAGCATTACAGGTAGTGAAAGGCAATAAAAAACTTACATTTGTCAGCATGAACTTGGGATGAGCACATGCTTCACTCTGGCAAGATGATTCTGGCAATTTCCAGCCATGCACGTTTTTTAAGAATGTTGTCCTTATATTTAGGATGCCGGGTGTCATAAATCATCGGTTTGTCCCTCACAAGTCTGATCAGCTCCTCACAATCCATGGATTCCTTGGCCTTTGAAGCCACTTTTCTCTCTCTTTTTGCCATGCTTCCTCCAGTCAGCACAACAAAACAGACAGGGGAGGAACTGGAAGAGGGGGAGGTGTAGGAGGAGGGCAGATCATTTATGTTTACACCGCAACACAGCTGCGAATCAGATGCGTGCCCATAGAAGATAATGGCCTTGTAATTCGCACCGCAATGACCAGAAAACGCACATGTTTTTTGTGCAATGCGCAGTGCGAATGCAACGCACATATGTGAACCAGCCTCATTCAAATTAACCTAGTTTAAAATGTCCTGCGAGTTGGATGCATTGTAAACCACATCTAATTTGCATAGGTGTGAATGGGGGCTTATTGTTTTGGGCTCCTGGATCCTCTATCCCCTTAAGGGAGTTATATGTGTGCAGATTATGTGCACAGATTCTTGGTGTAACGCAGCAAGAGAAACTTTAACAAACCACTGTAATAAGCTGGGAGATTCACTTCACTTCACTGTGCCCATCAAATGCTGCCACTGTGCCCCATCAAATGCTGCTACTCTGCCCCATCAAATGCTGCCACTGTGCCCATCAAATAGTGCCACTGTGCCCCGTCTAATGCTGCCACTGTGTCCCATCAAATGCTGCCACTGTGACCCCCCCACTCGCTCATCATCTGCCCAGCACTTACCATATCTTGGTGGTGAGTCAGGCATTCAGGTCACAGCGGCAAGCGGTGGGACCTTGCAGCGGGACAGACATCGACTCCTTGGTCCTCCATGCGTCTCCTCCCCTCTTCCTGATAGGTGTCCAATCACAGCGCCTGTCTTTTCAGCCAATCAGGTGATGGGTAACAGATGCATGAATCTATCCATTATTCACAGAGGGGGGTGGCTGGAGAGAGGGGGCGTGGCGCCTGTGCGCCCTTTGTCACGTACCAGGTTGGAGGCTGAGGTGACGACAGGGCTCCACTTGGGGCTGAGTGCAGAGTACCCCTGGAGTTGGAGACAGAGGTTGCTATTCCCAGAGATGCACGGGTTGCCTGCCAGTGAAGCTGTCTGATGATTCCAGGAGCGGACACCCAGGAGCAGAGAAGGTGGTCACAGCCAATGATTCTCTGGAGGTACTGGTGGATCTTAACAGGTGGAAAAGCAGAGACGTCGTCAGAAGCCAGGCCAGGGGTCAAACACAGGAAGGCAGTCAGAAACAGAGGCAGGAGGTGTAGTTGTGATCAAGCTGGGGTCAAACACAGGAAGTCAATCTGGAACAGACAAGAGCAGGTCCGTGAAACAAGCCGAGTTTAGAGACAGGAGAGAAGCCAGAGCAGGTCAGGATAAGCCGAGTCAGTAACAGGTAAGCAAACAGGAGCAAGGAACACAGGATACAGAGCTGACGATAATCCAGCAATTTATGAGCGCTATTGGAGTCCTTATATAGGCAAGCAAAACACTGGTAATTAGCACATTTTGTGTACGCACATTAGCCGTCGCTAACGTGCGTTCGCCGTTATGTGCCGATTGCTAATGTCCATGCGCGGATTCGCGCGCCCATAATGGATATTGGCATACCTGCCAGTTCTTCTCCAGTTTCATCCCTGACAATTTTAATGGATGCACCGCCAGTGAAAAGTATACTCTCTCATTTGAAGTCCATCAGTGCTTCCTGGCCTTGGCACTTTCCTGCAAGGCTGTTATCTGCTGCAGCTGGATGAGCTCGCAATAAGGGGATGAGGAATCAGAGGAAGAAATCCTGGTTATTCTAAATGCCCTGTTGACCATTTAATATGGTCCATGCTATCTGGTAAGGAGCCAACCTTATCTTGTTTAATGGGTGATGTCACTGTGGTGATCAGCACTGGATGTACCAACAATCTATTTCTTGGTTTGCTTAGACTTATTGGATAAGAGGGGCATCTATTTTCACTTGAATATGGGACTATGCACCTTATAGGTATATATTTTTTGGGATATTGCACATGAATTACCAACTTTCTAGATTATTTACTTCATGAATTGGGACTTTTTATTTGTTTTTAGGATTTGATTATTGTTTTTTCATTATACTAATTCTATCAGGTTGGTAATTATTTATGAAAATGTAAATTTGTATTTATTTCACTTTATGAATTGAGATCGTTTTCATTCATTTATTTTAGTTTCATGCACATCATGTTGTATTGATTTAGCGCCACACTATTTGATTTATTTATGCACAAATTTGGTATTACAGATTTTGGTGTAGGCTGCATTTATGTGTTAAAATCTTCCACAGCTCAGAATTAACTTTGTTTTTACTTATTGTTCACTAGGAAAACTATGGAGAATAGGGATGTATCACTTAGCAAAGTAAAAGTTAGCTAAGTGAAAGAGATAAAGCTGTGTTCACCTTAATCATCCGATTGAATGCAAACAAAATCTTGTTTTTTACATTTCCCCTTGTACACGACATACAAAAACAAAACAAAAAAACAGAAAATTGTTTCAAACTTACCGTAATATTCTTTTCCTGGTGCCTATCCATGGCAGCATACCTGTGACAAGCTCCGCCTTGGCTCCTCCCTCAGGACCAGTGAATATTATAAAAGAAAAGGATTAGTGCACTCCCAGCATTCTACGTAATATAGCATACCGAGGGTAGGATTGCATGCTGCCATGGATAGGCACCAGGAAAAGAAAATTACGGTAAGTATGAAACAATTTTCTGTTTTTCTGGTGCCTCCATGGCAGCATACCTGTGACAAATATCTAGCTGAAATGGGTGGGATGATGCATAGTAAAAGATTTATTTGAAAAAGGATTTAAAATAGGCAAATACCGGCCTGATAGCCTGTCTGCCAGTTTCTACAGATAAGAAAGCTGCGGGTCTACTCTGTAACGTCTCGTAAATGCATATTGGGATGACCATGATGCTCCCCTTTAGATCGTTTTTATGGATACATCTGCTCTGGCTGTCCAAGAGGCAAAAAACATACAGCCCAACTGAAGAGGGGGTTCTAAACCCCTAGCCAGGGCCGATCCCAGCCGGGGTGCATGGGGTGCAGTGCAGCCAGGCGCCAGAGAGGTGAGGGCGCTGAAGCGCCAGAGTGCTCCCCTCCCTCCTCTTCCTCCTCTCTGTGTCCAGAGGCGGCTCCCTCCGCAGGACAGCACCGCCGCTGTATTTTTTGAGGCTCAAGCCCGCCCCCCCTCCTCCTGTCAGAGAAGGAGAGCAGCCGCCGGAGATCGGAGCGGTTGGTCTCTGTGTGGAGAGAGACCAGCTGTGAAGTGACATTGCTGGGGGGGCGGTCCATGCCTGACGTGTTCTCCTCCTCTGTCTCTCACTCTCTCCCAAGCCTGTCTCCATCTGCTCTCCACCCGGGCAGTGTGGCTGCACACTGTCCTCTCCTCACTAACTGCCGCCCGGGTGTTTTTATGTACACTAATGGAGGGGGGGTCTCTACTAATAGAGGGGGGTCTGTCCTGGGGGGGTCTGTACTAATGGAGGGGGGGTTTGTCCTGGGTGGTCTGTACTAATGGAGAGGGGGGCGGTTTGTCCTGGGGGTTCTGTACTAGTGGAGGGGGGCTTTGTCCTGGGGGGTCTGTACTAATGGAGGGGGGTTGTCCTGGGGGGCTCTGTACTAATGGAGGGGGGTTTGTCCTGGGGAGGTCTGTACTAATGGAGGGGGCTTTGTCCTGGGGGTCTGTACTAATGGAGGGGGGCTTTGTCCTGAGGGGGTCTGTACTAATGGAGGGGGGGTTTCCTGGGGGGTCTGTACTAATGGAGGGGGGTTTGTACTAATGGAGGGGAGTTGTCCTGGGGGTCTGTACTAATGGAGGGGGGGGCTTTGTCCTGGGGGGACTGTACTAATGGAGGGAGGTTTGTCCTGGGGGGGTCTGTACTAATGGAGAGAGGGGGCGGTTTGTCCTGGGGGTCTGCACTAGTGGAGGGGGGGGCTTTGTCCTGGGGGGTCTGTACTAATGGAGGGGGTGGCTTTGTCCTGGGGGGTCTGTACTAATGGAGGGGGGTTGTCCTGGGGGGTCTGTACTAGTGGAGGGGGGGCTTTGTCCTAGGGGTCTGTACTAATGAAGGGGGGTTGTCCTGGGGGTCTGTATTAATGGAGGGGTTTTTTTTTCTGGGGGTCTGTACTAGTGGAGGGGGGGGCTTTGTCCTGGGGGGTCTGTACTAATGGAGGGGGTGGCTTTGTCCTGGGGGGTCTGTACTAATGGAGGGGGGTTGTCCTGGGGGGTCTGTACTAGTGGAGGGGGGGGCTTTGTCCTAGGGGTCTGTACTAATGAAGGGGGGTTGTCCTGGGGGTCTGTATTAATGGAGGGGTTTTTTTTTCTGGGGGTCTGTACTAATGGAGGGGGGTTGTCCTGGGGGGGTCTGTACTAATGGAGGGGGGTTTGTCCTGGGGGGGTCTGTACTAATGGAGGGGGGGTTTGTCCTGGGGGGTCTGTACTAATGGAGGGGGGTTGTCCTGGGGGGCCTGTACTAATGGAGGGGCGGTTGTCCTGGGGGGGTCTGTACTAATGGAGGGGGGTTAGTCCTGGGGGGTCTGTACTAATGGAGGGGGGTTTGTCCTGTGGGGGTCTGTACTAATGGAGGGGGGGTTGTCCTGGGGGGGTCTGTACTAATGGAGGAGGGTTTGTCCTGGGGGTCTGTACTAATGGGGGGGTTTGTCCTGGGGGTCTGTACTAATGGAGGGGGGGGTTGTCCTGGGGGGTCTGTACTAATGGAGGGGGGTTGTCCTGGGGGGTCTGTACTAATGAAAGGGGGGTTTGTCCTGGGGGGTCTGTACTAATGGAGGGGGATTTGTCCTGGGGGGTCTGTACTAATGGAGGGGGGTTTGTCCTGGGGGTGTGTACTAATGGAGGGGGTTTGTCCTGGGGGGTCTGTACTAATGGAGGGGATTTGTCCTGGGGGTCTGTACTAATGGAGGGGGGTTGTCCTGGGGGGGTCTGTACTAATAGAGGGGGGTTTGTCCTGGGGGGTCTGTACAAATGGAGGGGGGTTTGTCCTGAGGGGGTCTGTACTAATGGAGGGGGGTTTGTTCTGGAGGGTCTGTAATAATGGAGGGAGGTTTGTCCTGGGTGCTCTGTACTAATAGAGGGGGGTTTGTCCTGGGGGGGTCTGTACTAATGAAGGGGGGTTTTGTCCTGGGGGTCTGTACTAATGGAGGGGGGTTTGCCCTGGGGGGTCTGTACTGATGGAGGGGGGGGAGTTTGTCCTGGGGGGATCTGTACTAATGGAGGGGGGTTTGTCCTGGGGGGTCTGTACTAATGGAGGGGGGTTTGTCCTGGGGGTCTGTACTAATGGAGGGGCGGTTTGTCCTGGGGGGTCTGTACTAATGGAGGGGGGGTTGTCCTGGGGGGCCTGTACTAATGAAAGGGGGTTTGTCCTGGTGGGGGTCTTTACTAATGGAGGGGGGGTGGTTTGTCCTGGGGGGGTCTACACACAGTAAAGTACACCCAGGACTCCAGAGGGAGAGGAAAGTGCTGAGAGAACACCATCAGAGAGAGAGAAACCCTCTGCCCTGCGCCACCAGAGGGAAAGCCACACAGCCCAGCGCCATCCCTGGTGGAGAAAGGAATGGAGTCATTGCAAGAATACAGATCTGGGTGCTACCCAGCGGAGTCGCCATGGGCAATTCAGAGTGAGCTGACTCCTGATCAGAGGAACCATTGCTGTATCGCTGTGTCAGGTAAAAGGGCCGATCGGCCACTATCTACTAACGTCCATAAGAACTGCAGTCTCTGACCATCTCCTGTATTATATCTGCAGTCTCTGACCATCTCTTGTATAATGTCTGCAATCTCTGACCATCTCCTGTATTATTTCTGCAGTCTCTGACCATCTCCTGTACAATGATTGCACCTCTGACCGTCTCTTGTATCATATCTGCAGTTTTTGACCGTATTATGTCTAGGGGCTCTTTCTAACAGACAGCCCTCTGTGTGTGCATCAGAGAGACTCCCCTCCAGGTCTCATTAGTGTACTCTCTTCCTGTATTTTCTTTATTATTAAGAGATCATGGGAGGATCCCAAGGTAACGAAGACTTCTAAGGGGAGCATCTCTGTGTTTGAGTCGTTGCCATAGAAACATTTGTAAAGGGGAGGAGTTGATAAGATGACCACACCCATGTAGGGGCACCAGAAATATTTCTGCACCCAGGCGTCTGTGACCCTAGGATCGGCCCTGCCCCTAGCACTGTATGCCTTCTTAACCAATTAGGTTATCCATGAAACTATTGTACTAGAACAGAGACATGACTAGGCATGATGGATATTGCAGTTCCGGAATGGCTGGAGGGCCAAATTCTGGAGGCCTCTGCCCCAGATTATGCTTCTTTTCCCCTTGTTTATATATTTTTTTTATTTTTTGGGGGGGTATTACAAATAGGATAGATGAAAGTCTGAAGGGAGTTGTGGCTTGAAGATAGTGTCTTAGTACCAAAGTAATATTGTCTTTGTAAAGAAGGTTGAAATTGGATCTGAAAAGATTGGCAGGGCCCAAGGCTCAGAGATAGTAGAGTTAGAGGAGAATTTAGGGATGAGTCCATGTACCATTCTAAGTTCCACTCTATCCGAGTACAGAAAATAATATTATTGTCTTCTGATCCCAGAGCCTGAAGTTCTGATACTCCACAGCCCGATGCCATCGCTACAAAGAAAAATAGTTTCCAAGTGAGATTCTACAAGGATGCTGAATCAGATGGGGAAAAAGGCTGTTTGGATAAGGGCTCCACAGTGATAGAGAGATCCAAGTGGGAAATATTTGTTTTAATGGATGTGCTTATCTTCTTGACATCTTGAAGAATTTGACTATTAAAAGATCTTCAGCCCATCTCTTGTGGACACAGCAGAGGGGAGGAAGAGGGTACATCAGGATTGAAGTTTTGCCGTTAGCGAAAGATAAAAGCTTATTCCAAACCTTGTCATACGTATTGTTCATTGAAGGCTCCTGTGCATTGAGCAGAGTTGAAACAACTCTGGAGGAACAGTCTAATGATTAAACCCTCTGTGTTTTAACATTCTAATCTGAAGGTTCAATCTGTGAGTATGCTGATGGGTATGATGCCTCGAGCCAGAAGAAAGGGTATCAGAGGAATATTTACTTGAGGCTGGACACTAAGATATATTGCCCTAGGGACTCATGGGACTCCCTGCAAATAAGGCAGGACTGTTATCACTGCTGTTGTTGTTATTCCAAGTTTTGAGATAATTTTTGAGGTAGGAGGCCAGAGGATTGCATGCCCAAGGACTTGACAGGGCATCTATTGCTTCTGGCCAAGGGTGAGGTAGATGTAAAACAAACCTTTGCAGCTTGGTTTTGCTTGCTGTACCAAAAGGATGCAGTTCAGGAAAGATCCACTGGCCCACAATCCAACTGAATAACTTCAGTTGTAGTGACCATTTGTGCTCCATCTGTGAAGGGGAATATTAAAAACAAGAAGCCAACAGCCACACTGAAAAAATGCTGAATGAACCAGTGAGCCCCCGGGGACCATTCCAAGTGAGTGAGCACTTTCACTGACTAGAACTTGCTCCCTTCTCTCTCTCTGCCTGACCTCTTTCTCTCCCTGACCCCTCTCTCTCTCTCTTACTCTCTCTCTCCCTGACCTCCCCCTCTCTCTCTCCCTGACCCCCTCTCTCTCTCTCTCTCTCTCTCTCTCTCCCTGACCTGTCTCTCTCCCTTCTCTCTCTCTCCCTGAATGACCCCCCTCTCTCTTTCTCCATGACCTCTCTCCCTGACCTCTCTCTCTCTCTGACCTCTCTCTTCCCCCCCTCTCTCTGACCCCCGTCTCTCTCTCCCTGACCCCCCCTCGCTCTCTCTTTTTCTCTCTCTGCCCCCCCTCTCTATCTCCTTGCCAGCACTGGAAGTAGTGTTACTCCAGTCTGTTTATCTCCCGTTTTAACTCCTCCCTTCCCAATATCTGCCTATACATTGATGTGTAACAGAATTACTTGATTAACTTTATCCACTTAAAGTGGTATTAAAGCAAAGAAAAATATTTATTATACTGAAGCGCACCAATTCTTAGATGGGTGGATGCATTCGTTTTGTTTTTTGTTTTGAGGTTCTCTCTTTTATATTCACCTGGTGATCCTGCTAGTTAGTTTGTTGTTTTTCAAAAGGACGAGCTGTCTTGCAGATGTAGCAGTTAAAGGGTTGAATCAAACCATTTAACACTGGCAAAGGGGGTGGAGTCAGGGGCGGAGCCAGAGGGTGCGGCAAAATGAGCTTTCGCCTAGGGTGTCAAAAATCCTTGCACCGGCCCTGGATCCAGGAATCCTTGGGATAGGTGATTGGCGTTTGTGTTTAAGGTGGCTGGAAGATAGACTACTCTTAGGTCCTACAGATTCCCCTTTGCTCAAATGAAGATGGGTTCCACTTCCCTTAGTAAGGAACTGTTGTGGGTTCCGCCTTGGTGGTGTATGTATGATATTGCAGCTCTATTGTCTATCCAAATCGGAACTGATTTGTCCTTGATCTGAGAAAGCAAATGCAAGATCTGGTTGCCATGTGCCTCCTAGCCTATTGCATTTGTGTCTGTGATAACTGTGGTCCACTAGACATGCCTTAATGGATGTGGCTTTACAGGCATCTCCCTCTTTGTCCACTAGTGCAGACCTCTGTGCATCAAACTTGTTTGATAAATGGACTGAGATAGACGGTTTGCTCTATTGCTTTAGGAATTCTAGGTAAAAGGTGCCTGAGGTATCCATGTGTCTATGGGACCATCTGGATACAAATAGACAAAAATCCCTATAAAGTCGAGTTAGCATGAGGCTCTTTTGTAGGACCATGTCCTCACTCTCCATACTTCCTAAAAGATTATCCACACTTTCTGAGATAGCAGGGACACCATCCCTTTTGCGGTGTTGAATAAGGTGTCTAAATTGGAGAAAAGATGACTAGTTTGATGATTTACCATCCAACCGTCTCTTGATAGTGTAGGCCACAGCATCCACCTGTGTTCCACTAGCTGGGCTGGATCTTTTGATAAAAGGAGGATATCGTCTCGCTAGTGAAAAGAAATGAGACCCAGTTCTCGTAAAGAAGCTTGGATAGTGATCCAAGCCCTCGTGAGGGCTCTGAGGAAAGTGCAGGGTCCAAAGGGGAGACTCTGGAATTGTAGATGGACCTGGTCAACTGAAAACCTCAGATACTTCTATAACAGTTGTAGTATGGGTACGTGCAAGTAAGCATTCCTCAATCCCCGGGTACGTCTAATTCTGCTGTTCTGGGGAATCAGGTCTGACTTTCCGCCTGTGATCTTTCTTCAAAGAGTGATTTACCATAAAAAAATATAACTGTATTTATACTAGTTTTGTTTTGACACAGTGTCACAGTGTAGTTCTTACCACAAAATGGCTATCACAAGTAGTGACATTGATCTTGCGAAGTATCGAATTGTATTCATCGCCGTCTCACCGGTGAAGTCTGCTGAGAGCCATAATTCATCCAAAGCCTTGACAATATTTTCCTTAGGGACATTTTGATGAATCACAGTTTCCATGTTTTCGGCCCATGCCCACGGGGCTTTGGATACAGATGATAAAGCAATTGCTGACTTTCAGGTGTTAACCTGCCATTTGGTAAGCACCTTTAAAGCAGTTGTATACCCGCAAATTTTTTTTTAACCCTGTAAAGCAAAAGGCATAATGAGCTAGTATGCACCGCATACTAGCTCATTATGAAATACTTACCTTAGAACGAGGCGTCAGTATCTTACCTGGTCCACGCCGAGGGAGCTGTCATGTTGCCTCGGCGTGTCTTCCGGGTATCGCGGTTCCAGCGCCGTGAGTGGCTGGAGCCGCAATGTCATCACTCCCGCGCATGCGCGCGGGAGATTTCTTACTCGGCAAGGTCCGGCAGCTGCCGGGCTTCAGCCGAGAATCCCCTGTGCGCATGCGCCGCTGCAGTCAGCGGCGCATAGCAAGGGGAATATCTCCTAAACCGTAAAGGTTTAGGAGATATTTTTTTTACCTACAGGTAAGCCTTATTATAGGCTTACCTGTAGGTAAAAGTAAAAAAAAAGACTATACAACCGCTTTAAGTTGGGGTATATTCGTCTGTCTAAAGGATCCCCAATTGAGGCTGAAACATCTGTTGGTGAGATAAAATTACTTGTTATATGAACCACTGCTGCATCTACCTCCAGTGGACCATCTGACATTGCAGAATCTTGTTCTGACAGTGGGTAACGTTTTCCTAGGCAATTGAGAGGGAAAAATTTTTTTTTTCTCAACAATGTCCCTGACATCATTCATCAGAGTAAGCCTATGTTTCTACTATGGTGACTTGAAAGTACCGCGATTTTGTCGCAAATTTGATGCAACTTGAGACAATGCCTGTGTGTTCTTGAGTAGGGATGAGCCCGATGTTCGAGTCCAACATAACGTAAGACAACGTAATTCGAAAGCTGTGGAACACCCTTTAAAACTCTATGGGAGAAATCAAAAGTGCTAATTTTAAAGGCTTATATGCTTGTTATTGTCATAAAAAGTCTTTGGGGACCTGGGTCCTGCGCCAGGGGACATGTATCAATGCAAAAATAAGTTTTAAAAACTGAAGTTTTTTTGGGAGCAGTGATTTTAATAATGCTTAAAGTGAAACAATAAAAGTGAAATATTCCTTTAAATTTCGTACCTGGGGGTGTCTATAGTATTCCTGTAAAGTGGCTCATCTTTCCCATGTTTACAACAGTCCCTGCACAAAATTAAATTTCTAAAGGAAAAAAAGTCATTTAAAACTACTCGCGGCTATAATGAATTGTTGGGTCTCGGCAATACAGATAAAAGTCATTGAAAAAAACGGCATGGGGGTCCCCCAAAAATCCATACCAGGCCCTTTGGGTCTGGTATGAATATTAATGGGAACCCCGAACCAAAATTTTTAAAAAAAATTGCGTGGGGGTTCCCTCAAATTCCATACCAGGCCCTTCAGGTCTGGTATGGATATTAAGGGAAACCCTGCACCATTTTTTTTAAATGGCGTAGGGGTCCCCCTCAAAATCCATACCAGACCCTTCAGATCTGGTATGCATTTTAAGGGGAACCCCGCACCAATTTTTAAAAAAAAAAATTGCGTGGGGGTCCCCCAAAAATCCATACCAGACCCTTATCCGAGCACGCAACCTGGCAGGCCACAGGAAAAAAAGGGGGGCGAGAGAGCGCCTAAACCTCCTAAACTGTACTAGGCCACATGCCCTCAATATTAAGAGGGTGCCTTGGGGTAACCCTCCAAAGCACCTTGTCCCCATGTTGATGGGGACAAGGGCCTCATCCTCACAACCCTTGCCTGGTGGTTGTGGGGGTCTGTGGGCAGGGGCTTATCGGAATCTGGAAGCCCCCTTTAACAAGGTGACCCCCAGATCCCGCCCCCCGCTGTTTGAAATGGTAATGGGTACCATGTACCCCTACCATTTCACAAAAAAAGTGTCAAAATGTTAAAAAACCACAAGACACATCTTGGGACAAGTCCTTTACTAAAAAATAAAAAAAATAAAAATGTCCCACGAAGTCCATTCATCTTCTTCTCTCGCTCTGCCGACGGACCAAAAAACCCCCCAAAAAAACCTGCACACCACCACCGATCCACCTCCATGGGAGGCACCCGCTGTAATGACCATCCTCTCAGGTGACAGTTCTTTTATAACTGAGGGCAGGGCCACATGGTGATGGGGAATCCATTGGGAAGTCCCTGTGCGTCAGAGGGGGGCGGGGTCACCCGGGTATATAAACGGGTGGCCCCGCCCCCTCTGGCACCAAGGGGAAGCCATTGGGAAGTCTCCGCGTGTAAGAGGGGGCGGGGTCACCCAGGTATGTCACCATGTGGCCTGCCCTCAGTTATAAAAGAACTGTCACCTGAGAGGACGGTCATTACAGCAGGTGCCTCCCATGTAGGCGGATCGGTGGCGGCGTGCAGGGTTTTTTTTCCGATCCGTCGGCGGAGCCATAGAAGAAGATGAATGGACTTCGTGGGACATTTTTATTTTTTTATTTTTTAATTTCAAAAGATTTTTATTTTGATGAAAAAGAGCAATTATACAAAACAGGATTATACATTGTCAGGTATAGGCATTAAGAAAAAGAACAGTGTCTAAGCAGTAAATATTATAACAGTTGTCTACAGCATGTACTATATGTGGTCAAGGATTCTAGGGCTCAGTAAATAGCCTAACACAAAAAAAACAAAACGAAAAAAAAAAGGTGTCAGAGAAAGCTATATGCTGCCGCTCAAGGGATCGTCTTCTGCCCGGCACCCCATATGGGAGCACACTGTGCCGGGATGAGGGACCTCCATACAATCTCGGAGATCCGAGCTCTCCCTATAAGAGCTCACAGCCCAAATAAAATTACATCTCTGAGAGCCGTGAGATAAAGTAAAGCTACGAGGGGAATGGGAATTGAAAATTTACTTGTTCCACTGCTGTGGTTGACACTGATATGAACAAAGCTGAGCAAACATAGTGACCATGTAACTGAAGTAATACCAGGGTCTAAAGGAGACCTGAAGACGAGAGAATAGTAGGAAGGAAGAAAGAAAGAAGAGGAGGGAGGGGAGAGGGGAGGGGGGGTGGAACATCTCTCATGCGTTTAGAGTATGCTTTATGTGGATCTACCAGTAGGGCCTAAAGTTATTCCTACAAATCGAGCCCATGGATTCCAGATACCTTCAAATTTCTTCACAGTGTCCTGGACTATGCTAGTGAGTTTTTCCTGGGCCATTATCCAGGATATTTTCCTTTTGGCTGCTGGGAGAGAAACTCCCGGACGTTTCCAGGCTCTGACAATCGTGAGCTTAGCCCCCAGCAGCACAAAGGGTCAGGACGTTAAGAAGGGCTACCTGAGGAGTTCTGGGAATCGGAGCCTCCACCAGTTCTTCCAAAATATTGAAGATTTTTTTCCAGAAGGAGCGAATTTTGGGGCATTCCCACCAGATGTGGGACATTGTGCCCTGGAGTTGACAACCTCTAAAACAGAGAGGGTCAGCCGTAGGGTAGATTGAGGCCAGTCTAGTCGGTGTATAGTACCATCTGGAGATCACTTTCAGGCTGGCCTCAGCTAAAGTGGTATTGAGGACACTCTGGAAGGAACTGAAACAGGATCTCTGCCAATCTACTAAGTTCCAATTAAATTGGAGCTCAGATTCCCAGGCCTCCATAAAAGTCGCTTTTGAGCATGGTGATGTAAGTGATGAATAGATCACCGAGATCCCACCCCTCTGGTCTCTGGCTTGAGCACACCACATTTCGTAATCAGAGAGTTTTGGAGGGAAGTCTTTGTCTTTACATAGCGATTGCAAAAAGTGGGAGATTTGACTGAACCGAAAGGTTTCAGATAAGGGCATGTCTAGCGTTTTAGTGCAGTGTTTTAGAGTGAAGGGGCCTGCGGCTGTAAAAAATTGTCCTATCCTGTACAGGCCTTTATCCACCCACCACTTGAAGGCCATAACATTTTCCCCCAGAGGGAAGTCTGGATTATTATAAATATGAGTGAGGGGTTTGTATGCCAAAACTAAAGCCTTGGAAGAACGTAAGGAATCCCATAGAGCGAAAGAGTGAGAAAGGGTCGGGGCTAGAATAGAGGGTCTGTTTCTTTTTTTTTAAATTTAAGATTTTTATTGTGTTTTTCAAAGAGAGAAGAAAAATACAGAAACATCGCCAATTGGGCATACCCTGGCGTCTTAGCATTTATATAGACGGCAATGAGAAAAAAAAAAAAACTTATTTAAGTGTAATTTTGCTTGATCTAAAGCAAATAAAAGAAACAATTGGTGAGTTATAAGTAAACAAGCATACTACAGACAATTATGGTAGTATATAGGGTTCTAGTATTAGTAGGTTAATTACTGATTGGGGGGAACATCTCTATGTAACTTAGATCATGGTATGACATTGTACCCTATATTACGTGTTTTAATAAGAGTCTGTGATATCGTAATAAGATAATAGGGGCTGATGTAAAAGCTAGGTGGGCTAGGGGTTGGGCTATTACAAGAGTGGTGTACTCCTAGAGTCCAAAATCCAGGGGTGCCAGTTTCTTTTTTTTTTTTTTTCCAAAATAGATTTTATTGAAAGAAAAATAATACAATATGACAGTATCACAGTATCATCATACAGTTGTACAAAAGATGGGGAATAGACATAGATTCTTACGATTGAGACAAATGTAACAGTGAATTGACTAATAACAGAGAATCTCTTGTTGATGATTTACGATATACTATGTCAGCGCGGGAGGGGTTTTATATTAAATCTGGTAACATATTGAAATGACTATCGAGAGGTTGGAGTTAAATATTGTGGCATAAGATGTTTCTTCTTCCTTTTCTCCTCTCCTTCTCCCTCCCCCCTCCTCCAAGTCGCTGTCATGTTTCTCAGAGGAGGATTCCCAATCATTGGGTGATGGCATAGGGGATTGTATGACAATTCAGTCCACGTCTAAGGTAGAGGTGTTGGTCGGGAGCTCTGTTAAGAGATCCAAACCGTGCAAGGGGCCAAGAGGGGTTGTAGGTGGACAATGAGAAATATATAAAAGAAGAAGAGAAAAAGGAGGAAAGAAAGAAAAAAAAAAAAAAAAAAAAGAAGATGGGGGGGGGGAGTAAAAGAAGAGAGAGGGGAGGGAGGGGGGGGAAAAGGGGGGGGAGGGAGGAGTGACTTAAGAGACTTGAGGGGGGGGAAGGGAACAAAAGGGGGGGGAAGGGGGAGGGGGGAGAATAAGGGGGCTAGAGGAGTGCCTGTCTCCTCGGTCTCCGCCACTTGTGGTATAGGTTCGGTTTGGTGTTGTTTTATGGTGAAGCAGGTCAGGTTTGTTCGATCTCTACTCTTGGAAAGTGAAATTGGGCTAATTTTGACGTGTGGCCCCCCATACTCGTCCCTTGTTTAGGGGTGGGGGGTCCACGTCAGCCGGGGGAGAAGAATAGGTATAGGAGTGGTGAGGCTGAGAGGATTGTACAATACAGATCGAGGGTGGTGGGTGGTGAGTTTGAATGGGTGGGTCCAGGTCAAGATTTATGTCATCAGTGTTAGGTATCTGTCGGTTGACCGAAAATGGGTCCAACATGCCCACGTCTTAGAGAATCTAGCTGGGGAGTCTTGTGAGATGGAAATAAGTTCTTCCATTTCTGCTATTTTATCAACTTGTGTGAGCCATTCTTGGATGGTCGGAGAATGAGGTGTACCCCAATGTCTAGGTATGCACATTTTCGCTGCATTTAGAAGGGGTAAGATCAATGTTTTACGGTAGTACGACGTGGACAAATCTGAGTGATGAAACAGGCATTGTGTTGGCGTATGGTCTAAGTTATAGGTTGATATTGATTCCGTGAGTTCTCGGACTTGCGTCCAGAATGATTGAATAGCTGGACATGACCACAGGATGTGTAACAGTGTGCCTGGTTCATCCCCACATCTCCAGCATTTGTTGGGGAATGAGGGGTTAATTTTATTCAAGATAGCTGGGGTTCGGTACCATCGTGTCAGGGTCTTATAGTTATTTTCCTGAATGGATACGTTCAGGGAGCCTTTATGGGCAATCGTGAATATGTGTTCCCATTGGTCTTCTTCTAGTTCTGTTTGTAATTCTCTTTCCCAAGATTTGCAAGCTTTCCCTTCTTTGGAGGAGGTTTCAGTAAATAGTATAGCATATATACAGGAGATTAAATGTTGTTGGGGATTGGATTGAGAGCATAAATGCTCAAAAGGAGTAAGTGTTCTGGATATAGAAGAGTCGCGGTTGGCTTCCTTTAAAAAATGCCGAATTTGAAAGTAAGTCCAGAGCGGTAAAGGGTCCCTGGTGATGGCGGGTGTTAGTGTGAGGCGATCTAGGAAAGATCCGTCGCGGAAAAATTGGTGTGCCAGCATGTCGGGGAATTGCCATTGATTCGCTAGGAATTGTGTGGACATGCCCGGAGGAAAGGCAGGGTTCTGTCTTATAGGAGTCAAAGGGCCCGGGGAGGATGATATGTGTAGCTTACGGCATGTTTCCCTGAAACAATCCAGGGTCGGTCCAATGAGAGGGTGTTCTTTGAGAATGGAGGGGATATGTGTCGATGCCAGCCAGGGTGCGGATTTCAGCGGAAAGGGGGACAGTGATCCTTCCAGTCTGACCCAGTCTTTGAGTTGGGTGTGTAATGACCAGTCCACAATAAGGGTAAGGTGGCAGGCCCAGTAATATTTTTTCAGATCTGGAAGCCCAATGCCCCCCTTTGTCTTGGGCTTTGTCAGAAGATCATATGCGATTCTCGGAGATTTTTGTTTCCATAGAAATTCAGTACAAAGCCTTCTATAGGATAAGAAAAATGACGGGGGGAGTTTGATGGGGATAGCTTGTAAAATATATAGAATGCGGGGGAGAATATTCATTTTAATAATCGCTGCGCGCCCGAACCAGGAAAATTGGGGTTTGTTCCAATTTTTGAGATCAGCAGAGATCGTTCTGAGGATGGGAAGATAGTTTTGTGCAAAAAGGTCTGATAGGTTCGTTGTAAGGTAAATGCCAAGGTACTTAATTGCGTTTTGTCGCCATTGGAAAGGGAAGTTAGATTCACACTGCGCAACTGTTTCTTTTGGGATAGTGACATTTAGGGCGTGTGATTTGGTGAAGTTTATTTTAAAATTAGAGATGCGCTGGAAGAGGTGGAAGTCTTTTAATAAGTTTGGAATAGAAATATGGGGCTCGCTAAGGGAAAGCAGGATGTCGTCGGCAAAGGCTGCTAACTTGTAAGTGTGGCCTGCTATGGGTATGCCTTTAATATCCTCATTTCTCCTGAGGCAGTTCAGAAGAGGTTCAAGGGTTAACACAAAGAGGATAGGGGAAAGTGGGCATCCTTGCCTCGTTCCGTTGGTTATGGAGAAGGCGTTTGACAGATGTCCGTTAATCCTAACTCTGGCCGTGGGTGTCGTGTATAGCGACATGATTGAGTTAAACATGCGATTATGGAGGCCTAAGTGTCGTAGCACTGCCCCCATGTAGTCCCATGCCAGTCTGTCAAACGCCTTCTCCGCATCCAATGATAGAAAGAAACCTTTATGTTTATTAGTTGTCATCCAATGATGGAGATTTATGGCTTTGATGGTGTTATCCCTTGCCTCTCGACCCGGAATAAAACCGACTTGGTCTCCATCTATCAGTGATGGTAACAGGGGAAGCAGGCGGTTGGCTAGGATTTTTGCAAACATTTTTATGTCAACATTTAGTAGGGAGATCGGCCTATAGTTACTTACTAGGGTCGCGTCTTTTCCCTCCTTTGGTATAACTGTAATGTGGGCTTCAAGGAGTCTATGGAAGGGGAGCGTGGAGGAGGACAGGGAGTTGAAGGCTTTGAGAAAGGGGCCTGTGAGTGTCTCCATGAAGGTCTTAAAGTATACGGCTGTGAAGCCGTCTGGGCCCGGACTCTTTCCGGCTTTTAACTGTTTGATTGCATTTTTGAGTTCAGCTTCTGAAATGGGGAGTTCTAATTGGCGAGCATCTTCTCTGTCAATCGGTTTAGGGCAATGTTCCTTTAGAAAACTTTTAATGAGGGATCGTCTATCCTTGTTATTAGATGCACCGTCGGTAGTTGTGCCGAGATTGTACAGTGTGGAGTAGTACGCTTCGAATTGGGAGGCTATGTCTGGGGCTGTGACTTTCGCTCTACCTTGGGCGTCGTTGATCGTGTGGATATTGGAACGTGCTTTGTTTTTCTGAATGGCTCGGGCCAGATACTTTCCGCTTTTATTTCCAAATTCATAAAACAATTTCTGTTGTAGGATGAATTTACGTTTTGTTTTTTGTGACAGTTCTGTGAGTAGATGTTCTCTCGTTTGTGTGAGTTCTCGATATGTTTGTTGGGCCTGAGTCTGTTTGTGAGCTAGTTCTAGGGTTTTAATCTTCTGGATCAGGTTTAGGATACTGGCTTGGTGGGCTTTTTTCCGCGACGTTTTGAGGGCAATAAGCTTGCCCCTTAAGACGCATTTATGGGCCTCCCACTGTGTTAGTGGAGATGTGTCTGCGTTGTCATTGTCGATAAAGAAGTTGTGTATGGTTTGTCTAATGTCTGTGATATCTCCTTCTGAGGTCAAGAGTGTAGAATCTAAGCGCCAGATTTTTGAAACATTCTGATGTTCAGGGAAGGTCAGTGTCATCGTGATGGGGTGGTGGTCAGATAGGACCATTGGTTCAATTGTCGCATGGGAAAGGAATGGAAGGTCTGGTTGGGAGAGGAAAAGATAATCAATTCTGGAATATCTGTCGTGAGGGGCGGAGAAGAATGTATAGTCCTTGACATTGGGGTGAAGAGTGCGCCAGGTGTCATGTAAGAGCAGGTCGTTCAATTGCAGTTTAATTCGGCGCAGAGTTCGGTATGGCAGTGATGTGGATCCTGAAGAGGTGTCTAGAATTGGGTATAGGGCTACATTAAAGTCTCCTCCGAGTATGGTTAGACCAGCAGAGAAGCCTGATAAAAGTTGGGAGATCTGTCTAAAGAAGCTGGATTGTGCAGAGTTGGGGCTGTAAATATTAGCCAGAGTTACAGGTTGTCACGGACCTGGCCGGAGCAGAGGCTGTTGGAGATGACTGTGTGCGGGCCTGTTGCCCACCGATTATGGGCCCTAGCATTTGAGGTGAATGAGAAATCCAGTCTGAACTGTATTAATCGGACTCAGTCATGTATATATTGTATGGGGACTCCTTGCTGTGGATCTGTGTCCCTGAAGAGGGAGGGGGGGGTTCCTCCAGCAGCCCCCTGCTGATAAGACTGATTCATTCTGTTGGGACACATCATGTGAGGAGATGCTGGTGTCAACTTGTGCTTATGTTAATTGAATGAGCTAATGACATTGTCCTCCATACAATGTAGGAGACGGGACGACTCCTATTGGAGCTCATGTTAATTAGGTTAGCTTTGAGTCATCCTGGTGTATAAATGTGTGTGAGATCTCAAATAAAGAGTAGTTCTGATGTACTCCAAGACTGGTGTTGTCTAGTTCTTGGGGTTCCTATGGCCAGATCTATTGGACTCGTGTTCCAGAACTTAGGAAGGGGTATATGACGGAAGCACTCAAGCGGAGTGTGGGACGTTCCGTGACACAGGTCGGCCCTGTATCTTGCCTTTTAAAAAGATATATCTGCCTTCCTTGTCAATAAGTGAGTCATTGAGTTCCCATGTTAAGTTTTTGGAGATCAGGATTGAAACTCCCTTAGTCTTTGCTTGTGGGTTGGTAGAATGGTAGGAGTGAGGGAACCAGTGGTTTGTAAGCTTAGGAACCTTGTCTGCACGAAAATGGGTTTCCTGGAGGAAAACTATGTCGGATTTTAGTTTGTGCATCATAGACAGAACTTGGCTGCGTTTTTCTGGTATGTTGAGCCCTTTTACATTTAGGGATGTCACTTTTAGTGTGTCGTGTTTGGTGGTAGGTGGTGTGTGCGACATGCTTTAAAAGGATGTGCTCTATTGTCGGTTTAGTCAGTATACCTCTTCGAGTATGTTAGGGGTGGATCGTGGGAGTATAGTTGGATCGGGAGGAGTTGCGGAGGCGAAGTGGAGGTGACGGAGACCGAGGAGGCAGTCAAGGGGTGTGCGGGAAATGAAAATGGGGTTAGAGAGTTTGAGGGGGAAAGGGGACTGTAAGGGTAGAGGAAGGGGAGGGGAGAGGGGGAAAAGGAGAAGAAAGGATGAGATGAGGCAAAAGGGGGGAAGAGGAAGGAGAAAAGTTAGAAAAAGATCAAGAAGGATATGTGGGATCTGGGTGTACCGGAGGTAAAGAAGGGTTCAGAGACCCCTCTTATGGGATAATATGTTATCTGGTATAAGTCAACGGGGAAGATAGGTTCCCGTTGTGTGGGGAGGTGGAGGGAGCCGGTGGTGACGGGTTAGAGATAGAGTGTAATCCTCTGGTCCTCAGAGGGGTGTGGGTGGTTAAGATAGAGGAGTGAGCCTATAGGTTATAGTATTAGTCTTGGGGGTTATGGATCAAATGAAATGAGGGGGGTCTTAGATTTAAAGTAGCGTCATTGCCTAAGATAGAATATCGTGTGAGGTCTTTTAGGGCAGGAGAGTGAGTCCGCCTGAGTAGGGGAAGTCGGCCTTAGCTATTGCGGGGAAGTGGAGCGAACGTCAAGTTGTGAGTCGTTTAGATAATTAGAGAGACAAGTAAGGAGTCATCTGTACCATCAACCTTATAACATTAACCAGACTATATATTTAGTAAATAATTCTAGCGTTATTTATGCTTGCCTTACTCTCCGGGTAGGCCTCCAGCCTGTGCGACCGAATCCCACACTGTATAAGAACAGATATTTCACCATAAAGGTGGTCCGGCCCGGTTTACTCATGTGTCTATACATCAGGATGTGGTAGTATCGAGACCCATGACCAGGCGGAGTATGGGGTCTTTCACACATGCCGGAGGTCCCCCCGGGTTCTTTTGCTTGGTTGCCAAAAGACAAACATGTTATGTTGTGTTGAACTATTAATAACGAAACGAGAGTATTAAAAAAGTAAAAAAGTAGAATGAGATATCATAACAAGTTACGTACTCTGGTCTTAGGCTTGCCCTACGCGGGGTCAGCCATACATTTGGTGAGGTGTCTGTCAAGATTCACCATATACCTTAGGTCATTGTATGACGAGCATTCAGATAATGACAATAACAGTAATGATACTAGTATCTCCTAGCTGGAATATTAGCTTCCTATGGGTTGTAACTTAACTGAAGATAACTTGATAACTCTTTCCGGCAATATACCAACCGGATGAGCGGCTCCACACAGAGTAATGTTGTTACTAGGGGCATTGGGGAATGCAGGCTATGTCTTAATCATCATCTTAGGGGATGCCTAGGTTTAGATACCCGTTAATCATTTGGGTGATCTCTTGATCAGGTGGGGGGGGGTACCCGAGCATATGAGAGTCAGCTCTTAATGTTGGGGGGACAACAGTAAGGGTAGGGTATGTGGAGCTTGGGCGGAATTAAGGGTGTAGATGAGGTACTGTGTGGAACCGCCCCTCCAGGGAGGAATCAACATTACTGACAAACAACATCATTAACAAGCAAGTGTCAGCCTCGGTTTGTTTTTTAACAAGGATGCCAGTTAAGATAAGGGGATTCTAACCTGGGAATGTGACATATGTCTGTCACCTTAGGGAATGACACTCGCCTAGGGAGGTTCAAAACGGCCCACTTGGGGGATGAGTTATGGGGGTGACATAATGGTGAGGTGGAGATAAAATAAGGAAAGGAGCTATTGTAATTTGGGGGGTTATATAACTGTCACAAACAATAGTTTTCTTTGTGCAGGTTCCTGCTATACTTGCGTGTCCAATGTTCCATTGCTTGAAGACTGTGTTAAATTTGCTAAGTGAGCAGACTGGCACTAAGGAGGGGGGTAGAGGGGTGGGGGATGTTTTCACAGGTAAGGCCAGTCTGTGGGGCTGAACAAAAAGCGTCCATCTTGGGCTAGGTGCGGGAGAGGTGAGGAATTGTGGTGGTCCTTTGAGTCCAGCCGTCTTGCTTCTGGTTTGTAGGGGGTCCAATTGTGGGAAATCGGATGGTCATACTGTGGAGTGACGTCTGTCTTGCGAAGGCCTTCGTAGTGTAGGGGGTGAAATGAGTTCAGGCGATCAATCGAAGATGGGGGTGGGTCACCCCGTTAGTCGGCACCGCCGTGGCGGGGTCTTCTGTGGGCAGGAGAAGCTGTGGGGCTGTTGTCTGTTGGGTTCCTGGGTCCTGTGGAAGTGTTGGCCCTGGGAGAGTTGGCTCTGCGTCTTCTTATGTGGAACTCGTCGCGCACAGGGATGGCATCCATGGAGCTGGACCTTCTGAGTTGTGGAGGTCTGAGAGAGCGGTACCAGTCGGGCAGTTCAATGCAAGGTATGTTCAGAATCTCACAGAATGAGGTGAGATCTTCAGGCACTCTCAGGTTAGCCGTTCGCCCTTGTGTTGATGCTGAAAGGCAAAAAGGGAATTTCCAGCGGTATTGAATTCCGTTTGTGCGTAGTATATCAAGGAGAGGGCGTAAGTCTCTTCTATTTTGTAGGGTGATAGGTGATAAATCTTGAAAGATTTTTATTTCTGAGCCTTGGCATGAAAGATTGCGACGATCTCTGGCCCTGCGAAGGATTTCTTCTTTCAGCTTAAAGTTAACTAGGCAGCATACCACATCTCTGGGAGGGTCAGTGTCTCTACCCCGGGGCCTGAGAGCCCTGTGTAAGCGTTCACATTCAATAGGGGTCTCGGGGGGTCTGCCTAGGAGATCGTTGAAGACAGCTACGGTTGCCTGGGTAAGTTGTGTATGATCGATCGATTCTGGCATGCCTCTTACCCGTAAGTTGTGTCGTCTGCCACGCCAGTTTCTATTGAAACGCTCAATGGACATGTTGGCTTTGGCAAAAGAGAATTCCATCTGAAAGTGTTGGTTGAGTAGGTTGATAGCATCTTTAAGTATTGGCGGGTCGGCTGATTTCCATTTTTTTGCGATTGTTAGTCTTGCGGCAATGAGAATGTGTGTGACCAATGTTTGTCGATGGGTGGGCATTGTTGGGATCGAGAGACCTAGGAGTAGGTCAAGCGGGGACAGAAATTGGGGTGTACCACATAAAGCTTCAATTAGATTGCGTACCTGTCCCCAGAAATGCTTGATTAGGTGGCATTCCCACCATATATGTGAGAGAGATCCGATTTGAGCACAGCCCCTCCAACAATTTGGAGAGGTGTTCGGGTATATTTTCGCCAGTCTTTCTGGTGTGAAGTACCATTTGTGGAAAAGCTTTTGTGCTGCTTCCCAGTGGTTAATGCAGTGCGACAGGCGTAGGGGCAGTGTGAGGGCTTTTGGCCATTGTGTTTCTGAGGGTAGTTGGTCTGATAGAGAAGACCAGTACTGTACGGAAGAAGCCAGATGGTTAGTGGTTGGTTTAGTGAGTAGCTTGTACATAAAGGAGATTCCTTTGGTCTTGGGTATAGTTATGTTATAAAATTTGAGTATTGGGAGTGAGATATCGTCATCAGTTGTCCAGGAAATTTTTGATAAGCTAGATCTGATCCTTAGATAGAGAAAAAACGAATGTTTGGGTAATCCGTATTTTTGCATTAATTGCTCAAATGAAAACATAGTTGATGATGAAAAGAGCATACCTAGATGGGAGATGCCGGCTTTTGTCCATTCTGAGAGAGGTAAGTCCGGGGAGATGAGGTGTAATGCCTCAGTGGGTATTGCTGTCAGAGTGTCCTTTGACATCCCTCCTTTGAGTTGCAGTACTGAGGTCCAAATTCTTATGGAGGATGTGATAGTATCAAGAGGGTATCTTTTGGGGTGGGGGTTGAGCCACAATGCGGCTAGGAAGTTTTTGGTATCCATGGGTAGTAGGTTGGATTCAATTTGTTTCCAGGTAGTGTGGTGTTTGTCTGACCACCATGATTTCAGTTGGTCTAGGATAGTTGCTCGGTGGTAGGCTTGAATATCTGGGGCTCCCAGTCCTCCATGTTGAACTGGGGTTGTAAGTATAGGTTTTTTTATTCTGGGTCTCTTCTGTTGCCAAATGAATCCGTTGATGATCCCTTGGATTTTTTTTATTTGATTTTGCGCTAGAGGAAGAGGCAGTGTCCGGAAAAAATATAGGACATGGGGAAGTAAATACATTTTTGTCTGGGCTATCCTACCAGCCCATGAGGCTGGAACGTTACCTAGATCCTTTGCTAGTTGAGTAAGCTTGTCCACAAGGTCTTCAAAATTAAGTCTTCGGCTTGGGAAAGTTAATTGGATACCCAAGTATGGGAGAGAGGAGTTGGAGGCCCAAGCAAAGGGGGAGCTAGTGGTAATGGTATTTAGAGTTTGAGAATCAAGGCCTAGGTTAAGCATTAGGGATTTACTATGATTTAGTTTGTACATTGACACTGCGCTGAACTTGTCAAGGATTAATTGGACTGCTGGGAGAGACGACAGTGGGTTAGTTAAGGCGATAATCACGTCATCTGCGTACAGACCAATTTTATGATCGGTTTGTCCAATTGTTATTCCTGTAATCGAGGGGTCAGATCTAATCATTTGTGCTAGGGGCTCCATAATCATGGCAAAAATTAGGGGGGACAGGGGGCACCCCTGTCTCGTGCCATTAGTGATTTGGAATGGGTTGGAGCCAACTCCTGACGTCCAAATGCGTGCAGATGGCTGAGTGTATAGGCCTAGTATGGCAGAGAGAAAGGTGCCCGATAGACCAAATTTTTGGAGTACTGCCTCCATATATGGCCAGTATACCCTATCGAATGCCTTCTCTGCGTCCAAAGATGACCACTAGGGCATCGAGAGATTCCCTAGGGATTATGCCTGTTGTAGCAAATTGATTGTACATGGCACTTAGGTGGGGGACTAATGGTTGAGCAAAACGTTTATAATATTCGTTGGGTAGTCCGTCAGGTCCTGGTGCTTTATGTAGGGGTAGGTTATTTATCACTTTCTGAATTTCAGTCTGTGAAAAGGGAGTCGTGAGAGAGTCTAGTTGCTCTGGTGAGATCGAGGGTAGGGAGTTAGAGGATAAGAATTTCTTTATATCATCTTGGGTGGGTGTGAGATGGGGGTCTGTTTTCGTAAGGTTATAAAGTTTGGTGTAGAAATTGCCAAATTCGTTGGCAATGTCTAGTGGGTTGGTCAGGCGTTTGCCCTGGGGATTTGTGATAAATGAGATTTTTTTATTAGAAAGTTGTTTTTTGAGTTGTTTGGCCATAAATGCTCCTGACTTATTGGCTGATGAATATATCTGAAGTCGTAATCGTTTGATAAAGTAATCAAAGTTTTTGTGCAGGTGATTACTGAGTTGGGATCTCAGTTTTTTGAGTTCTGAGGAGGTAGTGTTAGTGGGGGATTTCTTGTTTATTGTTTCAAGAGATCGAATTTGTTTCAGGAGGGACTCTGTTATAGAGGAGTATTGTTTTTTAGCCTGGGCTCCAAGTTTAATGAAAAGACCCCGTAGACAAGCTTTATGAGCATTCCAAACAGTAGCACAGTCGGTTACAGAATTGACATTTTGGTGGAAATAGTTATCGATCTCTGACCGTATTTGAGACACAGAGGAGGGGTTGTTGAGAAGGGAGGTATTTAGTCTCCAGACCGTGTGTCTAGTGGTTTGGGAGGGGGATGCTATTTTGATCGTGACTGGAGCATGGTCAGACCATGATATAGTGCCTATGGTGGAGGCAGTGATAGCCTGTAGTAGGTGTTTATCTGTAATAAATAGGTCAATACGGGAATAAGATTGATGTGGGGGGGGAAAGTAGGTGTAGTCTCTCTCCTCATCATGCATGCACCTCCATATGTCATAAAGGTCTTCTTTTTTGAGAAAATTTGATATTGATGAGGGCCTATTTCTCGTGGGATTGGAGGTATCGAGTGTAGGGTCAATTACTTCATTAAAGTCACCACACATTACCAGGGGGGAAGATCTGTAGGGGGCCAATTTGGCAAAGAGAGTGGCGTAAAATCTTTTTTGTGCTGTATTGGGGGCATAAACGTTGACTATAGTGAGAGGTCGGTTGTCAAATGTGGCTGATAGTATTAGGAATCTGCCATCTTCGTCACTTTCACAGTGATGAAGCTTAAAGTTTATTGCTGCGTTTATGGCAATCATTACTCCTCTCTTTTTTTTTAGAGGCACTTGCGAAGAAGCAATGGGGATATTTTTTGTGACTACATTGGGGTTGATTGAGCTTAGTAAAGTGTGTTTCTTGGGCGCAGATTATGTCTGCTCGTTGTTGTATTGCTTCTTTCCATAGGAGGTTGCGTTTAAATGGTGAGTTTAGGCCTTTAACTTTGAGGGAGGTAATCGAGAGTGCCATATTGGTATTGTAGTTGTGAGGGCCTGGGCAGAGGGAGAGAGACCGCACCTATTGGTGATGGATGTGAATACACAGTTAGATAATTAAATGCCGTATATGGTACAAGTATATTGTCAAAACCAGATGCTTAATACAACAGTCTATAATTCTAGGAGAAATTTATAATCAATGCTAATTACTCTTTGCTGTAATCAAGAAAGAAGGAACAGAGAATAAGAAAAAAGAGAAAAAAAAAAAACACCAGAGACAAAAAATGTGTGCTTAGCACAACTGTAAACCTGAGGGGTGGTGAGGAAAAGGAATAGATGTGTCGCCCAGGCTGGATATAGGTAGATCTGGGGATCCGGGCTTGTATCAAAGTTAGGTCTTTTTGGAAGCTTTGTTCGCCACATTTCTGGAGTCAGATGACTTGTAGGAGGGAGTAGCATGTTCCGCTTCTCTAAGCACTATGGGGAGAAAACCCCAATTGGTGAGCTTTTTGTAGCCATCCTTCGGGGAGAGAATAGGCACTATCTTTTGTTGATGAGTGACCAGCAATTTCGTAGGGAAGCCCCATTTGTAGGTTATTTTTCTTTGTTGGAGTATGGAAGTCACTGGGGCGAATGCTCTGCGCATCTCCATTGTAGCCGGGGACAGATCAGTGAACAGCTTGACGTTGTTGTAAGGGGCTGGCAGGGGTGTCACGGATCTGGCGGCGGAGAGAACTTGTTCCTTCACATGGAAGAAGTGAATGCGTGCCAAGATATCTCTAGGGATATCATCAGGGAGGTGTGGCGGTTTGGCAATTCTGTGGGCTCGGTCAATTAAAGTGTCGCGGGCGTTGAGGCATGGGAGTAGGGCCGAGATAAGCTGTTGCAGGTAGGGAGTTATTTCGTTTGGTTTAACCGATTCCAGGATGCCCCGGAATTTGATGTTGTTCCGCCTAGAGCGGTCTTCTAAATCCGCCAGTTTCATTTTGATACGGTGAATTTCTTTCGAATGGTGCTCATGAGCATCTAACAATTCGTTGTGTGCCTTAGAATAATCTTGCAGATTTTCTTCTAGAACGTCTGTGCGCTCTTCTAGGCAGTCTATTTTGTCATGCATTTGTGATAATGACAATTGGAGGTCTCTATGCAGATCTTGTTGCAGTGTGAGAAGCATAGATTTGAGCATAGCTTCTGTCACTGTGTTGTCAGTGACAGGTATGGCAGCCAGGGATGGAGTATTTTGGGCGCTGTGTGTCCCTGCAACAACCTGGGACCACAGCTGCTTCTTAGCATGAGGCTCTTTGTTGGGGGAATGTGCAGGGGAGGTAGCCAGCCGCTTACCTCTATCCTGTTGCAGTCCTCCTGGGGAATCCTCTGGAGGGGGGTGAACGTCCATGCTATCCCATTCCTTTGAGGTGGTCACAGTGCCACGGTGAGGGAGTGCTGAGGAGGCAGGCTGCAGGTCCTCTGTGCTGTTGTTGGAGCGGGCGCCGTCTCCTTCATCGGCGCCATCTTGGGCCTTCTGCATGGCGGCGGCCGGCGTATAGTAGTCGGTAAGACGGCGGGGGTTTGGCGGCTTATACCGCTGCATCAGTGTGCCCGAGTGGTTCCCCGATCCTTCCCCGCTGTTATGGCGTGAGCAGCGGGAAGGATGGTAGCTTAGGGTTGCTGGATACCAGGCCATGGAGCGGAGCTCGGACTTCAGGCAGCCATCCTGGTCCGCAGCAGGCCACGTCCCCCAGAGGGTCTGTTTCTTGGGGGCATCCATAGGAGGAAGTCTAGCATGAAATTAGGAACTGCCTGTTTTTCTATTGCAACCCAATCAGGTTTTTCAAAGTTAAAATAGACTGTTGACATTTGGGCCAGTCTGGCAACTTGGTAGTACTTGAAAAGGTGGGGCAAGCCCAGCCCTCCTTTTTTCCTATGTAGGTAAAGGGTTCTTTGGGGAATTCTGTATCCTGCCTTACCCCAGATGAACTTTAGAACTTTGCTTTGAAAAGATCTAATATGGTCCTTCCGGAGAGGGATGGGCAAGGCGCAAAACAGATATAGCAATCTGGGAAGTAATGTCATTTTAACTGAATTTACCCTCCCCAACCAAGAAATATTGCCACGTGACCAGGAATTTAGGTCTTTTTCCAGCGGTACATGGGTGGGTAGTTATGGTCATACAGATTTTCAGTTTTAGCTGTTAAGTTAATACCTAAGTATTTGATGGAAGATTCGCTCCATTTGAAGGGAAAGTTTTGACTTAAGAGATCAACAGTCTCGGGTGTAAGTGAGATATTGAGAGCTCGTGATTTTGAGTAATTAACTTCTAAACCGGACAGTTTGGCGAAGGCGTCTAGGGTTTTGCATAAATTGGGAAGGGAGGTTACTGGGGAGGTGAGAAAGAGCAGGACGTCATCCGCATATAATCCGCATTTGTGGGTTTTGTAGCCACAAGTCACTCCCTGGATGTTTGGGTTATGACGAATTGCAATAGCAAGCGTTTCAATGGCCATCGCAAATATGATCGGCGAAAGTGGGCACCCTTGCCTAGTCCCTTTTTTAATTGTGATGGGTTTTGAGTAGTATCCTTGCAGGCGGATACTGGCACTGGGGTTGGAGTAAAGGGCCCGCATCATTCCGAGAAATCTTTGTCCAAAGCCCCATTGCTCTAACATGGTAAAGATATATGGCCAAGAAATTGAGTCGAAGGCCTTTTGTAGGTCCAACAACAGGAGCATACCAGATTGTTTAGGCCCTCCCATCCAATTAGTTTGAAGGATGGAAACCAAGTCTATGGCCCACCTTATTTGATCTGGACCTTGTCTGCCCGGGATGAAACCCACTTGATCCTTATTGATATATGCATTGATGAAGGAAGCCATGCGAATTTTGACATCAAAATTTATAAGTGATATAGGGAGATAGTTTCCAACATCTTCCGGATTCTTATCCGGTTTAGGGACCATTGCAATGTATGCAGTATTAAGTTGTGGATCAAGTGGGTTCCCCCGTGTTTTAAAGTTGAAGAAGTGTGTTAGATGTATGGCTAAGGTATTGGGGAAGGTCTTGTAATAAATGTTGGACAGACCGTCCGGGCCAGGGGCTGAGCCATTTTTTAGTGATTTTATTACACCAAGTACCTCTCCCTCCGTGAAGGGGGCTTCAAGGCTGTCTCTATGTTCCACTGAAAGCAAAGGAAGAGAGAGACCGCCCAGAAAGCAATCTAGAGTGATGACCTGCGTAGGAGATTTTGGCGAGTAAAGCTCGCTATAAAAAGCCTGAAAGGCCTCTAAGATTTTGGAGGGATCAACCGTGGAGCCCTGGCCTGGGATCTTTATTTTTGGCATAGTGTGTGATTTAATTCGGAGTGTTAGTTTGGCGGCCAGCATGGAACCCACCCTGTCCCCTTGGGTATAGAATTTGTGTTTGTTCCAGCAAATTTGTTTTTCCGCCTTAGCAGTGAGGGCCAGGTTGAGCTCCAACCTGGCCTTGTCTAACTGAGACATCGAAGAGGGAGAGGGGTTGGATTTGTCATGTATCTGCAGTTTGGAGAATTCAGATTCTAGGATCTTAATGTCGCCCTCTTATTCCCTCTTAAGTTGGGAAGCTAGTCTGATTAGCTCCCCTCTAATGAAGGCTTTGTGGGCTGCCCATAATATTTTGGGTGATATGCCCTCGGTTTTGTTTAGGAGGAAATATTCTTTTAAAGATTTGTTCAGCATAGTGACGTGGATTGGGTCGGTGAGAATGGATTAGTTTAGTCTCCATTGTCCCCTGCCCGATTTGCAGTGGTGTGCATGTATGTCCATGACAACCAATGAATGATCGGACAAAACAGTGTCTTTGATATGGGACTTTATGATCAATGGGACGGACTGTGTTTTGACGAGGAGATGATCAATACTAGCAGAGGAGTTATGTGGGTGCGAGAAGTGGGTATAGTCCCTCTTAGTGGGGTTTAATTCCCTCCAGACATCCGCTAACCCATGGGCATGAATGAGTCTAGCTATTTTGAGACTTTGTTTGGTAGGGCGGGTAAGTCGCTCTGCGGGGGGCCTGGATTTGTCCAGCCCTTGGTCAAAGGTGGTGTTTGAGTCACCACCAAAAATAACCGTACCTTCTAGTGCCGGGGAGAGGACACTCAGAAGGTTCTGAAAAAAATAAGCTTGGCCCTTATTAGGGGTATAGTAGGAGACTAGGGAGTAGATCTGTCCATCTATTTTACCCTTAACTAAGAGAAACCTGCTGTTTGGGTCTTTAATGTCTGCAATCCAGCTAAAGTTGCAAGTTTTGGCAAAAGCTATGGCTACCCCCTTGGACTTATTTTCTGCACTGGCCAGATAAAAATTTGGATAATGGGAGTGGAGGAACTTAGGACAGTATTTAGCTGGGAAATGAGTTTCCTGCATTAGAACGATATCCAAATTTAGAAGATTTATAGAAGTTAAAAAATTTTCGTCTTTTGATGGGAGAATTTAGGCCCTGAACATTGTGGGTAGCAACCCTTAAAGTATCCGGTGGGAGATCAGCCATGAGACCAGAGAAAGTGAGTGCTGTAGAACCCTCCGTCACTTACCATTGCTGAAACCATCGTAGCCGCGCTGATAGTGGATGCGGTGCCTTGTCCATGATAGGAGCGTCCGATCGAGGGGATAAACCTCTGTATTGAGCTGAAATGAGAAAAACATTTTGAGTGATGTTCCGTGTATTGGGGAAGGAAGGGAGGGGAGAAGAAAGACGAGAAAAGGAAATAGAAGAGAAGAAAGAAACAGGAGAGTTCCCTCCCCCCGGGGCTACATGGAGCCCAGAGAGGAGAAAGGACCCCCCCTTCATCTCACTATAACATCTGAGAAAAATCGATATCAATAGTCCAACTGTAGTTGGACTTCCTATCCCCCAGTACCCCGTGGGAGACTAAGGGATAGGTGAAGGCACATGCAATCCGCCCCATATCAGGGCGCCATATAACCTGTATTGAATATCAACTGTGACGCTAAAGTAAAGCCAGCAAGAACAGGTTAAAATAATTGAAACAAAAATGTGAGTTTTTCCAACCCTAACTATACCCCATCTTGAACGCTCCGCTCTCCAATTCTCTACAGTGCAGAGAGTGTAGGTGGAGCAATGGGGAACTGAGCTTGAACATTAGAACAATAAAAAAAAAAGAAAAATGGAAGAAAAATTGTCAAGCTAGGAAAATTTCAAAATTTTCTATTGTCCCCTGTCAGTGGAGGCACATCAGTGGGTAAAAATTACTCCCAAGAAGAGGGAGAGAGTCAGATCTTCTATCAGGAAGTCAGTCACTAGCGATAGAAGTCGACATCAGGAGACACAAAGAGTGAAGAGGTCGTGTGGTCATGGTGGACCATAGTGGGAGGATCTTCTGGACTTATTCTTGGACCATAGAGGATTTGGGGAGCCAGCTGGAGGGGGACGTCTGTTGGAGCCAGAGGAGGGGGGGATGCTTCCGTGTCCATTTCTTGCGAGATTATCTTCAGGTTTAGCAGTAGCTTCTCTCCCGTTATAAAGTTGGAGAAGGAGTGGTTCTGTCCCTGTCCCTTCTGCATTGTGTGGGCTGGGGGTGATGTGGAGAAGGGCGGGAGTCAGCACTTGCCTGTGTTCCGGGGTGGCTTCTTTAAGTGAAGCATGGTGTTGTGCAGCAGCAGCGGCCGCGGCAGCCATCTTGGTACACCCGGCGTGGGTGGAGGCAGCGAATTCGGGGATCAGGCTTCTCCTGACCCCGATTCCCAGCATCTGGGGTTGTTCTCCGGTGCTTGGGGGATCTCCTGAGCCATTTCTGTGGCTGTCGAGTGGGGTCAAAAAGGCTCGCTGGGCGCGTCTAAAATGGTGAGGTGCGGAGCTCCTGGCTCAGGCGGCCATCTCGGAACTCTCGCGCATGCGCACTTATTTTTTTATTTTTTAATAAAGGACTTGTCCCAAGATGTGTCTTGTGGTTTTTTAACATTTTGACACTTTTTTGTGAAATGGTAGGGGTATATTGTACAGGGGTGGCCGGGATCTGGGGGTCCCCTTGTGAAAGGGGGCTTCCAGATTCCGATAAGCCCCCCACCCCCAGACCCGCACAACCACTGGGCAAGGGTTGTGAGGATGAGGCCCTTGTCCCCATCAACATGGGGACAAGGTGCATTGGGGGCTACCCCAAAGCACTCTCCCCATGTGTAGGGCATGTGGCCTGCTACTCGTTCAGGAGGGGGGGGGCGCTCTCTCGTCACCCCACTTTTCCTGCGGCCTGCCAGGTTACGTGCTCGGATAAGGGTCTGGTATGGATCTTTGTTGGGACCCCCACGCTATTTTTTTATTTTGGTGCAGGGTTCCCCTTAAAATCGATACCAGACCTGAAAGGTCTGGTATGGATTTTGAGGGGGGCCCCTACACCATTTTTGTAAAAAAAAAATTGGCGCAGGGTTCTCTTTAATATCCATAGCAGACCTGAAGGGCCTGGTATGGAATTTGGGGGGACCCCCACACAATTTTTTTTTTACATTTTGGTTTGGGGTTCCCCTTAATATTCATACCAGACCCAAAGGGCCTGGTATGGATTTTTGGGGGGACCCCCATGCCGTTTTTTTCAATTACTTTTATCTGTATTGCCGAGACCCAACAATTCATTATAGTCGCAAGTAGTTTTAAATTACTTTTTTCCTTTAGAAATGTCATTTTGTGCAGGGACTGTTCTAAACACAAGAGAAATGCGTCACTTTACAGGCATACTATAGGCACCCCCAGGAATATTTTACTTTTATTGTTTCACTTTAAGCATTATTAAAATCACTGCTCTCGAAAAAACGTCCATTTTTAAAACTTTTTTGCATTGATACATGTCCCCCTGGGACAGGACCCAGGTCCCCAAAGACTTTTTATGACAATACCAAGCATATAAGCCTTTAAAATTAGCACTATTGATTTCTCCCATAGACTTTTAAAGGGCATTCTGCGGCTTTCGAATTTCCCACGAACACCCCAAATTGTTCGCTATTCAGCGAACAGGTGAACACCCGATGTTCAAGTTGAACTTACGTGCGGGTTTTTTTTTTCGATCCGTCGGCGGAGCCATAGAGGAAGATAAATGGACTTCGTGGGACATTTTTATTTTTTATTTTTTAATAATATCCATTGCAGACCTAAAGGGCCTGGTATGGAATTTGGAGGGACCCCCACGCAATTTTTTTTTAAATTTAGGTTCGGGATTCCCTTTAATATTCATACCAGACCCAAAGGGCCTGGTATGGATTTTGGGGGGACCCCCATGCTGTTTTTTTCAATGACTTTTATCTGTATTGCCGAGACCCGACAATTCATTATAGCCGTGAGAAGTTTTAAATGACTTTTTTTCCTTTAAAAATTTCATTTTGTGCAGGGACTGTTCTAAACATGAGAAAAATGCGCCACTTTACAGGCATACTATAGACATCCACCCAGGTACGAAATTTAAAGGTACCGTATATTTCACTTTTATTGTTTCACTTTAAGCATTATTAAAATCACTGCTCCCGAAAAAACGGACGTTTTTAAAACTTTTTTTTGCAATGATACATGTCCCCTGGGGCAGGACCCAGGTCCTCAAACACTTTTTATGAAAATAACTTGCATATTAACCCTTAAAATTAGCACTTTTGATGTTTCACGTACGTGTCCCATAGACTTTAACAGTGTTCGCTTGTTCGAACAAATTTTTTGCCTGTTTGCATGTTCTGCTGCGAACCGAACCGGGGGGTGTTCGGCTCATCACTATTCTTGAGGTCTATGGACCTCAAGTCGCATCAAAGTGGGACCAAAGTAGTGCAGGGACTACCTTGATGTCGCTGCGACTAAAAGTCACAAAGATATGAATGGTACTCATTAGAAATCATAGGGTATGACCTGTCATGTGACTTTGCAGTACCAAGTCACATGACAAGTCGCACTAATGGAAACCGAGCTGAAAGAAAGAAACCTGCTTCTTTAGAAGTGGGAAGTACATCTTTGACTTCTCAGATGTAGTGTCGGCTTCCTCCCAGCCAATAGCTGGCTTTACAGCCTGGACTTAGGGATGAACTAGGAAAAGGTTGAAGTCCGAGGGCCGACCTCTTCTGAGGTATCCTCAGATGGCCCACTATCATCCAGATGTCTAGGAGGGATACTTGCTGCGTGGTGAGAGGATTTTCTTGAGGATGGGCCAGGAAGAGTTAACTTCTCTGGAGGAGGTTGAGCTAATTGCTGCAATGGAACTACTGTTGCTCGTTCCGCTATGTAACCCCTGCCCATCTTTTGAGTAGGACAGCTTACCTGTTAACCCTCTGACTCTTTGTCTGCTGCATAGACTCTAAAATGGCTTTTGCAGACCAATTGGCTGGTAATGGGATGACCCCGCATGCTCGGCATTTAGGGATTTGAGAGTTGTTGAATTTGAAGAACTATGTCTTTTCACGGATGAACCCTCGCTGCTTGCATGGTATCCTGATCTGGATAGTGTTCCCTGGTTGGGGCCTTCATAGGTTTGTTTATGTCACCTTGATGTTCGCTTTGACTTCTTCTGGCATACAAAGCTGAAATACATACACGTACCAGCATAAGTGCTCTTTTTTTTTTTTTTTTTACTCACCTGGACGACAGTCCCTACCCTAAATGTTGGAGAGGGTCTTGTTCGGGTGGTGTACTGCTTATTTTATGCATCAGACAAAAAAAGCAGCTTGAGAAAGATAAAGGAACTAGTATTTCAGATGGAGCAAGGAAACGGTAATCCTGGGTAAAAAAAAAAGAAAGAAATTACATTTACCCTTGGCTAAAAACAGGGTCCCCTCCAGGAGCTCCCTGCATAGGCAACCTCCTTAGATGACAACATCTAAAGCCCCCAGTAATAAACAATGGAGAGGGGAGGGACATCCGTGGAAGATACAACCCTCTAAAAAATGATTTTGACAAACAAGGGCAAAAAAAAAAAAAATTGCCCTATTCAAGATGGCCACCACAACCTCAGGCCAGACTGTGCAACAAGCACGGCCGGCGGGACTAGGACCTGTGCGGCCCGCCCGACTCAGCCCGAGCCACCGAGCCGACTCCTGACGTCCACCTGAGCACACACACTTCTGGTCCTCCACAGATGCAGATTCCATCCCACCCAAGACACAGAGCCCCATCCAGGTATACCAAAACCTGGAGAAAGCTGCAAAAGCAGTTTTCTTCACTGCACATTTATGCTCTGTTGTCCTGCTCTGAGACAATGTGCACACCCTGTGTCCTTTAACTGACAAATTTTATAGTGGCAGAGTCCGTCCTGTTACACTATTTATAACATGTGCCCAGCAATTGATTTTCTAATGAAAATACAGCAATTGGCTATGGATAGTTAATTTTTTTTCTTTTGATTACAATAATATTTTAGCATTATTTATTGATTAAAATTGCATATTTAACCACTTGCCGACCGCCTTGCGCATATATACTGCGGCAAGGTGGCTCGGCTGCGCAAACCGACGTACCTGTCGGTCCATGCATGTGGAAGTGTGGGTGTGTGTGCATGTAAACAAGGCAGATCCCCATTCTGACAGGGTTCAATACTGAGATCTGCTGTTCCTAGTGATCAGGAACAGCGAGCTCTGTGTAGTCTCAGTAAGCCCATCCCCCACACAGTTAGAACACACCCAGGGAACACAGTTAACCCCCTGATCTGCACATCCTCACAAGATCAGACAAACTAAAAGAAATTGTAGGTGACAGACCCCTTATGGTAGCAAAGAGAGCCAAAAATATCAGAGATGAATTGGTGGAATCGGAGTTGACGTCCGAATAACAGGAGCTGGCTCACAGACATGCCCAAAGTAAGGGGGATGTTCCCATGCGGCCACTGCCTAACATGCAATTTTGTCGAGCGAACCAAGATGTTTCGCAATTCAGACTCTAGTCATGAATATACAATCAATTCATTCATCAATTGCAGTACGTCCAGGGTTCTATACATTTTAGAGTGTCCATGTCACAAGCTCTATGTGGGCAAGACGAAGTGTCAACTGAGAGCCAGATTTGCAGAACATCTGAAAAGCATTTGACTTAAAGAGGAAACCCCAATAGCCCAACATTTTCTAGATGTTCATCAGGGCAAGACATCTGAGCTCAGGGTCAAGGGATTTTATGCCCTTGACTTACCTGATCGCAGAGGTGATTTTGATACGGTATTACAACAAAGGGAGAAATTATGGATATATAGACTCCAAACTCTCCAGCCTAAGGGCTTGAACACTGAGCTTAGTCTCAAAGTTTTTTCTGCAACCTTGACTGTGCATTCCCATCTGGGTCTGGGTATTCCTGTCAAGAGATTTATATGCAAGCTTTTTTCTCCCTGCTGGACCTTGGGTCCCTATTTCTACTATATCCAATATGTTTACAAAATAAAATATATAAATAAACAATTTTGATAGTTTGGGGACATCCTCGTTGGCCGGGCCTCTATGACATGTATCATTTACATCAATAGATTAGATTTCCCTCCCCCATTTCTGTCCCCCCCCCCCCCATATGTTGACTAAGCTTGAATTTATCCTTTCCACCCTACAATGAGCACTCATATATAATAGGCCTTGTGTTTTCGGTCAATAGTTATGTACTTATTTTACTTTTAGACTGTTTGACTGTCACTATACGTTGTTTTCACAAGATGGCAATAGATGGGTGACAGTCAGGAGGGGTAGAGGGGGAAGTGCCAGAGAGGCCGATCCAGGACTGGATCATCCCAATAAGTACGCTCCATTGAGTGACATTGGTGAAACCAGTCAGGGACCAGCACTGCTGGAGATGAGGGACTCTCCTAGCTGCCAGGGGAAGAACTCCTCCAGTGAGAGTGGGGGGGCAGCAAAGGGAAAGGAAAGACAGATTCTGGTGGTAGGGGACTCAATTCTTAGAAGGACAGAGAGGGCAATCTGTAACCAAGACCTGAAGCGCCTAACAGTATGTTGTCTACAGGCGCTTGGGTTCGGCACATCACAGATCTTGTGGACAGATTACTGGGAGGGACTGGGGAAGACCCGGCTGTCATGGTGCACGTTGGCACCAATGACAAAGTCAGAGGCAGATGGAGTGTCCTAAAGAACGATTTTAGGAATTTAGGTGCTACATTGAGGAAAAGGACCTCCAAGGTAGTGTTCTCAGGAATACTATCGGTACATCGAGCCACACCAGAAAGGCAGAGGGAGATTACGGAAGTAAACAAGTGGCTGAAGAGGTGGTGTAGTAAGGAGGGGTTTGGGATCCTGGAGGACTGGGCCGACTTCTCAGTCGGTAACCGGTACTATAGAAGGGACGGACTGCACCTAAATGAGGAGGGTGCAGATCTGCTGGGAATGAAGATGGCCAAAAAGTTAGAGGGGTTTTTAAACTAGGCAATGGGGGGAGGGTCCAGAGACAGTGATAGCCAGCGCGGAAGATATTCCAGAGGGTAGTATTGGGGGCATTAGTGGTAGGTTAACCAAAGCACAAAAACACAAGGTGAGTATAGTAGCAAGTCCTAGTTGCAATCTTGAAACACCCAATACGAGGACAATATGCGACCTGTCTAAACTATGTGGCATGTTCACTAATGCCAGGAGCATGGCGGACAAGATGGGTGAACTAGAGATACTGTTGTACAAGGAGGATTTGGATTTTGTGGGAACTTCAGAGACCTGGTTCAACAGCTCTCATGATTGGCTTGCAAACATTCAAGGGTATACCCTATACCGCAAGGATAGAGAGGGTAAAAAAGGGGGAGGGGTATGCCTATATATCAAGAATAATGTATAAGTGAATGTGAGAGATGACATCACTGAGGGAGCTAGGGAGGAGGTGAAATCTTTATGGGTAGAGCTCCAAAGGGATGAAGCTAAGGGGAAAATAATACTGGGAGTATGCTATAGGCCCCCTAACCTGAGGGAGGAAGTGGAGACGGATCTCCTATCACAAATTGGATTAGCAGCAAGGATGGGAAGTGTTATCATAATGGGGCATTTTAATTATCCAGACATAGACTGGGCGGAGGGAACCGCGCATTCATTTAAGGCTCGCCAGTTCCTTAATGTCTTGCAGGACAATTTTATGGGTCAGATGGTAGACGCACCAACTAGAAATAAAACATTACTGGATCTACTGATTACCAACAATACAGACCTGATCACAGATGTGGAAATACGGGGCAATTTAGGTAACAGCGATCACAGGTCAATTAGTTTCAGTATAAATCACACAAATAGGAAACATGAAGGGAACACAAAGACACTGAATTTCAAAAGAGCCAACTTCCCTAAACTACAAACCTTGCTAAAAGGCATAAATTGGGATAAAATATTAGAAACAAAGAATACGGAGGAGAGATGGGTTTGCTTTAAGAGCATATTAAATAAGGGCATTAGCCAATGTATCCCATTGGGTAATAAATTTAAAAGAGTGAACAAAAATCCTGGATGGCTTAACTCCAATGTAAAAATGCATATAAAAGCAAAGGAGAAGGCCTTCAAAAAATACAAGGTTGAGGGATCATCCTCAGCATTCAGACTTTATAAAGAATGCAATAAGAAATGTAAGGGTACAATTAGGATGGCTAAGATAGAACATGAAAGACACATAGCGGAGGAGAGCAAAAAAAATCCCAAGAAATTCTTTAAGTATGTAAACAGTAAAAACGGGAGGATAGACCATATTGGCCCCATAAAGAATGAGGAAGGACATCTGGTTACAAAGGATGGGGAGATGGCAAAGGTATTGAATTTATTCTTCTCCTCAGTCTTCACGAGTGAATCGGGGGGCTTCAGTAACCAAAACTGCAGTGTTTATCCTCATGACACAACACAGGAAGCACCTACATGGTTAACAGAGGATGGAATTAAAATCAGACTTGAGAAACTTAACATTAATAAATCACCGGGACCAGATGGCTTGCATCCGAGGGTACTTAGGGAACTCAGTCAGGTGATTGCCAGACCGTTGTTCCTAATTTTTACAGACAGTCTATTGACTGGAATGGTACCAGCTGATTGGAGAAAAGCCAATGTAGCACCAATATTTAAAAAGGGCCCAAAAACATCCCTGGGAATTACAGACCAGTTAGCCTAACATCAATAGTATGTAAACTCTTGGAGGGGATGATAAGGCACTATATACAAGATTTTAGTAATAAGAATGATATCAGCATGGATTCATGAAGAATCGTTCTTGCCAAACCAATCTATTAACCTTCTATGAGGAGGTGAGTTGCCATCTAGATAAAGGAAGGCCCGTAGACGTGGTGTATCTGGATTTTGCAAAAGCATTTGACACAGTTCCCCATAAACGTTTACAGTACAAAATAAGGTGCGTTGGCATGGACCATAGGGTGAGTACATGCATTGAAAACTGGCTACAAGGGCGTGTTCAGAGGGTGGTGATAAATGGGGAGTACTCAGAATGGTCAGGGGTGGGTAGTGGGGTTCCCCAGGGTTCTGTGCTGGGACCAATCCTATTTAATTTGTTCATAAACGACCTGGAGGATGGGATAAACAGCTCAATCTCTGTATTTGCAGACGATACTAAGCTAAGCAGGGCAATAACTTCTCCGCAGGATGTGGAAATCTTGCAAAAAGACCTGAACAAATTAATGGGGTGGGCGACTACATGGCAAATGAGGTTCAATGTAGAAAAATGTAAAATAATGCATTTGGGTGGCAAAAATATGAATGCAATCTATACACTGGGGGGAGAACCTCTGGGGGAATCTAGGATGGAAAAGGACCTGGGGGTCCTAGTAGATGATAGGCTCAGCAATGGCATGCAATGCCAAGCTGCTGCTAATAAAGCAAACAGAATATTGGCATGCATTAAAAGGGGGATCAACTCCAGAGATAAAACGATAATTCTCCCGCTCTACAAGACTCTAGTCCGGCCGCACCTGGAGTATGCTGTCCAGTTCTGGGCACCAGTCCTCAGGAGGGATGTACTGGAAATGGAGCGAGTACAAAGAAGGGCAACAAAGCTAATAAAGGGTCTGGAGAATCTTAGTTATGAGGAAAGGTTGCGAGCACTGAACTTATTCTCTCTGGAGAAGAGACGCTTGAGAGGGGATATGATTTCAATTTACAAATACTGTACTGGTGACCCCACAATAGGGATAAAACTTTTTCGCAGAAGAGAGTTTAATAAGACTCATGGCCACTCATTACAATTAGAAGAAAAGAGGTTTAACCTTAAACTACGTAGAGGGTTCTTTACTGTAAGAGCGGCTTCCAAGGATGTGGAATTCCCTTCAACAGGCGGTGATCTCAGCGGGGAGCATTGATAGCTTCAAGAAACTATTAGATAATCACCTGAATGACCGCAACATACAGGGATATGTAATGTAATACTGACACATAATCACACACATAGGTTGGACTTGATGGACTTGTGTCTTTTTTCAACCTCACCTACTATGTAACTATGTAACTATGTATAGCTAAGTATGCAACCAATATGCTGATTGGGCAGTTTGCCCTATTTATTGATACAAACCACCTATGCACAATGTTCAGATGAAGTGCTCGGCTTGGAGCATGAAACGCATCGACATTTCGATGTCCTAGACGTGGGAGGGCTTCCCTCCCCCTCTCCCCATCTCTGTGCTCCATTATTGTCAGAATGACACCATACCGCACGACAAGCCGTGCAGCGCCAGCATCATTTCCTGAAACAAGTGCCCTCTACTGGTCATATCGGAGCAAGACAACACAGTGAACTGTTCACCTCATTTAGATGCTTCCGTCATTCACGTCCTCCAGCGTGATCAGCTGTTCCCCTGACCGAGAACAAACAACAATACCTACATGTGGGCTCATCTCGGCGAATGGGATATACACAGACCTGATCCGTGGAAGGAAGGAAGCCGCTGTTTGAACCATGAAGCCCTTTATTTTGTCCCTTTATCTTTTCCCTTTTTTTTTTCGGTCCCTTCCGTTCCTGTTTCTCCTTCCCTCCTGTGTCCTTCCCTCTCTCTTTCCTTTTTCTATTTATATTTTTTTGTCTTTTTCTCCCCTTTTTTTTTTGTTTCTCTCTCCACCTTTTCAGTTTCACTTCACACACTAACTATTCACATCCTCTCACTACATTTTTATTCACCCTGTGCATACATATTTTTTTCAGACATACACTCAGCGCACTTCCTCCCTATTCATGGGATTACCCTTCCAACCCACATATCTGTCCTCACACCTTGACCCCTTCTGGGGGGCTCTGTGTGCTGGTTCCGCCTGCCGGGACATGCCCCCTCAGCTTCGGGCCTGGGCATCTTTGGCTGGCATGGCATCCTGGGCCGCACCTCCTCTGCGCAGACACCATTGTGAGTCCATGGCTAAAAGCAATAATGTGATATTCATGTTTTATATTTATCTACCTGTATACTCATACCATTCAATACTGCTATCTCCCCAACTCATAGGTATCACTACGGTTATGCTCCTGATGAGTGGCTATAAGGCCCCGAAACGACGTAGAGCTCACAACTACCATTATGTGTACACATGATTAACCTATATGCATTAACGTTCCTATTTCAATGTATTTATTTGTCTGTATTTGCAATTATTGATGGAATATTTTCTGATCTTATCATTAATATCATAGAGCTAAGTGCCAACATATGCAGAGCTATGTGCCTAAATATGTACTGTATGAATTTTTGTATTTTCCAATAATAAATCACAATTTTCATTCAATCCACATTTCTGCTCCCATGTGCCTTGTACAAAGTCCCGCACCTGTTCTCCCCCTATTTTACTACTAAACTGGGATGGAGGAGGGGTTTGAACGGCCCCACTATCCTCACGCAAAGTCCCACTCCATTGCTCTACCTTTCATCATACAATCAGGGATGGAGGCACATGGTCGTCACATCGAGCAATATATATTCCCTTTAATATCCCATATTATTTTCAACCTATCCCTAATCATATTTCTCATCTTTATTTGTCCATTTTATTTCATTTTGATACACTACACTCTGAACTTACTTCCATATATTGACTGCTTTCATGTAGTCACATACATTGTGCCATTATCCCTCTGGCCCAATCTTTTGACCAATTTTTTGTTCTCTCAGTGTGTGTGCGCATTGGCGGCATGAGCTTCCGATTGCTCTTGCTGGCCTCGTTTGCTCTTTCCCGAAGCTGCGACACGCACTGGGGTTTACCCCTCCCTCCTTGGGCGGTGGGTGGGCGGGGTCTCCCCCACTGCGCATCAACGTCACGCTTCCCGCACCAGCTGTTCGGCGTCCAGCGTGGCGCCTTATAGCTGATGCCTGGGATTTCACTCTCCAGCGCTTGATGAGTTCGGGGGGCCGCCCACGGCTGGCCAGTTTCTGTGTCCAGCCGCAGGGTTCTGGGGCGCTCTCCCCTGCTTCCTCTAGGCTGCTGGCGCCTGACGTTGGGGGCCTCTCTCTGGCGGCGTTCGTCTTCCAGTCTGGGGTCCTCCTCTCTGGCTCTCTTGCCCTCACCATTTACCAGCACCACCTCATAGCCGGCACGATGCCCCTACTTGCACTTGTACAGGTATGTTCTCTCCGCACTCCTACAGTCACCCCTCTTTCTCATAGGGTCACTCCTTTGACCACTTGTTCCTTCTGGTTTCCCTTACCACCTATCCTCATGCTTTCTCCTTTGGTTCTCTTTTCCCTTTATTTTGTCCCTTTATCTTTTCCCTTTTTGTTTTCGGTCCCTTCCGTTCCTGTTTCTCCTTCCCTCCTGTGTCCTTCCCTCTCTCTTTCCTTTTTCTATTTATATTTTTTTGTCTTTTTCTCCCCTTTTTTTTTTTGCTTCTCTCTCCACCTTTTCAGTTTCACTTCACACACTAACTATTCACATCCTCTCACTACATTTTTATTCATACTGTGCATACATATTTTTTTCAGACATACACTCAGCGCACTTCCTCCCTATTCATGGGATTACCCTTCCAACCCACATATCTGTGCTCACACCTTGACCCTGCCTTGGGGGGCTCTTTGTGCTGGTTCCGCCTGCCGGGACATGCCCCCTCAGCTTCGGGCCTGGGCATCTTTGGCTGGCATGGCATCCTGGGCCACACCGCCTCTGCGCAGACACCATTGTGAGTCCATGGCTAAAAGCAATAATGTGATATTCAGGTTTTATATTTATCTACCTGTATACTCATACCATTCAATACTGCTATCTCCCCAACTCATAGGTATCACTACGGTTATGCTCCTGATGAGTGGCTATAAGGCCCCGAAACGACATAGAGCTCACAACTACCGTTATGTGTACACATGATTAACCTATATGCATTAACGTTCCTATTTCAATGTATTTGTCTGTATTTGCAATTATTGATGGAATATTTTCTGATCTTATCATTAATATCATAGAGCTAAGTGCCAACATATGCAGAGCTATGTGCCTAAATATGTACTGTATGAATTTTTGTATTTTCCAATAATAAATCGCAATTTTCATTCAATCCACATTTCTGCTCCCATGTGCCTTGTACAAAGTCCCGCACCTGTTCTCCCCCTATTTTACTACTAAACCGGGATGGAGGAGGGGTTTGAACGGCCCCACTATCCTCATGCAAAGTCCCATTCCATTACGACAAGCCGTGGTAGCAGCGCCAGCATCATTTCCTGAAACAAGTGCCCTCTACTGGTCATATCGGAGCAAGACAACACAGTGAACTGTTCACCTCATTTAGATGCTTCCGTCATTCACGTCCTCCAGTGTGATCAGCTGTTCTGACCGAGAACAAACAACAATACCTACATGTGGGCTCATCTCGGCAAATGGGATATACACAGACCTGATCCGTGGAAGGAAGGAAGCCGCTGTTTGAACCATGAATCGGGGGTAAGAAGGGGTAAGAAGCTCATAAGGATTAAGTATACTTTCCATGCTTCTATATTTACCCATCACATGAGTGAACAGACTTATCCTGAGAGAACACATATCTTCAATGGTCACATGGTGAAACCAGAGGAGGTCCGGGTATTGAGGCGAACACTGCTTCCCAATACCTCTGCAGGAATCTCAGGACTATCTTTACAGTCACATACCGCAAGATCCTTTCTGTGACTCTTTCACTGCTCTGCCCTCATAGCTGCACCACCACTCAATCTTGTGTCTTATGCGGGACTAGGCTGCACCTGTGTGGTATCATTTAGCTCGTGATTGGGCATATACATACGGACTTTATTTTTGAATTTCCTTTTAACACACTACCCAGTCATCTCCCCAATATTCAGTTTTGTAGGTGTACTCAACGGCTTTCACCTTGAGACTGTGGATAGGGGCTAGCAGAGAGGGGTTGCCTACCAGTGTTGCTGTTTTTAACATTCAACGTTGTTTTATGTTCACAGTCTATTTTTGTCAAGTGTGTTCCACCGACCTTTGATATCGCGGAGGAGTGGACCCCACCTGCGTGGCTTTTTCCACACATGTGGGTTCCTTGCTCTCCTCTTTTTTATATATATATGTCTGTAACGAGCCCCTGCTCGCCCGGTTCCACTCTCCCGACACTCCTCTGTGGCTATTGAATCAGGTTGCAGATCGCAACATCTGATGGTTCGGTCATCCAATGCCCCGGGGATTCGAACTACAGCTATGGGCAGTTCTAATCCAATTGTGATAGCTCAGAACAAACACCAGGCAGGCTGTATGTAAGTTCAAACAGGAATCTCACTTTTATTGATGCACACAACACACTTTTGTGTTGTGTGCATCAACACCCTGCCCCCAACAACCACTTTCCTATTGGTCAATTGTAAAGTACACTAGTCTTCACTCAGGTCCTCTTGTCCATGCAAATGAGGACTTGAAACAGGGTCAGCAGAGATTGGTCCGATAGCTTGAATAGGAGGACTGATATGTGTAATGACACAGAGAAGCCCCAGGGGGTAATTAAAGTACATAAACAAATGGTCAAACACAGAACAATGCCCTCCTTCCAGACCATGGAGCCGTCTGGAGGGGGTTAGCCTTAAGACAGGGCAGAAGACCCCCCCACTGTGTATTAGAATCAAAGGAGAAATACTTCAGTATTCCAAGCTTCATGACAATCCAGTATTCCAAGGTTCATGTCCATATGCTTTTTTCAATAAAGTTTATACCTTTTTGATCATACAAACGTGGTTGCTTCTCCCTTTGGTTGGCTTTCGTGGGGCTGAGGAGTTTTTTCTTATTCTCCCTCCCCCCTTGCCCTGTCTGTTTTCAACCCCTTGATCATCCCCTAGTGTTAACCCCCTCCCTGCTAGGGTCATTTATACATTTTTTTCTAGCAGTTATTAATGTAATAATGTCAATGGCCCCCAAAAAGTGCAACTTGGGGTCAGATTTGTCCGCCGCAATGTCGCAGCCCCACTAAAAAATTGCAGAATGCCGCCATTACCCGTTAAAACAATAAAAAAATTGAAAGTCCCTAAAACTATCCCCTATTTTGTAGACGCTGTAACTTTTGCGCTTATTGCAATTTTTTTACCAAAAATATGTAGAAGAATACATATTGGCCTAAACTGATGAATACATTAGTTTTTTTTATATATTTTTGGGGGATATGTATTAAAGCAGAAAGTAAAAATGTTTTTTTTTTCAAAGCTCAGCCTTTTTTGTTTATAGCGCAAAAAATAAAAACCGCAGAGGTGATCAAATACCACCAAAATAAAGCTCTATTTGTGTAAAAAAAGGACATCAATTTTATTTGGGTACAGCGCCTCAAATCTGCACAATTCTCAGTTAAATCAACGCAGTACTGTATCGCAAAAAATGGCCTGGTCAAAAAAAAAAAAAAATGGCCTGGCCTGGTCATTAAGGGGATAAAACCTTCCAGGGCTGAAGTGGTTAATGCATATTTATTACATAAACAGAAGGTTTATTCCTGGCAGCCGGACTCCAAATTCCTAGCCTGGATGCACAATATTAAGAGCCATATCAATTAAAACATAGTTTGATGTTGTATTTTAGGTTTTCATTCATCCATCCATGAGTCCGTTCATGCAACCATTCATCCATACATTTTACTTCTGCCTCTACCGATACAAGTACTGGTACAATAAATATGTCTGTCTCATTTTTGAGGAAGAAAGATGAAAACCTGCCCTAGGTTAGTCATAAATAACATGCATCTGCTTTCAGTTTCACATGAGGCTTGGTATATTTTAATTTTTTCAGTAATCCTGTGATTTGCCTGCGGTCCTATATATATATCTTTATCTTTTCATTTATGTCTTTCCTTATTATTTGTATTTTAATCACCTACATTTGTTCCTGGTGTTCAATCAATCATCCTAACCAATTGCTTAAGTACACATGTTTTCAGGACTGACATGTCATAACAATAATATAAATTCAGTGTTTCTGTATGAAAAGAGCAATGACCCACATTTGTTAACTCTCCCTTCTCCACAATGGAGTCCTTTCAGCCAGATATTAAGGATAATCACTTAACATCTCTCAGTATATAAAGGCAGATGGTGTGGAGATAACTGTTTAGAGGGACAGATGGCTGTTCTTTCTTTCTCCTTTCTAGATTTGTTATTTACCAGTGATGTGCAGTAATGATGTGAATGTAAAATTCTTACCACTCCATCTAATCACAGCTTACCAGGAAGCATTAAATGAAAGTTATGTAGAAAACTCAATATGTTTTTCCTCTTTGTTGGAAGGCTTACAGTGAATGTCAGCAAAGCAATTTTGTATAGAAAAGTCCACATTATGTATTCACAAAGACAGAAAACTTTTGCAAAAAAAAGCTTTTATGGTGCTTCCTACCCTGTACTGTTCCCCTATGTGTATGTTGTGCTGTTTAAGTTTCAGATAAACAATTTTATAGACAGGTTTTCTTTGCTTCTATACCTTTTTGTTGAGCTGCAGGGAGTCTGTAGGTCATGCTGGTGACTAGTTCTTTGCTTACATTCTTGGGCAAATCCTGTACAGGACAGATCATCTTCAAGAACTCCAGTTCTACCCAATTTTCTCTTCTGCATGCTTTCACCAAACATGAACTTTTTGTTGCAGAGGATGCCTAAAATCTAACTTGTATCTTTGTGCAGACTTTTTTTTAAATCTTTTTTTTTGTATATTTTATAGTTTGCTGCTGAAAGTGGAATTACCATAAGGGTGAAGATAGAATGGGCATTGTGCAGTTTACTTAGTTCTGAGGGACAGGTTATTATCAAATTAAAAACATCCCAGCAGCAAGGGACATTCCCACACTGGGACAGGCAGTTTCAGGCAATATTTCTGCAACAAGGCTGTAAACATCCTGGGAGGCCACTGCTGTCAGAAAAAAAGGTAGGTATGCATAGCTCCCAACTGTCCCTGATTTGAAAGGACTGTCGCTGGTTTAAAACAAAGTCCCTCTGTCCCTCTTTCCTCCTCATTTGCCCCTCATTTTGGTCTAATCTATAGGCACTCTCTGGCCACTTTATTAGGTACACCTGTTCAATTGCTTGGTAACACAAATTGCTAATCAGCCAGTCACATGGCAGAAACTCAATGCATTTAGGCATCTAGACATGGTGAAGACAACTTGCTGACGTTCAAAGCAAGCATCAGAATGGGGAGGAAAGGGGTTTTAAGTGACTTTGAATGTGGCATGCTTGTTGGGGCCAGAAGGGCTGGTCTGAGTATTTCAAAAATGGCTGTTCTACTGGGATTTTCACACACAGCCATCTCTAGGCCTTACAAATAATGGTCTGAAAAGAGGAAAATATCCAGTGAGCAGAGGTTGTTTGGACGAAAAATGCCTTGTTGAGGTCAGAGGTGAATGGGCAGACAGGTTTGAGATGATAGAAAGGCAACAGTAACTCAAATAACCACTCGCTACAACCAAGGTATGCAGAATACCATCTCTAAATGCAAAATAAATCTAACCTTGAAGCAGATGGGCTACAGCAGCAGAAGACCGCACCATTTGCCACTCCTATAAGCCAAGGACAGGAAACTGAAGCTACAATTCGCACAGGCTCACCAAAATTGGACAATAGAAGATTGAAAAAATGTTGCCTGGTCTGATGAGTCTCAATTTTAGCTGCGACTTTCAGATGGTAGGGTCAGAATTTGGCGTAAATAACATGAAAGTATGGATCCATCCTGCCTTGTATCAATGGTTCAGGCTGGTGGTGGTGATGGTGTGGGGGATATTTTTTTGGCACACTTTGGGCCCCTTAGTACCAATTGAGCATTGTTTAAACGCCACGGCCTACCTGAATATTATTGCTGACTGTGTCTTTCTCTTTATGACTACAGTGTACCTATCTTCTGATGGCTACTTCCAGCAGTATAATGCACCATGTTACAAAGCTCAAATCATCTCAAACTTATTTCTGGAACATAACAATGTGTTCACTGTACACCAATGACCTTCACAGTCACCAGATCTCAATCCAATAGCGCACCTTTGAGATGTGGTGGAACAGGAAATTCGCATCATGATTGTGTAACGACAAATCTACAGCAACTGCTTGAAGCTATCATGTCAATATGGACCAAAATCTCTAAGGAAGGTTTCCAACACCTTGTTGAAACTATGCCACAAAGAATTAAGACAGTTTTGAAGGCAAAAGGGGGTCCAACCTGCTACTAGCAAGGTGTACCTAATAGGCCTAATGGCCAGTGAATGTAGTTGTGTATAAAATTCACTTTTTATCTTTAAAAAAGGTTTTCCTAGTGCTAAACATTTCATCCAATTTCGAAATTGATTCATTTGTAAATTTCTAAAGCCAGTATAAAGGAATAGTAGTGGTAAAAAAAAGCAGTTGTGGGTTTTCCTAATCTTTTTTTTTTGTATAATTTTCCTTTAAGGGGGCATGGCAGAGGGTATGTCCCATCCCAAAAAGTTGGGAGGTATGGGTATGCACCCTGAAGGCCTCATGCACACTAAGATAAAATACGCTTTTTCTCTTACGGGAGTTTAGCAGCGTTTTTATGGAAGGTTAAGGCCTCATGCACACTGCAGCTCAAATAAACGGCTCCTAACGGTGTCTGCGCTATATTGAGCTTTTACTTTTCTCTGGCTATTAACTCACCTTCCTGTTAACCTATGTGTCCATGCACACTATAGACATTTTTAGGAGTTTGTAGGCAGGGAAGTTTACAAGCAGAAAAAAAGGGTTTGGCACAGGCACACAGGTACAGTTCACTTTTGTCACTATCAGGAAGCTGGTCCATTGTAACAATGTGCAGGTGATCCTGAAGCAAGTACAGTGCCTTGCAAAAGTATTCGGCCCCCTTGAACTTTTCAACCTTTTGCCACATTTCAGGCTTCAAAACATAAAGATATAAAATTTTAATTTTTTGTGAAGAATCACCAACAAGTGGGACACAATTGTGAAGTGGAACGAAATCTATTGGATATTTTAAACTTTTTTAGCAATTAAAAAACTGAAAAGTGGTGCGTGCAAAATTATTCGGCCCCTTTACTTTCAGTGCAGCAAACTCACTCCAGAAGTTCAGCGAGGATCTCTGAATGATCCAATGTTGTCCTAAATGACTGATGGTGATAAATAGAATCCACCTGTGTGTAATCAAGGCTCTGTATAAATGCACCTGCTCTGTGATAGTCTCAGGGTTCTGTTGAAAGCGCAGAGAGCATCATGAAGACCAAGGAACACACCAGGCAGGTCCGTAATACTGTTGTGGAGAAGCTTAAAGCCGGATTTGGATACAAAAAGATTTCCCAAGCTTTAAACATCCCAAGGAGCACTCTGCACGCGATCATTTTGAAATGGAAGGAGTATCAGACCACTGCAAATCTACCAAGACCTGGCTGTCCCTCTAAACTTTCAGCTCAGACAAGGAGAAGACTGATCAGAGATGCAGCCAAGAGGCCCATGATCACTCTGGATGAACTGCAGAGAACTACAGCTGAGGTGGGAGAGTCTGTCTATAGGACAACAATCAGTCGTACACTGCACAAATCTGGCCTTTATGGAAGAGTGGCAAGAAGAAAGCTATTTCTAAAAGATATCCATAAAAAGTCTCGTCTAAAGTTTGCCACAAGCCACCTGGGAGACACACCAAACATGTGGAAGAAGGTGCTCTGGTCCGATGAAACCAAAATCGAACTTGTTGGCCACAATGCAAAACGATATGTTTGGCGTAAAAGCAACACAGCTCATCACACTCAACACACCATCCCCACTGTCAAACATGGTGGTGGCAGCATCATGGTTTGGGAACAATGGGGAAAAAGGGGGTAAACCCAATAGTGCTGGGTTTCAAAAAGGGGTTACTTCATGCAACAAAGTAGTCAATGATCATAATTCAAATAAAACCATTCATTTATTGGTATTGCCTTAAAACATTCACATTTGCTGGAGGATTGTGCAAATAAGCTTTCCTAAGAGTATGGTGCGGCCGCTCATAACAATACAGACAGGACGGAGTATGTCCGTCCTGTCTGTATTGTTATGAGCGGCCGCACCATACTCTTAGGAAAGCTTATTTGCACAATCCTCCAGCAAATGTGAATGTTTTAAGGCAATACCAATAAATGAATGGTTTTATTTGAATTATGATCATTGACTACTTTGTTGCATGAAGTAACCCCTTTTTGAAACCCAGCACTATTGGGTTTACCCCCTTTTTCCCCATTGTTCCCCTACTTTTTTTGCTTCAGTTATAAGTATGGTTACAGCAACAATACCCTAAAGGGTTACAGAGTGCACGGGCAATTGGATTCTCATTGCTCTGCACAGGTGATACTCACGCCTCCCACACATTCCATTCCCCAAACCCTTTTCCCCTTCCCCAACGTTTTTCTGTTGCAGCATCATGGTTTGGGCCTGCTTTTCTTCAGCAGGGACAGGGAAGATGGTTAAAATTGAGGGGAAGATGGATGCAGCCAAATACAGGACCATTCTCGATGAAAACCTGTTGGAGTCTGCAAAAGACCTGAAACTGGGACGGAGATTTATCTTCCAACAAGACAATGATCCCAAACATACAGCAAAATTTACAAAGGAATGGTTCACAAATAAACGTATCCAGGTGTTAGAATGGCCAAGTCAAAGTCCAGACCTGAATCCAATCGAGAATCTGTGGAAAGAGCTGAAAACTGCTGTTCACAAACGCTCTCCATCCAACCTCACTGAGCTCGAGCTGTTTTGCAAGGAAGAATGGGCAAGAATTTCAGTCTGTCGATGTGCAAAACTGATAGAGACATACCCCAAGCGACTTGCAGCTGTAATCGCAGCAAAAGGTGGCTCTACAAAGTATTAACGCAAGGGGGCCGAATAATTTTGCACGCCCCACTTTTCATTTTTTTATTAGTTAAAAAAGTTTCAAAAATCCAAAAGATTTCATTCCACTTCACAATTGCGTGCCACTTGTTGGTGATTCTTCGCAAAAAATGAAAATTTTATATCTTTATGTTTGAAGCCTGAAATGTGGCAAAAGGTTGAAAAGTTCAAGGGGGCCGAATACTTTCGCAAGCCACTGTACATGTGGACAGTTGCTGAAAAAATATGAAGTAGTACAACAACACTGAGATAAAAAAAAAATGAGGAAAAAAATGGGGAAACAGTATTTTATGTAAAAAACATGCCAAATGTTTATGATACACCAAATTTAGCAACGTAAATATCACCCAGTTAGGGTTTATATGTATTTTAATCAATTTTAGGGGCAAGTTCACACCAGAACGTGGTGTGGGAAACACTGTGTTTCATGCATGATTCCTTCATTGCACTTGTGATCTGCAATGGGTGTCAGTGTTAAATTAATGACACCCCAAACACAGGTCACACTTATGCCCCATACACTTTCCGACAACAAAACCGTGGATTTTTGTTCAAAGGGTGTTGGCTCCAACTTGTCTTGCATACACACGGTCACGCAAATGTTGGCCAACAATTACGAACATTCTGACGTACAAGACGTACAATGAGCTGATAAAAAAGAAGTTCAATAGACAGTGCACCACCCTTTGGGCTTCTTCGACTAATCTTGTGTTTATCTTGTGTTAGTAGAAGTTCGGTGAGCGATGATTTGCGCTTTTCAGCGTCGTGCTTTTCAGTTCGTTTCTGCTTTTCAGGTTGTGCTTGTCGGTTCGTATCTGTTCTTTAGTGCGTGCTTGTCAGGTCGTTTTTGTCTTTCGGTGCGTTATATTTATAGTTCGCTTCTGATTTTCAGTGCGTGCTTGTCCGGTCGTTTCTGATTTTCAGCTCGTTCTTGTCAGGTCCTTTCTGATTTTCAGTGCGTTCTGTCAGTTCGTTCTGACAAGCCGTTCGTTTATTAGCCATGTTGCGGTTATGTACTCGTCTGAGAGTTTGTGCTGTTGTTGGGTTTGGTGTTGGAGTTATTGCTTTGACCCAAGTCCAGTCCATGAATAGGGGGAGGAGGAATTCTTGGACCAAGAATTGGTTGCTTAGTCGTGACCAATTCTGTCATATGCCTTTGTTGCGGGAGCTCCAAAAGAATAATCCTTATGATTTCAGGAATTATCTCCGTATGACGGATCCCGTCTTTCACCGTCTATTGGCTTTGCTGTCCCCTTATATTACGAAGCAGGACACGTGCATATGGCAAGCCATCTCTCCCAAGCAAAGGCTTGTCACCACCTTGCGGTACTTGGCGACTGGGAGAAGTTTCCAGTACATCAAGTTCACGACTGGGATCTCCCCCCAGGCTCTGGGAATCATTATTACAGAGACCTGTTCTGTCATAATTCAAATCCTGCAGAAGGACTATTTTAGGTTTTATCCTTTTACATCACTTTCTATGTATTTAATGTTTGCTAATGTATTGTATTAATTTCAGCATTCCATAATTACCATGATTGTAATATCCTGTGAATGTCCTCTTTGTCTTCATGCATGCTGTAAGCTTTTAATGCTCCTTATTTGTCCTTCATGCATATTTGCCTTCACTAACCTCCTCAGCATGCTATCCTGGGCCCATACACACCTCGCCTAGTCACTTAACAATGTATTTTGTCAGCTCCATTGTAGTGCTTACCCTAAACACCCCTAAAAATATGTCCAAATGTTATTGTTGTTCTTAAATTCAGGCAGAGGGCCCAAACTAATATTTAACCCTCTCTCTCCCACAACCGCTAAGTCAACCGATACCAATACTCTATCTGCAGACTTTGCCAAACCCGTAGACACTATACCTACCTCTTTTGTGTTCATATTTATGGATGAATTCACCAATGCATGTAGTGCAAGTGCCTGTCTGAATACTTTCAAATGGTACTGTTTCAAGCTTTGTTCTCCTATTATCTTGATAGGTAATTGCAGAATGTAAAAATGTGCTTCAATTTGGACAGAGTGTATTCATATTTTTGGATTATGAAACTTCTTACCTGTCCAGTGGGCTGCCAATAGTGTAAGTAAGGAGGGGCTGGCCAAAGTAACACACATTATTTATGCATTCAGCTCTCAATGAAGTGGAGAGGGTTACCTGTTCAAAACATCTACCCCCACCATAAAATGTTTCTAATGGGCCACCAGAGGGGGTGAGGAATCTGATAAGTTGACCTTATACTTTTGACATGTGATAAAAAAATTCCCACTGTTTGAAAAAACAATCAGTTTTAAAAAATTCTATCAAAGCGGCGCTCCTGTCAAATAAAATGTATTGACTGGCTAGCATATGTATATACACATATAAAATCAAATGAATATACAATACTAAATATCAAAATGGCAGAACAGCGATAAATAAGTGAATGATAAAAAGAAAGAAAATAGAGTCCATGATGAGTCTACTAAGTGGACCTAAGGAAATCTGCCGGCGAGTGCACCTATCACTGCAATCCTCCACACTGTGCTCCACACACCCCTCTGGGGTTTAAACTCACAGAAATGATGATATAATCAGGCCTCAAAACATCCATGATATCCTGCCACCATACATGGACTTAATCATCTCAACGGATCAGGAAATCAAAATGATAATATAATCAAGCCTCAAAACATTCACAATATCCTGCCACCATACACGGACTTCACAAAGGAAAGTCTCAACGGATCAGGAAATAATTTTTTTGCTGCTTTTGTTTTTATTTCTTGTCAATTAGAGTGTCCACAGCAGAGAGCATTTGGAATGATACCTCATAAAATGCAAGTTTCATAGCAACATGGATGTTTTTGACTACAGGGCCTCTCGGGCCGTTAACACGGATGGAGTCTTTGTAGTCACAGGGAACGATGCTGAATTAGGGGGTTTATTTATGAGGCTCAAGAACGTTATGTCCTCTGAACTCCATTTTCAGTGGGACGTGGCATTCTTGGAACAGTATATCTCTGATCATATTGTCCCTAGAAGTCTCAGGTGGGATGTACACCCACCACAAGGGGAACCTGAGATCGATTCTTGGTTCAAATATTTTAATGAGGCAGGGATTAGCCTCCTCAGTATCCTCATTACCAAGAAACGCAACAAACTCATTACTAGACAGTGAGATTAAAGAAATTAAGGACAAACTTTTATCCTACAAGAACTCCCCTAAATACACTGCTCTCTCTTCCAATCTCCAGAATTATCTGGAGAAGGAAGATAAAAACCAGAAAAACAAAAAACAAAAAAAGTACTCTAGGGACATGGGGGATTACAAAAATGGTACTGTTTGGTTGGCAGAAGCTCTACACCTCCAACTTTACTGTCACCACCACTGCACCCCCTGTGGTGGGTCCCCCTAGCACCTCTGCATCAAGAACAATCGGTACAGAGGTTCAACCTACAGGCACTCCAGTCGGTATGAAAAGGAGGGATGACTCAAGATATGAATCTCCTTCACGCACTGGAACATATTATTACAGCCCCCATACCCCTCAGGGCAACCAAAGAGGTAGGCGTCAAAATAGAGGTAAACGTGGGGGGAGGGGTCAACATAATCGTGGTACGCATCACCCCTTAGAGACATATGGGATGAAGAATATAGAAATAATTACAGACATGACCCTGGGTTTAGATATGAACAGTCATCTCATACTTACTATCCATCTGGTACTAACCAATACAGTGGACAGGTTTTTCACGAGGACCAAAGACCACGAAAAAGAGGTCCAGATCTAAGAGAGGCACAAGGGGAGGGTGGAGAACACAAAGGCGGAAAAAGAAGGAGAACTTAAGAGGCCAAGGAGTTTTCAATCTAAGTACCAAGCCATTGACTATAGAAGAGCTTTCTGTGCTCGACAAGGGACTTAAATTTTCCCCTCCTAAGAAGCTCGACAGGTTTGGTACTTTTATTGATATTCATAAATACATACATAAGTTGCATATCCAGCGCTACCTCATCTCTAATCCGGTCAGAAATGAGAGTAGCACCACATCTGAAACCGTTCATTCCGGTCTGTCGAATCCTTCATTGTTTAACCCACCCGTCCCTGTAGCGCCAGCTATAAGTATATTCAGGGACCTCGTCCTTAAAGATCTAGCAGAACAAACGCATACACCACCACCCCTTGTCTAGCACGGGTTTGAGGTCTTTGTGTTCACAAAAGGACCTTGTTATCCGCCCAGTGGACAAGGGTGGTGGCATTGTGATTCTGGATAAAAAGGATTACGAATCTGAGATGCATAGAATTCTTAACGAACCAGACACATACAAAATAATACCCAATAATCCCACTACTTCATTTAAGAGAGAGTTGTCTGCCATTGTAAAGAGAGGTTATGACCAAAAGATTTTAAATAAAAAGGAGAGAGACTTTTTGGTACCCTTGGCACCCAGGGTTCCAACCATTTATTATTTGCCCAAGGTACATAAAAATCCAGTGCAACCCCCCGGCCGGCCTATCGTGAGTGGGATAGATTCTGTCACCTCACGTATAGGCCGGTACATTGATTTTTACCTTCAACCTCTGGTGAGGCGTATGCCATCCTACTTAAAAGGACACAGGAGCAACCATCCGTCTACTAGAGAGTTTAGAGTTACATGAGGATCACATCATTGCTACAGCTGATGTCGCATCCTTGTACACATGCATACATAAAAGATAAGGGCTTAGAAGCCGTTCAATATTTTTTGGAAAAGGAACCGAGCATTGCTCCCTTTCAGTGTTCCTTCATCATGGAACTATTGGAGTGCGCTACCAAGCGAAGTTATTTTTGGTTTAATCAACAATATTATCTCCAATTGCGTGGCTATGGGTGCTAAATTTGCCCCTAGCCTCGCCAACCTTTTTATGGCCAAGTGGGAGGAGGATGTCGTCTATACCAATAGGGATCCTTCCCTCACGATGTGGGTACGGTATATTGACGACATCCTCCTCCTATGGAAGGGGAGTGCCGAATCACTTGATTTATTTTTTGAACATCTGAATGACAATGGCCGTGGCATTTCCTTATCCCACACAGCCAGTAAGGACAATATTAATTTCTTGGACTTAGAAATTGAAATACGCAATGGCAATTTTCAGTTCCGGACACATTTTAAAGCCACGGACCGTAACAGCTTCATACCACCAGATAGCTGTCACCATCGGTCCTGGCTTGATTCTGTGCCACTGAGCCAATTTCTTAGACTTCAAAGAATTTGTTTGAATACTGATACCTTCAAAGCACAGTCCGAACTTTTGAGGTGCTAAGTTTGTCGACAAAAATTACGACCCTTATCTTGTGGATCGTGAGCTCCAATATGCCCTTGAGACAAATAGGGAGTCACTACTCGAGGAAAGACCTAAAAAGGAACAAGGAGACATTTTCAGGTGGCCCCTGTTGACTTCCTTTTCCACTCAGCACAAGCATGTTAGAGCTATTCTCTCTAAACATTGGGGTATCCTTAACAATGACCAAGTTTTGGACACAGTCTTGCCGGATAGGGCAAAAGTCATCTTTAAGGGAGCCCCCACTCTACAGAGCAAGATTTCTCCAAACATCATTAACCCTCCCACAGGCCAACCGCTTTTCCATGAGATGGAAGGATTCTACTCGTGTAGAAAATGCATAGTGTGCCAACATAATTCTGGCATCGGAAGAAAGACTGTGTCCTTTATGTCTTCGGTCACTCAAAAAAGATACTCCATTAAACAGTTCTGTACTTGCACCACTAGCCATATATTGTGTACCTGATCACATGTCACTGTGGGAAACAGTATGTGGGCCACACCATCCGCTCTTTTCCTGTAAGAGTAGCTGAACATATCGCTCTTATCAAGGGCGGGGACACTAAACATACTGTCCCCCGACACTACAAGCTACACCACAATCGTGTTATAGAGGGGACACAATTTGTGGTGATAGATAGATACGTTCCCCCCTGGAGGGGAGGTGCCATGACCAGGGGTGCGTCTCGCTTAGAGACCTTCTGGATTCATGGGCTCCGTACATTTTTCCCACTGGGTATTAATGTGGAACTAGATGTCAATGCCTTTATTAATTAGAGCTTGACGCCTGGTTTTATTTTATTTCATCACCATGGGAACCCACTCCACGATCGTGTATTTATACATGAATTTAGATGAGCATAGTTATCACTATACCATTTTTCTGTCTTGAATTTCCACAATGGGAATTTTATTTTATTTTAATTCACATATTTTCACATTCATTAATTGCACGCTTCTTATGCCCTTGAGGCATTATCATTATTCACATGTTTTTTTGCTTTTTTAAGGGCATGATAATGGATTACATTAACTGTCATTTGACTTTTTTCTACACAGCATACACACACACCCGCTGACTAAATGGTATGTGACTTAAAACACACATATCATTTGGTTTTTCACAATTTTACATAAGTTTGTTTATCTATACACACACCGGGAATACACGCCCCTATTATTTGTTTATTTGGGGCCACCGCACACACTTCCGGGTCATTTGTATTAATTTACATACGAGTCACGTTATGCCACCAAGATAAGACGCAGCCGTCTTCCTAACCGCCCCCTGATTAGCATCAGAAGGATGATACCTTTACGTCCTTCCATCTACTGCGCATGACGCTCAGCATTATCTGTTTGACTGTGATGCGCGCGCACAATGCCGCCTAGCAACAAGCTACACATCAGTCACTCACTCCAGATGCGCGCGCACAATGCCGCCTAGCAACAAGCTACACATCAGTCACTCACTCCAGACACGGCGCGGTCTTTGTAGACCTGTCACCACATTCGTTTTCCACATTGGACACTTTTTATGTACTATTTGCCAATACACTTAATCCCTAAATATGAACATTTAGACAGATTTGATTTACATACCACTTTGACCCCACCAGTTACACTTCCGTTATCCACATTAGATTCAATTTGAGGCGTGGAACGCACGCCGGGCGGCCATCTTGCCCGAATACCGGAAGTGGCAATTGTGCACCCGTGGAGCTGTTTCTCATCAATATTGATGCATCCCCTATATATACTTTGCAGGCTGCAGTGGGGGAACCCCCCAGACGACCTCTAAGAGGACAAAACGCGTCAGGTAAGACCCCACTGCCACCACATTTTTACAGCGCTGTTTTTAAAAGGATTTACATGTGAGTATATCTCTTAATTTTTAATAAATTCTACATTTGTTTATGGATTTACACTATGTGGCCTTTCCTCCTTTTTTCCTACTTGTCATCACCACCACTTGGTTCCTAATACCATTCTGAGGGACACATCAGTTTATGGTTCATCCCAGGAACATCACCCTTCTGGATCATTTACAGCCACTGACCACCCAAGCTTTGTCTGACCCAACTCGGCGTATGCCCCTTTGGGTCCATGAGATCTGGTAAGCCTCTTCATTGTCGGTGGTGGTGTATCTGTCTTCACTCCAGATGTTATATACCTATTGACGTGCTCTTTGTCTGAAGTCAAATAATCTCTGAGGACTTCCTATCACTAGGACCAATATATATATGGACGATTTCCTCCTACATTCTATACTTAGAACTGTTGGTCTATTTTTCATCTTGATATTGGACATTTTAAAACTTTTTAGCGCTACACCTATTTTGTTTTCTTAGCATTTGGAGTGATACCTCATAAGATGCAAGGAGGGAAAATCCTCTACAGCCTCTGTGACAAAATCAGGGTCCTCAATACCTACCTCCAAAATATGCTCGAGGAAAGGAAGTTTGCTTCTGAATCCTATTGATGGATGATGGAGGAGTAATCGCTCAGACAGAGTTTTACCGGTGTCTCCAAAATGGCACCTTGGGGTTGCCACCTCCAGAGGATAATGTTGCGGGCCTCAAGTTCATGTTTGTAGCAGATGAGGCTTTTACTCTGGAGGAACATCTGATGAGGCCTTTCCCCATGAGGACCATGACCCCAGAGCAAAGGGTATTTAATTACCGGCTGGCCCGTGCCAGAAGAGTGGTTGAGAATGTCTTTGGCATAATGGCCAGCCGGTTCAGGCTTTTCCTTACGGCCATCAACATGGCCAAATACAAACTGAATCACACTGTGTTGAGCTGCTGCATTCTGCACAATTACCTTCTCAAGAATACAGCCAGCTATCTGGCCTCAGTTGCGACTGAGGCCGACTTTTCGCAAGACACTACATCACTGACGACGCTCGAAAGTGGCCAACCTGGCTTGCCCCCCCAAAGCACCCACGAAGTCCGGCAAAACTGTGTCGAGTACTTTGTGGACAGGGGGCAATTGATTTACAAGCAAATCTTGAAGCTGTATAATAAAAAAAAAAACTAAACTCATATTTCATTTGCATTACTGTTTGTGTTTCTTATCTGTCTCCTAGGTTTCCAAATGACCTTTTATTTTTGTCCATTTTCTTCAATAATGCAAACGTAAATTATTTGATATATGGGGTGACAATCTCTTCTTTAGCTAACTATTATGTTGTGCTGTGGGTCTACTACACACACACACACACAATGTTATTATTGGTAATGTATGTAATTCATTAATGATAAAAATAATCATCCTTTTCCACTCCATGAATTAATTGCTTGGAGTCCCTGGATTCACACCTATGCATTTTTGGTGCTTTTTGCATATTGCAGATTTGCACTACAGTCCATTTAACATGGTTTCCTATAGAACACGTTCTGTAGTGCAAATCTGCAGAATGCAAAAAGCACTAAAAATGCACAGGTGTGAATCCAGCCTAAAATGGCCTGATTTTGGCCCATTTTACAGCACAGTGGGGGTTATTTACTAAAGGCAAATCCACTTTGCACTACAAGTGTACTCACAGTGCACTTGTAGTGCAAAGTGGATTTGCCTTTAGTACATCACCCCCATTGTCACTGTAACTACACCAACTTAAAAAATAAACTGGTATTAAGCATTGAAATAAGAAGCCACACATTGTTGAGTATAAAACATTTTACTCCAAGCACATTCACATGTGCCTTATAAACGGTTTTGAAACAAACCAACATCTTGGTGTATAACATGTATGTTTGACATAAATTTGCCTTTTTTGGGGCTAAACAGGCATGTTTAAAAACATAACATACACATCCCCAACTCAGGAACTTACAAAGTGAAGGCCATATGAGACATTAGTATGTCAAAACTGTGTTGATTTTGCCTTCATCAGATGGGGGGATCTCACCCCTCTAAAAGCCACATTTTGAAGATGCACACAAATTGGGACTCAAAATTTGGATTTCCCTTATGATCCCATGCCTAAAATGTGTGTCTTTTCCCTGCATCTATTTTGCTAAAGCCACAAAACACACAGTGTGTCAACATGTGCTATCTCCCATAATGGGATATCAATGTACGCGTTTTGTGGGTGCAACCCCTTCCTCCAAACTAAAGTAGGTGAGAGGAAGGGGTTGCACCCCCGAAACATGTCCATTGATCCTCCATGATGGGAGCTAGCACATATTGACACACTGGGGCTTATTTCAGAAAGGACAATCCACTTTGCCCTAAAAGTGCACTTGCATCGCACTTGTAGTGCAAAGTGGTTTTGCCTTTTTGAAATAAGCCCCAGTGTGTCAACATGAGCTAGCTCCCATCATGGGGGATCGATGGATGTGTTTCGGGGGTGTGACCCCTTCCTCTCACATACTTTAGGTTGGAGGAAGGGGTTGCACCCACAAAACGCGAACATTGATATCCCATGCTGGGAGATAGCACATGTTGACACACTGTGTGCATCTTCAAAATTTGGCTTTGCAATTAATTTAAAACTGTAAAAACATGTACAATATAACAACAACAAAAAATTTTTTGTTTAGATATTGCCTAAAATATCGATGATGTTGCTCAGTCTTTTTTGAACATCATGGATGTTTAGTTTCATCATTTCCAAATCATGATTGCACACAATGATCTCACTGATCAGTATTTGTGCACTTGCACTGCTGAAGTGAGTTTCTTCTTCCACAACATCCACATCACCTTTAAAAAGAAAAAAAACACCATGTATTATAAATATGCAGGCATCCATCTATTACCTGAAGCTGTGTTCTCAGACACTGACCTGTTGTCGACACCATTTCCATCACTTCACCCAGCACTTCCTGAACCTCTGCATCCACATGTTCATGGTGTGTGGCGAGTTCCCTTTCTTCATTCGGTGTGGGGTTACTGGTGTCCTCAGATGTCCCTATTCTTTTCTCCCCTATGTGAATACAAAAAAAGGTACACTTACCAGACAGATATGTTAGGCTAGAAATAGTAATATGAAACATTGCTTGAAAGTGTCATCCAATTGTCTGCTTTGACAGAGTTCCAAGCTGAAGACATGATTTTTTTCACTTTCAAAATCTGGAATACTTACCTGTTTTGTGCAAGTTTCACACATGGAGAGACCCCTAGTATCTACTGGAGCACCTGCGTGGGACACCATAACAATGTTGTTATAGTGTCCCACACTAGTGTTCCTGCGTCCAGATGTGTAAACAGCTGCCGAGTGTCCTCTCCTGACACTGAATAAAGTTGTCAATTCATTATAGTTTCAAACACATCTAGACAACAATGTAATAAACTTATTTTAATCAAAATAGGCATGAACAAATATAGTTAACCTGCATCTGCCAAAAACGTTGTAACTGGTAGAACGAACTATGTTTAATACGAACGATTCCTGTGTCCACAAACCTCAAACTTGGCATTTTTAACTGTACAACTGTAAGGAAAAGCACATGGACCAGCACAAAAGTAATAATAATAATAATAATAATAATAATAGGAACAAATGACAAATATTTACTTTTTTGCAGAACTTTTCTGATCTTTCGATACTGATCTTGCTCCCCCAATTTTAGGTCTGACCAGCGTTTCCTCAATTGCTCCTTGGATCGTCGTACCCCAAAATTCCTGTGCAGACTTCTCACAACTTTAGCCATGATCTTGGCCTTTCTCACATTAGGGTTTCTGTATGGCCCATGATTCCCATCATAGTCTGTCCTCTTCAAGATGTCCACCATCTCTACCATCTCTTCAAAGGACATATTTGAGGGCTTATATCTCCTCCTGGATCTGGAACTGCCTTGCTCTGGGCTTTCGTCGTTGCTGCTCTCAGCATGCACCTGCTGTGTCTCCGCCATGTGCTCTCCCACTGCCCCGAAAGAGAAGAGGTAGGGATCACACTAGAAAGAAGGATAGGGTTTGATGGGCAGTGTATATAAAGCATAACACGATGTACGTACGATCTGCGAGTGAAGGACGGAGTGGAGAACGGAGGATCATTAGCGCAGATCGTTCAAACAAAGGTACAATTGTAACTTGGGGCATCAGTGGTTAGTGGCCTATACTGCTTATAGATTGAGGCCTATATTGGGACAAGATTAGGAGAGTTTAGCCTGACATTAGGGTTTGTCTTGTGTTGTGTCTTGCAGATAAAATGGTTGATAAATTTACAGCCCCTGATTTCCTGCCCAACTTTATCGATAAATACAGGGAGCTGCCATGTCTCTGGCAAGTCCAATGCAGGGATTATTCTAACAAGCTAAAGAGGAAGGCAGCGCTGGAGAAACTGTTGGAATTAGCCTGTGTATCCCACGGCAGACATCACCTATTTAAAGGCCAAAATTGGTAGCCTGAGGAGCACATATAATAGGGAGTGCAAGAAGGGCGGCACAGTGGTGTAGTGGGTAGCACTCTCGCCTAGCAGTAAAAAGGGTCGCTGGTTCGAATCACAACCACAACACTCCCTGCCTGGAGTTTGCATGTTTTCTCTGTGCCTGCGTGGGTTTCCAAAATTATTATGACGAAAATCCCCTGGGAGAGAACATGTTTTTGCTCTCTCCCAGGGGATTTTCGCCATACTATTCGTCCTACAGATGTGTTTTGGATTACAACAATCCGATTCGGATCATGATTCATGAACCATATTTGGGGTATAGCCAAGCCCTTTTAGCCTTTTTGGATGGAAGAACCTTTTTGTCTATATTAAAGCTATATGGCTTTACACAGTCATATTGTATTCCCTGTTCGAGATTGCCACATTAGGACACCTATGACTGGTTTGTCCACAGTTGGCTCCTATTTGTCCTTGTGTTCTGACCTGCTCTTATTATGAGTCACCTGCTCCGATACTTGATATTTCGCCATTGTGTGATTACTTGTTGATTGGTGTTGACCCCTCTGCAAGATAGTGAGACCTTTTTTTCTTTCTTGCAATCAATGAACCCCAAATGTGTCCTGAAGAAGTTTGACAACGAAACACGTAGACGCATTAGGGCTCACATCATGTATATCCTGTATATATGTTTTTTAATGTTTTTCGTTTCCTTTTTTGCAGTACATGTATATTTATATTTACGCTTTAATAAATGTCAAGATATTTTTCTACATCTCTTTTGTTTGCTGTGCCTTTAAAGTCCGACCTTGAGTTACCCTTTTTTTTTGGAACCCCTTTTTCTATTTGCACTTTCATAATTAATTACGGATGAGGCAATTGGAGTTCTTTTCTTTTTCTTTTTTCTCCAGGTATAGCATTGTTGAACATATTTCCTGTCAAAAATTGAATGGTGTTAACTAGATGTTATTGTTCAAAAATTTCTGATTTAACAAGTGGTTTACATAACAATAGACAGTAGCAGACAAAAATGATTGGGACAAGAATGAAAAATGCTGGGGTCATAATGATAGTCTTTTCTATTTGTTAACATCCAATTTGCAACAGTCATGAGCTCAAAATTGTGTGTGATTGATGACCAAAAACCTAAAACTATGTACCATTTTCATACACAGGAAAGTCTCAGCCAGGAGGAGGCTGTGGCAAGCAGCCTGACCGAATCCCAGGTTCCTTCCCTCCGCCCTCCAACCAAAAGGACCAGGAAGGCAAGGAACCTGGAGGAAACCACAGCTGCTTTCCTAAGACATGCTACTGTGGCAATTAGCATGACCCCTGGTGGCCACGAGGCATTTGGATGCGTCACTGCCAGTAAATTAGAACACATGGAGGAGGCTCAATGCACTATATGCAAGGAGGTAATTCTGCAGGCCCTAAACAAGGGGACGAGGAGCGAACTCACACGTCAAACACACCTCTGTGAGTTGGACCATGCTCCTCCACCACCTCCACCAACACCACAGTCACCACACCCACCACAGCAGCATGGAAGGAAGTCTGGAAGAAAGTGTTGAGAGTGATGGCCTGGGTTTGGTGTGGTCTGGCAAAAAACGCAGGCTGTTGTAAGACCACAACCTTGGGACATATATGTCATCTGCTGCTGCTCCCGATCTCTTGGCATCCTGGGCCGTATTGTGCTCCCTATTAAATAGACTCCTCAGGTTACCAATTTTGACAGTCAAATAATTGATGTCTGCCCTGGGGTACAAAGGTTTCACCAGTTCCAACTGTTTCTCCATCGTTTCTTCCTCTTTATTTTGTTATGACCTTGTGCTTTCTATTAAATTACATTTTTTTTAAGGGAAAAATACTTGGCTATGTGTTTTACTTCAAAAAGGACAGTTTGTTTGTGAATAGGCAGGTACATTTAAAAAATACAATGTCAAATTAACAAGGGATACCAACATAGTTGTATCTTTGAGGTTAAAAAATACAAGATAATAATGGTGTTGTGGTAACTTGACACACAAAACGAAAAAACATTATTCTGGAGATCACTAGAAAAAAAACACACAAAAAAATATTATTCTGGAGATCATAAGAAAAAAAAAATATTCTGGAGATCACTAGAAAAAAAAAAAAAAAAAAACACAAAAAAAATATTATTCAGGAGATCACTAGAAATGATAAAAAATCTGTTTGTCAGAACTTTGTGAATATCAGCAGCAACGCAACTTCATTACTATACCATTATAAAGAAGAAAAAAATGTGCTGCATTGAGAGATTTCATAATTTGCCGCGTCATGAATGTGATATATCCATTATGAACACTAGTCTTACAAGACAGAGCACTTACGGCTCCTACTTCATTCTGAGCATGCGTGTTTGTACTTTGGACTTTTGTGCGACGGACTTGTGTACACACTGTCGGAAAGTCCGGGCTGAAAATTTGAGAATCTGCTAGCCAACATTTGTTGGCGGAAAGTCCAACAACAAATGTCCCATGGAGCAGACACACGGTCGGACTTACTGCCAACAAGCTCACAGCAAACATTTCCTGTGGGAAAATCTGATCATGTGTACACGGCATTAGGCTATTTTCACACTGGAGCATGTTAGTGGTAAAGCGCCACTAATTTTAGCGGCGCTTACCTCTGTCATAGCACCGCTTTTTTATTCGGCCGCTAGCGGGGGTTAAAAGCGCCCCACTAGCGGCCGAATAAAGGCTTAAAAGCGCCTGCAAAGTGCCGCTGCTGAAGCGCTTTGCAGGCACTTTGGCAGCGGTGCCCATTGATTACAATGGCAGGGTTGGTGGAGTGGCGGTGTATACACTGCTCCTGCACCGCCTAAAAGATGCTGCTTGCAGGACTTTTTCTAATGTCCTGCAAGTGCACTGCCCCAGTGTGAAAGCACTCGGGCTCTCACACTGGGGCTGCAGTGGAGGCATTTTTAAGGAGCTTTACAGGCGCTATTTGTAGCCCAAAAGCACCTGAAAAATGTCCCAGTGTGAAAGGGGTCAAACAGTGTATTTGCCTGCACCAGATTTCATGGTACAGTAGTACCATGCAATTTAGTTGCTGTGTGTTTTAACACTGCACTTAGATCACATGTGAATCACACAGAAACGCACAGCATGGTGTCATGGTATGAACTGGCCTTTAGTCTAAAAAAATCTATAATCTATTTTAATAAACCATTGTTGTTGACTTTAGTTGTTCACATTTTTTTTTATACAAAATACCTTTTGTTAGTATGAACAGTGAGTTAATAGATTGGTCCATACCTCCATTCAGACTTTATTTTGGCTGTTCAGATACAAAATCTGAACTTTTGTAACATGCAGAGAGAATTGCTCCACTGAACATCCAATAATGCATTTTAAACTAATGTCACTGGCCAATGATGGTTTTATACAAAGGTGCAGCCCACACACTATAGAATGCTTCTGCTACAGTAGCCCTTTGTCAATGTGTGGGAGTTTAGTGTGAGATACAGCTGATAATTATAAGTTAGATAGAGTTGCCAGTGTAGTGTGCTACTACAGCTTGTGAGGAATTAGCTCAGAAAGTAGGTTGTGCTTGACTGCCTGGATGAGTCGCAGCACAGTGAAAAAGGCACAGCAAGACAGCAGGATCTTGGTGAAGCACAAGTGTGATTTATTTTGAAAGTCTGTGTTCACAAAGTGCAGGTATCAAAATATTTCTCCTCTTCTCCAGCGCTTTAGAGATTGCATTAAAATAGGGAACTCCCTTTGTCTATCTGTAGCGGGGAAGACAAATTTAAATAAGATGATACTCATGCCCCAGCTGCTTTATTTTCTCCATAATATCCCTATGGTGATCCCATTGAAGATTTTTTGCATAGTTAATTCAGTGTAAAGATTGTACTCCTAGAATTAAATTAGAGCATTTGCAGAGGCCTAAGGATTATGGAGAGCTAGCTTTGCCCAATCCATGGTTGTACTACCTGGCTGCCCAGCTCCAGCATCTCATTGGTTATATACACTCTGCAGAGGACTTGGACTGCATGATGTGCAGCTCCTCGTCAGCTGTGATGTTCTATGCTACTCACAGGGGTCCCATCCCACAGGCTCTTGAGGCTCAGGCTTTTTGAAAACCGCACAAAAAGTATAACCTCATTCAGAAGATATGGAATAAAGCCAAGTACCTTTAGAGGGTAGATGGCTACTCTGAATTTGGTCCCATTTGGTTGAATAATAACTATCTGGAATTAACCAAAATACAATCTGAGGCTAGGTGGAAAGTGTATGGAGTAATATATCTCAAACAAATATTCCACAATGGGGTACTCTTGACATTTGCAGAACTCCAGGCAAAATATAATTTACCACCCTCTATGCTTTTTTTTATTATTTACAGCTGCATCACACTATACAGGCTCAGAGTAAATCTTCCGAGTGGCATCTGTCCCCAACTCCAATTTTCAGTTTTATCAGGGATGCTGAATCTTCTAAGGGCTTTATTTCCCAAAGCTATGTCCTACTATTGCAGTCATATTAGAAACAGCACCCCTTGAGAGTTATGGAGCGCTGGGAAAGAGATGTTGGTCCCTTAGCAGGTGAACAGTGGGAAGCTGTTTTTCAGTCGGTGGTGACATGTTCGCTAAATATGACACAACGACTGACCCAGTTACATATATTGCTGAGGGTATATTATACACCACATAGGTTACAGGTGATGGGGTTGCAAACGGATTTTATGTATCCACAATGCAAACGTGATCATGGAGACTTAATTCACCTTTTGTGGAGGTGTCCAAAACTTCAATCTTATTGGGCAGGGGTAGTGAGTAACATTAATTCTGTATTTAAAGTGCCCTTATCCATGGACCTGAAATCTTGTTTGGTATACTGGAAGAATATTATTGGGAAAGGTACACAAGAGAGGCCATAACCAGAGTCTTATTCCAGGCAAAAAAATTAATTATGGTGCACTGGAAGTCTCAAGACTTTGGAACGTAGGAAATATGTTGAGAATGGAGAAATTCATATACCAACACAACACAGGGGTTGTACACTTAAATATGAAGGACTGTGGGCTCTATGGTTGGATGTCCCTGGGCTTGCACCAGTGGATCTGATCATGAGCCGTCTGCTCGGACTTAATGCCAGGTAAGGGGGTCAGCTCCACAGTGGGAAAGGACAATGCCACTGCATGATGGCAGGCAGGGGCGTTGCTAGGTAGCAAAAAGACCAGGGGCTTCAGCCCGAAGTCAGAGCCCAGCACCGGGGGGGGGGGGGGGGTGATGGTGCGGCATACGGTGGGGTTGTATGGAGGGGGGTGTTACCTACCTGACATACACTGACCTACCTGACACACACTGACCTACCTGACATACACTGACCTACCTGACATACACTGACCTACCTGACATACACTGACCTACCTGACATACACTGACCTACCTGACATACACTGACCTACCTAACATACACTGACCTACCTATCTGACATACACTGACCTACTTGACACACACTGACCTACCTATCTGACATACACTGACCTACCTGGCTGACACACACTGACGTACATGACATACACTGACCTACCTGACACACACTGACCTTCCTGGCTGACATACAGTGACACGCACTAATCTACCTGATACGCACTGACCTACCTGACACACACTGACCTACCTATCTGACATACACTGACCTACCCATCTGACACACACTGACCTACTTGATACACTGACCTACCTGACATACACTGACCTACCTACCTGACACACACTGACCTACCTATCTTACCTACCTGACACACACTGGTATACCTATCTGACCTACCTGACACACACTGACCTACCTATCTGACATACACTGACACACACTGACCTACCTATCTGACATACACTGACATGCACTGACCTACCTGCCCTTGCCCCCTTAAAGCCTACGTTTATTTAAAATTAGCCAAGGGGCAGTCAAATCATCAATTGCAGCCACTGTGCCCGTCAAATGCAGCCACTGTGCCCCATCAATTGCAACCACTGTGCCCCATCAATTGCAACCACTGTGCCCCATCAATTGCAACCACTGTGCCCGTCAAAAGAGAGAAGAGAGAGAATAGAGACAGAGAAGAAGAGAGAGAGAAAGAGAGAAAGGAGAAAGAGAGAAAGCGAGAGAGAGAAGGAGAGCAAGAAACACAGAGAGAGAGCGACACCATTTTTTTTTTTAAATCTTCATTCTGTCCCACTCCCAGTCACAGCCACCATGGCCGTTATTCAGCGTGACTCTGGAGGTTGAGGGAGAAGGAGGCGTGCAAGGCAAAACATTTTGGAAAAAAAGCTGCATGGCAAATATTAGCACCACACATTTTGGAATGGATTTACTCCTCTATTCATACATTATTATATGTGTATGGCGACTGCACAGTATATGTTGAAATAAGATTGGAGTGTATTAATACTTTATCCTTTGCGGTTTCCACCATCATTCACAATTCTTTTTTCACATTTAAATGAATATACACTATAGGATTGTAAAGACCTGGGACACCTTTGGGTGCACTAAGGAGAGCAATAATGCAGGACGCTTTATTGGTGAGTGTTACCCCCCATAATACAGGGGTCAGTGTTACCCCAATATAATTTAGGGGCCCCCATAGAGGACCCCCATTAGATCAGAGTCCCCTTATATCAGTGCTCCTCTTAGAGACCCAAAAAAATTAAAATGGAAAAAATGCAGCACAACCTCCCCCTATAATTATATTCATATTTGAAAAAATAGTTGTAGATGATGGTGGAAACCCCCAAGGATAATCCAAGTACTAATACACTCCAATCTTATTTAAACATATACCGTGCAATCTCTATACACATATAATAATGTATGAATAGAGGTGTAAACCTCCAATTCATTCCAAAATGTGCTAATATCCAATTTACTTTTTCAGATATTAGCAACACACATTTTGGAATGGATTTACACCTCTATTCATACACTATTATATGTGTTTGGCGATTGCACAGTATATTGATAAGGTCAGGGATTTAATTTAGAGTTCTCACTTAATATAATGCCTATGTGTAAATCTGTTATGAATGTAACTTTTGGCTGTTGAACTCAGTTGAAGCTGCTTTTGTTTTCTTGTAACTGTATTGCCATGGTGTTGAAGCTTGTGTTCGTAGCCCAGGTGACTCCTGTTGTTGTTTACCCTTGCCCTTTGTGGGGGTTGTGCTAATGCTATTGTTTATATAATTGCCTATAAAAGGCCTTTGAAAGAGTAAAGACAGCAGTCCTTTATGCTGAGAACTGTGATACAGACATACCTGACTCCGTGTCATCTTTCTTATAGAAGCAATAATTTGGCAAAGCAATATAAACATAAGCAACTTGTTTAAAAGTTGAATCTAACAATATGTTTAAATAAGATTGGAGTGTATTAATACTTGGATTACCCTTAGGGGGTTTCCACCATCATTCACAATTATTTGTTCACATTTAAATTAATTAGTTTAAATCAATTATAATTATAGGGGAAGGTTGCACTGCATTTTAATTTATTTTTGCATAGTTTTTTTCAAGGAGTTTTAGTTTTATTCTAGGTGTTTATTTGTTTTTTTAGATCAGAGTCCCCTATATCTGATCCTCTTTAGAGACAAACCATCAGTCTAAGGGCGGTGCTGATATAAGGGGACTGTAATATAATGGGTTTCTCTGAGGAGAGGGAGGGGTAGGTAATATAAGGACAAACTGATCTAATGTGGGTGCTGATATAAGGAGAGTTTCCCTTATTTAGTAGAGGTCTCTAGGGAGGGGAGTTGGGGTGCTGATCTAATGGCGGGTGCTGACTGCTGATCTAATGGGTCACCAGCAGTCAGCACCCCCTCTACATTAGCTCAGAGTCCCCTTATATCAGCACACCCCTTAGATATCTCTAATACAGTGATGGCGAACCTTGGCACTCCAGATGTTTTGGAACTACATTTCCCATGATGCTGAACTACACTGCAGAGTGCAAGAGCATCATGGGAAATGTAGTTCAAAAACATCTGGAGTGCCAAGGTTCGCCATCACTGCTCTAATAGATCAGTGACCCCTCCCCCCCATCAGTGTCCCCTGCCCCTAAAGACCCCCATTAGACTGCCTTACCGAGAGCCGTTTAGAGTCAGGAAGTGTGGGAGCCGGAGCTTGGGGGCGGAGCGAAGCTGCTCTTCTGTAGTGCCATTTTCCTTCCTTGCATTGTGTGGGGGGGCTTGGGGAGAAGGCATAGTAGAGGAAGATGCTGCATCGCTGTGCCCACTGTGTAGGCAGGACTCATTTGAACTGGTACACTCACTCACAGGGCTGCTGTTAGGAATCATGGGGCCTCCACCCCCTGAAGGGGGAAAAGAAGTGGGGGGAGGGAGGTGAGAGAGGAGGAGGCAGGAGAGAGAGGGGGTGCTGACACAGAGGAGGGTGGTGCTGACAGAGAGGGGGAGGGCTGACAGAGAGGGGGGGCTGACAGAGAGGGGGACGCTGACAGAGGAGGGGGTGGGCTGACAGAGAGGGGGGCACTGACAGAGAGGGTGGGTGCTGACAGAGAGGGGGGTGCTGACGAGGGTGGGCTGACAGAGAGGGGGTGCTGACAGGGGGGTGGGCTGACAGAGAGGGGGGTGCTGACAAAGAGGGGGGTGCTGACGAGGGTGGGCTGACAGAGAGGGGGGTGCTGACAGGGGGGTGGGCTGACAGAGAGGGGGGGTGCTGACGAGGATGGGCTGACAGAGAGGGGGTGCTGACGAGGGTGGGCTGACAGAGAGGGGGGTGCTGACAGGGGGGTGGGCCGACAGAGAGGGGGTGCTGACAGAGAGGGGGGTGCTGACACAGAGGGGGGTGCTGACACAGAGGGGGGTGCTGACACAGAGGGGGGGGTGCTGACACAGAGGGGGGTGGGCTGACAGAGAGGGGGGTGGGCTGACAGAGAGGGGGGTGGGCTGACAGAGAGGGGGGTGGGCTGACAGAGAGGGGGGTGGGCTGACAGAGAGGGGGTGGGCTGACAGAGAGGGGGGTGCTGACAGAGAGGGGGTGGGCTGACAGAGAGGGGGTGGGCTGACAGAGAGGGGGGGTGCTGACAGAGAGGGGGTGGGCTGACAGAGAGGGGGTGGGCTGACAGAGAGGGGGGCTGCTGACAGAGAGTGGGGTTGCTGACAGAAAGGGGGTGGGCTGACAGAGAGGGGGGGTGCTGACAGAGAGGGGGGTGCTGACAGAGAGGGGGGTGGGCTGACAGAGAGGGGTGTGCTGACAGAGAAGGGGGGTGCGCTGACAGAGAGGGGGGGTGCGCTGACAGAGAGGGGGGTGCGCTGACACAGAGGAGTGAGCTGACAGAGAGGGGGGTGCTGACAGAAAGGGGCGGGATGACAGACGGGGGTGGCTTACAGAGAGGCACGCTGACAGACTGGAGGAAGGGCAGATAACAGACCTCAGTAAAGAGGAGACACATTGCGCGCCAGGCAGGGAGGCGGGACTCCGGGCGGCCAAGATCACCCACAGTCCAGCCCAGCCCCGCCTCCACATGTAACCATTTACCACCTCCACCGGGCCAATCACAGACATGTCCGACGCCTGCACAGCCAATCACAGAGCGCCCGCTGCCCAGCCCTTGTATGTGACAGAGTGTAAAAAAGATGTCAGTGGGCACGGGAATCGGGATGCGCCGCTCTCGATCTGCCACTGGTCACAGGATAGCTGAGACATGTCTGTATGCAGCCGCTGCATAACTAAGGGAAAAGAGGTGAGGGAGGTGGCGGTCCGATGGCTCAGTGCCTGCTCGTCTCTCCTCCACCTCCAATGCCGCCCGCCGCAGCCGCGACCCGCCCACTAGTTTCTCCTCCACACTGAGACTCGGGGCTATGGGCTCCACATTCGGGGCTCCAGCCTCGATAGCCACCCCCTGGCAACGCCTCTGATGGCAGGTCTGGTCAACGACTGGAGGTACGGGTCTAAAGGAGATAATGACTTTTTTCAGTTTATCTGTATAAATGGCTGACTCATCAGACTGATATATGTACAATGGGTTATGTACTGTTTTTTGTTATGTATGGCAATGCAACGTGTTAAATCTTTTATAAAATTCTTTTTGGATAAAAATAAATAAAAAAGAACAGTCTTCTGCTGCCCAGACATGTAATTTTCACACAGATAAAATGAGAGTCCATAGTCACACAAACTTAATCTCACCATACAAGCAAATGGCTGCTCCCCAGTCTGTCCTGCACAGAAATCTGGTTCCAGGGTGGAGCTTTCTCCCTAAGCAGCCTGGGAGATTTATAGAGCCCAGAGTACTCAGCCTGCTACAGCTGATCTCATTAACCCCTCAGTGAACCAAGCAGGCTCCACTACACAGCACAAAAAGGAAATCAGTTTATACACAGCATGAATCTGGGACAAATATATCTCCCTTCTTGGACACAACCCATAGTTTTTCCTGGCTTTCTGTCAAATACCCCCCCTATTGTTTCAACCCTAGGGTTGGAACACAGGTTGCCAGGACAAAGCATCTCCATTCCCTATTCTAACATAAGGGTGGTGTTTCACTCAGTGTTACTTTCGTCAACTAAAACGTTTTTGTCTTAATTTTTGTCAGTGGCATTTTTATAGTGACGAAAACGAAAAGAAAAGTACAGCACATTTCCGTCCTCTGACGAAAACTATGACGAAAATCCATTCTGTTTTCATTGAGAAACTAAAATGTGAAGGAAGCGACGTTTACTCTGAGAACTTTTGGTTTCCATGGCGCTCTGCCTGCTTCCTCTGGACGGAGCCGGTGTCTTGTCGAATACTGTCCCCCATCGGATAGTATCTGCCCTGTACTGTGCATGCGCAGTACGGAGGACAAACGAGACGCCGAAAGTCTCCGAAGTTCAACAGCTGATCATCAGCTGTACATGGCGCCTGCGCTTTTATTCTCACCCTGTGTCCAGGTTCATTCCCTACTATCCAAGTGGACATAGAGTTAGAATAAATAGATGCCGAGCGCAGGGAGGCCGTGCCCGAAGCGTGGCGAGCGAAGCGAGCCCACGAGGGGCCCTGTTACAAAGCCATCACTAATAAGTGCCCAAGCGCTGTGTACAGCTGATGGTCAGCTGATCAACTTCGGACACTTTCGGCATCTCCTTCTCATCCGTACTGTGCAAGCGCTGCGTCTGCGCAGTACGGGGCTGACACTATCCGATAGGAGGACAGTTCTCATCAGAACACCGGTATTTGGAGATACTCCGCATTCTGCAGAAAGGTTAGACTATCAATGCCTGTTATCTGCAGCTTCAAGGGGGATAGTGGGGGCAGGTCTGTGTGTAGTTAACCCTCTCACACACTGTCACACACTCACACTTCATACCATTATATAGAGGCCCCCTGAAGGAGACCTGCTCCTTGTCATTAGGCTTCACAGCTTGTCTACTATGGGAGAGCGCGCTGTCTGATCTGTGCAGGATTAACTCTTTTGCTGACAGAGATGTTTTTGCACACATGCTTAAAAAATCTAGACCTGAATATTACATAAACATAAACACCCCCCCAAAACATTATATATTAAAGCAGACAAGTTCATATAAATGTGCACTGCATGGTGGCATCATCACGCAAAGAGTTTTTATTTTTAATTTACAAATAATTTTTTATTGGAATATTTCACATATAACATATATTTGCATACTTTCATTATAAAATAAGGCACATAGATAGTTTCTTGCATTTGTGATCTATATACCGAACTGAGTAGTACAATACAAAACTGATACTGTTAATATGTATTGCAATAACTGGATAACACACAATTATGTCCTATAGCAGTGGTTCTCAACTCCAGTCCTCGGGACCCACCAACAGGCCAGATTTTAAGTATTACCTTGGGGAGTTGCAGACTAGAATACTGCAATCACTGAGCAGCAAATGATATCACCTGTGATGTATATCAGTTATCTTGCAAACCTGGCCTGTTGGTGGGTCCTGAGGACTGGAGTTGAGAACCACTGTCCTATAGTCACACCTAACCAATACGTGTGCCATATCTTTCTGTTCCAAATATTTTCAGTATATTTATAGTGAGTAAAATAGATGAACAGAGTATAAATATTCATGTATGACAGAGTATTGTATAGGCAATCAAAGGATCAGAGAGTAGTTGCATGAGGAAAGTAATACAAATAGGTTAACTTCTGAGATTACTAGAGGGGAGCTCGAGGGGAAGAAAGGTAAGCCCAGTTCAGTGGGTCTGTACCTTCTGGTCAGAACTGTCAGAGGGAGTCCAACATTGCTGGAGCAGAGTTAAATGTGAAGTTTTGTCCCTGGGGGATGGACGCCGGATGGCTCCAGGGGACCCACACACCACCCCTGTGGGATCTTCCTGTACATGTGCTTAGGGTCTCCCCAGTATCAGCTGTCAACCCCAGGATCATTGTGGATAGAATGGAAAGGCTATAAAGGTGGAGCCTTCCATTTCCAGATTACTACTGAGGAGACGAGTAAACTTATAGTATGGAGAAGAAGGGGTCCCGCTTACATTCCGACCAACAGTCTCTTAAGTTTTCCCTGCAGGGGGGACTGTAGTTCGTAATGCACCAAAGGAGCCGAAGGGGCTGAGTAGTCCCAGAAAGGAGAGAGAGGAAACATGTAAAAAGGGGAGAGAGAGGAGTAGGAGGGTAGCATGTTGTTCAGCATAGAGCAGGAGCAAATCTAATGCCCGATTCCGAACCGGAGTGTTATGTTGCAGAACGTGGCCCAAGGTTCCCAAATAGCATAAAACCTCCCAATTTTGTCATTCAGTTTTGCCACTATTTGTTCCTGGGACATAATCCAGGATACCTTTCTTCTACAACACTGGAAAGAAACCGTGGTTTTCTTCCAGGCCTTAGATTTTTGCTCCTAACAGAACGAAGTAGGAGAGAGCCTGTAGGTGTTTAGATAATTCGGGTATGGTGTGGTTAAGCAAGGCAATGTGGGGATATGGGGTTACAGAAACATTTACTAATTTACTAATTGTGCGGAAGATTTTCTGCCAAAAGGTTCTAATGCGGGGACATGTCCACCAGCTATGTAGCATAGTGCCCTCAAGTTCACAACCCCTAAAGCAAAGTGGTGAGGTCCCAGGGTAAATCAATGCCAATCTAGAGGGGACATAATACCACCTGGTCAGAACCTTTAGATTGGCCTCAATAAGGGAAATGTTACAAATACCTCTGTAGGAGCGTATCCAAGATCGGAACCAGTTCGTTGTTGGCCACATTCCGCCCGTGTCCTCCTCCCAGGTCTTCGCGTAGGATGGCTTGTCCAGATTCGTCTGTAATGCGGTACATATTAATGAAATTCCTCCCTTTTGCTCCGATATGTTGGAGCACCAATGCTCGTAAGGGGTTATTGAAGGAAGTTCCGGTTTGGTAATCCAAATAGAGTTTAAGAAGTGGGAGATTTGTGTAAATCTGAACTGTTCCGTATTTGGCATGTCTAATTTACGCTTACAGTAAGATAAGGTAAGAGGACCAGTTGGGGTAAGGAAGTGACCTATATGGTAGAGACCTTTGTCAGTCCACCATCTGAACGCCTAAATATTTAATCCTGGGGGGAAAATTAACGTTATGGAAGATGTGGGACAATGGTCTTAAGGGAGATATAATTGAGGTATGTGTGAATAGTTTAGTGCTTATTGAAAGAGTGAGAAAGGGTAGGGGCCATTATGGCCGGTCTTTGTTTGGAATCGCACCATAGGAGAAAGTCAATGGTATTGAGGGGTGTAGCCCACCTTTCCATAGAGAGCCATTCGTGCTTCGGGCCCTTAGAAAAGATCATCAAGATTTGTGATAATTGAGCTGCCTGGTAGTAACCCCAGAGGTCCTGCAGGCCCATGCCACCTTGGGACTTAAGGCGAAGTAGTATTTTGGACGGACATCTATAGCCTTTGTTTCCCCAGACAAAGCGTATTATCTCTAATTGAAATTTACCCAAGAAACTCTTTGAAAGCGGGATTGGTAGAGAGCGGAACAAGTATAAGAGGCGGGGTAGGAGAGTCATCTTTACTGCGTGCACCTTGCCCAGCCAGGACAGACCACATCTAGACCACTGTTGAAGACCCCCTCTACATTTGGTGATCATGGGGGGATAGTTAGCTTTAAATAGGTCATTCATATCCGGGGTTAAATATATCCCTAGATAGGGGATAGCCGTGGGTGCCCAGGAGAACGCAAAGTTGTTAGTAAGCTGTGATAATAGGTCGGGAGGGACCGTGATATTTAAGGCAGTTGATTTAGACATATTGACCTTTAAACCTGAGATTTTGCTGAATGAGCTCAGAACTCTGTATATGACCGGGGTGGATATTAGAGGGGAAGTTATATAGCAAAAGGTCATCCTCATAAAGAGCGCATTTGTGCTCCTGGTCCCCGCAGGTCACCCCCTTAATATCGGGATTTGTTCTGATCGCTATGGCCAAGGTTTCAATGGCCATTGCGAAGAGAAGGGGGGAAAGGGGACACCTCTGTCTGGTACCCCTTCCAATAGGAAATGAGGCTGAGTATCTGCCCATTAATCGCACTTGGGCAGATGGGTTGGAATACATGGAGTGCATTAGGTTTAGGAAGTAGGGGCCAAAGCCCCATCTCCTTAGTATCTCTGACAGGTAAACCCAGTCTATGGAATCGAAAGCCTTGTGTAGGTCAATCGATAAGAGGAAGCCTGTTTGGGGGGGCCTCCGTCCCATTGTGATTTAAGAAGAGAGATGACATCTATGGACTTTCTAATCTGATCAGGGCCTTGTCTCCCAGGTATAAAGCCCACCTGGTCTCTATGAATATAAGAGGGGATAAAACTTGCTATTCTATTTGCTAATATCTTGGTCATAATCTTAATGTCGTTATTAATTAATGATATAGGCCTATAGTTCCCAACCTTGCTCATGTCTTTCCCCAGTTTGGGAATCACCGAAATATATGCTGTATTTAACTCTGCCCCCAAAGGGGAGCCTTCCCTAAGAAAGTTGAAAAACTTGGTGAGATGTGGGGCCAAGGTGTTGCCTAATTTTTTATAATACCCGGTGGAGAACCCGTCCGGTCCAGGAGAGGAGCTGACTTTCAAAGATTTGATTGTATCCATTACTTCTGCTAGAGAGAACGGGCTGTCAAGCAAATCCTTATGGTCTGTAGACAAGGAAGGCAATTGTAAGGAGTCAAGGAAACCGCTCTGTGACTGCCCTAATGGGGGATGTTGAGGTTTGTAGAGTTCAGAATAGAACTGTTGGAATTCTTCCATAATTTTGGTAGGGTGCTGGGTCAGGTCCCCCGATTGTAGCCTGATTTTGGGGAAAGCCAGTTGGCGGAGTTTAGGGGTTACGTTTATTTCGACCCTATCCTGTCCCTCTGAGAGTAGAAACGTGCCCCTGTCCACCTGAGGTGCTTTTCAGCCGCTGTTTTTAAGGTCAGGTTGAGAAGGGCCTGTGCCTTGTCCAGGTTAGCCAGGGATTCTGAGGTGGGATGTAGTTTGTGGGCTTTTGCAAGAGAATGGAAGTCTGCCGTCAATTTAATCGTGTCTGCTCTGCGTTCCGCTTTAAGTTTGGCTGATAATTGGATTAGTTTCCCCCTGATCACTGGTTTATGTGCAGCCCATACCGTCGATGGGGAGACGTCAGTCGTAGTGTTTATGCTGAAGTATTCCTTAATAGATTCCTCTATAATAGAAGCCTGTATGGGATCACTAAGAATAGATTCCTGCAGGCGCCAGCGAGGGGGTTCTCTATGTCCCGAGGGTCTGTGGAATGACAGAGTAACCATCGAGTGGACCGACAGGGGGGTATCTACTATCCGAGATCTCACAAGTAAAGGGATCATAGTGGTGTGTGTGAAGATGTGGTCTATCCTGGTGTAGGAACTATGGGGTGCTGAGAAATGCGTGTAGTCCTTAGAACGAGGGTTAGTTTCCCTCCAGACATCTACCAATCCCGCCTCATGTAGTAGCCTCGCTATTCGAACGCTTTGTCTGGAAGGGCGTTTAGATTTTGATATCCCAGTTCCCGATTTATCCAGGGAGAAGTCAAAAGCTATATTAGAAATCCTGCCAATAAATGTTTTGCCCTTAAGGTGAGGTCGAAGTTTGTGTAGTAGGGATTCGAAGAAGACCCTCTGGCCCTTATTAGGTGAGTAATAGGAAACAAAGGTATATAATTCCCCATCTATGTTCCCCGAGACCAGTATATAACGTCCTAGGGGGTCTACAACTGTCTCAGGTTGGGAGAGGTTAATATGTTTAGCAAAACAAATCACTACACCTTTTGTTTTGTTGGACACGGAGGATAAAAAAAATTGGGGAAAGTTGCGATGTAGGAATGTGGTTTGGTAAGATATGGGAAAGTGGGTCTCTTGCAAGAAGAGGATATCCGCGTGCATAGACTTGTAGAGTTGGAACAGTTTTCTCCGTTTGATGGGGGAGTCCAGTCCCTGGGTATTATGTGGTATCATTTTGAGGGTGGGGGAGATGTTTTGAGGATCAGACATAATGTGGGTGGTGCAAGGCCCTACTTATGTTAAAGATTTTACCTGACCAGTGTTAGGAGAGTGCCTCGGGGATCCTGAGGGGTGAGCTTGCCCTGTACACGAGACCTGGGAGGAGAGGCCAGAGGCGAATGCGGAATCTGGAAGTGCGCATGTGGAGAGAGGAAGAGAGAGAGGGGAGAGGGGTGAGAGAGAGTAGTAAAGAGAGAGAAGAAGTTACAGAAACCTGATCCATTAAACATTCATGCATGTAACAAGAACATAAAGTAATAAGACGGGGGTCCCCAGACCCCCCCATACCCCGGGGTGGGATGGGCTGGCCATACCGTACCCTTAAACCTGAGAGGACCGGTGTCCAATAGGACTCCCGGACAAGAAACCAAAGGCACTATCGGTGCTCCTGGTTCTTACTGGAGGTGCACTGGGTCCACCACGGCCCCGCCACCTGTATATCAATACAACTGAAGACAGTAAAACAGTCTAACTGTCATGGTTATGCAATAGAGTTTGTCGATCAGCTTACTTGTCTCCATGTGTTCATCTCTAGAGACCAGCTGACCCTCACCTGACTGCTTTTGTAACCTCTCCTCTAAGCATGGCCCCACCCCAGGCCCTATCAGGGAACCCTATATTAACCTGTGCACTGCAAGCCAGCAGTGCTGATCAACCATTGTGTGTTAGCCTCCGTGTGTACTTGCTGTGTTTCCTACATCTGATTCCTGTTACCGACTTTGGCCTGTTCTTAACTATTCCTGTCTGCTCGGGACCCTGACCTTTGGCGTGTCCCCGACCATCCCTGTTTGCCTTTGACCCTGAACCTTGGCGTGAACTCTGTTGTCTGCTTGTGGCCCCGACCTTGGCTTGTCCCTTACTTTCCTTGTTGTTCCAGCCTGCTGCCTCCTTCCTCTTTTCCTGTAGTCTACCGTGAGCTGTGAGACCCTGGGGGCCGCGACCTGGAGCCAGACTACAGCACAGTCCATCCTTACCACTAAAGGCTCCGGTGAACACCTGCTGGCTCTTAGACTCCGCGCCCTGGGGAATCTATGCTCTAGCTCCCAGTGGAATCTTTGTCAGTGATCTAGTAGACCTGCTTCCTGAACCTCCCAGGGTTCAATCCGCAGCAGTCAGTCCTAGGGTCCACTACCTAGCGGTGCACTTCTGACTCCTACAGAGTGCATCTGTCACCTAGCCTCAAGGTGACCTGACAGTTTGATCAGCCGTGGACCCGGCTGATGTGCCGCTACCCGCAGATGATCCGTTGCAGGGCTTAGTTCGCAGACTTGAAACCCAGGAATCGCATCAGACTCAAGTGATGCGATTCCTTCAGGATTTGGCGTCCCGTTTTGAACAGGTTCAGGCCTCATTAGGACCCCCGGTTCAACAACCTCAACCACTATCTGCTGCTGCACCTATTGCACCAGTCGCAGTCACACATTCATTACAACTGCCAGCTCTGGCCCGTTTCTCTGAGGACTCCAAGGCTTGCAGGGGGTTCCTTAGCCAGTGCACAATTCATTTTGAATTTCAGCCCCAAAACTTCCTGTCCGATCGGGAGAAAGTAGCCTATATTGTATCCCTTCTGTCCGGCGAGGCGCTAGCTTGGGCTGCCCCTCTGTGGGAACTGAATGATCCAGTGGTTTCTATCCTGTCTGATTTTTTGAAACTTTTTTTGGAATATCTTCGAGGAACCGGGTCGTGTCTCCTCAGCGGCTAGCGCTCTTTTACATCTCCGTCAAGAGTCCGCTTCTGTGGGACAGTATGCTCTTTAGTTCCGTATCCTCACAGCTGAATTGAGCTGGAATAATGAGGCCCTAATTGCAACCATTTTACATGGCCTCTCTGATAGAGTGAAGGATGAATTAGCAGGAAGATCCCTTCCTGCTGATCTGGACGGTGTCATCACCTTGTGTAACCAGATACATATTCGCTTTCAGGAGAGGGCCCTGGAAAAAAGACGCCAGCACTCCCCGTTCCTTAGGCAGCTTGAGCTCCCAGTCCCTTCTCTTTGATCCGAGGAGCACCCCCTGCCCGCTGAGGAACTTATCCAGCTGGGCTGAACCAAATTGTCTCCTGAAGAACATGCTAGGCGCAGAACTCTGGGCCTGTGCCTCTACTGTGGGGCCAAAGGTCATTTTCGTGACACTTGTTCTCTTCGCCTGGAAAAACGATCGGGGCTAATACATCTGGAAGGTGGAGTATTAGACCCTGAAGTATCACCTTCACCTACTCGTCTTCTTCTTTCTGTGTTCCTTCATGTCGGCGCTTCCTCTCGTTCGGTCTTGGCACATCTGGATTCCGGAGCCGCTGGCAATTTCATGGACTGGGGAACTGCGTCTTCCCTGAGACTTACCCTTTTGCCCCTTACAATGCCATTGGTGGTCTTGGCGATTGATGGCACTGTTCTCCCAGGGGGCCCTATCCGCTTCCAGACCCTCCCTGTTAAGATGTCGGTAGGGACACTCCATCAGGAGTGGATATCCTTCCTTGTCTTACCTAAGGCTATATCTCCTATCATATTAGGTCTTCCTTGGTTATGGCTCCATTCTCCACATGTTGACTGGACTGCTGGACAGATCTTGACTTGGGGTTCCTCCTGTTCCTCCTCCTGCCTACTCAAGGTTACCCCAAAAGAGAATCCTCCTGTTGCCACCATCCCAGTATCTTCTGCTCTTCCCTCTGCGTATAGCGATTTCTGGAATGTCTCCTGCAATAGTCGGGCTGAGGCACTCTCTGGGTCATGTGGCACTCTGGATGAGGAGCCTACCTGTGAACCTGAGCCGATCAATCACTACAGTTCGCATGGCCATTTCCCTTTGCCTGTCCCTGGACCCCCTTGGACACACACCCAGGCTGACTCGTCCACCAGTTCCACAGTCGCTACGCCCTGCGATGCAATTCTGGTGGTCGCTGCCCCTGGCAATGCTGTTCAGTCGGCCTCTGCACCAGTCCAGCCTATGCCCAGTGAGCTTCCGGCTTCTTGTTTAGGACCTTCTGTAACCTGGCCTCACCCTACTGCTACTACGTCCCTTCAAACCTCTTTAAGAGGCTCAATCCATCCTTTGGATAGACTGCCTCATTCGGCCAGGTGGGGTTTTCAATCTTTTGTTCAGGGCTCTCTGCATTCTGTTTGTGTTTCAGCTATCCAGCTTAACTCTTGTGACACGTCACCTTTTAACCAACCTGACCTCAGGGATCCACTGACCTCTACCTAGTCTGATGGTCCTGTGTTGGATGTCCAGCACATCTTTAAGTGTCTGGGGGACCCTGCTCAGATTTCTGATGGTATTTCCGTGCCCTTACCCATTTATAAAAAGCCTTTAGTCCTCAATAAGTCCTTTCATCCCCTCCTCACCTCGGTTCCGGTCTCTGAAGGTTAATCTAAAGTTTGAGGTTAGTCAAGTTTTGGATTCCCGGCTCCGTAAAGGCATTCTTCAGTACCTCGTACATTGGAAAGGGTTTCGTCCTGAGGAGAGGTCTTGGATCATTGCATCTGAGGTCTTTGCTCCTCGTCTATTGAGGAGGTTCCATCTGGAGTTTCCCTTTAAGCCTGGGCACAGGCGGTGGAGGGGGAGGTCTCATAAGAGGCTGGGTACTGTCATGGTTATGCAATAGAGTTTGTCGATCAGCTTACCTGTCTCCATGTGTTCATCTTACATGTGTTCAAGTTACAGAAACCTGATCCATTAAACATTCATGCATGTAACAAGAACATAAAGTAATAAGACAGGGGTCCCCAGATCCCCCCCATACCCCGGGGTAGGATGGGCTGGCCATACTGTACCCTTAAACCTGAGAGGGCCAGTGTCCAATAGGACTCCCGGACAAGAAACCAAAGGCACTATCGGTGCTCCTGGTTCTTACTGGAGGTGCACTGGGTCCACCACGGCCCCGCCACCTGTAGATCAATACACCTGAAGACAGTAAAACAGTCTAACTGTCATGGTTATGCAATAGAGTTTGTCGATCAGCTTACTTGTCTCCATGTGTTCATCTCTAGAGACCAGATGACCCTCACCTGACTGCTTTTGTAACCTCTCCTCTAAGCATGGCCCCACCCCAGGCTCTATCAGGGAACCCTATATTAACCTGTGCACTGCAAGCCAGCAGTGCTGATCAAACATTGTGTGTTAGCCTCCGTGTGTACTTGCTGTGTTTCCTACGTCTGATTCCTGTTACCGACTTTGGTCTGTTCTTATCTATTCCTGTCTGCTCGTGACCCTGACCTTTGGCGTGTCCCCGACCATCCCTGTTTGCCTGTGACCCTGAACCTTGGCATGAACTCTGTTGTCCTTGTCTGCTTGTGGCCCCCACCTTGGCTTGTCCCTTACTTTCCTTGTTGTTCCAGCCTGCTGCCTCCTTCCTCTTTTCCTGTAGTCTACCGGGAGCGTGAGCTGTGAGACCCTGGGGGCCGCGACCTGGAGCCAGAGTGCAGCGCAGTCTATCCTTACCACTAAAGGCTCTGGTGAACACCTGCTGGCTCTTAGACTCCGCGCCCTGGGGAATCTATGCTCTAGCTCCCAGTGGGATCTGTGTCAGTGATCCAGTAGACCTGCTTCCTGAACCTCCCAGGGTTCAATCCGCAGCAGTCAGTCCTAGGGTCCACTACCTAGCGGTGCACTTCTGACTCCTACAGAGTGCATCTGTCACCTAGCCTCAAGGTGACCTGACACTAACATATCCCAAAAACTGAGCGTCCCCATACAAACAAAAGAACATACAAGCAGCCTGGAACTGTTCAAGAAATCCCGCCTCCTCCCCGGGTCAGCGTTGTTGGTATATATATATTTTTTGTTTGAGATTTCCCTATCTTGGTATGTTCATGTATTTTGATTTTGATTTTTATGATGCTTCTTGATAGGGGGTCATGGTTGTCCATTGTGTGCTAGCATATTCCATCTTAGTTCTGCTTGGCTCACCTTTTTTCTTTTCCTATGTTCCCTCTTTTCTTTCTTCTATTTCTCTTTCTTACTTTTTTTTAGTGGTGAATAGAAAAATAGAGGAATTTTAGTAATCTAAACTTTGTCACTGCACGATTATATGGATATGAACTAATATTGAGGAGGGATTGTACCATCTTTTAGCGGATTAGATATCTTTGAGCTACATGCACCAGAATTTATACACGGGGGATGGGCGTCTTGGTCTTTTCCCTAGTTTTTTTGTAGGTGCATGATATATTTCTTATTACATACAGTATTATTTTATATGTTATGTTTTTCTTTTTTAGGTTGCACCGGTGTCTCTTTTCTCTAAGTGTGGGATTGTTTATAAATGTCCTTTATTATTACATATATCTTTGATATGTGGAATCTCCAGGATGGAGAATTTTTCCATCTGTTTAATAGTTAAAACTTTGATTTTAGATGTTCACAGGTGCTTCCCATTATATTACTCATGGCATATATGTCTTGTCCATTTGTTTAATTACTCAGGTGTATATAGTGTCTGTATGTAAATTCAGCACTCTAGCTATGACTAAGTACCGTGCCTGGTGTGAAACATGTCAGCAGCAGTGCAGTTAATCTGTACCTATGTTTGAAGCCTTGATTTTACTTTTCAATAAAGGTGAATATTTGGAGTGCGGCTATCCAGCCTTATATTTTTTTCCATTATCTCTGTTGCAAACAGAGCCAGCACCCTGTTTAACTGTGGAGACAGCTGACCTCAGGAGAGGTAATCATTCTGGAGCGGTGAACATCTACTTCCCCAACCCAAGGGCCCAAGAGGGCAGGTGAACACAAAACAGCGAGGTGACCATGGTTAAGTATACCGTTAGGGCCACATGTTCTGGTGATATGACGGGAGATGTCACTGCATCACCTGGGCAGTGTGCCTCCGCAGCGGTGCAGTGAAATCTGTGTAAAGGGTAGCAAGCCCAAACAGTAATTAAACAGTAATCGGCTACACGAAGGTTACCCACATGGGAAAAAATACTGTGGAATCAAACAGGGAGAGAGAGATATATCAGTGATGTTAATCTGAAAATACCTAGCCCCTCTAAAAATGGTCCAGGGTTAGTTGGATAGAATTACCCCCCCGCCCTTGACCCAGCCCTGTAGACTCATAGGAGTGGCTGCTGTTAAACCTGGATTATCAGGCAATGGAAGTATGGATAAGTCCATTTAATGAAGGAGTCAAACCCGTTATGTGGGAATTATTGATGGGGGGATGAATTAAAGACCTCGGAAGGTCACTGAAGATCAGAAGACATCCAAAGGAGAGTTCCGGATCAGGGCCCTAATCCTTGAAGGGGGCAGCACATCATGGGGGAAGATTTTCTTTAGAGCATTTGGAGCTTTGTTTCAGCCAGGTAGGTTGCAGCGGGCTTGCTGGCTGAGGCCTTTTTGTGGATGAAGTGGAGCTCCTGCTGTTCTGGGAGGGTGATGGGTCCTGGGGAATCAAGCCCAATTGTAGAAGCAGATGCTCTCCCTCGGCGAATGAAGAGAAGCTGTAATTTTTGTTTCTGTAGGAAAAGTTCAGTCATAGGGGGAAGGACCACCGATGTGTGATCTCTTTTTCCAGCAGAAGTTGGAGTAGCGGCTTGAGAGAGCGCCTTTCTTGTACCGTGTATGGCGACAAATCCACGAAAATATGAATCCTGTGTCCCAGCAAATTGAGGTTATCTGCGCCTCTGGATCTCCTCATTACCTCCTCCTTAACAGAGTAGAAATGGGGTTTCACAATTATGTCTCTGGGGAGGCCATCCAATTGAGGGGGTTGTAGGGCTCTGTGGGCTCTGTGGAGCTCCAGTTGGTGCTCTGTGATATCTGGTATGAGGTTCCGCGATAGGGTTTTCACACAGGCATGTACCTATTTTTCAGATTCAGGGAGCCCGCGGATGTGAAAATTATAATGCCTCGATCTATTTTCAAGGTCATCGATCTTCGCAAATGCTGTTTCAAGCTGATCTTGCATCTCTTGACTCCTTGCTGAGTTTTGATGCGTGAGACAGCTTGGTCAGCTTTCTTTTCAATTGTGTCCATTCTTTGCCCTATTTGCTGCAGATCCGCATGGATGGAGGATGTAATTTGGGCTGCATTCAGGGCCAGGCTTTTGGAAAGGAGCTGGGAGAAGGCATCCATCATGGAGGGGAAATCAGAGGGCACAGGGATGGCAGAATTTGCTTCTGTCACAGACAGTAAAAGTCCTGTGTGTGGATCCATCATAGGTGTGGAGGGGAGGCCGGGTCCCAGCCTGGCCAGGAGGGACTCCGTGGATTAGGGAGAAGTGGCCAGGGGCAGGGGCGGAAAGTCTTTACCTGGGGACTGTGGAGGCTGTGTGTCCTGGTCAGCAATAGTCTTCTGCTTCCCCCATGCTGTGCAGGCCTCGTGGGGCCACCGCCATCTTGGCATAGCTGACCGGAACGCCCGCCGCGTTCATCTGGCCCGCCAGGTTCCTCCTAACGTGCGCCGTTTTCAGCAGTGTGTTCCCTGGGGGTCTCCCCGGTTAGTGTGTCCCAGTTAGGTGCTCGGGGGATCACTGAGTACGCTCCGGTGGCTGCTACAGTGCCATGGTGGAGCGCAGCTCTAATAGCCAGCGTCCATTTTAGGAGCTGCCGCGCATGCGCCTAAGAGTTTTAATTTTTATTTTAACATTACACTTCTGTCAAAAAAGTAATATTCTTGTAACAAAACTTGGTTTACTTTAAAGACCTTATATAATGACTAAATCAGTGTCACGTTCAAACCTTAATACCATAAATAATAACCTACCATATATACTCGAGTATAAGTCGTTCCGAGTATAAGTCGAAGCCCTAATTTACCACAAAAAAATGGGAAAAACTTATTGACCCGAGTATAAGACGAGGGTGAGAAATGCACAGCTACTGTAAGTGGAAAAGAGGGTCAACAATGCCCATTTGCAGCATCACTGTGCCCATTTGCATGCCTCACTGTGCCCATTTGCAGCCATAGGTTCCCTGAACTTCAAACTTGGTAGTTAAGGGTTCCTAGATGCCCCCTAGCTGCAGCCAAAATTTGGGGTCTCTGAACCCAAAGGGTCCCGAAATGACATTGCTGCAGATGGACACAGTTGACCGAATTTGGGGCCCCGTATCTCAGGGCCACTTAGAGCTAGGAACCCCAAATTTGGTGTGCAAACCCAGTGGAACTAGCACCATAAAATTTCCAAAGCTGGGGTTTCTAGCACCAAATGGCCCCAAGATACAGGGCCCCAAAAATCAGTTCAGAAAATGTCAAGCACTTTTCTGCAGCAGAGAATGACATTTTCCGAACCGTTTTTGGGGCCCCGTATCTCAGGGCCACTTAGTGCTAGGAACTCCAGCTTTGGATATGTTATGGAACCAGTTCCACTGGGTTTGCACACCAAATTTGGGGTTCCTAGCACCAAGTGGCCCTGAGATACGGGGCCCCAAAGTCGGTTCGGAAAATGAATTTTTTTGCTGCAGAAAAGTGCTTGACTCGAGTATAAGTCGAGGGGGGCACTTTCAGCACAAAAAAATGTGCTGAAAAATTCGACTTATACTCGAGTATATACGGGATTCGATTTTTCATTCCAGGAGTATATAATGAATTTGAAAATTGTAGAAAAATGCTTAAATAATGCATTACAATGTAACCAAACCCATTTGATTTTAGTCGACTAAGATGTACCGGACATTTTAGTCGACTAAAACGTACTGGAGATTTAGTCGACTAAATACGACTAAAACTAAAACACTTGCAAAAGACTAAAATGGGACTAAATCTAAAATGCCATTTTAGTCCTAAGACTAATGCCTCTTACAGAGGATTGGACTTTCTGACAACAAAACCGTGGATTTTTGTTAGAAGAGTGTTGGCTCCAACTTGTCTTGCATACACACAGACACACAATTGTGGACCAACAATTACGAACGTAGTGACATACAAGATGTACGATGAGCCGATAAAAAGGAAGTTCAATAGCCAGTGCGCCACCCTTTGGGCTCCTTCTGCTATTCTCGTGTTTATCTCGTGTTAGTAGAAGTTTGGTGATTGACGATTCGCGCCTTTCAGCCTCGTGCTTTTCAGTTCGTTTCTGCTTTTCAGGTTGTGTTTGTCGGTTCGTATCAGTTCTTCAGTGTGTGCTTGTCAGTTCGTTTCGGTCTTTCAGTGCGTTCTATTTATAGTTTGCTTCTGATTTTCAGTGCGTGCTTGTCCGGTCGTTTCTGATTTTCAGCTCATTCTTGTCAGGTCCTTTCTGATTTTCTGTGCGTCAGTTCATTCTGAGCAGCCGTTCGTTTATTAGTCATGTTGCGGTTATGTACTCGTCGGAGAGTTTGTGCTGTTGTTGGGCTTGGTGTTGCAGTTATTGCTTTGACTCAAGTCCAGTCCATGAACAGGGGGAGGAGGAGTTCTTGGACCAAGAATTGGTTGCTTAATCGTGACCAATTCTGTGATATGCCTTTGTTGCGGGAGCTCCAGGAGAATAATCCTGATGATTTCAGGAATTATTTTCAGATGACGGACCCTGTCTTTCACCGTCTATTGTCTTTGCTGTCCCATTATATTACGAAGCAGAACACCTGCATGCGGCAAGCCATTTCTCCCAAGTAAAGGCTCGTCGCCACCTTGCAATACTTGGCGATGGGGAGAAGTCTCCAGGACATGAAGTTCACGACTGGGATCTCCCCCCAGGCCCTGGGAATCATTATTCCAGAGACCTGTTCTGCCATAATTCAAGTCCTGCAGAAGGACTATATTAGGGTAAGTTTTATCCTTTAACATCACATTCTGTGTATTTAATGTTTGCTAATGTATTGTATTCATTTCATCATTCATAATTACCATGATTGTAATATGCTGTGAATGTCCTGTCTGTCCTCATGCATGCTGTAAGCATTTAATGCTCCTTTTTTTTCCTTAATGCATATTTGCCTTCACTAACCTCCCCAGCATGCTATCCTGGGCCCATACACACCTCACCTAGTAACTTAATAATGTATTTTGTCAGCTCCATTGTAGTGCTTACAATAAACACCCCCGAAAATGTGTCCAAATGTTATTGCTGTCCTTACATTCAGGCAGAGTGCAAGAGGCTTTTTTTGGGGGGCCCAAACTCTTTTTGAACTCTCCCTCCCCCCCCAACTGCTAAGTCAACCGATACCAATGCTCTATGTGCTGACTTTGCCAAACCCATACACACTATACCTACCTCTTTTGTGTTCACCAAAGCATGTAGTGCAAGTGCCTGCCTGTCCCTGAATACTTTCAAATGGTACTGTTTAGAGTTTTGTTCTCCTATTATCTTGATAAGTAATTGCAGAATGTAAAATTGTGTTTTAATTTGGACAGTGTGTATTCATATTTTTGGATTATAAAACTTCTTACCTGTCCAGTGGGCTGCCAATAGTGTAAGTAAGGAGGGGATGGCCAAAGTAACACACATTATTTATGCATTCAGCTCTCAATGAAGTGGAGAGGGTTACCTGTCCAAAACATCTACCCCCCCCCCACACCATAAAATGTTTCCAATGGGTCACCAGAGGGGGTGAGGAATCTAATAAGTTGACCTTATACTTTTGTCTTTAAATACTCATTTCAATAAATGTTGTTATACTTATGTTGGCCAAGAATGTTTGTGTTTAATCTGCTTGCAATGTTATGTGCAAAAGTAGTATTTTTTTTTCTTGTTTGACTCCACAGTTTCCGTACAACCCACAGGAATGGCAGACTGTGGCTTCCAAATTCCACCACCAGTGGGACTTTCCCAATTGTGGTGGTGCGATCGATGGGAAGCACGTCAGGATCTTCCCACCACCCAACTAGGGGTCATACTACTTCAACTATAATGGGTTCAGTAGTATCGTGATGTTGGTGGTGGTGACGGCCAATTATGAATACCTATATCTGGACGTAGGGAAGAACAGCCGTATGTCTGATGGAGGAGTGATCGCCCAGACAGAGTTTTACCGGCATCTCCAAAATGGCACCTTGGTGTTGTCACCTCCAGAGGATAATGTTGTGGGCCTCAAGTTCATGTTTCTGGCAGATGAGGTCTTTGCTCTGGGGGAACATCTGATGAGGCCGTTCCCCATGAGGACCCTGACCTCAGAGCAGAGAGTTTTTAATCACTGGCTGGCCCGTGCCAGAAGAGTGGTTGAGAATGCCTTTGGCATAAAGGCCAGCCGGTACCGGCTTTTCCTTACGGCCATCAACATGGCCGAATACAACCTGAATCACATTGTCTTGAGCTGCTGCATTCTGCACAATTACCTTCGGAAGAATGCAGCCAACTATCTGGCCTCAGTTGCGACGGAGGCCGACTTTTCACCTGAACAAACAACAATGATGGCACTTGAAAGTGGCCATTCTGGTTTGTCCCCCCAAAGCGCCCGCGAAGTACGGCAAAACTATGTCGAGTACTTCGTGGGTAGGGGGGAAATTGATTTACAGGCCAATCTTGGAGCTGTCTAATAATTTGTTTTTGAAAAACTAAACTCATATTTAATTTGAATTATTGTTTGTGTTTCTTATCTCTCTCCTATGATCTCAAATGGCCTTTTAATTTTGGCCATTTTCTTCAATAGTGCAAATGTAACTTATTTGATACATATTTTTGGATTATGAAACTTCTTACCTGTCCAGTGGGCTGCCAATAGTGTAAGTAAAGGGGGGCTGGCCAAAGTAACACATATTATTTATGCATTCAGCTCTCAATGAAGTGGAGAGGGTTACCTGTCCAAAACATCTACCCCCACCATAAAATGTTTCCAATGGGCCACCAGAGGGGGTGAGGAATCTGATAAGTTTACATTATACTTTTGACATGTGATAAAAAAATTCCCACTGTTTGAAAAAAACAATCAGTTTTAAAAAATTCTATCAAAGCGGCCCTCCTGTCAAATAAAACGTATTGACTGGCTAGCATATGTATATACACATATACAATCAAATGAATATACAATACTAAATATCAAAATGGCAGAACAGCGATAAATAAGTGAATGATAAAAAGAAAGAAAATAGAGTCCATGATGAGTCTACTAAGTGGACCTAAGGAAATCTGCCGGCGAGTGCACCTATCACCGCAATCCTCCACACTGTGCTCCACACACTCCTCTGGGGTTTAAACTGACCGAAATGATGATATAATCAGGCCTCAAAACATCCATGATATCCTGCCACCATACACGGACTTAATCACACAGGAAAGTCTCAACGGATCAGGAAATCGAAATGATGATATAATCAGGCCTCAAAACATCCACGATATCCTGCCACCATACACGGACTTAATCACACAGGAAAGTCTCAACGGATCAGGAAATCCTTTTTTTTTGCTGCTTTTGTTTTTATTTCTTGTCAATTAGAGTGTCCACAGCAGAGAGCATTTGGAGTGATACCTCATAAAATGCAAGGAGGGAAAATCCTCTTCAGCCTCTGTGACAAAATCAGGGTCCTCAATACCTTCCTCCAAAATATGCTCGAGGAAAGGAAGTTTGCTTCTGAATCCTATTGATGGATGATGGAGGAGTAATCGCCCAGACAGAGTTTTACAGGCGTCTCCAAAATGGCACCTTGGGGTTGCCACCTCCAGAGGATAATGTTGCGGGCATCAAGTTCATGTTTGTAGCAGATGAGGCCTTTGCTCTGGGGGAACATCTGATGAGGCCGTTCCCCATGAGGACCATGACCCCATAGCAAAGGGTATTTAATTACCGGCTGGCCCGTGCCAGAAGAGTGGTTGAGAATGCCTTTGGCATAATGGCCAGCCGGTTCAGGCTTTTCCTTACGGCCATCAACATGGCCAAATACAAACTGAATCACACTGTGTTGAGCTGCTGCATTCTGCACAATTACCTTCGCAAGAATGCAGCCAGCTATCTGGCCTCAGTTGCGACTGAGGCCGACTTTTCGCAAGAACCTACATCACTGACGACGCTCAAAAGTGGCCGACCTGGCTTGCCCCCCCAAAGCACCCACGAAGTCCGGCAAAACTGTGTCGAGTACTTTGCATTAATGTTTGTGTTTCTTATCTATCTCCTAGGTTTCCAAATGACCTTTTATTCTTGTTCATTTTCTTCAATAATGCAAATGTAAATTATTTGATATATGAGGTGACAATCTTTTCTTTAGCTAACTATTATGTTGTGCTGTGGGTCTGCTACACACACACAATGTTATTGTTGGTAATGTATGTAATGCATTAATGATAAAAATAATCAACCTTTTCAACTCCATGAATTAATTGCGTGGCGTCCCTAAAATGGTCTGATTTTGGCCCATTTTACAGCACAGTGGGGGTTACATACAAAAGGCAAATCCACTTTGCACTACAAGTGCACTTGTAGTGCAAAGTGGATCTGCCTTTAGTAAATAACCCCCATTGTCACTGTAACTACACCAACTTAAAAAATAACCTGGTATTGAGCATTGAAATAAGAAGCCACACATTGTTGAGTATAAAACAGTTTACTCCAAGCACATTCGCATGTGCGTTATAAATGGTTTTGGAACAAACCAACATCTTGGTTAGGGATGAGCTTCATGTTCGAGTCGAACCCATGTTCGACTCGAACATCGTCTGTTCGCCCGTTCGCCGAATTGCGAACGATATGGGCCATTCGCGCCAAATTCGTGTGGCGCGTCACAACCCATAATTCACTGCGGCATCGCAGTGCATTGCTGGCTGATGATTGGCCAAGCATGCACTATGACCCGCATGCTTGGCCAATCACAGCGCCGTCTGAACAGAGAGCCGTAATTGGCCAAAGCCAAGGAGGCTTTGGCCAATTATGGCTTAGGGGATTTAGTACATGCCCCACACTATATAAGGCCGCCTGCACGGCGGCCCTGTGTAGTGTGTGTTCCGGCGTTCATTGAAAGAGAGAGACAGACAGTGACATTTGATTTGACTTAGATAGATTAGGCAGAACAGTCAGTCAGTTAGCTGCACTTACAGTGTATTGTGTATATATATGCATCCCAGGTGTTGCATATATATATATATATATATATATACTGTATTCAGTTTAGCTAGATCCGTTCCTGTTATCTGCCTACTGACAGGCAGGCTTGTCTTGTTACAGTATTTACAGCTACCTGAAGAAAATTACTGGTGTTCTTTTGATCCTATTAGTACCACAGTCAGGCAGCTAGACTATTTACAGTTAGTGCAGTGCGTCCTGCTCACAGTGTTCAGCTAGATCCGTTCCTGTTATCTTCTTACTGACAGGCAGGCTTGTCTTGTTACAGTATATACAGCTACCTGAAGAAAATTACTGGTGTTCTTTTGATCCTATTAGTGCCACAGTTAGGCAGCTAGACTATTTACAGTTAGTGCAGTGCGTCCTGCTCACAGTGTTCAGCTAAAACTACAAGTTAGTGGGGTGAGTCCTGCTCACAGTGTTCAGCTAAACCTACAAGTTAGTGGGGTGCGTCCTGCTCACAGTGTTCAGCTAAATCTACAAGTTAGTGCGGTGCGTCCTGCTCACAGTGTTCAGCTAAACCTACAAGTTAGTGGGGTGCGTCCTGCTCACAGTGTTCAGCTAAACCTACAAGTTAGTGGGGTGCGTCCTGCTCACAGTGTTCAGCTAGATCCGTTCCTGTTATCTTCTTACTGACAGGCAGGCTTGTCTTGTTACAGTATTTACAGCTACCTGAAGAAAATTGCTGGTGTTCTTTTGATCCTATTAGTACCACAGTCAGGCAGCTAGACTATTTACAGTTAGTGCAGTGCGTCCTGCTCACAGTGTTCAGCTAAACCTACAAGTTAGTGGGGTGCGTCCTGCTCACAGTGTTCAGCTAAACCTACAAGTTAGTGGGGTGCATCCTGCTCACAGTGTTCAGCTAAACCTACAAGTTAGTGTGGTGCGTCCACCTCACAGTGTTCAGCTAAACCTACAAGTTAGTGGGGTGCGTCCTGCTCACAGTGTTCAGCTAAACCTACAAGTTAGTGGGGTGCGTCCTGCTCACAGTGTTCAGCTAAACCTACAAGTTAGTGGGGTGCATCCTGCTCACAGTGTTCAGCTAAACCTACGAGTTAGTGGGGTGCGTCCTGCTCACAGTGTTCAGCTAAACCTACAAGTTAGTGGGGTGTGTCCTGCTCACAGTGTTCAGCTAAACCTACAAGTTAGTGGGGTGCGTCCTGCTCACAGTGTTCAGCTAGATCCGTTCCTGTTATCTTCTTACTGACAGGCAGGCTTGTCTTGTTACAGTATTTACAGCTACCTGAAGAAAATTGCTGGTGTTCTTTTGATCCTATTAGTACCACAGTCAGGCAGCTAGACTATTTACAGTTAGTGGGGTGAGTCCTGCTCACAGTGTTCAGCTAAACCTACAAGTTAGTGGGGTGCGTCCTGCTCACAGTGTTCAGCTAAACCTACAAGTTAGTGTGGTGCGTCCACCTCACAGTGTTCAGCTAAACCTACAAGTTAGTGGGGTGCGTCCTGCTCACAGTGTTCAGCTAAACCTACAAGTTAGTGGGGTGCGTCCTGCTCACAGTGTTCAGCTAAACCTACAAGTTAGTGGGGTGCGTCCTGCTCACAGTGTTCAGCTAAACCTACAAGTTAGTGGGGTGCGTCCACCTCACAGTGTTCAGCTAAACCTACAAGTTAGTGGGGTGCGTCCTGCTCACAGTGTTCAGCTAAACCTACAAGTTAGTGCGGTGCGTCCACCTCACAGTGTTCAGCTAAACCTACAAGTTAATGGGGTGCGTCCACCTCACAGTGTTCAGCTAAAGCTACCTGTAGAAGGTTGGTGGTGTTCTCATACTTCAGGCAGGCAGTTGATTTTGCTTGCTGCAGTATCAGTACATATATATATATATATATATATATATATATATATATATATCCCAGATTAGTGCAGCTACAGGCCATTAGTATGTCTGGAAGGCCAAGAAGGAGAGGCAGACAGTCACAAGCCAATAAGAGAGGGCAAGCAGGCTCTGTGTCTAGTGCTGGTTGTGGAGACGGTGCATCCTCATCAGCACATGGCCGTTGGACACGCTTGGCCTTTTTTTCGGCAGCTGGCCGTGTTGAGCCGCAACATGCGGAAGACTTGGTCGAGTGGAAGACCAAGCCGTCCTCATCCTCCTCATCCTCTCTCACCCATGCCCAGGGTACTTTGTCTGGCAAAGCAGCGGCCTCTTCCCTCGGCTCAATGTCATCAGTGACTCCTTCCCTAGCCCCACCATGTCCTTCTGAGGAGTCCCTCGAACTGTTTGACCACAGTGTTGGGTACATGCTCCAGGAGGATGCCCAGCGTTTGGAAGGCTCTGACGATGATACTGAGCTCGATGAAGGCAGTAACATGAGCACGGACAGAGGGGGTGCCCAAGAAGGACAGCAATCTGGCAGTCATGCTCCCCCTGCTGCAGCATACTGCCAGGTTTGCTCCAGTGATGAGGAGGGAGGGGATGATGAGGTCACTGACTCAACATGGGTGTCTGATAGGAGAGAGGAGGAGGAGGAGGAGGAAGAGGCGGCACATCACCAACGAGGCAGGATGCCCTCCAGGGGCCAGCCTAAGGGCAGCACATTGACTGCATCATACCCCAAAGCTCCACATGTGCAGGGTGCTGCAGTCTCTGCGCATTATTCAAAACGTTCTTTGGTGTGGGCCTTTTTTGAGACGAGTGCATGAGATCGCACCGCTGCTATTTGCAACATATGTCTCAAGCGTACCTCGCGTGGCCAAAACATCTCCCGCTTGGGTACCACATGCTTGACCAGACATATGTTGACCTGCCATGCAGTTCGTTGGCAAGCATATCTAAAAGACCCACACCAAAGAACCAAGAGGACCTCTCCTTGCTCCTCATCAGATGAGATCTCCAACCCCACTATACCTTCAGTCCTCTCTGAGACCTGCACTGAGAGGAATGAAGGTGTAGAATTAGGTGTGTCACCACCAAGTACTTGTGGGCAATCTGCTTTTGGTACACTGACGTCAGATTGTACCAGGCAAATTTCCCTGCCCCAGCTGCTGCACCGCCGAAAGAAGTTTGCTCCCAGCCATCCACATGTGCAGCGGTTGAATGCTAGCTTGGCAAAATTGCTAGCACTTCAACTGCTGCCTTTTCAGTTGGTAGACTCTGCCCCCTTCTGTGAGTTTGTGGAATGTGCGGTTCCTCAGTGGCAGGTACCCAAACGCCACTTTTTCTCACGGAAGGCGATTCCGGCTCTCTACCGGCATGTGGAAGGCAATGTCCATGCCTCGCTGGACAGGGCGGTCAGTGGTAAGGTGCATATTACCGCTGACTCATGGTCCAGCAGGCATGGACAGGGACATTACCTAAGTTTTACGGCGCATTGGGTGACTCTGCTGGCAGCTGGGAAGGATGCAGGACAAGGTGCAGTAGTGTTGGAGGTTGTTCCGCCACCTAGCCTCCAAAATGCTAATGATTGTGACACACCTCTCTCCTCCACCCCCTCCTCTTCTTTTTCCTCCATGGCCTCTTCCTGTGCTTTGTCCTCGGAACCAACGGTGCTCCGTAGCCGTTCAAGGGGCTACGCAAGTACGCAGGCCAAAAGATGCCATGCGGTGCTTGAGCTGGTGGGCTTGGGGGACAGGAGCCACACTGGGGCAGAGGTTCTGTCAGCTCTGCAGGGGCAGGTTCAGAGGTGGTTGACGCCACGCCAACTTAAGGCAGGAATGGTGGTTTGCGACAATGGCACCAACCTCCTCTCTGCCCTCCGACAGGGACAAATGACCCATGTGCCCTGTTTGGCTCACGCCCTTAACTTGGTGGTGCAGAGGTTCTTGGGCAGGTACCCGGGCTTACAGGATGTCCTGAGGCAGGCCAGGAAAGTCTGTGTGCATTTCCGCCGGTCATATAATGCCAGTGCTCGGCTGACGGACCTCCAAAAGGAGTTTAACCTGCCCAAGAACCGCCTAATCTGTGACATGCCCACCAGGTAGAACAGAGGCAGAAAGAGGAGGACTTCCTTAGCTCTCAAGGCCCGCTTTATCCAGACAGTGTTCCTGCGTGCCCGCCGATCACACAGGAAGAGGATGAGGAGGAGGAGGAGGAGGAGGAAAATTGTGTCAGTATGGAGGTGGAGCCTGGCACTCAGCATCAGCAGCAGTCTTTAAGGGATCAGTCCCAAGAAACACATGGACTTGTACGTGGCTGGGAGGAGGTGGCTGCGGACCATGTCGTCCTTAGTGACCCAGAGGACTCCGGACCGAATGCCTCAGCAAACCTACGCTGCATGGCCTCCCTGATCCTGCAAAGCCTGCTTAAGGATCCTCGTATTCGTGGTATCAAGGAGAAGGACCAATACTGGCTGGCAACCCTCCTTGATCCACATTACAAGGGTAAGGTTGCGGACCTTATCTTGCCATTGCAGAGGGAGCAGAGGATGAAACATCTTCGGGAGGCCTTGCAGAAAGGTCTGTGCAACGCGTTCCCAGAGACTGGGAGGTTACAAACTCCTGTTTCTGGACAACATGTTGCTGAGGCTTCGGTCAGTCAAAGAAGGAGCGGTGGAGAAGGTGGCTGTCTGACCGATGCGTTCAGACAATTTTTTGGTCCGCAGCCCCAAGGTATGATCGGTTCCAGCAAAAAGAAGGAGCGGTGGAGAAGGTGGCCGTCTGACCGATGCGTTCAGACAATTTTTTGGTCCGCAGCCCCAAGGTAAGATCGGTTCCAGCAACCATCGCCATTGTCTGTTTTACATGGTGCAAGAATACCTAGGGGCAAGATCAGACTTGGACACCTTTCCCACCGAAAATCCTCTGGGTTACTGGGTCTTGAGGATGGATCACTGGCCAGAGCTTGCACAGTATGCAATTGAGCTACTGGCCTGTCCTGCATCCAGCGTTCTTTCGGAACGCACATTCAGTGCTGCTGGAGGCGTGGTAACCGATCACAGGGTACGTCTGTCCACCGACTCGGTCGATCGACTGACCTTCATAAAAATGAATCAGTCTTGGATCACCACCAGCTACCAAGCACCTGATGCTGATGTAACCGGATAATTTTTTTTGAAATCTCAGATCCCTTCAAAGACTGCCTATGCTGATGCTGAGTGACTATCCCTGAGTAATTATCCTCTTCCTCCTCAATGATCACGCTGATAGCTTGTAAGAACATTTTTGGTTCTGGGCGCCACCACCAGTGCCTAAGGCACAATTTTTCAGCCACTGTTTAACAGGGGCGTTTAATTACAATTTTTGATGCAATACTTTGCAGCAGGGCTCATTTCAGCATTCCAACTAGAGTATCTGTGAGGGGTTGCAGTGTTGTGGCACCAGCACCAGTGCCTAAGGCCCAATTTTTCTGCCCCTGTTTAACAGGGGCGTGTAATTACAATTTTTGATGCAATACTTTGCAGCAGGACTCGTTCCTGCGTTCCAACTAGAGTGTCTGTGAGGGGTTGCAGTGTTGTGGCACCAGCACCAGTGCCTAAGGCCCAATTTTTCAGCTCTTGTTTAACAGGGGCGTGTAATTACAATTTTTGATGCAATACTTTGCAGCAGGGCTCGTTCCTGCATTCCAACTAGAGTGTCTGTGAGGGGTTGCAGTGTTGTGGCACCAGCACCAGTGCCTAATGCTGCGTACACACGGTCGGACTTTTCGTCTACAAAAGTCCGATGGACGCCGACGGACTAAAGCTGGCTGACAATCCGATCGTGTGTGGGCTTCCCCGGACTTTCAGCAGACTTTTTCAGCCTCAAATCCGATGGACTTTAGATTTGAAACATGCTTCAAATCTTTACGTCGTAATTACGACGGACCCCGAAAACAGCTCGTCTGTATGCTAGTCCGACGGACAAAAAAATGACGCGTGCTCATAAGCAAAAACTAAACGGAAGCACTCGGTCTAGTAAAACTAGTGTTCGTATTGTAGGTAGCACATTCCTCACGCTGCAAAATCTGTGATCGTTGAATGCAGCGCATTTAATGTCTTCTTTAGGAATGCTATAAAGAACAAAGATGTTTTGCTGTTCATATTCAAACAGAGTTCTCCAAAACTGATTTCTGGATTCTTTTTCTCTTTGATCTCATGAATGATATGGTATGCTTTTTAAAAACAATGTTTCCATACTAATAATACTTTTTAACTTGTTTTTTTTGGGGGAGTCATCTTTTCTTGTAATTTTTATCCAGATGTTTATTTTATGATTGTTGTCAAACTTTTTTTATGTTTATCTATATAAAACACATAAAGTCTTTTCATAAACTCAAAAAATATCCATTTATTCATGGTCTAAATAAAATAAAGAGGAAGTCAACGCTGGAAAAAGTCTGTGGACAAGAAAATTGGGATCTTGAGGAGTCCATATAAAAGTGAGCACAATCTGCTCCAGGAATCCCAGAGATCAACAGCACCAGCAGATGATATAGATGTCCCCAGACTGTGGTACTACAACAGCCTGCGTCTTCTGTCAGACCAGACTGAACCCAGGTCATCACTTTCTTCTCTTCCCTGCAGTCTTTCCTCCACGCTGCCCTGCACCTTTCCCTGCAGCCTTCCCTGCAGCCTTCCCTGTAGCCTTCTTTGGAGGCTGTGGCTCTGGTGTTTAAGTTGTGGCAGGAGGAGGAGGAGGAGGAGGAGGGGGGCTGCCTCATGTAGTTGGGTGTTTCTTGTTAGCGTGCCCTGCAGCCCCTTCTGGATTGTGTCCCCAAATATTCGCTCGCAAATGAGGCGCTGCTCCCAATCCATTTGAAGAAGCCTGCTGGCTAAGTAGCAGCCATAGGACTCTTCCGCTTCGGGGGGGCTCCTTAAAAAACAGGTGGCCTCTTGCATGAGGCGCAAGGATGCCTCCTGTGTGACCCCCTTCCCCCTTCCCCTTCCTGGCCCTTTTTTTGGGAAGGCGGAGGGGAGGCACTTGGGATTCGGTCAGGCTCCTACTGGGCCCAGCCACCTCACTTGGCCCAGCCACCTCACTGGGACCAGCCACCTCCTACCTGACACTGGGCCCAGCCTCCTCCAGGATTATGGTCAATCCAGCCTCCTCCAGGCTGTCCATGGGCCTGGTCTCCTCCTGCCTGCCACTTTCCCCACATTCCTCCTGGATGGACTCATCCTGTGTATAAAAAAAGGACATAGTTTTAGTATATTTTTTTGGGTTCATCAATGACACACAATTTGCTTCTCATGACTAGCAAATTCAATGTGAATACATCTCTTTAATAAAAGAGTCTAATCAGACACCCTAATTTTTTGAAGCAGGTGCCAAACATATTTAGCCACTACTGTCAATTGATATGTATACACAATTTTGAGGGCAAAATTATTTTAGACAATTATAACATCCAGTTAACATCATTAATATTAGTACAGTAAATATTTGTTAAAATAATTTACCTGACTCCAGATGGTCATATTCGGTTCATCCAGGATGGAAGACCCAGCTTGCTCCTCATCAGCCTCTGCTGGGGTGGAGGGAAGGGTGCATGGAAGGGTGGAGGGAAGGGTGGAGGGAAGGGTTGAAAGTGATGCCCTGGCTTCAGTCTGGTCATCAAGAAAACGGAGTTGATTGTAGCACCACAGCCTGGGTACATAAACATCATCTGCTGATGCTCCTGATATCATTGATTCCTGGATCTTCTTATGCTCCCTCTTATACATGTTCCTCAAGACCCCAATTTTCTTTAGCAATGTCTCCATTGTTGCTTCCGGGATGGTCGCCTGGACAAAGGACAGAAGTCTCTCCAGCGTTGACTTCCTCACATGCTTTGAATAATACTATGGGTGTTTCACCTCCCACAAATTCCTCATCTCTCTATATTTAGAAATAAAAGCAGTAAGGAACTCTGGATCCTTAAATAGGGGATTCATAATGTCTGTAAAAGATAAAGTCACAAGACAAAAAACACTTATTAGGTTTCTGCTAAACCCTCATCATCTTATCCCTATGTAGGCCTCATCAATCTGTAAAGCCATATAAGCCGCTTGCTACAAAGTCTTTACCAAATGTATAAATTTAAAATGACCTTCGTTTAGTAGCGTCCCAGTCCACTATCACCTACACACAGAACGTACGTACGACACAATACGTAACAGCGCTTTATACACTGCACATGCGTAATACTACGCCTACTTGGCCCGCCCCTGATGTTCTTTTTGTTTACGCATATAACCCGCCCTTGACTCTACGCACAGAACGCACGACTCGTGCACAAGGCCCCTCTTTCTACACTACGCATGTGTGAAACTCCGCCTGCATCGCCCGCCCCTGATGTTAAATTTTTACTCATGTTCTCCGCCCCTTAATTCTACGCACAGAACGTACGTACGACAAGTGCACAAGGCCCCTCTTTATACACTACGCATGTGTGAAACTCCGCCTGCGTCGCCCACCCCTGACGTTCAATTTTTACTCATGTTCTCCGCCCCTTAATTCTACGCACAGAACGTACGTACGACACGTGCACAAGGCCCCTCTTTATACACTATGCATGTGTGAAACTCCGCCTGCGTCGCCCGCCCCTGACGTTCAATTTTTACTCATGTTCTCCGCCTCTTAATTCTACGCACAGAACGTACGTACGACACGTGCACAAGGCCCCTCTTTATACACTACGCATGTGTGAAACTCCGCCTGCGTCGCCCGCCCCTGACGTTCAATTTTTACTCATGTTCTCCGCCCCTTAATTCTACGCACAGAACGTACGTACGACACATGCACAAGGCCCCTCTTTATACACTACGCATGTGTGAAACTCCGCCTGCGTCGCCCGCCCCTGACGTTCGATTTTAACTCATGTTCTCCGCCCATTTTTATTTACGGCGTGTAGTGGGGTGAATAATGGCGGAGACACATCAGGTGTGTACTACCTCAGGTAGCGAAGAAAGCCCGGAGGCCGGAACGTCAAGATCTGTGATGCCTAGATTTAAGGCCTCCAATATGTCCTTTAAAGAGATGGTGGAAATGGTGGCCATTCTTAAAAAAAAGGACTATGATGGGAAGTATGGGCCGTATGCCCGGCCAAATTTGCGCAAAGCCAAAATAATGGCGAATGTGGTGAAGACTTTACAGGCTTATTTTGGGGTACAGCGCTCCAAGGATCAAATTAGAAAAAGATGGTCCGACATCAAACTCAGGGAGCCGGATCAGTACAGACGGATCCGTAAAGTGCTGAAAAAAGTAAGTACTTGTCGTGTTTTTATCTTGCGTTTATTACCTTGTATACTGCTCCATGTGCTTTTCATTCCTATACGATTTTTTTTCATCGTTTGAAACGATCTTTTAATAAACCTCGTTACATATCTATAGATATATCTATCTATATATATAGATCTATATATATATATATATCTATATATAGATAGATATATCTATACATATATATATATATATATCTATCTATATATATCTATATATATATATATATATATATATAGATATATATATCTATATATATATATATATATAAATATATCTATCTATCTATATATATATATATAGATAGATAGATAGATAGATATATATATATATATATATATATATATATATATATATATATATATATATATATATATATATATATATATATATATCTATATAGATATATATATATATCTATATATATATATAGATATATATATATATATATCTATATATAGATATAGATATATATTTATATATATATATATATATATATATATATATATATATATATATATATATATATATATATTATATATATATATATATATTATATCATATTCATATATATAATATATATATATATATATATATATATATATATATATATATATATATATATATATATATATATATATATATATATATATATATATATATATATATATATATATATAGATATATATATATATATATATATATATATATATATATATATATATATATATATATATATATATAGATATATATGTATAGATATATATATGTATATATATAGATCTATATATATATAGATATATATATATATCTATATCTATATAGATATATATATTTTTTTAAATTAAGCGTTCTAATGAATTTGTGTGTGTCGATGTAAGTTTCAAACTTATTCATCACTCTCCTGGGTGCACATTTAAGACCAGTTTGTAATATATTTAATTCCTTCTCATTTAACTTAACCTCACTCAGATTATATATACCTGTATCTACATGTCCCTTGGCCTTTTCCTTGGGTTGTCTACGTCTGCCTGCCCGACATCCCCTTCTCCTCTTTGATAAGGGGTAAACTCTCGAATTAGATGATATGGGGGCCCAGTGACGTTGCCTCCCCTGTGTTCTCCTGGGTGTGTATTCCTCCTTGGTGTTACACCCCCCCTCCCCCCCCTCCCCCGTTGTCCTAAAAAAGGCTCCTGTTGATATTGGGTTCTATATTCTTCATCCATTAGTGGTTGGTACCTATTGTACAATGGTACATGGTAATTGGGTTCAGGAGGAGGATAATGATGCCATTGTTGGGGGTGATCCATGATTCGCCCCCCCCCTCCCCTTTTTTGTTGATATGAGTGGGGTGAGGAGTAACCATGCTGCTGTGGATACCCTCCATTGTTAGTTCTGGTTGGACCTCCTGATTGGTAGTAATCGTTATGACGATAATCCCTGTTACCTGGGGTATTGCCATTCCGATTAGGGTTGGGGCCTGATGTACCTCTATTGTTGGTGCCCCTTGGGGGTGCATCTTTGGTTTGATGAGTCTGTGCAGTGGCTCTGACCGGCTCTCCCTCTTTAATGAAACCGTCAGCCTCTGTGTTTTCAATGTTAAGGTTCTGCCAGGCATAAACCTTATTGGTTTTGAAATCATTTGAGTCCCTATTGTATTTTTTTACTTTTTTCTTTTGGGTTTCTCGATCTATTTTCTCTAACTTCTTTTGCATGTTGGTGTTGAAGTCTCTCATCTGACTGGTCTCCTTAATTGGTTCCAACTTACTCTGCAAAGTATTAATTTTCTCTTTAATTTTACTGAGCTTGATCTGTTTTCTCTTTAAAACAAGGGTTTGTAGTTCCCTTCCAACTCTATTAAAAAATTCGAACCACTCATCCATGAACACCTGTTCGTTAAGCCCATCCTGGGGTGCTACTTCCCATCTTAGGCTACGAAAGATGAGTTTTTCCCTTAGGTAATGCTCAAATGTAAAGACATCCCACCATGTTTTAATCTGCTTTTCCAGCAGATGATCTAAATTTTTTAAAATACTCGTGTAGTCTTCCTCACAGTCAATCATTTCATGACTAGTGGAGAAGATAGATTCGGGGTTCATTTGTCTGTTAGATAAAAAGTTAATGGCGTCCATAGCTGCAAATGGTTAAAAACGTGTGTAAATTGTCAAAAATTGAAAACTCGAACCAACGCGCCCTTCTTGAGTTCTCACCACTGCGCTCGATGCCAGATAAAGGGGTGTGACCCCCTATGAAGGGTGTAAACTGACACTGTGTGTGAAACACCTGTGTACAATAAACTAATAAAATGATCTAATAAAATGAAATGAAATAAAATAAAATAAAATGAATACAAAGCTGCCACTTATTAAATAATCAGTGCAAAAAACTTCCTATTGATTCCAAGAGCCCAAGGCGACCCCTGTGAAGCAATATAAGCGGCGCTAAATGACAGTGATCAACATCCAAAATAGGATTCTAGTGCATCTATCTATACCCAAAATAATGAAAATAAAAAATTATTATGTGGTAATCTATATAAACACTTTTCAGTATACAGTAAACCAGTGAATCTCAAAAGAACCTAACAGTGTATATTAAAGTGTATCATACACCCAGTAATATCAATTGGCAAATGAATCAAGAAGTGAAATCAAGCAGTATAGTCCATATGAAGTCCATAGACAGGACACCGTGCAGGAAAGGTGATAAGCTGGAAAACGTCCACCACTTCACTTAGTGTCAGTGCCTCCACTCCCCTTGAATTCAACACTCACCGACTCAAAATGCCTCACACTCTCGTGTTTTGGCAAAAAAGCATGGGTGTATAGCAGGTCAGCTGAGGATATGATCTTCTGAACTCCTTATAAATCCAGTGTCACCTCAATGTATAGAAAGACTCAACATAGTGTGATACCGTAAAGCATATAAAATTTATTAAACTTAAAATCTTCAAACATTAAACTCACAAAGAAAATCTTGAATCAAGCCAAATGACACTGCACAGCAACTTCCAAAACAATCCTCCTCTGTGAACCGCCCAGCACCACTGTGAAAAGAGGGTCACGGCGGACCCCAAAGAAACGGGTTGGATAGGTTCTCACCCCTCTCAATGGCGCTCTATAGGTGTGGATCTCCTGCTATCCCGCAAGTCCGAGCCGCAGCTCCTCTATCGTCCTCAAAGGATCCCGCCGGTATACGGAGATGTACCGCCCCGTCCCGTCCCTTACTGTCTGTTAGTGATGGATGCCGTACAGCCACGCCCCGACATGTTTCGTCACACTTGACTTCCTCATGGGATTGGCTGTACGGTACGGCACCTCCCATTCTTATACCCCTCACGTCTATCGACGTTGTAATATGCAAATCTCCCTGCACGTTCCCAGGTGTCCCCGTAGTCCTCAACGCAGCAGCGCTGGGCTGATCGCATTCTTCAGAGGGCATTTTTATTGCAAAATCTCCCAAAGACTGTCAGAATACATGTAGCTATCTAAGACAAATGTACTGAATTGCAAGTAAAGATCACAAAGGACGCTTACAGCATTATTACTAAGATCATGGTAAATACTATATGTGCATCATAATATTAGAACATCCCCCACTAGCTATTGTGAAAGATCATCCAAAGGCCTTATATTTAGACGTACATCCTGATATACTATATTACATAATCAATCAGTGCAACCCATACAGTGCCCAATCAGAATCCTAGGTGGGTTTTCACCCTAAACTACCCCCCATCACTTCTAAAATTATCTAAAAATATAACTAAAAGTATATGTGTATTGGTGAGATCCTCTACAAATCAAAAAAAAAAAAAAAAAAAAAAAAAAAAAAAAAAAAAAAAAAAAAAAAACGTGCAACTTATGCAATATCTAAAAAAATATTGTGTACTTAGTGGATCTCTGTGAAATTGTTTAAAGTGTCTCTATATTGGTTCAATAATGTTAGAGCCCTCTAGTGGTGAAATAGAAAAAGACTCCTTGGTTCTCTCTCCCAAAACCAAAGATTGAACCGCACAATTACCACCCACTATCTGTGTGTAGTCCACTATCCCTCCTGCTGTGTTAAATCAACATAAGCATAATGTAAGAGATCATATATCAGAAATTTAAGATTCCATGCCTCAATAGGTGTAAGAATTAATATTAAAATTAAAAAACTGAAAGTGAAACTTATGTATATGTATATATATATATATAGTATACAGGGTTGTCTCTATGAGTTCATAGTTTAGAAATCATTAATAAAGCAGTTCAAATCTACTTCAATATTCAAGCCCCTGGGGGCAAGGCTTTTCAAACGATATATCCATAGGGTTTCCCTTTGTGAGAGGTCCCTCACCCTATTGGACCCTCTCCATGATGGATATACACAGTCTAATCCACAAAATTGTATTAAGGAAGGATCTCGGTGGTGTTTCTCTCTAAAGTGTAAAGAAACACTGTGGTTTTTGAAGCCATTTTTGATGTTCGTGAGGTGTTCAGAAATTCGAACTCGGAGTAATCGTTTTGTTCGTCCTACATAAAGTAGCCCACATGGGCACCATAAAAGGTAGACGACATGTGAGGAATTGCATGAAATGTATTCCTTAATTTCAAAAGTTTCCTGGTCTGTACTCATGACAGAAGTCATCCCCCTATTGGAAACCCTTACAGTTTTGCAACACACACATTTCCTACATGGGAAAAAACCTTGTAGATTGATCCTTAGAGTCTGTTGTCCTGGTGGGTCCAAAATCTTTCTTACCACTTTGTCCCCAAAGTTTGGGGCTCGTCTATAGACGAATTTAGGTGTTGAGGGTAAGATTTGGCCCAGATGTCTGTCACGGGCTAGAATGTGCCAATGTTTCCTAAATATAGTCTCAATGTCCCTATACTGAAAATGGAACCCTGTGATGAACCTGATCTGATGTTGGTTACTCCCATCTGGTGAGTGTCCTCTCCCAAAGCACTGTTCTCTGGGTGTAAGTGCTACTTCCTGTATTAGGTTATCCAATGTCTGTTCACGGTAACCCTTCTGTAAGAATTTCTCCTTTAATGTTTTAACTTGGGTGTGGTAATCCTCCAACTCAGTACAGTTTCTTCGTACCCTGAGTATTTGACCCTTCGGTATATTACGGATCCAGGTGGGGTGGTGTCCACTGGTGATGGTCAAATAACTATTGCGATCCGTGGGCTTGAAATAGACTTTTGTCTTTAAACCATTAGTATTCCTAATTATGGTTACATCTAGAAAGTTGACCGAAGTGTCGCTAATTTGGTAATCTAATTTGATGCCATTGGAGTTGTCATTCAGATGCTCCAAAAAATTCATCGCTGAATCTTTAGATCCTTCCCAAATGAACATCAAATCATCTATAAAGCGACGATAAAATTTTAGCTGGGGTCTATGGGTGCTAAATACCCGCTTATCTTCCCACTCGGCCATAAACAGGTTGGCGAGGCTGGGAGCATATTTAGCTCCCATAGCCACGCCAACCTGTTGTGAAAAGAAAAAGCCGTGGTACCAAAAATAATTGTGGGACATGCAAAAGTCCAGAGCGTGTCCCAAAAAACGCTTTTGCATGTGGGGGATTTCATCCCTCTTGCTAGGTGCCCAATTAAGTGCCAGCAGTGCATCCTCATGTTGTATGATGGTATATAATGAGGACACATCAGCCGTTACCAAATATGTCTCTCCTTCAGGATTGATGGCCACATCCCTCAGGAGTTGCAACAGGTCTGATGTGTCCTTCAAGTAGGCTTTAGTGGTAACGACACTAGGCTGCAAGAATGTGTCTAAATATTCTCCCAAGCGTGCCGTGACAGACCCTATCCCGTTCACAATTGGGCGGGCGGGGGGAGTGTGCACGTTCTTGTGGATTTTTGGTAGTGTGTAGATGATTGGTATCCTACACACTGAGGGTACCAAATAGCGCTTCTCCTTAGCGCTCAAAACACCACCTCGGTGCCCCCATTCTACCAACACACTCAATTGTGTTCTATAAGCTTCTGTTGGATCCACACTCAGTTTTCTGTATGTGATTCTATCCCCCAAGAGTTCCATGAGCTGATGGTGATAGAAATCTTTATTCATTAGGACCACCCCACCCCCCTTATCCGCCGGGCGGATGATGATATTTTTCTTTTCTTCCAAAGATTTTAGACCATTTTTAATATAGCTCGGATTTACTGTTTTTTTAACAGGGAGCTCCTCGATGTCTTTCAACACCAAGTGCTTGAATACCTCTATAAAGTGATTGTTCGGTAATTGCGGATTAAAAGTTGACCTGTTCTTCAGGCCACTATCAATCCTCTGTTCTCGAATGTTCGCCTTGATCCCTGACTCCACGGGATGGCTGAGAAAATATTTTTTTAAATTAAGCGTTCTAATGAATTTGTGTGTGTCGATGTAAGTTTCAAACTTATTCATCACTCTCCTGGGTGCACATTTAAGACCAGTTTGTAATATATTTAATTCCTTCTCATTTAACTTAACCTCACTCAGATTATATATACCTGTATCTACATGTCCCTTGGCCTTTTCCTTGGGTTGTCTACGTCTGCCTGCCCGACATCCCCTTCTCCTCTTTGATAAGGGGTAAACTCTCGAATTAGATGATATGGGGGCCCAGTGACGTTGCCTCCCCTGTGTTCTCCTGGGTGTGTATTCCTCCTTGGTGTTACACCCCCCCTCCCCCCCCTCCCCCGTTGTCCTAAAAAAGGCTCCTGTTGATATTGGGTTCTATATTCTTCATCCATTAGTGGTTGGTACCTATTGTACAATGGTACATGGTAATTGGGTTCAGGAGGAGGATAATGATGCCATTGTTGGGGGTGATCCATGATTCGCCCCCCCCCTCCCCTTTTTTGTTGATATGAGTGGGGTGAGGAGTAACCATGCTGCTGTGGATACCCTCCATTGTTAGTTCTGGTTGGACCTCCTGATTGGTAGTAATCGTTATGACGATAATCCCTGTTACCTGGGGTATTGCCATTCCGATTAGGGTTGGGGCCTGATGTACCTCTATTGTTGGTGCCCCTTGGGGGTGCATCTTTGGTTTGATGAGTCTGTGCAGTGGCTCTGACCGGCTCTCCCTCTTTAATGAAACCGTCAGCCTCTGTGTTTTCAATGTTAAGGTTCTGCCAGGCATAAACCTTATTGGTTTTGAAATCATTTGAGTCCCTATTGTATTTTTTTACTTTTTTCTTTTGGGTTTCTCGATCTATTTTCTCTAACTTCTTTTGCATGTTGGTGTTGAAGTCTCTCATCTGACTGGTCTCCTTAATTGGTTCCAACTTACTCTGCAAAGTATTAATTTTCTCTTTAATTTTACTGAGCTTGATCTGTTTTCTCTTTAAAACAAGGGTTTGTAGTTCCCTTCCAACTCTATTAAAAAATTCGAACCACTCATCCATGAACACCTGTTCGTTAAGCCCATCCTGGGGTGCTACTTCCCATCTTAGGCTACGAAAGATGAGTTTTTCCCTTAGGTAATGCTCAAATGTAAAGACATCCCACCATGTTTTAATCTGCTTTTCCAGCAGATGATCTAAATTTTTTAAAATACTCGTGTAGTCTTCCTCACAGTCAATCATTTCATGACTAGTGGAGAAGATAGATTCGGGGTTCATTTGTCTGTTAGATAAAAAGTTAATGGCGTCCATAGCTGCAAATGGTTAAAAACGTGTGTAAATTGTCAAAAATTGAAAACTCGAACCAACGCGCCCTTCTTGAGTTCTCACCACTGCGCTCGATGCCAGATAAAGGGGTGTGACCCCCTATGAAGGGTGTAAACTGACACTGTGTGTGAAACACCTGTGTACAATAAACTAATAAAATGATCTAATAAAATGAAATGAAATAAAATAAAATAAAATGAATACAAAGCTGCCACTTATTAAATAATCAGTGCAAAAAACTTCCTATTGATTCCAAGAGCCCAAGGCGACCCCTGTGAAGCAATATAAGCGGCGCTAAATGACAGTGATCAACATCCAAAATAGGATTCTAGTGCATCTATCTATACCCAAAATAATGAAAATAAAAAATTATTATGTGGTAATCTATATAAACACTTTTCAGTATACAGTAAACCAGTGAATCTCAAAAGAACCTAACAGTGTATATTAAAGTGTATCATACACCCAGTAATATCAATTGGCAAATGAATCAAGAAGTGAAATCAAGCAGTATAGTCCATATGAAGTCCATAGACAGGACACCGTGCAGGAAAGGTGATAAGCTGGAAAACGTCCACCACTTCACTTAGTGTCAGTGCCTCCACTCCCCTTGAATTCAACACTCACCGACTCAAAATGCCTCACACTCTCGTGTTTTGGCAAAAAAGCATGGGTGTATAGCAGGTCAGCTGAGGATATGATCTTCTGAACTCCTTATAAATCCAGTGTCACCTCAATGTATAGAAAGACTCAACATAGTGTGATACCGTAAAGCATATAAAATTTATTAAACTTAAAATCTTCAAACATTAAACTCACAAAGAAAATCTTGAATCAAGCCAAATGACACTGCACAGCAACTTCCAAAACAATCCTCCTCTGTGAACCGCCCAGCACCACTGTGAAAAGAGGGTCACGGCGGACCCCAAAGAAACGGGTTGGATAGGTTCTCACCCCTCTCAATGGCGCTCTATAGGTGTGGATCTCCTGCTATCCCGCAAGTCCGAGCCGCAGCTCCTCTATCGTCCTCAAAGGATCCCGCCGGTATACGGAGATGTACCGCCCCGTCCCGTCCCTTACTGTCTGTTAGTGATGGATGCCGTACAGCCACGCCCCGACATGTTTCGTCACACTTGACTTCCTCATGGGATTGGCTGTACGGTACGGCACCTCCCATTCTTATACCCCTCACGTCTATCGACGTTGTAATATGCAAATCTCCCTGCACGTTCCCAGGTGTCCCCGTAGTCCTCAACGCAGCAGCGCTGGGCTGATCGCATTCTTCAGAGGGCATTTTTATTGCAAAATCTCCCAAAGACTGTCAGAATACATGTAGCTATCTAAGACAAATGTACTGAATTGCAAGTAAAGATCACAAAGGACGCTTACAGCATTATTACTAAGATCATGGTAAATACTATATGTGCATCATAATATTAGAACATCCCCCACTAGCTATTGTGAAAGATCATCCAAAGGCCTTATATTTAGACGTACATCCTGATATACTATATTACATAATCAATCAGTGCAACCCATACAGTGCCCAATCAGAATCCTAGGTGGGTTTTCACCCTAAACTACCCCCCATCACTTCTAAAATTATCTAAAAATATAACTAAAAGTATATGTGTATTGGTGAGATCCTCTACAAATCAAAAAAAAAAAAAAAAAAAAAAAAAAAAAAAAAAAAAAAAAAAAACGTGCAACTTATGCAATATCTAAAAAAATATTGTGTACTTAGTGGATCTCTGTGAAATTGTTTAAAGTGTCTCTATATTGGTTCAATAATGTTAGAGCCCTCTAGTGGTGAAATAGAAAAAGACTCCTTGGTTCTCTCTCCCAAAACCAAAGATTGAACCGCACAATTACCACCCACTATCTGTGTGTAGTCCACTATCCCTCCTGCTGTGTTAAATCAACATAAGCATAATGTAAGAGATCATATATCAGAAATTTAAGATTCCATGCCTCAATAGGTGTAAGAATTAATATTAAAATTAAAAAACTGAAAGTGAAACTTATGTATATGTATATATATATATATAGTATACAGGGTTGTCTCTATGAGTTCATAGTTTAGAAATCATTAATAAAGCAGTTCAAATCTACTTCAATATTCAAGCCCCTGGGGGCAAGGCTTTTCAAACGATATATCCATAGGGTTTCCCTTTGTGAGAGGTCCCTCACCCTATTGGACCCTCTCCATGATGGATATACACAGTCTAATCCACAAAATTGTATTAAGGAAGGATCTCGGTGGTGTTTCTCTCTAAAGTGTAAAGAAACACTGTGGTTTTTGAAGCCATTTTTGATGTTCGTGAGGTGTTCAGAAATTCGAACTCGGAGTAATCGTTTTGTTCGTCCTACATAGAGTAGCCCACATGGGCACCATAAAAGGTAGACGACATGTGAGGAATTGCATGAAATGTATTCCTTAATTTCAAAAGTTTCCTGGTCTGTACTCATGACAGAAGTCATCCCCCTATTGGAAACCCTTACAGTTTTGCAACACACACATTTCCTACATGGGAAAAAACCTTGTAGATTGATCCTTAGAGTCTGTTGTCCTGGTGGGTCCAAAATCTTTCTTACCACTTTGTCCCCAAAGTTTGGGGCTCGTCTATAGACGAATTTAGGTGTTGAGGGTAAGATTTGGCCCAGATGTCTGTCACGGGCTAGAATGTGCCAATGTTTCCTAAATATAGTCTCAATGTCCCTATACTGAAAATGGAACCCTGTGATGAACCTGATCTGATGTTGGTTACTCCCATCTGGTGAGTGTCCTCTCCCAAAGCACTGTTCTCTGGGTGTAAGTGCTACTTCCTGTATTAGGTTATCCAATGTCTGTTCACGGTAACCCTTCTGTAAGAATTTCTCCTTTAATGTTTTAACTTGGGTGTGGTAATCCTCCAACTCAGTACAGTTTCTTCGTACCCTGAGTATTTGACCCTTCGGTATATTACGGATCCAGGTGGGGTGGTGTCCACTGGTGATGGTCAAATAACTATTGCGATCCGTGGGCTTGAAATAGACTTTTGTCTTTAAACCATTAGTATTCCTAATTATGGTTACATCTAGAAAGTTGACCGAAGTGTCGCTAATTTGGTAATCTAATTTGATGCCATTGGAGTTGTCATTCAGATGCTCCAAAAAATTCATCGCTGAATCTTTAGATCCTTCCCAAATGAACATCAAATCATCTATAAAGCGACGATAAAATTTTAGCTGGGGTCTATGGGTGCTAAATACCCGCTTATCTTCCCACTCGGCCATAAACAGGTTGGCGAGGCTGGGAGCATATTTAGCTCCCATAGCCACGCCAACCTGTTGTGAAAAGAAAAAGCCGTGGTACCAAAAATAATTGTGGGACATGCAAAAGTCCAGAGCGTGTCCCAAAAAACGCTTTTGCATGTGGGGGATTTCATCCCTCTTGCTAGGTGCCCAATTAAGTGCCAGCAGTGCATCCTCATGTTGTATGATGGTATATAATGAGGACACATCAGCCGTTACCAAATATGTCTCTCCTTCAGGATTGATGGCCACATCCCTCAGGAGTTGCAACAGGTCTGATGTGTCCTTCAAGTAGGCTTTAGTGGTAACGACACTAGGCTGCAAGAATGTGTCTAAATATTCTCCCAAGCGTGCCGTGACAGACCCTATCCCGTTCACAATTGGGCGGGCGGGGGGAGTGTGCACGTTCTTGTGGATTTTTGGTAGTGTGTAGATGATTGGTATCCTACACACTGAGGGTACCAAATAGCGCTTCTCCTTAGCGCTCAAAACACCACCTCGGTGCCCCCATTCTACCAACACACTCAATTGTGTTCTATAAGCTTCTGTTGGATCCACACTCAGTTTTCTGTATGTGATTCTATCCCCCAAGAGTTCCATGAGCTGATGGTGATAGAAATCTTTATTCATTAGGACCACCCCACCCCCCTTATCCGCCGGGCGGATGATGATATTTTTCTTTTCTTCCAAAGATTTTAGACCATTTTTAATATAGCTCGGATTTACTGTTTTTTTAACAGGGAGCTCCTCGATGTCTTTCAACACCAAGTGCTTGAATACCTCTATAAAGTGATTGTTCGGTAATTGCGGATTAAAAGTTGACCTGTTCTTCAGGCCACTATCAATCCTCTGTTCTCGAATGTTCGCCTTGATCCCTGACTCCACGGGATGGCTGAGAAAATATTTTTTTAAATTAAGCGTTCTAATGAATTTGTGTGTGTCGATGTAAGTTTCAAACTTATTCATCACTCTCCTGGGTGCACATTTAAGACCAGTTTGTAATATATTTAATTCCTTCTCATTTAACTTAACCTCACTCAGATTATATATACCTGTATCTACATGTCCCTTGGCCTTTTCCTTGGGTTGTCTACGTCTGCCTGCCCGACATCCCCTTCTCCTCTTTGATAAGGGGTAAACTCTCGAATTAGATGATATGGGGGCCCAGTGACGTTGCCTCCCCTGTGTTCTCCTGGGTGTGTATTCCTCCTTGGTGTTACACCCCCCCTCCCCCCCCTCCCCCGTTGTCCTAAAAAAGGCTCCTGTTGATATTGGGTTCTATATTCTTCATCCATTAGTGGTTGGTACCTATTGTACAATGGTACATGGTAATTGGGTTCAGGAGGAGGATAATGATGCCATTGTTGGGGGTGATCCATGATTCGCCCCCCCCCTCCCCTTTTTTGTTGATATGAGTGGGGTGAGGAGTAACCATGCTGCTGTGGATACCCTCCATTGTTAGTTCTGGTTGGACCTCCTGATTGGTAGTAATCGTTATGACGATAATCCCTGTTACCTGGGGTATTGCCATTCCGATTAGGGTTGGGGCCTGATGTACCTCTATTGTTGGTGCCCCTTGGGGGTGCATCTTTGGTTTGATGAGTCTGTGCAGTGGCTCTGACCGGCTCTCCCTCTTTAATGAAACCGTCAGCCTCTGTGTTTTCAATGTTAAGGTTCTGCCAGGCATAAACCTTATTGGTTTTGAAATCATTTGAGTCCCTATTGTATTTTTTTACTTTTTTCTTTTGGGTTTCTCGATCTATTTTCTCTAACTTCTTTTGCATGTTGGTGTTGAAGTCTCTCATCTGACTGGTCTCCTTAATTGGTTCCAACTTACTCTGCAAAGTATTAATTTTCTCTTTAATTTTACTGAGCTTGATCTGTTTTCTCTTTAAAACAAGGGTTTGTAGTTCCCTTCCAACTCTATTAAAAAATTCGAACCACTCATCCATGAACACCTGTTCGTTAAGCCCATCCTGGGGTGCTACTTCCCATCTTAGGCTACGAAAGATGAGTTTTTCCCTTAGGTAATGCTCAAATGTAAAGACATCCCACCATGTTTTAATCTGCTTTTCCAGCAGATGATCTAAATTTTTTAAAATACTCGTGTAGTCTTCCTCACAGTCAATCATTTCATGACTAGTGGAGAAGATAGATTCGGGGTTCATTTGTCTGTTAGATAAAAAGTTAATGGCGTCCATAGCTGCAAATGGTTAAAAACGTGTGTAAATTGTCAAAAATTGAAAACTCGAACCAACGCGCCCTTCTTGAGTTCTCACCACTGCGCTCGATGCCAGATAAAGGGGTGTGACCCCCTATGAAGGGTGTAAACTGACACTGTGTGTGAAACACCTGTGTACAATAAACTAATAAAATGATCTAATAAAATGAAATGAAATAAAATAAAATAAAATGAATACAAAGCTGCCACTTATTAAATAATCAGTGCAAAAAACTTCCTATTGATTCCAAGAGCCCAAGGCGACCCCTGTGAAGCAATATAAGCGGCGCTAAATGACAGTGATCAACATCCAAAATAGGATTCTAGTGCATCTATCTATACCCAAAATAATGAAAATAAAAAATTATTATGTGGTAATCTATATAAACACTTTTCAGTATACAGTAAACCAGTGAATCTCAAAAGAACCTAACAGTGTATATTAAAGTGTATCATACACCCAGTAATATCAATTGGCAAATGAATCAAGAAGTGAAATCAAGCAGTATAGTCCATATGAAGTCCATAGACAGGACACCGTGCAGGAAAGGTGATATATATAGATATATAGATATATAGATAGATAGATATATATAGATATATAGATATATAGATAGATAGATATATATAGATAGATATATCTATCTATATATATATAGATATATATATATATATATATCTATATGTATGTATATAGATATATATGTATGTATATAGATATATAGGTAGATATAGATATAGATAGATATAGAAATTTATTTAATTGTTTTTTAATATTTAAATTTATATATATTTTTATATTTAGATTTGGTTTGATATTTAGATTTATATTTAGTTATAGATATAGAGAGAGAGAGATCCAAAGATTTTTAACTATATTTAGATATTGATATCTAGATATCTATCTATCCGATATGTCTTTAGAAATTTAAATCTTTAAGTCAACTAGGAACTCTACACAAACAGACCATTTGTACACCACTTCACTACAAATGTTTGAAGATTACTATGTACTAAAATATCTGTGTGCTAAGTATATTAATTTTTTGCTTCACATAGGGGAAAAATCACTCAGCCAACAAGAAGAACCCAGTCCCCCCCAAGCAAAAGAACATACTTGGGAAATCAGCCCAAGCCCCACTGAGGATGTGGAGGAAGGAGAGGTGGGCGACATGGGCACCCCACCAGGTGAGTGTCTGATATACCAGCTTACGGTAATCTATGCATGGCTGCCTTTTCTTTTATGTAATTTTTCTACTATATTTTAGGTGATCTGGTTGTGCTTGAGTCAAGCAACAGCACCACCCCCGAGGATGTTCAGGAATTATGCGACATGGGCACCCCACCAGGTCAGTGTCTGAGACACCAGCTTTATGGTAAGGTAAACTATGTATGTGTGCATATTTCTAAACACATCTTTTTTTTCATTCCACTTTAGGTCCAAGTGACTATTTCACCACAGACAGTGCCCAACGGCCAGTGGCGTAACTAGAACCTTCAGGGCCCCGGTGCAAGAAATCACGAAGGGCCCCCCTGACCCCCAGCTGGGGCCCTTCCCTCCGAGCCGATGGCGTAAATGCCAAGGCCCGGTCGCAAGTGTGATGTTTGTGACCCTGGTAGTTCTGCCACTGGCGTCTGTTTTTTTTTTATTTTTATCGTATTTTTCTACCATTTATTTATTGTTTTACAATATTATTTTATAAAAAATATTTTAATTTTTTTTTTTTTAAGAGTTGGGGGGCTTTGGTGAGATATCAGGGGTCTAAGCAGACCTCTGATGTTTCACCTTTGAGAACGAGAAAGGAGATTGAGAGCACAGCCTCAGCTGCACAGAATGAATGGTCAGGAATAGCTCTGTATAGAGCTGCCCCTTTATTCGCAAACTGAAGCATAGTAAATACAGTTTACTATGTTTCAGTTATGAATGGATTGAGTCCGTGATCGGTATGGATCACTGACTCTCCATGCAGATACCCTACAGCAGCTGGCAGGAGGGGGGGGGAACTCTGCTGAGCTGTGGGGACAAGGGGAGGGGCCAGGAGAGAGCGGGGGGGGGCAGGAAAAAGTACAGGGGGGCTGGAGAGCACACGGGGCAGCAGAAAGAAGCTGCATAGGAGGCGTGGTGGGTGCGACTGCATATAGAGGAACTGATCTTTCCATTTTCCCCACTTCTCATCTCCTTTCAGCAGCTGCAGGAGGAGAATGGAGAGATCAGTTTCTCTGTATCAGTGTTTCTCAACATTTCTTCAACATTTTAGTCAAGGTGCAACATATTGCCTCTTCACTGCCTGTCAAATGCCTCTGAAAAGCGATCTGCATCGCTTTTCAGAGGAATGGTATTTTCTTGTTGGTATTATGAACCCACCCTAAAAAAATCTGTTCTGATCGTAAAGAAAAAGGGGGTCAGAATTACAAGTAATGTGTATACATACACACATGTAAACACACACGTACGCAAATACACACATATACATATAAATACATGCACACACAAACGCACACGCATAAACGCACACACATAAGCAAACACACAAACATACACATATAACTCTATACACAAGCGCGCACACACATAATTCTATACACATGCGCACACACACACACATGCGCACACACATATAACTCTATACACATGCACACACACACACACATGCGCACACACATATAACTCTATACACATGCGCACACACATATAACTCTATACACATGCGCACACACATATAACTCTATACACATGCACACACACACACACATGCGCACACACATAAAACTCTATACACATGCGCACACACATATAACTCTATACACATGCGCACACACATATAACTCTATACACATGCACACACACACACACACATGCGCACACACATAAAACTCTATACACATGCGCACACACATATAACTCTATACACATGCGCACACACATATAACTCTATACACATGCACACACATACACATGCGCACACACATATAACTCTATACACATGTGCACACACATATAACTCTATACACACACACACACGCGGGCGCACACATATAACTCTATACACATGCACACTCACATGCGCACACACATATAACTCTATACACATGCACACACACATATAACTCTATACACACACACACATATAACTCTATACACACACACACATATAACTCTATACACATGCGCACACACATATAACTCTATACACATGCACACACATGTAAACATACACATGCACACAAATAAACGCACACACACATATAAAACACACACATGCAGACACACACATGCACACACCCAAACATGCAGACACACACATATAAGCACACACATGCAGACAAACATATATAGATCGCCTTTTTAAAAATCTGCAGCTGCAGCTCTGTACCTTAAACTCTCCATGCCGGGTACTGCACTGTAGAGGGAGGCAGAGAGCACAGCACACAGTGTGCTAGACACGTCTAACTTACTTTCACTTTGTGACCGAGCTCCTGCACTGCCGAATGATTTACGCATCGGCTGAGGATCAGGGAGCTCGGTCCCATATGCAGCCACCGCTCGGGGAGAGGGGGGCACACGGGCCCCCACGGACCCCCTGCAGCATGGAGCCCCCACGGGCCCCCTGCAGCATGGAGCCCCCACGGGCCCCCTGCAGCATGGGGCCCAGTCGCAATGGCGACTTTTGCGACCCCTATACTTCCGCCCCTGCCAACGGCTAATTGCTCAAATAATGGCCTGGAATGGGGAGATCGATCAAATGCGGAATCGGCTGGATCGTATGCAGCAGGAAATGAAGGACATGATTGATGTTTTGGGTCGAATCTAAATGCCCTTTTTGAAACCCCAAAACATCGATCATGTCCTTCATTTCCTGGTTTGCTGACCCCATTCTGGGCCTTCTCTTTATTATTTTCTGTTAAATTATATGCCAGTTTAACAACATTTAAAAAAGGAGGCCTGTTTTGAGAAAATACCAAAAAAATCTAAAAAAAAATACAAAAAATGTTTTTAAAAAAAACAAAAATAAAAAAGAAGGATTTAAAAAAAAAAACAACAAAATTTTTTTTTACAAAAAAAAAAAGGATTTTAAAAAACCAAAAAAAAAAAATAGAAACGGATTTTAACCACTTGCTGACCGCCGCACACAGATGTACGTCGACAAAGCGGCACGGGCAGGCAAAAGGGCTTACCTGTACGTCCCTGCCTGCCCGCGGGTGGGGGGTCCGATCGGACCCCCCCCCGGTGCCTGCGACGGTCGGCAAATGTCCCCCGGCGATCGGTGGTGAGGGGGAGGCCATCCATTCGTGGCCCCCCCCTCGCGATCGCTCCCAGCCAATGGGATCATTTCCCTGCCTCTGTATTGTACACAGAGGCAGAGGAAATGATGTCATCTCTCCTCGGCTCGGTATTTTCCGTTCCGGGCCGAGGAGAGAAGACATGTAATGTGAGTGCACAACACACACACACACAGTAGAACATGCCAGGCACACATTACACCCCGATCCCCCCCCTGATCGCCCCCCGATCCCCCCCCAATCACCCCCCCCCCCTGTCACAAACTGACACAAAGCAGGTTTTTTTTTTTTTTTTTTTTTTTTTTTTCTGATTACTGTATTGGTGTCAGTTTGTGACAGTTAGTGTGTTAGGGCAGTGAATGTTAGGCCCCCTTTAGGTCTAGGGTACCCTCCTAACCCCCCCTAATAAAGTTTTAACCCCTTGATCACCCTCCGTCACCAGTGTCACTAAGCGATCATTTTTCTGATCGCTGTATTAGTGTCGCTGGTGACGCTAGTTAGGGACATAAATATTTAGGTTCGCCGTCAGCGTTTTATAGCGACAGGGACCCCCATATACTACCTAATAAATGTTTTAACCCCTTGATTGCCCCCTAGTTAACCCTTTCACCACTGATCACCGTATAACTGTTACGGGTGACGCTGGTTAGTTCGTTTATTTTTTATAGTGTCAGGGCACCCGCCGTTTATTACCGAATAAAGGTTTAGCCCCCTGATCGCCCGGCGGTGATATGCGTCGCCCCAGGCAGCGTCAGATTAGCGCCAGTACCGCTAACACCCACGCACGCAGCATACACCTCCCTTAGTGGTATAGTATCTGAACGCATCAATATCTGATCCAATCAGATCTATACTAGCGTCCCCAGCAGTTTAGGGTTCCCGAAAATGCAGTGTTAGCGGGATCAGCCCAGATACCTGCTAGCACCTGCGTTTTGCCCCTCCGCCCGGCCCAGCCCAGCCCAGCCCACCCAAGTGCAGTATCGATCGATCACTGTCACTTACAAAACACTAAGCGCATAACTGCAGCGTACGCAGAGTCAGGCCTGATCCCTGCGATCGCTAACAGTTTTTTTGGTAGCGTTTTGGTGAACTGGCAAGCACCAGCCCCAAGCAGCATCAGGTTAGCGCCAGTACCGCTAACACCCACGCACGCACCGTACACCTCCCTTAGTGGTATAGTATCTGAACGGATCAATATCTGATCCGATCAGATCTATACTAGTGTCCCCAGCAGTTTAGGGTTCCCAAACACGCAGTGTTAGCGGGATCAGCCCAGATACCTGCTAGCACCTGCGTTTTTCCCATCCGCCCGGCCCAGCCCACCCAAGTGCAGTATCAATCGATCACTGTCACTTACAAAACACTAAACGCATAACTGCAGCGTTCGCAGAGTCACGCCTGATCCCTGCGATCGCTAACAGTTTTTTTGGTAGCGTTTTGGTGAACTGGCAAGCACCAGCCCCAGGCAGCGTCAGATTAGCGCCAGTACCGCTAACACCCACGCACGCAGCATACGCCTCCCTTAGTGGTATAGTATCTGAACGGATCAATATCTGATCCGATCAGATCTATACTAGCGTCCCCAGCAGTTTAGGGTTCCCACAAACGCAGTGTTAGCGGGATCAGCCCAGATACCTGCTAGCACCTGCGTTTTGCCCCTCCGCCCGGCCCAGCCCAGCCCACCCAAGTGCAGTATCGATCGATCACTGTCACTTACAGAACACTAAACGCATAACTGCAGCGTTCGCAGAGTCAGGCCTGATCCCTGCGATCGCTAACAGATTTTTTGGTAGCGTTTTGGTGAACTGGCAAGCGCCAGCGGCCTAGTACACCCCGGTCGTAGTCAAACCAGCACTGCAGTAACACTTGGTGACGTGGCGAGTCCCATAAGTGCAGTTCAAGCTGGTGAGGTGGCAAGCACAAGTAGTGTCCCGCTGCCACCAAAAAGACAAACACAGGCCCGTCGTGCCCATAGTGCCCTTCCTGCTGCATTCGCCAATCCTAATTGGGAACCCACCGCTTCTGCAGCGCCCGTACTTCCCCCATTCACATCCCCAACCAAATGCAGTCGGCTGCATGAGAGGCATTTTCTTTATGTCCTCCCGAGTACCCCTACCCAACGAACCCCCCCAAAAAAGATGTTGTGTCTGCAGCAAGCGCGGATATAGGCGTGACACCCGCTATTATTGTCCCTCCTGTCCTGACAATCCTGGTCTTTGCATTGGTGAATGTTTTGAACGCTACCATTCACTAGTTGACTATTAGCGTAGGGTACAGCATTCCACAGACTAGGCACACTTTCACAGGGTCTCCCAAGATGCCATCGCATTTTGAGAGACCCGAACCTGGAACCGGGTACAGTTATAAAAGTTAGTTACAAAAAAAAAAAAAAACACATACAAAAATATAAAATAAAAAAAAAATAGTTGTCGTTTTATTGTTCTTTCTCTCTCTATTCTCTCTCTCTATTGTTCTGCTCTTTTTTACTGTATTCTATTCTGCAATGTTTTATTGTTATTATGTTTTATCATGTTTGTTTTTCAGGTATGCAATTTTTTATACTTTACCGTTTACTGTGCTTTATTGTTAACCATTTTTTTGTCTTCAGGTACGCCATTCACGACTTTGAATGGTTATACCAGAATGATGCCTGCAGGTTTAGGTATCATCTTGGTATCATTCTTTTCAGCCAGCGGTCGGCTTTCATGTAAAAGCAATCCTAGCGGCTAATTAGCCTCTAGACTGCTTTTACAAGCAGTGGGAGGGAATGCCCCCCCCCCCCCACCGTCTTCCGTGTTTTTCTCTGGCTCTCCTGTCTCAACAGGGAACCTGAAAATGCAGCCGGTGATTCAGCCAGCTGACCATAGAGCTGATCAGAGACCAGAGTGGCTCCAAACATCTCTATGGCCTAAGAAACCGGAAGCTACGAGCATTTTATGACTTAGATTTCGCCGGATGTAAATAGCGCCATTGGGAAATTGGGAAAGCATTTTATCACACCGATCTTGGTGTGGTCAGATGCTTTGAGGGCAGAGGAGAAATCTAGGGTCTAATAGACCCCAATTTTTGCAAAAAAGAGTACCTGTCACTACCTATTGCTATGATAGGGGATATTTACATTCCCTGAGATAACAATAAAAATGATTTAAAAAAAAAATGAAAGGAACAGTTTAAAAATAAGATAAAAAATAATAATAATAAAGAAAAAAAAAAAAAAAAAAAAAAAAAAAAAAGCACCCCTGTCCCCCCTGCTCTCGCGCTAAGGCGAACGCAAGCGTCGGTCTGGCGTCAAATGTAAACAGCAATTGCACCATGCATGTGAGGTATCGCCGCGAAGGTCAGATCGAGGGCAGTAAGTTTAGCAGTAGACCTCCTCTGTAAATCTAAAGTGGTAACCTGTAAAGGCTTTTAAAGGCTTTTAAAAATGTATTTAGTTTGTCGCCACTGCACGTTTGTGCGCAATTTTAAAGCATGTCATGTTTGGTATCCATGTACTCGGCCTAAGATCATCTTTTTTATTTCATCAAACATTTGGGCAATATAGTGTGTTTTAGTGCATTAAAATGTAAAAAAGTGTGTTTTTTCCCCAAAAAATGCGTTTGAAAAATTGCGGCGCAAATACTGTGTGAAAAAAAAAAATGAAACACCCACCATTTTAATCTGTAGGGCATTTGCTTTAAAAAAAATATATAATGTTTGGGGGTTCAAAGTAATTTTCTTGCAAAAAAAAATTATTTTTTTATGTAAACAATAAGTGTCAGAAAGGGCTTTGTCTTCAAGTGGTTAGAAGAGTGGGTGATGTGTGACATAAGCTTCTAGATGTTGTGCATAAAATGCCGGGACAGTTCAAAACCCCCCCAAATGACCCCATTTTGGAAAGTAGACACCCCAAGCTATTTGCTGAGAGTCATGTTGAGTCCATGGAATAATTTATATTGTGACACAAGTTGCGGGAAAGAGACAATTTTTTATTTTTTTTATTTTTTTTTGCGCAAAGTTGTCACTAAATGATATATTGCTCAAACATGCCATGGGAATATTTGAAATTACACCCCAAAATACATTCTGTTGCTTCTCCTGAGTACGGGGATACCACATGTGTGAGACTTTTTGGGAGCCTAGCCGCGTACGGGACCCCGAAAACCAAGCACCGCCTTCAGGCTTTCTAAGGCCGTAAATTTTTGATTTCACTCTTCACTGCCTATCACAGTTTCGGAGGCCATGGAATGCCCAGGTGGCAAAAAAAAACCCCAAATGACCCCATTTTGGAAAGTAGACACCCCAAGCTATTTGATGAGAGGTATAGTGAGTATTTTGCAGACCTCACTTTTTGTCACAAAGTTTTGAAAATTGAAAAAAGAAAAAAAAAATTTTTTTTTCTCGTCTTTCTTTATTTTCAAAAACAAATGAGAGCTGCAAAATACTCACCATGCCTCTCAGCAAATAGCTTGGGGTGTCTACTTTCCAAAATGGGGTCATTTGGGGGGGGGTTTGTGCCACCTGGGCATTCCATGGCCTCCGAAACTGTGATAGGCAGTGAGGAGTAAAATCAAAAATGTACGCCCTTAGAATTCCTGAAGGCAGTGATTGGTTTTCGGGGTCCCGTACGCGGCTAGGCTCCCAAAAAGTCCCACACATGTGGTATCCCCATACTCAGGAGAAGCAGCTAAATGTATTTTGGGGTGCAATTCCACATATGCCCATGGCCTGTGTGAGCAATATATCATTTAGTGACAACTTTGTGCAAAAAAAAAAAAAAAAAAAAAAAAAATTTGTCACTTTCCCGCAACTTGTGTCAAAATATAAAACATTCCATGGACTCAACATGCCTCAAAGCAAATAGCTTGGGGTGTCTACTTTCCAAAATGGGGTAATTTGGGGGGGTTTTATGTCATCTGGGCATTTTATGGCCTTCAAAACTGTGATAGGTAGTGAGGAGTAAAATCAAAAATGTACGCCCTTAGAAATCCTGAAGGCAGTGATTGGTTTTCGGGGCCCCGTACGCGGCTAGGCTCCCAAAAAGTCCCACACATGTGGTATCCCCGTACTCAGGAGAAGCAGCTAAATGTATTTTGGGGTGCAATTCCACATATGCCCATGGCCTGTGTGAGCAATATATCATTTAGTGACAACTTTTTGTAATTTTTTTTTTTTTTTTTGTCATTATTCAATCACTTGGGACAAAAAAAATGAATATTCAATGGGCTCAACATGCCTCTCAGCAAATTCCTTGGGGTGTCTACTTTCCAAAATGGGGTCATTTGTGGGGGTTTTGTGCTGCCCTGCCATTTTAGCACCTCAAGAAACGACATAGGCAGTCATAAATTAAAGGCTGTGTAAATTCCAGAAAATGTACCCTAGTTTGTAGACGCTATAACTTTTGCGCAAACCAATAAATATACGCTTATTGACATTTTTTTTACCAAAGACATGTGGCCGAATACATTTTGGCCTAAATGTATGACTAAAATTGAGTTTATTGGATTTTTTTTAGAACAAAAAGTAGAAAATATCATTTTTTTTCAAAATTTTCGGTCTTTTTCCGTGTATAGCGCAAAAAATAAAAACGGCAGAGGTGATCAAATACCATCAAAAGAAAGCTCTATTTGTGGGAAGAAAAGGACGCAAATTCCGTTTGGGTACACCATTGCATGACCGCGCAATTAGCAGTTAAAGCGACGCAGTGCCGAATTGTAAAAAGTGCTCTGGTCAGGAAGGGGGTAAATCCTTCCGGGGCTGAAGTGGTTAAAAAAACAAAAAAAAATAAAAAAAATAACGGATTTTAAAAAACCAAAAAAAAAATAAAAATAAGGCCTGCTTGTTAAAATCAAAATGCCCAACAAATTTTATTTTTGATTATCTAAAAATATTTAACTATAATTATATTATTCTAAATTTATTAATATATCATTATATTTTTGGCTAGGGACATTTTATACTAAATGCATAACTGAATGGATACCAAAGATTAAAAACATCTGCTTAGGAATTAAATAAATGTGTGGTTTGTTATTTCAATGCTCAGTATCAGTTTGTTTATAAATTGAAAAAAGTTGTTTACAGTGGCAATGGAGCTTATTTAGAAATTTACAAGGAAAATACAGTTGGCACTACAACTGCTCGACCATAACCTATGAGAAAGCCCAAAAGAAAGGCAAGCAATAAATATAATTCAAGATTTCATCAAGATTGTTTTTATTTTAAATCTTTAGATATTCAGGCCCATTGCAATGGCCCCCCTACCCATAAAATAATTAACATATTGCTGTCTAACTTGACGGGCACTTTGGGGGGCCAAGCCAGTATGGACAGTATCCAGGCCCGTAAGATTCTCACCGATAAGTCCGGCCTCAGGCCCAACTGGCACCATATAATTTGGAGAATGTTTGTGTAAAAAGTTGTGCAGGATGCAGCAAGATAAAATGATAAAATTAAGTTTGTATTCCGCCAAATGAATGGAGGTTTGAAACAGGCGGAACCGGCTGGCCAGAATCCCAAACGCATTCTCAACCACTCTTCTAGCTCTGGCCAGCCGGAAATTAAAAACCCTCCTCTCCAGGGTGAGGGTTCTTTGGGGGAATGGCCTCATGAGGTGCTTGCTCAGAGCGAAGGCTTCATCAGCAATGAAGACAAAGGGGAGTCCTTCCACGTTATCCGCATCAGGTGGCAATCCCAGGCCACCACTCTGGAGACGCTGGCAGAACTCCGTCTGGGCAAATACTCCTCCATCCGAAATCCGGCCATTCTTCCCCACGTCCACATATAGAAATTCATAGTGTGCCGACACCACCGCCATTAAAACAATACTATGGAACCCCTTATAATTAAAATAGTATGACCCCGAATGGGGTGGTGGCACGATGTGGACATGTTTCCCATCTATAGCCCCTCCACAATTGGGAAAGTCCCAACGGGTGGCAAAATGGGATGCCACAGTCTGCCATTCCTGTGGCGTTGAAGGAAACTGGGGAATCAAACAAGAAAACAAAAATCAGTAATTTTGAATATAACATTGCAAGAAAATTATACAATTAAAAACATTATTCCCCAGCATCAGTATAACATTAAATAATTTAAATCTTCTGGAAGAAATAATATGGAAAGGCACACTTATCAGATTGCTCACCCCCTCTGATGGAACATTGATTACATTTTAGGGGGTGGTGAAATTCCAAAAAAATATTAATTTTAGGACACGCAGGGATTTATGGACTAAAAAGGCTACAAGACTGCAGTTGTCACACTCTGCAAGTGCAGTTGCTCCCCAGCTTCAAGTAAATGAGGTATGGTAAAAAGGCTTTCATGTTGCAAGGAGTACACAATCACATGCAAGGGCAATTAATGAAAACACTTTGTGGCTTGCATATGATTTGATGATGGAAATCAGCAGAGCTTCTGCTCATTTACTAAAGCACTGGAGCAAATGCACTTGTAGAGTGCACATGCATTTTGCAAAGTGCAACATATATTTGCTTTTTAAAAATCAACACCACAGAACATTCTAGCAAATTATTAGGGGGGGGGTTGAAATCAAGCTAATTATATGCACACTATTTGGATTGAGTTTAGGTGGGGGGGGGTTGGGAAATCAAGCTAATTTCTAATTATAAGCACACTATTTGGATTGAGTTTAGGTGGGGGGTTGGGAAATCAAGCTAATTGCTAATTATAAGCACACTATTTGGATTGAGTTTAGGTGGGGGGGGGTTGGGAAATCAAGCTAATTGCTAATTATAAACACACTATTTGGATTGAGTTTAGGTGGGGGGGGGGTTGGGAAATCAAGCTAATTGCTAATTATAAGCACACTATTTGGATTGAGTTTAGGTGGGGGGGGTTGGGAAATCAAGCTAATTTCTAATTATAAGCACACTATTTGGATTGAGTTTAGGTGGGGGGTTGGGAAATCAAGCTAATTGCTAATTATAAGCACACTATTTGGATTGAGTTTAGGTGGGGGGGGGGTTGGGAAATCAAGCTAATTGCTAATTATAAACACACTATTTGGATTGAGTTTAGGTGGGGGGGGGGGTTGGGAAATCAAGCTAATTGCTAATTATAAGCACACTATTTGGATTGAGTTTAGGTGGGGGGGGGTGGGAAATCAAGCTAATTGCTAATTATAAGCACACTATTTGGATTGAGTTTAGGGGAAACAAAATACAATGCAGCAGACTAAATACATTCAAACTGCGTAGACTAGGTGGATATGTGCCCAGCATTGTATGCTGGGGAGGTTATTGAAGGCAAATATACATGCATGACAAAAAAGAACAGGAAAAAAATCCAGCATGTGTGAGGAGAAAAAGAGGACATTCACACTATATTGCAATGATGGTAAGTAGTGTTTGAGCTAAGAAATACATTACATTATCAAAGATTAAATAAAAGAACATGTGATGCTAATAAAAGAAAAAAATCTTACCTTAATATAGTCCTTCTGCAGGACCTGGATGATGGCAGAACAGGTCTCTGGGATAATGATCCCCAGAGCCTGGGGGAGATGCCTGTCGAGAACTTGAGGTCCTGCAGGCTTCTCCCTGTCGCCAAGTACCGCAACGTGGCAACTAGCCTCTGCTCCGGAGTGATGGCTTGCCTCATGCAGGTATCCTGCCTGCTGATATAGGGGGTCAGCAAAGCCACCAAACGGTCAAAAACGGGGTTCGTCATCCGGAGAAAGTTCCTGAAATCCTCAGGATTATTCTCACGGATCTCACGGAGCAATGGCATGTGACAGAACTGGTCACGCTGGAGCAACCAATTCTTGGTCCATGAACTCCTCCTCGCCCTGTTCATGGACTGGTCTTGGTCTGAAGAATAAACTACAGCACCAAACACATACAATGCACGAGCTCGACGACGAGTACGTACAGGTAACATGGCTTCAAAACGGTTGGCTGGTCAGAACGCACTTAACAGAACGCACTGAAGAACAGCAAGGCCTGTGAAGAGTGACCTGAAAATCAGGAACGAGCGGACAATAAAACAAAGAGTTCTCAATGCCAACTGACCAAACGCACTGAAAAGCAGATACAAACCTCACAAGCACAGACTGAACAACAGTTAAAACGAACTGAAAAATACGAGTCTCACAAGCGCGAATCGTCTCTCACCAAACTTCTACTAACACGAGATAAACACGAGATTAGCAGAAGGAGCCCAAAGGGGGTCGTACGGGCTATTGAACTTCCGTTTTATAGTCTCGCCGGACTTGGTGTACGTCACCGCGTACTAGGCTGTCAAACTTTTGTGTGGTCGTGTGTAGGCAAGTCCGTTCGTTAGAAAGTCTGCCGCAAGTCCGCCGAAAGTCCGCCGGAAGTCTGTTGGACAGGCTGTCGGACTTTTGTAGCTGAAAAGTCCGACCGTGTGTACGCCCCATAAAGGAGGTGGTCTGTGTGTATATGTCAACAATAACTGGAGTACAACTATCAATATTGTTGAGACATACTGTTCACCTGATTTGGAATATCTTATGCTAAAATGTAGACCTTTTTTCATACCAAGAGAATTTACTAATGTTATAATTGTGGCTGTGTACATACCTCCACGGGTTAATTCTAAGCTGGCTCTGGAGGAATTATATGATGCTATCAACATTCAGCTGAATGCACATCCAGAGGGGGTTGTGATTGTGGCTGGCGATTTTAACCATGTGGAGCTAGAGATGGTTCTTCCTAAATTTTATAAGAATGTGCACTTTCCAACAAGGGAGAACAATATTTTATATCAGGTATATACAAATGTTTCCAGTGCATATAAAGCTACTTTGTTGCCACATCTTGGTCTATCAGATCATACCTCTTTAATGATGATCCCATGTTATAAGCCTCTTGTTTGCAGAACAAAACCAGATATTAAAACCATACAGGTTTGGAGTGAGGAGTCAAATTCACTCCTGCAAGAGTGCTTTGAATTAACTGATTGGAATGTATTTGCACAGGATGCAGACTTATGCCCCGTACACACGGTCGGACTTTGTTCGGACATTCCGACAACAAAATCCTAGGATTTTTTCCGACGGATGTTGGCTCAAACTTGTTTTGCCTACGCATGGTCGCACAAAGTTGTCGGAATTTCCGATCGCCAACCACGCGGTCACGTACACCACGTACGACGAGACTAGAAAAGGCCGGTTCAGAACCAAGCGCGGCACCCTTTGGGCTCCTTTTGCTAATCTCGTGTTAGTAAAAGTTTGGTGAGAGACGATTCGCGCTTTTTCAGACTCGTGGCTTTCAGATTGTTTTCTGCCGTTCAGTTTGTGCTTATGGGTTTGTATCTGCTCTTCAGTGCGTGCAGTCAGTTCGTATCAGAGTTTTCTGTGTGATCTTGCCTGCTCGTTGCTGTTTTTCAGGTCGCTCTTCACAGGCCTTGCTGTTCTTAAGTGCGTTCTGTTACTTCGTTCTGAGCAGCCGACCGTTTTCTAGCCATGTTTCGTATGCGTACTCCTCGTAGAGTTCGTGCTGTGCGGGGGCTTGGTGTTGGGGTCCTGATCTTGACACAAGTCCAGTCCATGAACAGGGTGGGGAGGAGTTCATGGACCAAGAATTGGTTGCTTCAGCGTGACCAGTTCTCTCATATGCCTTTGCTCCGTGAGATCCGTGAGAATAATCCTGATGATTTCAGGAACTTTCTCAGGATGACGGACCCCGTGTTTCACCGTCTGTTGGCTTCGCTGACCCCCTATATCAGCAGGCAGGATACCTGCATGAGGCAAGCCATCACTGCGGAGCAGAGGTTGGTCGCTACCTTGCAGTATTTGGCCACAGGGAGAAGCCTGCAGGACCTGCCATCATCCAGGTCCTGCAGAAGGAGTATATGAAGGTAAGATTTTTATCCTTTAATCTCACATTTTCTTGTATTGAATGTTTGCTAATATATTGTATTTCTTTCCTCATTCCCTAATTCCCATGATTGTAATATGCTGTGAATGTCCCTTTTGTTCTCATGCATGCTGGATTTTTATGTAATTATTATTTTAGGTCCTTCATACATATTTTCCCTTCAATAACCTCCCCAGCATGGTGTCTCCTGGCCCTATATTCACCTCATGTAGTCACTTAACAATGTATTTTTTCTGCTCCATAGTAGTGCTTTACCCCAAACACCCCCTAAAATGTTTGTAAATGTTATTTTTGATTTAAATTCATGCAGAGTGCCAGAGGCTTTTTTTGTGGTGTCCCCAAATAATTTTTAGTAACCCTCCCTCCCCCAACTGCTAAGTCAGCTGATCCCAATTCTCTATCTATCCTCAATCATCTATCTCCTGACTTTGCCAAACCCATACACACTATACCCATCTCTTTACTGGTCAGATTTATGGATGAATTCCCCAAAGCATGTAGTGCAAGGGCCTGCCTGTATACTTTCCAATGGTACTGTTTAAAGTTTTTGTATCCTATTATTATCTTGATAGGTAATAGCAGAATGTCCAAATGTCCTCAAATGTGTACAGTGTGTATTTATATCTTTGTATTATGACACTTACCTGTCCAGTGGGCTGCCAATAGTGTAACTAAGGAGGGGCTGTTCCAAGTAATACCCTGTATTTAGGCATTCATCTCTCAATGAAGTGAAGAGGGTTACCTGTCCAAGAGTTCCCCCCCCTATAATGTTAGAAATGGCCCATGAGAGGGGGGGAGGGGGAATATGATAGGTGTATCTTATACTTTGGCGTTGTTAAATTCCCCTTAATAAATGCTATCTGGAGGTTGCCCCAGAATGTTTGTGTCTAATCTGCTTGCCATGTTTCTGTGAAAAAATAGTAATGTTTATTGTTTTTTCCTCAACAGTTTCCTTCCACGCCACAGGAATGGCAGACTGTGGCCTCCCACTTTGCTTAGCGGTGGGACTTTCCTAACTGCGGAGGGGCAATTGATGGGAAACACGTCCACATCGTCCCACCACCCAACTCGGGGTCGTACTATTATAATTACAAGTGGTTTAATAGTATAGTGATGTTGGCGGTGGTGTCGGCTAATTACGACTTCTTGTATGTGGACGTGGGGAGGAATGGCCGGATGTCCGATGGTGGAGTCATCGCCCAGACGGAGTTCTACAGGCGTCTCCAGAATGGCAGCTTGGACTTGCCAGCTCCAGAGGACAATGTGGAAGGTCTCCCATTTGTGTTTGTTGCTGATGAAGCGTTTGCGCTGGGGGACCACCTGATGCGGCCATTCTCGATGAGGACCCTCACCCCGGAACAGAGGGTTTTTAATTACCGGCTGGCCAGTGCCCAAAGAGTGGTGGAGAACACATTTGGAATCCTGGCCAGCCGGTTCCGACTATTTCTGACACCCATCCATATGGCGGAGTATAAACTGAACCATATAATACTTGCGTGCTGTGTTCGCCATAATTTTTTAAGAAAACATTCGGCCAACTATGCTGGCTCAGTTGGGCCTGAGGCCGGAATCCTACATCCAACAACACTGACGGCGATTGAAAGTGGCCGTCCTGGCTTGCCCTCCCTGAGTGCCCGTGATGTCCGGTTACGATACCTGGAGTTCTTTGCGGGTAGGGGGGCTATCAATATGCCAGACAATATGTGAAGCCTTTTTCTAATAAAAAAAAAAAAACAAAAGAAATTCTTTGTGGACATTTACTGCTTGTGTTTGTTTTAGCTGACCCTGACAGAAATGTGTTGAGTGCAGAAAATGTCGTGATTGGGTAACCTTATAAAAAACACTGTTGGCTGGTATTTCCTAAATGCAAAAACACATTTCACTACAAGTGCACTTGCAACTGCACTGAAACTGCACTTGTAGTGCAAAGTGGATTTGCCCTTAGGAAATAACCCCCATTTTTGCATAAAACAGCTATTACATCACCCCAAAAGTGTTGTAGTGTTCAGACAATAATCCACACATTCTTGAGTAACCAACTTTTTTATACCTGCACAATCACATGTGCATTTACCAAAGGTTTTTAAAACAAACCAACATGTTTGTTGTATAACAATTTTTGCAGTAGCATTATCAAAAATCAAAATGTCCATTTAAGATAAAACAGGCATGTGTAAAACCCAAAAGAAAGCCAAAAAACTTGAACTTACAAAGTTCACATTTTGAAAAACCTGAAGGCTATATCAGACATCAGTATTTAGGAACTGTGTTTGATATAGCGTTCAGATGGGGGGAAATCACCCCTGGGAAAGCCAAATTTGGAAGATGCACACCAAGTTCCGAATGTCAACATGTGCTATCTGCCATCACGGGGGATCAAGGGACGTGTTTTGGGGGAGCAAGCCCTTCCTCACCGCTACTTTATAATTGAGGAAGGGGTTGCACCCCCAAAACGCGTCCATTGATCTCCCGTGATGGCAGATAGTACATGTTGACACACTGTGTGCATCCTCCAAATTTGGCTTTTCAAAACATTGCAAAAAGATTTTTAAAATTGGAACACAATCCCAAAAATATATTTTGTGGGGTTTTAAATTCGCCCCAAAACATCAATGATGTTATTATTTTTTTTAATAACATCATTGATTTTTTGCTGTATGTTGTGCAATTCGAGATTACACCCCATGATCTCCCCGATCAGGATCTGGGCACTTTCTGAAGTAAAGCGTTCTGGATCCACAACCTCACGATCACCTAAAAAGAGAGAAACAAAACAAAAACAGGTATCAAAAATCTGCCACCATCCATATCGGTAACCTGAGCCTGTGGTCGCAGACACTCACCTGTTGTGGTGCCAATCTCCACCACATCTTCTTCTTCCTCCTGCTCTTCTTCGTTTGGGGGTATTTCACCTTCTTCCATAGGTGGGGGGTCTGTGGTCTCCTCAGATGAGGGGTGTCCTCCGAGTCTTTTCTCCCCTATGTAAAACAAAAATGGTATAATTAGCACACATATATTTGATGGCAGAACTAGAAATAGGAAACATTGCTTGGAAGTGGGGTACAATTGTCTATTTTAGCCGAGTTCCAAGATTTTATTTTATTATTGCCCTTTGTCACGCTGCAATACTTTACCGGTTTAGTACAAACTTCACAGATGGAGACCCCCTTATAGTATACACTGGAGTACCTGTGTGCCCCCCCTAATAAAAATGTTGTTCTGGGGTCCCACACTAGTGCTCCAGTGTCCAGATGTGAAAACAGCTGCTCAGTGTCCTCTCCTTACACACAATCTAGTTGGCATTTCATTCTAGTAACAAACCCATCTACACAAACAACTATTTGGCATCCAAGTAGGCCCAAAAAAAATGTGGGAAAATGCATATGGCCTAAACAATGGTGTTTTAGAGGCCCAAAGAAAAATGTTTGATACGAACGAATAATGGGCCCATGAACATTAAAGTTGCCCTTTTAAACGTTACAATTACTAAAAGCATATGGAGCAGAACGAACGGAATAAAGACAGAAAGAATAGGAACACAGCACAACTACTTACTTTTTTGCAGCACTCTCCGGATCTTTCGGTACTGCTCTGGCTCTCTTAATTTCAGGTCCGACCACCGCTTCCTGAGCTGATCTTTTGATCTTCGGACCCCGAAATTCCTGTCAAGACTCCTGACCACTTTCGCCATGATCTTGGCCTTTCGGATGTTCGGGTTGGGGTAAGGCCCATACTTCCCGTCATAGTCGGACTTCTTCATGATGTCGACCATCTCCAACATCTCCCCAAAGGACATATTTGTGGCCTTAAAACGTCTCCTTCTGGATCGGGATGTGTCCGGATCCGGGCTTTCCTCCTCCTCCTCCTCGTTCCTGCAATTAGCACGCACCTGCTGTGACTCCGCCATGTGCTCTTCCCCCACTGCGCCGAACGAAAAGGGGCGGGGAATAGAATAGAAAGAACATCAGGGGTGGGCGGAGTTACACGCATGCGCAGTGTGTATAAAGCGTAACACGTGTGCGTATTACGTACGATCTGTGAGCGGAGGAAGGAGCATTGGACGCGCCGATCGTAAGAACAAAGGTAAGAGACAAACTTGTGCCTATACTGCTTCTACATTGAGGCCTATATTGTAACAAGATTAGGAGAGTTTTGTCTGACATTAGGCTTTGTCTTGTGTTGTGTCTTGCAGTGAACATGGATATGGTACTCAAAGATAATGACTTCATGTCAGTATTCATAGATATGCTAAGGGAGCTGCCCTATCTGTGGGAGATTAAACACCCCCATTTCAAGAACCAAGCAAAGAGGAAGGCAGCACTGGTGCAATTGTGTGAAATTGTGAAGCAGGTGATCCCCACGGCAGACATCAACTATTTAAAGAAATTAATTGGTTGCCTGAGGAGCACATATCTAAGGGAGCGCAAGAAGGTCCTGGATTCGTAGAGATCCGGAGCAGCAGAGGACATCTATGTCCCCAGGATGTTGTACTACGACAGGCTGCACTTTCTGGCAGGCCAGACTGAACCCAGGCCATCCCTCTCCAGTCTTCTTTCCACGCTTCCTTCCCCCCCAGCTGAGGCTTCTGACGCCCAACCTGGGCCTTCCAGGCAACATGTGGAGGAGCCCAGATTGATCCAGGTATAGCATTCCTCTAAATATTTCTGCTTGTCCAATCAATGATGTTAACTAGATGTTAGTTGGGAGTACTAATTTAGGATTGTGATTGATGATGCAAAACATTACAACCATGTCCCTTTTTCATACACAGGGAAGTTGCAGCCAGGAGGTGGCCGGGCCGAGCAGGCTGGCTGATATCAAGGTCCCTCCACCCCCCTGGAAAGAGAAAGTGGCAGTAGGAGGAGTGCCCTAGAGGAGGCTACCGGAGGACTCTTTTGGAGGGCTACAGAGGTCCTGGGAGCACGACAGACCGTGGAGGAGGACATTGCTGCCGTCATTGCATATAAAATGCAGAGGTTGGAGGAGGGCCAACAAGTAATGTGTGAGGCGCTCATATCGGAGGCTCTGGAGAAAGGTATGAGGGGCAAAATTACACCTCAGACACACCTTTGCGATGGTCCTCCTCCTCCTCCTGCAGGTCCTTCTCCTCCTCCTCCCTCTCCTCCAGGTCATCCCAGTCCTCCTCCAGGTCCTACTCCTCCTCCTGCCACATCTCCAACTGCACAGCCACAGCCCGGAAGGAAGCGTGGAAGGAAGACCAGAAAGTGAGGACCCTGGATCCAGTCTGGTTGGCCAAAAAATGCAGCCTCTTGTGGTACCACAGCCTGGGGACACAGATGTCATCTGCTACTATCTGGATCTCTGCGAATTCTGGACCAGACTGCCCTCCCTTACATATGGACTCCTCAGGCCACCAATTTTGATGTTCAAGAATTGATGTCTGCCGTGGGGGTCCCAGGCTTCGCTAATTTCTCCTGTTGATCCAGTGTTGTCTTCCTCTTTGTTTGGTTCTGAGCTCTTAATAAAGGATTTTTGTTTGAATTATACTCTCCTATGTGTTTTACTTCAAAAAGGACAGTTTGTGAGGATTTAGGTACATTTCAAATATACAATGTGAAATGAACAAGGGACACCAACACCAAACAATCTCCTGGAGATTAAATAATAAAAGATATCAATGGTTTTGGGGTAACTTGACACACAAAACACACACAAAAATATTCTGGAGTAAAAATAAAAATAACATTGAACAAAGATCAGCCTTTGAAAAAATACAAACATTACAGAAAAAAAAGGCTTAAAATAAAAAAATAAAAATAAAAAAATAATATAAAACTGTCAGATGTGACAACTAATAACAATATATTGAGGGAATCCCAAAAAAAAAAACACAAATAAAAGTTTGCGAGAAGTGTGTGTGAATATGAGCAGCAAAACTACTTAATTCTTCGCACTTTATAAAGAAGAAGAGAGTGCGCTGTATTAAACCATTTTTAACATTGCAGCGTGATGAAAGTGCTGTATCCATTGCGAACGCTAAGTTTACCAGAACGAGCTGTCCCGTCTCTGAATTTCTTCTGAGCATGCGTGGCACTTTGTGCGTCGGAACAGGCCACACACGGTCGGAATTGACGCGATCGGATTTTGTTGTCGGAAAATTTTATCTCCTGCTGTCCAACTTTGTGTGTCGGAAAATCCGATGGAAAATATCCGATGGAGCCCACACACGGTTGGAATTTCCGACAACACGCTCCGATCGGACATTTTCCATCGGAAAATCCGACCGTGTGTACGGGGCATTAGAGGAATAAGCTTCATCTGTTCTAGCTTATATCCGCTTTTGTATGGAGATGTTCCTAGTTACAAAAACTATTAAGGTGTTCCCAAATCAAAAGCCTTGGTTGGATGGTAAAGTAAGGGCTCAGCTTAGAGCAAGAGATGTGGCCTTTAGATCGGGCGACCCTATGGCTTATAGGAAAGCTCGGAATGATTAAAGAAAGGCATTAAGGAGGCTAAGCGTAGATATAAACAGCACATTGAATCTTATTTTGAAAATCAAAATTCTTGTAGCATGTGGAAGGGGATTAAAACAATGGTAGATTTTAAATCTAGGAACACACAGGTTTGTAAAGTGCTCCCTGACACCTTAAATCAATTTTTTGCTCGCTTTGAGGGCCGAAATATGAGATGTGAAACCCATAGTAAAGAACTAGTGGAGGACGACCATTTATTGGTATTAAAAATACATGAGGTCAGGTCAAATTTGAGGAAGATTGACATCAGAAAGACAGCAGGACCAGACGGTGTGTCAGGCCATATACTGAGGGGATGTGCAGACCAGTTAGCAGGTGTTTTTACTGATATTTTTAATTTGTCATTAAAGCAGGCTGCAGTACCTTCTTGTTTTAAATCTACTACTATTGTCCCAATACCTAAAAAATCAGCGGTATCATGCTTAAATGATTATCGCCCAGTTGCCCTAACTAATATCATCATGAAATGTTTTGAGAGGCTCATATTATCACATCTTAAGGCAAGCATTCCTGTTGATCTGGATAAGTATCAGTTTGCCTATCGTGCAAATAAATGCACAGATGATGCAATTGCTATTGCATTGCATGCTGCCTTGACACATCTTGAGCACCCAAACACATATGTTAGGATGTTATTCATTGATTTTAGCTCTACATTTAACACAGTAGTCCCTGACAAATTAGTGAAAAAGTTAAAAGCTTTGGGCCTAGGTCCATTGCTGCGCTCATGGATTATGGATTTTCTAACAAACAGGCCACAAATAGTGAGAATAGGAGATCAGATGTCTAACACTATTATTTTGAATACAGGGGTACCACAGGGATGTGTGTTAAGTCCGGCCTTGTTTACATTGTTCACGCATGACTGTACTCCCATGCATGCTTCTAACACTATAGTGAAGTTTGCTGATGACACCACTTTAGTGGGACTCATACAAGATAATGATGAGACAGCTTATAGGCAGGAAATTCAACATTTGGTTGAGTGGTGTAGAGAAAATGATTTAATACTCAATACGGCAAAAACTAAAGAAATAATAGTGGATTATAGGAGATCAAGAAAGATCAATCATTGCCCGGTTCATATAGGTGGTGAGGAGGTGGAAAGGGTGGACACTATTAAATTTTTGGGAGTGCATATTACAAGGGAGTTGTCATGGTCTCAAAATACTTTTCTAGTGAAAAAAGTGCAGCAGAGACTGTTTTTCCTTCGGAGACTGAAGCAGGCTGGATTGCCCTTAAGGCTTCTGGTCAATTTCTATCATTGTACCATTGAGAGTATTCTTCTCCACTGCGCTGTAGTGTGGTATGCCAGCTGCAGGGTGAAAGATAAGAAGTGCCTGTCTCGTGTGGTGAAAACAGCACAGCGGATCATAGGAACAGATCTACCAAATTTGGACACAGCATATGCCAGCCGATTAAAAAAGCGGGCAAAAGCTATTAGTATTGATCCAACCCACCCAGGTTACAGTGTGTTTGTCCCATTGCCATCAGGGAAAAGATATAGAACTCTTAAAACGCACACTAATCGCTTAAAGCATAGTTTTTTTCCTAGGGCCGTATTGTCCATAATCCCATCGGATACAGTGTTTTAGGAATTTTATGTAGAATTTTAACATTCTTTTATTTATTTATTTTTAAATAACATTTTATATCTTGATATATTTAAATAGATATGTGGGCATGTGCTAGGAGTATGTATGTGTGTTTTCCTTGAGAAATGTTTTATTGCTGCTGTAAAGAGTATCCGAAAAAATTTTGTTGTATGTATACAATGACAATAAAGTATATCTATCTATCTAATTGTCCACATATAAGTGGTACCCCTTTCCGAATAAGGGTGACACCAAGTCCCACACAATCTTGCCAGCGCTTCCTATGTAGTCAGGGCAGTTTGTCGGCTCTACGTGGCTATCTTTTCCCTCGTAAACAATAAAACTACATGTATAGCCTGTGGCCCTGTCACAGAGCTTATACATCTTGACCCCGTATCTGGCACGCTTGCTGGGAAGGTACTGTTTGAATGACAAGCAGCTAGAAAACCTAATCAGGGACTCATCAACGCAAACAACTTGTTGGGGAGTAAACAAGTCTGCAAAATGTTGCTTAAAGTGGTTTACGAGGGGCCGAATTTTGTAGAGCCGATCGTATCCAGGGTCTCCACGAGGACGACAGAGTTAATTGTCATTGAAGTGCATGAACCGCAAGATCTGCTTGTATCGTGCCCTGGTCATGGAGGAAAAGGCCCAGAAGGAGCTTAAATTATTCGGAGACCGTAATTGGTCTCTGATCTCTGGCAAGGGAGGACTGGGGAATAGTGGCGATGTGTTGACCAGCATACAAATTGCTTTGGTCCACAATAGATCTATAGAGATCTTCGGTGAAAAACAGTGAATAAAAATCAAGTGACGTAAAATCAACTGTTTCCACCTGAATGCCGGGTTGGCCCATTAATGGGGGAAGTACGGGTGCTGCAGAAGTGGTGGGTTTCCAATTAGGATTGGCGAATGCAGCAGGAAGGGCACTATGGGCACAATGGGCCTGTATTCGTCTTCTTGGTGTCAGCGGAACACTACTTGTGCTTGCCTCCTCACCAGCTTGAACTGCACTTATGGGACTCGCCACGTCACCACGTGATACTGCAGTGCTGGATTGACTACGACCAGGGTGTACTAGGCCGCTGGTGCTTGCCAGTTCACCAGAAGGAATAGCGGCGCTAGTACTGCTCTGCTCCATACGAGGGACCTGCGGTTCTTGCACATCAACAACAGAAGAAGAAGTTCGGGGTCTGGTACGCCTGACCTTGGCAGGGACCACAACTCCGTCGTCAGAGCGATTTGTCATGGAGCCGCTGTCCTCTACAGGATCATATTCTGAGCCTGAATCTGACAGATGAGTGACTTCCTCTTCACTATCTGTCATGCTCAGAAACGTGTAGGCCTCTTCACTAGTGTACCTTCGATTTGCCATTTTGGGCTCTAAATTTAGTGGTACACTAGTGAGACTCACAGGTAAAAAAGCTCCTGACTGTTAGCGACTGTATCAAAACGCTACCAAAAAACTCTTAACGACCGCAGGGATCAGGCCTTAATCTGCGAACACTGCAGTTATGTGTTTAGTGTTTTGTAAGTGACAGTGGTCGATCGATACTGCACTTGGGTGGGCTGGGCTGAGGGGCAAAATGTAGGTGCTAGCAGGTATCTCGGCTGATCCCGCTAACACTGCGTTTTTGGGAACCCTAAACTGCTGGGGACGCTAGTATAGATCAGTGCCATTCTGCCGCAGTATATCTACATTAGGCGGTCGGCAAGTGGTTAAAGGTATAACCTAAAGACGTATTTACTTTGCATATCCGGTGAATGCAAATTTTGAGGGGAGCGATATCACGAGGTGGGGTGAAGGTTTTACTTATTTATACACCTGATTAATCCCCAAATAAATGCTCAGTGGAAAATTTTTTTTATATGGACTCATCTGTCACAGGGTGCAATCACTTTGAACCCACAGGTCCCCTTAGGAAACCTATTCAGGCACAGGGAGAACATACAAACTCCAGGCAGGTAATGCTGAGGTTGGGATTTTATCTGGCGACCCTAGTGCTGCTAGATGGAAAGGCATATTATTAACCACTTCAGCTCTGGAAGATTTTACCCCCTTCCTGACCAGAGCGTTTTTTGCGATTCGGCACTGCGTCGCTTTAACTGACAATTGCGCCATCGTGCGTCATGGTTCCCAAACAAAATTGACGTCCTTTTTTTCCCACAAATAGAGCTTTCCTTTAGTGGTATTTGATCACCTCTGCGATTTTTATTTTTTGCTCTATAAACAAAATAAGAGCGACAATTTTGTAAAAAAACGCATTATTTTTTACATTTTGCTATAATAAAAATCCCCCCAAAAATATATAAAAAAACATTTATTTTCCTCAGTTTAGGCCGATCGTATTCTTCTACATATTTTTGGTAAAAATAAATCCCAATAAGCGTTTATTGATTGGTTTGAGCAAAAGTTATAGTGTTTAATAAATAGGGGATAGTTTTCTGGCATTTTTATTAACAATTATTTTTTTACTTCTAATGGCGGCGATCAGCGATTTTTTTATTGTGACTGCGACGTTATGGCGGACATGTCAGACATTTTGACATTTTTGGGACCATTGTCGATTAAAAATGCACTGATTACTGTGTAAATTACACTGGCAGTGAAGGGGTTAACCACTAGGGGGCGGGGAGGGGTTAAGTATGTCCTAGGGGAGTGATTACTAACTGTAAGGGGATGGGCTGGCAGTGTCATTACTCTAATCACTGCTTCCGATGACAGGGAGTTGTGATCAGTGACACTTGTCACTAGGCAGAACGAGGAGATGCTGTTTACATCAGCATCTCCCCGTTCGTCCTCTCCGTGAGGCGATCGCGGGTATCCCTGCGGCGATCGAGTCCGCAGGACCCGCAACCCGACTCACGGAGCTCCCAGCCGACGGCGCGCACGCAATGACATGGCGGGGAATTCAAATTGGACGTACTTGTAAGTCCATTTGCCCAGCCGTGCCATTCTGCCGACGTACATCGGCGTGCGCCAGTCAGGAACCGGTTAAACACAATACACTGTGATACTGTAAAGAAGATCACACGCTAGTCTATGTGATTTATTTTGGAACTGTTAGGAAATTTGTATGAAGTTGATAGCTACATAGTTATAGTTAATCTGGTTGAAAAAAAAGACACAAGTCCATCCAGTACAACCATCAAAGAAAAAAATAAAACACACGCACAAATAGAAAACCTCCATATATACAATCCAATACCCACAGTTGAACCAGAGGAAGGCAAGAAATTCCAAAAAAGCATGATCAAATTTGCTCCAGCAGTGGAGAAAACTCCTTTCTGATCCCCCAACAGGCAATCATATATTCCCTGGATCAACTTTACATATATATATATATATATATATATATATATATATATATATATATATATATATTTATTAGTATCCAGTTATTAGTATCCAGTTATATTATATGAATTTAGGAAAGAATCCAGGCCTTTTTTTAAAACAATCTATTGAGCTAACCAGAACCAGCTTTTGAGGGAGTCTAGTCCACATTTCCACTTACTGTGAAGAAGCCATTCTGTATTTGGAGATTAAATCTCTTTTCCTCCAGACGTAAAGTGTACCCCCTTGTCCTCTATGATGACATTAAGGTGAATAACTCAACACCAAGTTCACCATATGGACCACTTACTGTATGTATTTATACATGTTGATCATATCTCCCTTGATCTCCTCTTCTCAAGAGAGAATAACTTTAGTTTAGCTAATCTCTCCTCATAGATGACCTTCTCCATGCCTCTTATCAGTTTGGTTGCTCTCCTCTGCACTTTCTCCAGTTCCCCAATATTTTTTTGTGAACTGATGTCCAAGACTGAACTGCATATTCCAGATGAGGCCTTACTAATGATTTATACAGGGGCAAAATTATGTCTCTCTCCGCAGTCCATACCTCTTTTAATACAAGAAAGGATTTTGCTCCCTATGAAAACCACTGCTTGGCATTATGTGCTATTATTGAAGTGGTTGTAAAGGCAGAAGGTATTTTATCTTAATGCATTTTATGCATTAAGATAAAAAGCCTTCTGAGTGCAACAGCCCCCATACTTACCTGAGGTCCATCTAGATCCAGCAATGTTGCAGGAGTGTCTCGGACTGCCCGAGACTCCCCTTCTCATTGGCTGAGACAGCAGATTGGCACCATTGACTACCGCTGCTGTCAAAGCCAGTCAGCCAATGAGGATCATAAGGGGGCAGGGCCAGGGCGCAGCTCTGTGTCTGAATGGACACAGGGAGCTGTGGCTCATGTGCCCCCATAGAAAGCTGCGTGCTGTGGGGGCACTCAACAGGAAAGGGGGGCCAGGAGCACTGAAGAGGGACCTGAGAAGAGGAGGGTGTTTTGTTATTTTTCATTTTAAAAAAACAATAAGACTATACAATCACTTTAAGCTTATGATCTGCCAGAACAACCAGATATTTCACAACCATTGATTCCCCCAGTTGTACTCCCACTAATATGTATGATGCATGCATATTTTTATCCCCCAAGTGCCTATCTTTACATTTATAAAAATAAACCTAATTTTCCACACAGTTACCCAAAAGGTTGGCCTGTAAGTTGGAGACATCCTGTAAGGACGTTATTCCACTTCAGAGCTTGGTGTCATCTCTAAATATTGAAATTATACTTTTAATCCCAGACCCTATATCATTTATAAATATATTAAAAAGAAAGGGTCCCAACACTGAACCTTGGGGTACACCACTAACAACTCTAGACCATCCAGAGTAAGAATCATTAATCACTATGCTTTGAATATGGTGTTTTAGCCAGTTTTATATCCATTTACAAACTGATTTTTCCAAGCCTGTAGACTTTACCTTACACATTAGACGTGTGTAAGGGACAGTGTCAAACGCTTTTGCAAAATTCAAGTATACAACGTCCACAGCCACCCCCCTGTGCAAGGTTTTGCTCACCTCCTCATAAAAAGAAATCAGATTTGTCTGACAACTTCTGTCTTTCATGAATCCATGCTGACTTTTGCTTAAAATGTTTTTTTTCTAGCAACAACTAATCTATGTGGTATTTTATTAAACTCTCCAGTATCTTCCCAACTAAAGAAGATAAACTTACAGGTCTATAGTTATTTGGTAAAGACTTTGACTCCTTTTTAAATGTAGGCACCACATTGGCCCTATGCCAATCCAGTTGTACTATGCCAGTTATTAAAGAGTCCTTACAAAATTAGAAACAATGGCATTAGCTTAATTTGTTTTTTTCAAAAATATATACAGTACATTGTGATAGATTTTAGCTATATTGTCCTTGCTACTTCCACTACTCAGTTATGGTCTTATTGCTGCAGCACCAAAAGATTACTCTCTTTGAAAAACTTACCTAATAAATACTTTTTTTGTGGAAGTAAACCATTTTGGGTCTCTGCTGCTGTATATAAGCCAATGTCCCTGTCCTGAGAATCTAAATATTCAGTGAAACCATGTACTGCTTTAAGGCATGTCTTAATAATGTTATGTGAAGGTTTCTTTTTTAATGTTGTTCCTTAAGCCATCTAAAAGGGTCCCCTCCCTACTAAATGATTAATTTTCATTTTTTTATTGGTACATGTCTCCTAGACCACTGCACAGTTCTCCATGCTTTTTTTTTTTTTTGATAAGCCATTGCCTATTAGCTAAGAAAATGGCCATTGCTGATTTCTATGCTTCAGCTTCTATTGATTCAAGTCTAAACTTGGGCAATGTTGGCCAAACCTCCATTGTACTGAACTTGGTTATGTTTGGCCTATCCCTAGTCAGTATAATGAATTATTGTAAGATTATGACTTGGTTGTTTTACAGTAGTCTACTGTGCATCTAGCTAGAAGTACTATAAGCCTGATATAATGTATAGATTTATACAACAGGGAGTCATATAAACATTAATATAGACAGTGGAAATTCTGACAACACACAATATAATAAAGAGATTAATGTCTGGAAAGTTATCCCAGTTTGCAGGCCCTACTGCCTAACTTTGTTTATTCTTAGGTTAAATAAAAAACTCAGTTTCATTTAGCTCAGAAGCTGTTAATCAGCTTTGGATTTTTTATTATTTTTTTTATCTTGTTCACTAGCGTAAAGATTTAATAATGCACCTAATGCAATTTCATTAGCCACTCTTCATAAATGTTTAAGCGGGGAGCGTTTCTACTGTACAAGAAACAGCTCCAATCTTTCACTGACCTTCTTCGTTAATCTTTGTCTCATCTGGAAGACTTGCAAACACATTTTTTTTGGTGTGTTTAATATTTCCCTGTAAGTGACATTAAACTCAGGGCAGGAGACATACAGCAAGTGACAAATGACATATTTTTAGTCCTCACTGCTGTAAATATGTAAGTGCTCATTTAATGCTTGAGTTATTTTACTGTGCTCTGGGGCTGCACTTCTAAATTTTACTTCAAAATGAGTTTAATTCATCCTTCGATGATCTCTTCGTTAGTTAAGGAAAAACTTTCCGATGCCTGGCATTTGAAAGAGAAAAAAAAATGTTTAAACTCTAAGTAATTGCAGCTCATTCATGCATCAGATGCAGCTATTTCTTTTAGTTGGGCTACACTGCTGTACATACATATACAACTGTAGCTAATCAAATATAGTGAGAGGCTAAGAATGTATTTTCATCTCTTAATAAAAAGGATAGAGAAAAAAAAAAAAAAAGAGGATAAGAACAGTTTAATCAGTGAAACAGAATTAGAACCTTTTAATAAGAGGAAATGTTCATCAGTACTTTGCAGCTACCTAGAAAACAATCATGGTTGTGAATAGGTGAGGACCTAAATAGAATTTCCACCATACTTTCTAATAGTTGCCCATCACAACCACTCTTGCAGAATGTGGCCACATGTGTCAAATGTTAAATACCGTATTTATCGGCGTATAACACGCACCCCAAGTTTAGGAGGGAATTATAAGGGAAAAAAAACTTACATTTAAATGCCCATCAATGCAGCCTTGCACAGCGTCCATCTGCATGCTTGTCCAGTGTCATTTGCAGCCTTGCAGTCAGCAGCCTTGGTGTCATTTGCAGCCTTGCAGCTTTGCCAGTGCCGATCTGCAGCTTTGTCTGTGTCCTTTTGCAGCCTTGCCCAGGCTGCAGTTAAACTGCAGTGACATGTCAGTGTCACTGCAGTTTGAAAATGGCGCCGCCGGCACCGAAATACACAGAGCTGGTCCTCGGCTCTTCTCGGCGGCTCTCGTTCACTTTCGGCCACTTTCGGCTCCACTCGTAGTCCCGCCCGGGATGGGCGTGACTGTGAGTGGAGCTAGCCGAACTTAGCCGAGTACACTCGGCTAGGTTCGGGCGGCGCTCAAGTGAAGCCGAAAGTGGCCGAGAAGAGCCGAGGACTGGCTTTGTGTATTTCGGCGCCGGCGGCACCATTTTCAAATCGCGGTCGGCAATCGCTCCGCTCAGTCAGCGGGGGGATCGCAGGGGATCGGCGTATAACACGCACCCGGGATTTTCCCCTGATTTTAGGGGAAAAAAGTGCGTGTTATACGCCGATAAATATGGTAACTACACTATAGTAAATTAAGAAAATAAATTAAAGATAAATACCAGCCCCACCGCCAAGTGACTCTGTGATATTTGCTCTCTTGTCAGTTAGGTCTCACGGTGGCTCTACCCGCAGGCAGCTATGTCACTGCTTAAACACTTCTGGTATTGTTATAGTTTGTCTCAATCCTGTTACTGTCACTTTTGCTGGACAGCTTAGTTAGTATGTAAATGTAGTAAAAATATTAACAAGTGCAAGGAATGAAAATGCGAGGAATGAAAGCATAACATCAATTAGATGCATAAAGTTTTCAGAATAAAAAACAAAATGCCAGCAACTCTGGAAATTCTTCTGTAATCTTTTATTATAACATGACCATTAAAATGTGACAGCTGACGCATTTCTGCACTTAGCCTTGTTCACAGCCACCATAGAAAAATACAACAAATAAATAGTGCAAAAAAAAAAAAAAAAGAAGGATAATGCATGTCACTCCCACTAATTAGATGTCAGTAATTGAAGGTAAACGAGAACACCGCTGCAGCTGCATGTTTCTCAGGAAGTGATACCAAGCAAGACATATAATATGAATCACTGAGAAAGATAAGGAAACACGGATCAGTATAAGAAACCACATAGTTTAAAAAGATCGAAAGAAATACAAGATAAAATTAATAGAAAAAAAAAAAAACACTAAATGTGTATCGCAAAAAAAAAAAAAAAAAATTAAATAAGAATTGCTAAAACTAAAAAAAACAAAAAAAAAAAAAACAAAAAAAAAAAACTAACCCTCTTGGAGAAAAAGGTCAACGTTATAGCTGAGATTTATACCTGAGGGCACTCTGGTATGTAAATTAAAGATTTCAGAATACAATATTTTTCATGATAGTGTTTTTTACTTTGTAGGTGAAATGCTATTATGTAGTACATTTTTTCCTCTATATCCATGCCATGTATAATACAAATACCCAGTGCAATTAAATGCCTGATGCTATGATTTACCCATCAATTTTTGTTCTGCGCTGTATATGATGAAAGAATGTCTGAGGCTCTTGCAGGTGTATTATAAAATCAGCTAGTGTATGCTGTGATTCATTGCTTCTTGTACTGACACTGCCAACTGTGTGAAGTTCAGTTGTTCTTTTGAAGTAGACAGGAATCTGCTGGGAGCAGCAGTGATATGAGCAGACTTATGCCGCGTACACACGGTCGTACTTTTCGTCTACAAAAGTCGGACAGCCTGTCCGACAGACTTCCGGCAGACTTTCGGCGGACTTGCGGCGGACTTGCTGCAGACTTTCTAACGAACAGACTTGCCCACACACGACCACACAAAAGTACGAAAGCTTAGTACGCGGTGACGTACACCAAGTCCGACGAGACTATAAAACGGAAGTTCAATAGCCCGTACGACACCCTTTGGGCTCCTTCTGCTAATCTCGTGTTTATCTCGTGTTAGTAGAAGTTTGGTGAGAGACGATTCGCGCTTGTGAGACTCGTATTTTTCAGTTCGTTTTAACTGTTGTTCAGTCTGTGCTTGTGAGGTTTGTATCTGCTTTTCAGTGCGTTTGGTCAGTTGGCATTGAGAAATCTTTGTTTTATTGGCCGCTCGTTCCTGATTTTCAGGTCGCTCTTCACAGGCCTTGCTGTTCTTCAGTGCGTTCTGTTTAGTGCGTTCTGACCAGCCGACCGTTTTGAAGCCATGTTACCTGTACGTACTCGTCGTCGAGCTCGTGCATTGTATGTGCTTGGTGCTGTAGTTTATTCTTCAGACCAAGACCAGTCCATGAACAGGGCGAGGAGGAGTTCATGGACCAAGAATTGGTTGCTTCAGCGTGACCAGTTCTCTCATATGCCTTTGCTCCGTGAGATCCGTGAGAATAATCCTGAGGATTTCAGGAACTTTCTCCGGATGACGGACCCCGTTTTTGATCGTTTGGTGGCTTTGCTGACCCCCTATATCAGCAGGCAGGATACCTGCATGAGGCAAGCCATCACTCCGGAGCAGAGGCTGGTCGCTACCTTGCGGTATTTGGCCACAGGGAGAAGCCTGCAGGACCTTAAGTTCTCGACAGGCATCTCCCCCCAGGCTCTGGGGATCATTATCCCAGAGACCTGTTCTGCCATCATACAGGTCCTGCAGAAGGACTATATTAAGGTAAGATATTTTTCTTTTATTAGCATCACATGTTCTTTTATGTAATCTTTGATAATGTAATGTATTTCTTGCTTCAAACACTACTTACCATCATTGCAATATAGTGTGAATGTCCCCTTTTTATCCTCACACATGCTGGAATTTTTTCCTGTTATTTTTTGTCATGCATGTATATTTTCCTTTAATAACCTTCCCAGCATGAAGTGATGGGAACATATCCACCTAGTCTACTAATTTTGAATGTATTTTGTTGGAGTGTATTTAGTGTGCTTATAATTAGCAATTATCTAGATTTCACAACCCCCCCCCCCACCTAAACTCAATCCAAATAGTGTGCTGCTAATGAGCAATTATCTAGATTTCACAACCCCCCCCCCCCCCCACCTAAACTCAATCCAAATAGTGTGCTGCTAATGAGCAATTATCTAGATTTCACAACCCCCCCCCCCCCCCCCACCTAAACTCAATCCAAATAGTGTGCTGCTAATGAGCAATTATCTAGATTTCACAACCCCCCCCCCCCCCACCTAAACTCAATCCAAATAGTGTGCTGCTAATGAGCAATTATCTAGATTTCACAACCCCCCCCCCCCACCACCTAAACTC